>AP027109.1:1929743-3409553 GCA_028142955.1 Pinctada fucata
TACAGAATACTGATGATACATGATAAGTGATTCAAGTGAAAGTACATTCATTAGGGAAGATGCAGAAGCAAATTATATTTCAATCAGCAAGGCTAGCTACATACTCAATCAACATCAAGGAAGGTGGGGTGCCCTGTCTGGGGAAAGAAATCACAGCCTCAAGACTCAGGCTCCTCTCTTGACTCCTTAGACCATGAATTTGTGGCTGAATTTGATAGACAGTGTCTGAAAAGGAAAAGTATTCATTTCTAATTCTTCTAGTTCAAAACATTGAAAAGTAACAGCAAGTATTGGTAAAATTTAAGAAACATAGGTGTTGCATGGTATCTTATGCGAAACTTGTCGAAGAACCCTTTACGGCTAGTTGCGAACATAGAGAAGCTCAATATTTCAATTATATTTCTTGTTGAAAGAGTTATCTACCTTACAGAAGACAAGGGCAATCATTTATAACTCATTTAAGACAACCCACATTTAATACATAGGCTGAATGAGGAAGAAAACCCTCTATATCTATTGAAAATGGGCTTACATTAGTGTCATATGGTGATATGTTATGCTAATATGGAAGAGTTATTCCCCTTGAATTTAATGAAATGTGATTACATATCAATGTAACACTCATAACATAAATAATATAGTGTGATTTCTATTTTAATTGTGTATTTTAAAAGGTAATTATTGCTTCAAATCTAGCATACCAAGCCAAAAATCCTTATATTTGACCCCTGACCCCATTTCAGTCCCCTGGATCCCTCCCTGGTTGACTTTTCTTTTTAAATCTATACCTATTATTTCTCTCTGGTGTCCTACATGATTATTCATGCCTACTGACTTCTGCTATTCAACAACTTCAGAAGTTATATCCAAAAAAGTGAAAACTTGAAAATCTCTATAGAGTAGAAACAACTAAATAGTTTTCCATAGGCGACAATGTTAACCTTTCCAAAATTTACTACCTGTTGCATATTAATTTTCTATATAATCTATATGTCATTTGAAAGAGCATTGATAGACCTTTCAGAAACCAAGAAGAAATATACCTGTTCCCGTTGATATTCTCACCTCAAATTTGAGATGTTTACAACTAGTGTCAGGACTGCACAAAATTGACATATCAATTTCCAAGCCAATGGTCAATTATTATATTTATTTTAAAAATATATCTTCAATATTTAAAAGAAAAATGTTGGTGTGCAGAAAGAGTCAAGTTCATGTACTTTTATCTGATATGACCATCCATCATTATTATCCAATCAGCTTCCAGAGAATCTTCACTATGCGGCAGGAGCTTGGGTATCCAAAACTGGTCACGTGGAAAATCTTAGTCTTTTAGTTGTTTCTACCCTATAGAGAGAACAAAATTCATTTCCATGAGACATCTCACCATTTAGTTAAAAGATATATATACAAGATGTAAACATGGAACACTCATCAAATCATCTTATCATCTACACTGGTGGGTGGGGGTTCAAACACCCCTACCCCCATGTCAAAATATGACAAATATCAAATAATATATTACAAACATTCATTGCATTTCACAGAATAAATATTTGACACTTTATCTTTTGTTCTATCCTATTTACAAGGACTGAGTAAAAGACAGCATTTGATATGTGAATTTTATCTCAAGTTGTCAAGGGGCAGATAACTCTTCAGGAATATTGCTCTTATCATGAAAGTGAAGAATTATAGACATAAATATTATATTTTATGACCAATATATAGGTTAGAGCAAATCTAAATATCTTTTCTACCATGAAAAATATTAAGTAAACAAATTAAAGGTCATCCATTGATCTTGGCCAAGGTATTTCAAAGCATTGAGGTCAATAAAAGAAGCATGGTGCACCAACTCATTGCATATGCAGAAGGGGGGAGGGGTAGTTTGACAAACAATTTTGGCCTACTAGATTGAATGAGGTTGACCAATATCATTATTTTAGGACATATACATGCTAATATTTATTTATAATATATAGTTATATGATATGCTCAGATACACAAAAATTTGTAGTAAATTTTATGACATGCCATGTTGTAAAAACAGAAAAAAAGAGGTTTGCATAGAATGAATGAGAGTACAGAATACTGATGATACATGATAAGTGATTCAAGTGAAAGTACATTCATTAGGGAAGATGCAGAAGCAAATTATATTTCAATCAGCAAGGCTAGCTACATACTCAATCAACATCAAGGAAGGTGGGGTGCCCTGTCTGGGGAAAGAAATCACAGCCTCAAGACTCAGGCTCCTCTCTTGACTCCTTAGACCATGAATTTGTGGCTGAATTTGATAGACAGTGTCTGAAAAGGAAAAGTATTCATTTCTAATTCTTCTAGTTCAAAACATTGAAAAGTAACAGCAAGTATTGGTAAAATTTAAGAAACATAGGTGTTGCATGGTATCTTATGCGAAACTTGTCGAAGAACCCTTTACGGCTAGTTGCGAACATAGAGAAGCTCAATATTTCAATTATATTTCTTGTTGAAAGAGTTATCTACCTTACAGAAGACAAGGGCAATCATTTATAACTCATTTAAGACAACCCACATTTAATACATAGGCTGAATGAGGAAGAAAACCCTCTATATCTATTGAAAATGGGCTTACATTAGTGTCATATGGTGATATGTTATGCTAATATGGAAGAGTTATTCCCCTTGAATTTAATGAAATGTGATTACATATCAATGTAACACTCATAACATAAATAATATAGTGTGATTTCTATTTTAATTGTGTATTTTAAAAGGTAATTATTGCTTCAAATCTAGCATACCAAGCCAAAAATCCTTATATTTGACCCCTGACCCCATTTCAGTCCCCTGGATCCCTCCCTGGTTGACTTTTCTTTTTAAATCTATACCTATTATTTCTCTCTGGTGTCCTACATGATTATTCATGCCTACTGACTTCTGCTATTCAACAACTTCAGAAGTTATATCCAAAAAAGTGAAAACTTGAAAATCTCTATAGAGTAGAAACAACTAAATAGTTTTCCATAGGCGACAATGTTAACCTTTCCAAAATTTACTACCTGTTGCATATTAATTTTCTATATAATCTATATGTCATTTGAAAGAGCATTGATAGACCTTTCAGAAACCAAGAAGAAATATACCTGTTCCCGTTGATATTCTCACCTCAAATTTGAGATGTTTACAACTAGTGTCAGGACTGCACAAAATTGACATATCAATTTCCAAGCCAATGGTCAATTATTATATTTATTTTAAAAATATATCTTCAATATTTAAAAGAAAAATGTTGGTGTGCAGAAAGAGTCAAGTTCATGTACTTTTATCTGATATGACCATCCATCATTATTATCCAATCAGCTTCCAGAGAATCTTCACTATGCGGCAGGAGCTTGGGTATCCAAAACTGGTCACGTGGAAAATCTTAGTCTTTTAGTTGTTTCTACCCTATAGAGAGAACAAAATTCATTTCCATGAGACATCTCACCATTTAGTTAAAAGATATATATATACAAGATGTAAACATGGAACACTCATCAAATCATCTTATCATCTACACTGGTGGGTGGGGGTTCAAACACCCCTACCCCCATGTCAAAATATGACAAATATCAAATAATATATTACAAACATTCATTGCATTTCACAGAATAAATATTTGACACTTTATCTTTTGTTCTATCCTATTTACAAGGACTGAGTAAAAGACAGCATTTGATATGTGAATTTTATCTCAAGTTGTCAAGGGGCAGATAACTCTTCAGGAATATTGCTCTTATCATGAAAGTGAAGAATTATAGACATAAATATTATATTTTATGACCAATATATAGGTTAGAGCAAATCTAAATATCTTTTCTACCATGAAAAATATTAAGTAAACAAATTAAAGGTCATCCATTGATCTTGGCCAAGGTATTTCAAAGCATTGAGGTCAATAAAAGAAGCATGGTGCACCAACTCATTGCATATGCAGAAGGGGGGAGGGGTAGTTTGACAAACAATTTTGGCCTACTAGATTGAATGAGGTTGACCAATATCATTATTTTAGGACATATACATGCTAATATTTATTTATAATATATAGTTATATGATATGCTCAGATACACAAAAATTTGTAGTAAATTTTATGACATGCCATGTTGTAAAAACAGAAAAAAAGAGGTTTGCATAGAATGAATGAGAGTACAGAATACTGATGATACATGATAAGTGATTCAAGTGAAAGTACATTCATTAGGGAAGATGCAGAAGCAAATTATATTTCAATCAGCAAGGCTAGCTACATACTCAATCAACATCAAGGAAGGTGGGGTGCCCTGTCTGGGGAAAGAAATCACAGCCTCAAGACTCAGGCTCCTCTCTTGACTCCTTAGACCATGAATTTGTGGCTGAATTTGATAGACAGTGTCTGAAAAGGAAAAGTATTCATTTCTAATTCTTCTAGTTCAAAACATTGAAAAGTAACAGCAAGTATTGGTAAAATTTAAGAAACATAGGTGTTGCATGGTATCTTATGCGAAACTTGTCGAAGAACCCTTTACGGCTAGTTGCGAACATAGAGAAGCTCAATATTTCAATTATATTTCTTGTTGAAAGAGTTATCTACCTTACAGAAGACAAGGGCAATCATTTATAACTCATTTAAGACAACCCACATTTAATACATAGGCTGAATGAGGAAGAAAACCCTCTATATCTATTGAAAATGGGCTTACATTAGTGTCATATGGTGATATGTTATGCTAATATGGAAGAGTTATTCCCCTTGAATTTAATGAAATGTGATTACATATCAATGTAACACTCATAACATAAATAATATAGTGTGATTTCTATTTTAATTGTGTATTTTAAAAGGTAATTATTGCTTCAAATCTAGCATACCAAGCCAAAAATCCTTATATTTGACCCCTGACCCCATTTCAGTCCCCTGGATCCCTCCCTGGTTGACTTTTCTTTTTAAATCTATACCTATTATTTCTCTCTGGTGTCCTACATGATTATTCATGCCTACTGACTTCTGCTATTCAACAACTTCAGAAGTTATATCCAAAAAAGTGAAAACTTGAAAATCTCTATAGAGTAGAAACAACTAAATAGTTTTCCATAGGCGACAATGTTAACCTTTCCAAAATTTACTACCTGTTGCATATTAATTTTCTATATAATCTATATGTCATTTGAAAGAGCATTGATAGACCTTTCAGAAACCAAGAAGAAATATACCTGTTCCCGTTGATATTCTCACCTCAAATTTGAGATGTTTACAACTAGTGTCAGGACTGCACAAAATTGACATATCAATTTCCAAGCCAATGGTCAATTATTATATTTATTTTAAAAATATATCTTCAATATTTAAAAGAAAAATGTTGGTGTGCAGAAAGAGTCAAGTTCATGTACTTTTATCTGATATGACCATCCATCATTATTATCCAATCAGCTTCCAGAGAATCTTCACTATGCGGCAGGAGCTTGGGTATCCAAAACTGGTCACGTGGAAAATCTTAGTCTTTTAGTTGTTTCTACCCTATAGAGAGAACAAAATTCATTTCCATGAGACATCTCACCATTTAGTTAAAAGATATATATATACAAGATGTAAACATGGAACACTCATCAAATCATCTTATCATCTACACTGGTGGGTGGGGGTTCAAACACCCCTACCCCCATGTCAAAATATGACAAATATCAAATAATATATTACAAACATTCATTGCATTTCACAGAATAAATATTTGACACTTTATCTTTTGTTCTATCCTATTTACAAGGACTGAGTAAAAGACAGCATTTGATATGTGAATTTTATCTCAAGTTGTCAAGGGGCAGATAACTCTTCAGGAATATTGCTCTTATCATGAAAGTGAAGAATTATAGACATAAATATTATATTTTATGACCAATATATAGGTTAGAGCAAATCTAAATATCTTTTCTACCATGAAAAATATTAAGTAAACAAATTAAAGGTCATCCATTGATCTTGGCCAAGGTATTTCAAAGCATTGAGGTCAATAAAAGAAGCATGGTGCACCAACTCATTGCATATGCAGAAGGGGGGAGGGGTAGTTTGACAAACAATTTTGGCCTACTAGATTGAATGAGGTTGACCAATATCATTATTTTAGGACATATACATGCTAATATTTATTTATAATATATAGTTATATGATATGCTCAGATACACAAAAATTTGTAGTAAATTTTATGACATGCCATGTTGTAAAAACAGAAAAAAAGAGGTTTGCATAGAATGAATGAGAGTACAGAATACTGATGATACATGATAAGTGATTCAAGTGAAAGTACATTCATTAGGGAAGATGCAGAAGCAAATTATATTTCAATCAGCAAGGCTAGCTACATACTCAATCAACATCAAGGAAGGTGGGGTGCCCTGTCTGGGGAAAGAAATCACAGCCTCAAGACTCAGGCTCCTCTCTTGACTCCTTAGACCATGAATTTGTGGCTGAATTTGATAGACAGTGTCTGAAAAGGAAAAGTATTCATTTCTAATTCTTCTAGTTCAAAACATTGAAAAGTAACAGCAAGTATTGGTAAAATTTAAGAAACATAGGTGTTGCATGGTATCTTATGCGAAACTTGTCGAAGAACCCTTTACGGCTAGTTGCGAACATAGAGAAGCTCAATATTTCAATTATATTTCTTGTTGAAAGAGTTATCTACCTTACAGAAGACAAGGGCAATCATTTATAACTCATTTAAGACAACCCACATTTAATACATAGGCTGAATGAGGAAGAAAACCCTCTATATCTATTGAAAATGGGCTTACATTAGTGTCATATGGTGATATGTTATGCTAATATGGAAGAGTTATTCCCCTTGAATTTAATGAAATGTGATTACATATCAATGTAACACTCATAACATAAATAATATAGTGTGATTTCTATTTTAATTGTGTATTTTAAAAGGTAATTATTGCTTCAAATCTAGCATACCAAGCCAAAAATCCTTATATTTGACCCCTGACCCCATTTCAGTCCCCTGGATCCCTCCCTGGTTGACTTTTCTTTTTAAATCTATACCTATTATTTCTCTCTGGTGTCCTACATGATTATTCATGCCTACTGACTTCTGCTATTCAACAACTTCAGAAGTTATATCCAAAAAAGTGAAAACTTGAAAATCTCTATAGAGTAGAAACAACTAAATAGTTTTCCATAGGCGACAATGTTAACCTTTCCAAAATTTACTACCTGTTGCATATTAATTTTCTATATAATCTATATGTCATTTGAAAGAGCATTGATAGACCTTTCAGAAACCAAGAAGAAATATACCTGTTCCCGTTGATATTCTCACCTCAAATTTGAGATGTTTACAACTAGTGTCAGGACTGCACAAAATTGACATATCAATTTCCAAGCCAATGGTCAATTATTATATTTATTTTAAAAATATATCTTCAATATTTAAAAGAAAAATGTTGGTGTGCAGAAAGAGTCAAGTTCATGTACTTTTATCTGATATGACCATCCATCATTATTATCCAATCAGCTTCCAGAGAATCTTCACTATGCGGCAGGAGCTTGGGTATCCAAAACTGGTCACGTGGAAAATCTTAGTCTTTTAGTTGTTTCTACCCTATAGAGAGAACAAAATTCATTTCCATGAGACATCTCACCATTTAGTTAAAAGATATATATATACAAGATGTAAACATGGAACACTCATCAAATCATCTTATCATCTACACTGGTGGGTGGGGGTTCAAACACCCCTACCCCCATGTCAAAATATGACAAATATCAAATAATATATTACAAACATTCATTGCATTTCACAGAATAAATATTTGACACTTTATCTTTTGTTCTATCCTATTTACAAGGACTGAGTAAAAGACAGCATTTGATATGTGAATTTTATCTCAAGTTGTCAAGGGGCAGATAACTCTTCAGGAATATTGCTCTTATCATGAAAGTGAAGAATTATAGACATAAATATTATATTTTATGACCAATATATAGGTTAGAGCAAATCTAAATATCTTTTCTACCATGAAAAATATTAAGTAAACAAATTAAAGGTCATCCATTGATCTTGGCCAAGGTATTTCAAAGCATTGAGGTCAATAAAAGAAGCATGGTGCACCAACTCATTGCATATGCAGAAGGGGGGAGGGGTAGTTTGACAAACAATTTTGGCCTACTAGATTGAATGAGGTTGACCAATATCATTATTTTAGGACATATACATGCTAATATTTATTTATAATATATAGTTATATGATATGCTCAGATACACAAAAATTTGTAGTAAATTTTATGACATGCCATGTTGTAAAAACAGAAAAAAAGAGGTTTGCATAGAATGAATGAGAGTACAGAATACTGATGATACATGATAAGTGATTCAAGTGAAAGTACATTCATTAGGGAAGATGCAGAAGCAAATTATATTTCAATCAGCAAGGCTAGCTACATACTCAATCAACATCAAGGAAGGTGGGGTGCCCTGTCTGGGGAAAGAAATCACAGCCTCAAGACTCAGGCTCCTCTCTTGACTCCTTAGACCATGAATTTGTGGCTGAATTTGATAGACAGTGTCTGAAAAGGAAAAGTATTCATTTCTAATTCTTCTAGTTCAAAACATTGAAAAGTAACAGCAAGTATTGGTAAAATTTAAGAAACATAGGTGTTGCATGGTATCTTATGCGAAACTTGTCGAAGAACCCTTTACGGCTAGTTGCGAACATAGAGAAGCTCAATATTTCAATTATATTTCTTGTTGAAAGAGTTATCTACCTTACAGAAGACAAGGGCAATCATTTATAACTCATTTAAGACAACCCACATTTAATACATAGGCTGAATGAGGAAGAAAACCCTCTATATCTATTGAAAATGGGCTTACATTAGTGTCATATGGTGATATGTTATGCTAATATGGAAGAGTTATTCCCCTTGAATTTAATGAAATGTGATTACATATCAATGTAACACTCATAACATAAATAATATAGTGTGATTTCTATTTTAATTGTGTATTTTAAAAGGTAATTATTGCTTCAAATCTAGCATACCAAGCCAAAAATCCTTATATTTGACCCCTGACCCCATTTCAGTCCCCTGGATCCCTCCCTGGTTGACTTTTCTTTTTAAATCTATACCTATTATTTCTCTCTGGTGTCCTACATGATTATTCATGCCTACTGACTTCTGCTATTCAACAACTTCAGAAGTTATATCCAAAAAAGTGAAAACTTGAAAATCTCTATAGAGTAGAAACAACTAAATAGTTTTCCATAGGCGACAATGTTAACCTTTCCAAAATTTACTACCTGTTGCATATTAATTTTCTATATAATCTATATGTCATTTGAAAGAGCATTGATAGACCTTTCAGAAACCAAGAAGAAATATACCTGTTCCCGTTGATATTCTCACCTCAAATTTGAGATGTTTACAACTAGTGTCAGGACTGCACAAAATTGACATATCAATTTCCAAGCCAATGGTCAATTATTATATTTATTTTAAAAATATATCTTCAATATTTAAAAGAAAAATGTTGGTGTGCAGAAAGAGTCAAGTTCATGTACTTTTATCTGATATGACCATCCATCATTATTATCCAATCAGCTTCCAGAGAATCTTCACTATGCGGCAGGAGCTTGGGTATCCAAAACTGGTCACGTGGAAAATCTTAGTCTTTTAGTTGTTTCTACCCTATAGAGAGAACAAAATTCATTTCCATGAGACATCTCACCATTTAGTTAAAAGATATATATATACAAGATGTAAACATGGAACACTCATCAAATCATCTTATCATCTACACTGGTGGGTGGGGGTTCAAACACCCCTACCCCCATGTCAAAATATGACAAATATCAAATAATATATTACAAACATTCATTGCATTTCACAGAATAAATATTTGACACTTTATCTTTTGTTCTATCCTATTTACAAGGACTGAGTAAAAGACAGCATTTGATATGTGAATTTTATCTCAAGTTGTCAAGGGGCAGATAACTCTTCAGGAATATTGCTCTTATCATGAAAGTGAAGAATTATAGACATAAATATTATATTTTATGACCAATATATAGGTTAGAGCAAATCTAAATATCTTTTCTACCATGAAAAATATTAAGTAAACAAATTAAAGGTCATCCATTGATCTTGGCCAAGGTATTTCAAAGCATTGAGGTCAATAAAAGAAGCATGGTGCACCAACTCATTGCATATGCAGAAGGGGGGAGGGGTAGTTTGACAAACAATTTTGGCCTACTAGATTGAATGAGGTTGACCAATATCATTATTTTAGGACATATACATGCTAATATTTATTTATAATATATAGTTATATGATATGCTCAGATACACAAAAATTTGTAGTAAATTTTATGACATGCCATGTTGTAAAAACAGAAAAAAAGAGGTTTGCATAGAATGAATGAGAGTACAGAATACTGATGATACATGATAAGTGATTCAAGTGAAAGTACATTCATTAGGGAAGATGCAGAAGCAAATTATATTTCAATCAGCAAGGCTAGCTACATACTCAATCAACATCAAGGAAGGTGGGGTGCCCTGTCTGGGGAAAGAAATCACAGCCTCAAGACTCAGGCTCCTCTCTTGACTCCTTAGACCATGAATTTGTGGCTGAATTTGATAGACAGTGTCTGAAAAGGAAAAGTATTCATTTCTAATTCTTCTAGTTCAAAACATTGAAAAGTAACAGCAAGTATTGGTAAAATTTAAGAAACATAGGTGTTGCATGGTATCTTATGCGAAACTTGTCGAAGAACCCTTTACGGCTAGTTGCGAACATAGAGAAGCTCAATATTTCAATTATATTTCTTGTTGAAAGAGTTATCTACCTTACAGAAGACAAGGGCAATCATTTATAACTCATTTAAGACAACCCACATTTAATACATAGGCTGAATGAGGAAGAAAACCCTCTATATCTATTGAAAATGGGCTTACATTAGTGTCATATGGTGATATGTTATGCTAATATGGAAGAGTTATTCCCCTTGAATTTAATGAAATGTGATTACATATCAATGTAACACTCATAACATAAATAATATAGTGTGATTTCTATTTTAATTGTGTATTTTAAAAGGTAATTATTGCTTCAAATCTAGCATACCAAGCCAAAAATCCTTATATTTGACCCCTGACCCCATTTCAGTCCCCTGGATCCCTCCCTGGTTGACTTTTCTTTTTAAATCTATACCTATTATTTCTCTCTGGTGTCCTACATGATTATTCATGCCTACTGACTTCTGCTATTCAACAACTTCAGAAGTTATATCCAAAAAAGTGAAAACTTGAAAATCTCTATAGAGTAGAAACAACTAAATAGTTTTCCATAGGCGACAATGTTAACCTTTCCAAAATTTACTACCTGTTGCATATTAATTTTCTATATAATCTATATGTCATTTGAAAGAGCATTGATAGACCTTTCAGAAACCAAGAAGAAATATACCTGTTCCCGTTGATATTCTCACCTCAAATTTGAGATGTTTACAACTAGTGTCAGGACTGCACAAAATTGACATATCAATTTCCAAGCCAATGGTCAATTATTATATTTATTTTAAAAATATATCTTCAATATTTAAAAGAAAAATGTTGGTGTGCAGAAAGAGTCAAGTTCATGTACTTTTATCTGATATGACCATCCATCATTATTATCCAATCAGCTTCCAGAGAATCTTCACTATGCGGCAGGAGCTTGGGTATCCAAAACTGGTCACGTGGAAAATCTTAGTCTTTTAGTTGTTTCTACCCTATAGAGAGAACAAAATTCATTTCCATGAGACATCTCACCATTTAGTTAAAAGATATATATATACAAGATGTAAACATGGAACACTCATCAAATCATCTTATCATCTACACTGGTGGGTGGGGGTTCAAACACCCCTACCCCCATGTCAAAATATGACAAATATCAAATAATATATTACAAACATTCATTGCATTTCACAGAATAAATATTTGACACTTTATCTTTTGTTCTATCCTATTTACAAGGACTGAGTAAAAGACAGCATTTGATATGTGAATTTTATCTCAAGTTGTCAAGGGGCAGATAACTCTTCAGGAATATTGCTCTTATCATGAAAGTGAAGAATTATAGACATAAATATTATATTTTATGACCAATATATAGGTTAGAGCAAATCTAAATATCTTTTCTACCATGAAAAATATTAAGTAAACAAATTAAAGGTCATCCATTGATCTTGGCCAAGGTATTTCAAAGCATTGAGGTCAATAAAAGAAGCATGGTGCACCAACTCATTGCATATGCAGAAGGGGGGAGGGGTAGTTTGACAAACAATTTTGGCCTACTAGATTGAATGAGGTTGACCAATATCATTATTTTAGGACATATACATGCTAATATTTATTTATAATATATAGTTATATGATATGCTCAGATACACAAAAATTTGTAGTAAATTTTATGACATGCCATGTTGTAAAAACAGAAAAAAAGAGGTTTGCATAGAATGAATGAGAGTACAGAATACTGATGATACATGATAAGTGATTCAAGTGAAAGTACATTCATTAGGGAAGATGCAGAAGCAAATTATATTTCAATCAGCAAGGCTAGCTACATACTCAATCAACATCAAGGAAGGTGGGGTGCCCTGTCTGGGGAAAGAAATCACAGCCTCAAGACTCAGGCTCCTCTCTTGACTCCTTAGACCATGAATTTGTGGCTGAATTTGATAGACAGTGTCTGAAAAGGAAAAGTATTCATTTCTAATTCTTCTAGTTCAAAACATTGAAAAGTAACAGCAAGTATTGGTAAAATTTAAGAAACATAGGTGTTGCATGGTATCTTATGCGAAACTTGTCGAAGAACCCTTTACGGCTAGTTGCGAACATAGAGAAGCTCAATATTTCAATTATATTTCTTGTTGAAAGAGTTATCTACCTTACAGAAGACAAGGGCAATCATTTATAACTCATTTAAGACAACCCACATTTAATACATAGGCTGAATGAGGAAGAAAACCCTCTATATCTATTGAAAATGGGCTTACATTAGTGTCATATGGTGATATGTTATGCTAATATGGAAGAGTTATTCCCCTTGAATTTAATGAAATGTGATTACATATCAATGTAACACTCATAACATAAATAATATAGTGTGATTTCTATTTTAATTGTGTATTTTAAAAGGTAATTATTGCTTCAAATCTAGCATACCAAGCCAAAAATCCTTATATTTGACCCCTGACCCCATTTCAGTCCCCTGGATCCCTCCCTGGTTGACTTTTCTTTTTAAATCTATACCTATTATTTCTCTCTGGTGTCCTACATGATTATTCATGCCTACTGACTTCTGCTATTCAACAACTTCAGAAGTTATATCCAAAAAAGTGAAAACTTGAAAATCTCTATAGAGTAGAAACAACTAAATAGTTTTCCATAGGCGACAATGTTAACCTTTCCAAAATTTACTACCTGTTGCATATTAATTTTCTATATAATCTATATGTCATTTGAAAGAGCATTGATAGACCTTTCAGAAACCAAGAAGAAATATACCTGTTCCCGTTGATATTCTCACCTCAAATTTGAGATGTTTACAACTAGTGTCAGGACTGCACAAAATTGACATATCAATTTCCAAGCCAATGGTCAATTATTATATTTATTTTAAAAATATATCTTCAATATTTAAAAGAAAAATGTTGGTGTGCAGAAAGAGTCAAGTTCATGTACTTTTATCTGATATGACCATCCATCATTATTATCCAATCAGCTTCCAGAGAATCTTCACTATGCGGCAGGAGCTTGGGTATCCAAAACTGGTCACGTGGAAAATCTTAGTCTTTTAGTTGTTTCTACCCTATAGAGAGAACAAAATTCATTTCCATGAGACATCTCACCATTTAGTTAAAAGATATATATATACAAGATGTAAACATGGAACACTCATCAAATCATCTTATCATCTACACTGGTGGGTGGGGGTTCAAACACCCCTACCCCCATGTCAAAATATGACAAATATCAAATAATATATTACAAACATTCATTGCATTTCACAGAATAAATATTTGACACTTTATCTTTTGTTCTATCCTATTTACAAGGACTGAGTAAAAGACAGCATTTGATATGTGAATTTTATCTCAAGTTGTCAAGGGGCAGATAACTCTTCAGGAATATTGCTCTTATCATGAAAGTGAAGAATTATAGACATAAATATTATATTTTATGACCAATATATAGGTTAGAGCAAATCTAAATATCTTTTCTACCATGAAAAATATTAAGTAAACAAATTAAAGGTCATCCATTGATCTTGGCCAAGGTATTTCAAAGCATTGAGGTCAATAAAAGAAGCATGGTGCACCAACTCATTGCATATGCAGAAGGGGGGAGGGGTAGTTTGACAAACAATTTTGGCCTACTAGATTGAATGAGGTTGACCAATATCATTATTTTAGGACATATACATGCTAATATTTATTTATAATATATAGTTATATGATATGCTCAGATACACAAAAATTTGTAGTAAATTTTATGACATGCCATGTTGTAAAAACAGAAAAAAAGAGGTTTGCATAGAATGAATGAGAGTACAGAATACTGATGATACATGATAAGTGATTCAAGTGAAAGTACATTCATTAGGGAAGATGCAGAAGCAAATTATATTTCAATCAGCAAGGCTAGCTACATACTCAATCAACATCAAGGAAGGTGGGGTGCCCTGTCTGGGGAAAGAAATCACAGCCTCAAGACTCAGGCTCCTCTCTTGACTCCTTAGACCATGAATTTGTGGCTGAATTTGATAGACAGTGTCTGAAAAGGAAAAGTATTCATTTCTAATTCTTCTAGTTCAAAACATTGAAAAGTAACAGCAAGTATTGGTAAAATTTAAGAAACATAGGTGTTGCATGGTATCTTATGCGAAACTTGTCGAAGAACCCTTTACGGCTAGTTGCGAACATAGAGAAGCTCAATATTTCAATTATATTTCTTGTTGAAAGAGTTATCTACCTTACAGAAGACAAGGGCAATCATTTATAACTCATTTAAGACAACCCACATTTAATACATAGGCTGAATGAGGAAGAAAACCCTCTATATCTATTGAAAATGGGCTTACATTAGTGTCATATGGTGATATGTTATGCTAATATGGAAGAGTTATTCCCCTTGAATTTAATGAAATGTGATTACATATCAATGTAACACTCATAACATAAATAATATAGTGTGATTTCTATTTTAATTGTGTATTTTAAAAGGTAATTATTGCTTCAAATCTAGCATACCAAGCCAAAAATCCTTATATTTGACCCCTGACCCCATTTCAGTCCCCTGGATCCCTCCCTGGTTGACTTTTCTTTTTAAATCTATACCTATTATTTCTCTCTGGTGTCCTACATGATTATTCATGCCTACTGACTTCTGCTATTCAACAACTTCAGAAGTTATATCCAAAAAAGTGAAAACTTGAAAATCTCTATAGAGTAGAAACAACTAAATAGTTTTCCATAGGCGACAATGTTAACCTTTCCAAAATTTACTACCTGTTGCATATTAATTTTCTATATAATCTATATGTCATTTGAAAGAGCATTGATAGACCTTTCAGAAACCAAGAAGAAATATACCTGTTCCCGTTGATATTCTCACCTCAAATTTGAGATGTTTACAACTAGTGTCAGGACTGCACAAAATTGACATATCAATTTCCAAGCCAATGGTCAATTATTATATTTATTTTAAAAATATATCTTCAATATTTAAAAGAAAAATGTTGGTGTGCAGAAAGAGTCAAGTTCATGTACTTTTATCTGATATGACCATCCATCATTATTATCCAATCAGCTTCCAGAGAATCTTCACTATGCGGCAGGAGCTTGGGTATCCAAAACTGGTCACGTGGAAAATCTTAGTCTTTTAGTTGTTTCTACCCTATAGAGAGAACAAAATTCATTTCCATGAGACATCTCACCATTTAGTTAAAAGATATATATATACAAGATGTAAACATGGAACACTCATCAAATCATCTTATCATCTACACTGGTGGGTGGGGGTTCAAACACCCCTACCCCCATGTCAAAATATGACAAATATCAAATAATATATTACAAACATTCATTGCATTTCACAGAATAAATATTTGACACTTTATCTTTTGTTCTATCCTATTTACAAGGACTGAGTAAAAGACAGCATTTGATATGTGAATTTTATCTCAAGTTGTCAAGGGGCAGATAACTCTTCAGGAATATTGCTCTTATCATGAAAGTGAAGAATTATAGACATAAATATTATATTTTATGACCAATATATAGGTTAGAGCAAATCTAAATATCTTTTCTACCATGAAAAATATTAAGTAAACAAATTAAAGGTCATCCATTGATCTTGGCCAAGGTATTTCAAAGCATTGAGGTCAATAAAAGAAGCATGGTGCACCAACTCATTGCATATGCAGAAGGGGGGAGGGGTAGTTTGACAAACAATTTTGGCCTACTAGATTGAATGAGGTTGACCAATATCATTATTTTAGGACATATACATGCTAATATTTATTTATAATATATAGTTATATGATATGCTCAGATACACAAAAATTTGTAGTAAATTTTATGACATGCCATGTTGTAAAAACAGAAAAAAAGAGGTTTGCATAGAATGAATGAGAGTACAGAATACTGATGATACATGATAAGTGATTCAAGTGAAAGTACATTCATTAGGGAAGATGCAGAAGCAAATTATATTTCAATCAGCAAGGCTAGCTACATACTCAATCAACATCAAGGAAGGTGGGGTGCCCTGTCTGGGGAAAGAAATCACAGCCTCAAGACTCAGGCTCCTCTCTTGACTCCTTAGACCATGAATTTGTGGCTGAATTTGATAGACAGTGTCTGAAAAGGAAAAGTATTCATTTCTAATTCTTCTAGTTCAAAACATTGAAAAGTAACAGCAAGTATTGGTAAAATTTAAGAAACATAGGTGTTGCATGGTATCTTATGCGAAACTTGTCGAAGAACCCTTTACGGCTAGTTGCGAACATAGAGAAGCTCAATATTTCAATTATATTTCTTGTTGAAAGAGTTATCTACCTTACAGAAGACAAGGGCAATCATTTATAACTCATTTAAGACAACCCACATTTAATACATAGGCTGAATGAGGAAGAAAACCCTCTATATCTATTGAAAATGGGCTTACATTAGTGTCATATGGTGATATGTTATGCTAATATGGAAGAGTTATTCCCCTTGAATTTAATGAAATGTGATTACATATCAATGTAACACTCATAACATAAATAATATAGTGTGATTTCTATTTTAATTGTGTATTTTAAAAGGTAATTATTGCTTCAAATCTAGCATACCAAGCCAAAAATCCTTATATTTGACCCCTGACCCCATTTCAGTCCCCTGGATCCCTCCCTGGTTGACTTTTCTTTTTAAATCTATACCTATTATTTCTCTCTGGTGTCCTACATGATTATTCATGCCTACTGACTTCTGCTATTCAACAACTTCAGAAGTTATATCCAAAAAAGTGAAAACTTGAAAATCTCTATAGAGTAGAAACAACTAAATAGTTTTCCATAGGCGACAATGTTAACCTTTCCAAAATTTACTACCTGTTGCATATTAATTTTCTATATAATCTATATGTCATTTGAAAGAGCATTGATAGACCTTTCAGAAACCAAGAAGAAATATACCTGTTCCCGTTGATATTCTCACCTCAAATTTGAGATGTTTACAACTAGTGTCAGGACTGCACAAAATTGACATATCAATTTCCAAGCCAATGGTCAATTATTATATTTATTTTAAAAATATATCTTCAATATTTAAAAGAAAAATGTTGGTGTGCAGAAAGAGTCAAGTTCATGTACTTTTATCTGATATGACCATCCATCATTATTATCCAATCAGCTTCCAGAGAATCTTCACTATGCGGCAGGAGCTTGGGTATCCAAAACTGGTCACGTGGAAAATCTTAGTCTTTTAGTTGTTTCTACCCTATAGAGAGAACAAAATTCATTTCCATGAGACATCTCACCATTTAGTTAAAAGATATATATATACAAGATGTAAACATGGAACACTCATCAAATCATCTTATCATCTACACTGGTGGGTGGGGGTTCAAACACCCCTACCCCCATGTCAAAATATGACAAATATCAAATAATATATTACAAACATTCATTGCATTTCACAGAATAAATATTTGACACTTTATCTTTTGTTCTATCCTATTTACAAGGACTGAGTAAAAGACAGCATTTGATATGTGAATTTTATCTCAAGTTGTCAAGGGGCAGATAACTCTTCAGGAATATTGCTCTTATCATGAAAGTGAAGAATTATAGACATAAATATTATATTTTATGACCAATATATAGGTTAGAGCAAATCTAAATATCTTTTCTACCATGAAAAATATTAAGTAAACAAATTAAAGGTCATCCATTGATCTTGGCCAAGGTATTTCAAAGCATTGAGGTCAATAAAAGAAGCATGGTGCACCAACTCATTGCATATGCAGAAGGGGGGAGGGGTAGTTTGACAAACAATTTTGGCCTACTAGATTGAATGAGGTTGACCAATATCATTATTTTAGGACATATACATGCTAATATTTATTTATAATATATAGTTATATGATATGCTCAGATACACAAAAATTTGTAGTAAATTTTATGACATGCCATGTTGTAAAAACAGAAAAAAAGAGGTTTGCATAGAATGAATGAGAGTACAGAATACTGATGATACATGATAAGTGATTCAAGTGAAAGTACATTCATTAGGGAAGATGCAGAAGCAAATTATATTTCAATCAGCAAGGCTAGCTACATACTCAATCAACATCAAGGAAGGTGGGGTGCCCTGTCTGGGGAAAGAAATCACAGCCTCAAGACTCAGGCTCCTCTCTTGACTCCTTAGACCATGAATTTGTGGCTGAATTTGATAGACAGTGTCTGAAAAGGAAAAGTATTCATTTCTAATTCTTCTAGTTCAAAACATTGAAAAGTAACAGCAAGTATTGGTAAAATTTAAGAAACATAGGTGTTGCATGGTATCTTATGCGAAACTTGTCGAAGAACCCTTTACGGCTAGTTGCGAACATAGAGAAGCTCAATATTTCAATTATATTTCTTGTTGAAAGAGTTATCTACCTTACAGAAGACAAGGGCAATCATTTATAACTCATTTAAGACAACCCACATTTAATACATAGGCTGAATGAGGAAGAAAACCCTCTATATCTATTGAAAATGGGCTTACATTAGTGTCATATGGTGATATGTTATGCTAATATGGAAGAGTTATTCCCCTTGAATTTAATGAAATGTGATTACATATCAATGTAACACTCATAACATAAATAATATAGTGTGATTTCTATTTTAATTGTGTATTTTAAAAGGTAATTATTGCTTCAAATCTAGCATACCAAGCCAAAAATCCTTATATTTGACCCCTGACCCCATTTCAGTCCCCTGGATCCCTCCCTGGTTGACTTTTCTTTTTAAATCTATACCTATTATTTCTCTCTGGTGTCCTACATGATTATTCATGCCTACTGACTTCTGCTATTCAACAACTTCAGAAGTTATATCCAAAAAAGTGAAAACTTGAAAATCTCTATAGAGTAGAAACAACTAAATAGTTTTCCATAGGCGACAATGTTAACCTTTCCAAAATTTACTACCTGTTGCATATTAATTTTCTATATAATCTATATGTCATTTGAAAGAGCATTGATAGACCTTTCAGAAACCAAGAAGAAATATACCTGTTCCCGTTGATATTCTCACCTCAAATTTGAGATGTTTACAACTAGTGTCAGGACTGCACAAAATTGACATATCAATTTCCAAGCCAATGGTCAATTATTATATTTATTTTAAAAATATATCTTCAATATTTAAAAGAAAAATGTTGGTGTGCAGAAAGAGTCAAGTTCATGTACTTTTATCTGATATGACCATCCATCATTATTATCCAATCAGCTTCCAGAGAATCTTCACTATGCGGCAGGAGCTTGGGTATCCAAAACTGGTCACGTGGAAAATCTTAGTCTTTTAGTTGTTTCTACCCTATAGAGAGAACAAAATTCATTTCCATGAGACATCTCACCATTTAGTTAAAAGATATATATATACAAGATGTAAACATGGAACACTCATCAAATCATCTTATCATCTACACTGGTGGGTGGGGGTTCAAACACCCCTACCCCCATGTCAAAATATGACAAATATCAAATAATATATTACAAACATTCATTGCATTTCACAGAATAAATATTTGACACTTTATCTTTTGTTCTATCCTATTTACAAGGACTGAGTAAAAGACAGCATTTGATATGTGAATTTTATCTCAAGTTGTCAAGGGGCAGATAACTCTTCAGGAATATTGCTCTTATCATGAAAGTGAAGAATTATAGACATAAATATTATATTTTATGACCAATATATAGGTTAGAGCAAATCTAAATATCTTTTCTACCATGAAAAATATTAAGTAAACAAATTAAAGGTCATCCATTGATCTTGGCCAAGGTATTTCAAAGCATTGAGGTCAATAAAAGAAGCATGGTGCACCAACTCATTGCATATGCAGAAGGGGGGAGGGGTAGTTTGACAAACAATTTTGGCCTACTAGATTGAATGAGGTTGACCAATATCATTATTTTAGGACATATACATGCTAATATTTATTTATAATATATAGTTATATGATATGCTCAGATACACAAAAATTTGTAGTAAATTTTATGACATGCCATGTTGTAAAAACAGAAAAAAAGAGGTTTGCATAGAATGAATGAGAGTACAGAATACTGATGATACATGATAAGTGATTCAAGTGAAAGTACATTCATTAGGGAAGATGCAGAAGCAAATTATATTTCAATCAGCAAGGCTAGCTACATACTCAATCAACATCAAGGAAGGTGGGGTGCCCTGTCTGGGGAAAGAAATCACAGCCTCAAGACTCAGGCTCCTCTCTTGACTCCTTAGACCATGAATTTGTGGCTGAATTTGATAGACAGTGTCTGAAAAGGAAAAGTATTCATTTCTAATTCTTCTAGTTCAAAACATTGAAAAGTAACAGCAAGTATTGGTAAAATTTAAGAAACATAGGTGTTGCATGGTATCTTATGCGAAACTTGTCGAAGAACCCTTTACGGCTAGTTGCGAACATAGAGAAGCTCAATATTTCAATTATATTTCTTGTTGAAAGAGTTATCTACCTTACAGAAGACAAGGGCAATCATTTATAACTCATTTAAGACAACCCACATTTAATACATAGGCTGAATGAGGAAGAAAACCCTCTATATCTATTGAAAATGGGCTTACATTAGTGTCATATGGTGATATGTTATGCTAATATGGAAGAGTTATTCCCCTTGAATTTAATGAAATGTGATTACATATCAATGTAACACTCATAACATAAATAATATAGTGTGATTTCTATTTTAATTGTGTATTTTAAAAGGTAATTATTGCTTCAAATCTAGCATACCAAGCCAAAAATCCTTATATTTGACCCCTGACCCCATTTCAGTCCCCTGGATCCCTCCCTGGTTGACTTTTCTTTTTAAATCTATACCTATTATTTCTCTCTGGTGTCCTACATGATTATTCATGCCTACTGACTTCTGCTATTCAACAACTTCAGAAGTTATATCCAAAAAAGTGAAAACTTGAAAATCTCTATAGAGTAGAAACAACTAAATAGTTTTCCATAGGCGACAATGTTAACCTTTCCAAAATTTACTACCTGTTGCATATTAATTTTCTATATAATCTATATGTCATTTGAAAGAGCATTGATAGACCTTTCAGAAACCAAGAAGAAATATACCTGTTCCCGTTGATATTCTCACCTCAAATTTGAGATGTTTACAACTAGTGTCAGGACTGCACAAAATTGACATATCAATTTCCAAGCCAATGGTCAATTATTATATTTATTTTAAAAATATATCTTCAATATTTAAAAGAAAAATGTTGGTGTGCAGAAAGAGTCAAGTTCATGTACTTTTATCTGATATGACCATCCATCATTATTATCCAATCAGCTTCCAGAGAATCTTCACTATGCGGCAGGAGCTTGGGTATCCAAAACTGGTCACGTGGAAAATCTTAGTCTTTTAGTTGTTTCTACCCTATAGAGAGAACAAAATTCATTTCCATGAGACATCTCACCATTTAGTTAAAAGATATATATATACAAGATGTAAACATGGAACACTCATCAAATCATCTTATCATCTACACTGGTGGGTGGGGGTTCAAACACCCCTACCCCCATGTCAAAATATGACAAATATCAAATAATATATTACAAACATTCATTGCATTTCACAGAATAAATATTTGACACTTTATCTTTTGTTCTATCCTATTTACAAGGACTGAGTAAAAGACAGCATTTGATATGTGAATTTTATCTCAAGTTGTCAAGGGGCAGATAACTCTTCAGGAATATTGCTCTTATCATGAAAGTGAAGAATTATAGACATAAATATTATATTTTATGACCAATATATAGGTTAGAGCAAATCTAAATATCTTTTCTACCATGAAAAATATTAAGTAAACAAATTAAAGGTCATCCATTGATCTTGGCCAAGGTATTTCAAAGCATTGAGGTCAATAAAAGAAGCATGGTGCACCAACTCATTGCATATGCAGAAGGGGGGAGGGGTAGTTTGACAAACAATTTTGGCCTACTAGATTGAATGAGGTTGACCAATATCATTATTTTAGGACATATACATGCTAATATTTATTTATAATATATAGTTATATGATATGCTCAGATACACAAAAATTTGTAGTAAATTTTATGACATGCCATGTTGTAAAAACAGAAAAAAAGAGGTTTGCATAGAATGAATGAGAGTACAGAATACTGATGATACATGATAAGTGATTCAAGTGAAAGTACATTCATTAGGGAAGATGCAGAAGCAAATTATATTTCAATCAGCAAGGCTAGCTACATACTCAATCAACATCAAGGAAGGTGGGGTGCCCTGTCTGGGGAAAGAAATCACAGCCTCAAGACTCAGGCTCCTCTCTTGACTCCTTAGACCATGAATTTGTGGCTGAATTTGATAGACAGTGTCTGAAAAGGAAAAGTATTCATTTCTAATTCTTCTAGTTCAAAACATTGAAAAGTAACAGCAAGTATTGGTAAAATTTAAGAAACATAGGTGTTGCATGGTATCTTATGCGAAACTTGTCGAAGAACCCTTTACGGCTAGTTGCGAACATAGAGAAGCTCAATATTTCAATTATATTTCTTGTTGAAAGAGTTATCTACCTTACAGAAGACAAGGGCAATCATTTATAACTCATTTAAGACAACCCACATTTAATACATAGGCTGAATGAGGAAGAAAACCCTCTATATCTATTGAAAATGGGCTTACATTAGTGTCATATGGTGATATGTTATGCTAATATGGAAGAGTTATTCCCCTTGAATTTAATGAAATGTGATTACATATCAATGTAACACTCATAACATAAATAATATAGTGTGATTTCTATTTTAATTGTGTATTTTAAAAGGTAATTATTGCTTCAAATCTAGCATACCAAGCCAAAAATCCTTATATTTGACCCCTGACCCCATTTCAGTCCCCTGGATCCCTCCCTGGTTGACTTTTCTTTTTAAATCTATACCTATTATTTCTCTCTGGTGTCCTACATGATTATTCATGCCTACTGACTTCTGCTATTCAACAACTTCAGAAGTTATATCCAAAAAAGTGAAAACTTGAAAATCTCTATAGAGTAGAAACAACTAAATAGTTTTCCATAGGCGACAATGTTAACCTTTCCAAAATTTACTACCTGTTGCATATTAATTTTCTATATAATCTATATGTCATTTGAAAGAGCATTGATAGACCTTTCAGAAACCAAGAAGAAATATACCTGTTCCCGTTGATATTCTCACCTCAAATTTGAGATGTTTACAACTAGTGTCAGGACTGCACAAAATTGACATATCAATTTCCAAGCCAATGGTCAATTATTATATTTATTTTAAAAATATATCTTCAATATTTAAAAGAAAAATGTTGGTGTGCAGAAAGAGTCAAGTTCATGTACTTTTATCTGATATGACCATCCATCATTATTATCCAATCAGCTTCCAGAGAATCTTCACTATGCGGCAGGAGCTTGGGTATCCAAAACTGGTCACGTGGAAAATCTTAGTCTTTTAGTTGTTTCTACCCTATAGAGAGAACAAAATTCATTTCCATGAGACATCTCACCATTTAGTTAAAAGATATATATATACAAGATGTAAACATGGAACACTCATCAAATCATCTTATCATCTACACTGGTGGGTGGGGGTTCAAACACCCCTACCCCCATGTCAAAATATGACAAATATCAAATAATATATTACAAACATTCATTGCATTTCACAGAATAAATATTTGACACTTTATCTTTTGTTCTATCCTATTTACAAGGACTGAGTAAAAGACAGCATTTGATATGTGAATTTTATCTCAAGTTGTCAAGGGGCAGATAACTCTTCAGGAATATTGCTCTTATCATGAAAGTGAAGAATTATAGACATAAATATTATATTTTATGACCAATATATAGGTTAGAGCAAATCTAAATATCTTTTCTACCATGAAAAATATTAAGTAAACAAATTAAAGGTCATCCATTGATCTTGGCCAAGGTATTTCAAAGCATTGAGGTCAATAAAAGAAGCATGGTGCACCAACTCATTGCATATGCAGAAGGGGGGAGGGGTAGTTTGACAAACAATTTTGGCCTACTAGATTGAATGAGGTTGACCAATATCATTATTTTAGGACATATACATGCTAATATTTATTTATAATATATAGTTATATGATATGCTCAGATACACAAAAATTTGTAGTAAATTTTATGACATGCCATGTTGTAAAAACAGAAAAAAAGAGGTTTGCATAGAATGAATGAGAGTACAGAATACTGATGATACATGATAAGTGATTCAAGTGAAAGTACATTCATTAGGGAAGATGCAGAAGCAAATTATATTTCAATCAGCAAGGCTAGCTACATACTCAATCAACATCAAGGAAGGTGGGGTGCCCTGTCTGGGGAAAGAAATCACAGCCTCAAGACTCAGGCTCCTCTCTTGACTCCTTAGACCATGAATTTGTGGCTGAATTTGATAGACAGTGTCTGAAAAGGAAAAGTATTCATTTCTAATTCTTCTAGTTCAAAACATTGAAAAGTAACAGCAAGTATTGGTAAAATTTAAGAAACATAGGTGTTGCATGGTATCTTATGCGAAACTTGTCGAAGAACCCTTTACGGCTAGTTGCGAACATAGAGAAGCTCAATATTTCAATTATATTTCTTGTTGAAAGAGTTATCTACCTTACAGAAGACAAGGGCAATCATTTATAACTCATTTAAGACAACCCACATTTAATACATAGGCTGAATGAGGAAGAAAACCCTCTATATCTATTGAAAATGGGCTTACATTAGTGTCATATGGTGATATGTTATGCTAATATGGAAGAGTTATTCCCCTTGAATTTAATGAAATGTGATTACATATCAATGTAACACTCATAACATAAATAATATAGTGTGATTTCTATTTTAATTGTGTATTTTAAAAGGTAATTATTGCTTCAAATCTAGCATACCAAGCCAAAAATCCTTATATTTGACCCCTGACCCCATTTCAGTCCCCTGGATCCCTCCCTGGTTGACTTTTCTTTTTAAATCTATACCTATTATTTCTCTCTGGTGTCCTACATGATTATTCATGCCTACTGACTTCTGCTATTCAACAACTTCAGAAGTTATATCCAAAAAAGTGAAAACTTGAAAATCTCTATAGAGTAGAAACAACTAAATAGTTTTCCATAGGCGACAATGTTAACCTTTCCAAAATTTACTACCTGTTGCATATTAATTTTCTATATAATCTATATGTCATTTGAAAGAGCATTGATAGACCTTTCAGAAACCAAGAAGAAATATACCTGTTCCCGTTGATATTCTCACCTCAAATTTGAGATGTTTACAACTAGTGTCAGGACTGCACAAAATTGACATATCAATTTCCAAGCCAATGGTCAATTATTATATTTATTTTAAAAATATATCTTCAATATTTAAAAGAAAAATGTTGGTGTGCAGAAAGAGTCAAGTTCATGTACTTTTATCTGATATGACCATCCATCATTATTATCCAATCAGCTTCCAGAGAATCTTCACTATGCGGCAGGAGCTTGGGTATCCAAAACTGGTCACGTGGAAAATCTTAGTCTTTTAGTTGTTTCTACCCTATAGAGAGAACAAAATTCATTTCCATGAGACATCTCACCATTTAGTTAAAAGATATATATATACAAGATGTAAACATGGAACACTCATCAAATCATCTTATCATCTACACTGGTGGGTGGGGGTTCAAACACCCCTACCCCCATGTCAAAATATGACAAATATCAAATAATATATTACAAACATTCATTGCATTTCACAGAATAAATATTTGACACTTTATCTTTTGTTCTATCCTATTTACAAGGACTGAGTAAAAGACAGCATTTGATATGTGAATTTTATCTCAAGTTGTCAAGGGGCAGATAACTCTTCAGGAATATTGCTCTTATCATGAAAGTGAAGAATTATAGACATAAATATTATATTTTATGACCAATATATAGGTTAGAGCAAATCTAAATATCTTTTCTACCATGAAAAATATTAAGTAAACAAATTAAAGGTCATCCATTGATCTTGGCCAAGGTATTTCAAAGCATTGAGGTCAATAAAAGAAGCATGGTGCACCAACTCATTGCATATGCAGAAGGGGGGAGGGGTAGTTTGACAAACAATTTTGGCCTACTAGATTGAATGAGGTTGACCAATATCATTATTTTAGGACATATACATGCTAATATTTATTTATAATATATAGTTATATGATATGCTCAGATACACAAAAATTTGTAGTAAATTTTATGACATGCCATGTTGTAAAAACAGAAAAAAAGAGGTTTGCATAGAATGAATGAGAGTACAGAATACTGATGATACATGATAAGTGATTCAAGTGAAAGTACATTCATTAGGGAAGATGCAGAAGCAAATTATATTTCAATCAGCAAGGCTAGCTACATACTCAATCAACATCAAGGAAGGTGGGGTGCCCTGTCTGGGGAAAGAAATCACAGCCTCAAGACTCAGGCTCCTCTCTTGACTCCTTAGACCATGAATTTGTGGCTGAATTTGATAGACAGTGTCTGAAAAGGAAAAGTATTCATTTCTAATTCTTCTAGTTCAAAACATTGAAAAGTAACAGCAAGTATTGGTAAAATTTAAGAAACATAGGTGTTGCATGGTATCTTATGCGAAACTTGTCGAAGAACCCTTTACGGCTAGTTGCGAACATAGAGAAGCTCAATATTTCAATTATATTTCTTGTTGAAAGAGTTATCTACCTTACAGAAGACAAGGGCAATCATTTATAACTCATTTAAGACAACCCACATTTAATACATAGGCTGAATGAGGAAGAAAACCCTCTATATCTATTGAAAATGGGCTTACATTAGTGTCATATGGTGATATGTTATGCTAATATGGAAGAGTTATTCCCCTTGAATTTAATGAAATGTGATTACATATCAATGTAACACTCATAACATAAATAATATAGTGTGATTTCTATTTTAATTGTGTATTTTAAAAGGTAATTATTGCTTCAAATCTAGCATACCAAGCCAAAAATCCTTATATTTGACCCCTGACCCCATTTCAGTCCCCTGGATCCCTCCCTGGTTGACTTTTCTTTTTAAATCTATACCTATTATTTCTCTCTGGTGTCCTACATGATTATTCATGCCTACTGACTTCTGCTATTCAACAACTTCAGAAGTTATATCCAAAAAAGTGAAAACTTGAAAATCTCTATAGAGTAGAAACAACTAAATAGTTTTCCATAGGCGACAATGTTAACCTTTCCAAAATTTACTACCTGTTGCATATTAATTTTCTATATAATCTATATGTCATTTGAAAGAGCATTGATAGACCTTTCAGAAACCAAGAAGAAATATACCTGTTCCCGTTGATATTCTCACCTCAAATTTGAGATGTTTACAACTAGTGTCAGGACTGCACAAAATTGACATATCAATTTCCAAGCCAATGGTCAATTATTATATTTATTTTAAAAATATATCTTCAATATTTAAAAGAAAAATGTTGGTGTGCAGAAAGAGTCAAGTTCATGTACTTTTATCTGATATGACCATCCATCATTATTATCCAATCAGCTTCCAGAGAATCTTCACTATGCGGCAGGAGCTTGGGTATCCAAAACTGGTCACGTGGAAAATCTTAGTCTTTTAGTTGTTTCTACCCTATAGAGAGAACAAAATTCATTTCCATGAGACATCTCACCATTTAGTTAAAAGATATATATATACAAGATGTAAACATGGAACACTCATCAAATCATCTTATCATCTACACTGGTGGGTGGGGGTTCAAACACCCCTACCCCCATGTCAAAATATGACAAATATCAAATAATATATTACAAACATTCATTGCATTTCACAGAATAAATATTTGACACTTTATCTTTTGTTCTATCCTATTTACAAGGACTGAGTAAAAGACAGCATTTGATATGTGAATTTTATCTCAAGTTGTCAAGGGGCAGATAACTCTTCAGGAATATTGCTCTTATCATGAAAGTGAAGAATTATAGACATAAATATTATATTTTATGACCAATATATAGGTTAGAGCAAATCTAAATATCTTTTCTACCATGAAAAATATTAAGTAAACAAATTAAAGGTCATCCATTGATCTTGGCCAAGGTATTTCAAAGCATTGAGGTCAATAAAAGAAGCATGGTGCACCAACTCATTGCATATGCAGAAGGGGGGAGGGGTAGTTTGACAAACAATTTTGGCCTACTAGATTGAATGAGGTTGACCAATATCATTATTTTAGGACATATACATGCTAATATTTATTTATAATATATAGTTATATGATATGCTCAGATACACAAAAATTTGTAGTAAATTTTATGACATGCCATGTTGTAAAAACAGAAAAAAAGAGGTTTGCATAGAATGAATGAGAGTACAGAATACTGATGATACATGATAAGTGATTCAAGTGAAAGTACATTCATTAGGGAAGATGCAGAAGCAAATTATATTTCAATCAGCAAGGCTAGCTACATACTCAATCAACATCAAGGAAGGTGGGGTGCCCTGTCTGGGGAAAGAAATCACAGCCTCAAGACTCAGGCTCCTCTCTTGACTCCTTAGACCATGAATTTGTGGCTGAATTTGATAGACAGTGTCTGAAAAGGAAAAGTATTCATTTCTAATTCTTCTAGTTCAAAACATTGAAAAGTAACAGCAAGTATTGGTAAAATTTAAGAAACATAGGTGTTGCATGGTATCTTATGCGAAACTTGTCGAAGAACCCTTTACGGCTAGTTGCGAACATAGAGAAGCTCAATATTTCAATTATATTTCTTGTTGAAAGAGTTATCTACCTTACAGAAGACAAGGGCAATCATTTATAACTCATTTAAGACAACCCACATTTAATACATAGGCTGAATGAGGAAGAAAACCCTCTATATCTATTGAAAATGGGCTTACATTAGTGTCATATGGTGATATGTTATGCTAATATGGAAGAGTTATTCCCCTTGAATTTAATGAAATGTGATTACATATCAATGTAACACTCATAACATAAATAATATAGTGTGATTTCTATTTTAATTGTGTATTTTAAAAGGTAATTATTGCTTCAAATCTAGCATACCAAGCCAAAAATCCTTATATTTGACCCCTGACCCCATTTCAGTCCCCTGGATCCCTCCCTGGTTGACTTTTCTTTTTAAATCTATACCTATTATTTCTCTCTGGTGTCCTACATGATTATTCATGCCTACTGACTTCTGCTATTCAACAACTTCAGAAGTTATATCCAAAAAAGTGAAAACTTGAAAATCTCTATAGAGTAGAAACAACTAAATAGTTTTCCATAGGCGACAATGTTAACCTTTCCAAAATTTACTACCTGTTGCATATTAATTTTCTATATAATCTATATGTCATTTGAAAGAGCATTGATAGACCTTTCAGAAACCAAGAAGAAATATACCTGTTCCCGTTGATATTCTCACCTCAAATTTGAGATGTTTACAACTAGTGTCAGGACTGCACAAAATTGACATATCAATTTCCAAGCCAATGGTCAATTATTATATTTATTTTAAAAATATATCTTCAATATTTAAAAGAAAAATGTTGGTGTGCAGAAAGAGTCAAGTTCATGTACTTTTATCTGATATGACCATCCATCATTATTATCCAATCAGCTTCCAGAGAATCTTCACTATGCGGCAGGAGCTTGGGTATCCAAAACTGGTCACGTGGAAAATCTTAGTCTTTTAGTTGTTTCTACCCTATAGAGAGAACAAAATTCATTTCCATGAGACATCTCACCATTTAGTTAAAAGATATATATATACAAGATGTAAACATGGAACACTCATCAAATCATCTTATCATCTACACTGGTGGGTGGGGGTTCAAACACCCCTACCCCCATGTCAAAATATGACAAATATCAAATAATATATTACAAACATTCATTGCATTTCACAGAATAAATATTTGACACTTTATCTTTTGTTCTATCCTATTTACAAGGACTGAGTAAAAGACAGCATTTGATATGTGAATTTTATCTCAAGTTGTCAAGGGGCAGATAACTCTTCAGGAATATTGCTCTTATCATGAAAGTGAAGAATTATAGACATAAATATTATATTTTATGACCAATATATAGGTTAGAGCAAATCTAAATATCTTTTCTACCATGAAAAATATTAAGTAAACAAATTAAAGGTCATCCATTGATCTTGGCCAAGGTATTTCAAAGCATTGAGGTCAATAAAAGAAGCATGGTGCACCAACTCATTGCATATGCAGAAGGGGGGAGGGGTAGTTTGACAAACAATTTTGGCCTACTAGATTGAATGAGGTTGACCAATATCATTATTTTAGGACATATACATGCTAATATTTATTTATAATATATAGTTATATGATATGCTCAGATACACAAAAATTTGTAGTAAATTTTATGACATGCCATGTTGTAAAAACAGAAAAAAAGAGGTTTGCATAGAATGAATGAGAGTACAGAATACTGATGATACATGATAAGTGATTCAAGTGAAAGTACATTCATTAGGGAAGATGCAGAAGCAAATTATATTTCAATCAGCAAGGCTAGCTACATACTCAATCAACATCAAGGAAGGTGGGGTGCCCTGTCTGGGGAAAGAAATCACAGCCTCAAGACTCAGGCTCCTCTCTTGACTCCTTAGACCATGAATTTGTGGCTGAATTTGATAGACAGTGTCTGAAAAGGAAAAGTATTCATTTCTAATTCTTCTAGTTCAAAACATTGAAAAGTAACAGCAAGTATTGGTAAAATTTAAGAAACATAGGTGTTGCATGGTATCTTATGCGAAACTTGTCGAAGAACCCTTTACGGCTAGTTGCGAACATAGAGAAGCTCAATATTTCAATTATATTTCTTGTTGAAAGAGTTATCTACCTTACAGAAGACAAGGGCAATCATTTATAACTCATTTAAGACAACCCACATTTAATACATAGGCTGAATGAGGAAGAAAACCCTCTATATCTATTGAAAATGGGCTTACATTAGTGTCATATGGTGATATGTTATGCTAATATGGAAGAGTTATTCCCCTTGAATTTAATGAAATGTGATTACATATCAATGTAACACTCATAACATAAATAATATAGTGTGATTTCTATTTTAATTGTGTATTTTAAAAGGTAATTATTGCTTCAAATCTAGCATACCAAGCCAAAAATCCTTATATTTGACCCCTGACCCCATTTCAGTCCCCTGGATCCCTCCCTGGTTGACTTTTCTTTTTAAATCTATACCTATTATTTCTCTCTGGTGTCCTACATGATTATTCATGCCTACTGACTTCTGCTATTCAACAACTTCAGAAGTTATATCCAAAAAAGTGAAAACTTGAAAATCTCTATAGAGTAGAAACAACTAAATAGTTTTCCATAGGCGACAATGTTAACCTTTCCAAAATTTACTACCTGTTGCATATTAATTTTCTATATAATCTATATGTCATTTGAAAGAGCATTGATAGACCTTTCAGAAACCAAGAAGAAATATACCTGTTCCCGTTGATATTCTCACCTCAAATTTGAGATGTTTACAACTAGTGTCAGGACTGCACAAAATTGACATATCAATTTCCAAGCCAATGGTCAATTATTATATTTATTTTAAAAATATATCTTCAATATTTAAAAGAAAAATGTTGGTGTGCAGAAAGAGTCAAGTTCATGTACTTTTATCTGATATGACCATCCATCATTATTATCCAATCAGCTTCCAGAGAATCTTCACTATGCGGCAGGAGCTTGGGTATCCAAAACTGGTCACGTGGAAAATCTTAGTCTTTTAGTTGTTTCTACCCTATAGAGAGAACAAAATTCATTTCCATGAGACATCTCACCATTTAGTTAAAAGATATATATATACAAGATGTAAACATGGAACACTCATCAAATCATCTTATCATCTACACTGGTGGGTGGGGGTTCAAACACCCCTACCCCCATGTCAAAATATGACAAATATCAAATAATATATTACAAACATTCATTGCATTTCACAGAATAAATATTTGACACTTTATCTTTTGTTCTATCCTATTTACAAGGACTGAGTAAAAGACAGCATTTGATATGTGAATTTTATCTCAAGTTGTCAAGGGGCAGATAACTCTTCAGGAATATTGCTCTTATCATGAAAGTGAAGAATTATAGACATAAATATTATATTTTATGACCAATATATAGGTTAGAGCAAATCTAAATATCTTTTCTACCATGAAAAATATTAAGTAAACAAATTAAAGGTCATCCATTGATCTTGGCCAAGGTATTTCAAAGCATTGAGGTCAATAAAAGAAGCATGGTGCACCAACTCATTGCATATGCAGAAGGGGGGAGGGGTAGTTTGACAAACAATTTTGGCCTACTAGATTGAATGAGGTTGACCAATATCATTATTTTAGGACATATACATGCTAATATTTATTTATAATATATAGTTATATGATATGCTCAGATACACAAAAATTTGTAGTAAATTTTATGACATGCCATGTTGTAAAAACAGAAAAAAAGAGGTTTGCATAGAATGAATGAGAGTACAGAATACTGATGATACATGATAAGTGATTCAAGTGAAAGTACATTCATTAGGGAAGATGCAGAAGCAAATTATATTTCAATCAGCAAGGCTAGCTACATACTCAATCAACATCAAGGAAGGTGGGGTGCCCTGTCTGGGGAAAGAAATCACAGCCTCAAGACTCAGGCTCCTCTCTTGACTCCTTAGACCATGAATTTGTGGCTGAATTTGATAGACAGTGTCTGAAAAGGAAAAGTATTCATTTCTAATTCTTCTAGTTCAAAACATTGAAAAGTAACAGCAAGTATTGGTAAAATTTAAGAAACATAGGTGTTGCATGGTATCTTATGCGAAACTTGTCGAAGAACCCTTTACGGCTAGTTGCGAACATAGAGAAGCTCAATATTTCAATTATATTTCTTGTTGAAAGAGTTATCTACCTTACAGAAGACAAGGGCAATCATTTATAACTCATTTAAGACAACCCACATTTAATACATAGGCTGAATGAGGAAGAAAACCCTCTATATCTATTGAAAATGGGCTTACATTAGTGTCATATGGTGATATGTTATGCTAATATGGAAGAGTTATTCCCCTTGAATTTAATGAAATGTGATTACATATCAATGTAACACTCATAACATAAATAATATAGTGTGATTTCTATTTTAATTGTGTATTTTAAAAGGTAATTATTGCTTCAAATCTAGCATACCAAGCCAAAAATCCTTATATTTGACCCCTGACCCCATTTCAGTCCCCTGGATCCCTCCCTGGTTGACTTTTCTTTTTAAATCTATACCTATTATTTCTCTCTGGTGTCCTACATGATTATTCATGCCTACTGACTTCTGCTATTCAACAACTTCAGAAGTTATATCCAAAAAAGTGAAAACTTGAAAATCTCTATAGAGTAGAAACAACTAAATAGTTTTCCATAGGCGACAATGTTAACCTTTCCAAAATTTACTACCTGTTGCATATTAATTTTCTATATAATCTATATGTCATTTGAAAGAGCATTGATAGACCTTTCAGAAACCAAGAAGAAATATACCTGTTCCCGTTGATATTCTCACCTCAAATTTGAGATGTTTACAACTAGTGTCAGGACTGCACAAAATTGACATATCAATTTCCAAGCCAATGGTCAATTATTATATTTATTTTAAAAATATATCTTCAATATTTAAAAGAAAAATGTTGGTGTGCAGAAAGAGTCAAGTTCATGTACTTTTATCTGATATGACCATCCATCATTATTATCCAATCAGCTTCCAGAGAATCTTCACTATGCGGCAGGAGCTTGGGTATCCAAAACTGGTCACGTGGAAAATCTTAGTCTTTTAGTTGTTTCTACCCTATAGAGAGAACAAAATTCATTTCCATGAGACATCTCACCATTTAGTTAAAAGATATATATATACAAGATGTAAACATGGAACACTCATCAAATCATCTTATCATCTACACTGGTGGGTGGGGGTTCAAACACCCCTACCCCCATGTCAAAATATGACAAATATCAAATAATATATTACAAACATTCATTGCATTTCACAGAATAAATATTTGACACTTTATCTTTTGTTCTATCCTATTTACAAGGACTGAGTAAAAGACAGCATTTGATATGTGAATTTTATCTCAAGTTGTCAAGGGGCAGATAACTCTTCAGGAATATTGCTCTTATCATGAAAGTGAAGAATTATAGACATAAATATTATATTTTATGACCAATATATAGGTTAGAGCAAATCTAAATATCTTTTCTACCATGAAAAATATTAAGTAAACAAATTAAAGGTCATCCATTGATCTTGGCCAAGGTATTTCAAAGCATTGAGGTCAATAAAAGAAGCATGGTGCACCAACTCATTGCATATGCAGAAGGGGGGAGGGGTAGTTTGACAAACAATTTTGGCCTACTAGATTGAATGAGGTTGACCAATATCATTATTTTAGGACATATACATGCTAATATTTATTTATAATATATAGTTATATGATATGCTCAGATACACAAAAATTTGTAGTAAATTTTATGACATGCCATGTTGTAAAAACAGAAAAAAAGAGGTTTGCATAGAATGAATGAGAGTACAGAATACTGATGATACATGATAAGTGATTCAAGTGAAAGTACATTCATTAGGGAAGATGCAGAAGCAAATTATATTTCAATCAGCAAGGCTAGCTACATACTCAATCAACATCAAGGAAGGTGGGGTGCCCTGTCTGGGGAAAGAAATCACAGCCTCAAGACTCAGGCTCCTCTCTTGACTCCTTAGACCATGAATTTGTGGCTGAATTTGATAGACAGTGTCTGAAAAGGAAAAGTATTCATTTCTAATTCTTCTAGTTCAAAACATTGAAAAGTAACAGCAAGTATTGGTAAAATTTAAGAAACATAGGTGTTGCATGGTATCTTATGCGAAACTTGTCGAAGAACCCTTTACGGCTAGTTGCGAACATAGAGAAGCTCAATATTTCAATTATATTTCTTGTTGAAAGAGTTATCTACCTTACAGAAGACAAGGGCAATCATTTATAACTCATTTAAGACAACCCACATTTAATACATAGGCTGAATGAGGAAGAAAACCCTCTATATCTATTGAAAATGGGCTTACATTAGTGTCATATGGTGATATGTTATGCTAATATGGAAGAGTTATTCCCCTTGAATTTAATGAAATGTGATTACATATCAATGTAACACTCATAACATAAATAATATAGTGTGATTTCTATTTTAATTGTGTATTTTAAAAGGTAATTATTGCTTCAAATCTAGCATACCAAGCCAAAAATCCTTATATTTGACCCCTGACCCCATTTCAGTCCCCTGGATCCCTCCCTGGTTGACTTTTCTTTTTAAATCTATACCTATTATTTCTCTCTGGTGTCCTACATGATTATTCATGCCTACTGACTTCTGCTATTCAACAACTTCAGAAGTTATATCCAAAAAAGTGAAAACTTGAAAATCTCTATAGAGTAGAAACAACTAAATAGTTTTCCATAGGCGACAATGTTAACCTTTCCAAAATTTACTACCTGTTGCATATTAATTTTCTATATAATCTATATGTCATTTGAAAGAGCATTGATAGACCTTTCAGAAACCAAGAAGAAATATACCTGTTCCCGTTGATATTCTCACCTCAAATTTGAGATGTTTACAACTAGTGTCAGGACTGCACAAAATTGACATATCAATTTCCAAGCCAATGGTCAATTATTATATTTATTTTAAAAATATATCTTCAATATTTAAAAGAAAAATGTTGGTGTGCAGAAAGAGTCAAGTTCATGTACTTTTATCTGATATGACCATCCATCATTATTATCCAATCAGCTTCCAGAGAATCTTCACTATGCGGCAGGAGCTTGGGTATCCAAAACTGGTCACGTGGAAAATCTTAGTCTTTTAGTTGTTTCTACCCTATAGAGAGAACAAAATTCATTTCCATGAGACATCTCACCATTTAGTTAAAAGATATATATATACAAGATGTAAACATGGAACACTCATCAAATCATCTTATCATCTACACTGGTGGGTGGGGGTTCAAACACCCCTACCCCCATGTCAAAATATGACAAATATCAAATAATATATTACAAACATTCATTGCATTTCACAGAATAAATATTTGACACTTTATCTTTTGTTCTATCCTATTTACAAGGACTGAGTAAAAGACAGCATTTGATATGTGAATTTTATCTCAAGTTGTCAAGGGGCAGATAACTCTTCAGGAATATTGCTCTTATCATGAAAGTGAAGAATTATAGACATAAATATTATATTTTATGACCAATATATAGGTTAGAGCAAATCTAAATATCTTTTCTACCATGAAAAATATTAAGTAAACAAATTAAAGGTCATCCATTGATCTTGGCCAAGGTATTTCAAAGCATTGAGGTCAATAAAAGAAGCATGGTGCACCAACTCATTGCATATGCAGAAGGGGGGAGGGGTAGTTTGACAAACAATTTTGGCCTACTAGATTGAATGAGGTTGACCAATATCATTATTTTAGGACATATACATGCTAATATTTATTTATAATATATAGTTATATGATATGCTCAGATACACAAAAATTTGTAGTAAATTTTATGACATGCCATGTTGTAAAAACAGAAAAAAAGAGGTTTGCATAGAATGAATGAGAGTACAGAATACTGATGATACATGATAAGTGATTCAAGTGAAAGTACATTCATTAGGGAAGATGCAGAAGCAAATTATATTTCAATCAGCAAGGCTAGCTACATACTCAATCAACATCAAGGAAGGTGGGGTGCCCTGTCTGGGGAAAGAAATCACAGCCTCAAGACTCAGGCTCCTCTCTTGACTCCTTAGACCATGAATTTGTGGCTGAATTTGATAGACAGTGTCTGAAAAGGAAAAGTATTCATTTCTAATTCTTCTAGTTCAAAACATTGAAAAGTAACAGCAAGTATTGGTAAAATTTAAGAAACATAGGTGTTGCATGGTATCTTATGCGAAACTTGTCGAAGAACCCTTTACGGCTAGTTGCGAACATAGAGAAGCTCAATATTTCAATTATATTTCTTGTTGAAAGAGTTATCTACCTTACAGAAGACAAGGGCAATCATTTATAACTCATTTAAGACAACCCACATTTAATACATAGGCTGAATGAGGAAGAAAACCCTCTATATCTATTGAAAATGGGCTTACATTAGTGTCATATGGTGATATGTTATGCTAATATGGAAGAGTTATTCCCCTTGAATTTAATGAAATGTGATTACATATCAATGTAACACTCATAACATAAATAATATAGTGTGATTTCTATTTTAATTGTGTATTTTAAAAGGTAATTATTGCTTCAAATCTAGCATACCAAGCCAAAAATCCTTATATTTGACCCCTGACCCCATTTCAGTCCCCTGGATCCCTCCCTGGTTGACTTTTCTTTTTAAATCTATACCTATTATTTCTCTCTGGTGTCCTACATGATTATTCATGCCTACTGACTTCTGCTATTCAACAACTTCAGAAGTTATATCCAAAAAAGTGAAAACTTGAAAATCTCTATAGAGTAGAAACAACTAAATAGTTTTCCATAGGCGACAATGTTAACCTTTCCAAAATTTACTACCTGTTGCATATTAATTTTCTATATAATCTATATGTCATTTGAAAGAGCATTGATAGACCTTTCAGAAACCAAGAAGAAATATACCTGTTCCCGTTGATATTCTCACCTCAAATTTGAGATGTTTACAACTAGTGTCAGGACTGCACAAAATTGACATATCAATTTCCAAGCCAATGGTCAATTATTATATTTATTTTAAAAATATATCTTCAATATTTAAAAGAAAAATGTTGGTGTGCAGAAAGAGTCAAGTTCATGTACTTTTATCTGATATGACCATCCATCATTATTATCCAATCAGCTTCCAGAGAATCTTCACTATGCGGCAGGAGCTTGGGTATCCAAAACTGGTCACGTGGAAAATCTTAGTCTTTTAGTTGTTTCTACCCTATAGAGAGAACAAAATTCATTTCCATGAGACATCTCACCATTTAGTTAAAAGATATATATATACAAGATGTAAACATGGAACACTCATCAAATCATCTTATCATCTACACTGGTGGGTGGGGGTTCAAACACCCCTACCCCCATGTCAAAATATGACAAATATCAAATAATATATTACAAACATTCATTGCATTTCACAGAATAAATATTTGACACTTTATCTTTTGTTCTATCCTATTTACAAGGACTGAGTAAAAGACAGCATTTGATATGTGAATTTTATCTCAAGTTGTCAAGGGGCAGATAACTCTTCAGGAATATTGCTCTTATCATGAAAGTGAAGAATTATAGACATAAATATTATATTTTATGACCAATATATAGGTTAGAGCAAATCTAAATATCTTTTCTACCATGAAAAATATTAAGTAAACAAATTAAAGGTCATCCATTGATCTTGGCCAAGGTATTTCAAAGCATTGAGGTCAATAAAAGAAGCATGGTGCACCAACTCATTGCATATGCAGAAGGGGGGAGGGGTAGTTTGACAAACAATTTTGGCCTACTAGATTGAATGAGGTTGACCAATATCATTATTTTAGGACATATACATGCTAATATTTATTTATAATATATAGTTATATGATATGCTCAGATACACAAAAATTTGTAGTAAATTTTATGACATGCCATGTTGTAAAAACAGAAAAAAAGAGGTTTGCATAGAATGAATGAGAGTACAGAATACTGATGATACATGATAAGTGATTCAAGTGAAAGTACATTCATTAGGGAAGATGCAGAAGCAAATTATATTTCAATCAGCAAGGCTAGCTACATACTCAATCAACATCAAGGAAGGTGGGGTGCCCTGTCTGGGGAAAGAAATCACAGCCTCAAGACTCAGGCTCCTCTCTTGACTCCTTAGACCATGAATTTGTGGCTGAATTTGATAGACAGTGTCTGAAAAGGAAAAGTATTCATTTCTAATTCTTCTAGTTCAAAACATTGAAAAGTAACAGCAAGTATTGGTAAAATTTAAGAAACATAGGTGTTGCATGGTATCTTATGCGAAACTTGTCGAAGAACCCTTTACGGCTAGTTGCGAACATAGAGAAGCTCAATATTTCAATTATATTTCTTGTTGAAAGAGTTATCTACCTTACAGAAGACAAGGGCAATCATTTATAACTCATTTAAGACAACCCACATTTAATACATAGGCTGAATGAGGAAGAAAACCCTCTATATCTATTGAAAATGGGCTTACATTAGTGTCATATGGTGATATGTTATGCTAATATGGAAGAGTTATTCCCCTTGAATTTAATGAAATGTGATTACATATCAATGTAACACTCATAACATAAATAATATAGTGTGATTTCTATTTTAATTGTGTATTTTAAAAGGTAATTATTGCTTCAAATCTAGCATACCAAGCCAAAAATCCTTATATTTGACCCCTGACCCCATTTCAGTCCCCTGGATCCCTCCCTGGTTGACTTTTCTTTTTAAATCTATACCTATTATTTCTCTCTGGTGTCCTACATGATTATTCATGCCTACTGACTTCTGCTATTCAACAACTTCAGAAGTTATATCCAAAAAAGTGAAAACTTGAAAATCTCTATAGAGTAGAAACAACTAAATAGTTTTCCATAGGCGACAATGTTAACCTTTCCAAAATTTACTACCTGTTGCATATTAATTTTCTATATAATCTATATGTCATTTGAAAGAGCATTGATAGACCTTTCAGAAACCAAGAAGAAATATACCTGTTCCCGTTGATATTCTCACCTCAAATTTGAGATGTTTACAACTAGTGTCAGGACTGCACAAAATTGACATATCAATTTCCAAGCCAATGGTCAATTATTATATTTATTTTAAAAATATATCTTCAATATTTAAAAGAAAAATGTTGGTGTGCAGAAAGAGTCAAGTTCATGTACTTTTATCTGATATGACCATCCATCATTATTATCCAATCAGCTTCCAGAGAATCTTCACTATGCGGCAGGAGCTTGGGTATCCAAAACTGGTCACGTGGAAAATCTTAGTCTTTTAGTTGTTTCTACCCTATAGAGAGAACAAAATTCATTTCCATGAGACATCTCACCATTTAGTTAAAAGATATATATATACAAGATGTAAACATGGAACACTCATCAAATCATCTTATCATCTACACTGGTGGGTGGGGGTTCAAACACCCCTACCCCCATGTCAAAATATGACAAATATCAAATAATATATTACAAACATTCATTGCATTTCACAGAATAAATATTTGACACTTTATCTTTTGTTCTATCCTATTTACAAGGACTGAGTAAAAGACAGCATTTGATATGTGAATTTTATCTCAAGTTGTCAAGGGGCAGATAACTCTTCAGGAATATTGCTCTTATCATGAAAGTGAAGAATTATAGACATAAATATTATATTTTATGACCAATATATAGGTTAGAGCAAATCTAAATATCTTTTCTACCATGAAAAATATTAAGTAAACAAATTAAAGGTCATCCATTGATCTTGGCCAAGGTATTTCAAAGCATTGAGGTCAATAAAAGAAGCATGGTGCACCAACTCATTGCATATGCAGAAGGGGGGAGGGGTAGTTTGACAAACAATTTTGGCCTACTAGATTGAATGAGGTTGACCAATATCATTATTTTAGGACATATACATGCTAATATTTATTTATAATATATAGTTATATGATATGCTCAGATACACAAAAATTTGTAGTAAATTTTATGACATGCCATGTTGTAAAAACAGAAAAAAAGAGGTTTGCATAGAATGAATGAGAGTACAGAATACTGATGATACATGATAAGTGATTCAAGTGAAAGTACATTCATTAGGGAAGATGCAGAAGCAAATTATATTTCAATCAGCAAGGCTAGCTACATACTCAATCAACATCAAGGAAGGTGGGGTGCCCTGTCTGGGGAAAGAAATCACAGCCTCAAGACTCAGGCTCCTCTCTTGACTCCTTAGACCATGAATTTGTGGCTGAATTTGATAGACAGTGTCTGAAAAGGAAAAGTATTCATTTCTAATTCTTCTAGTTCAAAACATTGAAAAGTAACAGCAAGTATTGGTAAAATTTAAGAAACATAGGTGTTGCATGGTATCTTATGCGAAACTTGTCGAAGAACCCTTTACGGCTAGTTGCGAACATAGAGAAGCTCAATATTTCAATTATATTTCTTGTTGAAAGAGTTATCTACCTTACAGAAGACAAGGGCAATCATTTATAACTCATTTAAGACAACCCACATTTAATACATAGGCTGAATGAGGAAGAAAACCCTCTATATCTATTGAAAATGGGCTTACATTAGTGTCATATGGTGATATGTTATGCTAATATGGAAGAGTTATTCCCCTTGAATTTAATGAAATGTGATTACATATCAATGTAACACTCATAACATAAATAATATAGTGTGATTTCTATTTTAATTGTGTATTTTAAAAGGTAATTATTGCTTCAAATCTAGCATACCAAGCCAAAAATCCTTATATTTGACCCCTGACCCCATTTCAGTCCCCTGGATCCCTCCCTGGTTGACTTTTCTTTTTAAATCTATACCTATTATTTCTCTCTGGTGTCCTACATGATTATTCATGCCTACTGACTTCTGCTATTCAACAACTTCAGAAGTTATATCCAAAAAAGTGAAAACTTGAAAATCTCTATAGAGTAGAAACAACTAAATAGTTTTCCATAGGCGACAATGTTAACCTTTCCAAAATTTACTACCTGTTGCATATTAATTTTCTATATAATCTATATGTCATTTGAAAGAGCATTGATAGACCTTTCAGAAACCAAGAAGAAATATACCTGTTCCCGTTGATATTCTCACCTCAAATTTGAGATGTTTACAACTAGTGTCAGGACTGCACAAAATTGACATATCAATTTCCAAGCCAATGGTCAATTATTATATTTATTTTAAAAATATATCTTCAATATTTAAAAGAAAAATGTTGGTGTGCAGAAAGAGTCAAGTTCATGTACTTTTATCTGATATGACCATCCATCATTATTATCCAATCAGCTTCCAGAGAATCTTCACTATGCGGCAGGAGCTTGGGTATCCAAAACTGGTCACGTGGAAAATCTTAGTCTTTTAGTTGTTTCTACCCTATAGAGAGAACAAAATTCATTTCCATGAGACATCTCACCATTTAGTTAAAAGATATATATATACAAGATGTAAACATGGAACACTCATCAAATCATCTTATCATCTACACTGGTGGGTGGGGGTTCAAACACCCCTACCCCCATGTCAAAATATGACAAATATCAAATAATATATTACAAACATTCATTGCATTTCACAGAATAAATATTTGACACTTTATCTTTTGTTCTATCCTATTTACAAGGACTGAGTAAAAGACAGCATTTGATATGTGAATTTTATCTCAAGTTGTCAAGGGGCAGATAACTCTTCAGGAATATTGCTCTTATCATGAAAGTGAAGAATTATAGACATAAATATTATATTTTATGACCAATATATAGGTTAGAGCAAATCTAAATATCTTTTCTACCATGAAAAATATTAAGTAAACAAATTAAAGGTCATCCATTGATCTTGGCCAAGGTATTTCAAAGCATTGAGGTCAATAAAAGAAGCATGGTGCACCAACTCATTGCATATGCAGAAGGGGGGAGGGGTAGTTTGACAAACAATTTTGGCCTACTAGATTGAATGAGGTTGACCAATATCATTATTTTAGGACATATACATGCTAATATTTATTTATAATATATAGTTATATGATATGCTCAGATACACAAAAATTTGTAGTAAATTTTATGACATGCCATGTTGTAAAAACAGAAAAAAAGAGGTTTGCATAGAATGAATGAGAGTACAGAATACTGATGATACATGATAAGTGATTCAAGTGAAAGTACATTCATTAGGGAAGATGCAGAAGCAAATTATATTTCAATCAGCAAGGCTAGCTACATACTCAATCAACATCAAGGAAGGTGGGGTGCCCTGTCTGGGGAAAGAAATCACAGCCTCAAGACTCAGGCTCCTCTCTTGACTCCTTAGACCATGAATTTGTGGCTGAATTTGATAGACAGTGTCTGAAAAGGAAAAGTATTCATTTCTAATTCTTCTAGTTCAAAACATTGAAAAGTAACAGCAAGTATTGGTAAAATTTAAGAAACATAGGTGTTGCATGGTATCTTATGCGAAACTTGTCGAAGAACCCTTTACGGCTAGTTGCGAACATAGAGAAGCTCAATATTTCAATTATATTTCTTGTTGAAAGAGTTATCTACCTTACAGAAGACAAGGGCAATCATTTATAACTCATTTAAGACAACCCACATTTAATACATAGGCTGAATGAGGAAGAAAACCCTCTATATCTATTGAAAATGGGCTTACATTAGTGTCATATGGTGATATGTTATGCTAATATGGAAGAGTTATTCCCCTTGAATTTAATGAAATGTGATTACATATCAATGTAACACTCATAACATAAATAATATAGTGTGATTTCTATTTTAATTGTGTATTTTAAAAGGTAATTATTGCTTCAAATCTAGCATACCAAGCCAAAAATCCTTATATTTGACCCCTGACCCCATTTCAGTCCCCTGGATCCCTCCCTGGTTGACTTTTCTTTTTAAATCTATACCTATTATTTCTCTCTGGTGTCCTACATGATTATTCATGCCTACTGACTTCTGCTATTCAACAACTTCAGAAGTTATATCCAAAAAAGTGAAAACTTGAAAATCTCTATAGAGTAGAAACAACTAAATAGTTTTCCATAGGCGACAATGTTAACCTTTCCAAAATTTACTACCTGTTGCATATTAATTTTCTATATAATCTATATGTCATTTGAAAGAGCATTGATAGACCTTTCAGAAACCAAGAAGAAATATACCTGTTCCCGTTGATATTCTCACCTCAAATTTGAGATGTTTACAACTAGTGTCAGGACTGCACAAAATTGACATATCAATTTCCAAGCCAATGGTCAATTATTATATTTATTTTAAAAATATATCTTCAATATTTAAAAGAAAAATGTTGGTGTGCAGAAAGAGTCAAGTTCATGTACTTTTATCTGATATGACCATCCATCATTATTATCCAATCAGCTTCCAGAGAATCTTCACTATGCGGCAGGAGCTTGGGTATCCAAAACTGGTCACGTGGAAAATCTTAGTCTTTTAGTTGTTTCTACCCTATAGAGAGAACAAAATTCATTTCCATGAGACATCTCACCATTTAGTTAAAAGATATATATATACAAGATGTAAACATGGAACACTCATCAAATCATCTTATCATCTACACTGGTGGGTGGGGGTTCAAACACCCCTACCCCCATGTCAAAATATGACAAATATCAAATAATATATTACAAACATTCATTGCATTTCACAGAATAAATATTTGACACTTTATCTTTTGTTCTATCCTATTTACAAGGACTGAGTAAAAGACAGCATTTGATATGTGAATTTTATCTCAAGTTGTCAAGGGGCAGATAACTCTTCAGGAATATTGCTCTTATCATGAAAGTGAAGAATTATAGACATAAATATTATATTTTATGACCAATATATAGGTTAGAGCAAATCTAAATATCTTTTCTACCATGAAAAATATTAAGTAAACAAATTAAAGGTCATCCATTGATCTTGGCCAAGGTATTTCAAAGCATTGAGGTCAATAAAAGAAGCATGGTGCACCAACTCATTGCATATGCAGAAGGGGGGAGGGGTAGTTTGACAAACAATTTTGGCCTACTAGATTGAATGAGGTTGACCAATATCATTATTTTAGGACATATACATGCTAATATTTATTTATAATATATAGTTATATGATATGCTCAGATACACAAAAATTTGTAGTAAATTTTATGACATGCCATGTTGTAAAAACAGAAAAAAAGAGGTTTGCATAGAATGAATGAGAGTACAGAATACTGATGATACATGATAAGTGATTCAAGTGAAAGTACATTCATTAGGGAAGATGCAGAAGCAAATTATATTTCAATCAGCAAGGCTAGCTACATACTCAATCAACATCAAGGAAGGTGGGGTGCCCTGTCTGGGGAAAGAAATCACAGCCTCAAGACTCAGGCTCCTCTCTTGACTCCTTAGACCATGAATTTGTGGCTGAATTTGATAGACAGTGTCTGAAAAGGAAAAGTATTCATTTCTAATTCTTCTAGTTCAAAACATTGAAAAGTAACAGCAAGTATTGGTAAAATTTAAGAAACATAGGTGTTGCATGGTATCTTATGCGAAACTTGTCGAAGAACCCTTTACGGCTAGTTGCGAACATAGAGAAGCTCAATATTTCAATTATATTTCTTGTTGAAAGAGTTATCTACCTTACAGAAGACAAGGGCAATCATTTATAACTCATTTAAGACAACCCACATTTAATACATAGGCTGAATGAGGAAGAAAACCCTCTATATCTATTGAAAATGGGCTTACATTAGTGTCATATGGTGATATGTTATGCTAATATGGAAGAGTTATTCCCCTTGAATTTAATGAAATGTGATTACATATCAATGTAACACTCATAACATAAATAATATAGTGTGATTTCTATTTTAATTGTGTATTTTAAAAGGTAATTATTGCTTCAAATCTAGCATACCAAGCCAAAAATCCTTATATTTGACCCCTGACCCCATTTCAGTCCCCTGGATCCCTCCCTGGTTGACTTTTCTTTTTAAATCTATACCTATTATTTCTCTCTGGTGTCCTACATGATTATTCATGCCTACTGACTTCTGCTATTCAACAACTTCAGAAGTTATATCCAAAAAAGTGAAAACTTGAAAATCTCTATAGAGTAGAAACAACTAAATAGTTTTCCATAGGCGACAATGTTAACCTTTCCAAAATTTACTACCTGTTGCATATTAATTTTCTATATAATCTATATGTCATTTGAAAGAGCATTGATAGACCTTTCAGAAACCAAGAAGAAATATACCTGTTCCCGTTGATATTCTCACCTCAAATTTGAGATGTTTACAACTAGTGTCAGGACTGCACAAAATTGACATATCAATTTCCAAGCCAATGGTCAATTATTATATTTATTTTAAAAATATATCTTCAATATTTAAAAGAAAAATGTTGGTGTGCAGAAAGAGTCAAGTTCATGTACTTTTATCTGATATGACCATCCATCATTATTATCCAATCAGCTTCCAGAGAATCTTCACTATGCGGCAGGAGCTTGGGTATCCAAAACTGGTCACGTGGAAAATCTTAGTCTTTTAGTTGTTTCTACCCTATAGAGAGAACAAAATTCATTTCCATGAGACATCTCACCATTTAGTTAAAAGATATATATATACAAGATGTAAACATGGAACACTCATCAAATCATCTTATCATCTACACTGGTGGGTGGGGGTTCAAACACCCCTACCCCCATGTCAAAATATGACAAATATCAAATAATATATTACAAACATTCATTGCATTTCACAGAATAAATATTTGACACTTTATCTTTTGTTCTATCCTATTTACAAGGACTGAGTAAAAGACAGCATTTGATATGTGAATTTTATCTCAAGTTGTCAAGGGGCAGATAACTCTTCAGGAATATTGCTCTTATCATGAAAGTGAAGAATTATAGACATAAATATTATATTTTATGACCAATATATAGGTTAGAGCAAATCTAAATATCTTTTCTACCATGAAAAATATTAAGTAAACAAATTAAAGGTCATCCATTGATCTTGGCCAAGGTATTTCAAAGCATTGAGGTCAATAAAAGAAGCATGGTGCACCAACTCATTGCATATGCAGAAGGGGGGAGGGGTAGTTTGACAAACAATTTTGGCCTACTAGATTGAATGAGGTTGACCAATATCATTATTTTAGGACATATACATGCTAATATTTATTTATAATATATAGTTATATGATATGCTCAGATACACAAAAATTTGTAGTAAATTTTATGACATGCCATGTTGTAAAAACAGAAAAAAAGAGGTTTGCATAGAATGAATGAGAGTACAGAATACTGATGATACATGATAAGTGATTCAAGTGAAAGTACATTCATTAGGGAAGATGCAGAAGCAAATTATATTTCAATCAGCAAGGCTAGCTACATACTCAATCAACATCAAGGAAGGTGGGGTGCCCTGTCTGGGGAAAGAAATCACAGCCTCAAGACTCAGGCTCCTCTCTTGACTCCTTAGACCATGAATTTGTGGCTGAATTTGATAGACAGTGTCTGAAAAGGAAAAGTATTCATTTCTAATTCTTCTAGTTCAAAACATTGAAAAGTAACAGCAAGTATTGGTAAAATTTAAGAAACATAGGTGTTGCATGGTATCTTATGCGAAACTTGTCGAAGAACCCTTTACGGCTAGTTGCGAACATAGAGAAGCTCAATATTTCAATTATATTTCTTGTTGAAAGAGTTATCTACCTTACAGAAGACAAGGGCAATCATTTATAACTCATTTAAGACAACCCACATTTAATACATAGGCTGAATGAGGAAGAAAACCCTCTATATCTATTGAAAATGGGCTTACATTAGTGTCATATGGTGATATGTTATGCTAATATGGAAGAGTTATTCCCCTTGAATTTAATGAAATGTGATTACATATCAATGTAACACTCATAACATAAATAATATAGTGTGATTTCTATTTTAATTGTGTATTTTAAAAGGTAATTATTGCTTCAAATCTAGCATACCAAGCCAAAAATCCTTATATTTGACCCCTGACCCCATTTCAGTCCCCTGGATCCCTCCCTGGTTGACTTTTCTTTTTAAATCTATACCTATTATTTCTCTCTGGTGTCCTACATGATTATTCATGCCTACTGACTTCTGCTATTCAACAACTTCAGAAGTTATATCCAAAAAAGTGAAAACTTGAAAATCTCTATAGAGTAGAAACAACTAAATAGTTTTCCATAGGCGACAATGTTAACCTTTCCAAAATTTACTACCTGTTGCATATTAATTTTCTATATAATCTATATGTCATTTGAAAGAGCATTGATAGACCTTTCAGAAACCAAGAAGAAATATACCTGTTCCCGTTGATATTCTCACCTCAAATTTGAGATGTTTACAACTAGTGTCAGGACTGCACAAAATTGACATATCAATTTCCAAGCCAATGGTCAATTATTATATTTATTTTAAAAATATATCTTCAATATTTAAAAGAAAAATGTTGGTGTGCAGAAAGAGTCAAGTTCATGTACTTTTATCTGATATGACCATCCATCATTATTATCCAATCAGCTTCCAGAGAATCTTCACTATGCGGCAGGAGCTTGGGTATCCAAAACTGGTCACGTGGAAAATCTTAGTCTTTTAGTTGTTTCTACCCATTCGGCGAAACCTTGTCGTCGATCAACATATCCTAGTCGACTCGCTTTTAAACACTCATTCGATCCAAAATCACTTCCGTAACATCACATATCCAGCAATGATCTAACTTTGACCAATTCGACCAAGAAACGACGAAAAACAGGTTAACTGAGTACTCACAATCATATTTTACAAGAATTTGATAGGTTTAATGATATGATTGGTGGGTGATGGCTTCGTTTCAGTATCATGTGGGTATTTGTTTTTATATGTACATCGAATTGCCTCTGACTAGCAAAGTTGTACCTGTATTACTTTACACTTGTAATAAAAATCTTAAAGACCTGTTTTGTTTTATCCCATTTCTTAATTAAATTTAAATCTAATTGCAAGCAACCGACTTCAGTAATTTGCATATTGGGGGGGGGGGGGGGGGGGGGGGGCTAATGAGTAATATAGTTGAGTAGTTTATCATGTTTATTGTCAGATTCTGACCTCCTGCTTCCCACCCTCCAGAGAGACGGCATGTACTTAAGTTCATTTTAAAACATTCACGGCAGACTTCATACAATTGATAATCACTCATATTATTGAAAAATAATCATAGTTTAAAAGTATGCAGTGCAGTCTTGAATAATATTATGGAGTTTTATGTATAGATCAAATAAAAAATAATGTGGCAAAGCCCTAGGAACTTAGCAAAGTAAAGTACATGATTTTCTTTATATCATATCAGTTAGTGTGTGTGTCTGAAGGGGGGGGGGGGTTATTATTTGCATATCATGTTCTCAAAAGAGTATGGGCCATATCAATATAATTGCTGTAAATAACACTAGAAATTTAATTATTCTTGAGGGATTTTAATAATATTGTCAAGGGTAAGTTTTCTCTATATCTGCCTGGGTTTGATAAGGAACAAATTCAATTAATAATTTCCCTTTCTTGAAATATATTTGATGAAATACTGTTATGCAGAATTAAAGTTGCAATTATTCTTGTGAAATTTTCTAAGTCCAGAGTGTCTGTAATTACGCGTTGATTCCATATGAAAAATTTTCTAAGTCCAAAGTTTCTGTGCTTTCCGCATAAAATTTTTTCTAAGTGTTGATATTCCATGCCTTCCGCATCACTTTCCGCATAGAAAGTTTTGCATTCCATGCCACTTCCGCATGTTACATGGAAGCTTTATACGGAAATGGTTCCGCATTAAACAATTTCCGTGTATTTCCATACACTTCCACATGTCTTCCGCGTGATTACATATGGCTTCCACATTCCTTGCGGAATATTCTCCTATGGGTAAAGTCGGTAAACTCCGTACGGCATACCAAGCAGACCGCTCATACCGCTACGCCACGGGGACAACCCTAGGTTTGTCAACCCTAGGGTTGTCACCGTGGCGTAGCGGTATGAGCGGTCACCGTGGCGTAGCGGTATGAGCGGTCTGCTTGGTATGCTAGGCGAAGCCGCCGTACGGAGTTTACCGACTTTATATATAAAATCTGCACCTATTTGGGAGTCCGCTGGTTGATAAAGGACAGGGTCCACTGCCTCGGATCAGCCCAAGTGCAATCAAATTCAAACAACAATTATAATCACATTTTTGGAAAATACTTTGCTATGGACGTTTATACTACCGTAAGTCCGATTCACTTTATGAGTACCGATATCACATCACTCTATCATTATTGGTTATATCATACAAGTGCTGTAATCAGCATTGAAGAAATTCTTTGGTCGCTATGGGGATCTTATAAAAGAATATCAGGTGTCTCTTCCTAAAATGATCAGTGAGATTCTGGATTTCAATCGAATGGTTGTCAACATCACACAACAAAAACATTTTCACCTGATAAACACATCAATATACACATGTACATGGAGACATTACCGAATTTGACAAGTTTTCATTGCAGTGTTGCGACGGGTATTCATCAAGACGATCAAAAGTTGGAACAATTTGTGAGTGCTATTGAGATTGTTGTCGGAATCTTCTTTATCTCACTTCCGTATATTATTGTACCAGCGCATTCTTAAGACTTGTACCCTAACTGACTGTGACAACAGGACTCCATGACAGGCTCTGTCCCAACCTCTTTAGAGAAGACAGGGTCCCGACCACCAGTCCTAGCTGTCCTCTCTGAATGTCAGTCCTACACCTCAGGTGATAACATGCATGAGCTCGCTACAGCCAGCAGAACACGGACTATATTTCGGAAGCCCCCTCCTCCTTTATATCTATTATATTTGGAGTTTGCTTCTTTTCATGTTCGTGCAAGAATCAAATTTTTTTCACTGAATAAAGGACTAATATAGATGACAATAATTTCCCCATTCATTTGTGCTCGTTATGGGAACAATTCTGTAAGTTGTTCCTACGGCCAAATATGAATAATAAGATTTATATATATATGGCATATCACAACAAAGAAATATCCATTCCTGATTTCAACAGCATATTTTAATCAATAAAAGCTAGCAATATATGTACACATGTAAATTAATATCACACCATGTAATTGCCTAGCAACCATGCTCAATATGACTGTGCAAAAATAAAATAGTTCAGAATAACATCAAAACGAGTTCCTTAATATTGCTATTGTATATAAAAATAGTTGCCAGAGTCACCTAATGCTCGACTGCATAGCAAAATGTCTTTAATGACAATTCTCAAGCTCACTTTTCCCCCAAATTAAATTATATACACAATTGTATTCTCATGTTTCTATACTTTGCTCAATATTGGCTTTTAAATGCAAAATCACTCAAGCGGAAAAAGTAGATCATGGTCATTTTATGAAAGTTTGATTAAAGATACGTCCAACATGGTAAGTTTGGAACATGTGCACTTATAGTTAGCTAAATATTGGCTTTTAAAGACAAAATCACTCAAGTGGAAAAGTAGGTCGAGGTCATTTTATGAAAGTTTGATCAAAGATACATCCTACATGTAAGTTTGGAACATGTAGCACTTATACTCTTCTCAATGTTAGCTTTTAAAGGCAAAATCACTCGGGCAGGAAAAGTAGGTAACGGTCATTTTATGAAAGTTTGATCAAAGATACATCCATCATGTAAGTTTGGAACATGAAGCACTTATACTTTGCTCAATATTGGCTATTAAAGGCAAAATCACTTGAGTGGAAAAAGTAGGTCATGAGCAAAGACATTAATTTATCATTTAAATTATGTCTTAAACACACATTAGGAATGTTCAATTCTTTTCTATTCTACAATTTTAAAAATTTGTATACGAGCAAAGAAAATAGGAAAAGGGGGGGGGATGGGCTGAAGAGAAGTATCTAAGGCAATAAAAAATATATAATCACAATTTCATTGATCTCACATAGAAACACCAATATTTGTCAATGATACCTTTGTTCTTGGTACTGGAAATCAGGTTTGCAATTGAATAATCTATACATAAAAATTATCTTATTAAATCATTTTATACAGAATTTAATTGTTCATATTTATACAAATACAAAAAAATATGTATGGATTAGAAAAAGAAAACCCAGTACACTTTGTTGGCAGAGTAAAAGGACCTTATCATTATAAATTCAAGGATTATACATATGTAAAAGACAAATGAAGTATAAACATGTAAGTTCTAGTTAACCCAGTTACCATCATTTGTGTAATGACAGCATGACAAATGTCAAACCCCCCTCTCTCCCCCCCCCCCCAAAAAAAAAGTAAAATAAGAAGTAAAAAAAGTGATCCCTAAGTGTCGCTATGCTTCGCAGGCGACACAAAAAGTACTGATTGTTCATTGCAGCATAAATATTTTATAAAAATGTCTGACATGCAAATATCAATATTATGTTACCCTTTATTTTTTTCCTCTAATGTATTACTAAGGTTGAACATGTCACTATAGAGAATTACATTGGCCATATGATCTGTCAGATTTGATGAACAAATTCTGCAGTTGTAAAAATCATGAAATTTGCATAAAATACATTTATATAATCATATAAATACATTGTACTTTCATTCTTCAATGTAGAAAACTTCTTTACAATGTATATGGCACAGTTGCAATATGATTAAATCCTCCCTTTCCTTAATACATTACGTATAGTTGATTTTAATTTTAAAAATATATAAATATAAGTTCACTAAGAATCTGGTAATATACAGTCCATTGGATGGAATTACTATATATACACATTAATTTAAAATGACAGATTTAAATACTCTTTCACGATAAGGTTAACTTGGGTCACCTTAAGTGTCTCTTTGAAAGGTACTTTTTCCATTCCAATAAACCGTGGCATGCACTGCTCTGTCATGACGTCATTTCAAGAGACATGCAAAGAGACAAAAGTGAACCGAGTTAACCTTATTGTCTATTACGGTCAATGTGGTGATGTATAAATTGGCAGCAGAATCATATTTTATTGGGAATGTATGTATATATACAGTGTAGCACTTATATTCAGCATAGGTTTATACATGACATGATACACTTGGTCTGTTAAGTAAATCTTGAAATCAAAAAAAAAAAAAAAATCAATGTATAACATATTATGAAATGTATAAGGTTTGACCTGGCTAAATTTATAGTGAAAAGACAGTAAGTGTGAACGGAAGGGGATACTTTGTAACATTGCTTTCTGTAGTTGAAAATGATTCATTTGGTGAATAATTCTTGATTGTGACACCGATATTCTCCCAGAAAATGGTTAAAAAAATAGAATTATTCTCTCATCAAAGGAAATAGTCAAAATAATACCTGACTTGTGCTATTCATGTCAATTCAATTCACCAATAGCAGATTGAACATTGCAAATGGGGTTACCAACTATAGTAAGCATTATAACAATTCATTGTAACAACCACAATTGACACTTGCTGTCTTTTCACTGTAATGACAAAACAATCTACTTTTATTTGCATGGATCAAAACTAAATGAAAATCTACCCCATCTTTGTTCTAAACAATGTAGAAAATTACTTATAAACATGACTTACATCACATCAAAATATACTGAACACATATTGGAAAAGATCTGAACTGTTTGTAAAATATTGTTCAAAATTGTTCATTGAGATCAAAATCTTCTGAGATTGCACAGAACACATAATGAACGCAATATTGTGGTTAATATCAATTCTACTATAATAATAATATTAACTGATCAAATAGTTTATAAAACACTCTTGATTGTTGAACTATACTGAGGTTATTTGCAATAAAGTGAATTTAATGAAAATTTTTACATCAATTTGTATCCAACTGTTGCAGATAATGATGCTATTTTTAGATGTAAAACATTATACGAAAATGAATTTTGAAAATGAATTGACAATGCTAATTTAAAAATATTTCAAATTTTTCAAAATGTATAGTCTTAAAGTGTATAATTTGTTCATGTACTTTATTAATACTTCATTTACTTGTGTATATCTTTTTTGTTTTAAATCATTAGGAAACAATTACGATGCAAAATCAGCTTGCTTGATGATTTCAGTAAAAGATGATTAAGGCAAGAGTTCAATGAACTCATCGTATGTCACTTGCTTTGTGTTTCTGAATGCTAGACTGGCAAATTACTTCAACAAAATATGAGCAGAGCGACTTTGGTGAGAATGAGCTATCATAAGAATGTGGTATCATCGTGTGTTTTATTTTTAGAGCGAGCCTCGAACAGTTCCCTCACCAGAGCTGCCTTCTCCTTCTCTAGCTGTGTAATCTTATCACTTTTATCTTTCACTTCCTGAAAAAAAAATTATTTGTAAAGGGGTAGGGTCACGAAGCCCGATATTGGCCCTAATTTTGAACATTGTACTTCATAGAATTCTTCACTGTTATTTGACATTTTGAAACGTTCTCTACTGAATCACGAATTTATCTTTTGTAAATGTTTCGTTTATCAATAGCTTTTTGCCCTTTGAAAACACCAAAATTGGTTATATTTCGCAAAATTGACACAAAGACTACATATCTCCATTAAATAAGCAGTGGCCGCATGCATTAACTAAGATGAAAAAATTATATGTGAAAGAATATTAGTATATCCTTTTGTCATAAACGTTTTATCTTGGTTAACGCATGCGGCCACATTGAATTCTTCGACAAAAGACAAAATTCCCTGCAATAGTCGCCATATTTTGTCAATAACGTCAAAATGGCGTCACTTTATGACGTCATTACAACTAAATGGCACTTTGTTTGGTGATTTTTTTCTTTTCTCTAAAAGCGGTAAACGTTAGTGTATTTTCATGAGAGACATCAAGTACTTCTTATGAAATTTATTTCTAGGGAAAAATGGAGGGCCAATTTAGGGGTCTCGTGGCCCTACCCCTTTCATTACTTGTTAATTAAGTGAATGTTCTACAGTATTCTTTCCCCTTTCAATCTTTTTGATTAAATTATTTCATATAACTTCCGAAAATTTATGTATTTGGACGTAGTTTTATTATTACATTACGAAAAAAAGTTTTGCCTGGCATCAGTTATATTTGCTTGTTTTGAATCTTTATGTTTCCTCCATCTCTCAACAGATGTATATCATGGATAAAATTAAACTGCATGACAAATGATGTCTCTATTTCATGCATCAATATTTAAACTCCTTATACACTATAAATCCCCTCACCACAGCTAAGGGATAAATCTAAATCCATAAGATATTTAATTCCATCCCATGGAAATGAACATCAATTCAGATCTACTACAATATACACATATAACTTTACTTTCTAAGAATATGTATACTTACCTTTTAGTTTAAAATAAACATAACTAAAGTAGGTACCAGAGGTCTAAAATAAATGTTTTCAAAGTTATTATCTAAGACTCATGAATAGCTGAATAATGGTAAAATCTAGCTTACTGTTCATCATCAAGCCAGCATAAGGCACGGAATTTTCAGTGTGAAGTTGAGTAACTTCCTTATAGGTTTGTATGTATTTTAACAAAGAGTTTGTAATTGGAGGGGGTGTACGTACCTTAGACAATTTCTGGTTCTGCTCCTTGATGACTTTAACTACAGCTTTGTCATTGGATTGATCATTCTTTACTGGGCCCATCGCAAGGTTCATATGTAACGGAAATCCCTATTGGATGACAAGTTTGAATGTACAAAATGTAAGGATACATTATTAAAGTTTGACATAAGTTTCAGTCCACTTTTTACATGAAAATTTTAAAGTAAAATGAATTAAATAAAACCTTCATTGTTATAATCAATATACGCTTTCTATTATCAAAACAAACTGTTCATCAATTATCTCTTCTAATTTTGTAATGCCTAACAGTAAAATGGAATGTGTGCAACAAGCTTTTAAAAATATTTGTAAAGTATATACACCAAGAAAGTGTGAAATCTTAGTTCTGAATGCATCTTTTTTATTAAGATGAGAATGACAGTTTCAAGACTGAATGAAAGTTGATGGCCCCTTTCCCCTATCCATGCAGTAGTCAATCTGACTGAAGAACAACACTAACAAAGGGTACAAGAGGTTACATAATATCTATGAAAGAATATCACATGATACCTTTTCCGAGCTCTCTATCAGTGTCCGTAGCTGTTGGTTGACCTCTGTGATTCTGGCATGCTGGAAATTCATTCTCTCCTGAGTGGCCTCTAAACTATGATCCTATAAGTGCAAAAACTGAATAATTCAAAATGTATATATATTTTCACAAACTTATACTAGTAACTAATAGTGACCAATAGCATTTGCAGGTATCTAAAATTAATAACTCAGTCAAATTCTAAATCTAAATCAAAACTGCTTAGAGTGTTGAAATCTTTTTTTAATGAATCAATGTGAACTGCAAGAAAAGATATTAAAGCTGAATAAGGAATTTTAGCCTTTAACCAAACAAAAAGTTGGATAAACTTAGTATCTAAATTGTAGGTAAGTAACACGATCAACATTATCATAGGAGGTCTAAATATCCTGATTCCATACCCCCCCCCCCTTCTTGTCAATCCCTTTCAGTGGAAAAGTATGTTGGAAGCTAAAAGGCTGGTGTATCCTTTTAGGTCTCGGTACACACCCCGTCGCAAGAATTGCATGAAATTAGAGGGCCAGTTTGGGTTTTCTGTCAATGGTTGCTATGGCAACAGTTTTACAATTATTTTTTCTGTGCTGTATTACCACCAAGACTGCAATGTTTCATAACAGTGCTATATCATATCTACAGCTTACTTACCTTTGACATAATAACCAATAAGCTTAGCATCAAATATCATTAAAAATGAGTAAAAAATCCCCAAAGTAACCCAATTTCTGACCCCTCTGACCTCAAAAATAACACTTTTCCAAAAATTTTGAATCTGTCAATTTCTGGCACAAATCTTGCTCTTTCCAATGATACCACATTCAATGTACATTCATAGATTCAATTTTCCACAATGTCAGCAGCTTTGTCAAACACATGTATACTTACACTTCAATTCTGCCCATTTCCCCCACATGTCATTTGAGTGTATACAAGAAGTCAGCTAGCTACACATAAAATCAGGAGCAGTTTCGTATTTCAAGATCAGTTTATTTTCACCAGGAAAGCCTTCTTAGCAAGTTTAAAGTAGTTCTTAAATGAAGTATGGTCAAATTGGGTTCATAAGGCAGCCTCGTATAAAATACCCATTTTTGACAGTGGTCACTACGAAAATAACCCTTGTCTAATAAAGGAAGGGGGGGGGGTGTACCGAGACCATAAATTACTAGTAAATTATGCCCTGAATAGGGCAGAGATAATAGGTGATGATACCCCTTTTCCTCCTCCCTTAAATCTGAAAATAGATTGTATCTGATATCTTACATTTAGAGCTGTTTTTCCCACATATTTGAGTTTTTCCTCCACAGTCAGTACTTGTTTGTGGTACCACTCCCGTGCCTTTTCTACCATGTCTAAGCCACGCAGCAGTACATCTTTTTCTGTCTCCAACTGCTTCATACGCTTGATCTGAAAAGTAAGATCAGATATTTATGGATTGTAAGCGATGACACTATTAACCATCCAATTATAACCATCCAATTAAGGATCAAACATCCTTATAGAGTACTTCCAGTTCTCTTATTGCATTTTTTGTACTCTATTATTCTAAATTTTCTATCAATGATCATATAATTATGAATTTGAGGCAAGTAGTAGCATTGGTCGATTTTTATGCAAAGTGTTTTCGAATTACAAAGAAAAATAATTAAAAATAATTAGAGTTATCCTTCTTTGTCTCCAGTAGTAATCTTCTGGAGACAAAGAAGGATAACTCTAAATAAAATTCCAGACTGAAGACAAAGGGCGGTTAACTCTTGATACATACCATGTTATAGTCCACGCCATTGGCTAATGTATGACGGCGGGCGGAGTCACGACGCTTGACCGTTACTGACCTCTGGCGGGGCGGGGAGGAGGGTGTGGACGTCTTTATTTGACCGCCAGGGATGCTGGACTTGTGAAAATTGTCAATGTTTTCTAGAATGAAATAAATCAAATATGTATTCAATATTCTTTACGCTGACACATGTATGAAAATTTACAAATTTATACAGGATATGCGTATGAATTCTTGTTTGAATTCCGATCTTGAGAAAAGATACCCTGAAAATGTACTGAATTTGTTGTTTTTAGAAATATGGAAATGCAAACATTTACAAAGTTTTTATTTGTTTTCTTTTTGAAAGCGGGACGGATGACAGACAGGTGGACAGACAGACGGGTCAAACGCTTTGCCTAGACCGGGGCATAGAAGTAAAACCCCTATAAATGGATATCAGAGTGACGGTATAGAGAAAAAATCCTTGGACCACTATGTACCTGTACAAGACAAGATATAGACAAATTGACCACTTACGGACCACACGGATAGGGCAAAAGTAAATAGATTTGTTTAACTTAGAAGTAAACAGGCCGCAAATTCACTCTCAAACTATTGATAATGAAAATGTACTTTTTGACAAGTAAACTAGAAGTGACACTTATTATAGTACGGAACGAATAATAAGTACCACCCAGCATATAAAAGTTACGTCAATAACACCGTCAATTTACATGGTCAATATAAATTACAGATCTGTGATGTGTAAATAGCCAGGTGTTATAAATCGAAGTCAACAAATCTACGTATACAAACAAACATACATTGAACAAAGTAATTTCAGTCGGCAAAGCGCAATTGTTTCCATGCGACCTTCGCACTTTTTAAAAAGTATTTTATAAACATGAATAATAAATCGAGGCTTGACATCACCCCATATGTTTATTTCTCACTTTTTGATAGAAAGAGCACTAAGTCATTTACACGTAATGTATAGAGAACATATGTCGCTATTAAATTCTTAATTAGCCTTGCCACTACAACACTGAAATGGTTACCCCCCCCCCCCCCCAAAAAAAAATCTAGTTTTAGCATGAACATGATGAAAAGACGGATTTATAATCTATAATCTTATCTTCAGGAAATTGAATAGAAACATTAGGTACCTAAATGATTCATTTAAAATTTCCTGTCATTTGTTCGAAGTCAATAAAATCCAAATAATTTTACGTAAACCCGCAGATTATGCTGTATCCTTAAGGCATATTGATCAGCCAGCTTGAAATCGTATCAAACTTGCATTTCCAGATCGACTTTTATCTTATTGTCTTTTTTATGTTTACAATGTTGTAAGATGGTTATCGCATAACTCGTTCATGCTTAGATAAAATACTAGAAAATAAACATTCAAGATAAAAAGCAGTTTGAAAACGAGAGAGAGAGAGTCCGGGCCCATTTTTATCCATTATATTCATTTCCCACACTCGAAATTGATCCAAAATATAAAGGTCCCCCTCCTTTTAGGCTTATTTCTCCGAAGAAAAAATTCTTTAATTAACCGCAATTTCCACGGTCCTTTATTACATCTTATATATGTATTTATATACGTATTGTAATGGTGATCATAAAGTACAAAAATATCTCACGCTAGAATGCTTAACAACCGGCAAGGTTTCCGTCAAAGTGTAGGTTAATGTAGCATTTTATGGGCGCAACATGATACCGCGGTTATTTTCATGTACATACCAAATGAAAAAACTCACCAATCGTATAGAAGAATTTTTCAAATTTCAAATCGTTAAAAAAATCAGAATAAATTTTTGAAATTTTTATTTCAAGCATTTTGGATTCTCGTTTCAAAATGACGCGATGTTCCTATGTAGTATTTTTCAGTTTTAGATTAAAGAGGTCTACGGTAGAACGGTAGAACCAATCTTTTATGGGCATTAAAATTTGTGGTTGTTTTTATACGAATAATTAATTAGTGTGAAAATCAGGTCGTCCAGAGAAGTTTCATTGTTGTTTTTTTTTTTTCAATTCAAGAACGACGATTGCGAGTTTTCAAAATTTCGAGCCCTGCTTTTAAAGTCTTATATCAAGTATTTGTCGATTAATAATTCTAGTATTAAAACATGGTAAAGGTGTTTAAAAATTGATCCTATATTTTTTTCCAAAACCTTTTCACACCACTTATCAGCTTTATTTTGCAGGACTATTTTCCTAATTCTTTAGGTACAACACAAGGATAAGTAATGGTCAGTTGATTTGTTTATCTTCTTTAAAACTTCAAGTGGGTGCAAAATAATTTATACATTAAAAAAATACATGGCAAATTATTATAATGGACAACTTTGATTCACAGCTGGTGATTCAGATTAAGTATGCACAAAGACAAGTTGGGTGGGGGGGGGGGGGGGGGTGGGTGGTGGAGGGGGTAGCTTTTGTGTAACTAAAAATACATGTTTATGCATACTTATAAATAAATTACATGTACATGTATTTCATTTTATATCTTTTTCCAGCATTTTCAAAATTACTTTCTTCATGTTCTATAAAATACATAATCTAGTACTTTCACCATTTATATATGAAGAAGAAGTAAACAGGGAAGGGGGGGGGGGTGTGTTAAACAAGATACTTAACATTGCATACATTTTTGTACATGGAAAAATGAGGGTTATTACTGTTTGAAATCAACTGATAAAGTTATGACTTTGTATTGTATACTATAGTTGTACATCATGGTACATGCAGTATACATGGTATATGTATAAATCATAAAATTCTGTAAGAAAAATTATAATTTATATATATATAAAAAGAGAGAGATTATATTTTATGTTCAACATTTAACATTTTTATTTTCATTTTTTTTTCAAATTTAGACATGTTAGATGTATTATACACACCATATAAGTCATGCCCATGACCTTTACTATCTGGTGGCCTACTGCTGTTCTCAACATTAATCAACTTGGAGTCACTAGAATGATGTGGAATCCCATCCCTGGGGGTACTGGACTGTTGTACACTCCCGTTAACTCTTCGCTGCCAGTTCTTCAGTTCTGTTATAATCCTTTTACTTTTGTCTCTGGGTGGGACCTTGGGTGGTACCTGTCCTGATGAGTTAACATTCTGCACTACGTTACCATGGTTACCAATATGTGGTTTAGCAGGTAAAGCTGGTTTATTCTGGTTGTACACGTCCTCTTTGTCTGGTTTTACGGTATTGTTCTTTTTATAGTACTGGTCGTATATTTGCTGCCTTTCAAGATTTTTAGCTTTTGCATCATCTTTACTTTTGTCACCATACAGGGGACGCTGCCGTCGCAGGTTGACATTTTGTTCATGTGAGTTTCTGAGCGCGTTATTAGGTTGAACTGCAGCAGTATTTGTATTATGCACTTTATGTTTTCTCTCCAGAGTTCCACCATTTTGTGTCCTTGTTTGGTTATAATTCACATTTTCTGAGCGCATATATTCATTTTCAGACTTTTTACCTATTTTATCTGAATCTAAAATCCTTTCTTCACTATTATCCCTCTTTCTATTTTGAACTGTTCTTGTCTGATTTCTCTCCCTTGGTCTGTGGTTTGTCAAAAGGGCCAATTTCAACCCCGTTACAAACCTGTCGAAACTCAAATATCCATCTGTTGGCGTCACTTTTCTAAGAGCTTCTGTGACGCCTCCTGGTAGACCTTTGACGCCTTCCTCATGCCACCTTGTTTCAATATCGTCCAAATGCACGTAACCACAGCCCTTTTCATCCAAAATATCAAACAGAATTTTCAATGACGCGACAAACTGTTTCGGCAGACCTTCTGTACTCTGTAAAGGGTCAGCACTGGTCATTTTGGACACTTGTGATCCATTCAGCAGTCCCGCAAAATCTGTCGATCGGTAAACTGCATTTCCTTGCGTTATTTATCACACCTGTGTTGATCGGTGTTGCGTCTAGGCTGTAACGGCAATTATGATTGGTTGATCGTTACAGGTAAGAAAATTGAATGGGGTCGTATAAAAGGTTACTTTTTACGAATGCCGAAAAGGCCTTTTCCAGACAAATAAGTTTTAGTCTGTTTTCTGTATATATAACTCATTAATTAACCGATAAAGTGAAGACATAAAAAAGAGGAAATTTGCTGCATTTCAAGTCGCTGAAATTTTGGGAACATGTAAAAAACCTTATTTATTGAAATACATTTTATGTGAGTGAGGTTGCGCTAGACGAAAAGAAAGATTGCTCCTCAGTTTCCATTGAAATTATATTACATTTTATGCTCTGTGACTTACCTTCTTCTGAGTCAATTTTTTTTAACAGACTCAGTCGAGTAATTAGGACGGTATCTAATTTCGGACCCCAAACAGCGGATCTAGATTTTTCGGCGGGGGAGGGGGAGCAGGTTGTTGTATTCCATTTCGTCAGGGCCGAGATCCTGACAAAAATTGCACTAAGTATCAGGTCTGCTGGCGAAATCCGGCCAGGACGAATTGTGTGTGTTTGGGGGGGGGGGGGGGGGGGGGGGGTCGAACTACACCACCCAATACCCTCTAAAATCCGCGCTTTGTGCAGTCTTTCGATCCCAAACTCACCTAGTCCGACGCCGGGGCTAGTTAAAATTCTTGCTGGGCTAGTAGGTAGAAATTCTTTAAGAATTACGGAAAGACTGTTTGTGCAGTGGCGGGTCCAGCAGCGCCCCTTTGCTGGGGGGGGGGGGGGTGTCAAGGGGCGAATTTTGCAGCCGGAATGAACCAAAATCGTTTAAGTTTTTTCCTAATCAGTGCCCCCCCCCCCCCCCCCCCCAATAAAGTACATCAAACATGGGAGACAAAGGACGCGAGCATTGATTTTGAAATTGAGACACTTTAGTAAATTACCGTTTAAGGTTGGTGAAATATACAGTCTTCGTGAAAACTCACTAGCCCGACCGCCCTGGCTACCAAATATTTCCTCGGGCTACCATAATTTTCTGCTGAACTAGCCCAACTGGCTAGTGACTTTTACTGAAATGCAGGGTTCTCATTAAGAGCCGACAGCCGGTGATTTCTCGCCTATTACTTAGAGTAAAATCGCCGCCTACTTTCCGTAAAAAATAGCCGTCATGTCTCAATTTCTATCGCTGGTTAAGTATACTTTTATGAAATGTTTATTTAAAATCTGTTCATTAAAAACTTGTCCCAAGGTACGTGATAAATATCTCTGCTCGCATGACGGGTTGTTTTACGGTAACAACTAATCTGCAAGTATAACACGTTCAATAGAACAATAAAATCTTGACTGAACATTGAGATAATTTTATAGCTATTGACCATGTACCGCCAAAATCAACAGCCGTCCTTTTAGCATGTATGATAAGTTCTTACATTTTTCTTTCTTGGTACATTTTCTGTATGTAAAAAGCGTATGTACATTGAAACAATATCAAGAACTTATAGTAATATTGAGTCTATGTATTGGATATACGCCGAAAACAATTCATTCTTAAAGATATTGGACAGTTTGAGGCCCGCAGGGCCGATAACTGTCCAATATCTTTAAGAATGAATTGTTTGAGGCGTATATCGTACTTAAAACATTGATCACTATTCAAATTGGCATGACCTTATTGTGTTAATTGCCTTTACTGTAACGAAATGTAATCACTCCAGGCTCTAACATTCTCGCTACTAGCAGTAGGGAGTCGTTTATATAAAAAGATAACGGAGCTGAAATTTTCAATTAAAAAAATAAGTTGTGACAAATTATGACGCAGATTCCGTAAACCAAGACGAAATTGGATGCGATTTTTTGGGAAAAAATCAATGAGAAAACTTTGCGTGATGACGATTTAGTTGAAGCTTCTTTGGATATATAAAATAAAAGGGCGTGTCTCTAAAAGTGTCGTTTTCCGGACAAACAAGAAATAAGATAGTGCCTTTAAATACCGAAAAGAAATCAGTAGGGACGTTCAACTTACTATGTGCAAGGTTAAACAGGAAGGTATTTTGAAGGAGTCGAGTTCGAAAAACCTGACCTAAACCCAGCCTTTGCCGGTAATTTGCTGAGGGACTGGGTCAAAATAATCGTCAAAAGCTGGATTTAGGTCCGGTTTTTCGGACTAGAAAAAATCGAGCAAAAATCTTATTTATAAGTAAAATTAAAAAGATGGAAACAAAATTAGATAGAAGAAAAAAAAAAAAAAAAAAAAAAAAAAAAAAAAAAAAAAAAACGGGCTGAACTAAAGTGTCTCATACATTGTCATTTCCGACACAACAACGGCCGATTCTTTGTTTGGATATATAAGATTGTGCTGGATTTTGTCAACTCCGGAAAAAATAGCAAAAATTGGAAAACATGGAATTCTTGTCGCGTGATTTCTAAATTAAGGATTGTAACGGTTGTCCTGTAGATGTCAAAGTATATTTACCTATGACTGTCCAATATTTAATCTAGGTCGCGTATATTTTTTTCTAATAAACGCGACCTAGATTTGATAATGGACAGTCAAAGGTAAATTTCGGACTGTTCGAACAAAGGCATGACGTCACATCAATGTTTTAATGATTATGACATTCGTGATGTAAAAAGTGAGCTTGACCGCTGACATCCGCTGAAGAAAGGATCGGTAGGTTGTTAAACTTCGTTCGATTTATATGTGTACTCTATATGCGTGAATTTTGGCCTTCTTAACGGACATATCTATAGAAACGATGGGTCTAAATTATATAGAGTTGTAATATTTCTTCAATGGATAGTGAAAATTTTGGGTGGCTAGTAGATTTTGGCACTCTACTAGCCCGAATGGCTAGTGCGCAAAAAAAGTTTTCATGAAGACTGAATATAGGGAGGGTGAGGGTGCTCTGCACACCCGCCCTCCCCTTTTCAAATCGTATTGAGGTGTGTCTTTAAGATAACACCCTCAAACTATTAAAACTGAGAAATTTTCTGTTTCCTCATAACGAGGAAATAAAGTTGTAGCAATATCGATTCACCTTTTTATGCTAGTTACAATGAAAACTTCTAAGTGTTAGTTTTAGTTCCCAGATGGGAGTATTTTCTATAATTTTGGGGGAGCCTGGTCCGGAACAAATTTCATGGCTTTAAAATTTGTTGCGCATTCAGACCATTCAGAAAGCGGGACTTTTCTTTGCTCATTATAGGTACTTTTTGTATACTATTCACTAATAAGGTATCAATTCTCCGCTCTTAAATCGATATGCATGTATACTATTAGACAAAAAAGTTACTTACTCGACTTACATTTCGAGTTTCCTCTGATCGGTGTTGTTTTGACAACGCGCGGTTAGAACCCGTCTACATCAAGGCCTTTCGATCTTACAGCACTTCACAGGTACATATGTGAGTAGTCCGACTTGCAGACCTAAAAACAGATAACACCGTCGTAGGTCTGCAAGTCGGACTAATATGTGAGTGGAGAGTGTCTACTCTCCAAACTCTCCCTACTTTGTATTGTCCACTTTTTGGTTTAATGTATGTAGAAGAAAGGAGGACACAGCGAGATAATGCAGCAGTACCAGTTCTTCACTTTATTGGAAGAAGAAGATCTCCAACAAGACTCTTGCAAAACATTGAAACACCCTAAGTGAAAACACAAAGTATACATACACAGCGAGAGATGTAAAAGGGACAAGGACACCAAATACGACATCAAAACACAAAGTATACATACACAGCAAGAGATGTAAAAGGGACAAGGACACCAAATACGACATCAAAACACAAAGTATACATACACAGCAAGAGATGTAAAAGGGACAAGGACACCAAATACGACATCAAAACACAAAGTATACATACACAGCAAGAGATGTAAAAGGGACAAGGACACCAAATACAACATCAAAACACAAAGTATACATACACAGCAAGAGATGTAAAAGGGACAAGGACACCAATTACGACATCAAAACACATAGTATACATACACAGCAAGAGATGTAAAAGGGACAAGGACACCAAATACGACATCAAAACACAAAGTATACATACACAGCGAGAGATGTAAAAGGGACAAGGACACCAAATACGACATCAAAACACAAAGTATACATACACAGCGAGAGATGTAAAAGGGACAAGGACACCAAATACGACATCAAAACACAAAGTATACATACACAGCAAGAGATGTAAAAGGGACAAGGACACCAAATAAGACATCAAAACACAAAGTATACATACACAGCGAGAGATGTAAAAGGGACAAGGACACCAAATACGACATCAAAACACAAAGTATACATACACAGCGAGAGATGTAAAAGGGACAAGGACACCAAATACGACATCAAAACACATAGTATACATACACAGCGAGAGATGTAAAAGGGACAAGGACACCAAATACGACATCAAAACACAAAGTATACATACACAGCAAGAGATGTAAAAGGGACAAGGACACCAAATACGACATCAAAACACAAAGTATACATACACAGCGAGAGATGTAAAAGGGACAAGGAGCACCAAATACAACATCAAAACACAAAGTATACATACACAGCGAGAGATGTAAAAGGGACAAGGACACCAAATACGACATCAAAACACAAAGTATACATACACAGCAAGAGTTGTAAAAGGGACAAGGACACCAAATACGACATCAAAACACATAGTATACATACACAGCAAGAGATGTAAAAGGGACAAGGACACCAAATACGACATCAAAACACAAAGTATACATACACAGCAAGAGATGTAAAAGGGACAAGGACACCAAATACGACATCAAAACACAAAGTATACATACACAGCAAGAGATGTAAATGGGACAAGGACACCAAATACGACATCAAAACACAAAGTATACATACACAGCAAGAGATGTAAAAGGGACAATGACACCAAATACGACATCAAAACACAAAGTATACATACACAGCAAGAGATGTAAAAGGGACAAGGACACCAAATACGACATCAAAACACAAAGTATACATACACAGCAAGAGATGTAAAAGGGACAAGGACACCAAATACGACATCAAAACACAAAGTATACATACACAGCAAGAGATGTAAAAGGGACAAGGACACCAAATACAACATCAAAACACAAAGTATACATACACAGCGAGAGATGTAAAAGGGACAAGGACACCAAATACGACATCAAAACACATAGTATACATACACAGCGAGAGATGTAAAAGGGACAAGGACACCAAATACGACATCAAAACACAAAGTATACATACACAGCGAGAGATGTAAAAGGGACAAGGACACCAAATACGACATCAAAACACAAAGTATACATACACAGCAAGAGATGTAAAAGGGACAAGGACACCAAATACGACATCAAAACACAAAGTATACATACACAGCAAGAGATGTAAAAGGGACAAGGACACCAAATACGACATCAAAACACAAAGTATACATACACAGCAAGAGATGTAAAAGGGAAAAGGACACCAAATACGACATCAAAACACAAAGTATACATACACAGCAAGAGATGTAAAAGAGACAAGGACACCAAATACAACATCAAAACACATAGTATACATACACAGCGAGAGATGTAAAAGGGACAAGGAGCACCAAATACGACATCAAAACACAAAGTATACATACACAGCAAGAGATGTAAAAGGGACAAGGACACCAAATACGACATCAAAACACAAAGTATACATACACAGCAAGAGTTGTAAAAGGGACAAGGACACCAAATACGACATCAAAACACATAGTATACATACACATCAAGAGATGTAAAAGGGACAAGGACACCAAATACGACATCAAAACACAAAGTATACATACACAGCAAGAGATGTAAAAGGGACAAGGACACCAAATACGACATCAAAACACAAAGTATACATACACAGCAAGAGATGTAAAAGGGACAAGGACACCAAATACGACATCAAAACACAAAGTATACATACACAGCAAGAGATGTAAAAGAGACAAGGACACCAAATACAACATCAAAACACATAGTATACATACACAGCGAGAGATGTAAAAGGGACAAGGAGCACCAAATACAACATCAAAACACAAAGTATACATACACAGCAAGAGATGTAAAAGGGACAAGGACACCAAATACGACATCAAAACACAAAGTATACATACACAGCAAGAGTTGTAAAAGGGACAAGGACACCAAATACGACATCAAAACACATAGTATACATACACAGCAAGAGATGTAAAAGGGACAAGGACACCAAATACGACATCAAAACACAAAGTATACATACACAGCAAGAGATGTAAAAGGGACAAGGACACCAAATACGACATCAAAACACAAAGTATACATACACAGCAAGAGATGTAAAAGGGACAAGGACACCAAATACGACATCAAAACACAAAGTATACATACACAGCAAGAGATGTAAAAGGGACAAGGACACCAAATACGACATCAAAACACAAAGTATACATACACAGCAAGAGATGTAAAAGGGACAAGGACACCAAATACGACATCAAAACACAAAGTATACATACACAGCAAGAGATGTAAAAGGGACAAGGACACCAAATACGACATCAAAACACAAAGTATACATACACAGCAAGAGATGTAAAAGGGACAAGGACACCAAATACGACATCAAAACACAAAGTATACATACACAGCAAGAGATGTAAAAGGGACAAGGACACCAAATACGACATCAAAACACAAAGTATACATACACAGCAAGAGATGTAAAAGGGACAAGGACAACAAATACGACATCAAAACACAAAGTATACATACACAGCGAGAGATGTAAAAGGGACAAGGACACCAAATACGACATCAAAACACAAAGTATACATACACAGCGAGAGATGTAAAAGGGACAAGGACACCAAATACGACATCAAAACACAAAGTATACATACACAGCAAGAGTTGTAAAAGGGACAAGGACACCAAATACGACATCAAAACACAAAGTATACATACACAGCAAGAGATGTAAAAGGGACAAGGACACCAAATACGACATCAAAACACAAAGTATACATACACAGCAAGAGATGTAAAAGGGACAAGGACACCAAATACGACATCAAAACACAAAGTATACATACACAGCAAGAGATGTAAAAGGGACAAGGACACCAAATACGACATCAAAACACAAAGTATACATACACAGCGAGAGATGTAAAAGGGACAAGGACACCAAATATGACATCAAAACACAAAGTATACATACACAGCAAGAGTTGTAAAAGGGACAAGGACACCAAATACAACATCAAAACACAAAGTATACATACACAGCGAGAGATGTAAAAGGGACAAGGACACCAAATACGACATCAAAACACAAAGTATACATACACAGCGAGAGATGTAAAAGGGACAAGGACACCAAATACGACATCAAAACACAAAGTATACATACACAGCAAGAGATGTAAAAGGGACAAGGACACCAAATACGACATCAAAACACAAAGTATACATACACAGCAAGAGATGTAAAAGGGACAAGGACACCAAATACGACATCAAAACACAAAGTATACATACACAGCAAGAGTTGTAAAAGGGACAAGGACACCAAATACGACATCAAAACACAAAGTATACATACACAGCAAGAGTTGTAAAGGGGACAAGGACACCAAATACGACATCAAAACACAAAGTATACATACACAGCAAGAGATGTAAAAGGGACAAGGACACCAAATACGACATCAAAACACAAAGTATACATGTACATACACAGCAAGAGATGTAAAAGGGACAAGGACACCAAATACGACATCAAAACACAAAGTATACATACACAGCAAGAGATGTAAAAGGGACAAGGACACCAAATACGACATCAAAACACAAAGTATACATGTACATACACAGCAAGAGATGTAAAAGGGACAAGGACACCAAATACAATACCAAACATCAAACACAAAAGACTTCAAATAAACCAAGACAAACGGCAATAGGTAGTAGGTGCCGACGTAGGATGTTCATCTGCCATGTAAGTAGCTAATTGTGTAGTCATCCTGATTACATGTGCACAACCCAGCTATCGCTTTTACGGTTACCATTGAGAGGTCTTGAAGAATGCATAGTTTTTGTGTCACCTGCAAAGCATAACGACACTTTGGGATCACTTTGTACGTTGTCCGTATGTCCATCCATTTGGTCTGTCACACTTCATTTTCCTGAACCAAACCGAACCGACTAAAGGCTGAACCGTGACAGCCCTACCCTGCAAATATATACTTATGTATATTAAATCTAAAAATAAAAACAATTTTTGTGTCGCCTGTGAAGCATAGCAACACTTAGGGATCACTTTGTCCATTGTCCACCCTTGTTTGTCTGTCTGTCACACTTGGATGTCACACCCTATAAAAGTAATTCCTGAGTGTCGCTATGTTTTGCAGGCGACACATGTATTCCTTGGAATGATTTTTTCTTCTAATATTAAGAATTAAGTTAAAAGAAGTTTTAGAAGTTAGATCAGGGAAAAAGGTACAGGTAATTTTGGGCCGAAATTCAACAACATTCCCTTTGTACAACAGTAGGTGTTTTGCCCGTCTTAGCTGATTTCAAAAGCCTGATTTAGGTTGACAGAAATTAAACAAAAAATGCCGTTAGTGATAACTCTAGTATATAAACTTTTTATATGAATGAGTAAATATCATTGACCATACTAGAGGCTAAATCTATATATGGTTATATGAATTTTAAGAATACATTTGTATACATGTATATGCTAATTTGCTTATACCTGGTAATATTTTACAGACTGTCCCAAGCATAATGAATAGAGGGAGGAGCAGAGGAACAAGATTCTCAGGAAGAGGAGGAGGGGGAGGAGGGGGAGGAGGAAAAATGGGAGGGACAGGAGGAATTGGAGGGGCAATGGGAGGAGCAGGAGGAATGGTAGGGGCAATGGGAGGAGCTGGAGGAATGGGAGGAGCAATGGGAGGAGCCATGAGTGCTATGAATCGACCTGGTTTACTTGGAGATCCACCAATGATAAACTCTCAGAAAATGAACAACTTTGGATCCATGGATGTCATGGGAGATTCAGCTAGGAATTCTGGGAGAATGGGGCTTCTTGGGAAGGGCCCTCTAGGGCAAAGTAACATGCAATCTGAGCTGCAACTTGGACAAGGGCCTCTGGCTCCTGGATCCTACCCAAGGCAAAACCAAGGTGGAAGGGCCGGTGTCACAGATCAAAGGGCCAGTATTATGGACCAGAGGGCCAATATTATGGATCAGACTCAGAGGGCTGGTTTGATGGAGCAAAGGACTGGAATGTTAGAGCAAAGGCCAAGTATGATTGATCAGAGGGCAAATATGACCGATCAGAGGGCAAGTTTAATGGATCAAAGGGCAGGTTTATTGGATCAGAGGGCAGGTGTGATGAACCAGAGGGCAAACTTGATGGATCATTCTAGGCCCAATGCAATGGACCACCAGAGGGCCAATGCTAATGTAAGGGACCAAAGGTCAAGTTTAATGGATCATGCAGGAAGTTTAATGAATCAGAGACAAGGTTTGATTGATCAAAGGCCAGGGTTAATTGATCAGAGGTCAAATTTGATGGACCAAAGACCAGGTTTGATTGATCAAAGAACCAGTGTGATGGAGCAGAGGCAAAGTTTAATGGAGCATCAAAGGCCAGGTTTAATGGAACAAAGAACAAGCTTAATGGATCAGACGGCAAACATGCTTGAGCAGAGGGCGAATATGTTAGAACAGAAGGCAAACTTAATGGAGCAACAAGCAAAGGCCAGAATGATGGAGCAGAAGAGAGGGAATCTCGGAGCGAGCCAGCGAGGTTTTACTCAGACTCATGTTGAGTCGACTCAGGACAGGTTTAGCATGGGACAGATGGATAGGGATCAGGACAGATATGAGATGAGGGACAGCCTGCTGGGTAGATACGATCATAACGACGATGCCAGAAGTAACAGAAGCTTTGGGTCCCAGGAAGGCTTGCCGCGAGGCTACGATGCCGAACCAGATTTTCATTCTGGACGAGACAATCTACCGAGAGGGGGAAGTAACATAAGGGGACCGGGAATGAATAAACGAGGAAGCGCCTTCAGCCAGCAGAGCCAGGATTCTGGACTTTTGGGAGATGGAAATCTGGCGTTATCAACTATGTCAGCAATGTCACAAGCTGGTCAGATGGGAAGTATGTCAGGTAAGGGTTTTACTGACTAAACTGAAGTGGAAAATTTATTTTTATCTCAATCTGTCTGTCCGTCTGTCTGTCATTCGAGGTAGTTATAAATCCTAACACTGCTTTCAAGATCAGCAGACATTCACATTGAGGTAAAATCTCTAACACTCTGATACATTTATGTCTCCTCTTCAGAATGTGCTTTTAATATGGCACATTAGAATTTGTATAAAAAAACATAAACTTTTCTTATCTGGTAAATCTACAAAATGTACATTCCTGCCTTATATGAAGTAACATGATCATGATGTACATATACTTTGTAATGATGCACTATTAACATGTAACTTGCATACATAATAAGATTAATACTAGTAATGTATCCATTCAGATACCCAAGGCAACCAGGCACTACTTAGTGTGAACCAGAAAATGATTAATATCCAACAACAGATGTTGCTGCAGCAACAGCAGCAACAACAACAGCAAATACAACAACAACAACAACAAATGCAGCAGCAGCAGCAGCAGCAACAGGCGATGAGGGACTCCCAGTTACAGATGGTGAACAGCTTACTACAACAACAAGGTCTGGGTTCATCACAGCAGCATGGTCAGTGTGGATCTCTAGTATAACATCATGAATTAGGCTATTTTTAGGGTTGAATGGGGAAGGGAGGGTGCAGTGGGGACTGAATGAGGGACTCTCAGTTACAGATGGTGAACAGCTTACTACAACAACAAGGTCTGGGTTCATAATAGCAGCATGTTCAGTGTGGATCTCTAGTATAACATCATGAATAAGGCTATTTTTAGGGTTGAATGGAGAAGGGAAGGGGGAGGTGGGGATTGAATGAGGGACTGGGTTCATCACAGCAGCATGGTCAGTGTGGATCTTTGTAGTTGTTAACCTTTGAAAAGATATCCAGTCTATTAGAATCTTGGTCGTAGCAGAAAATGCCGCTGTTTGGTTGTGCATAGCTTATTTTAAAAACTAATAGTCCCCTTCGGCATTGCCGGTAGGGGACTAATAATGCTACGATGGAAAATAAAATGGCTATTGGGATTTTCTGATGTAACATGTGTGACATCAGACGTTATGACGTTAGGGTTTACCAGTGTTGATACAGAGAGCAATATGGCAGCAGGCTGAAATGAACATGGGATTTCCCCACAGATATTTTATTTTTTGGTTTAGTTGGTAGCAAACAGTTGAATTGGCGAGTCAATGTAAATTTCCAGTAACTAAAGGAGGCCAAACTTTGGAGACAAATATTAATTTAATAGGAAAATTCTTAAGATGTAAGGAAACAAAACAGAGTTAACAAGACAGAAGTAATTTTTTAAGGTCTGATGGGGAAGGGGCCTGGATGTTGTTCTTTTCTACATCTTATCCAAAATACATAGAGCTTCATTGTTTGTCATTTGGTCCATTGGACTTTGCATGTCCATGTGTACATCCATCCTTCTGTGTGTCCAAAACAATTGTACATGTATTTTATCCATCTTTCCATCTTATAATCACACTTTCACTTTGATGACTGATTGCTTTTTGATTTCATCATGATGATCACACCATATATGCCTTAATATTGAAACGTATAAAAAAAAGAACATCTTTTCGAGAGTAAATGTCCTAAAATCAATGACACCTTTAATAAGATCTTACAAATACATATATACGACAGGAGTTACATATGTTTATTTTTTTCTAGAGGATTATACTTGACCCAAAAATTTGCGATTTGTTTCATTCAATCTACTGGTCATAATTGAATTTATTGAGTAAATAAAAATTATCATTTCCTGCTCGATTGTCTAATTAAGGAGATTTGAAAGAAATTTTTCTCTTTGTAAAATCATACTAAAATGGAATTGATAATGATGATGAAAATGATAATTTGTATTGATACAACTGATTAATAACAGTATTGATTTCTTGTTTTTAAGTTACTTCCTTATAGGAAGTATCCTATTGTTATGGTAACTGCTTCACAGTATTTAAATTGAGATACTGCCGCTTTACACTTCAAAATATACATGTAGTGCTGTGTCTAGTTCAGGAATTTGCTGTCTGACACATACAAAATGCAAGAACAAGAATATTCTCCTTCTTGAAAATAGTTTCGATTTCATACAAAATAACTGCATCTCATAAAATCAACTATATTTCTTGTTTTCACTACAAATTGGTGGAGTAATAATATATTCATTTTCAGTGCTGATTGTTTATGACCATGTGAGGAAAGATAACTCAAAAATTGCATAAAAGATATAGAGTTGTCTTTATTATATCAACACTGAGAAGCTAAGTCTTGAGAAAAAAAAGTGTTTTAAAGTATACCTCTTGTAGTATAGATAAACATAGTCTGTGTTGTTTATAGAGCACAAGGAAAAAATATTAAAAGCTTCACATATGCATCCTGTGTTATAAAAAATAATCATCATTGCCTTACAATAAAATTATTCATGTATAAATTTTGAGTTTAAGTATGTCTGAGGACCTTCATCAGTTCATTCCTTTGATTTGTAGGCGGTGGTGGAGGAGGGTTGATGCCAACACCCCAGACAGGACAGAGTCTGTTAGGTGCCCCCAGGGGGATGAAACAAAGCCTACTGGGTCCGAAGCCAAAGGGCGGTGCAGGGAAGAAGATACCCTCCATCTTTGACATCTCCCCAAACAAACCAGGGGGAGGAGGAGGTCTACTAGGGAAACGAGGGGGCGGGGCTGGCAGGAACCAATCAAATTCCAGGGATCCACAGAACAAAAGACCAAGACGGGACAGCTATGGGGTAAGTGTATATTGTTGAAAAGAAAAAAAAATTAATGCGGGCAACTACGGATGTTTTGAAAGATTAAAAAATGTCTGTGTATAAAGAAATCACCGTTTTATAAAAGCAGAAATTTCTTCATACTCAAAGTAAACAACACAAAAAATTGATATTTACTTTTCACGTGGAATAATGATTCAATGAGTAATTTCGTACGATAACTAGATTATTCAGACATGTGATTTATCTGAATTGAATGAAAAATTTCTAATATTTTTCTGCCTTTAATTGCAGAGTATCTTTACCTTTCATACATGGACCTGATGTATATCTAAAGCTATTTCTATCCATATTGAGGCTTCAGTTTCACCATTGTGCCTTTATGTTTTCAGTTTTTGGCTATCAGTGTTTTAAGGTTTTCACCCTTGTGAATAATCACTCATCTTTGAAATATTTTTTTTACAGCACTATACTGTCATCAACAATTTCTTTTTCATGGAGAAAATCATCATTTTTACCTAGGCTATCATTTTCCCTGAACAGCTACAACTTTCTTGATGACAAGAGAATTTTCCCGTTTGAAGTTTTGTTGGAATCCTAATGATTCTTAAATTTACAATGTACATTATGGCTATGTTTACATTTTTTCTCCCTAGTTTGCAAACAAAATTATCATTTTAGTTTTCTAACTCATAATTCTTCCCCGACCACTAAGAATACATATGAAGAAATCCTAACCATCCTTTATTTACGGACTGCCAAATTTTTATTTAAGCTATGCTCAATGAATGCAAAGCAATGTTATGAAGGCCCATTTGATATCATGATTGATGTTATTTCATTCAAGTCTGTAGTTGTAAAATGTCCAAAATATGGTTAATATACCGGTTTCTGGTCTTCTAAGAAAGCACAAAGTGTCCAAGTCAATATCTTTTGGTGTTGTTTTACATTATGACGTCACTGTTAAAAGACGTATGCCATTGAGACGCAACAATGAAGAAGTGTGCGAAAATTGCCTACCTAGGACATTTTTCGTCATTTTGTCAGCCATTATGAATTTTGGCAAGTGGCCTATTGGCAGTTTCATTTCGCTTTACAGATGTTCTTTTGCCAAATTTGCGGTATTCAGCTTTCGTAGAATTTAATCTTTAAGCAATGGTTAGCCTAAACATTCAGAACAACTTCTGTCTTCAAGAAACTTTTTATACTTTGTGCGAATGGGAAAATTTGGTTAGAAATAGTTGAGGATGTATATTGAACCAACCTTAAGTTTGCCAGACAGGTGTGTTTTCTTCCTACTGTCATGCTTGTAAACAGTAAAGATATTACATGTATGTGTATGCTGCTGCAATGTTTGGGAAACTTTTATCCATACATTAATCTTGTAGATAAAATCTTCTCACCATACAAGGAAAGCGAGTTGGCTTTTAGTTGTTAATCCAGACACAGATTACACTCGTAGTTGGTTCTATACATGTATATAGATTACAGATTTACTCACTATTCGTTAAACCTTTTTTGAACCACTTGTTCAAAGACACGTTCTACAAGCCATTTGCATGAATAATAGAAAATTTCTACAGGCCTGACAAAATATCTTTTAGTCTCCTGCGCTTTGTTAGACTGTTTACTAGTACTTAATGCAGATGAAAGCTTATCATTAGAGAAAAAAAAAATCCCTGATTTCTCTGCCGACTTACTCATTCTCATTCAATTTTTGCATTCTGTTCAAACATTTTTGACGACAATTGAACTTTTTTCTTTTTTCAATAAGAAATACATGTACAAGAACATAGGGGAATCTGTTGAGATTCCTTCATGATTTGGCAGTATTCATTTAATGAAAGTGTTTGTTTTGTTACATTTCATGACTTGACTTTATGTTGTACAATGTATACATGATGTAGTTCTGTTTATTTCAGGATTTCAATACAAAGAATGATATGCAGTATATCTACAAATAGAAGGGATTTATTTCCCCCCAAAAAATTTGAATTACGATTTCATTTGTTTCAGAAATAATTGTTACACCACTTTTCTGTCTCTGATTGCACTTCATGTTTTGTCTTGTTCAATTTGTACTCTTTTAAAGAAAACCAGAGCTTTCGGTGTTCCAATTTCATTAGTGCCTTAATAGAATTCTAATCAGAGAAAAGGATGTTGTAAAACATTTCATAGACTTCAAAAACTCTCCCTGTGTGATGAAACAAATTCACTAGTATTCTGTCGTTATGTCTGTTCTCCTATGGAGTTTTTACTCAGTCTACCTGTCGACAGGTCAGTTGGTCAGTCTGTTTATCTGTTTGTCCATTTGTCACTTTCAGTTTTCAGTTTTAGTGACGTCCTCATGCTAGTAAGGGACTATGTATTGCATATGAAACAGCCGAAATACATGACTTGTATGTATTGAATTTGATTCAAGGATACTGGATTTTCCCTCAAACAATCCAATGGACACTCTTTCAGCAAGCTTAGCAGACTTATTGAATCTTTACAGATCCATACCAGCTGATTCCAATGTCTTATTATGATTTATAGGACTAGAGATGACAAATTTTAATTTCCTCAAAAACTTTTAAATAGTTATTTCAGTTGCTGGCTGTTAAAAGTTATACAATTATTTTGGAATTTTCTTGTATTGTCCTTTCCAATTGGCCTTACAATCAATCAATTTGAACTCTCAAATTACTGTTCTGACATACAAAATGGTATATTTGGGAGATTTTAAAATCTTTTTGCCTTGAGTAACTAGATGTTTAACAGGATGGGTTAGATTAACAATGATTAAGCAACCTTGCTAGTGGAAGGCCTCATGATTGGTTATGTCATGACATTAATTTCCCAGTTGTGATTTCTGAATTGTATTGCCACCTGAAATTTTGGTTTTAATGAATTCTGTTCAATTTGTTGATTTCATGAAATATGGTGACCACAAATGTTTCTTATAATGCAATTGAAGGCAAATTGTACTATGTACAAATCAACACTTTGTATGTTTACATTCTAACTGTTTTTCAGCTTTTTTTCAGCAAACAGAAAGTATCCAGGACTTTCATATTTGAAGTTCTATAGATCTGAAGTAAATTGGAGGAAAAACAATTGGATAGCCACTGCGACTGCGCAGAATTTGTCATGATCCACTGTTTAGCACATGTTCACTCTAGGTTTATGCTAGAGTCTGTACATATACATGTAAAAAAGTTACTTGCCTCAACACAAAAACTTCCTGAAAATTTTCAGCGCACTGCAGACAGAAGAAACAACAGAAGTATGGAAAGGGGGCGTGACAGGCAGAACAATGATAGACAGCGTCCATCTAGTCGTGACTCCGCCTCTAGATGGTCAGACCACTCCCCTGCTGCTCGCAAAAATGATAAACGGCAGTCAGGTATAATCACAACCCATTCCCAGTCGGCCCATACTGGATTCTCATATCTGTATCTTTTTCTCTAACTCTATCTGTCTTATATCCACCGACTTTAACAATTTCTGTAGATTCTGAGTCCAAATGAGTGATACAAACTGTTAACGTAATGTTAACAAACAGAAATACTGAAACCCGGTTCCTTCCAATCAATAAAAAAAAAAGTGTCTTTTACTCCAAATCTAGTGAAGTTTCTATGAAGAATGATTTTTTTTTAGAAAAAAAAGTCTTCTACAGTTTTAATCTTCAATCTGAAGGATCTTGTTTGGTGTTGGTCAGAGTTATGTTTTCTGCTTTTAATACATTGTATCTCAAAGTGTCAGAGATTAAAACTAGTGAGACTCCATATTCATTTTCAAGGTCTGTTAGAACCTTGTACTGCACCAATTTCTTAACTTTTTGTCAGTTTAAAAAAGGATTCTCATTAGAATCAATGAAAGATTTTATATCGATTTAAAGGCTACTATACTATTTTTGTCCCTTTCTTAGGAGTATGAGTTGTTCTATTCATTAGTGGTATTAACCTTAAATCCCTCTGACATTGTGTTTTATCATATTTATAGAATTTTATATACTGTGGTGTCCAAGACTTTGATATATAAATCCGATATATTCATATATTGTACTTTATATCTTTTTTAAGTGTTACAAATGTACATTCATTTTCCTTCATTTAAATGGTGAAAACAATCTTAAGGTATAACTTTTAAAATTCTCTTTCGTCGTGTTTCAAAGTCATCATTTCTTGTAGTCTGATAGTCTACACCATTTATATGTATTCTTGGTCCTGATTGAGCTACATGTATAGACATGAATTATGTTTCATATTGTTTGCTTGAATGGAAAGAACTATATTTTTCTTTGGTTCATGCTCGTAGAGCATGTGTTTCTGCCTTATGTTTACATGTATATCAAGTTTAAATCCCTGACAAATTAATAGTTCATAAGGGGATATCCAAAATAAGACGAACAAACTGTTTCAAATATTTAACATTACCAGTATTTGGCATACTGTTGAGGTCTCAACTTTCCCGTACTTTTCACCTATCAATATTTATAATACACTGTCATTCTGCTTACCTACTGTAGTATTACACTGTAGAAGATGTTTTGATTGACAAACTGTCTAGATTTCTTTTGGATAATAATTGCCAATAATAATAGTTTGTATTCCCAAGTTTTGTAATTGTTGTCTAAAGCCAAGCCAAGACACAAACCTTTTTCACGCCAATTTTTTTTTTCAGAATGAACGTCTTTCATGGTAACACATGTAGTACTGTATTTTCCTCCTTTTGAGTTATTGTCTTGAATTACTATGTCCAGAAGATTGTTTACACCATCAGATTGAGCTGTTTCTTTGTAATGGATTTTAGTATGGCCACTGATAAAATTAGATTTGATTTCTGTAACCCATGGATTTCAGGTTTCAATATTTAATTTTTCTGTGTTAGTCTAAGAATAGAATTGAATCTGCAGCATCCCTTCCCCAGACCTTTAAGCCGCCGCCTTGTATCTACATGTACAGGTATCTGTTTTGGTCTATTAGAAAATAGACTGATTCTGTTATCGAGAATCTATTCACTTTGACTCTACAAATCAATTTTACATGACTACGTACATGTATAACCAGACATGATGTTTTTTCCCACTTTTAAAGCAGAGTTCCAGTTCCTGAAAAAACAAAAATTTTACTTTTCGGTCTCTGTCTGTTTTAACCCCTCCCCCTTCCCTTCCGATTTTCAGTTATTCAATGGAATCAAATCTATACAACTCAAAAGGAAATCCTTTAACATACATGTATGAACCAGAAAATACATTTGTGTAAAAATTTACAAGTATGTGTAAATATTCTTTCTTAGCCACTCAAAAACACTCGGTAAATCTTTTATTCACTGTAATATGGTATCTAAGGCTTCGTTCTTTTGTATGATAAACACAGAATAAGAGCTTAGATTTCGAAATATTTATGAAGTTTGTGTCAATTGTCATCGTCACTTAGCTGCATGGTTCATAATTGTCATTTAATGTCATGCAGTTAATTATTATAGGTGTTGAAAGCCATGGAATTTTGAAAAGGTCATGGAAAGTCACTTTTCCTTATCTCATTTTGAAATTGCATGAGGCTTTCGATTCAATTATTTTGAATAACAGAAAGATAATGCTATAGCAGAAACTTGAGCATCTAAATCCATCACCACATTTTCTGCAGAGGAGGACATAGAAGTTAACGCCCTCCCCCACCCAACCACAGAAGTTATCCCCCTCCCCCACCCAACCACCTTCTTTGAAGTCGTAGAAAAATTGGCTGGTGTCATTAAAAAGTTATGAATTGGATACATTGTAAACCCATGTACTTTAAATTTTGTACATTCTGTGTAGAATTGACTTTTTGTCAGTCTATTTACTTCAAATACATACATTTAAAACATCAATCTCTCTCACTATACAGTATTATTGTATATACTTGTAGTGAATGTTTGCATGAAGTTGAAGGTCATGACAAAATCAACTTCATTACTAGCAATGGCAGATTCAGTTGATGTCACATGTTATGGTGCCCAATAAAGGCTCATATTCATACATCTGAACTCATCAATTCTCTTATATGCAATAAAATTTCCAGAAATATTATCAACGAAAAATGATTGTCTTTGCTTTCATCCATTCACACAGGTCTCGGATGGCCCTCAAACCTTCATTCTACTAGTATTTGAAAAATCCCAACCCCCTTCATGTCCAATCTGCTAAAGATCCATCAATTTTGACTGATGAGTTCACTTTATCTCACAGTACAAACTTTCACTTATCTGATTTCTGTTGCATTGATCTCATTCAAATCACAAATATATCAAGCATCATCATTTTCATTTCCTTATTAAACTTGAGAATTTTCAATCATTGTACATTTTTCCTGATATGTAAATATAGCAGGTAGCAGCGGTTCCAACAGTACAAGATCCAGGGAAGATAGAAACAGCTTCAGCGGCAGGGAAAGATCCAGGGAGGACTCAGGGAGTGGCAGGGAAAGATCCAGGGAAGACTCTGGGAAAGGACGGGAAAGATCCAGGGAGGGAGAGAAGAAACCAGAGGTGTATGACCCAGCCAATCCTACGACGGAGGAACCTGAGGTAGGTAATGAAATGTTGTTATATCATGTGTGACACTTTCTGTGATGATATGTACAGGATTTCTATCACAAAGATGTATTGGCCTTGACATAGAAGGGTTTACGGTACTGTTAATGTAGAAATTTTTACATGGGGATAATTTCCGTATATTTCGCGGATTAATGGATTTCGCAAAAAATTCCCCCACGTGAAAATAACCCTGCTGCATTCTTACAAAGGCAGGGACGTTTCTATGGAGAATATTTTCTCCCACACATAATGTCTTGATGTTATAATCGCTTAATTTACCTCCAGTGAGAATAACCATGTTTACAGTATTCAAAGATGTTCTGAAAATCAAGGAGAAATCTCCTGCAAGACTTCACAGTAGAACACGACAATACGGCAACAACAAATGTACATGTACATATCCTAAAACAACCACATCAAAAAACCAAAACAAAATTTATCTTTAGATTTTAAGTTCATATTTTATTTTCATATTTTAAATAAGCTGGTTGATTTGACTGGGCTTGATGAGGAAATAGTTCCCATGGAAACTGAGAATGACCTTGACACAAAGAAAAGTCAGGAGGTGACCTCAGAAGATGTCGTCCCACAAGAGAAAGCTGTGGAGATTGTCCAAGCTGAAGAAAGTATTGAGGAAACTGAAGTAAAATCTACTACATCTGACAAAGAGAGTGACAAGGATAAAAAAGTAAGTCTTCATCTTGATGATCGTCAATTTTAAGGCATGTATGGCTGGCTAGTGCCTAGAGATGTATTGATAGTCAGCCAAGTTGTACAATTATTTCATTAAAAGATGAACAAGATTTGCCCCAAGTACATGTACTGAAGGACATAGAGATTTTAAATGGTGAAAGTGAAGAATACCATATTTGTTTCAGTTGGCCATTAAAAAGTGAAGAGTACCATATTTGTTTCAGTTGGCCATTAAAAAGTGAAGGGTACCGTATTTGTTTCAGTTGGCTATTATAAACATTGAAAAATAAGTTCACTTCAGCTTTAATCTATGCTGGAAATGATGGATTGCTCATCAAATACTTTAAATAGCCTTACCATTCACAGTCTTCATGAAAACTTTTTTTGACCACTAGCCAGCCGGGCTAGTTGAGTGCCAAAATCTACTACCCACCAAAAATTTTCACTAGCCATTGAAGAAAAATCAAAACGCTATAAAGACCCATCTTTTCCTCAACTAGGTCCGTTGAGTAGGCAAAAATTCATACATATATAGAGTATATATGTATACATAAAAATCGAACGAAGTTAAACCACTACCCGATCATTTCTCTGGCGGATTTCAGCTACGTCATTATCAATAGACTCAATTTTACAATGAATGCATGATATTGTTTGTAAAAATATCATTTCACATATGCTTTTTGCCTGCAGAAAATGGACCAAGAAAGAAAATATAAGAACTTACGGTAGTTGAATCATACATGCTAAAAAGCCAGCCGTTGCTTCCGGCGCTTGGCCAATAGTTATATAATTTTCGTAAGAATTTCTTCATTTCAGTGTTCAGTCGAGTTTTTAAAATGACAGGTATTTCATGAATATGTTATACTCGCATATTACCGATAGTTGGTACCGTAAAATAATCTGTCACACCGCACAGAAAACAATGCACTGTGGTTACGGAAATATTTATCTTGTATCTTAGGACAATATCTTAATGAACAGATTTTACAGGAAAACGTTATAATGTTAAACGTCTTCAAATTCAATATATTTCATTTGAAACATTTTCAATAAAATAAACATTTCATACTTAACCAGCGATAAAAGTTAAGATGTAACGGGTACCTTTTACGGAAAGTAGGCAGCGATTTTACCCTAAGTATAAGACGATAAGACGAGAAATCGCCAGCCGTTGGCCCTTAATGAGAACATTGCATTTCATTAAAAGTCACTAGCCAGTCGGGCTAGTTCAGCATCATATTTTGGTAGCCCGAGGAAATATTTGGTAGCCAGGGCGGTCGGGCTAGTGAGTTTTCACGAAGACTGCATTCATACAGTGTACATGTTTACTGGTTTCAAATTTGACTTATATTTTTTTCAACAGGAGGAATCTGATGGCTCACCACAAAAACAGAAGAGTAATTTCTACTGCCATGCTTGTAATGTGGAGTGTAGAGATCACCAGGTCTGTGAAAGCCTGTTAAAGGAAGATTTTGTTCGTCGGTATTTACTTGAAGAAATGACTGTCTGACTTTTAGTGTTTACATGTGTATAATTCTGGTAGGTCACATGCAAATTTTGTGAATTGCAAAGCAATTTTCAAAAATTTGCATTTCCCCAACCAGAATTATACTGTACATCCATGAACACCAAAAGTAAAACAATCACTGCTTATGGAAAAGACAGAATTTAATTGTTGTAGTACTGCACTCCTAATTTCTCAAATTTCAACATTATTTTCTATATATTTAACACAAATCATTACACAGTGGTTCCACAAATACCACAATACATTCAATGAAATATTTTATCAATCTTATGTTAGAAAAGTAATGGAATTCCTTTCACGTTTGCATTCAGGGATTTGTTAATCATATGAGAGGAGCGAAACACAAGAACAAAATGGCCTCCCTCTTTGATCTTACAAAGCAGAAGTCAGAGCAAATTCAGGCTAGGATCCTAGCAGAGGAGCATTTGAGGAGAATAGAAAGTGGAAAAAGGTATCATCATAAAGGCTCTTCTTTATATCCCTTCATTGATCAACACTTTTAAAAATTGTAATACAATAACTCCAGATCTAGTATTGAAGGTACATTTGTATAACTTATATACTGTGAAGATAGGTTTACGATACCTACATGTATAATTTTTTAGATCTTTGAAGAGGTGATTAATGATATCAATCTCACATTTGTTAATTCTGTCACAAGAAAACATAAACTATTATCTTTTGTTTTCCATAAACATGTAATGATTTTGTTGTATATTTTAGGAGTGGTAATGCTGGTGACAGTGATGCTGGAAAAAGGCCCCGAGACAGAAGGGTGAATAATCTACACATTTCCTGATTATATACATGTACATGTACAAATCATATATACTCAATCTTATTCTACAAGGGAGAGTCTTATTGGCATTGTTCTACTTTACACTACTCTAATACATGTATGTCAGACTTTGCTAATTTGAAATTTGATTCTGCACTTTATATCTCTATATTACATGTATATTTATATCATTTCTCAATTCTCTCATTTGCCTTGAACTTGTGTTTGAAATTTTTCATATTATCACTCTTTGCTTTATTACATGTTTCTCTTACATACAAAAATGTATCTTCAATATTAAAGCTGTTCTGAACTTATGAGACACTCGTACAACTAATTTATTGATTTTTTCCTGTCTGGCCGTCAATCAATTAATATTCATTAAAACTGTGGTACCCGTAGACTTTCTACATTCGTATATGTGAAAATGAATAGTTTTCCAATGTTATATATATCATACTTTTCCTTTAATTTCTTGTTCCAGTAAGTAAAATACCCAACTTCCCAGACATTGTGTCTTCAGAAACTTCTTGCATTTTCCCTAAGACTTTTTTTCTAAAAATTAAGTTTGTCGTTGACAACTAAGATTTATTCAAGAAGCCACACGAAATTGAATGAATCCATCTTAAGGTCTTCTGAATTTGACTTGAAATTGGCTGCTGGATGCTCTAAAGTATTTGGATATTTCGACCTCTATTAATTTTGAAAGGACAACATTTATCTGAATTCTTTTAGCTTCATAGAAACTATGAGCAGGTAAACTTCAGTGGTCATGTTAGGCCCCCAACTTTGAAAAAGTCATAACGGCATTAGTGTATCACCACAAAAATCTAATACAAGAACCTCATTGATGATTTCTCACTTTTCTCTGTCTCGTCAAGTCTCTTGGAGGTTTTCGAGGTCGAGGCCTCTCTACTTTCCGTTCTCCTCGTAACTTTGGACAAAGAGGTGGAATACAACAGGTACTCAAATCTTTCTTTTCTTTTCACCATCATATTTTCCTTTGATATTTGCATTTTCTGGTTCATGAATTTCTCCTTTTCCTATTATTTGACAATTCTGTCCATTCAATTTTAGGAGAGAAAGTACATGTATATTTTCAAAAATACATGAATTTTATACTTTTACACAGGCTCTATCTTCCATCTGCTTTTTGCACAAAGAAAATTGTAGATTTCTTCACATGAACTTTCCATGTTTCATAGAAATACCCATGATAGATACCTATAATCCTTATAAAGAAGTGAAGAAAGGATGTTAAAATTATTTTAAATACAGAATGTGAATTTATATACATGTATTTTGTTAAAACTTCTATTTCCATTTTACCACTTACATGTTTGTAGTCCCTCTTCATTTCTTAAAATTTCTTTATATACAAACACTCATAAATTAAATCTTTATTTAAAGATTGAAAGGAATCCAATTTATATAAAATATTTGTATGTATGTATGCAACAATCATCAACTATAATTTCAAACTACGACTATTTTGAAAAATTCCCAGCATTCTAATGATCGTGAACGGAGAAGAAGCCATGACAGACGACACAGAGATGACGATAGTCTGCCAGACGACCTTGGAGATCTCGTGACCTTGGATGAAGTTGGCTTTGAAGATGATAGCATGGTAAGGCTCTGTCTACAGTATAATGATATTGTAGCTCATGATATACACCTGGTCTCACTTCGAAGTGTTGTTCATTCCGAGGTTCCTAGCCGTTCCGTTGGGAATTTTCATGATTTGGCCTTGCCTTTTTGACTTTGAGACGGAATAACTGTTTGGTACTTCTTTGACGCTTATAATTATTATATACAGAAGTTTTCTGTCCTATTTTTTGTGGTATGCATGTACCTTCATCCAACAAAGACAGAATTACAGTGATTCCATATCATTCAGTTCCCTACCAACAATCTTTCAATTTTCTGCAATCCATTTGTGATACATGCTTTACTTCTTAACTTTTCAAAAATGTGTTGTCCTTGGTGACATCTCCAGAGAAATTTATGGTTGATGGTACATGTATATCAATTTTTTTAACCCATCAAAATCATTGTTATGATGAAAATTAAATGATTACAAGAATAGTAATGTAAGTCCTTTTGTCTTTTCTCCTACTTTATTTCATGTTTCAATCTTAGGATGTAGAGGCCATACAGGCACAGCTTGAGCCACTTAAATCGACGACGGACGAAGAGAAGAAGAAAACGGAAGGTGACATCACCAAGGAGGGATCATTGTCAATGCCAACAGCTACAGCGACCACTATGGTGGAAACAGCGCCACCTACCGAGGGAGATAACTCTGTGAAACAGTCGCAACAGGTCGTGGTGAATCCTGACTCTGATGGCCCAGTTGGTAGGTAGACACTTATATATGTATACATGTAATAGATTAATAAATATATATTTGACATGAAATTTATTTATAACATTATAGTTAAACAAGTGGTTGTGAGGGGTTGTACATATATCATGATATCATGTAATGAATCCTGAACATGAAATTAATCATCTAATGCTGAAGTTGAGAAACCTATCTAAATGTATGTAATTCCTAATCCAGCTATGAATTTCTTAATAGATTCCAGTATTTCCACTTATTGTTTTCCAGGTCAGAACTTTGTTGTACAAGTAACAGGGTATTTCTGTAAGCTATGTCATAAGTTCTACAATAACGAAACGACGGCTAAAACCACACACTGTATGTCCCAGCCTCACAGAGAAAAATACAAGGTAATTATAAACAGCTTGTCGTCTTGTCAAGTTTGGCCGGATTGCAAAGCAATTATGGTCTATGGATTGATGATGTCCATCTGTCTGTCTGTTGTCTGTCTGACTGTCCGTCTGTCTGTCCGTCCGTCATTACAGCTTATGCGATCGTCCTGTGTCCAGCGTCCGTCCGTCTGTCTGTTTGTTAAACTTTTCTTGTGAATGTGAATCCTCTAAATCTGTGAGTTGTAAGAAATTAATCTATTTTGCAATATAATGGGCCTATGGTCTAGTTGTGCACCTGATATTTTGTTTTTGCCCCTGACCCCCAGGGTCTTGGAAAATGGATGGAGGTATTTTCTCCTATATACATGTAACTCTATGTAATCATGTGAACACAAATTCTCAGAAACTGCACCTGATATTTTGATTTACAGAGCCCCTGACTCCCAGGGTCTAGGAAAATGGGTGCAATCTTGTGAACATTCTCAAAAAGTATAAATGATAGAGAGTTAATTGTTTTTGCATTATAATACATGTAGGTCTTTGATGTAGATGTTTGTTTGGGCCCCTGAACCCTAGAGTCTTTGAAAATGAATATTGTCATTTTATCCTATATAACTCTATGTAATCTTGTGAATGCCAATTCACAGAAAGTATTGTATAATTGATAAAGATTTAATTCTTTTTGCATTATGGTCGGGTTGTGGTCAAGTCGTGAACCTGATATTTTGTTTGAGGTCCTGACCCCCAGGGTCTTGGAAAAATAGGTGTGGTCTTTTCTCCTATATATCTCTGTGTAATCTTGTGAGTCCCAAAATTAATAAAGAATTAATTCTTTGTGCATTGTAATGTGTCTGTAGTCTAGTTGTGCACATGATATTTTGTTTGAGCCCCTGAACTCCAAGGTCTTGGAAAATGGGTGTGGTCATAATTCTATGTAATCTTGTGAACACCAATTCTCTGAAAGTTTACAATCAATAGAGTCTGAACTCTTTTTGCATTATAATGTGTGTGTGCGTGTTCTAGTCGTGCACCTGATATTTTGTTTGAGCCCCTGATCCCCAGGGTCTTGGAAAAACGGGTGTGGTCATTTTCTCATACATAACTCTATGTCATCTTGTGAACAACAATTCTCAGAAACGATAAATGATAGAAAGTTCATTCTTATTGTCTCAAAATGGATCTGTGGTCTTATTGTGTACCTGATACTATTTTTTAGCCCTTGACCCTTTGGGTCTTGGAAAATGAGTGTACCACTTACATGGATGCTACCAAACAACCAGGAGAGCTTCAGTTTTGTCACAGACTTCTAGTTTTGGTTAAAGTTTCTGGTTTAAGCAGAATCTAAGGAACTGTATGCAGTAGAATCATAATATTATACATGTAGATTGCCCATGACAAGACCTTTCAATTTATGCCGTAATATTTGACTTAATGACCACTTTAGCTACATATCTCTTTATCTACATGTATTAGAGATAGGACTTGTAGATTCCTTGTGATATGGGCTTTCACTTGATACTATGACCTTTAACCTAATGACCCTGACCTAGTTACCTTCTACAATTCATGATATTTCTCTTCACATTTATACAAACACCAAGATAAGTATAGTCATGAAACAAAAGTCACACTTACCTCAAATATAAATTTGAGTAATACGTTGTATATGTCAGAACATATGGGAATTCTTTAAAAACTTACTTTGCAATCCGGCCATACTGTCTTTGGAGAGTTTCTCCTTTTACTTTTAGGCATTACCCTATTTAAAATAAACAATGTCAAATTTCACCCAATTAGGGCAAAACAAAAAAGCTCATGAATATTACTATTTCTCAATAGATGTTCCCTTAAGGGGGTCCAGAACAGTATCCTAAAGAACCCCATTGTAAAACTCTAGATCAATAATTATGATGTCATAAAAGAAAAAGAGACATTGGCGTGTTTTTCGCAAGAACGTCAGCATTAGGTGACGTAAAAATAATGGGGAGGGAGTAACAAGATCACTATAACTTAAAAATTTACGGTCAAATTTCAATAGGAATTTATTGTTGTTTAACTTGACATATGAAAAAAATAGTATCAATTTTTTATAGAAAATAAATGATAGGATTTCAGATAAACGGACTTTATTATTGAAAAATAACAACTCAAAGATGTTCTAAAAATAGACATTAATGTATCTCCTTTTGACAATTTCTTTAAAACATCTAAGTGATTATTTATAATTCTATACATATCAGATTGCCTACATCATCATATCTAAATGAAAAATTACAATACTTGTTAATTTTCTGCCCCTACAGAAGATTTGTATTTAAACTGTTTTTCATTCCCTAATGCTTGTTGATTTAAACGTCACATTTATGGCACATTTGGGGGCTTTCAAGGGGTATATATGTACGTTCGTAACTTCAAAACTGGTGGTCAAAAATTGATGAAACTTTGCATATGGAAAAAAATATGTTTCAATTATTAACAATCATAAGGAGCTGTTAAGATAAGGCGTAGAATCTGCCCTGAAAAGTCGAAATTTCAAAATGCAAGAATTGAGAATCTTTTTCGGTAGAAATTTCAAGGAATTTGGTTCACATATGAATATGCTTTCAGATGGGATAATTTATGCAAAATAAGACCGATATTTTGGTCAAAATAAGCGTTTTTTACACAGAAATCAATGGAAAACGGAAAAGTTTTATACAACATCGTTCCCCCCTCGCTTTACAATGCCACTTTCACCAAAGGTGTATATCAATAAAGTACATTTTCTGACCAAGTGGGGTTCTGAAGCGAGGGGGGAATAATGTCCCACAGGCGAAAAACGAAAGAAGGGGGGATGGATGACTATTTTTAAATTTGCCTCTAGAGCGTTAAAGTACGTTATATTGTCGTCTTTATCTTTTTATATTACGGAACAGTTTATTCAGAGTGTGTTCCGATCAAATATTTAACCGTTTGGAAGGAAATAAACGAGGAAGTTGTCTATTTCTACACCGTGTGTATTTCGCGCCAGAAAGCTACATAACTGGCTGAGAATAACGAAATAAAACCGTTTTTCAGTTTCCGGATTGCAGAGTTTGCCGATTATATTGATACAATAACCTCAAAGTTAATTTTGATTATCCAATTTTGACATGAAAAGGTAACAGAAGCATAATAAACGTAAAAATGTTTAAAATGATGCATTTTTTGTGCATTTTCGATCGATATTCAACGTTTTTCGTCATCTGTACCCCTACCTCTTCAACCCGTAATTATAACATCTTTCATCAAATTTATTTAGATAAAATACCTACTAGGAATCTTATAATACTTTATATTTTTATCCTTACCAACTTTTATCTAAATTGGAAGGACAGTGCACGAGAAATAATCGAGTGATTTCAGGGCTAAATCCGGTCCTTATCTTAACAGCTCCTTTTTAGGAAAATTAAATGATAGGATCTTTTTTATGTTTGGCTGTTCTGGACCCCCTTAACCCAAGCAAAATATTCTGGAAGTAAGTATGAAAATAAAATATGTTTAGACTACACAGCCAATTGTGCCTCATATGAAATTCATGTGAAATTTACATGAACTTTACATGAAAGTTCACATGAAATTTATGTGAAACGAGCACGAACATGAAATTTAAATGAAATTTTTCACATGAAATTCATGTGAAGATTTTTACATGGATGTTATGTGAATTCAGTTTCCTGTGAAGGTCACTTAGAAAAATTCATGTGAAGGAAATTTACATGAAATTCATGTGAAATATTTTTCACATGAATCTTATGTGAAATTTATATGAATTTCACATGAAATTTCACGTGAAATTTACATGATGCTCATTTCATATGAATTTCATGTGAGGCACAATTGGCTGTGATATATATATGCTAATCTTCCAATGCATCTGACCTTAGATTTGTAAAACATAAACTAAAGAGCACATGATTTCTGAGAAGTTTAGAGGCAGTGGACAATCCGTAGAAATTCTGATCTTCTTACTTAAACCCATAAGCCATGTACTTTAGTGATTTTTGTCGTCATGCTTATTAGTATATTACCCTGACAAATATCAAGAGGGTATCATGTAATATGATCGATTTTCATGAGAAAGGAAGGGGGAGGAGGGAGGCACACAATCCCCCCTCCCTTTTCCCACAAATAACCCTGCTGAACTGACTTTCTGTATCCTGAAACCACTTTAAATTAAAGAGAAATAAATTTATGAATCGCAAAACGATATAAGTCCCCTACCAGCATAAATACATGTCCTGCAACTCTGCCTTGATTACTTACACCAAAAGATGATTGCCCACATAAAAATTAAGTTCAATATGTTTCTAAGAAAAGGTCTGGAAAACGGAAAATTTCATGAAATTTTCTAGGGGGCCATAGCTTTTGTAAAAACAGGTCAATCAAAACCCATTTTAAACTTAAATTGTACCGTGCTTTAATGTATTCACATACCAAAAATCTGTTCAATATCTACAACAACAGCCAAGAAAAGTCTGGAAAACTGAGAAATTCATGAACTTTGGTAAGACAAAGGGCCATAACTCCTGTAAAAATGAGTCAATCGGAACCAAATTCAAACCTGATCTGTATAACACTAAGAAGTATTCACATACATGTATGAAAAACTCTAAGAAGTATTCACATGTAAAAAATCTGTTCAATATCTACACCAACAGCCAAGAAAAGTCTGGAAAACTGAGAAATTCATGAACTTTGGTAAGACAAAGGGCCATAACTCCTGTAAAAATGAGTCAATCAGAACCAAATTCAAACCTGATCTGTATAACACTAAGAAGTATTCACATACATGTATGAAAAACTCTAAGAAGTATTCACATGTAAAAAATTATCTCAATATCTACAACAACAGCCAAGAAAAGTCTGGAAAACTGAGAAATTCATGAACTTTGGTAAGACAAAGGGCCATAACTCCTGTAAAAATGAGTCAATCAGAACCAAATTCAAACCTGATCTGTATAACACTAAGAAGTATTCACATACATGTATGAAAAACTCTAAGAAGTATTCACATGTAAAAAATTATCTCAATATCTACAACAACAGCCAAGAAAAGTCTGGAAAACTGAGAAATTCATGAACTTTGGTAAGACAAAGGGCCATAACTCCTGTAAAAATGAGTCAATCAGAACCAAATTCAAACCTGATCTGTATAACACTAAGAAGTATTCACAAACATGTATGAAAAACTCTAAGAAGTATTCACATGTAAAAAATTATCTCAATATCTGCAATAACACTGGATGAAAAGTCTGGAAAACTGAGAATTTCATGAAATTTGCTAAGTCCAAGGACCATAACTCCTGTAAAAATCAGTCAATCGAAACCAAACTTGAACTTGATCTGTATGACAATGACATGTCAGTGGCGGATCCAGCGCCCCCTTTGCCGGGGGCTCAAGGGGCGAATTTTGCCGATTTCGACTGAAAATGAGCCAAAATATACCTGTATTTGGAAAATTTTGGGTCAGTGCCGGGGGGGGGGGGGGGAGGGGGCTCCTCTGCATCCCCCTGAATCTGCCACTGCATGAATTCACATTGCAAAAATTTCAATTTCAATATTAATTTCAAAGTTATGCCCAATGTTAAAGTTTTAGAAAAGTAGGTCAAAGGTCAAGGTCGCGATGTCAAAAATTTTGGTATCAATGAAAAGGTCTTGTCACAAGGAATATACATGTACATGAAAAATATGAAAGCTTTGTCATCTTCCATTCAAAAGTTATGCCCAATGTTAAAGTTTAAGCCACGGACAAACAGACAGGCAAACAGACGGACAGGCCAAACTATATGCCCCCGAATCTTTGATTCCGAGGGCATAAAAAAACAAAAAGTGTTATTCATAAGGAGCAGAGAAAGAAAAGAGTAACTGAGAAAATAATAAAGTTTAGATAGTATGCATAGATAAATAGTTAAGAATAAAAAATGCAACCCCCCCCCCCCCCCCCCCCCCCCTTTAGCCCTTAAAATTTCAATTTGCACATACAAAATACACATATCTTTCCTCCTATTAGCTTATCTGTGTCATATTTTTGTCTATTGTTAAAATGCTAAACACGGAAGCTCATTACCATAAAAATATGTGAAAAATCAATACTTAGATGTACGGATTATCTTCCTTGTTTGTACAGAATCTCTACACAAGCCAAGAAACCGGGAAATCTTCATCCAAAAAGAAAAGTCCCGAAAAATGTTTTATACCGCAAAAAAATATTAGTTTACGCATCAAATTTGATATTTTCAATTTAATTCATTTGCAGTACATTTTATGAATAAATTTTGATAAAATTTTTGAATTATTGTTGTAAAATGTACATGACACATGTTAAATTTGTAGACAAAGGTAAAATTTATCTAATTTTAATCTGGTTATCTTTAGTCTTGTTGGAGATCTTTTCCAAATACGCCGACCGATGGCGTATATGACCCAACCAAGGGTCAATCTTTGTGCCGCTCGTCACCGCGAGTGGTTTACTTTCAACAATAGAAGTAGTAACGCCCTTTCATAGTTGGCCTGCATGATTTAAAGATGATAAAATTACATGACAATAACCTCAAGGGTGGCTGAGAAAGGGAGTTTGTTTGCTGAGCTTTTACTGTTGGGGTTACTGACTGACACGAAGTTTCCAACAGATCATTGTCTTCTCTTCAGTTAGCGAGAATTGATTTAAAAACATTGATTTGAATGATTAAAACGCAAAAGGAACTTAAGAAGTTCGTGTCTAAACTTATCCCTACGGCCGTTATTTGAATATCGTTTTGTAGAATGGAATGCAACCTAACTATTTTTTGCATGTGTGAATCTAGATTTCATTTTCGACAAAAAGGTGTGGGGGTTGCTCCGAGCTCATCGGGGATCCGAGATGTCCGCGCACCTACCGGTGTTCCAACCTGTCGAGGTGTGGGAGGGTTTAACTAAATGGGGGTAGACCCTCCCATCTTTTTTTTATCCGCGTATGATATATAAATAAATGTTAATAATTCTTCTAAATTCCCGCACTCGGAGAGCGCGGGACTTAAGACGAATTATTTACATTTATTTTCAGTCTGTTTCTCTGAATGGATCATGGTACATAGAACGCTGACACTGGAAGTTTTTAAACAAGCCACTCAGCCTACTGCATAGCCATAGCATAGTATGAATTGTTTACAAGTACAGTAATCTAGCCTGGGGGTTACAAGTCTGAAGAAAAAACGTATTTATTCATAATTTCCTACAGTGTTCACTTTCTTACACAGTGTTGTACAGTATCTTTCTTTTATATCTGCCCCGGCTCAACCCCCCCCCCCCCCCCTTAAGATTTACATAAAATATCATGTATGTATTTCACATGCTACTTCATCAGGTCTGAAGTGAACGCTTTGAACTGCTGTTCAGATATGAAAAAAAAAATCGAAATGGAAGGAAGTTGTTACTAAATATAATACATGTATAAGGTGAAGAGGAATCTATTGAAAATAATTAATATTTACTAGTACTCGCTGAATAAACGGTCTTTATTTATGCATATTTTTATCCAAGAAAGAAAAATAATAAATCCCTGAAAAATTTGAGTGAGCAATATCGAAAAAGATCAGGAAGAGGAAGGACTTCGTGTTTGCTATTCACAACCAAAATGAAACTAGGCATTTCTTTACCTGTAGGGAATACTTATTTTTGAAAATGATAGAAACGGCTAAATATTTTGTTAAATCATTGAAAAAAAAAGATGAAAATGGACATCAATTTGTGTATGTGAAATAGGTTTCGCGCATGATTTCGTTAAGTACGAGTTATCTCCTTTATGACTACAAACTAGTGGAAGCCGTGCTGATGATGCACAAAAAGAAACATGAGTAGCTGAGTTTGGATACATGCTTAATTGTAGTACTGAGATTAAAACTATATTTACCTTTTTCTTAATAATTGAGTAAATTTGTATTAAAAAAAAAGACTAATATATGAGAGTTTGAATTTTAATTTGTAGTGTATGACCTAGAGAATTACAGATAAATGTATAATGATGTCTGATGACCACCTTTGCTACGTCCATGCGTGTGTGTTCCGCTGTAGACCCTTACACATACACAAAAAGGGTCAATCTTTGTTATTTTCTTGCCTATTAGACGGGCAGGTAATATTACACTCTAAGCATTAGATCTGTCCCCGCTAGCGGCTACAGTCCTTGCCGTCGTATTCTGCATTCCGAATTTGAATTTTAAAAGTCTCTTGTCACCACGTATTGTAATCTCTATACAATTATTGACTTTTGATGAGGTCTACTCGTGACTATACAGACCTGGTCAGGTATTGGTTGACCGAGGCCGAAGGCAAAAGTCAATAACTGCTTTATTAAATTATCAGTATTTTATTAACATTTGCATTGTAATGATACGCGAAGTCAAAGATCTAACACTACAAAAATCAACGCACGCTCTGGTCATGCAAGCGCTTATCCCGAATAGACCGCTTTGGAGCTTTAGCGGTCAACTCACTCTGAGGTACACTCTATCAAACAGCGTCTCCACCAATCAGAAATAAGCAAAATCGGCAATAATTCCTGATCATTTACTAATACATATTGTCATGTGTTGCGATTTTATAGGAAATTGATACCCCTTCATGTATTGGATGGCTTTAAACTTCCAACCACCATATAGGAAGTGGCCCCCTGTAATGTACGTTGAAAAGGGGATAACTAATAAAAGGAGAGATGCTGACAACCATCAGGCTATTGTGAAAAGTTAGGTCATTTTGCATAATAAAAGAATACCCCTAACCCCCCCCCCTTATTTCAATGTTTTGCAACAATTTGCAGAAACTATGAGGCTCTTCATAAATTTAGTCCCTTCTGTGTAAAATTAGTGCATCTTTCGTACTAAACAGTGAAAAACTGAATTCTTACATTGTATGTTATAAATTTTATTTCACCATGGTCTAACATAATGAGACTCCATTCAGTGAGGGTCAAGGTCACCTGCAAGTGTAAAGGTCAAACATGCAACAGGTGAAATACCTTTTCTTGAATACATGTAGTTCTACTTTATGAATTAAAATACTAATGCACGTACATGTATTTGTATTATTCAGGCTGCTCTCCAGAGGAAGATTACCAAGATGAAAGGTGCGTCAAGTAGTGTGGCCGGTCAGGAGGCAGAAACAAGCAGCGACGGAAAAGATTCTAAATCCGGTACGGTAGAAAATGGACACACTGACCCAGGGGCTCAGACTGACCAGGGTGAGCAGAGTATGGAAGACAAGTCACATGACAGTCAGGATGGCAAGTCACATGATAGTCAGGTGACTGACGTGGCCACAGGTAACCAAGACTTGGATTCCAGTCTTAGCGTAACACAAGAAATGACAGATGAGGAGGGTCAGGGAACCACAGATCAGGACGAGAGTTTACCAGGTGGAAATGATCAGCCAGGGGAGGAAAGCTTAGCAGAGGAAGCCAAGGCTAAAACACCACCGAGTGCTAAAAAGACGGGAACAAATCGTGCCACCAGAGGACGTAGGGGGCGCAGCAGAAAATAAATAGCGAAAAATTGATTTTGTAGGACATAATGTTTTTCATGTAAAAGGTCAACTGGCCCATAAATGCAGATAAATGATACTAATTGTGCTGCATTAAGTGTAGATGTAGATAGTTGACTGGTTCATCAAGAACAAAAAAAAACCCCATAGAATTTCTATAAAAAATGTTTCACAGACGAATTTCCACGGGTTTAAGGCAATATAAAAAGCTATAAGTATTCAGAGAATTGAAACATCATGATATCCTGTAAGAGCAGGTCATGCCCAAACTGTTGGACACAGTCATAATTATATTCTGTTCAATTTGCATGTTTGAATCCTAAATATTGTGAGATCATCACCTTGTATTACCTTTCAAGATGATAGTTTCGTTTCCCTCAAAACTTGAAAAACTAATGTGAAAGGTACCGTAGATGAGGTTTTTGTGTCAACGAGGAAATGACATTGTGAATTAAATATGTGATACGGATGATTTTGTAGGTAAAAACAACTAGATTTTTCAGTATCTCTCTCAAGTTTAACTTGCCATTACATGTATGTATTTGTGGTAATTTACGATTTATTTTATAAATATTGAAAGAATGAAAGGTATATCTAATGAAGAAGAGTATATTTAGTGTGCATGTAGTTTTGTGAAGCTAAATTTTAGTTGAAATATAGTAGGAAAACAGAGCATGACATGATAATAACAATAATAATAATCCTTATGCCTACTTTTAGCACAAATGAGTTTAAGAAAAAAATGAAAATTTAAACCATACGTTGATGTAATAGAGTTATCATGATTTTCCGCTCATGTCAAGATTTATTTCATAATTAATAATGAATATAGACTTGAATGTGCTCTGTCTCTATGAAAATGATAAACACATATCTGTCCATAAGCTTTAATACATGAATGCGTGGATACAGATGTTAATTGGTGAAAATGTATGCATGTAAATTTTGCAGTTATGATTGTGTGCTGAACTTGGAGTTTATGTTCCTTTCAGTTATTTTTTTTTTATTTTTTTTTTATTGAAGAACAATACCCTCAGACACACATACATGTGTAACAAGAGGTAATACAATTTATCAAACATACATGTACATAATTTTAACACAAATTGCATTAACTTGTACATATCATTTCCTGATAGCTTTCGAAAGATTTGAAATTTGATCTTCAACATCACCAAGCAGAAAAGTTTAATTTCTATCATACTGTTTAGGGTCATCACATCTGACAGAGTTTCATGTGTAAGTTTTGTTCTGTGTGTGAATTCAATGAAAGAATCATTATTATTCTTTGACGATTTTATATCATGGTTTGATTTGTCATCCAATTCATCTATTTGTCTGCATCCAGGGCTCTCGATCGACCTGATTTGGGGCCGATATTCAGCTCCATTCCCAATGAAAAAAATTTTTTCCCCTAATTTATTGACAAGTTCGATACTTCATTGAAAAATTGAAAATAATGAGTTAAAAATATTAATTTTTGAGTGAAAAAAACATCCAGATCTACTCATATATTTTCCCAAGTTTTGAGAAAAAGTTGTTATTTTCCCAGTTTAAAAAACCCCGGCCCCAGTCCCAAAAATGGGCCCCTAGAGCCCTGGCATCATGATTTGAAGAAGAAACAACATAATATCCAGTAAGATGGCAAATATGTTTATTTGGTTTGTCTTATAGGAGACCATTTAAGTGGCATCTGTGACCAGACATTACAAATATATGTATGATTTTGTATATAGCACTATAATATTGTTTGCATGAATTCATTTTATGCCTCTGTATCCAAGGTCAGGGAGCAAATTGTGTCGAGTTCACCCTCACGGCCAAGATCACACATTTAGTGTCTAACATAACAACAGACAATATTTGCGTTCTTTGACCCTGTAGTATGTATGAATTAAATGTTCAATGATTGATTGGTTGCAGATATACATTTTGTTTAACATTTCATGTTGAGATTTTCTTGTTTGCTTTGACTGCCATAAATACATGTATAATGAGCTTTGTTGATTGTTATGTAATTGTTTGCATAAGCATATTTTGGGAATGACTTGCCCCCAGTTATAATATCATTAATCTGATTGTGTTCTTGACATGATAAATAAATGTAAAAAAGAAAATTTCTTAGAAATATTTTAAGATATGATTATTTTTCCATCTTCTCAAGAACAAAAATTGAATGACAGAAAATGTGAACTTGATACTGATATCATAAGATTTAGTAGAGTTGTTGATTATGTGCTTTTTAGGTAGACAACCCATATCTACCTACTTCTGCTCAAAATTACGTACTGATATTTGGCAAAGTTCAGTGAAACTCAGTTGCAGCACCAACAACAAAATGCCAATACACCAAACTGATTTTGATCTCCCTTCTAAAAACGTTGCAAAACACTGCAATTGTGCACCCAACCCAGTGATACATCCCAGACTACACATACTGGCGTCAATTAAACATGGAGGATGCAATTTAACTGCAAGAAACAAATAGTTTGGTTATCCAGTTACGTGTAATTGTTTACATATATCACATGTGATTATAAAATCATTTAATTTCCATGGTTATTATTTAGAAACGACGATTCTGATTGGCCAAGAAATTTTGTTGATACCTGACATTCCTATCCATTTATAATAAGAAACAGAATAATATCAAAGCTAAAATATATCAATTTAGGCAAATTAAAAGAGCTAGTACTTATTTTCTCAAAATAAGTGGTTTTTGCATAAAAAATGCATATTTTACTCCAAAATGAACCATTTCAATGAATAATTACATTTAATTTGGTCCATGCTGCCAATTTATCTGTTCTTAAATGATGCTATTCAATTTGAAGACGTTTAACTTTTATGATAAAAGCTTTAAATGCATAGTTTTATCAAAGATAATGAATTAATAGAATTTTTCCAGATATCTGTTATTTTTAGACAAAAAAACCCCCAGGCATTTTGCCCCAAAAATAAAATAGAAAATATTCCTTTTATGTTTCAGACATGTAATTCATGAGTGAACCTAAATAATTACAGTTGAAAATACATTCCTCTGCTATCCTTTCAAGAAATTGTATAAATTCAATATGTATTCTCCAGAAATCAGCTATTTTTAAATGAAAAAAATACGTTTTTTTCCCCCAAAACACTCTGATTTTGAATGAAATGTTAGTAAAACATATATAATCTGAAAGAGTGTGAAAAGTTACACGAGAAAATAGCTTTCAATCATTGCTTTCAAAATTAGATAGGGTTCTTTAAATATACAGAAATTTGAGATGTCTAATTGAAAATACAGTTTTCTGTTTAAAATAATTATTTTCGAGGATTTTGCAACAAAATAAGAATATAGAATATATGTCATTTGAAAGAGGAGACTTTAAAGATGTTTTTTTTAAATCAGCATTGAACGATCATATGCAATATTGAGGAGCTGAGAAGCAGGAATAAATGAAAATTTCCTCAATTTTCTTTTTACCCCAAAACACACAGTAAAAATAGGAATTGGAACTTGCAACTTATTTCATCTGAAAGAGAATCAATGGGGATGGGGGGGGGGGGGGGGTGCACCCAACCCAGTGATACATCCCAGACTATTGGTTATATGGGGATCCTCTTAATTTTGTCAACTCTAATGGTAATCTTTTCCCTTTATTTGAAATGATGCTGGAATTATTAGATTAAACATATCTATTTGTCACAAAACATTGTTAATTTTACATTTCGCATACAAGTATAACTAAAGGGATTGGAAATAAGCTTGAAATGATGCTTGGATAATTAAAACTCAATATTCTAAATTCAAGCTTCTATATGGATCCGAGTACTTTATGGTACAGTTAAGTTTCCGTTCCTTTAGAAAATGTTGGGTGTTATTTACAGTCGACGTCTAAATTCTACTTATGTACACGTCGTATGTAAAAATGTACGAGTACATAACATTAACAAATTATTAAGTAACTGAATCGGAATGTGCAGTGATTGGCATACGAATGATTTATTCAAGTTCTATCTTTTCAAGAATGTTGTTGAACAATTCGTTTTGTTGTTTTAGGAATGTTGTTGAACAATTCGTTTTTTCGTTTTGCATTTCAACAGAATTTCCCTCTCAAGTTCCACACACTCCTTAAACCATGTAGAAAAGCCTACTTTTTCCATTCTCTCTTTCTTAGTTCGAAATAGATTGTACTCAGGTATGAAGTAATTTGGGCAATAATTCTTCTGAACCCATTTATTTAGTCTTTTCATACATAACCTCAAGCAATGTAAAATATTTGAGGGAGTCCAAAGATCCTCCTCTGTTTTTTCGGCCATCCAAAATATAAGCATCTATAATGAAAGACGACAGGATGCCTTCTTTAGGGAATGTTGGCTCAATGTATTCCTTTAAAATTATCTTCAGTAAAATGAAACATTGCTTTTGAACATCATTCAAAGAATCCATAAGAACCTTTTCCATTTTACCGTAGCCGAACCGCCATTCCAATTTACCTAGGTCGTTTGGAGATATTTTGGATGGCAGCGCCACCACGTGACAACCTTGTGACAAAGCGAGTTGTATCGTTTGGGATGAAGGCCATTGGTACTTTCTCTCGCGTATAGCCCAATGACGTCATACATCTGGTAGTGTTTCACAAGAAAAACATTCTATGATATCAACTTGGAATAGTCCGAAGTATGTTTGTTTGAATGCAGGTCCATGTGGTATCCGATTGGGAAGGAGTTTATGTAGCTTAGGGTACATTGTCAACCCTGTTTCTTCAATATGTTTTAGATAAGTGCCACTGGACAGACATTTAAAATCTTCTGTCTATCAGCAACATTTCTATATCAATATACTTATTGGAACATGGTACTAATCTACGTAGTTTAAAAGTATCTGAACTCGATGTCATGAACCGATTATCGTCACCGTCCATTTCACAAGCTACCAACCAACAACAGCCAGGTGGAATTGCTTTATCTTCAGTGAATATTACAAATTTCAATATTTTCTTTTCATCACTTTTAAAAGATTGATCTTCTTGATTATACTCAAACGATGATGACGTTGCAGATGAACCTAACAGACAATCTACATGTTCTGATTGATTGAATTGTCCGCAGTGTGATAAACTATGATTTGGTTGGTCTTTGTTTGGTACAATCAAATCCGAATAGCTAGCCCCTGATGATTGTAGATCAGCAGATGCTGCAACTTCAGAATCGTCCAAATCTGATGTTGAGTCGTTTGCTTTGTTGACCGTAAAAACTTCCATACCAGCTAACATGATGTCAACATCAGAGGTTGACAACGAAAGGCAGTCCGCATAACTCCCGACTATTCTGCCCCAAGGTCCAAACCATCTTGTGTAAACGCGGTAATAATTTTCAATTAATCTCAATTTCAGTGGAGGTCGTTTTATTAATCTTGATATGAAGTAACTGATGGATTCTGGCAATGATTGCTCCTGATTTATTGATTGCCCTCTTACAATTTTGCTCTGTAATACACACAGAATATTATTGATAATTTGACATCATCATGTTTAATTTTTCCAAAATTTATTTCATTCTTATCGTGGAAGAGTTCGAAAAATGAGATACTATATTAAGACTCTATCTAAGATTACCATACACGTTTAATATTTGAATACAGAAAGGCAATGTCATTTGCTCCTGAATAGAGTTAATGGGGACGGACTGATAATTGGGGGGGGGGGGGGGTTCAGAATATTCTAAGTTTATGCACAATTTTCCATAAAAAGTAAGAATATTTATCTTCAATTTTTTGTACTCCTTTAAAAAAAAAGCGCCTATCAAACAAACAAAAACAAAACAAAACAAAACACCCACACACAACGAAAATAAAAAAAAAACAAAAAAAAAAACAAAAAAAAAAAAAAAAACTCCAAACAAACAAAAATCAAAAACAACCCCCCGCCCCCCCCCCAAAAAAAAAACCCGGAGGAGCCCCCTAGTATTCATTTTGGCACCAGCGTTGGTGCCATTTTTCGATTGTTTTATCATTATTTTATTATTTTTGTTTGTAATATTAACACTGGTATGTTAGCTGCCATCGGCTCTTATCCGTATAGAAGAAAGGAGGGGTAAGCATATATATGAGTCATTGCACCTTTAGGATTTCAATGAGATAAAGAAGATCCTGACGACAATCTCAACAGCACTCACAATAGAGCACCAAATTGAGCATCGACGGAACACTATCACGCTAGAGTTGGGACCAGTTGCCCAGGAGGAGTAAGCATCCCCTGTTTGGCTAGCCACACCCGCCGTCCATGTTTACGCACATAGGCGGAAAGATCGTCCGGTTATTCGTATGCGCTACTAGAAAATCAAGGCTAATAACACTGGTTTTACACTCTTGTCGGAAAAAATCTTGGAAAAATAAAAAAATTCTCAATATATGGTTATTATTATTACTTTAATCAATGGACAAAAGGTTAAGCTAGATACTGACCAAGTTTGGTTGACCTGGGCCTCAGAATAAGGGAGAAACTCCAAAATGAAAACGGAATCTAGCGATTTATTTTCACTCGACATTAGCTGGTCCACTCTCTATGACTGGAGATTTAAACAACTGCTTTCATCGAATAAGTGATGACAGGCGAACATTTTGAGTAACATCAACTGAATTAGAATAAAAAACCCCAATTATGCTTTGTTGATATAAGAATATAATAAATAATGCAGTTGACGGTAGTATTCTAGGCGAAACCGTTTTATTTTATCTTCAGCGTTTAAGAGTGGACCAGCTAATATCGAGTAAAAATAAATCGCAGAATTCCGTTTTCATTTTGGAGTTTCTCCCTTATTTTGTGGTCTAGGTCAACCAAACTTGGACAGTATATAGTATACCCTTTTGTCTTTCAATTAAAAGAATAATAGTAATCACACCATTAGAATTTCATTATTTCAAGAATTTTTCCGACAAGAGTGTAAAACCAGAATTATCACGCACGAAAATGAAAAAATAAAATCTTCGAAAAATGCACTGTGTGAGGTTATGTCTATATATATATATTGCAATGGCGACCATGTCAGGGAAAATATTCAAAACACTTACTGTCAAACACATCGCGGGGAACTTTTCTGGGAGCTCCACACGGCAAAGAGCGTAAGTTTGACACAAATGAGTTAAACAATCTGCTCTGTCACTTAACGGAGGTCCAAAACATAAGAAACGGTCCCTCATATTAATTCTTTCCTTATCTTTACTGTTATCACACCCTAGAACATTAAGATTTATTTAGGGTATCTAATTCAAATACATGTATGTCAAGTTTGATTAAAGTTCTGAACCGTTGTTATTAATCAATATTCATGATTACGTGCCAAACAATATACTTTGTTTATCATCGCCTTCTCTAGTTGCATCATGCTTAGTGTGGTTGTCAAAGCATGGTATCTATGTTTATTTTAAGATGAATATAATCTTGTCAAATATCCTTCCACTATTTCTATCTATTCTGCAACATTCAATTATATTTTGACTGGCTATACTCAGCAAACTCAAATCTCACATTTTATTAAAATAGCCATTTACTTCATCATCATCATCATCATCATCATCATCATCATCATCATCATCATCATCATCATCATCATCATCATCATCATCATCATCATCATCATCATCATCATCAACATCATCATCATTATCATCATCATCATTATCATCATCATCACGGTGTTCAAATTAACGGTTTTTATTATTATCAGTATTGAAATATATGTTGTATATTATATATAACTATGTTATACTGTTATGTATTTTGCAATTCAATGTTTTAGAAAATACTGATGTTACCCTTCCAGATTCTAAAGACGCATTTAGATACAAATTAATACAGTTACGATAGCAATATTACTAAATAAAATGTTACGTCTTCAAATCATAAGAAAAAGCAAAAAGACTTACCGTTATTTCATATGCACAATATTTTCAGGTGCATCTCAAAGTGGATAGAACCGAAATCATGTACAGTTCTTCAATTACGCGATAAGATCGTTATGACATGTGTATGACGTATCTAAATCAAACAAACACAAATACATTATGACAACTATTAAAACAATTGTAGAATTTGAATATTTATCAAAATGTTAAAGGGCTTCAAATAGGTCAAAAGTTATATATCGAAAATTAGTGTCAGATTAAAAATCAGGAGTACGCCGAAGATAATGTTCAATTCGCGGAAAACACCAAAGTAATTTGTTTTACTGAATAAATACATTATCCTAACATAATATAAAGATAAACTGTTGAGGCATAGTATGGCACTAGAATTTATCTTCGTATGATATAAACTCTTTTGTGCGGAATGCCATTGGCTTCACAGGGAAAATAAATCTATTGCTTTTCGTGACGTCATAATATTGAAAGTGTCTTTCCAGTTCTCGTAAAGCTATTGGAAATTAATTTTGATTTAACTTCCAAAATATCCATAAATATATTGCACTTACATATGGAAAAAATAAAATGAATTGTGTTTTAAACACAGGCAGAATAATTGAATAAAAAATGACACTGTCGCTAAAATAATTGCAATTTCGAGCCAATTTACTGTAGTTGCTTGTTAATTATTAGGAATCTTTGTCAAAAACTATCAAAATTATCAAGAATGTCCAGAGATGAATTCATGATTAAATGGGAAAAATTGAATTTAGGATTAGAATATTACAAGGCTTTATATTTTCCAAAATTTTCTTCCAAATCCGTCCATTTTCAATTAAGTGACATCCACTTTCCTGTAACGTAAATTTGTCAACGAATACACAGTGATGAAGATTTAATTTTCTATTTTTCTATGCTAAGTTTCAATGCAATACGTTCAGTTATAATGTTTTTATCGCATTTTGAATGCGAAGGTTTGTGGCGCCATTCCCCCCCCCCCCCTATAACGTCGAAATGACGTCGTGGTTCGCTCATGGATAAAACTCCCAAAGTCCTAAATTTCGAAATTCGCCACTATTTCTTCAAATGACGCCGAAAATTATTCAAACTTCACCAGGATACTCAAATGCGTATATCAATCAGAGTATCAAATGTTTTAAGGGAGTTAAGACTGTACTTTTCCTAGGAAGCGAGAAAACAAATAATGACGCCGCCATCTTGGTGCTCAAACCCTCCTTAACTCATTTATATAAGTATGATAAACAAATGAAGTTTCATGTAAAAACCATTGCGTTACACTGTTGACGATTTTATAAAATGATGTGAACTGCACTTTGAAACACGAGATATATGAACGTCAAACAAACATTAGTATTACTTTTTCATATAATTTTGACAGTGTGGGTTGAAAAGAAATCTCTTTGTATCCTTTATTGGTAATCATGATTCGATTGTGTTCTTTCCTTGGTTTTGTTTGTCCCCATCGTGATGTTGTTTTCTTTTTCATAGGTCGTTAATAGTGAGGTTCTTTTGTCTGACGTCTTATGTGCATGTGCATTCCGCTGTATGTGTTGTCTTCTTACATTTTTACCTCGTTTTCATATTGTATTAGAGAGTCTTTTCTTTGAAGTTTTATCTTTGCTGCTTCATCTCCTTAATCGTCACATTAATTTACATAATATCCAATGTTTATTTCAGGTTTGTGTGCATGTTTGAGTGGTCTTGTTACAGATCGTTCCCTCGTTTATATATTGTACGAGAGAGTCAAAGATAAGACGTAGTGATATTTGAACTATAAAATTAAGCGTTTTTCAGTTCAACTTAGGTTTGACAGTAAGTGTTTCGAATGTTTTCCCTGACATTGTCGCCATAGCACTTTCTATAAAGACATAACCTCATAAAGTGCATGTATTTTATACATTGTTTTCACTTTCGTGCTTGAACATCGACGGCGGGTGCGGCTAGCCAAACAGGGGATGCTTACTCCTTCCGGACACCTAATCTCACCTTTAGTTTGCTAGGGGTTGTCAATGCTCAAGTTGGTGCTCTATTGTGAGTGATGTTGAGATTATTGTCAGGATCTTCTTTAACTCATTTGTGTCACACTTATGCCCTTTGCCATGTGGAGCTCGTAAAAACGCTCCCAACGAGGGGTTTGACAGTTATTCAGTGTTTTGAATATTTTGCCCTGACATTTCAAAATCTCTTTTCACACGATACCCTTTATAAGATGTCTAAGATCAAAATCCACTTGTACGATTTTACGAGGCCCTCGTTACAACAATTACGCACCATGATCTAAATATTATATCAGTTTTCACGAATTAATAAAATAAAGTAAAATATTTTAGATATCGATTGGTAATCAGATAAAAATAAAAAAAGAGAAGGCAAAGCAGAATACCCTCCCCCCATTCTCATCAAGATTTTTGTTAAAAAAAATTGTATGATCCTTACTTTGCCGAATGAAGACTTTTGTACTGTAAGATCTCGTTGGTTTATGTGTAGTCCTTTGTGTTTGATGTTTCTATGTTGTACGTTGACGTTCCTTGTCCCCGTTGAGTCTCTTTATGTGCTTGTCTGCTCTGTGTTTTTGCATTGGATGTTTTGGGGTTTTGCTGTGGGTGCTGCAACCTGGTGTTGAAGATCTCCTCCTTTGTTTTCTATCTACAATATTGTGTGCTGAACAGGCCCCTATATGCCATGTCTAGATAGAGGCAAGCACCTGAATCTGGAGACAAAACCGTTTTCATGGTTGAATAGCCAAACCTTTCTTTGAATCCTTACTGCTAATGATGTCAACCATGTTACTATAGCAACGGCCGGGTTAGCGCAGTGGTAGCGCGCTCGCTTCTCACCTCTAAGGTCCCGGGTTCGAATCCCAGATTCGGCGAAGGGTCTTATGTGGGAGGGTAGGTCGTCCCCCACCCAGGCCTCGGTAGGAGGTTTTTCTCCGGGTACTCCGGTTTCCTCCTGCTCCTAGGACCCCCTCACGCCAACATCTGAGCCAAAGTGAGACATTAATATAAATTGTGTAACTTGTTGTTAAACGTTGTAATATAAATAAAGTTTAAATTTTTTACTATAGTGAAAGGAGGGTATCTCCAACAACACTCGGTTGCAGAACCCACAGCAAAACACCCAAAACACAGAACAGACACACACGTCAAAAAGGACAAGGAACACCAACTCGCGACATAGAAACATGAAACACAAAATACCACACATAAACCAACGAGACCAATGAGCAACCGGTGCCGACATATACCGTAAGTAGCAGACGGTGTGGTCATCCGGATTACATGCGCACAACCCTCCAACCGTCCGGCCACCCAAATGTCCCGAATAACTCACAATTGTAGTGATACTTTTATATGTTTAATTGTCCTCTTGGAAAGATTGCTTTTCTGTCTCTCTCTGGTTTTAAGGCCGGGTTAGCGCAGTGGGAGCGTGCTCGCTTCTCAACTCTAAGGTTCCGGATTCGAATCCCAGATTCGGCGAAGGATCTTATGTGGGAGGGTATTTGGTCCTCCACACAGGCCTCCACTCCGGTTTCTCCCTGCTCCTTGGAGCCCCTCACTCCAACATCTGTGTCAACGTGAGACATTCGTAAAAGTTTTTAGTTTGTTAATGTTAAACGTTGTAAATAAATGGTGTCCTATAGTCTTTGTGTTTGGTCTTATTGTCGATCTTTTCCTTGTTCTCATATTGTACAGGATTGGACAGAAAAAATCTAGTGATTATCGAACTAAATCAAGAATTTGCTGTTCAAATATATATAAAATACAATATTGCAACATTAAAACAAAATTCGTTGATTTCATGAGAAATATATTTTCATAATTTGAATAAGTGTACAAATATACTCCATAACTCCATTGAGGACATTTATTCCCACTTTCTTTTTACAAAATTAATTCCTATAAAAATGTTGCTTAACTATTCGTTTAGTCGATTTGCACTCCAATAAAATTCTCCACTCTAACTCTACACACTTCTGAAACCATTTAGCTAATTCAGCTTTTCTCATTCTCTCTTTTTTAGTGCGAAATAGATTATACTCCGGTATAAAGTAATTCGGACAATTTTCAGACTGGACCCATTCATTTAGTCTTTTCATACATAAGTTTAAGCAATGTAAAAGATTAGAGGGTGTCCAAATATCCCCCTCTGTTTCCTCCGCCATCCAAAATATTAGCATCTTCAAAATGAAAGACGACAGTATGTCTTCATCAGGAAATGTCGGCTCAATGTATTCCTTTAGAATTATTTTAAGTAAAATAAAGCATTGCTTTTGAACATCGCTTAAAGAATCCATAAGCACTTTCTCCATTTTACCGTAGCCGAACCGCCATTCTAATTCACCGAGATCGTCTGCAGATATTTTGGACGGCAGCGCAACCACGTGACAACCCTGTGACAGTGCAATCTGAATCGTATTTATTGATGGCCAATGGTTTCTTTCTCGATGCGCCCACTTGCATAAAACATCTGGTAGAGTTTTACAATGGAAACATTCAATTACATCAATTTCAAATAGTCCGAAATATGTTTGTTTGAATGCAGGACCGTGTGGAAGCCAAGTTGGCAATATCATGTTCAGCCAAGAATATCCCGTTAACCCTTCTTTAGATTCCATAAAATATCGACTTGGCAGACATTTGAACCCCTGTCTGTCAACAAGTGTTACTTCCTTTTCAACAGATCTGTGGAATATATCATCAACCCTTAAAAACTTCCATGCATCTGATTTTGAAGGCACTAAGTGATTTCCATCCGTGTCGTAGGCTACTAACCGACAACAACCAGCTGGTATTTCTTCATCTTCTGTAAATATCACAAATTCTGTTCTCCATTGATTGTTATTTGTGCTCTGTATTCCTAATTCATCCTCGTGCTGACGCGACGTTTGTTCCTTTGTTTGAGCTGACGTGTCAAATAGGGTATTCTTCGGTATTTGTATTTCTTCATTGTTATCTAAAGTATCGAAATCCTGCGATAAATGCAAATTGATGGTATCACTACTCGACAATGGCGGACGCCTTGGCGAATTGAAAGAGGGTAACGTTAGCACTTTGATATGATCTAACATAAAATCAACATCAGAAGTGGACACGGAGAGACTGTCTGCATAACTACCAACAATCTGGCCCCAGGGTCCAAAAACCTTATTGTACAGGCTATGATACAGTTCTATCAGTTTCAGTTTCAAAGGAGGTCGCCGTAAAATCTCTGAAATGAATTCACTTACAGAAACTGACGATTTACGCAGTTCATCGACGTCGGAGCCCGGCTCTTCTGAATGATTTGAAAAATATCCTCCCATATTCATTCTGTAAAGGAAGTAAGAATATATTCATTGTAAAAAAAGATGAGAAGCACAAGATTCCTTAAATGCAATGAATTAATAGATTGAGAAATAACCGATACACAGTTATAATATACTCTTTAAACGCTCCACACTTACCCCAATCTAATCCATGTTTCATCATTACGATACTCAAATCGAAAGAGGAAGTTTTAAAGTATCTAGCACGTTTTAAGTGAGATGTATGTACAACAACACAAAAGAAGTTCATACAAGTAGGGATTTATCATTGTAATTCAAGTATATACCCGACGTGTACATATTTATTATTTCAAGTATATACGCGACGTGTTAACTTCCTCTTTCGATTTCAATTTGACATCATAAATTTCATTTAGCTATTTCGGACACTTGTCATTTTATCCAAAAATATTATCGAAATTGAAGGATGTTAGCATCTTAGCACCTTCCCCCAATGATATTTTGAAAATAGATTTTATTTGGATGTGCTACTGAATCGACCCTACATTAAGTTTGGAGCCGCGCATTCTCTGTAAAGTAAATATACAAATTTAAATTCTAAAAATAAAACCAGAGGACGCTACTGAAATGAATTATGGCGGCTTATGAAAAACACTTTCGCCGGAAGCATCACTGATGAGGATTTAATAACCGTAACAAGTTTCTGGTGCATGATAAATTAGTTTGAAGTTTTCTTCAAGAAAGTATAGGCACACCATGTAAGGTGTCCTGACGACGAGTGATTTTTTGTGTTCATTGTCCTGGATTTTTCGTGTTTGTCCTGGATTATTTGTGTTCGTTTCGAGCGAAATCGGCAAAATTTCATATTTTTTAGACAATTAACGGACATGTAGATCATTGTGAGATACGTGTCTTTGCATTAAACATTGTAAATGCATTATAAGACCGAATCAATGCTTAGAGCTGTCAGCTTGTCTTTAAATCAAGAGATTACAACTTTTTTTGATAAAAATCCATGTTCTCGTCGTTTCAACAGACTAGGTTCAAATATTTTAACACGAAGAACTAGTGCCAGTTCAACAGTGCTAGCCATATTATTTCTCGAGCAATAAAACGGCATTACAAGGCAGAAAACCAAAATTTAAAAACAGTTAGATGTCCTGACTTTTTTGTGTTTTGTCCTGGATTTTTTGTGTTTGCTGTCCTGGCTTTTGTATATTTCTTCAACAATCTAATAGAGTTTAATTAGGGAATAACTAGCTTCTGACGTTATGTTTGCGGACGGTAAATGCTGATTTTACGGTCGCAAACTGAGTTTTTCTGGCGAAGCGTTAGCGGAGCCAGAAAAACGGATGTTTGCACCGATAAATCAGCATTTACCGTCCGCAAACATAACGTCAGTATCTAGTTATTCCCATTCTAATGCAATCTATATTTTTGAGAACATAAGGCGAAGTGTGAAGTTAACAACCTCAAAGCCTAGTATGTTCTCGTTTTACAGCCGTAACTAAGGAGCAAACAACCAATGAAAATCGACGTTATAGCTACGTTGCATTAGAATTAATTTTTAGGGGATTTTGCCATGGCAGTAGCTCCACTTTTATGTGCAATTTTATTTTGCAACCTTTGTTTGTTACAAAAATCACTGTGTATTAGTTCTGATTTCTGTATTCAGATGAAATATGTCCTAATTTGACATGGCTTCCCGTGTTAATTGATCATGAGTGTATAGTCTACTAAGTCACTAACATGTTCTTTGGATCGTTACCTCAGAATGAAAAAAAAAATTGTCTGTTAATACATGTTAGACTAAAAGATACCAATATGTATCAGGTTAATGGTGGGTCGTGCTCACACATTCCGGAAAACACACCATTTGTTGTAAATAATGCAGCAGATGACTGTCCGAAGTTGCCAGGAACGTAGCCAGAGCAATGCTGAAACGCAGTCTACTTACCAAGATCAAGATCAAGACCAACTTAGATCTATAGGGTGGACAGAGAACAAATGCTTTGTGCCTTTTTAAAAGTATAAAAAGAGATACTGACATGTATCTGAATGTATAAAAAATAAAAATATATCTAATTGATAACTAAGTGCATCAACCCGGAAATTACATAAAGCAAATCATTTTCCCACATTCTTGACACAGTGGCGGATCCAGAAGGTCCATTGTCGGGGGGGGATAGGCGGGACTGAAGTCTAGGAGCGAAGCGCCGAGGGGTAGATTGGGGTAAGGGGGGGGGCTCGGGGGCTCCCCTGAAATTTTTGCGAATAATAGACGCAAATGGTGCAATCTGAGATCACTTTTGAACAACTTTGCTTGATCTTCGTTTTGTTTGATATTCAAGGATTAACACGATTTCATACTTACAATGTTTACAAGTGTTTATATGTAAATGAAACAAATATTTCAATAATTTTATTTTATCACAGTAGTTTAGAATTCACCTTTCTTGGCTGTAAAAATTATTAGACTTGAAAAACATAGTTAAAAAAGTTTTTTTGGCGCTTTGCGGGGGGGGGGCGCCCCCTTCCCCAAAGCGCCCCTTTGATAGTCGTCCTTTCGATCAAATAATCATGTAAAGATGACGAGGGGGCGAAACCACAGGTGCCTGCAGATATGATCGTCCCCTCCCCCTCTTTCTTTCTCAGAATCATGGCTAAAATGGCCGTGGAGTAAAGAAGGGAGGAAAAAGACCTCAAGCGAATTTTGAGAAAAATCGAAGCGACAGGAGAGTTGCACACCTTCTCTTTTTTCTCCTTTCTTTACTCCACGGCCATTTTAGCCATGATTCTGAGAAAGAAAGAGGGGGAGGGGACGATCATATCTGCAGGCAACTGTGGTAAGTACATGTATTTGAAGAAAAATCATTGGCTCGCTGTTGCTCGGACATTGAATTTTATGTTTGAGACTCAAAATACAATTGATAGAGGATATAGATAGTAATTGTCTTTCATTTTCATTCTAAATCTGAAAACAAAGTTCGCCAATCGTCTTTCAAGCATAGTAGAAGCAAGTTAAAAGTCATTAATTAAGGAACCCAGTGGGAGGAATTAGAATTATATAACTTCTATTTTCGCATGTCAGTTTTCCGTGAAAATTGTCTTTGAAACTGGACTTTGTCCTCCCCCGCCCATCCGCCACACAGGTGCCTGCAGATATGATCGTCCCCCTCTTTCTTTCTCAGAATCATGGCTAAACTGGCCGTGGAGTAAAGAAAGGAGATCTTTTTTCTCCCATCTTTACTCCATGGCCATTTTAGCCATGATTCTGAGAAAGAAAGAGGGGGGGGGGGAAACGATCATATCTGCAGGCACCTGTGATCCGCCACTGGTCATCTACAATTTACAATTGTGTGTCATAATGTAATACTAGTATTGGAAGTAATTTTGCTATCTTGTTTGCATGCAAGGGTATACCTCTGATGTAAATGGTAGGAGGGGCAATTTAATTTGACCAAAAACAAAAACACGAAAAAAAAACAACAACAAAAACACGAAAAAAAAAACAAAAACAAAAACAAAACCAACAAACAACAAACAACAAAAACAAAAACAAAACAAAAACATAAAAAAAAACATAAAACAAAAACAGAAACAGACACACAAACAAACAAACAAACAAACAAACAAACAAAAAATCAATAAAAAGGATTTATGGCCATTCGTTCATCATTCTTTACAAAGTGTTCCTATATATAAACGCCCTTGACTATATAGCGTAAACATACCACCGTACAAAAAGAACTGGGTGAATGACCCCACCCCTCTCCTTTTGTGCGTAATGTTTGATAATCTGAAGGAAAGGAGAAAAGAGAGTGGGGTGGGGTTAGCAAAGCGCATAGCCAGGCGCACTTATGTACCGAATGCTCTACATCGTTTTGCAAAGCAGACTAAAAGAAAGTGTACCATGGTTAATTTTAACGTAGAAAACTGCTCTGTAGATGTGTAAAATGCATTAGATTCCAGGGCTTTGCCCCTTGGCCTGGATACCCACAAGGGCTTCTCCCTGGACCCAATTGGGGCCTCAAAGCGATCCCCACACCTTATGACTGAAATTGCTTCCACTAGAAAAGCACTCTGGTTACCCGCCTGCCATTGGAGCGATATGAAAAACAAACCAACATGTCCGCTTAGAGTCACCGTAGTATAGAAGGGAAAAAACCAAAACAAAACAAAACAAAAGCAAAACAAAACAAAGAGATGTCTGCATACAAAACAAGCTTTCTCTTCGTTTAAACTAAGGCATGGTCATTTTTATAAAAGTAAAGAGTTATATGAGCCGATTATATTAAAATATTCGCTTGCTTTTCAAACCTATTGACAATTATTCAAATACCCATACTAGAAAATCCAGGACATCACACAGAAAATCCAGGACAAGGTACACAAAAAAGTCAGGGCATACTCAACTCTTTTAAATCTAGTGATATTCGTATATTTTTAACTGCGGTCCCTAAAAGATGACAAAGACATCATAAATACATGAAAACAAACTGAAAAAAATGTCAAATTGAGCATTTTATGGAGTTTCAATCGATTTTATGACACAAAAAATCCAGGACGTACACAAGAAATCCAGGACAAATAACACAAAAAATCATCCTTCGTCAGGACACCTTACATGGTGTGATAGGGTTGCAACCCTTCCGTATTATTAATATAAACACTTATTTCTTGTTGCAGTGTGGAACAGTTGAAATCGTTCCCTGTGGCATTGATGTTTTTCCAGTGTATTCATTACTTCTTTCCAGCTCTGTCGCCTGAAAGTAGCTTTGTTTATGGCACTTGATCTCGAAATTAAAGGAGGTTATTATCTGAGTACCATCCCTGCAATTCTATTTTGGCCTCTCCTGCAAAATCACTTTGACTGGAAGCATCACTGATGAGAATTTAATATTCGAAACACGTGTCTGGTGCATGAAAATTGGTTTGAAATTCTCTTCAAAAAGGTATAGAGTTGGAACACTTCCGTATTATCTAAACATAGATTTTATTTGGATATGCTACTGAATCGACCCTACAGGAAATTTGGAGCCGCGCACTCTCTGTAAAGAAAATGTACAAATTTGAAGTAAAAAATTCTAGGCGACTACGAGTTATGGCGGCGTATGAAAAACATTTTGGCTGGAAACATCACTGATGAGGATTTAAGTCCGAAACACGTCGTGTCTGCTGCTTTGTAAATTGGTTTGAATAGGGGTTAATAAAAGATATTATGACAAAGAAATAATCGTAAAGCTGATTGTGATCCCATTCAATTCTACTGGTAGCCAGTATGTGGGTAATTTTCTTGAAGAAAAGTAACCTTGCATTAATATTTCGATACACGTTTTGTTTAACCGCGGATCAATAACGACAGTAAAGGCAAGACAAACTAAATAGATGCTTCCCGGACACAGCGATCTTGTATTGGAAGTCCATTTTCTGAGTGATTTTTGTTGACCTCTCAGAAATTATCATGAGCGGCATAGTCTATTGTTTACATGAAATGGAAATCTGTCAATTCAAAACTACTGATGGTATTTTAATGAAACTTTGAGAGTAATTAGTTGAATATTTATACAAGAGATATATATAGAGAAATTTCGAAGTCACCGGGAAATCCCGCGAGATTTCAGTAGCGCCATCTGAGAGGTAATTGCAGAAATCGCGGTTTATGGCGTATTTCTTTGATTAATCTAAATTATAATGGCAATAGGGCTGATCTACTTCATAGATTGCAAGATTTGCGTTTGAACAGTGAATGTTTTCAGTTTTGTGCTTGAACATCGACGGCGGGTGCGGCTAACCAACAGGGGATGCTTACTCCACCCGGGCACCTGGTCCCACCCCCTAGCTTGATATACAGGGATCTGTTGATGCTACTTTTGTTGCTCTATTGTTTCAGCGCATTTGAAAGAATTGTACTCTACCTGTCACGACGGTACTCCATGACGAGCCCAGTTCGAACCTCGTTAGAGAAGAAGGGTCCTGACCACCTGTCCTCCATGAATGTCGGTTGGACTCTTCGGGTGATTGCATGCATTTGATCATATTGGTACTAATTGTACGCTTCTTGTTGCAGATTTATTTTCATACACGTATGAAAAGGAATTCATCCAAAATCTTCAAAAGCAAAGAAAAAATGATGATGTGAAATGCTTCATTGGTACTTCTAGGTACATGGATGATATTCTTACTGTCGACAATCCTGTTTTTGAAAAGTATAAAAATGTTATTTATCCACAAGAATTGATTCTAAACAAGGCAAACGTTTCAAACACAGAAACACCATTTTTGGACCTAAATATCAAAATTGTTAATGGAGAGATCCATACAAGTGTGTATGACAAAAGAGATGATTTTGGATTTAACATAGTAAATTTCCCTCTGCTTGACGGTGATGTTCCTAGAAAACCGTCCTATGGTATCTATATTTCACAGCTCATCCGGTATGCTAGAGCATGTACTGATGTTTTGGATTTTCATAGTAGAAATTTACAAATTACCAAGAAACTTTTAGGACAAGGTTTTCGCTTTCACAAACTAATAAAGACATTCTGGAAATTCTACAAAAATTATTGTCAACTTCTTCTGAAATTCGGACCAATACAGGCAACAGAGTATATTACTTTGGGTATTTCACAACCTGCATTTTATGGTGACATTATTAACAAGATAAGAAGGATCAAAGATAGACAACATCACTATCGAAAATGCGTCAGAATCATCAAACGCCTTTTATACCGTGGGTATGATCCTAATATCACCAGACGGACACTAGGCTTGGTACTTGACCAATCTACAGTCTTGTACCAGCGCATTCTTAAAACTTGCCCTCTGACTGACTGTGACGACGGGACTCCATGACGGGCCCTGTCCCAACCTCTTTAGAGAAGACAGGGCCCCGACCACCTGTCCTCTCTGAATGTCAGTCGGACTCCTCGGGTGATAACATACATGAGCTCGCGGCGGCAGAGCACGGATTGTATTACGTACGCCCTCTTTTTATATCCATTTACATATTCATCTGTGTTGCTTGGGCCCCTGCGTTTTACGGTCTTGTTTGTGTGTGGTCATTTGACAGTGAGGAGGTTGTTTTACACCACAATTGTACGTTCTTCGAGACCTCTGGTTAATCGGAAAAGTGGGAGGGTTGTGCGCACGTAATCCAAGATAACCACACCTTCTGCTATTTCCGAGGCAGATGGCCGTCCTAAGTCGGCACCGGTTGCCCATTGGTCTCGTTGGTTTATGTGTAGTCCTTTATGTTTGATGTTTCTGTGTTGTGCGTTGACTTTCCTTATCCCTCATGCGTCTCTTTCCGTGCTTGTCTGCTTTGTGTTTTTGCATTGGGTGTTTTGGGGTTTTGCTGTGGGTGCTACAACCTGGTGTTGTTGGAGATCCCCTCCTTTGTTTTAATTTGGCTCCTTCGATGTGCTGTCTTCTTTGGGTTGTCATCTTACAGCAAGAATACTTCTATACATAAAACAATTTGCGTTTTTAGCCCATTTTGTAATCTGAAACGTGTACATGAATCCAGACAAGTACACCATTTGCTACAAATTCGGCAAATGGCCGACCTGAGTCGGAACCGATTGCCCATTGTTTTCGTTGGTTTAAGTTAAGTCTTTTGTTGTTAGTGGTCTGTATTAATAGAATCTAGCACCACTTTGAGTTCCGGATAGAAAAATATCAGTCGAGGGTGGGATTGATCAACAAGTCCCAACCGAGGCGTTAGCCGAGGTTGGGACGTTGATCAATCCCACCCTCGACTGATATTTTTCTATCCGGAACTCAAAGTGGTGCTTGATTATTTTTCTCGCACCTGAAAAAGTTTGTTAACGTAAAAATCAGAGTGACCTATTTTACAAACCGCATCACCTCCAATGACGTAGCGTTCACCTGCCGCAAATAATATAAACCCTTTTTTATACAAATTAATATGATTTCAAACAACCCGCGGCTGAAAGTTTTCCTTCCGAAATTGAAATGTGATCTTTCATAAATTTTCATACCTGGAAAGCTTTTTGTTATGTTATTTTATGCATAAATCAGAGTGACCTTTGAACCACATCACCTCCGTTGAGTTCATCTGCGCAAAAATATAAACCCATATTATACACATAAATACATGTATTTAATTCATTTGAACAAATCTTATACAATAAATACGTAAGCAACAATTGATTAAAAGATCATAGAAACAATGTAAACCAACATTAAGGGGTTCAAAACAATCCAATCAAAGGGCCCTTGACCCCAATCGAATGTGTGACGTCACTTTCAAAGAAGTGCTGCAACGCGGAAAGTTCAATCACTGTCGCTGTCAATAATGACTCTTCGTCGTTTTGTTGGATTCGGTGCGAAATTATTTACGATGGTAATATTGAAGACACCACCATGTATTACGGAGCCACCCAAGACAGATATGGAAGCTTGTTGTGTAGACTGGGTCGCTGTGTTGCAAGTGACATCGTTCACATGTGTACTAGTAGGTCCTGAGCGAGTGTTAGCGGCATGTGTACTGTGTGCTGGCGGCGAGTCCGTGTGGATTTTACCATTTGTAGCACTTAGCAAAACAGAAATCTGATTCTGCTGTACATTAGATATTTGCCGGTAATTATTTAATGAATTTGGATTTTTGTGCCCGGTAATTTGGACGGCCTGTGTGTCGGGGACTTGATTTTCAAGAAGTTTTTGGCACAGGTGCTTCCTGACTGACGTGTTTGTGAGGCGACGATCGGTGTCAAGGTTCGCATTTGCCACCATGGTTTTCATCAGACTTTTAATCTTGTTTTTACCAAGCGGACAGTGCGCAAACCATGGTCGGTAATTTCCTGGATTTTTTACGGTCGTGGCTGCGATGTAGAAGGGGTGTTCATCGCTGGAGTAGTCCGAGGGCCTCAAATCACGGTAAGTTTTGTAGATTGTTATTGGGCATCGATTTGGTGCTTCCAGATTTGCATACATTCGCGGCTTCGTACGAAAAAGAGACAGGTCAGCTCCAGTGGGCGTCTTTGTTTGTCGCTCATTGTATTCGAGGTACTCTTTGTTCAAGTCGGAATCGTAGCCAAGGCGAACGTCGCCCCAACACAGAGCACGATGCTCTTCGGCACCACCTCTCATTCCAAATAATAGTGTATTATAGAACCACAGTGTGTTCAATATACTGTTTGGTGATGACACACCGAGCTCCCCACACTCAAAAAGTTGATCAATTTCCGCATCTGTAATCCGATCGGCAGAGTTAACCTTATTACCAAGTCCAGATTTCTTTAGATCTTTTTGCTTACTTTTCAAAGCCGCTCTAGTTTTTGCAAATTTGATGGAATTCACAAGGCTGTCGCTATACTGGCGATCTCGAAGTTCACGTTCGAAACTTGACAGCATATTTCTCAATGTTATCGGCTCATAATCGCTGCCATTCTTTTGGCGGACAGACACAAAAAATTGTGAGAGCAATTGATCCAATTCATCTGGGGGAATATCATGTATATCACGGAATTCATCTTGAACCTCGAAAAACTCGCGCAACAAGTTCAGATGACCTTGTGTTTTTCTTTTTGTGTTTTTGTTTTCATTTTCAGTTATGAATTGATCTACATTTACGGATGCAAAACGTGTTTGTTCTATCATTTCTGAATTGTTCAACATTTCCTGAAGGACTTCAGAAGGGATGTCCACATTTTCAATGTTTATATCAGAGTCTACAACCCTTGTTTCTGTTGATGTGGTAGGCCGACTTATAGAATTTTGCAATTCTTCAAACTCTTCGTCCGGTAAACATTTCACCAACTGATGTTTAGCGAGTTTAATGACTTCACCAGCATATGTATGTACAGTGTACATCTTATATGAACCAAGAGGCTTTGTAATTTGTATAATTTTTCCTTTCCCCTTTGGTGCCCCTAAGTTGACAACATCGCCGACATGAAAATCATTTTGATCCGCCATGTTTACAAACAATGCAGACGATGCGCGTAAGGATACAAAGTGTGCCGGATCAGGGGTGCCGGATCAAATTTTCCAGCACTGGTAAAAAACGGGATCATCCTATCCCAGGTGCGAGAATTGGTGTTCCTTGTCCTTTTTATGTCTCTTTTTGTGATTGTCAGTGTTTAAGCATAGGGATATTTAGATTTTTTGCAACCGAGTCTTGCAGGATATGCCATCCTTTCTTCTAAGGAAAATATGGTTTTCCACTTAAAATCTGAGGAGAAATCCCTCATGCATATGTGTTTCTTATAGACTATTAGATTATTTCCTTTTTGGTCATATATCACAGGTGAAAATTCTGTATTTTCTATCTTAAGTAATTAGACCTTAAAGCAATAGTTTCTTCAAAGATATTTGGTTTAGATCTCTTTACAAAATAATTACACAATATTAATCTCCCTTTATTCATGTCTTCCTATTGACTGAGTGTTATTCACACCTTTGGTAGAAACAGTTAATCCCTTAGAGGACATGTACCCAGAGGGTCAAACAACTAATTTGTGTAAGCTTTGATGTTTATCTATAATCACACATGCCAGCTGGCTAATCCTAATGCCGTGTCAAAACAGGAACATTAAGTAATAGATGAATAGGTCTTCAATTAGATGTCATGGGTGTCACTCAATTTGATTATGATTAATGTATGTTGTTTAGTTCCACCCTTCATGTATTTTGAACAATTTGATTGGCTAATGTCATAAACTTTAATTTTTAGAAAGGTACTTAGTTTTTAGGAAGTTAAGTCAGAACTAAGAAAGAGTGATGAGTAGTTAGAAGTTAAACATGGACTATTTTGTATCTTATCACTGATATTATGGAAACTTAAGTGATGGTGACTTAGCGCAACAAGTGTAAACCATTTAACATGTAAATATTATATGTGAATATATGTATATAGAAACTGTATAGCTGTGTTGACTTTATTAATCAAAGACTATAACCAGAGCTTAATTCCCCAACAAACATAATGAATATGACCAATTCTGGGATCATGACAGCTAGACCCAAAGAATTCCGGGTCATAGATATGGTGGAGAATCTAATTTCCGTGGTGTACCTTCGCTAGCAAGCTGAGATGATTCTATTATAGTTGTGTGCAGTAACTCAAGTGATTCTTATGACTTGCAGGAACTGGGATCAGATGTTCAATACTGGACTCAAAGATCGTGTTGCTGTGTTGACTTTATTAATCAAAGACTATAACCAGAGCTTAATTCCCCAACAAACATAATGAATATGACCAATTCTGGGATCATGACAGCTAGACCCAAAGAATTCCGGGTCATAGATATGGCAAAGAATTCCGGGTCATACATACCTACTTGGAAACCAAGCTTGGTAATAGCAGTACCGTACGTATTGACAGTTTCACCTACAATGCATTCTGCGATGCCTTCCGAACTTGCACTGGAGATAAGTTGCCATCGTGTCTCTGTTGAGCTTGCGTCATTGTCTCCGTCTGTTTGTTATAATTTCTTTTCGCGTGAGAAAGTTCTGTTTTGTATTTTTTCTCTACAAAATTCGTAAGTCTTTCGACTTTGGTTTTTGAAATCAGGTTTCGGATTACGTTCGCTGATTGGTTTATATTGAAGTTCATCATCTTATATTTACATTACTGGTAGATTCCCCATGTTAAACGCCCATTAGGCAACTAGAATTATATTCCAATAACTTGAGTTGCTATTGTGACGTCAATTTCAAGTTTTGCATGTAGGGAGAATTTACCAACGTCAAAAACATTTGACGCTGTTACAGGCAAAATTGTGCGATGTACGTGCAAATGAAAATGACCGATAATTAGAATAAATGTAAATATAAGTAATGACTGTCTTACTTTTGGTGCTCATGGGTGTATAATTCTGGTTGGACAAGTGCAAATTTTCCGAGAATAGCTTCGCGATTCACGGAATTTGCACGTGTCCAACCAGAATTATACATCCATGAACACCAAAAGTAAGACAGTCATTTCTTAATTGAACTATAGTATGACGGAAAAGAAATGAAGCATTGCATTGAGTATATATTGCACATGATAGCACAACTTTTATTTGTATATGAAAGACCATACCTCAATCGAAAACTAATAGGCATTTTGAAACCTTATAAAACATTGAGAGATACAAACCAAAACAAAGATAAAGATGATCCATGCCATGTCGCCATCAGCTGAAAGAAGGGAGACAATCTCACGAGACGACAAAAGAGAAAAAAAATGGAAGGACAACACTGTCTTCACAGAGTGCTATGCAAAAAGAAAATTCATAGAAGGTGACGCCACTTAAATGAATTATTGCGGAACCGCACAAAATTAAAACGGCCAAAAGAAACATAGAGAAACAATTAAATGCTGTCGCACTATAGTTGTAGTATCGAAACTTGGATAAGACTTCCAAAATATATTCAATTGACCCGATATTTAGCCTTTACCTATAATCATTTGTAAGATATGCACCATCTAAATTTAAAAAAAAGCAGTTAAGGCCAATGTTAAACGTCTTCAAATTTAATAGCATCAATTAATAACAAATAAATTAACAGCATGGACCAGACATGCACGTTTCGGGCACCGTCAGCGATCAAAGTTATTAGATGTAAACTTACTGAATAATTGAATTTTATTTTTTTCTGAAATCGATGAATTTATCGATTCAAGGAAAATTGTATTGAATAATTTGCTTGGTCGTTTAACACTTCAACAACATTTTCCAATCAAGTTCTACGCGCTCCCGAAACAATGTAGCAAAATTTAATCTTTCCATTCTCTCCTCCCTTGTTCGAAATATATTTTACTCAGGTATAAAGTAAGTTGGACAATAATTCGTACGAACTCATTCATTTAGTCCTTCCATACAGAACCTCAAGCAATGTAAAAGATCAGATGATGTCCAAATTTCCCCCTCTGTTTCTTCCGCTATCCAAAATATAAGCATCTTCATTAGAAAGACGACAGGATGTCTTCTTAGGGAATGTTGGCTCAATATATTCCTTTAAAATTATCTTAAGGAAAATGAAACATTGCTTTTGAACATCATTCAAAGAAATTTTTTCCATTTTACCGTAGGCGAACCGCCATTCTTACCGAGGTCGTCTGCAGATATTTTGGATGGCAGCGCCACCACGTGACAACCTTGTAACAAAGCGAGTTGTATCGTCAGCGATGAATGCCATTGCTTTCTCGGACGATCAGCCCATTGACTCATTACACCTGGTAAGGATTTGCATGCAAAACATTCTACAACATCAACTTTGAATATCCCGAAGTAAGTTTGTTGGAATGCAGGTCCATGCGGAATCCTGGTCGGAAGAGGTTTGTTCAATCTTGGGTAAATCGTCAATCCAGAATTGTCATAAGATTTCGCATACGTTCGACTCGACAACACTTAAAATCTTTTTTGTTTACAAGTGTCAATTCGATTTTCAAAGGATTGTTGAAAGTTGGGTTGTATCTTTGAAATGTAACTACATCCGATTTTGATGGCACGAGTCGGCCAACGTCCTTTTCATAAGCAATCAACCAACAGCAGCCTGGCGGAATATCTTCATCATCAGTGAATATTACGAATGATTTTGTTGTTTTGTGTTTACTTTCTTTGTCCGAATTGGATAATTCTGAATTTGATTTGCGGATTTCAAAGGGAGATCGCAGATCAGCAGAAGAAACACATGGTAGGTTAATTCTGATGTTGAGGCATTTGATTGGTCCACTTCTGAACTTCGACGTAATCTAACATGAAATCAACATCAGAAATTGATAACGACAGGCAGTCTGTGTAACTCCCTTCTATTCTTCCCCAGGTTCCAAGCAGTCTTTTGTAGATACCGTAGTATATGTCTTTGATCTTAATTTTAGCGGAGGTAGTTTTATTAGTCTTGAAATAAAATTGCTAACGGAAACTGAAATCGACTGCTCATGATCTGTGAACAATGGTTCCAGATCTCCAAAGTCAACCTTTTCAGTCCTTTTTTATCTCGATTGTCATCCATCCATTTTTGTTCTGCAAAACAAGGAAGGAAATCTCCAACAACATCCCGTTGCAGCATCAACAGCAAAACACCAAAACACCCGATGCAAAAACACAAAAGACGAGTACAGCACGAGACAGAAAAGAGACACACGACATGTAAACATCAAACACAAAAGACTACACATAAACAAAGACACACAAATGATAATAAAAGATACATATGTTCTCGCAGGGATTAAACTGCTGATAACGAAGTTTTACCGTAAAATGATCTAAAATACTACCCGTTGATCATATATTAATTACTTGCATAAATTAATTCTTGAATAATTGTATTATAGACGATTTTATTCTCGGGAACACAGTATTCGAAAATTGTTACTTATATAGTATGCAGAAGTATTTCATATTCTCTGGTCAGACTGAGCGCCCTACCACAATCACCCAATACAGCTTACCATTTTTAAAACGTGGGTCCTGTAGCATCATATCCCATCTATCCTGCTACTTGGTACATTTTTGGACATAATAGCTTTCACACTCTTTGGCGTTTTTACATTGTTTAGACTGAGGATCACTGACGAGGGTTAAGTACTCGAAATGTGCATGTCTGATCCGAAACGTGCATGTCTGATCCATGCTGCAAATTTATCTGTTCTTAAATGATGCTATTGAATTTGGAGATGTTTACTGTGCGCTGTGGATTACTACGAATCATGTAGTAAACCAAGTATAATTTTAACCTAAGCTTATAGCCTGTCTTTTTAAAATTCTCACGATAGGGCAAATCAGAACCTAGTAACTTGAGGTCGTACTAATATTTTATGTATAAAAGTTGAACGTCTTCATATTCAGTGGCATCATTTTAGAGCAGATAAATTTACAGCATGGACCAGACATGCACGTTTCGGGTAAAGGCTGATCTCGTGTGTAGATATATCGTTGCGTTAAAATTAAACATGTTAAACGTTGAAAATCGAACACTCTCAAATGACTAACACTCTCAACGTGCGTGACGCTTGAATGGAAGACAGGTGTAGTCTGTTACACATGTGTGTTTGTTTACTCAAATCCTGAATGAAGAATAAAATTTGAATGCTTTGAATAAACATGTTAATACATTATACAGTCAAACGATACCATTAAGTATTAGTATCATAATAAAAAGAACTTTGATGTTATTTTTGTTATTTGGTGTCTCTAGTCCTTTTTTAAAAAATAAGTCCTGCTTGTCTTCTCGTTTGTTTGTTTTTTTTTTTCATTTTGCTGTGGGTGCTGCAACAGAGTCTTGTTGGAGATCCCCTCTAAATAAATGCATTTTGCACCGTCGGGATTGGGTTAAGTATCCGAAACGTGTATGTCTGGTCAATGCTGCCAATTTACCAGTTCTTAAGGTGGAGCATCCCTCGGGTCTCAGATGCTCATATTTCCTATATAACAACTTTAACAATATTTCCATATATTCAAAGCTCATGTTAAACCTGATATACAAACAAAATATTAATCGCGGCTTCATGATTATACCGAGACCTTAAACCGTTTAAACTTTAACATTTGGCCCTTAGGGAAAAGTGTGAAAAATCCTTTTCTAGAGATGATAAAATGTAACTATAAAAGTTTTCCCGAAACCATTTTAATTTGATAATCGGAATATTCGGAAGAGAAAAAATAGGGTATCCAGGCAAAAAAATTACCTGCAATTCTGACCTAAGGGATACTTAAATGATGCTGTTAAATTTGAAGACGCTTAACATTTTGGTCATCTGTTCTTAGAAGAGAAATTATCTTTGGTCAGTACACTTGACAAATTTATTTCATTTGAACATATTCGAAGTCCTTTTGTTTATAGAAAATGCAAGTCAAGACAAAACTGAAATTTGTCGGATACTTTTCATATAAATTTGTTACTAAATTGTCCCAATCATTAATATACTCGTATTCCTATAAATCCAAATGATAGGGGGTTAAAATGAATTTTAGCTATATCAACACTCTATCAAACTTCTGAACTGCTGACTCTTTCTCAAACAACTACATAACACTTTTACTGATTGATATAAAAAACATGAATGTCTAGTATATTGATCAGCTTTGTATTTTTTGTTCGTTGTGTGCGTGCTTGTATGTGTGAGAGGGTGTGTGTGTGTGGGGGGGTGCTTTCTGGTGGCTGAATGCAACAAGCCCATAATCCGAGCGCAATAATCTTAAGAAATACGAGAAAGGGGGGGGGAGGTTCTATGTTTTCTGGCATCAATGTTTCAAAAACTATTTTCACACGATGACTAAGATCAACATCCAATTGTAACAACAATTACGCACCATGATCTACATGTAAATATTATATCAGTTTTTCACGAATGAATGTAAAAAATAAAAGACTTACAGTTATTTCAAATGCGTAATATCGTTTAAAAGATGTATGCTTCTTAGTTTTTGTTTGAATGGAAGAGGGAGTAAGTACGTTTCTTCATAAATTTACAAAACTACCCAATACCATAGTATTGTTATGCCATTAACATTATACTCAAACATAAAAAAATATATAAGGACAATGATTAAAACAATAGTACGAAGATGTCAAAGGGCGTAAAATATTTCAAATATCTATTGTCGTCAGATAAACAGGAAGGAAAAGCACAATGCTCAATTCGCAAAAAAAAACCGATACTCATTCTCATCGAAGAAAGGAGGGGAACTAAACCCGGAGCACCCATAGCCAAACCCAAAACATCCAATGCAAAACACAGAGAAGACACGCACAAAAAGAGACGCAAAAGGTACAAGGAATACCAAATCACATAGAAACATCAAACACGAATGACCACATATAAACCAACGAATCCATTGGGCAATCGGTGTCGACTTTGGACGGCCATCTGCCACACCAGTAGCAGATGGTGTGGTTATCCGGATTACGTGCATGCAACCCTCCCATTTTCCACTTTTCCGATTACCCGGAGGTCTCGAAGAACGCACAATAGTGGTGTAAACTCCTCACCGTAAGATGACCATAAAAAAAACAAAGGATTGGATCTCCAACAACACTTGGTTGCAGTACCCACAGCAAAACTCAAAAACAACCAATGCATAACAAAGGAGGGGATTTCCAACAACACCAGGAAGCAGCACCCACAGCAAAACCCCCAAAACACCCAATGCAAAAACACAAAGCAGACAAGCACAGAAAGAGACGCATAAGGGACAAGGAAAGTCAACGCACAACACAGAAACATCAAACACAAAGGACTAGACATTAACCAACGAGACCAATGGGCAACCGGTGCCGACTTAGGACGGCCATCTACCACGGAAATAGCAGAAGGTGTGGTTATCCTGGATTACGTGCGAACAACCCTCCCACTTTTCCGATTACCCAGAGGTCTCGAAGAACGTACAATTGTGGTGTAAAACAACCTCCTCACTGTTAGATGACCACACACAAACAAGACCGCAAAACGCAAGGGCCCCAAGCAACACAGATAAATATGTAAATGGATATCAAAAGAGGGCGTACGGAATAGAGTCCGTGCTCTGCCTGCTGTAGCGAGCTCATGTATGTTATCACCCGAGGAGTCCGACTGACATTCAGAAAGGACAGGTGGTCGGGACCCTGTCTTCTCTAAAGAGGTTTGGACAGGGCCCGTCATGGAGTCCCGTCGTCACAGTCAGTCAGAGTGCAAGTTTTAAGAATGCGCTGGTACAAGACTGTAGATTGGTCAAGTACCAAGCCTAGTGTCCGTCTGGTGACATTAGGATCATATCCACAGTATAAAAGGCGTTTGATGATTCTGACGCATTTTTGATAGTGATGTTGCCTATGTTTGATCCTTCTTATCTTGTTAATTATGTCACCATAAAATGCAGGTTGTGAAATACCCAAAATATACTCCGTTGCCTGTATTGGTCCGAATTTCAGAAGAAGTTGACAATAATTTTTGTAAAATTTCCAGAAAGTCTTTACTAGTTTGTGAAAGCGAAAACCTTGTCCCAAATGTTTCTTGCTAATTTGTAAATTTCTACTATGAAAATCCAAAATATCAGTACATGCTCTAGCATACCGGATGAGCTGTGAAATATAGATACCATAAGACGGTAATCTAGGACCATCACCGTCAAGCCAGGGGAAAGTTACTATGTTAAATCCAAGATCATCTCTTTTGTTATTCACACTTGTATGTATCTCTTCATTAACAAGTTTGATATTTAGGTCCAAAAATGGTGTTTTTGTGTTTGAAACGTTTGCCTTGTTTAGAATCAATTCTTGTTGATAAATAAGATTTTTTATACTTTTCAAAAACAGGATTGTCGATAGTAAGAATATCATCCAAGTACCTAGAAGTACCAATGAAACATTTCACATCATTTTTTCTTTGAATATTTTGGATAAATTCCTTTTCATACGTGTATAAGAATAAATCTGCAACAAGAGGCACACGATTAGTACCGATAGGAATCCCTACAACCTGCTTGTAGATTTTCTCACAAAATCGAATATAAATATTGTCCAAAAGGTAGGACAAGGCAATACACAAATGAGTTTAAGAAGATCCTGACGAAAATCTCAACAGTACTCACAATAGAGCACCGTATTGATCATCGACGGACCTCTAGAAAACTAGAGGTGGGATCAGGTGCCCGGGAGGAGTAAGCATCCCCTGTTGGCTAGCCGCACCCGCCGTCGATGTTCACGCATGAAAATAAAAACAATATATAAAATATATGCACTGTCTGAGGTTGCGTCTATGTAGAAAGTGCTATGGCGACAATGTCAAGTCAGCACATGTCCGTGATTTGTATGATTTGTAATCTGTGGTGGAAAAAAGAAGCCCTTCCATTCAGATGTAGAAATATAAGTTTTCCCCCTCGATCAAAACACCATTTAATGAGTTTGGACAGTCTATCATTTATTTTGTCGTGAGGAAGCGTGGTGATATTAGAAAAGTCGCATGAAGATATCGTATTTGCTTCAAAATTTCTTGATTTCATTTTGTCAGTTACATCCCCTGAATTTTTAATAGACCAAAAGAAGTTTACACCATTCCTGTTCATGACAGTTTCACTGAATTTTGCCACGTGTTCCTTTATAGCCGTGAGTGCTGACGTAAGATTTCGCAAAATTGTAGTTAAGCAGTTGCTAGAATTAGCATTGTATCGAAACTTGTAAGGAGACTTGTGAAGTTTTGGTATACAGTTTATTGTAGGGATATCCAATTTAAAAATAGGGATGTTAAAAGAAGAAATTTCACTGTTATGATTGTTCAAAATATTGGGAACACTTTTCATTGCTTTTGATATAAGTATTTGTAGACACGAAAGTTCCGAAAATAAAGTTGATATGTAGTACTTAACGTTTTCAAGTGATTATGCTGTCGTTGTCTGCTTTATAAGCAGGCGCGAAGACATATTTTTCATGTAAATTACGTTATTTGGATTTGAAATATCTTTCAGATTTTTAAAAAGATAAGGATTTTTGTGGAATTTATCTGTTCTAATATCAGTAATATCCAAAGGGAGGTTTCTCCGGTAATCCATAGAATGCGATTCGACTCCTTCCGATTTATGGCTTCCTTTAGCATTTTGCGATAATTAATAAAATCTATCTTTGATGGGATTCTATACTTAGGTCGTTTTCTTAAGAAGACAAAGGAGCTGCCGGTCCTGGATAATTGAAAAGTCACTTGTAACAACGTGACCAGCTGGTTTATATATAATCAGACTTTGCACATTCTCAAGAAGCAGGACTTGATTCAAATATTTTAGGATCTGATGTTACTTTATTGTAGTCAAAAACGAAATTGCGAATAGGTTTCTTATATTTGTACATGTAACAAATAAGAGGAGATTCTAAATTCTTAAAATATTGAGGAATGGTACTTTGTACGCGGTGATATCGAAAAATATAAGAGAAGTTTCGAAGACCGAAACCTTTGTTTAGAATTGAAACTGAATAGCCAACATGTCCACATTTTTGGCATTTGTCAGTTTGCATTCTGTTTTTTTATATTGATATTTCAATATATTACGTATATGTCAAAAGCTTTGTAAATACTTGCTCAAAAAGATGACATTGATTCCTTTTATTAAAGAAATAAATCCTTATTAATATGTCGCTTAACAATAGGTTTTGTACCCCTGTATAAAATTCTTCATTCTAGGTATTCACAGTGTCCATTTTGCAAAATCGAATCGTTCTTTGTTAGAAAAATATTGTACTCTGATAGGAAGTTCTTTGGATTATAATTGCACTAGACCCATTGGTAAAATCTTTCCATACGTTTAAAAAAGAAAAACAAAATGAATTGAATGAAGAATAAATTCTCTAAAAGATAAAGAAACAAAATTTGCATAAACGAACTGCTATTAATAGATCAGAACTTTTATAGGACGGCAGACAAACTTTGGTCCGAGATTATTATCCTTCGTGTCGTTTTCGTGATAGGTAAATCATACCTTTATTTTGATAATCAGTGTCAGACATGAATAACCTAAAAATATGACCATTGAAACTTACATCAAGGCCAAAGTACCGCCTGAGTTGAACAGTTATTATTGATATATACAATGTGAATGGAATTCTAATGAGATACTGTCGCTAATTTTTTTCTTCAACATCCCGCCAACCAAAATTTCTCGAAATTTCGGAGAAGTGTGTCCTGTATCATCATATCCCACCCTTTCTGCTACGTCATTTGCTTTTTTTAAAACAAACTTTCACTAACGAGGGTTCAGTACCCGAATTATTACGTGCATGTCTGGTCCATGCTGCAGATTTATCTATTATTCATTATTTTAAAATACTGCTATGAATTTGAAGACGTTACATGATAAATATGGATAATGGCCATATCCCTATATACAGCACAAAATCGATGATTCATAAAATGATAAACCGAAGGCAAACAAAATCAGGATAAAACAGGAACAAAAGCAAACAAACCCTCCCCCTCCACTTCAATATTTGAATTTCCCGAAAACATAACATGTTTAAAGGCAACGTCCGTCGAAACAGTTCCGTAAAAACTTGTCAAATTCGGTGTACATATTGGTGTATATATAAGGTAAAAATGTCGTCAGGTGATGTTGACAGCTATTGAATTTGAAGAGTTTAACATTTGTACCACTTGGTTGGTGTCACTGCTGGTGGACCAGGAGTCCCCAAGTGCACATGAAGTCAAGTTCGATCAACTTCGGTTGATCGTTTCTTTAACGCATTCAAAAATTTTTGTTATCAAAATTTCTTGAAATTTCTAAAACGTGGGCTCTGTAGCATTACATCCCACACATCCTGCTACGTCTTTCGGTACATTGTTGGACATAATAACTCGACCATGCTATAAATTTATCTGTACTTAAATGATGCTATTGAATTGAAGTGTTGAACATTCACACGAAATTAATCCAGAATTTCACCGATCATTCTGGGAAAAGAGATTTTACATGCTATAATAAGTCCAGTGGCGATATTGATTCAGAAAACTCTTTTTTGATTGAAAAAAACTAAGGTTTAGAGAACATTTTTCGGTTCACTTCGCTCACCATATAAAATATTTGATTAGATACCCACTTCCCTTACTTTGCATCCTTAATACTTGCACGCTGACTGACTGTGACGACGGGACTCCATGACGGGCCCTGTCCAAACCTCTTTAGAGAAGACAGGGTCCCGACCACCTGTCCTCTCTGAATGTCAGTCGGACTCCTCGGGTGATAACATACATTAGCTCGCTACAGCCGGCAGAGCACAGGTCGTATCACGCATGCCCTCTTTTTGTGTCAATTTACATGTTCATCTGTGTTGCTTGGGCCCCTGCGTCTTTCGGTCTTGTTTGTGTGTGGTCATCTGACAGTGAGGAGGTTGTTTTACACCACAATTGTACGTTCTTCGAGACCTCTGGGTAATCGGAATAGTGGGAGGGTTGTGCGCACGTAATCCAGGATAACCACACCGTCTGCTACTGACGAGGCAGATGGCCGTCCTAAGTCGGCACCGTTTGCCCATTGGTCTCGTTGGTTTATGTGTAGTCATTTGTGTTTTATGTTTTTCTGTGATTTGACGTTCATTGTACTACTGCGTCTCTTTCTGTGCGTGTCATTTTTGTGTTTTACAGTGGGTGTTTTGGGAGGTTGCTGTTGATGCTGCAACTAGGTGTTGTTGGAGATCCCCTCCTTTCTTTTGCATTCCGCTTTTTTTGCAAATTTGATTTGCTTTTGTATTTGAAACGATCATCAGATTTCTTAAAGAAAAATCATGAAATATCTGAAATTTGGGGATTTTTATGGGTCCAAATAATAGATATTCAATTAGCTTTTATCAGATGAAACAATTTTTCATTTGCAAATCTGATAAATAAAGCCGATCTGGACCACTAACAAATCTACAGCCCTAGGGTCTTCGATGGAACTCCAATCCCCATTCAGGCGATCAGAATTTAAAAAATGTAATATAGATAATCCATAAATTATGAACATCTTATTTGATAGTAGATTATACAAATTTTCGCTGGCCCTCTATCGCTTGCCAGCTTTTAAAAGACATATATACATGATCAAATTTAAATGGTACAGCTTTCCGATGTATCCCTTCTCCCAAACAGTCCTATGAAATACGAATGTGCAACGTATTGTACTTGACGTATGTATCATACTCAAGGTATTCTGATAAGGCCAGAGAAAGTATGAATTTTCTGACAATTTTAAATAATCTCAGCAAAATTTTCACTAGCTTGCTTTCGTTTGCCATTAATTTCCTAAATTATAAAAAGGAATTGAAAGTCATTGATCAAGGACTTAAGCGTGATGAATAAAAATAGCGTCCACAACTCCCCCTTTCATTTGCTCGTCATTTTTCCGTGAGCAAAATTTTCTTTTCAGCCAAACTTCGCCCTCCCCTTCTGAAATCCTAGATCCGCCACTGATAAGATCCCCTTAGGGATTAGCTGAACAGCTGAACTAAGAGGTGTACGTACATGTATATGTAGGGGAAACTTCAGATCGTGTAAGAAAAATGATAAATCTCTGTACATTTGTATGGATTACCTCTATTTCCGACAACCGTCATTGAAGGGCAGCACTTAGTCATGCAAAACTCAGCTTAAAGTATCCAATGAGTTAAAGAAGATCCTGACGATAATCTCAACAGCACTCACAATAGAGCACAAAATTGAGAATCGACGGACCCCTAGTAAGCTAGAGGTGGGAACAGGTGTCCCGGAGGAGTAAGCATCCCCTGTTTGGCTAGCCGCATCCACCGTCGATGTTCATGCACGGAAAAGAAAACAATATCTAAAATACATGCACTGTCTGCGGTTATGTTTATATAGAAAGTGCTATGGCGAGCATGTCGGGGAAAAATATTCAAAACACTTTCAAACCTCTCACAGGGAACTTTTTTTACTCTTTAATGTATAAAGAAGGTAATCTGTGCCACCACTTATTGAGGAAACCTAGAGTAATAAATAGTCAGAATGAAAAAAGAAATTAAAAAGGTACCATAAAAGAATTAGCTTCTTTAAGAGTTATGGAACGTAAGATTGTACATAGACCGATATGAAAAAATATGGGAGGACAACTTATCTAGTGAACTAGTGCGGGAGGCATTATAGAATGCATTGTAAGTGGCGCTGTCAAATAGTCAAATTATATCATATTTGATATATCACATGTCTAATGTCTACTGCAATAGTACGGAAGTGTTCCAACTCTATACCTTCATGAAGAAACAGGAAGCCCATAGCCCATCCCAATTTCTGTCTTTGTGTTACCCGAAGTTTTCTCTGATTGGCCACCGAATCGGCCACAATCCCTATTATTATATGATCAGGAATTATTGCCGATTTTGCTTATTTCAGATTGGTGGAGACGCTGTTTGATAGAGTATACCTCAGAGTGAGTTGACCGCTAACGCTCCAAAGCCGTCTACCCGGGATTAGCGCGTGCGTTACCAGCGCGTGCGTTGATTTTTGTATTGCTGGATCTTTGACATCGCGTATCATTGCAATGCAAATGTTAACAAAATCCTGATAATTTAATAAAGCAGTTATTGATTTTTGATTTCGGTCTAGACCTGGTCAGGTATTGGTTGACCGAGGCCGAAGGTAACCAATACCTGACCAGGTCTGTATAGTCACGAGTAGACCGAAAACAAAAGTCAATAATTGTATAAAATAATACGGAAGGGTTCCAACTCTTGACCTTCATGAAGAAAATTTCAAACCAATTTATTATGCACCAGACACATGTTTCAGATATTAAATCCTCATCGGGGATGCTTCCATCCAAAGTGATCTTTAGACATAACCAAACTTCATTTTTTTGTAGAGCCCCTTTATATATATATTGAAATTAATTTTTTTGCAATTTGCAGAGCGCGCGGCTCAAAATTGCCTGCAAAATCAATTCAGTAGCATATACAAATAAAATCTATGTTCAAACTAGCATTGGACTGATGGTGCTAAGATGTTAACCTCCTTAATTCGATGATATTTTTTATTGAAATGACGAGTTTCCGAGATAGCAAAATTATATTTATGACTTGAAATTGATAAAGTGCCAAAACAAAGCTTCTTTCATGCGACAGAGTTGGAAAGAAGTAATAGTGCAACGCACAACAGACGAAGACAATTACACCACACCGTAAGAAACACAATTCTCAATGGTGTCACTTAAAAAAGTTCCCCGCGAGGGGTTTGACAGTAAGTGTTTTGAATATACTTCCCTGACATTGTCGCCATAGCACTTTCTATACAGACATAACGTCAGACAGTGCATGGATTTTATATATTTTCATTTCCATGCTTCATTAACATCGATGGCGGGTGCGGCTAGCCAACAGGGGATGCTTACTCCTCCCGGGCACCTGGTCCCACCTCTAGCTTGCTAGGGGTCCGTCGATGTTTGATTTTGTGCTCTATTGTGAGTGCTGTTGAGATTATCGTCAGGATCTTCTTTTACTCATTTGTAACAGCAAATATGCTTTCGAAATGAATCAGGGAATTGGGCCGAAATCAGATTCCAAAAAAATCTCAATAGAAAAGCTGATAAATTCTTGAAAAAATAAGACTAAATAGTTTTTAAGCAGCTGTGAATCTCTATGTGATGAAAAAAAAAAAAATAGGAAATTGAAAAGTCAACATTCAAATACGAAGGATAACGTATAGTTCTTCAAAGCATTATAAACTATATGAAATATTTGCAACCTTTCTTTGTTTAAGTTGGAAACTTGAAATACATTATCAACCTTAAATGAAAAATCAAAGTGAATAAAAATGAAATTTCAGACGAACGTCATGTAACGAAAACAATTAATTCATTTCATAGAAAATACTTTATTTGATATTTTTTTTTCAGAAATTAAAACTACTAAGTCATAGTTTACTATCCAGTTTCTCTCCAGCTATGGTCAATGCAGGTACATTACATGATTTTACTCCCGAAACCTTATTATAAAGTGAACCGTAAAATGGACACTTATTTGATGGGCTTTCGAATTAGATAAGAGGTCAGGAAGAATCATGCTTGACCTCTACAACATGCACAACGTCTACAAAATAAGTCAAATCAGTGAACGGACCAGGAGTAATTATCAACGGTAATTCCTACTGAAATATCGAAGAGACTTGTTTTTTTACATTCAATTATCTTTAATTATGATAATAATTTTTGACAGGGTTTCAAAACCGTTTCAAAACTCACTTCAAAATGCAACATTAAACTTACTTAAAAATGAATAAATCTTGGATCCGCTCATGATAAGTTGATAATTTTCTATATAAGCCGACGTAGTTCCAAGTTCTACGTTAGGTTTCGTCTGACATCACAAAGTTGACATGGAGTGGAAAATTGTTCTGCTGTCCGTTACCGCAATGGCAGGTAAGCCTCTTTGAAATTATAAGTCTTTACAAACGGATAATTTATTTTATTTTTTTTTCTTCCTCGTCCTGAGAGTGTGATTTTGAACAGTAGGAGGTTAATTGACATATTCTTCTTTTTTCGAAAAAAAAAAAAAAAAAAAAAAAAACTTTGCTGTTGTTGGCCTGTTAGTCTCCGTGGAGATCATTGGTCTAGTCTAACAGTATCTCAGCATTGACTTTGAAAATATAATGTCTCTGTCATTAAGTTTGAAATCGAAAATTAAACAAAAGTATTTTAAACATCATAAATTTAATTGAATAATCATTCAAATTAAACACAATTATTATATATATATATATATATTAAATTAGTATATAATAGATTAACTTATTCTAAATAAAAGACTATCTCACAAGTCAAAGCTCTCTCCATAGATGCTTCTTTTGTATTTACATGTACATTTAAAAAAAAATCGCTCTGCCTTTTTCACGTAATTGCGTGACAAGCATTTTGTGGACGGCAAGTACCGACTTACATTACGTCATAGTTAAAAAGTGATTGTCCTTTACGTCATATTGCGTGAAAAGTACTCGTTTTGCCGTCCAAAAAAACTGGACCGCAGTTATGTGAAAGGGCTTATACATTCCTCTCTTTCGGCCTTGAACATCACTGTTTGTTGAAATGTGCATATGGTGCACAAAATAATAACGATATAACATATATTTAAATATTATAATTTCAATCATGTCTGGTCCATGCTGCAAATTTATCAGTTCTAAAATGATGCTTTTGAATTTGAAGACGTTTGACATTTGGTATCTCTGGTGGTCGACTGTTAGTCTTCGATAATATCATTTTATACTGACTTGAAATTTAATGGTAAATTTTCTGATACAAAATTAAAAAGAAAATATTCTGAAACAAAGGAGGACCTCCCTCAGGCATTGCTCTAACCTTTAGCTGGTTATTTGGTTCAATAATAGGTCATGTTTAGGAGGACCTCCCTCAGGCATTGCTCTATCCTTAGCTGGTCATTTGGTTTACATTTTAGGTCACGTTTAGGAGGACCTCCCTTAGGCATTGCTCTTTCCTTAGCTGGCCATTTGGTTTACATTTTAGGTCATGTTTAGGAGTACATGTATTCTATACACCTCCCTCAAGCATTGCTCTATCATTTACCTGGCCATTTGGTTTACATTTTAGGTCATGTTTAGGAGTACCTCCCTCAGGCATTGCTCTATCCTTTAGCTGGCCACTTGGTTTACATTTTAGGTCATGTTTAGGAGTACCTCCCTCAGGCATTGCTCTAACCTTTAACTGGCCATTTGGTTTACATTTTAGGTCATGTTTAGGAGCACCTCCCTCAGGCATTGCTCTATCCTAAGCTGGCCATTTGGTTTACATTTTAGGTCATGTTTAGGAGCACCTCCCTCAGGCATTGCTCTATCCTTAGCTGGCCATTTGGTTTACATTTTAGGTCATGTTTAGGAGTACATGTATTCTATACACCTCCCTCAAGAATTGCTCTAACCTTTAGCTGGCCATTTGGTTTACATTTTAGGTCATGTTTAGGAGTACCTCCCTCAGGCATTGCTCTAACCTTTAACTGGCCATTTGGTTTACATTTTAGGTCATGTTTAGGAGCACCTCCCTCAGGCATTGCTCTATCCTTTACCTTGCCATTTGGTTTACATTTTAGGTCACGTTTAGGAGTACCTCCCTCAGGCATTACTCTATCATTTACCTGGCCATTTGATTTACATTTTAGGTCATGTTTAGGAGTATACCTCCCTCAGGCATTGCTCTATCCTTTACCTGGTCATTTGGTTTACATTTTAGGTCATGTTTAGGAGTACCTCCCTCAGGCATTGCTCTATCCTTAGCTGGCCATTTGGTTTACATTTTAGGTCATGTTTAGGAGTATCTCTCTCAGACATTGCTCTATCCTTTAGCTGGCCATTTGGTTTACATTTTAGGTCATGTTTAGGAGTACCTCCCTCAGGCATTGCTCTATCCTTAGCTGGCCATTTGGTTTACATTTTAGGTCATGTTTAGGAGTATCTCTCTCAGACATTGCTCTATCCTTTAGCTGGCCATTTGGTTTACATTTTAGGTCATGTTTAGGAGTATCTCTCTCAGACATTGCTCTATCCTTTAGCTGGCCATTTGGTTTACATTTTAGGTCATGTTTAGGAGCACCTCCCTCAGGCATTGCTCTATCCTTTAACTGGCCATTTGGTTTACATTTTAGGTCATGTTTAGGAGTACCTCCCTCAGGCATTGCTTTATCATGAGCTGACCATTCTTTTTTTTTTTTACATTTTAGGTCACGTTTAGGAGGACCTCCCTTAGGCATTGCTCTATCCTTTTACCTGGCCACTTGGTTTACATTTTAGGTCATGTTTAGGAGTACCTCCCTCAGGCATAGCTCTATCCTTTACCTGACCATTTGGTTTACATTTTAGGTCATGTTTAGGAGTACCTCCCTCAGGCATTGCTCTATCCTTTACCTGACCATTTGGTTTACATTTTAGGTCATGTTTAGGAGTACCTCCCTCAGGCATTGCTCTATCCTTTAGCTGGCCATTTGGTTTACATTTTAGGTCATGTTTAGGAGTACCTCCCTCAGGCATTGCTCTATCCTTTAGCTGGCCATTTGGTTTACATTTTAGGTCATGTTTAGGAGTACATGTATTCTATACACCTCCCTCAAGCATTGCTCTATCCTTTAGCTGGTCATTTGGTTCACATTTTAGGTCATGTTTAGGAGTACCTCCCTCAGGCATTGCTCTATCCTTTACCTGACCATTTGGTTTACATTTTAGGTCATGTTTAGGAGCACCTCCCTCAGGCATTGCTCTATCCTTTTACCTGGCCACTTGGTTTACATTTTAGGTCACGTTTAGAATTTAGCTATTAACATATTGACTATTTGGGTTTCGTCTCTTTCGATCTTGAGACTCACTGATGACACATTGCTTGTTAATATCCAAAAAGAGTACACTCAATGATTAATATACAACACATATTTCAATATGATAATTTATAAATCCGCTATTTTGGATTTAATCTTTTTCGTTCTCGAGCGTCTCTAGTGGTACATTATTTTGTTGAAATGCGCATATTATTACTAAAGAAAATGTATTTCAACATTGATAATTTTCAGCATGCACTCAACTATTAACATAACCCGTTCTAAATTTGTAGTGTTAAATTTTCTTTTTGATTTTTTTTATAGTAAGGTAGAATCATTCAAAGCCGCTTTAGATAGAATTAGGAGAAATTTAATAGACTGTACAAACTTTCACTAATAATCAGCGAACTTATAGATAGGAATGAAGGTACATAAAGATGTAATTTCATCGTTTGAAGCAGTTATCAATAACATCTTTTATTACATGAATGGTTAATTTTCTGCATTATAATTGGCTAAAACAGCGCCTCGATGAAAAATAAAACGTTATGGCTACCTACGATGACGTCATCCGAGGTAGATATAACATTCCAACAAACCGCTATGTGCTAAAAATAGACCAGCGATGTTTTTCATAGTCTGAAATCAATATTTGTTTAAAAAAAATAAAAGATGTTATAAGGTGTTTTTGTCGAGCTACTGTTACATACTTGCAGAATTGTTCAAAATAGAACTATTTAAATCACCATAATAATTTCTTTCAGTCCTCAGCGGAGCTGCATTAGTGTAAGTAAATAGTCTGCTCATATTCATAACACAATCTATCGTCTCGTTTGAATGATCTGTGTTGTGCTATCAGATGTATCATTTCATTCATTCTTCAATCTATATTTTTTCTTAAATGTTTCATTGTATCTTCAACTTTGACTTCTAATCAATTAACACCATTTAAATATACATACTTAGAATGTCCTCGGCACAAGCAGTGGTGGTAGCTCATTAGATAAGTCGTCCTTCGTGTTTCTGTGCAGTTATGTCGTTGTCTTCGTCAGTTTGTCTAATTGTTGTTTTTCGCGTGCGAAAGTTCTGTATCTTTTCTCCAAAACTCGTAAGCCTTTCGATTGGGGATTTTGGAATCATTTACTCAATTTTTTGAAGTAATACATATACAAGATATGAAGTTTTGAATTGATCACATAATTATGGAAAATAAAACAAAAGGACGCTCCTAGAATAAATTAATTTTCGGCTGTGTCTGAAAATCTCTTTGCCTTAAGTATAACCGATAAAGATTCACTATCCAAAACTATGGAACGCCATAGCTGTCTTAAGATAATGCATTTTAAATCATATCCTCAGTACTCAATATTAAAAAGTCAAATCATAACGTTATAAAGTACAAATACTAGGTCATAAAGTCAAAAAAATAATTCGTAAAGTCAGAATGACAAGTCATAAAGTCAGAATGACAAGTCATAAAGTCAGAATAACAAGTCATTAAGTCAGAATTACTGACTTAATGACTTGTAATTCTGACTTAATGACTTGTCATTCTGACTTTACGAATTATTTTTTTGACCCAGTATTTGTACTTTATAACGTTATGATTTGACTTTGCAATATTGAGTACTGAGGATATGATTTAAAATGCATTATCTTAAGACAGCTATGGCGTTCCATACAAAACAATGATTTGGCTTAGATATATATAAGATCATAACAAACGCCGAGTTAAAACTCAACCGGTTTCATTGGTATCATGGAGTCTCCTGTTCAAAATTTTGAAACTTGTGGAGAAAATTATTGACTATTTATTAACATTATCTATATAGGTAAATGAAATAAAAATTGATTCAAAAACGAAATAAGTGAATAAATAATTTAATAAATAGGTAAATAAATAAAATTAATAAATAAAATAATAATTTAACTTCAAAAGTTTCGGTTACGGATAAAGTTGATGAAAACACTGTATCACCGTACTTGGTTCTATTGACATTGCTATTTTATATTTTTCTTTCAGACGGGAACATCCCACACATCCTCCAACTCCTGATCACACAGACTCAAATGGTGTTCATCATCAACCCCACAATCAACACAGGAGGTAAGTCATGTACATCCTACACACATAATACATCTTACACACTACACACTCTACACATCCTACACACTACACACTCTACACATCCTACACATCCTCCAACTCCTGATCACACAGACTCAAATGGTGTACATCATCAACCCCATAATCAACACAGGAGGTAAGTCATGTACATCCTACACACATAATACATCTTACACACTACACACTCTACACATCCTACACACTACACACTCTACACATCCTACACATCCTCCAACTCCTGATCACACAGACTCAAATGGTGTACATCATCAACCCCATAATCAACACAGGAGGTAAGTCATGTACATCCTACACACATAATACATCCTACACACTACACACTCTACACATCCTACACACTACAAACCCTACACATCCTGAAACCCACGGTGACAACCATCACCATAGAAGGTGCTGTCATAATGATATTACGACCACATTTAATTACTACAATTTATTTGGAACACATTTATGTTGTACGCGCCACATCATCTTTGAGGCGTCTGGTGAGAGTACGCGCCACATCATCTTTGAGGCGTCTCGTGAGAGTACGCGCCATATCATCTTTGAGGCTTCTCGTGAGAATGTGGTCAGCTGATTTTAGTGTTGTGGATCTCCTCCATAAATTTGTTTTGAAATTTTCAAAGTTTTGTTGAAAATGGGTTTTGAATGCTGAATGTTGGTTTGCGTTTCACTTTCATTCACTGATCAATGTAATACTAGTATTTCTAATGTAACATACAAGTATTTCTAATGTTACATACTAGTATTTCTAATGTAACATACAAGTATTTCTAATGTTACATACTAGTATTTCTAATGTTACATACAAGTATTTCTAATGTTACATGCTAGTATTTCTAATGCTACATACTAGTATTTCTAATGTAACATACTAGTATTTCTAATGTTACATACTAGTATTTCTAATGTTACATACAAGTATTTCTAATGTTACATGCTAGTATTTCTAATGTTGCATACTAGTATTTCTAATGTAACATACTAGTATTTCTTATGTTACATACTAGTATTTCTAATGTTACATACTAGTATTTCTAATGTAACATACTAGTATTTCTAATGTTACATACTAGTATCTTATGTTACATACTGGTATTTCTAATGATACAAACTAGTATTTCTTATGTTACATACTAGTATTTCTAATGTTACATACTAGTATTTCTAATGTTACATACTTGTGTCTTATGTTACATACTAGTATTTCTAATGTTACATACTAGTATTTATAATGTTACATACTAGTGTCTTATGTTACATACGAGTATTTCTTATATGACATACTAGTATTTTTAATATAACATAATAGTATTTCTAATGTTACATACTAGTATTTCTTATGTTACATACTAGTATCTTATGTTACATACTAGTATTTCTAATGTTACATACTAGTGTCTTATGTTACATACTAGTATTTCTAATGATACATACAAGTATTTCTAATATTACATGTTATTATTTCTAATGCTACATACTATTATTTCTAATGTGACATACTAGTATTTCTAATTCCGTCTTTTCGATTTTACAGTCCTACGTTCGATTTGTGCAGGTATCTGACGTAAAAGCATTGTGACGTCATTAAATTCCTTTGAAAACGTCATATATCTAACCCTGTTTCCCTTAATTTCATGCTGGTTTCCATAGAACTTGATGACGTCACAATGCGTTGACGTCAGATACCTGCACAAATGGGAAGTAACTCTGTATTTCGAAAAGACTGAATGTTACATACTAGTATTTCTAATGCTGAATACTAGTATTTCTAATGTTACATACTAGTATTTCTTTTGTTACATACTAGTATTTCTATATTTACATACTAGTATTTCTGATTTGACATACTGGTATTTCTTATGTTACATACTAGTATTTCTAATGTTACATACTAGTTTTTCTAATATCACATACTAGTATTTCTTATGTTACATACTAGTATCTCTGATTTGACATACTAGTATTTCTTACGTTACATACCAGTATTTCTAATGTTACATACTAGTATTTCTAATCTTACATGCTAGTATTTCTGATGTGACCTACTAGTATTTCTTATGTTACATACATCTTTCTTTGATTCTTCGTAATACTCCGGATATACAGACGTATTCGGCGACGTACAGATCCTATCATTTAATTTTCCTAAAATTTATATATGTTAACCATTAAAACATACTTTTTCTACATGCAAAGTTTCATCAATTTTTTACCGTTAGTTTTGAAGCTACGAACGCACATACATACCCACTGAAAGCCCCGAATTGGGCCGTTAATGTGACGTTGAAATTAACACACTTTAGGTAATGAAAAATGGTTACAAATCTTCTGTAGAGGCAGAATATGAACAAGTTCTGTATTTTTCATTTTGATCTGATGTGGGCAATCGGATATGTATAGAATTATAAATGATCACTAAGACTTTTAAAAGAAATTGTCGAAAGGAGATAAATTTATGTCTATTTTCAGAACATCTTTGATGTGTTAATTTTTAATAATAGAGTCCGTTAATCTGAAACCCTATCATTATTTTCCGTAAAAACTTAATATTATCTTCTTCATATGTCAAGTAAAACACCGATAAGTTCTTAATGGAATTTGACCGTCAGTTTTTCAGTTACAGTGAGTTTGTTACCCCCTTATTTTTACGTTACCTAATGCTGACGTTCTAATGCCAAATTGGCCGTTTCTATTATGACGTCATAATTGATCTAGAGCTTTCCGATGGGGTTCTTTCGGATACTGTTCTGGACCCCCTTAAGTGACAAATATGGATACTGACCATATTAGGTCATGTTTAGGAGTAAGGTTGGTCCCTTCTCGACCGTTAAAACATCTTTATATCCCGGTTGTTCTCATGGTGGAATCAAATTATTTTTAGACTAGATATTCACTACTGACCAATATACTTTGTTTTACCCGACAATTTTGTATTTTGAAGATTATTTAAGATATGACTCATTTTTCGTGACTGTTTATGTAGTAAATGTATACCAAACATCTTTGGAAGTTAAGGGAATAATACCCTGGCTTATGTATTATCCTAAATATCTTCCATACGTAATACTTTAGATGAAAAAATTCGTCTGTTAAATTTACGAGTAGGACACACAGCAGGTGCATTTCTCATACATGTAATGCGCGTTAGCGCATTTCATGCGATAAATGCACTTGCTGTGTAGTGCACACCCGTAACAAAACACAAATTAAGACACTCATTCTCTATGTAAATACCGAGGCTTGCTGCTAGAAAAAACACAAATTATGACATTTATTCTAATATATGCACCATAGTTGCCTGTTTCATTCTCGTTTTCTGAAATCGCATTTTCGTGGTAAAAGGGTGACGTTAAAATTCAGATCACTGCGGGTTCAGTATGTAGGTTAGAACAGCTGTCGCGGCATGTTTCCTTAGATCTTATGCATTGCGACGTCACGAGTGTTGATATATGAAATGCAGCACGTTCCTTTTAACAGTTGCATCTCAGGAAATTACATTGGTTGTGCATATATATGATTTTGAGACCCCTCGGGTGGAACCGATGTATCTTTCATAGAAGAGTCTAATAATGTTTGAGCCGTATTAAGTAGTACGGTACCCCCTTTAACGCGCCACCTACAGTGCATAAGTAATTCGAAATACAACAATAAATGGTGAAATTTTGAGGTTATATTTCTGTATCTTAAAACGAATGAGTATTTTGGTAATGTTAATGTATGTCGATGTGATTTTTGAAAAATGTCTATAAAAGTTGTCTTTTTTCATCTAGTAATCAATTAAAATATAACGCTATTGTATTTTCAGAGCTAACATTTTTTGCACAAATGACGGAGAATGCCATCATGCTTGCACTGTTCATGAGATAGGGTTCTGTAATGTCCATAACAAATGTGATTGTAAAGCCGACAATGGTCAACACCTAGGGAGGTTTGTTCCTATGGTTACCTTCATTTATTCTATGTTCATGAAGCAAACATAAAAATAAATAAACAATACGATAAAATAATCATGATGATATGGATAAATAGTTTATAAATTGCATTGATGAAGATAAGCTGGTCATTTTTCATTACCCTAAGTGATATATGTATAAAATTCAATTTGTCTATTAAGTCCTTCAGGTTGGAGCGTTTTTAGATTTTTTATTTGTTTTGTTTGTCATTTCTTATAATTTGATAAATTTAAAACCATTCGTTCCTAGAATGTAATTCCTGTTCATCTAATGTAGATTGTTTTGTCGCAATTTTCGCATTTAAGACAGTTAAGAACGTTTACAATGTCATGTGACTTTGTGGTAAATAATCAAAGAAGTACATAAATTTGTAAGATAAAGAGTCACAAATGAGCTCGGAGAAAATACTTTGTCATATTTATGGCACTATAATTGGGTCTATAGACATTGTCATTTTATCTTTTTGCTTCAGACGGGAACATCCTACACATCCTACACATCCTCCAACTCCTGATCACACAGACTCAAATGGTGTACATCATCAACCCCATAATCAACACAGGAGGTAAGTCATGTACATCCTACACACATAATACATCCTACGCACTACACACTCTACACATCCTACACACTACAAACCCTACACATCCTACACACTACACACTCTACACATCCTACACACTACACACTCTACACATCCTACACACTACAAACCCTACACATCCTACACACTACAAACCCTCCACATCCTACACACTACACACTCTACACATCCTACACACTACACACTCTACACATCCTACACACTACAAACCCTACACATCCTACACATCCTCCAACTCCCGATCACACAGACTCACATGGTGCACATCATCAACCCCATAATCAACACAGGAGGTAATAACGCTATAATTTATTATGTACCAGACACGTGTTTCTGATATTAGATTCTCATCAGTGATGCTTCCAGCCAAAGTGCTTGTCATAAGCCACCAAAATTCATTAAACTAGCGCCCTCTGGTTTTATTTTTAGAATTTAAATTTGTGTATTTACTTTACAGAGAGTACGTGGCTCCAAAATTCCTGTAGGGTAGATTCAGTGGAAACGTCTTCAAATTGAATAGCATCATTTTAGAACAGATAAATTGGCAACGTAGACCAGTAGCATATCCAAATAAAATCTGTGTTCAAAATAGCATGTGAGGGATGGTGCTAAAATGTTAACCTCCTTTAATTTAGCAAATATCTTTGGATGAAATGACAAGTTTCCGAAATAGCCAAATAAAATGTATGATGTCAAATTAATAAAGTGCCAAAACAAAGCTTCTTTTAGGCGACATAGTTGGAAAGAAGTAATTAATAGCAATTCTCAGTAACCATTTAAACAATTTCGGCACGCATGATCTGCGATTTTCATGAAATTAAACACTTAAGTAGGGACCAATGACAAAAGGTAAATTTGACCAAAATTTTATTTCTGGGGCATCTGGTTACCATGGCAACGGCCTATAAAGTTGAGAAATTGGCAAAATTGAGTTACTTTGAAGCTCTATAATATGGTCTATATACGACATTATTGGAAGATTTTTATGCATCCTAAAGATTACGACCTAAGATTATAAATAAGCTAACTGATAGTGTCTGCTTTGTCAAAAAGGCTGGTTACGATGACAAAATAATTAGCTAATTTTGATATATTGATTTCAAAATACTGTTTATATTTTCCAATTTTCATTCTCTTTTGATGGGAATATGATAAGGAAATGGAATTTATTTTGATAAATGAGCAAATGCAAGTTAAACCCATTTGTTGCCATGTACATAAGTTACCTTGGTCTATGATATTACTAATTTTGCAACTTCAGAATTATTTTTAAAAATTTTCCATGATGATGAACCGATAAAAATTGTTGGAAATTTACCTAACTCAAAGAGCTCTTTCAAAGACCATGAAAAAAGTTATTGGGAACATATGTTACCATGGCAACCATTTTTTATTATTTTTATAAAACAGTAATTTTTAATCCCAGGAAGTTCAAATTTAATATCGATAAAGATCAAGTGAGCCTCTATCAAAATATAAGAAAATACTTTCAAATAATTAATGGTTGCTATAGTAATTTGGCCATACAATCTAAAAATAAACATTTTTTTGCAGTTCGAAGCCTTTTACTCACAGAACAAAACAGAATTACACATTTTTTTTACATATATGATAAAGCAATGTTTAAACTGTATTTTAGATTAATTTTTCAGATTACTTAACTTTGGATGCTCGTATCCAAGGACTCAAATTGGGCCTATATGCAATTTTACACAATCGTGCCCATAGCAACGGGCTATTTCCTGAATATCTTTAAAAACATTTCTTTCATATAGTAAAAGATCTACTTGAAAACATTCATTAATAATCATCACTTTGAATTAAGATTCAATGATCTAGTAAAAAAAGAACTCTAAATACTGTCTTAAATTGCTTTCATTTTTGCAATTTGAGTTCATGTTGCCATAGCGACACACACAAACTTTGTTCAAATGTGAATGCTTATGTTTTATTTGCATAGATAACTCAAAATTGTAAGTAATTTATCATTGAATTTTGAAAAATGCCAAAACGCTATTATGATAGGGTATCTGTGTTGTTGCTATGGAAACATATAGATAAGACCATAAACCCAACATTATCATTATTTAACTTGAAAGAGCAATGATAGGGTACTGATAATTCATTTGCGATTGTTTTATATTATGCTGCATAAATGATGTATGTGACTTCACAAACGCCCCAAAACACATTTTTTCAATATTTAAAGTCTGTTTCCATGGCAACCGGGGTGATATGAAGAAAAAAATTATCAGTTGTTTTAATTTTGGGTCAGACCAAACCTTATATACAAATTTTATCAAAATCTGAGACATGCCGTGCCATGCTAGCCAAACAGGGGATGCTTACTCCCCCCGGACACCTGATCCCACCTCTAGCTTGCTAGGCGTAAGTCGATTCTCAATGTGGTGCTCTATTGTGAGTGCTGTCGAGATTGTCGTCAGGATCTTCTTTATCTCATAAAAGTGCAAATGCTTACAGATAATAGCTATTAATACACTTAAAAACATCCAGTGTCAAGGGGAACGAGTTTAACTGCTCCAAACTTCAACAAGAAATAAGTGTTTATATTGATAATACGGAAGGGTTCCAACTCTATACCCTCTTGAAGGAAATTTCGAACCAATTTATTATACTATTATGCACCAGACACGTGTTTCGAATATTAGATTCTCATAAGTGATGCTTCCAGCCAAAGTGCTTTTCATAAGCCGCCCAAAATTATTTAACTAGCGCCCTCTGGTTTTATTTTTGGAACTAAAATTTGTGTATTTACTTTACAGAGGGTACGTGGTTCCAAATTTCCTGTAGGATAGATTCAGTAGCATATCCAAATAAAATCTATGTTCAAAATCGCATTGTAAGCCATGTACATCCTAAAAACATAACATTTCCTACATATCCTACACACATACGCATCCTACACATCCTAAACACTCTACACACACTACACATCCTACATATCCTACATATACTATACATCCTACACACTACGCATCCTACACATCCTAAACACTCTACACACACTACACATCCTACATATCCTACATATACTACACGCTTCGCGATTCACGGAATTTGCACGTGACCAACCAGAATTATACACCCATGAATACCAAAAGTAAGACAGTCATTTCTTAAATTCACTCAAAAAGAATTTTGAATGTTAAATGCGATACCGTCTATTTTGTATTGATCCAATGTATATCACTACACCTATGGAAACCGATTTTTTTACCAAACTATTTCCGTTTAATTCTGAGCAAATAAAGGGCTAGAGGAACCGTAGATAAAATACTGAATATTTCTCAATCAAATGAAGTACTCACCTAAGTATGCTTAGGTTAGTTTTGAGGTATGCACAGTATATGTATCACCATATAATGTGTCTGAAGAATTCGAAAATAAAGCTTTAAAATGAATTTTTGCTGTCACAAGCAGCATGCCTAGTAAATCTGAATAATTATATCATCGAAGAAAAAATACTTCACCAGATAAAGGTCACCCTTGTCACAAATCTCTAATGGCAATAAGTACTGCTAAGCAATACGAAATACAACAATAAGTGGTGAAATTCTGAGGTTATATTTCTGTATTTTAAAACAAATGAGTGTTTTGGTTATGTTAATGTATGTCAGTGTGATTTAAAAAAAAATTATTCTTGTGCAATAATTTTTTTCATCTAGCAATCAATTGAAGTATAACCCAATTATATTTTCAGGGCTAACATTTTTTGCACAAATGACGGAGAATGTCATCATGCTTGCCCTGTTCATGAGATAGGATTCTGTAATGTCCATAACAAATGTGATTGTAAAGCCGACCCTAACCCTGACCATGGTCACCACCTAGGGAGGTTGGTTTCTATTGTTACCTTCATTATTCTATGTTCGTGAAGCAAAAATATAAATGAATAAACAAATAAAAAGATTAATACGATAAATAACCATGATGCTTTGGACAAATAGTTCATAAATTGCATTCATAAAGATAGGCTGTTCATTATTCATTACTTTAACTGATGTATATATGTATAGTTATACAGATCAAAAAATCTATTTGTCTATCTTAAAAGTCCTTCAGATTGGAGCGTTTTAAGATTTTTTTTATTTGTTTTGTTTGTCATTTCTTATAATTTGATTCATTCAGTTTAAAATTATTCGTTCCTAGAATGTAATTCCTGTTCGTCTAACCTATCTACGGTACTATAATTGGGTCTACAGACATTGTCATTTTATCTTTTTGCTACAGACGGGAACACCCCACGCATCCTCCAACTCCTGATCACACAGACTCAAATGGTGTACATCATCAACCCCATAATCAACACAGGAGGTAAGTAATGTACATCCTACACACATAATACATCTTGCACACTACACACTCTACACATCCTACACACTACAAACCCTACACATCCTACACATCCTCCAACTCCTGATCACACAGACTCAAATGGTGTACATCATCAACCCCATAATCAACACAGGAGGTAAGTCATGTTCATCCTACACACATAATACATCCTACACACATAATACATCCTACACACTACACATCCCACACATCTTAAACACTCTACACGTCCTATACATCCTACACATCATACACATCCTGAACACTTTATACACATAACACATCCTACATACACTACATGTCCTACACGGACTGCACATTCTCGACTTCTGATCACTCAGACTCACATGGTGTACATCATCAACCCCATAATGAACACATGAGGTATCTCGTGCACATTGTGCACATCCTACACAAACTACACACACTACACATCCAATTCACTTTACACATCCTAAATATCTTACACTACACACATTATAAACATCCTACACACTCTACACATTCCACACATCCTATAAACTCTAAACATCCTACGCAAACTGCACATCCTAGACACACTACACGTCCTACACATACTACACATTAGCACCGATTGCCTTTTTATCTATAGTGTTTGGTATTCTTTGTCCCTTTTGCGAATCTTATTGTCTACTCTAAGATTTAACTTTTGTAATTTCTTTCATTTCATAAAGGAGTGGATCTCCAAGAAAAATTGCACCGAAGCATTCAAATGCAAAAACAAAGAGAAGCAAAGCACAACAAAAGACTCAGAAGGAACATGGAAAGACAAAACACATGAGATGATATGAAACACTTAACAAGAAAGACTACACACAAAGACCACACACAAAGACCACACACAAAGACTACACACAAAGACTGCACACAAAGACTTCACACAAATTTACACACGAAGACTACACACAAAGACTACGCACAAAGACTACATACAAAGATTACACACAGACTACACACGAGGAATACACACAAAGACTACACACAAAACTACACACAAAGACTACATACAAAGACTATATACAAAGTCTGCACACAAAGTCTGCACACGAAGACTACACACAAAGACTACGAACAAAGACTGAACCCAAAGACTGCACACAGAGACTACTCACAAAGACTACACACAAAGACTACACACAAAAACTGCACATAAAGACTACACACAAAGACTATGCACAAAGACTACATACAAAGACTGCACACAAAGACTGCACACAAAGACTACATACAAAGATTACACACAAAGTCTGCACATAAAGACAGTAAATAACTGAGAGATTAGGACTTTTTTCTGTAAAATTCCGTTTGCATCCACAATCTTAACTGGCTTTGTTTTGAAAATACGAGGAAAATAGTTTTCGTTATTCACATTCTTTGAATTATTTAATTTCAGAGCACACGAAGCTTGTACTTCAACGGCCGATTGTACCCACTGTAAAAGTGGACAAATAGCCGAATGTAAACACGACACATGTCACTGTCACCATAACAACACACACCATAAAAGGTCAGAGATACATTACATTATTCACTCTAGAAGCAGAATCTTGAATGTTAAATACCATACCGTTTATTTTGTAATGATTCAATATATATATCACTACATCTATGGGAACCGATTGAAAAATATTTCCCTTTAATTCTGAGCAAATAGATGGCTAGAGGATCCGACTGACGTAGATAAAACACTGAGTATTTCTCAATCAAATGAGGGACTCACCCTAATACAGAGACTGCACATAAAGACTGCACACAAAGATAACATACAAAGACTTCATACAAAGACTACACACAAAAGCTACACACAAATACTACATACAGAGATCAAACACAAAAACTACATACAAAGACTGTACAAAAAGACTACACATATAAACTAAACACAAAGACAACATACAAAGACTACATGTAAAGACTACACAGAAAGACTACACAAAAAGACTACACACATAAACTAAACACAATGACTACATACAAAGACTACACATAAAGACTACGCACAAAGACACAAAGACTACACACAAAGATTTCGTACAAAGACTACACACAAAGAGATTAGGACCTTTTCTGTAAAATTTTAACTGGCTTTGTTTTGAAAATCCGAGCAAAAAATAGTTTTCGTTATTCACATTCTTTGAATTATTTAATTTCAGAGCACACGAAGCTTGTACTTCAACGGCCGATTGTACCCACTGTAAAAGTGGACAAATAGCCGAATGTAAACACGACACATGTCACTGTCACCATAACAACACACACCATAAAAGGTCAGAGATACATTACATTATTCACTCTAGAAGCAGAATCTTGAATGTTAAATATGATACCTTTTTTGTGTTTATTCAATGTATATCACTACACCTATGGGAACCGATTAAAAGTAAAATTATTTCTCCCTTTAATTTTGGGCAAATAAATGGCTAGAGGATCCGACTGACGTAGATAAAATACTGAGTATTTCTCAATCAAATGAGGGACTCACCTAAGTATGATTAGATTAGTTTTGAGGTATGCACAGTATATTTATCACCATAGTGATATGTCTCTTCAGAATTTGTAAATAAAGCTTTAAATGAATTTTTGGTGTCACAAGCAGCAAGCCTAGTAAATCTGATTATACCATCCAAGAAAAAATACTTCACCAGATAAAGGTAATACCGATCTATGTACAGAACACGGTATAAACTCTTGAAAATGACTAACAAGATTAATGTTTTACAAAATTTGATAACATAATTACGTAACAAATAAAAACACAAACACTCAAATTTTCGGAAATATCATATACAATTCGTCCTTATCCATTGTCGTTTCAAAAGACAAATTGTATATGAGTTTTTGAAACGACGAAGGATAAGGAAGAATTGTACATAATCTCTCCGAAAATTTATGTATTTGAGTGTTAGTGTTTTTATTTGTACATCATCCGTTCCCTCTGGAAGAAATATTTTGAATCTACTGCAATAATTGCGTAACATTTCAGATATATTCCAAAATGATGTAATCGGTATTTTCTGTTGAAGATCCCCTGTTCAAGGTATTTTTAATGAAACTTGGTCCATGCTGTAAATTTATCAGGTTTTAAATGATGCTGTTGAATTTAAAGACGTTTAACATTTGAATTACTTGGTGAGTGTCACTGCTGGTGGACTAAGAGTCCCCGAGGGCACATGTAGCCAAGTTCGATCAACTTCGGTTGATCGTCTGTCTCTTCAACGCATTTGAATTTTCTGTTACAAAATTTCTTGAAATTTCTAAAACGTGGGTCCTGTTGCATCATATCCCACCCATTCTGCTACGTCTTTTGGTACATTTTTGGACAGTCATAATTATTTTCATACTTTTTGGCTATATTACATTGTTTAGACTGAGGATCACTGACGAGGGTTTAGTGCACGAAACGTGCATGTCTGGTCCATGCTGTAAATTTATCAGGTTTTAAATGATGCTGTTGAATTTAAAGACGTTTAACATTTGTATACAGTCATGAGTGAATGAAAGTCAAACGCAAAAGTCGAAACCAGATTGGTGTTCTTTGTACCTCTTGTTACCCTTATATTGCGTTTATCTACCATGTGTCCGAAACCAGATTGGTGTTTGGTGTTCTTTGTCAATCATGTAACCCTTATATTGTATTTATCTACCATGTGTCTGTAGTTTTCATATAAGGATGTTTCTGTGTTTTGCTGTGGTTGCTGCCACCGACGTCCTTCTAGAGATGATCTCCTTTTAGTCATTGAATAAAGGATCCCCAACAGGACTTGGTGGCAGCACAAAAGGCAAAACACAGAAGCATTAAAATAGGAGAACACAGAGTAGAAAGGGACAGACAGAAAAGATATTACAGTGACAAGGAACACCTTACAATAAAAACCATATCTACACACTAAGTGTATTTTTGTTTTTATATTTTCAGACAGAGCACGTTTTGCACATATGCAAGTAATTGTACCTGTCATGGCCACGAAGTCGCCCACTGTAACGATAACCAATGTGATTGTCAGCCTGACCCCAACCACCATACTGACCCTAACCACCATCCTGACCCCAACCATCATCCTGACGCCAACCATCATCCTGACCCCAATAATCATGGTCATCATCATGTCAGGTTAGTACGTAGATATAATATCACCAGTGTTACCATATTAATTTAATGTTTAAAAAAGACACAAAAATAACAGATTAATTGATATAATGAAATAAATAAATTTTCATTTCTGTCGCGGATAACCATGGTGAACATGGAGCTGTATAAATATATATGTACAAGCGGCTACGACACTAAACGTGTTTAAACCCAGCGGAAGGGACAGTACATCCCTTGAGCCGTCTGGATACACGAATATGTACTTGTATCCAGACGAAACAAGGGACAGTATGTCCCTCATTCCGTCCGGACACAAGTACATTTACATTTGTTTTTATATTTTCAGAGCGGTCACATTTTGTACATATGCAAGCAATTGTACCTGTCATGGCCACGAAGTCGCCCATTGCAACGACAACCAATGTGAATGTCAGCCTGACCCCAACCACCATACTGACCCTAACCATCATCCTGACCCCAACCATCATCCTGACCCCAACCATCATCCTGACCCCAATAATCATGGTCATCATCATGTCAGGTTAGTACGTAGTTATAATATCACCAGTGTTACCATATTAATTTAATGTAAAAAAAAGACACAAAAACAATAGACTAATTAATAGAATGAAATAAATAAATTTTCATTTCTGTCGCGGATAACCATGGTGAACATGGAGCTGTATAAATATATATGTACAAGCGGCTACGACACTAAACGTGTTTAAACCCAGCGGAAGGGACAGTATGTCCCTCATTCCGTCCGGACACAAGTACATTTACATTTGTTTTTATATTTTCAGAGCGGTCATATTTTGCACATATGCAAGCAATTGTACCTGTCATGGCCACGAAGTCGCCCACTGTAACGATAACAAATGTGAATGTCAGCCTGACCCCAACCATCATGACAATGGTCATCACCATAATAACCATGCTAACCATCATGCCAGGTTAGTACGTAGTTATACTATAATAACCATGGTAGCCATCATGCCAGGTTAGTACGTAGTAATACTATAATAACCATGGTAACCATCATGCCAGGTAAGTACGTAGTTATACTATCACCGCTGTTACCATCAAATTTAATGTTCGCAAAAAACATTGCTAAATAGAATGAAATAAACAAATAAATTTTCAATTTTCTGTAGGGGATAAGCTTGGTGAACATGGAAATATATATGCATAACGAATGTTATTCCCTGAGATGAAACTATTGCAAGGAAAATTTTGCATTTCGCATGTAAACGCTTCTGACGTCACAATGATCTAAAGAAAATTGCCGCGACGGCTGTTCTAACCTGCAAACGGAACTCGCGGTGGTCTGAATTTAACGTTACCTTTTTACCTAGAAAACTCGATTTCAGAGAAGAATAATGAAACAGACAATTGTAGTGCATATATATAGAATAAATGTCATAATTTGTGTTATGTTACGGGTATGCAACACAACAAATGCATTTATCGCATGAAATGTGCTTATGCGCATTGCATGCACGATACATGCACTTGTTGTGTGTTGCATACCCGTAACAAAACACAAATTGAGACATTTATTCTCTATGAAATTGGTTTTCACACATTGGCATTTTATCGTTTTAATTCAGACGGGAACATCCTACGCATCCTCCAACTCCTGATCACACAGACTCAAATGGTGTACATCATCAACCCCACAATCAACACAGGAGGTAAGTCATGTACATCCTACACACATAATACATCCTACACACTACACATCCCACACATCTTAAACACTCTACACGTCCTATACATCCTACACGTCCTACACATCCTACACATCCTCCAACTCCTGATCACACAGACTCAAATGGTGTACATCATCAACCCCATAATCAACACAGGAGGTGAGTCATGCACATTGTACACAACCTAAACCTCCTACACAAACTACACACACAAGACATCCTCCATGGACTGCACATTCCCCGACTTCTGATCACTCAGACAGTGATGACCAAATAATCACGTACGGAGGTAAACAATATACAGTCTACACATACAACACGTCATACACATCCTACACACATTACACATCCCACACGGACTGCTTATTCTCCGAATTCTGATCACTCGGACTCGCATGGTGTACATCATCAACTCCATAATAACCACAGGAGGTAAGTTATGAACATCCTACACACATAGCATCCTACACACATAACATCTACATACAAACACATCATACACATTGTACTTCATGGACTGCACAATCACTCGGACTCACATGGTGTACATCATCAACTCCATAATAACCACAGGAGGTAAATCTTGCACATCCTACACATGTAACATATCCTGCATACACTACACACACTGCACCTTCTCCGATTTCTGATCACTCGGACTCAAATGGTGTACATTTTTAATACGGAAGTGTTCCAACTCTCTATCTTCTTGAAGAAAAATTTCAAACCAATTGTGTACATCATTAACCTCATAATCATCACAGGAGCTTAAACATATGAAAAATTGAAATGTTTTAGAGAGGGAGAAACTTGTGTAGGGACCGATCCTTGTACTTGTTCTGATGGAACGACTGGAGGATGTTTCCACGGTCATTGTCATTGTCACAGTCACCAACCAGACCACCACTCAGACTCACATGGTAACCACAGGAGGTAAGTTATGAACATCCTACACACAAAACATCCTACACACATAACATCTACACACATAACACATCATACACATTGTACTTCATGGACTGCACAATCACTCGTACCCACATGGTGTACATCATCAACTCCATAATAACCACAGGAGGTAAATCTTGCACATCCTACACACATATCATCCTACATACGTAACATCTACACACATAACACATCATACACATTGTACTACACGGACTGCACAATCACTCTGACTCACATGGTGTACATCATCAACTCCATAATAACCACAGGAGGTAAGTTATAAACATCCTACACACATAGCATCCTACACAAATAACATCTACACACATAACACATCATACACATTGTACTACACGGACTGCACAATAACACGGACTCACATGGTGTACATCATTAACCCCATAATAACCACAGGAGGTAAATCATGCACATCCTACACATGTTACACATCCTGCATACACTACACAAACTACACCTTCTCCGATTTCTGATCACTCGGACTCACATGGTGTACATTTTTAATACGGAAGTGTTCCAACTCTCTATCTTCTTGAAGAAAAATTTCAAACCAATTGTGTACATCATTAACCTCATAATCATCACAGGAGCTTAAACATATGAAAAATTGAAATGTTTTAGAGAGGGAGAAACTTGTGTAGGGACCGATCCTTGTACTTGTTCTGATGGAACGACTGGAGGATGTTTCCACGGTCATTGTCATTGTCACAGTCACCAACCAGACCACCACTCAGACTCACATGGTAACCACAGGAGGTAAGTTATGAACATCCTACACACATAGCATCCTACATACATAACATCTACACACATAACACATCATACACATTTTACTACACGGACTGCACAATCACTCTGACTCACATGGTGTACATCATTAACCCCATAATAACCACAGGAGGTAAATCATGCACATCCTACACATGTTACACATCCTGCATACACTACACAAACTACACCTTCTCCGATTTCTGATCACTCGGACTCACATGGTGTACATTTTTAATACGGAAGTGTTCCAACTCTCTATCTTCTTGAAGAAAAATTTCAAACCAATTGTGTACATCATTAACCTCATAATAATCACAGGAGCTTAAACATATGAAAAATTGAAATGTTTTAGAGAGGGAGAAACTTGTTCTGGGACGGATGCCTGTACTTGTTCAGATGGAACGATTGGAGGATGTTTCCACGGTCATTGTCACTGTCACAGTCACCAACCAGACCACCACTCAGTCTCACATGGTAACCACAGGAGGTAAGTTATGAACATCCTACACACAAAACATCCTACATACATAACATCTACACACATAACACATCTTACACATTGTACTTCATTGACTGCACAATCACTCGGACTCACATGGTGTACATCATCAACTCCATAATAACCACAAGAGGTAAGTTATGAACATCCTACACACAAACATCCTACACACATAACATCTACACACATAACACATCTTACACATTGTACTTCATGGACTGCACAATCACTCGGACTCACATGGTGTACATCATCAACTCCATAATAACCACAGGAGGTAAATCTTGCACACCCTACACATATGACATATAATACGCATCCTACATACACTACACACACACTGCACATTCTCCGATTTCTGATTACTAGGACTCACATGGTGTACATTTGTAATACGGAAGTGTTTCAACTCTATACCTTAATATTCTTGAAGAAATATTTCAAACCAATTTTCATGCATCCAATAATAAACAACATTGAACAAAGAAACAAACAAACAATCAAAGTAAACAAAGTAAACAATAAAAAAACAACATTGAACACGAATGACAACAAAGCAACCAATCAAAATCAACATTGAACATGACTGACAAAAAATAACCAATCGAAAACAACATTGATCACGAATGGCAACACATAAATGGAGAGAGACCAATTTGCATTGGAAGAAGTCGACTTTGATCGGGCATTTTCCTAAACATGCATGTTTTGCGTTCCGCAAATCAAAAAATAAAAAAAACTGTCAAGAGGGGGTCTCTGTGGATGCAGAGTTGGACTTTTCGTTTTTCGTTACATCTTTGTAGAAATTGGAGGTTATTCAAATTCATGGTCATAATCTTCTCTATTAGTGAGGTACAAAAATTCCTTCAAGAACTTCCTCAAAGAAAAGATAAATATGACAAACAGACGGCAACAATAACACAACTTGAAAGACATACGACGGACAACTAAATCTATTGAACAACCTCCAAAGTCCAGGGCAAGTATGGAATGCAACATATTATACTTAGTGTTATGAAAGTGGCGTCTTGCTATTAAGTACAGAATGAGATTAAACATATAAAAAATTAAATGTTTATAGAGAGGGAGAAACTTGTTCTGGGACGGATGCTTGTACTTGTTCAGATGGAACGATTGGAGGATGTTTCCACGGTCATTGTCACTGCCATAGTCACCAGCCAGACCACCACTCAGACTCGCATGGTGTACATCATCAACTCCATAATAACCACAGGAGGTACGTTATGAACATCCTACACACATAACACGTCATGCACATCGTACACACACGACATATCCTAGATACTACATATCCTACACACACTACACATCCTACACTAGACATCATACACACTCTACATGTCATAAACATCCTAGACATATAACACATCCTACACACATTACACATCATACACATACATATCCTACACACACTACACATCCTACACTAGACATCGTACACACTCTACACGTCATAAACATCCTACACACATTACACATCCTACACATATTACACATCATACACATACATATCCTACACAAACTAGACATCGTACACACTCTTCATATCATAAACATCCTACACACATTCCCCATCTTACACACTTTACACATCCTACACATCTTACGGATGACATGTCCATAACCCTCTCTATTAGCATGGTACATCTCACACACATTCCCCATCTTACACACTTTACACATCCTACACATCTTACGGATGACATGTCCATAACCCTCTCTATTAGCGTGGTACATCTCACACACATTCCCCATCTTACACACTTTACACATCCTACACATCTTACGGATGACATGTCCATAACCCTCTCTATTAGCGTGGTACATCTCACACACATTCCCCATCTTACACACTTTACACATCCTACACATCTTACGGATGACATGTCCATAACCCTCTCTATTAGCGTGGTACATCTCACACACATTCCCCATCTTACACACTTTACACATCCTACACATCTTACGGATGACATGTCCATAACCCTCTCTATTAGCGTGGTACATCTCACACACATTCCCCATCTTACACACTTTACACATCCTACACATCTTACGGATGACATGTCCACAATCCTCTCTATTAGCGTGGTACATCTCACACACATTCCCCATCTTACACACTTTACACATCGTACACATCTTACGGATGACATGTCCATAACCCTCTCTATTAGCGTGGTACATCTCACACACATTCCCCATCTTACACACTTTACACATCCTACACATCTTACGGATGACATGTCCATAACCCTCTCTATTAGCGTGGTACATCTCACACACATTCCCCATCTTACACACTTTACACATCCTACATATCTTACGGATGACATGTCCATAACCCTCTCTATAAGCGTGGTACATCTCACACACATTCCCCATCTTACACACTTTACACTTCCTACACATCTTACGGATGACATGTCCATAACCCTCTCTATTAGCGTGGTACAGAAGTCTGAGCTTGATTTGTAACCAGTGAATGGAGGTCAAACACAAATCCCGAAATAAGAATCAAATTATCACAATTAAATGTCCTGTAATTCTTGATAATTTATAGAGCAGAACTTTCTCGCAAAAAAGAAAATAGGACACATGGGCGGATCCAGAAATGTTTTTCAGAGGGGGGGGGGGGTCCTAAAGTCCGAATATTTTGAAGAGCAAAAAAAAAAAAAAAAAAAAAAGGAAAAAAAAAAAAAAAAAAAAAAAAAACTGCAAACGCAAGAAAGTAAAGTTATTGATTGATGATTGTCAGTTCTGTCTCTAATTATTAACAAAACAGGAAACTGGAGAGAAATGGCGAGCTAACAGCTTAAACTTTTGAATCTTCATATCATAGTAATTGATTAAATTGATCGTCAGTTCTGATATGTAAATACAACAAATGGCGAGCGATAGCGAGCCAGCGAAATGTTTTTTTCCAAGAATTGGAATAAAATTCACTATTCGTGTCTTTTTCAGTTTCTGTTCGTTTCCTTAGTGCCCTTTTTTATTGACTTAGGTGTAATGTATATGTGTTGTATGTAGGAAAGCGCAGCATCATTGGAAAAAACGATTTTGGCGAGCGGAAGCGAGCCAGAAAATTTTTGAAATACTGACGGCAAAATATGATCAAAATGAAAGATTTCTAATACAAATTCATATTATGTTTTTCAAATATTATGACAACAAAAGGGGAATTGGGACTTAATCGTATGAACTATGCATATTAACAACAAAAATTTAGCAATGTTTCGAAAATTCCAGGGGGGTCCGGACCCCCCCGACCCCCCTCTGGATCCGCGCTGGGGACAAACAGACACAACTTGAAAGACATACGAAGGACAACTAAATCTATTGAACAACCTCCAAAGTCCAGGGCAAGTATGGAATGCAACATATTATACTTAGTGTTATGAAAGTGGCGTCTTGCTATTAAGTACAGAATGAGATTAAACATATAAGAAATTAAATGTTTATAGAGAGGGAGAAACTTGTTCTGGGACGGATGCTTGTACTTGTTCAGATGGAACGATTGGAGGATGTTTCCACGGTCATTGTCACTGCCACAGTCACCCTCACAATGGACACTAACCACATCACATAGGTCATTCAGGCATCTCTTAGGTAAGGAACTCTGTCCACCATAACTTTGTATTGTCCAGAAAGTAATTATGACCGAGACAAGATGACCGTGTGTTAAAACCTTGATGATGCGTATACTCTAGACATCATCATTTGACAAAATATTCAGATCTATTGTGACGTCATATTTGTTCGCACTGACTCTATGCACTGTCATGTTCTCTATTTTACTATATATATAATGAAAATATCGCCAAATTTCGTGATGTCTTGTGTCTGTTCACCTACTGGAAAATCTGCTTTATTGTCATTCTTCTTTTTTTATTTGTACCTTGATGTTGTATGAAAGTTTTTACTCGTCTAGTATACAAGGTCAAGCGATAAATAAAGAAATAACAGTAAATTGGGTTTCCAAATTGAGCTTAAGATATTCGTGATATGCAAATCAATTGAATGAAATTATCATCTGTAATTCTTAATGGAGCATTAAAGTATGCTTTTAAGAAAAAAAATAAAATTGCATGCATATAAAAGTGCAGTGTTGTGGATTAATTACAAAATGTAAAAACATTTGATGACCTGTATATATAATAACGATCAATTTTTGTTTTCATTTCAGATTATCAGACTTAACCAATGACAGAATAACTAATCTAGAATAAAATACAATAATTGTAATCAATGTGCATTTACATGATTAAAGAAATGCAGCAATTATTGATTTTGCTTTTATTTATCATTTGATAATGAAGCCTTCGACACGGTAGTGTATTTTAATTTATGTATGTTTTCTTCAAATTTCAATTTCCTTGACGAGAGTGAATCTATACTACAAAATTAACGAATTGGCCGATTCTCATTCCAAACGAAGAGAACAGCAGCCTGTTTCACAAAAATATAACATTTGATTGCTAAGTACTTCAACCCCCCCCCCCCCCCCCCGAAAATCGCGATGTATTGTTTCTGAATTTATATTTAACACGTAGAAATGACAGAAGAAAGCCGTTTTAATCCAGACTCAAAAATATTTTAAGTTTTTATTTGATGATGAAATTTACAACAATTCCGCAATTTTTGTGAAATTGGCTGCAATCTGTAAGTGAAGGTCATGCAAAAACGACAATTGTTAAAATACAAATCCTTGTAAAAAATAAAAGAATACAGAGATAAGAGAGGACACAGCGGAACACACACTCATATAATAAAGGAGGGGATCTTCAACAACAATCGGTTGCAGCACCCAAATTTCTCTCATGGATAGATATGAGACATACACAAAGGAGGGGATCTCCAACAACACCAGGTTGCAGCACCAACAGCAAAAACCCCAAAACACCCAATGCAAAAACATAGAGCAGACACGCACAAAAAAAGAGACACAAAAGGGACAAGGAACATCAACACACAACACATAAACCAACGAGACCAATTGGCAACCGGTGCCGACTAAGGACGGCCAACTGCCACGAAAATAGCATACAGTGTGGTTATCCTGGATGACGTGTACACAACCCTCCCACTTTTCCGATTACCAAGAGGTCTCGAGGAACGTACAATTGTGATGTAAAACAACCTCCTCACTCTTAGATGACCACACACAAACAAGAACAAGAAAATATATTGCGTTCATATTCAATTAAATAAAAAATAGGGAAACCATCAGCCAAAAAACCATCTTTACTTCCATCCCCAAATATGACGTAAAGGATAATATTGATTAATTAGCATGTATCATTTTTTTACCGGAGTGACCGTTTTCTTCATGTGACATTTTATTTGACCTATGTATAAAGAATACAATTTTCAGAGCCGGTATCGATGGCGGTTTATCCAGATATGTCGGAAACCCCCATTCATAATACAGACTTCACTCAAGTTACATGTAATTTTATTGAAGTGGAACTTCGCTTTGCATTTTGCCCTTTGTCAATTTGACTTCATACGTCATTTTGCTATTCCGGTAGCTTGTCATTTCGTCCAAAATTATCATAGAAACTGGAGCGGCAGATTGAAATATTTCCTCCAGAGGAAATGTATAAAATAGATAACAATACAAAAGAAAGGAAGATCTCCAACAAGACTCGGTCGCAGCACCCACAGCAAAACACCCAAACACCCCAGAAAATGAATACACAACAAGAGACACAAAAGGGTCAAGAAACACAAAATTAAAAATCAAACAGAAATTATTACACATAAACAAATGAAACCAATTGTGATCGGTGCCGACTTAGGACTGTCATCTACCAGATTAGAGGCAAATGGTATGGTTATCCGAATTGCGTGCGCACAACCCTCCCACCCAGAGGTCTCGAAGAACGTACAATTGTGGTGTAAAATAACCTGACCATACAGACAGCATAACGCAGGGGCACAAGAAAACAGATGGATATTAAATGGATATAAAACATAGGTCGTACGAAAAAATGTCCGTGCTCTGCCGGCTGAATCGAGCTCATGCATGTTATCACCTTAGGAGTCCGACTGAGATTCATAGAGGACAGGTGGTCGGGGCCCTGTCTTCTCTAAAGAGGTTTGGACAGGGCACGTCATGACGTCTTGTCGTCACAGTCAGTCAGAGTGGAATTCTTAAGAACGCGCTGGTACAAGGCTGTAGATCGGCCAATACCATGCCGAATGTCTGTTAAGGGATAGCTGGATAATATCAATGGTACAAAATGCTTTTGATGATTCTGACGCGTTTTCGATGGTAAATCTGCCCACCCTTGTTCGTTCAAAATTTGTTTATTATATCATCATAACAGGGAGGTTATGGAAAGTCCGCAGTACACAGAAATCAGTTAGTAGTCAGAAGCCGGAAAATTAATGTAATTCACACCCTGTTAGTTCCCTGGCGGTCAATTAAGGTAGAGCATCCCTCAGGTCTCAGATGCTAATATTTCCAAAATTTCGACATTTACAACATTTCCTTTTTCATATATTCGAAATTTGTGCTAGACCTGATATACAAACCAAATAAAATTTGTGGTTTCATGATTATCATGAGAACGTAAGGAGTCTGAACTTTAACATTGGACCCTATGGGAAAAGTAAGAAATTACCCATTTTAGAGGTAAAAAAATGTAACTATAAAATTTTCTTTTTCCAAAACTATAGTAGTTTGATACTCTGAACAATATTCTTTAGAGAAAAAATAGGGTATCCAGGTATAAAATTTTCAAAATTCTGACCTGAGGGATATACTCTACCATAACTCCCGAGGTCTCTCATTCTTTCAAACGACTCACTTTCACTCAATCCGACGCATGCAAGAATAGAGAAAGTGTCAATACAGACAATTAAAAAAATAAATGAAGGCAAGCGGTATTGTAAAGAAACTAATATCAATGTAAGATTTAATTGAGGAAATGATTCAACAAACAGTTTTATAAAAAGCAGACAAATAGATTACTTTTGACGGAAACGAAAGCTTCTGGTAATAGTCCGAATTGTCACATTCCTATGAAATGACAAATATGGATAATGACCATATCCCTGTATACAGCACAAAATCGATGGTTCAGAAAATCAGAAACCGAAGGCATACAAAATCAGGATAAAACAGAAACCAAAGCAAACAAACAAAAACCTCCACCACATGAAAAGAAGCGGATTCCCGATATGAGAGTGAGACCAGGTGCCCAGGAAGAGTAAGCATCTCCTGCTTGTATGCAACACCCGTCGCTTCAATTCGGTAGAAATGTCACATCCGGTAACTTCCATTTCGGAAGACATAGAGTACAATCTTTGGTTAGATGATTCAAATGGTCTATGACAGAATATCATCCACCATTCTCGAGAGTGGGACATCATAGTGTATGAGTTCCCCATATCGACCGTAAAACATCCTCATTGACGATAAAACCATAATTTAATTGAGTTTAAGGAATAAATGAAATATACCTTATATCTTCCAAAATGGAAGTAACCGGATATTTGTTTAGATTGAGGATCACTGACGAGAGTTAGGAACCCGAAACGTGCTTGTCTGGTCCATGTTGCAAATATATCTGTTCTTAAATGATGTTATTGAATTTGAAGACGTTTAACATTAGAATAAATAAATGACTGACTTTAAAAAGGAAAACGATGAAATTTTACTTATATTATGGCCTAAAACACAGATTCGTAAAAAGCCCCCACCTTCCTTTTTCAGTTCATCGTCTTAGGGACATCGTTCCCCCCACTTGCTACAGAACCCCACTTTGTCAAAAGATGTGTATTAGTGATATACACCTTCTGTAAAAGTGGCGTTCTGTAGCTAGGGGGAACAATGTTTAAAAAAAACTTTTCCATTTTCTTTTGATTTCTATAGAAAAAAGACAATTATAAAAAAACTTTGACCCAATTTTGCAATTTAGGAAAACGTTGCATGATAAATCTTGTCCAACTGCTGATTATGATGAAAACAAGAACTGGCAACAACTTTGTGAAAGAATTTTCTGGAAGTTCCCATTTTAAAATTCCACTTTTTCAAGTAAGATAATCAGCTCCTTTGCTTCTACGATCTTGCAGATATTGAATCGTCATCAAATTTTGTGTTCGGTCTGGTCTATTCTGAATAATGCGGAAAGGTTCCAATATTAAATTCTCATCAGTGATGCTTCCAGCAGTCCAAATTGATTTCACTAGCGCCCTCTCGCGTGATTTTTAGAATTTAAATTTCTGTATTTACTTTACAGAGAATGCGCGGCTCCAAAATTCCTGTAAGGTCGATTCAGTAGCATATCAAAAAAAAAAAAAAAAAAAAAAAAAAAAAAAAAAAAATATATGTTCAAAATAGCATTGGAGGGATGGTGCTAAGATATTAAACTCCTTGAATTTCGATGATATTTTTCGATGATATGGCAAGTTTCCGAAATAGCAAAAAGTATAGATATGATGTCACATTGATTAAGGGCCAAAACGAAGCTTCTTTCATGCGACAGAGCTGGAAAGAAGTAATTAAATACAATTGACAAACCTCAGGTCACGGGGAACGATTTTAACTGCTCCACACTGCAACATGAAATTTAGTCACTGATGAGAATTTAATATTCGAAACACGTGTCTGGTGCATGAAATTTGGTTTGAAATTTTCTTCAAAAAGGTATAGAGTTGGAGCCCTTCCGCATTATTACTTAGTCTAACGAATTTATCAAAGTTCGCATATATTTACACGATGACTACTCTAGTTCATTTGCGGCGTTTTCATTTTTTCATTTTTTTTTTGCCTAGGTCGGTCTGTACAATTGTTATCGAATGGAAAAACCTAAATATTATTCTGATTGCATGGAATCGATCATAACGTTGTATTCTGTTGATCAGATATACAGTTTTTTAATCTCCAATAAAGATTTCTATGTCTATGACGTAACGATTATATTTTATTTACTTACTTTTACAAGAAATAATGACTTGCCTTTATTTCCTCTGTCATTCGTTTTCAAAATAAATGTGTCTATGTAGACAGTTGATTGAATAGATTACTTCATTTACAAAACAATAAAGGGTACGACATAATCGTTATGTAATTGTACGTATCCAAATACATCCTACCAATAGCATATGCATCTATATACATGTAGGATTTTGGCTTAATTAAGCTATTGTAGAAGTTAAAAGTTTATATTGAAAATAAATAAAAGAAAATAAATGTCAATGTTTTTAATACATGTATGACAGATGGTTTGAGTTATCCGATTTTATGAAGAGTGGTAGGATGGCATTCCACGGTTAGAGTCTTATCAAAGTATTTCTTCTTATCTCACTAAGAATTATATTATTCAAAAATCATCTATTAGCAAGATGAATCTGTGAACAGATTTGAATCATCATCCATGCATGTGTTGCGATAGGGCTTTCTGTACTGTTTAACTTATGCCTCAGATAGGTCGGCGACCATCTGAAAGTTGGTCGGATATTTCGGGGGCTCGCTCCAACCGGCAAACCGTGGACTGTTTTTTCGAACGCCCTTACGCTTTTGATCTCTCCATTTACATATTTATCTGTTTGTAACTATTCCGTTTCGCTGTCTTTTCCCCTGACACGGTCACCATAGCACTTTCTATATAGAAACAATCTCAGACAGTGCATCTTTTGTAGATATTGTTTGAACATTGTGTGTGAACAACGACACCGGGTGCTGCTAGCCAAACAGGGGATACTTACTCCTCCCGGGCACCTGGTCCCACCTCTAGCTTGCTAGGGGTCCGTCGACGCTGAGTTTTGTGCTCTGTTGTGAGTGATGTTGAGATTGTCGTCAGGATCTTTTCATCTCATTGTTTGAGTCGTCATCATGCATCATACAATGAGGACGCTAGTACATGTATATACAACAATTGAACGTTCTTCGAGACCTCTGGGTAACTGTACAAGTGGAAGGGTTGTGTGAAAGAAACCGGATAACAATACCATTTGCTACTACCGTGATGTAATAAAAATATTGAAGAAAAACAAAGTGTACAAAGCCTGCTAGACAAAGATTGCTCAAAACTGTGCACCAGAGATGAATGTTTCGGATATTCAAATTTCATCGGTCATTCGATAATTCTCCGAGCCAAGATAAGACATTGAAGTCAGTATTTCAATTTCGTCCCATATTCTGTTTTGAAAATTCTGAAGTCTTATCTTCCAAGTGCGAAGGGACTTCAAATTTTTTGTGAAGGTCTATTCAGAAACACAGTAAAATGAAATACATGATCAAAATCCTTCGAAAAAATTAACGGGATGTCCAACATCATTGAAACTTGTGGATACCCGTTTGGTAATCGCAGCAATGAATAGACTAAAGCCGAGTCCCCCCCCCTTTCCTGTTATATTGGACCTGGGTTACACAAATACTCCGTGAAAGGAAAAACGAAAGCATTGAACAGAGGAGAGAACAGTCTGTGAATGAGATGTATAACAGTCTGTGAATGAGATGTATAACAGTATAAAGAGAATCAAAATTGTAAATGTTAAGCAAAACATTCCATAAAGTAAAAAAAAACTGAACATAAAAGAAGGTGGATCAAGAAAAGTCAATATTTTATATGAAAATCATAAGCAACAGATCAAATCAAATAAATAATTTATAAACTGTATCAGAAGTTGATCTAGTATAAATTACCACACACAATAAAAAATAGAATAAATATTGGGAAATTCATGAATCAATTGCCTTACTCCACAAATACAGGGGGAAATCCAGTCTAACATTGTTTGTAAAAATTTCAGTCCATGGATGACAGTCGTCACTCAAACTCACTCTCAGTTTCGTTGTCACGTGATCATACAGCGAATCAAATGCCTGTATTTTTTGTTCATAATTGTCAAACCACATGATCTTCGGAGTTTAGCACAGAGACGTTTTAATTTTTTTTAATGAATGCCAATATAAATTAATTCGTTCCGAATATTACCGGGACTTCGGAACCTCTAAATCAAACTTGAATCCATCTTCATACAATGGAGAGGATATAAATGGTGATATCCAGGCTATTTTCCATTTTTTTCCGAACACTCTCCTTACATTTTCGGGCGATCCTAAGTCATACTTATAAATATCATGTCTCCTTTCGTAGGTGGTCATATTATACAATACGTGTTTTGAGTGCCATACTAACATCCCTGTCGTAAAAATCCAAAACATCCAAGACATAAATGATAAAAATGACATGCAAGTAGTGTAAATGTCCAACGCTCCGAATGCAAACATAAAAAGCGGAAATAGGTATGACGCAACACTCCACATGGATACTTCTCCAAGAATGCTCCATACATAATGGCAGCTTGTTATTCCGACCAAGTGACAAGCTAGGGATGAATACGCGATGAGACACAAATAATAACGGTAATTGAAATGTCCGACACATTTACCGGCAACATTACAATGGTGGTCTCGTTTTAAGATGCACTTCCGGCAAATGTAACAATGGTAGGCACGTGGAGGGTAGTTAGCTTCACATAACGAACAAAAGTTCCATCCTGAAAATAAAAATAAAAGTTCGTAAGATACAAGTAAAAAGATCATAAAAAATTATGTAAAATTTATGCGCGGGTCCTGAGGATCGGTAACTGGTGCCAGGATCACATCCCCCCCCCCCCCAAAAAAAAACCACGCACACAAAGACACAACATGAATTTGCTTCAAATCCGAAGATTGTATTTTTTTAATGAACACAACGAAAACATGTGCATCTACACAACAAGTACACAAAACTGCAATAAACAAAAGACCTTTAAACAACAAGACAACCAAGTGATTGGATTAATTGACCTAATTCTGGCCATTCATTTCATACTTTGATAAGATGTCTCCTAAATATTTATTTCTTTTTTCTGAAGATCAATTTCTTGGTAGTCCCCTCCCCTCCCTTATCGGCATACCGATGTGCATCAGACCAAACATTTTTGTTTTGAATTGCTAGTGTGACAGGAGAGGAGAAGATGTGACCGGACCGGGAATCGAACCCAAGACCTTCTGCTATCTTGGCGAACGCTCTTACCAACTGAGCTAAAATGGCACAATACACGTTCCTGTCACACTAGCATCGACCCGTTTTCTGTGGCAATGCCAATGGGCACTAGGCTTTTTTTCTGACTGCGTACAATACAATGCCGAGATTAAGTCTACTTTATGACCCTGGAGTTCATCGATTATTGGAATTTCTGTGCATTATTAAAGTATTCTAGTAGCTTCTATTTCCACCATTCCTTGATTGATAGAAAGCAATTCGAAGTCAGCAACATCCACAATTCCCCCCTCAAACTCCTCGAACAGATCATGTCTAAGTAGGCGAAAATAGAACAAGAAACCAGGTGTTGACGAGTGTAAATACAAATTTCAAATCTATTATGTGGTCTGAATTCGCAAGGTGATTTAGAATGGAGTTGAACGTCCTATAAATGTTACTTCGTTTCAACAGGCTTGATATACATATACGTATATTTAACCCCTCAATCACCCTGTTAAATCAATCCGAGGTGGGGAATGGGCCATACCACTATGCCACCCTACTATCTATTCTGATAAACTGGATCTATCTACTAATTACTCATTTTATAAATGTATATGCAATGTCCATAACAAGATATTTTTGCCAATTTATTTTCAAATTTATGCCAAAAAAAGTTTTTCTTCTCACCTGGTGGGGGTACAGCAGGGAGGATCTGTAGCGAGGTTGAGGTTTCCACTGTCACCACTTTATACATATTGCACATAATATTGACGTACAAGAACGAGGCGTACACGTTACAGACCGTGCATGTCAGTATAGAGTACCCCCCTTCATTCCTCATCCACGGAAACACGATCAGAAAACTCCCGAGTAGCAATGCGTGGATCAGGATCTGAATGTACACTATACATATCTTGTCCAGGGTTTTTGGACTCACTGTTAGCGCCATACTTTCCTTTTACAATCTCTGTAGAAATCTGAGGGTTTGAATAATTTATTTCCTACAATTGTTAGGCTATGTCCATGGTATTTACTACGGTGTTCATTAGAGGCCATCGCTTCTTCAAATCTTCGCCCTTCTATATATCACTATGCGTCAGTATGCGAATAATTGAAGTAATGATGCTAAAATTGATGTAATGATGCGAAGAACTGAAGTAATGATGCGAAGAATTGAAGAAATGATGTGAAGAAGATTATTCATTCAATTCGCATCATTTCTTCAATTCTTCTTCAATTCTTCGCATCATTACTTCAAATCTTCAATTCTTTGCATCATTACTTCAAAGCTTCGATTCTTATCATCATTACTTCATTTCTTCACATCATTACTTCAATTCTTCGCATCATTACCTCCATTCTTACATATTAAGAAAATAATTCATTAAGATTCAAAATGAATAAAACTCATGAAGCATGAAATATATATTTAAGCATTAAGTTACTTAAAAATTACATAAATCAGTTCATAAAATCATATATTTATTGAATAACTGAAAGATATAGTGCAAAAATGAGTATTTATGACAAAGTCAAAATGCGAAGAATTGAAGTAATAATGCGAAAATTTGAAGAATTGGAGATTTGAAGGAATGATGCGAAGATTTGAAGAAATGATGCGAAGAATTGAAGAAATGATGCGAAGAATTAAAGAAATAATCGTTTCTTCGCATCATTTCTTCTCATCATTACTTCAATTCTTCGCATCATTACTTCAAATCCTCGCATCATTACTTCAATTCTTCGCCTGGTGATATATAGTAGGACGAAGATTTGAAGAAGCGATGATCCTTAATGAACACCGTAGTTTACAGAATACTATAGGGTTAAACTTTAAATCGTGGTCAAACTTGCCGTATCTAATCCATACCTTTATACACACAGTAAGAAAATAACAATGTAAAGCGGTCAGTAAATGTTTTGACTGGAGGACGGACAAGCCCAATCATGAGAATTGACCGATTCATTATATTATGAGTAAAAATAGAATATTTAATTTCACCTTTGTAAATTGTTTGCAAGTTATGTGTGTTTCGAGGGGTCTCCCTCCCATCTCTTGATCCGAGTACTGTCAAATAGATTTGAAATCGATAGACTAAGTATGTATTACATTATATAGAAATTAATTGTCCACAGATTAAGAGACTGTCCTCAAATGACTGAGGTATTCTGTCTCAAATTGATGTAGGAAAATTCGGGGAAGATGCATGATTTCATTAGATGTATTTTTGCATCGATTAAGAACAGATAAATTTGCAGCATGGTTTCGGGTACTTAACCCTCGTCAATGGCCCTCAATCCTAACAATGAAATATGACCAAAGACTGTGAAACGTATGTCCAATACCGAAAGACGTAGATGGATGGGTGGGATATGATAATACAGGACCCTCTTTTAAGAAATTTTAAGAAACAAAGCTTCTTTCAGACGACAAAGCCGGCAAGAAATTATTAATACACTTTAAACATCCAGTCACTGGGAACAAGTTTAACTGTTCCACGCTGCAATGGGAAATAAGTAATTATAACATTAATAATAATAATACGGAAGTGTTCCAACTCTTTACCTCCTTGAATGCCCGACACAATAAACAGTATAATGAATTATATTATCTGTTTACCTATTAATGCCCGTTTGTGTGGGTACTATTATATTCTCTCATAGTGTTGCTTTTGGAAGGACTAATTACCTTCTAAAAGCAACATTATGAGAGAATAGTACCCACACAAACGGGCATTAATGGGCTTAGTGCATCACATAACTGTACTATCAATTAATTATAAAATTTATTGCAATTTACTCGAGATATCAAAGAAAAGTGTTCTTTATTTACATTCATGCATTGTTCATTACGTCATAATACTTCCTGAGGGACATGGATAGTCCCCGCGTGCTTAACCAATGAAATCCCGAGGATTAATCATGTGATGCACTAAATGCTGTTAACTATAATGTAAAAATATGATAAATACGATAAAAGAAGAAGATTTAATTTATATCGTTTATTTTAAAACTTCTAAAATTCAATATTATAGATGCAGCACAAATTACAGATTTTTTGGATCTTCGAATGTTTTCACGGTTTTAAATTCAAATCCATCACCAGGTTGAGGTGAGTAGATAAACGGACATATCCACGATATTCGCCAATGCCGACCAAAAATTTCCTCTAAATTTTGATAAAACCCCAAATCATATGTGTAAATATTATGTCTCCGTTCGTATGTCGTAATACCATGATACACATGCTTAGAGTGATAAATAGCTAAAAATGTTAACAAAATAGAAAATCCCATAGTTAAGGTGGATATCAGCACCGAGTACATCGTGTAAAAGTCTAAAATCCTGAATACGAAAGCAACCATAGGGAAAATTGCACAGAAAAGATTCCCGATCGAAAAGTCTCCAAGCAGAGTCCACGTGTAAGGATGACAGAAAATGGCGGCAATTATAGCCTCGATCCAGCAATAGAATACCAGGCAGACGTAATGTCTGTACGTGAAATATCCCACACATTTTCCCGAGAACATACAGTGGTGGTCCCTCCTTAAAATACAACGATCACACGTCTGGCAGTGATAGGAACGGGGTGGGGAATTTCCCTCACATTTGGGACAATAATGCCAACCTAAAAAAAAAAAAAAGAGAGAAAAAGCTCCCTTACATCATTCATCTACATTTTCCTGCATATTGGCAGGGCGTAAATATCATTCATGTGATATCGATGGCCAAAGAAGTTACTAGGACTTTATAGCAGAATATTCAAACTGGACACAGAAGAACGTTGAACTTGTATTTTTTTATATTGTTTGGGCTGATAAAAATGAAGATACTATTGAAGTTTTGGACAAGAATCTCTTCCAAAGTTTAATGACTGCCACGAACTCTTTTAAAATGTCTTTTGTAATATGACTTCTCCCTATATGTACCATAGAACTCGCCTGGTGTACTTCCAGTGCGCTAAGCTCCGTCCATTCACGTGCTATATTAGATTAGTGCATCACATGATAAATCCTTGGAATTCCATTGGTTCAGCACGCAGGGAATATGAGAGAATAGTGCCCGGCCGGGCACTATTGCTTTTTGCTTAACAGAGTTACGTCGCTTTGGAGAGTAATGCGCTATAAATAGGTGTCGCCACTTCCTTGTAATTTTAAAATGCTATTGAGGTCATGTGATGCACTAAACCTATTAATGCCCGTTTGTGTGGGTACTATTCTCTCATAGTGTTGCTTTTGGAAGGTAAATAGTGCCCTCGCTGACACTCGGGCACTATTCCTTCCAAAAGCAACACTATGAGAGAATAGTACCCACACAAACGGGCATTAATAGGTAAATAGAAATCCGTGATTCATTGTCCGGTAATTCCACTCGTCGCATAAACCAATCTGATCACCTCGCTGCTTCGCGGCTCGGTGATAATTTGATTGGTTCATGCGACTCGTGGAATTACTGGACAATAAACCACGGCAAGCTAGATGTTATTTCTTTTAAAAATAGCAATCCAAGGAATGCTTGTGTCGCCTGCGAAGCTGATTTTTTTTTTATTGAAAGTAGGTCAAATATCAAGGGCAAGGTCACTGGGTCAACATTATGGAATGTTTAGAAAGGTCTTTTAAAAAAAAAATACAAATGTGAAATATCAAAGCCCTATCACTTACCAATCAGAAGATAGAGCCAAACTTAAATTTTGTGAAAAGTAGGTCTAATATCTAGGTCAAGGTCACGAGGTCAAAAATAATGGTATGTGTAGAAAGGTCTTGTCACAAGGAATACACATGTGAAATATAGATATAGCCAATCTAAGATTTTTTTAGAAGTAGGTCAAATATCTAGGTAAAGGTCACGAGGTCAGCAATTATGGTATGTGTAGAAAAGGGATTGTTTTTAAAGTAGGTCAAATATCTAGGTCAAGATCACGAGGTCAAAAATTATGGTATGTGTAGAAAGGTCTTGTCACAAGGAATACACATGGGAAATATCAAAGCCCTATCACTTATCAGTCAAAAGATATAGCCAATCTTAGATTTTTTGAAAAGTAGGTCAAATATCTAGGTCATGGTCCAGAGGTCAAAAATTATGGTATGTGTAGAAAGATCTTGTCACAAGGAATACACATGTGAAATATCAAAGCTCTATCACTTGCCAATCAAAAGATAAAGCCAATCTTAGATTTTTTGAAAAGTAGGTCAAATATCTAGGTCAAGGTCACGAGGTCAAAAATTATGGTATGTGTAGAAAGGTCTTGTCACAAGGAATACACATGTGAAATATCAAAGCCCTACCACTTACCAATCAAAAGATATAGCCAATCTTAGATTTTTTGAAAAGTAGGTCAAATATCTAGGTCAAGGTCATGAGGTCAAAAATTATGGTATGTGAAGAAAGGTCTTGTCACAAGGAATACACATGGGAAATATCAAAGCCCTACCACTTACCAATCAAAAGATAGAGCCAAACTTAAATTTTGTGAAAAGTAGGTCTAATATCTAGGTCAAGGTCACGAGGTCAAAAATAATGGTATGTGTAGAAAGGTCTTGTCACAAGGAATACACATGTGAAATATAGATATAGCCAATCTAAGATTTTTTTAGAAGTAGGTCAAATATCTAGGTAAAGGTCACGAGGTCAGCAATTATGGTATGTGTAGAAAAGGGATTGTTTTTAAAGTAGGTCAAATATCTAGGTCAAGATCACGAGGTCAAAAATTATGGTATGTGTAGAAAGGTCTTGTCACAAGGAATACACATGGGAAATATCAAAGCCCTATCACTTATCAGTCAAAAGATATAGCCAATCTTAGATTTTTTGAAAAGTAGGTCAAATATCTAGGTCATGGTCCAGAGGTCAAAAATTATGGTATGTGTAGAAAGATCTTGTCACAAGGAATACACATGTGAAATATCAAAGCTCTATCACTTGCCAATCAAAAGATAAAGCCAATCTTAGATTTTTTGAAAAGTAGGTCAAATATCTAGGTCAAGGTCACGAGGTCAAAAATTATGGTATGTGTAGAAAGGTCTTGTCACAAGGAATACACATGTGAAATATCAAAGCCCTACCACTTACCAATCAAAAGATATAGCCAATCTTAGATTTTTTGAAAAGTAGGTCAAATATCTAGGTCAAGGTCATGAGGTCAAAAATTATGGTATGTGAAGAAAGGTCTTGTCACAAGGAATACACATGGGAAATATCAAAGCCCTACCACTTACCAATCAAAAGATATAGCCAATCTTAGATTTTTTTTGAAAAGTAGGTCAAATATCTAGGTCATGGTTAAGAGGTCAAAAATTATGGTATGTGTAGAAAGGTCTTGTCACAAGGAATACACATGTGAAATATCAAAGCCCTGCCACTTACCAATCAAAAGATATAGCCAATCTTAGATTTTTTGAAAAGTAGGTCAAATATCTAGGTCAAGGTCACGAGGTCAAAAATTATGGTATGTGTAGAAAGGTCTTGTCACAAGGAATACACATGGGAAATATGAAAACCCTATCACTTACCAGTCAAAAGATATAGCCAATCTCAGATTTTTTGAAAAGTAGGTCAAATATCTAGGTCAAGGTCATGAGGTAAAAAATTATGGTATGTGTAGAAAGGTCTTGTCACAAGGAATACACATGTGAAATATCAAAGCCCTACTACTTACCAATCAAAAGATATAGCCAATCTTAGATTTTTTGAAAAGTAGGTCAAATATCTAGGTCAAGGTCACGAGGTCAAAAATTATGGTATGTGTAGAAAGGTCTTGTCACAAGGAATACACATGTGAAATATCAAAGCCCTGCTACTTACCAATCAAAAGATATAGCCAATCTTAAATTTTTTGAAAAGTAGGTCAAATATCTAGGTCAAGGTCACGAGGTCAAAAATTATGGTATGTGTAGAAAGGTCTTGTCACAAGAAATACACATGTGAAATATCAAAGCCCTATCACTTACCAATCAAAAGTTATGGGGTGTGACACCCAAGTGTGACAGACAGACGGACAGACAGACAGACAGACGGACGGACAGACGGACAACGGACAAAGTGATCCCTTAGTGTCGCTGTGCTTCGCAGGCGACACAAAAACATTATTTACAAGATGGAGAGGACATCTCCCAGCTAAGCTACAACCAGGCGATCAAACAAGTTTTAAGGGAAATGTGGCATCAAACTCTGCTACCATAGAACAGAAAGAGAATACGACAAAACGAAGAAATATAAAAATAGAAAACGTTCTATTTTCTCACCTTCCGGGGCGATAAAGGGTAAAACTTTACCACTGGTCGTACAGTTGACAGTCATGATCTTCCAAAGGTTTCCCATAATGTTTATGTATAAAAACGCAAGAGTGACGTAGATCAGAATGGCGGAAGTAGTTTCCTCTTCCCCATATATGCTTTGCTTCCATGGTAAAACTACGAAAATACAGTGAAATGGAACGATGTGTATCAAAAATAATGCATAAACCAGGAATAAACAGTCGATAGAACTCTTTGGTTTCAAACGGCACAACAAATCCACCATAATTCTTCCATTGCTGTACTGCTGCATAATTTCACTTCGCAAATTTCACAATTTTTCAAAAAAGGTACATGTATGAAATCCTAGACGACATTTTCCCGTTTGCAAAACTGATTTCAACCGGAAAAATGTTTAAGTGTAAATTTTATATGATCACCCCACTATTTATTGTAACACACACTCGATCTTTATCAAAATGTTCAAGTTCAAACGCCGCATTATGTGTCAATGTACCTGTACACAAACATAATTGACTATCATTAGCTTATTCTAAACGTATTTCGAAATACCATTTTTTATCTTACGTTCCGAATTTTTACCGATTGTTCGTACACTTTACACAAGCGTTCATAAATTAAATGCCCCGGATAATGGAGTTTATTGTTTCACTTCCTGTATGTAATATAACCCAATATCATAATTTAACATCACGAAACTACGGTAGCCTGAAAGTGACGCGTATAAATTATAATTCATTTGGCGGTCGCCACATAATATTCTGGGGACCGCAACTCAATGATCTAGCTGGCGCCGCATAACTTATCTGGCAACCGCCACTGAATTATCTACATGGCGCCGCAAAAGTCATCTCGACGGTCGCCATTGAATTATCTGGTTGTCACAGGTCTCACAGCTGACATATGTAGCAAAACTTATCTGGTAGCGGTCACTGAACTATCTGGCTGGCGCCGCAAAAACACATGATAATGCTTATAGCCATTTCTTCGTCTACTCAGCTTGTTCGTATTAAATAACTCCGGCGAGTCCACATGAAAGGACAGCGACAGGACCCTAAGTAAAACTAAACCGTGAAAAATTAAATGTAAAGAGATCGATCTGAAACCCATGCGTGAATCTAGAAGGAATTGGGATCCTGGTTGGGACGCCCCCCCCCCCTGGAATTCATCGAAACTGTTCATTTTCATGATTTTTTACGTTTTATTTTCTTAAATTCAGAGGCTGAAACTCCCTTTATTTTGTTTATAAAAATTATCTTAATTGGTAAATGCAACAAGTGTAGTCTAAGGACTGTCGTTTATCATACATGTAACAGTGGTGAAAACTCCAAGAAAATCCCATTATAAAAAAAGACGGATTCTGAACTGAGAAGTGTCAGTTGATGAATTTGAGGTTATTTCATCCGGCTAGCATTGAAAACACTGGATTCTGTACGAAATGGCAAATCGCATAATACCTATTTCACAAATGCGCTCTCTATTTAAATCATATGTATTTCTTTTTTTTTTGTAGTACACAGACATGGTTGTGCAAGTTTGAATAAATCCAAGACTGATGATGAAAGTGACAAAAGCTGTGATTCAAATTAAAATAAAGCCTGTGTTTGTGAAACACGAATGCCCCCGGTGGCATCTTTGTTAGTATGAACACTATTTTCTGTTAAGTACATGTATGTGAGGTCACTGGGTTAAAAGGTCAAAGGTCAAGGTCACGAGGTCAAAAATTTTGGTATCAATGGAAAGGTCTTGTCACAAGGAATACACATATGAAATATGAAAGCCCTATCACTTACCATTCAAAAGTTATGCCCAATGTTAAAGTTTTTGAAAAGTAGGTCAAAGGTGAAGGTCAAGGTCATGAGGTCAAAACTTTTGGTATCAATGGAAAGGTCTTGTCACAAGGAATACACATGTGAAATATGAAAGCCCTATCACTTCCCATTCAAAAGTTATGCCCAATGTTAAAGTTTTTGAAAAGTAGGTCAAAGGTCAAGGTCAAGGTCACGAGGTCAAAAATTTTGGTATCAATGGAAAGGTCTTGTCACAAGGAATACACATGTGAAATATGAAAGCCCTATCACTTCCCATTCAAAAGTTATGCCCAATGTTAAAGTTTTTAAAAAGTAGGTCAAAGGTCAAAGTCAAGGTCACGAGGTCAAAAATTTTGGTATCAATGGAAAGGTCTTGTCACAAGGAACACACATGTGAAATATGAAAGCCCTATCACTTCCCATTCAAAAGTTATGTCCAATGTTAAAGTTTTTCGGACAAACAGACAGACAAACAGACAAACAGATAAACAGACAAACAGACGGACAGGCCAAAAACTATATGCCCCCGAATCTTTGATTCCGGGGGCATAAAAAACACAGAGAAGTAAATGACACTTGAAGCATTTTATTCTATATAAATGTAAAACATAAAGCTGATAAAAAGTTCAAACAAGAAATGGACCAGTACCTACATTACACTTTGCTTTTTCCATATTGCTAGCTGTACGAGTCTATGAGAACACATCATAAAGTACCTTACTGTACGTTTCATATACATGTATTCAGGACAAAACAAATAAATAAATAAATAAATAAATAAAGCTAACATGAAACAGAAAATTAATTTGTAACTGCAAGTATACATGATTGCTGATTGTGCTTTGTTTGTACATATGTACGATGCAATTGCAAAAATCGATAGAGAGGAAAGAACAGACCAGCTGATAGTGGAGGACTGCTTAATGTACATTTATACATTTTTTTTGTATCCCTTAAGTTGTAAATCCTGGGTCCTCAAATATTGGAAACCACAAGTACATCTTATAGAAATTATATCTTAAAAGTATTAAAAAGGCAAATCAGTGAAAAAATGGAACATACACATATTCTGATATACATAATAACAATTCTGATAATATGAATTCTCAATTTGTACGCAATTCTGGATATGTAAATAAACATACTGGTTATTTCTTCACAACTTTCTAACTGCATAATATTGAGAGAGGCGACCTTGACACTACAGATTACATGTACCTTGACACTAAGTATAGGTTTTAAAATAAAATAGCTGCAAATATGTCTACAGTCAGCAAAGAAGGGATAGTCACTTTTGCTTAGTAAGTCAAAGTGACATGGCAAACAATATAAAGCTTATATATGTATGTAAAAGTCTTAAGGTACATGTAAATGTATACTTTATGTATCAACATAAAAATTGTGAACACTACATACTAATCAATTCCAGCTACCATGAATAAACCTTAGTTATCAAGATAAGCTAGACTACAAAATGACAAGGTGCCTTCTAATCACAGAACCTGGTAACAGCTGATACACAAAAGGTAATACTATATATGTAGTAAACAATGATGATATTCAAGCTACTCGCAGCATTTTCAACACTGCTTTATTGAATTTATACTAAATGAGTTGAATATCCATTACTTTCAATAGGTCTGATCAAAGCATCAAAAATATGCAAGTGAAAAAATTATTTTTTGAAAGTGGTGTTATGCTAAAAAGAGAAAATATAAAACAAATATATTACATTCAATGGAATCCTGATCTATCTTCCCTTCCCATACAAACACTTTTTGTCCAGACAATGAGCATGATAAGGCATGACCTTACCATTTATACATTTGTATAAGGGGAGTTCTGCCTCCCTTTTCCAACACATATACATGTACACAACTACACACCCATCCACCTACAGAAACACTACTCTTGTTGATCCAAATGCAAACATTCAACCAGGCACAATGCAAGCATTCAACATATGAATAAAATTAAGTCCCGTGATAAAGATACAGATACAAAGTAAAGATATTAATTACATGTACATGTATCTGAATTCAATTTCATTTTGATCCATGGCTGATATTGTTCTACTAAGTGTGACTGATATTGGACTGACATTTGAAAGGCAAAAAATCTACATATGATGATACATTGTATTTGTCAAAATAATAATATGGTCATAATCACAATGCTTAGATTCGGATATCATTTAAGAATTTCTACCCATAAAATTTAGAGGATATGGCACCTTCGCAGCTAAATAGATGTACATGTAACTCCCAAACATTTTCTGTCTACGGTATATGTGATTCCTATCTTATTCTATGTATGCTCTGTAGACAATACATGTACATATAAAATACTTAAGCAATAATACATGCTACCTTTAAGGCTTCTACTCATTTTCTTTATCTATACATGTATATCTACAAGTACATGTACATGTTATAAGCTAAATTAAATTTCCATCTTTAAATGCATAATTTCTTCTTATTTTGTAATTAAAAAAAACTTAAATATCTAAATAAATGAGTCATCATAAATCTTTGGGATTCTCATAGCAGTCTTTTGTACGGAATTCAATACCATCTCCAGGCATAGGAGAATCAATCAAGGGGAACAACCAGGCAATGTACCATCTAGAACCGAAAATTTCCTTCAGGTTTTCCCGCCATCCTAAATCGTACTTGTACTGGTCACGCCTGCGTTCAAAAGTTGTCATGTTGTAGTATATGTGTTTGGAATGCCATATCATTAAAAAGATCAAAACAGTTGAAAATAGCAACATCAGTAGAGTTATAAAACAAATCATGCTTGTATAAAATTCCAGCACTCCGCACATAAATGCCACCAAAGGTAGAATGAAGCAAAGTAGGTTTCCCCAGCTAAAACCGCCCAATAGTAGCCATGTGAAACGGAAGCTGTATGTCAGACAAAACATAGCACCCAGCCAAGCGTAGATGACTAGTAGGATGTAGTAACGATGGTTGAAATACCCGATACATTTCCCAGTGAACATGCAGTGATGATCCCTCTTCAGTATGCAACGATTACAAGTGGAACAATGGAATGAGCGGGGTGGAGAATTAGCTTCACATGTTGCACAATAACTCCAACCTGTAAGATGTAAATGCACTTAAAATTGATAATTAATCACAATGCTGCACAGTTACATTCAACATGCTTAAAATAAATTCTTTCATTATTGAAAATACATGTAAATAAATATGTCTTGTGCCATTATCAATCAAAGCAAAGTCATAATACAGTGATTTTTTTCAGTAATTTGGGAATAGGGTCGGGGCCCGTGCAATTGGGAAAATCAACGACATTTGGGAATATTTTGGGAAGTACTCATATTAAAAGTTCAATGACAGTTTATACAATCAAAAGTTCAGAATTGAATATTTAATCAGATAATTTTCTTTTAAATAAGATTAAATTTCTTATGCTCACAACAATATGGCAAATAATTAGTAAATTTGCTACTTTTGAACCAGTAAATTTCACTAATTTCAGTTTTTATTCCATCTCTATGTGATTGGGAAATTTTAGAGCCACAATTGGGAAAAAAAGATACTATTTCTCATTGGGAATGGGGCCGAATAACGGCCCCAAAAAGGGGCAAAAAAAATCCCTGTAATATGACGAGATTTCTTCCATCAAGAAATTTTCATTCAAAATAGACAAGTGATCTTTACAATTTTGTTTCATTCAAGGGTACTGGAATCCCCTCATCACCATTATACCAGTACATTAGGCTTCTGTACCCGACACAACATTCAAAAGTGATAAGGGCATTGTTACATCTTTGTAGCTTCAAGTTTCTATTAATTTTATGTTTATTTCCATACAATTTGAAAGTATCACAATCAAATGATTCAGATACCTGCACAAATAGAAAGTTACAGTGTATTTCGAAATATCTGTACCAACTTCAACGATCAATACTGTCAATAGTAAATTTTTACCTGGTTTTAAAAGGGTGGGGAGAATTCTTCCAACAGTTGAAGTATTAGTGAGCATTATCTTCAGCATGTTACCAATAACGTTCAGGTAGATAAATGCACCATAGAAGTTGTACAAAACGATATCAAACACTGTCGTCCCATAGTATTCCGTCATCCAAGGGGCAACCACAAAATCACCAAAAATTATCGTGGCATGGATCAGAATCAAAGCATAACAGAGAGACAAAATGTCTGCCGGGGACTTCGGCTTCAATTGACGCCAAAGGCTCATGGCTATGAGTGATCACTGGAGACAAAAGATTGAAATAAATTAACCTATGCCCATCACTTCTCAATAGTATAATTTTGTTCAATGTCAAATCTCCGCTAGACTTTCAGTTCGAGATAAGCATCTTTGTAAGCGTACGAAAGACTAGGATGAATGATGAAAAGGAAATGGTCGTACGTATCCGGAGTGGCAAAGGGGGGGGGGGGGGGGGTTATTTATTTTCCAGTTGCCCTTTCCTCATGATTAAATGGTCGTCCCCTAAATAAGATACACAAGGAGCTGATAAGATAAGGGCTGTATTTAGCCCTGAATCTCAGCAAGTATTTATTCTACACAATGATCTGTACGCAAGAAAAACTTGATAATTACTAAAATGTAATGTATTTGGAGATTCCTCATACAACTTTTATTTTGGTAAGCTTATTTCTAGATACTTAAATTACAGTCTAAAGAGTAGGGGGTAGCCATGTTTAAAAGAAGCTAATATCGATAAAAAACATTGAAAATTAAGAACAATCTGGCTAATATGGATATCTATAAACTTTAAAACAAAGTTATAGTCTAAACAAGATACTAGAAATTAAATTCAAAAGACTGGTCTCAATTTTTTTCCATAAATTTTAAAATCTTGAATCTGAAATATGGTTGTATTTTGTATTCATTGACTACAAAGTAGGCATTTTACCGCAAAATACACATTGTGTCGAAATAAACTGCACTCTCCTGTTTATTTCATTCCAAAATCTTGTGCATTTCATGTGAACATGTTTAGAATAAATAAATGAATGACTTAAAAAGGGAAAAAATTAAATTTTGCTTATATTATGGCCTAAAACACAGATTTGTAAAAAGCCCCCCACCCTCCCTTTTTCAGTTTTTTGTCTCTGGGGCATCGTTCCCCCCTTAGCTACAGAACCCCACTTTGTCAAAAGATGTGTATTAGTGATATACACCTTCTGTAAAAGTGGCGTTCTGTAGCTGAGGGGGGAACAATGTTTTAAAAAACTTTTCCATTTTCCATTGGTTTCTATAGAAAAAAGACATATTTTTCCTCAAAATTTAGAAAAACTATGTATGATACATCTTATCCAACTGCTGATTATGATGAAACCAATAACTGGCATCAATTTTGTGAAAGAATTTTTTTGAATTTCCCATTTTGAAAATTCCACTTTTTCAGGGCAGATTTTACGCCTTATCTTATCAGCTCCTTTCATACTCTAAAGATCTAATGCTAGGAAAAAAGAAGTCTCTAAACCTGCTGCCGGTCTACAGTACTGCCCGCGCCGCTCACTTCGGAAACTGGATTAACGCAATTTTGATAACTTTGTCATGCAAAAATTCAAATGAAATCCATATCATTGAATAGATCTCGCTTAGTCTTAAATTTTGGTGTATGTGACATGGTAGAGGGTTTATGCAATCATATTATACTGGCAAAATAAATAGATGGGGCATTTTCAATGTTAAATTTCAGCGTGACGTCGCCGAGTTTAACATTGAGCCTATAGAGAGCGTCACGACGTCATGGAAAAAATTAGCATGGGAAATGACCCATCTAAAACTTGGTTTCATTGCGTACACTGACTATCCTATAACTTATGATAAAGTAGTCAAATTCGCGTTTATCAAGTTTCCGAAGTGAGTCGCACGGATAGTAGGTACATGTACTGCTTCTTAGCCCGACTCACGGTGTGTCTTTCGAAGAAAAATCCCAGATAACACCGTCGTCTGCAAGTCGGACCATTACTTCTGGGCAGAAATTCACCAGGGACCGTTTTTGTTAACATGTTCACCTGTGTGCTCTAAGTTTTCGTGTTTTGTTTCGACAAAATGATATAATAAATTCAAACTGAATCAGTTTGCTGTTCAGACGATCTTTGACTTGAGATAGCTCCACCCAGACACTGTGGGAAACCTTCCTCCTTTCCACTAAAATGTCCTGATTTTGAGATCTTTATTAATTTTAAGGATTCGCCAAACAAAAGAATCATGAGGCGATGTTCGTATATATAACAAACATTATATGATCTCACATTTTGGAGGGATGACGGGTAAAACTTTACCACTGACTGCACAGTTAACACTCATGATCTCACCTTTTGGAGGGATGACGGGTAAAACTTTACCACTGACTGCACAGTTCACACTCATGATCTCACCTTTTGGAGGGATGACAGGTAAAACCTTACCACTGACTGCACAGTTAACACTCATGATCTCACCTTTTGGAGGGATGATGGGTAAAACTTTACCACTGACTGCACAGTTCACACTCATGATCTCACCTTTTGGAGGGATGACAGGTAAAACCTTACCACTGACTGCACAGTTAACACTCATGATCTCACCTTTTGGAGGGATGATGGGTAAAACTTTACCACTGACTGCACAGTTAACACTCATGATCTTCCAAAAACTTGCAATTATGTTCAATTATAAAAACGCAAGGATGAGATAGAGCAGACTAGCGGAAATCGTCTCTTCTCCATACATATTTTTCCTCCAAGGTAGAATGACAAAGATACAATGGTAAGGAACAATGGTGATAAGACATAATGCAAAAATCAAGACAAAGCCATCTATAGCGCTGTTTGGCGTCAAACTGCGAAGGTAATCCACATAGTTCATTTTCCCGCGTTGATCCATCTTCGCATCACTTTGCAATTAGTACCAGTAATTAATTTAACAACGCTGAATAATATTTACACCCCTATAGCATCTTTTCAATACCACTTTATGAACCAGGCAAGTGGGCGAAAAACAAAACGTTTAAATCAGGTATGAAATATGATGCACGTAAGTCTGATATTTTTGACATGACTTTATTATTCCATTTTATGTTCCCTTTAAAAACAGCCATGCCGCAACCCCTCCCCATGACAGACACTTATAGAAGTTGTACCTACGTAACTTTCAGAATTAAGAAAAAAAAAATACTAGAGAACTTTTTAGATACTAGTATTGAAACGGTGAAAACAAAACTAGGAAATAGACCCCTTCCCTAAAATTACAGGAGATGATAATCAAGAAAGATGTTTTACACTGAGGCTTAAAAAAGAATACAGGATATCTTGATATGAAATACAAGGAAAATGTATTCTTAAATTGTATAAAATTCTAAAAAATCTGATTTTTTAAAGCAGTTGGAGATAAAATATGAAAACCGGGAAACCACTACAACATTACCAGACATTAACGTGCAGGTCCGGAAGAGAAAGGGAGGGGGACCGGGATTAGAACTCTTTTGAAATCTTCGGAACATGATAGTTTTTACATTTTTGATCATAATGTTAAGATCCGTACATGAAATGGTTCTTCAAATAACTGAAACTGAAGCGGTACCGATGTATACACATAATCAATGATAATATCTTAGTAATTGAAAAATGAAATAATTATGAGTGTTTGAAATCTTTAGACTAAGTGTATCAATGGATATTCCATGGAAGGAGCATGGCATGGACATTTTTTCTCCATCAAGAACGGTTGCCAATACAAATAATGCCTGTGAATCTTCATGAAAATAATATTGAACGATAAGATAATAATCTTGATTTGAATTATTAAAAGAGCATTACACTATTCATTTTAATTCATGTTACTCGTTTTTTGGTAACCATTGTCTTTAGTCTTTGAAAATGTATACCCGTGAGTCCAGGTATACCGCTCACTCAGCCCTGACTCACCAATATTACTTCCAACGATGCAAAAGGAATGTTGACTTTTAGGTAACCAATCGCTGACAGAAGTTTTCAAACGATGTTGCCAGATAGGTTATTTGACAAGAAACTACATTATCATTATTCTTTAAAATCTAATATTGAAATCTTCCTTTTCATTTAAAATTTTCAAAATAAAACCACATTTGACCCATCACTCCATGTTTTTTTTTACCTCATATTTCATTTAATTAGGTTACTTAGATTATCAGACCTTAAAGGAAGTTTGGAGTCGCTCAGTCAAAATGAAGAAATAAACGAAACGATTTGATTGGCTTTCCTGAATTATTTAGGCATGCAGTACAACTACATGTATATACTGAGTTTTCATTGTCCGAAACAAGCATGTATTTAATATATTTTCAGTTTCATGCGTGAACATCGATGGCGGATGCGGCTAGCCAAACAGGGGATGCTTACTCCTCCCGGGCACATGGTCCCACCTCTAGCGTGCTAGGGATCCGTCGATGCTCAATTTGGTGCTTTATTGTGAGTGCTGTTGGGATTATCGTCAGGATCTTCTTTAACTCATTTGTGCAAAGTATTTGGAAATCTTTGTAAAGAAAATAACCTACTCTGAAAGCAGAGTTGGTGCACTTTAAATGAAGATGTACTAGGTAAATTTATTTGTCTAGACGGAATCTTTTTTCTCCTTTATTACGACCAAATTTTCAATTTCAGGTCTGATCCTTCGAATGATTCACTTGCCGCACCGCCCACCCTCTTATTTCAAATTACGCAGACACTTTAATTTAATCCACATTTACCTTTTTAGATAAATTGATATGACAACAAGCAGGGATTAATATTTGTTGATATATTTGTCGTCTATCACAATAGTATTTCCCTCAGCATAGTGAGACCCCCAGTAACCCTACGTCTTATCTACGTCCATTAATTTCACTTTTACGAAATCTACCTTTTCACTTTATTCGAGAAAATAATTGATTGAGTTTGCCTTATCAAAGCTAAACGGGAAAAGTATACAATAAAAACTCATTACAAATGGACCTATTGTGTGATTATAAGTAAATCAGCGTCCAGATGAAAGACCGACAGGAAACTAAGTTCGTAACTAAGATGGTTATGATGTCATTTCATTTCGTCTTGACTTCAAGACTCTTAAATCTTTGTTACCATTACAATACACCAAAGATATTTTGGGTGGAACTATAGTTAAAGTACGATGTTCGTATGAAGCCTCCCTTTTGTTAAATGTAATATTAATGTAGGCTTTGTCATGAAAGTCAGGCGGACCATGGTGACTAGTATATGTTATCATCTAATCTTGATCCCCTTTTGTCCGTAGTCAAATATAAGGCAATCCGACAGTCACTTCTGCCTTGCTTTCTAAACTGAGGATAGAGAGATTGTGATCCACTCTCGCTATTTAAGGTTCTGTGACCAACAGCTTCAAGAAACATCAAGATGCACATCACCTGGTACCACGTCCTTGTCTGTCTATACGTCGTTCAGCGTTCTTTAGCGAGCACGGACGGACAGATGGCCATTCCGTCCAAGAAGCCGGGTTTCAACAGCATTTTCCAGACAGATATCGACAAGGAGGTCCAGAGAGAAGTGAACACATTGAAAAGTCAAGTCGATTTCTTTTCCGACACGTTAGAAAATGTTCTGAAGGAAAACAAAGACTTGAAAACAGACATTTCAAATCTGAAGTCAAATTTTGACGACGCTACAGACCAACTTCAGAAGTTAGAAAACACATTGGCCGAAGCTCGGCAAAATATTTCTCAACAGAACTTGAACTATGCAGACCTTCTGAAACAAAAGAAACAACTAGAACAAATCCTTGCCAGCACGAACGAAAGACTTACGAATAGGACGAACCAACTGACATCCAACGTTACCAGGGTTACCGCTGAAATTGATAATCTTGCCAACACAACAGCTTACTCCATCAATCAAGTTATCGAGGGAAACAACATTCTAAAAACCAGCTTCAAGGAGCTGTCTAGAAACCAGACTCTCATCAATGCGCAAATTGGCAAACGACGCGGAGGTAAGGAATTTTGCATGTGTATAAATGAGTTAAAGAAGATCCTGATGATAATCTCAATAGCACTCACAATAGATCACAAAATTGAGCATCGACAAAGCCCTAGCAAGCTAGAAGTTGGAACAGGTGCCCGGGAGGAGTAAGCATCCCCTGTTTGGCTAGCCACACCCGTTGTCGATGTTCATGCACGAAAATGAAAACAATATGTAAAATGCATGGACTGTCTGAGGTTATGTCTATATAGGAAGTGTTATGGCGACCATTAAACATCTTACAAAATGAAGATTTTTTTGTGTTATTAGGGTAATAAAATCCAGACCAATTTAGATAACCAACACGTCTAATACCATCTATCAATAGAAAGTCTTCTCCGCGCCTTTATACTGGATTATCATATTGATCTTTTGTGTTTGATGTTTACATGTCGTGTGTCTCTTTTCCGTATCGTGCTGTACTCGTCTTTTGTGTTTTTGCATCGGGTGTTTTGGTGTTTTACTGTTGATGCTGCAACGGGGTCTTGTTGGAGATCTCCTCCCTTCTTTTGACTTCTAATGCTAATAATGAATTAAAGTAATAAATATGCATTCTGAGATTTTGTTCTCGAAGAAATCTTCTAATCTTACTATAGAAATATTCTTAATACTCTTAAAACTGAAGAATTAATTAATGAATTTGATCCATCATAGCAAATCTAGGTATTTATAAATGCGTGTATATATTTTCTAGTATCAGATGAGGATCGCTCTGCCTTCCTGGTAAGATTATCAGCAGACAGAACGTTCTGGGGACGTGGTACAATCATCAACTTTGATAAAGTAGAGTTCAACATCGATATGAGTTACTCCCCGTTGACAGGTATCTTCACTGCCCCCGAGAGCGGTCTTTTTACCTTCTCAGCCACGTTCGAGGCATCTAAAAGTGACATTTCAGCTGTGATAGTGAAAAACAATGAGCAGATTTCATCCATGTACGGAGCTGACAACGACAAAAATAAAATAGTAGCTACCACTTCGACCTACGTCCACTTGAACGAGGGGGATGAGGTCTGGATGGAGTGGACTGGCTCAGGTTCAACGATGGTCAAAGGTGGAATATACTCACAGTTCACCGGACATTTTGTCATGAGTGATTAGTGAAATTGGAGAGTAAACATTCAGAATCTCAGTTTGATCACGGTCATTCGAAAAGCTTTTGATTTTTTTTATTTTTACATTTGTACTGATACTAGTAATTTATACTATTTATATGAGAGTACACAACTTTCAATATTCATTTAAGGAGGGCATTGTTTTTGTTAAACATTCTTAATTCATCATAATTTTATGTTTATCGTTTTTAAAACCAGAAAATTTTTCGCTAGTTTATAATTAAGCGAAAGTGAGGCTGATCAAGGTGTCATTATTTTCGCAAGAAAAATGAAGTTTCTCAACTTCACTACAACGGAGCAGCCTTCTGAAACGAAAAAAATCGTCATTTACATTGCACCAAATTTACATGTTTCGGATGTCAAATTCTCTTGGGTGATATATTCAAGTACAAGTATTTATACTCAAGTACAAATGTAAAACAATTTGTAAAAAGTAAGAGTATGTGAAAAAACAAGAACTGGATTTTTCACTTAGCTGTTGGCGCTACACCGAATCCTCTTGAGGTTTCCATCTTTTCTCTTAGTTTCAAGTCTTTTGTTATGTGAACTTTCTGGTGCACCATATTCAGAAATATTATGTCCAGAAGGCTTCTGTCTGGCAGCAGAATTATACATTTCGTTTTTCCTTGTCAAAGGATCAATATTGATAAAGTATTGAGCATGCACAAGATCTTTAGTAAGATATTGAAAATGTTTTTGTTTGTATTAAAATCCTTGGAAGGACATATTTTCGCGAAAAACATATTTTTCAAACCCTTCATTGCACTCAGATTAGCTCGCGAATGTTTCTGGTTTTATGGAAAGAAACATAGTGTTCAGATGTTATCATTGACCATTAAAGTGGAAATAAGAATCTACTTTTGTATTATTTCTTTTTTGTCTAGGTAGGAGAACTGCTTACCTTGAAATAAAAATGCGCACTTGTTCCTTATGAAGGTAACGAATATGAATACCACGATTTCGTTTTAAAAAATCGAATGTCCCTTCTTGATCTGATTATCCATTACTTGTATTGTTTGATATTTCGTCTCATACGTACATTGTATGGCATTTCATACGTTTAAAATTTAAAATATTTTTTTCTGCTTTGTGATTTGCTGCCGGAGTTGCAGTTCAGACTGATTAGAGATCATTCCCATTTTTGAGATACAAAATAAATTGATTTCACATTCTAAATTGAAAGAAAGACTCGCAAAAAAATAAGTAATGCGTTTACAAGTAAGAACGGTAATCGCAAATACAAATTTATTGTTGTTAACTATGACAAAACCTACTTTGTAAAAGAAAAGTCCGATTCTAAAAATAAGTACACTGAAACAGATATTATTCAGATGTTAAACTTTCTGATCGACAACATTTTTGTGGTGTTTGGAGGAAAGGTCTTCCAGCAAATTGTCGGAATTCCAATGGGGACAAATTGTGCCCCACTCCTTGCCGACATTTTCTTTTACTCATACGAAGCTGAATTCATTCAATCTTTGGTTTCTGAAGGGAAAAGATACTTAGCTTCTGACTTCAACGTCAATTACAGATACATAAACGATGTGTTGTCCATCAATAATCCAAAATTCGCGGATTACCTCAGCTGTATCTATCCTTCGGAGCTTGAAGTCAAAGAAACTACAGAGACAAATAATTCAGCATCCTATTTTGACATAATGTTGTCCTACGACACTGATGGTCACATGAACACCTCACTCTATGACAAACGTGACGACTTCAATTTCAGCATTACAGACTTTCCTTTTCTGAGCAGCAACATCCCTTCATTGCCTGCTTATGGCGTGTTAATATCTCGGTTGATACGCTATGCCAGAGCAAGTACCAAATATACGGATTTTGTTCTGAGAGCTAGGCGTCTTTCAGATAAGCTTCTCAGCCAGGGATATGTTTGTGACCGACTAACATCGTCACTGAGGAAGTTCTACGATCGATATGGGGAACTCGTAATACACTATGATGTCCCACTCTCCAGAATGGTGGATGATATTCTGTCATTGACCATTTGAACCATCCAACCAAAGATTGTACTCTATGTCTTCCGAAATGGAAGTGACCGGATGTGGCAGTTCTACCGAATTGAAGCGGCGGGTGTTGCATGCAAGCAGTATATGCTTGCTCTTCCTGGGCACCTGGTCTCACTCCCATATCGGAAGTTCGCTTCTTTTCATGTGGTGGAGGTTTTTGGTTGTTTTCTTTGGTTCTTGTTTTATCCTGATTTTGTATGCCTTCGGTTTCTGATTTTCTTAATCGTCGATTTTGTGCTGTATACAGGGATATGGTCATTATCCATATTTGTCATTTGATATGTTCCATTGTTGTATCACATACATGCTGTAATGAGTGATCTTTTTGGCAAGAAAGCAAACAAAGGAGGGGAACTCCAACAACACCAAGTTGTAGCACCCACAGCAAGACCCCAAAACACCCAATGCAAAAACACAAAGCAGACAAGCACAAAAAGAGACGCGCTAGGGACAAGGAACGTCAACGCACATTACAGAAACATCAAACACAAAGGACTACACATAAACCAACGAGACCAATGGGAAACCGGTGCCGACTTAGGACGGCCATCTTCCACGGAAATAGCAGAAGGTATGGTTATCCTGGATTACGTGCGCACAACCCTCCCATTTTTCCGATTACCCAGAGGTCTCGAAGAACGTACAATTGTGGTGTAAAACAACCTCCTCACTGTCAGATGACCACACACAAACAAGACCGCAAAACGCAGGGGCACAAGCAACACAGATGAATATGTGAATGGATATAAAAAGAGGGCCTACGTAATACAATCCGTGCTCTGCCGCCGCGAGCTCATGTATGTTATCACCCGAGGAGTCCGACTGACATTCAGAGAGGACAGGTGGTCGGGGCCCAATTCTTTTTCTCCGAAGTCCCGTCTGGAAAAATGCAGCGCTTGTTTCAAGTTGTTCGGTTTGGATTTCCCCTTGTTTCTGATTTTTGGAATAGTGATTAAAACTATAATACGAAACTGCAACGTAAGAGCATGTAGAAATAGCTCCATAACAGGGCTAAGACCAATCGCTAAGGAAGAGTTAGCATTTCCCCGCATTTCATACTCGTTCCCTCAGCAACAAATAATTTCTATTCTAATAAGACGTGAGACTTTCCCCTATATGTATACTATTAAACTCGCCTGATGTAAAATCTCCGACAAGCTTCCAGTCCGCTTAGCTCCGCCGATCCTCGTGCCATAGCTAGAACTCGCCCGGTGTAAAATCTCCAACAAACGTCCAGTCCGCTAAGATCCGCATGAGGAACAATATTTGAATAGAAATGACAACTAGCTAGCCACGAAGAAGCAGCTCTGTGATAGTTTAATCGGTCTATGCGACGAGGGGAATTACGTACTGGACAATAAATCACGGCTAGCTAGTTCAACACCATGTACAACATATAAAGTGAAGAAATTGAGCATTTCAAGTTTTCATGCAACTGTTGCGACGTGTGTTGCATACAGACAGGAGACTCTGAGTATCCCCGAGCACCTGGTCTCACTTTGACTGTTCCAACGGAATTTCTTATTTAGACTGAATAACTGATGCGTACGTCTTTAATGTATATTCGGAATATTGTTTATTCCGATGTTCGCAAGTGTTTAATGGAAGTTCTATTGTGAGTGCTGTTGAGATTCCGTCTTTTCGATCTGACATGCCTACGTTCGATTTGTGCAGGTATATGACGTAAAAGCATTGTGACGTCATTAAATTCCATTGAAAACGTAATGTATGTAATCCTGTTTCCCTGAATTCGGTCTTTTCGAAATACAGAGTTACTTCCCATTTGTGCAGGTATCTGACGTCAACGCATTGTGACGTCATCAACTTCTATGGAAACCAGCATGAAATTCAGGGAAACAGGGTTACAAATATGACGTTTTCAAAGGAAATTAATGACGTCACAATACTTTTACGTCAGATACATGCACAAATCGAACATAGGCCTGTAAAATCGAAAAGACGGAATTTCAGGCTGGTTTCCATAAAAATTGATGACGTCACAATGCGTTGACGTCAGATACCTGCACAAATGGGAAGTAACTCTGTATTTCGAAAAGACCGAATTATCGTCAGGATCTTCTTTAACTCATTCTAATGATTTTGCGTTACCATCTCGACTTTGAAACTGAACTGCCGGGTACTTCTTTCATGTTTCGACGTAGGACAGTCTGTCAGTGAAAGTGAAACAATTTTGCTAAATGGAGAATACTCGAATACATTGATGAACGAATGAAAATTTCTTATCGTTTGTGTGAACCGAAAGAGAGAGATATTTTCCTGGATGGTAATTTGTTAACACAAAACTATATGTTAAACATATAAGAATTGGAATTGGATTATGACAATCGAAAGTGCTTAACGCATTTCATTGTTTTATTTTGGTTTTCTTTATTTTTGCTTTGAATTAAAACCGACGTCAATCAAATACTTTAGTTACAAACAATAGTTTGAAGTAATATATACAGTCTGGATTTTGCTTTAATTCAGAAATCAACCCATACATCAGCTCCATCAATCATATATCGGGATACGCAGTCGCAACCTGTAGACCGGATTTATGACTTACATCGTATGTTTGGATTTTTACATTTTGCCCATTCATGTTGAAGATGCAGGGGGAGCTTGGATGCATCAGAGCGCATATAGAGTAAATGGCGATGTCGAATTCCGGACTGACTCCATAGAAAAATGAACCTTTGGATTTCGTCTTTCCTTGCCAATCAAATAAAGCGGCGACCATATTTGGCTGTCAGAAAAAAAGAAATATTCAAATAATTTTAAAATCATGTTTGTCAACATCTGCCTCAGTAACTTTAAAATGAAACATTTGTTCAAGTTGAAAATTCTCTGAGTTGCTACATATATACATATTTGACCATTTCGTTCAAAAACGGTTGAAGTAACGATATAATATTCTAGCTAGCAAGTGAAAAAATGGAAAAGAATTAAAGAATCAATTCTCAAAACCCTTGGTTTCACTAAATATTAGATATGTTTCAAATTTTACGGATCAAATGTTATGTTTTCCATCCACTCAGAATTTCATGTAATCACAAACATTTTATTTTCGGAGATATGATGGACAAGGAAATGAAATCATCCTCTACTTTAACAATGATTGACAATATCATATATAGAAAGTTAAAAGATAAAAGAAATTGTATTTCAGAATAACAAAAGACAAAAAAGGCCATTCCAGAAAAATTGAGAACCTATCTTAAGAGGGGGGATGAAAATAAAGGTAAAATGACGAATCTAAGAGTGGATGAAAATCTTTTTTTCAGAAGTAAAGAAAATAAAATTCTTATGCCAGGAAAGATAAAGCTTTTTGAAATAATGTCTGAAATCAATGAAATATCAACTGAAAAATCTAAATCACAGATTGCTTGGGAATCTAGATATTGATAGGAAAATTATTTGGGAAAATACTTTTAATCCTTTATTAACGAATGATGTACAGTGTTTTCAATGGAAATGTATTAATAACGCAAATTATCTAGAGGAAACAATCAGAATTTTTGGTAATTCGAATGGACTTTGTCATTTCTGTAAAAATGCTATTGAAACAAATGAACATCTTTTTTATGAATGTGAAATTGTGAAACAGGCGATAAGGGGTTTAGAAAATAAAATTTCTGCTGTACTAGAAAACACTGAGACAAACTCAAATATAACATTTAATAAGTTTTGTGTACTATTTGGATATACAAATGAGTTAAAGCCTAAATTGATAAAGATATTTCTTAATTTTTGTTTATTTTCATTGAAATGGATGATATGGATTGAAAGAAATGATATTAAATTCAACAACAAGCAAATCGATACTAGTAGAATGATAAATAGAATAATGCACAACATAAAAAATCAAATATCTTTAAACATGCAATCTAAAAATAATCGGGAAAAGTATACTTTTTAAAAAGAATTGTACTTGAAGTGGTAGAAAACAAATTCCATACTCCTTGCCAAACGATACTAATACTAACATATTTAACATTCTTTGAATATTTACTATAATTAATATACATTGTATCCATTTCAAAAAAATGTAAATGAGATTGAATTAAATAAAGTAAAATGATTGAAAAAAAGTGAGAGAAAAAAAAACAACAAACAAACAAAAACAAAACAAAAGGTGCGATGATGAAATGGCTCGAAGGAAACTAATACTCTAATATGACTAATTGCACAGAAAGCACAGCACAAGTACTTTAATAAATAGAGCCAAAATACTGAGCACTGAAAAGAAAGAAAAAAAAAAACAATGATTGATAGCAACGTTGAAATATAAAGTAATTTATCAAATTTCTTGAACTTTCTGAAACGTGGATCCTATAGCATCATATTCCACCCATCCTACGTTGTTCGGTACAATTAATAACTTTCACACTCTTTGGCCATATCGCATTGTTTAGATTGAGGAATACTGACGAGGGTTAAGTACCCGAAAAGTGCATGCCTGGTCCATGCTGCAAACTTATCTCTACTTCAATGGTCCACATGTTTAACGTCTTCAAATTCATTAGCATCATTTGAGAGCAGATTTTACAGCATGGACCAAACATGCATGTTTCGGGTATTTAACCCTCGTCAGTGATCCTCAATCTAAACAATGCAATTAGACTAAAACCTGTAAAAATTATGTCCTTAACATACCGATTGACGTAGCAAGATGGCAGGGATATGATGCTGCAAATTTATCTGTTCTTCAATGATGTTATTGAAGCTGAATATACTAGTACTCCCTAAAACAAAACCCCAAAAAATGTGAGGAACCCTTCTCTGTACACAACACAATGAATCTCATAGACGTAAGAAGAACAAACTTGCCTCTGCTATAGCTTTGTAACCCTTGTAATTAAGTCGGCCAGCCTTTTCTTCCATGTAGAACTGTACCCAGTTATGGAAGCCAGAAACTTTATCTGGTTTTAGTTCACCAACAATCACGTGCTCAAAACCGCTGCTGTCACCGGAAGCTGGCCCGCTACTGGAGCGAGAATAGAGGTTGAACCAGAGCTCTTTAATTGTATCTCGGAAATCTGCCATATTTGCAACTTTTCCTGAAAACCGAAAAAAGTAATATGTAACATAAAAATAACACAACACTGTATTAACCAGGAAGGTTAATTTAAATATAAATATCAGTTTTAACTTAGAATTTTTCGCTCCTATATTTCTACGCTATTAATTGTTTTGTGAATGCCTTTTGTTCTTGATACATTACTCGTCACAATTTTAAAGTCTTATGGTCTGTAATTCATATAACATTATATATATTATATCATTCATCAGAGAGCATTATCATGTAAGACTTACCGTTATCTAGAAGAAATTTATATGTTAGGTCCATGACCGATGTTTGCATGATGACATCAAGAAAGTGGTTTATTTCATTCCATTGTGACGAGGTAAGTGTCTCCACTTCTCCTATCCATGACTTGTAATTGTCAAGCAAGGGAAGAAAAGCTTGGAATGTTGGTTTGCTGAACACATTATTTTCGTTTATCGTCATCAACCTACAACATATGTGAGTACATTTGTTTCGGGAATATTTGTTTGCTTACTCCTCACACCTGTATTATGCAATTACTAATTTTCACTCCTGATAAGACAACGGACTCAAATGGGCGCCGGATGCTGTCTCAACTCATGATTGTCATTTGTGTTTGATGTACTGGAGTCTGTTTTGATTGATTGTAGGACCGTTTGATGTGTTGTTTGTCTAGTTATCCCCCTTTGTTTCGTCTGAATCTTGTTTGTTGTATCCCTCAGTCAGTGCAGGACAGTCTTGAAGCAGGTCCCATTCATATTCTTCAATAGACTACTCCTTGCATTGAGTGTTTTTGGTGTTTTGCTGTGGTTCCTTTAACCAAGTTTTTTTCTTTGGAGATACCCTCTTTTCTCCTTCTGCATTACCTGTTCTCTCCATATTTTGTTAAAATTATTGTGTCACCTGCGAAACATAGCGACACTTAGTGATCACTTTGTCCTTTGTCCGTCTGTCCGTCCATCCGTCTGTCTGTTTGTCACACTTTGACTGTCACACCCTATATAAGAGTGATTCCTAAGAGCCGCTATGTTTTGCATGCGACACATGCATTCCTTGGAATGCTTTTTTTATACACAGAGAAGTTTTTTTTTGTTTTCTATCATGACATTTTAGTAAATTGCTTTATACTGTTCGACATTTATTGGAGTTAATGAAAAATTTCATAATGTAGACACAAGACTCAAACGAATCATTCTATATTACTTGTATATATGTTATTTATTTTTGCCATTATTTTAAATTAACAAACTTCAACTTACGGGTATGGCGCTGCATCTACATTATTATCACTTGCACGGCCCTGGAACTCAATTTGATAATCCCACAATTCAGGCCTGTTTACGTCATTATTCCACAGCTGATCGGCTACGCAGCTTAAATCACAAGGGGTCGGATTCCCAACCCCGCCACTGGAGCCCTCTCCTGGATTCACCACACCACCATCTTTCATTAACAGAATGGAAGAAAGAAGTGAATAAACAGGGAAAGTGCAATTTTCTACCATTTCCCTGCCTTATTCAGTGACGACAACTTTAAAGATGTGTGAATTTCATTAGTTTGGTCTCATCAATTATATGCAGTTTACATAAGGTAAACGGTTGACAGCTATTTTGCGTTGAAGTCTGACATATAGTGTGATTTGCATAAGGTCATAGCAACGGAATAGTTTGTTTTTGTTTTGATCCGAGGCATAATTCTTATGTATTGTCCACACAGACTAAAGGAGACAAAACATTAATAAGGAAAAAAGATAAAGTGCATTCTGGGATCAGCACCATAAACTAAGAATGGACTCAAATCCTCAAAACAGCATACTAATTTCGTAAAAAAGAGCGAAAATTTTTAATATGCGCTCATCAATTCTACTCTACTCTGATGAGAACAAACTAATGAAATTCACACGTCTTAATCATGTTTACAGTTTCCGTTACTAGAAATGAAAAAAAATTCTTTGAATAATGATAGTCATCCTTGGCACCTGGTCTCACTCCCATATCGGGAGTTCGCTTCTTTTCATGTTATGGAGGTTTTTGTTTGTTTGCTTTGGTTCCTGTTTTGTCCTGATTTTGTATGCCTTCGGTTTCTGATTTTCTGAATTATCGATTTTGTGCTGTATACAGGGATATGGTCATTATCCATATTTGTCATTAATATGATAACGAGACAAAAGGATATTGACTTGGGTCCATTCTTCTTTTATGGTGATCTGCCCTGACTAAAGAAAGTTTTGTCGTCATTTATCAATACGATCATTTCGTAGGTAAAACAATTTGTCTTCATAATTGGCCTAATATATTCTACCGCATCGTAAATATTAAACAAATTACTTTGAAATAACATATACATTAAACTAAAAAAGATTCATAACTGTAGACAGATTACAAAGATTGATGAAGGAAAATGGAATAAAAAGACATGGAGATGATTTGGCGACATGCTTGATTTGTATGCCAAACGTTTGTTGAATTTCTCCATTTGGACGTGTTACAGTCCTGAATAACACTGCATATTCCTCGATAGTAGGAAGTTCTGCACCATATTATGTTATTGTAGCGAATACATTTATAACCCATCGTGAAAATTAGAACCAGTATAAAAGACTTCAGGAAGTACTGCCGATTTCGCTAAAATTACCCCCCCCCCCACGCGAATTGTTTCAACCACATTTACTGTATCACTCCTAAATTATTTGCTTTGGTTTTGTGGCATATCAAATTATCAGATAAACTCCACTGAAATATCTACAGCAACACACGAAACACAATGATGAGACTGTTCAAAGCAATATGTGATAAAGACATGCAGCAAAACCAGACTCGTTAACGCTAATGACGTTAGGAACGAACTGTGCTATTCAAACGGCTAGATATCTATAGCTAATGATATAAAACAAAGGAGGGGATATCCAACAACACCAGATTGCAGCTATCACAGCAAAACCCCAGAACACCCAATGCAAAAACACTGAGCAGACAAGCACAGAAAGAGACGCAAAAGGGACAAGGTACGTCAACGCACAACACAGACACATCAAACACAAAGGACTACACAAAAAACCAACGAGACAAAGGGACAACCTGTGCCGACTTAGGACGGCCATCTGCCACGGAAATAACAGGTGTGGTTTTCCTGGATTACGTGCGCAAAACCCTCCCACTTTTCCGATTACCCAGAGGTCTCGAAGAACGTACAATTGTAGTGTTAAACAACCTCCTCACTGTCAGATGACCACACACATACAAGACCGCAAAACGCAGGGGCCCAAGCAACACGGATGAATATGTAATTGGATATAAAAAGAGGGCGTACGTAATACAATCCGTGCTCTGCCGCCGTGAGCTAATGTATGTTATCATAAAGTAGTCTTTTCAGACTCATGAAAGTAACACTTGATACTTCAGTTAAAATTACATTGTTTAGATTGAGGATCACTAGTACTGACGAGGGTGAAGTACCCGAAACGTGCATGTCTGATCCATGCCTGCAAATCTATCTGTTTATAAATGATGCTATTGAATTCGATGACGTTTAACACCCATGTACATTGATGATGATGTTTTGTAAATTATCTAATCACAATCTTAAAAAAGCACCTGTGAAGTTTGGATGAAAGCGACAACATAAGTATTCAATCAGCTTCATGATATTTAGGGTATTTTTTTTTACAAAATAGAACCTAATTACTTCAATATATGGAGAATGTGATAAATTTAAACTAAAAATTGCAAACGTTCCATTCCTGAGTATCACGATTGTGTTAAAATGTCTGTTTGTTATATTTTCTTTTCTCGCGAGAAAGTTCTGATACACATTTTATATATTTTTTTTCAAAAATTGTGATTTTTGGAACGTGATTTCGGGTTTTGTGTCTGATGTTTATTCACTTTGATTCAACCCCCTCGTTTTGTGAATTCATATACATTTGATACCTCAGTAATGAGCAAGTTCAACTAATCAAATGGTGCTTTAATCGAGAGGGTAAAACTTTGTACATCTAAATCGAAGTGTTTCTTTTCCGCTACAGAATACAAATCATACAAATTATGGACATGTAGTGACCTGTGTATTGCCTTGTCCTTCCTCTTGGACAACATTTATGTAAGATTAGGTGAGAATCTCTACAAGCAGGTTGTAGGGATCCCTATGGGTACCAATTGTGCGCCTCTCAATGCAGATTTATTTTTATAAACATATGAAAAAGAATCTATCCAAAATCTTCAAAAGACAGGGCCCGGACCACCCGTCCTCTCTGAATGTCATTCGGACTCCTCGGGTGATAACATACATGAGCTCGTTACAGCCGACAGAGCACGTAATCCAGGATAACCACAATGCCTGCTACTTGCATGGCGAATGACCGCCCTAAGTCGACACCGGTTGCCCATTGGTCTCGTTTGGTTTATGTGTGTTATTTGTGTTCCATTTTCTATGTATGAGTTGGTGTTCCTTGTCCCTTTCAGTCTCTTTCTGTGGATGTCTGTTCTGTGGTTTATTTTGCATTGGGTGTTTTGGAGTTTTGCTGTGGGTGCTGCAACCGAGTGTTGTTGGAGATCCCCTCCTTTCTTTCAAAGGGTTAAATATCCGAAACGTGCACGTCTGGTTCATGCTGAAAATTGAACTGTTCTAAAATGATGCTATTGAATTCGTCCTCCATTTGAAGTTATTGTGTTAAACGTCTTCAAATTCAATAGCATCATTTAAGAACAGTTCCATTTTCATGAAAACTGAACTATTCTTAAATGATGCTATTGAATTTGAAGACGTTTAACACAATAACTTCAAATGGAGGCCGAGGCAACTAACCGAAAACATGGAGTATATTTGTAATTCGGAAGGGCGAGCAACTGACTTTGCTTATGCGGCAATGCGATATGTAATAGTTTAACATATGACATTGTGAATACAGAAAAAAATTTAAGATATGCATATAAGCGATGTCTACATTTAGGCATTGAAAAAATTGGGTGATCTTGGATAATATATCTTTAAAAAAAAGATGAACCAGATTCATATGGATTTTTCTTCCACTAAAAAAAATACATGAAAAAGTGTTCCTAATTAGTGTAAACGTGGTTGTTATCGCTTGGGGAAAACATCAAGACGTTTTACATGGGGAAATATTGGAGATGTAAATGTAAGAATGCAGTAGGATTATTTTCGCAATAGGAAAATTTGAGCGAAGTTTATTGATTCGTGTAAAACTAAACTAAAAAAAAAACCTACCCGCATTCGAAAAATGTACTCTCTCAACCCTATATAATTTAGATTAATTGCCATTTGTAATTTTATAGCTAAGTAAATCATTTTATTCTTACCTTCGCATTGGCTCTGATAGTCTGAGCAGCAGTCATTGTATGCTAGACATAGGGCGTTACACTGACATGGCTTAGAGTGATCAGCGGAAGTGAAACATCGTCCGGTGCAGGTCTCTGAAAATATTGTAAATGTCTTTTGTATGCTAGATATAGGGCGTTACACTGACATGGCTTAGAGTGGTCAGCAGACTGATGTGAAACATCGACCGCTGCAGGTCTCTGAAAATATTGTAAATGTCTTTGATACAGAGGGACTTTGTTTTGACTCTGTTTTACGGAATAGCATTTTCTTCTATCTCAACCTGATATATTTGGTGTTTGGATGTCATGTGTGGTTTTGCTTGTTCCTTTTCTGTCTCTTTTTGTACATCCTGTTTTCATACAGGGGTAGTTCGAGGTATTGCTGTGGGCACTGCCATCGGGTCTTGTTGGAAATCGTCTCCTTTGCTTCTTATCGCAAATGAAATTTCGTAACAAGCTCCAACCGTATGAATTTCATTCTAAGGACAAGTCGACTGACTTACCAAGAAGCGTACTCAATCAGGAGTATATTTTCAAATCATGACTTTCTCATTGCGTTAATTGCTGGAAGACAAAATATATGAAACGCTATGGTTTAAAATATCCGGAATATAAGATATGCAATCAATAATCATCTAAAATACTGAATTAGATCAATTTACCAATTTGTACTTGTTCTTCCCACCTGAAGTTACGGGTTTGCTCTCAAGGAGCTGCTTTTAAAATCTCCCTGAATACCTGATCGGTGAATGGAAGTCTAACAAAAAACCCGAAATCAGACTTTAAAATCAAAATAGAAAGACTTATAAGCCCATTGGAAAAAAAACAGATCTTCCTCACGAAAAAAAGACAAATCAGGCAAATAGACGGAGACAATGACACAGCCCCATAGTCTCACGAAGAGCGACTTAATCCAATTAATAACATTTAAATAATTAATGTGATAATTCTGCCGAATGGAAGTGACGGGTGTTGCATGCAAGCAGGAGATGCTGACTCTTCCTAGACACCTGGTTTCACTCCCATATAGGAAGTTCGCTTCTTTTCATGTGTTGGAGGTTTTTCTTTGTTTGCTTTGTTCTTGTTTTATCTTGAATTTTGTATGCCTTCGGTTTATGATTTTCTGAATTCTCGATTTTGTACTGTGTATTGTGGGAGGAATTATAATCGGAATAGTGGGAGGGTTGTGCGCACGCAATCCAGGATAACCACACCGTCTGCTACTTACGTGGCAGATGGCCGTCCTAAGTCGGCACCGGTCGCCCATTGGTCTCGTTAGTTTATGTTTGGTCTTTTATGTTTAATGTTTCCATGGTCTGAGTTGGTGTCCCTTTTGCGTCTCTTTCTGTGGGTGTCTGTTCTGTGTTTTTTTGCATTGGGCGTTTGGGGGTTTTGCTGCGAGTGCTGCAACCTAGTGTTGTTGGAGATCCCCTCCTTTCCTTTGGGATATGGACATTATCCATATTTGTCATTCTAAAGTCCAGTACAAGTGCAGAATGCGGAATCTCATCAATCAGAAAATCACTGTTACAAAAGTTGTTTTCGTCATGGAGATGACTTTTGGTAACAAAACAATAAATAAAGAAAAAAATTTTCTTAGCTCTTTCGTTGATAATCCATGGGCAATATTCGATTTTTATCTGCATTAATCCACGACAGTAATAATTTGCTTTAAAGAATGAGTTACCTTTCTTTTCTTGCATAATCCCATATAAAGTTCAAAAAGGGAGAAAATTGAATTACCAAGCGCTTTCATTTTTTTTTCACAGATGACGACTTATTTTTGATTTACACACTGAGCGCGATCAGTCTGCTCAAACAGCTGTAAGAAACATTTACCACTGTTATGTTTTTGTCTTTTGATAAATCGCTCTGTATGACTGGTTACGAGTGTCCGGAAAGATGTTATATAATACGCGGTGAAAGGATACACAATATTCCGTAATGAATGATGCGTAAGTGCAATAATCCATAATGTCATATATAAACAAGTAGTGTATGAGAAAAAAAAAAGTCGTCCCTACGAGGGCTGATTGATATGCTGTGAGCCTCGTATTATTGGAGTTGAATTTTATCAGACATTATGCATATTTTTTCTACATAATCCCCTCCAGTATCTATACACTTATGCCACCGTTGTTTAAGGGCCTCAATACCACTTTTAAAGAAATCCTTATCTCTTGACTGGTCAGAAAACAATCCACTGCAAGTATGACGTCATCATAGACTGAAAGTGGGTGCCAGATATAGCTGCTTTTAGTGTAGGAAATAGATGAAAGTCTGATGGAGCAAAATCAAGTAAATGAGGCGGATGCTCAATCAAATTAAAGCCACAAACATGAATAACATGGCAGTGAAAGATTTGTGAACAGGGGCATTATCCTGATGGAACAACACAACTTTAACTAGTAAGCTCTCCGCGGCGCTTAAGTTTTTGTTTTGTTTTTTTTTTTAATATTTTCCCGTAACTTTGTCAGAAGTGAAGCATAGTATGTGTCATTGATTGTTTGTCCTTTTGAAGATAATCTACCGACAGCAGAATAACTTCTGCATCCCGGAAAACTGAGGCTCACAACATATCAATCAGCCCTCGTAGATACAACCAGGTGTCCTATGAGTGTTGGTATACGCTGTCTTCAAATATCAGAACTCAAATTAAAACAATTTGAATCTCTTGTAGTAACATAAATTTCATAACAATTTAGCACATTATATGATCACTTCATAAAATACTGTCTATAGGGAATTGAAAGCTTGCTTGTTTGAAGTAACATCTAAGTGGTAAGGTTAAGTTAGTCACACTTTGCAAGATATATATTATATGCCATGAACATGTATACTTCGAGGAGTAATTTCTGTTTTAAAATACATACTCCTTCCCATACACAGCAAAGAATACTAATAGGATATTATAACGCGAGCAGATTTAACAGTGGAAAAACGCTAACTAGTGTGCAGTTTAAATTGCTCATTGGTCTTCGTTTGTTCTATACTAAATATTCCAGAGAAATTTCTTGGAGATTTTTCATTTCTTTTCTAATTTGACGTGAATTTTCATATCTATTTCTGTAAATTGTGGCCATAAAGGTAGTATTCAGACCTCACGGTCGTACTATTTTTATGTATGTATGCTTCAAGCAAACCTATTAATATATAAAAGTCGTACCTCCTTTGCATATTGGTGCATAATCAGAGCAGCAGTCCCCATATCGTTCACAAGCAGAGTTACACTGACATGATTGACTGTTGTCCAGGGCAGCGTCACATCTCCCCTCACATGTGTCTGAAATTATCAATGTACGTAAGTGTTCCAACCCCCTTTACCTATACTGAAATTTCAAGCCACTTTTAATGCACCAGACACGTGTTTCGGATAATAAATCCTCATCAGTACTACTTAATTTAATGCTAAAGTGATTTTAAGACACAGTCAAATACATTTAAGTTGCGTCCTCTAGTTTTATTTTTTGAATTTCAATTTATGAATTTTGAAAAGGTTGCGCGGCTCCAAATTCCCTGTAGAGTCGATTCAGTAGCATAGTTTACTAAAATATATATTACACTTCAAACATCCAGTCGCGCGGAAAACGTTTCATTGCTCCATTTGTAAAAATGGTATCAGTCACATTAATTGTGAGTGTGAAAATAAAATTTTTAGAAAAGAAAAACGACAAAAAGGATATTTAAAAAGATAAATCAAATGACGAAAACATCTGCGTTTGGTTAAAGTTTGCACTAACGATGGGAGTAATAGAAGGTATAAAGGGCGACTCAGGCATACCCTGCTGGCTTACTACGTATAACAACCTGCCTTTTATTGTGAAATGATAAACAAAATTAAAAGGTAGACAGCATAACCATCGAAATTGCGTAAGAATCATAAAACGCCTGTTATGCCGTTGATATGATCCTACTGTCACCATCTGGACGATCACTGCTTGACCAATCTACAAATTTGTACCAGCGTATTCTTTTAAAACTGTCACTCCATGACAGACCTTAGGCACGGTCCATTTGATATTCTGGGGGGGGGGGGGGGGTGGCTTGGGTTTTTAGTTGGAGCAAGATTATTTTTTTCGCCCCGCACCGGGGCAAAATTATTTTTTTCTTTCAAAGTTGGAGCAAGGAAATTTTTTTTTAACAATTGATGTGAATATTAAGAATGTTTGTGTTTTTTTCAATAGAAATTTATTTTTATTTAAATTACTCCAAACATTATTATTATGTAAAACTTGTATTCACTTCTAAACTGAGAGAGATGAAAGATTTTTACAATATGTGATATATAATTTTTAATAAACAAAATGTATATAAGGTCATGTAACATGTAAGAGGGCCTGATGCAAGTTTTTACATGTAGAAATGAAAACTAGTGAAAAACTTATTTAAATTCTCCTTCCAAGCTTGTATATAAAATTAGACACCATGGTGATACATATGTATCTATTAATAGTAATAAATTATATTGATTGTATTTAAGCATTTTAATTGTTTCATACACATGCATTCTGTTGATATTTTCAAATATGAACTTGCTATTAAAAAAGAAAAGTACGGCGAGCGAAGCGAGCCAAATTTTTTTTATAGAAAGTAAAAACTGCGGCGAGCGAAGCGAGCCGAAAAATTTTCAGGAATTTTAAGCGAATTTTATGGTTATTCTTCAAATTCAGATTACTTGTAAGAGCAAGATTATTTTTTTCTGTCACGCCATAAGCAAATTTATTTTTTTCATCAAAATTCAGAGCAAAATTATTTTTTTTGAAAAAAACCCAAGCCCCCCCCCCCCCCCCCCCCCCCCCCCCCCCAGAATATCAAATGGACCGTGCCTTAACAGACTTCTTTAGGGAAGAAAGGACCTTGTCCTCTCTGAATCCGTCGGATTCCTCGGGTGATCTCGCTCCCATTTTGGGAGTTCGCTTCTTTTCATATGGTGGAGGTTTTTCTTTGTTTGCTTTGGTTCTTGTTTTATCCTGATTTTGTATGCCTTCGGTTTATGATTTTCTGAATTATCGATTTTGTACTGTGTATTGGGATATTGTCATTATCCATATTTGTCATGCATGAGCTCGCTACAGCCGGCAGAGAACGAGCAGCATTTGGAACGCCCCTCCCTTTGATATCCATTAACATATTCATCTATGTTGCTGGGGCTCCTGTGTTTTGCTGTCTTGTTTGGTTTTTTTTTCATCTTAGAGTGAGGAGGTTGTCTTACACTACAAAGTGCGTTCTTCGAGACTTCTGGGTAACCGGAAAAAGCAGATGGGTTGTATGCACGCACTCTGGATAATCACACCATTTGCTACTGGTGTAGCAGATGGCCGTCCTAAGTCGGCAGCGATCGCCCATTGGTCTGGTTGGGTTATGTGTGGTCTTGACTCTTTAGTGTTTGATGTTTCTATGTTGTTTATGGAGATTTTTTTTCCTTTTTGCTATTCTTGCTATGCATGACAAATATGGATAATGACCATATCTCTGTATACAGCACAAAATCGGTAATTCAGAAAATAGGATACCGAAGGCATACAAAATCAGGATGAAACAGGAACCAAAGCAAACAAACAAAACCTCGACCACATGAAAAGAAGCGAACTCCCGATATGGAAGTGAGACCAGGTGCCCGAAAGAGTAAGCATCTGCTGCTTGTCAGCTCTGTGTTTTGCATGGGGTGTTTTGCTGTCGGTACTGCAACCGGGTGTTAATTGTTGGAGATCCCCTCCATTCTTTTAAGTGTCGTACAATGACAAAATGCCAAACTGCAAAGGCCTACTTCTCGTATTTGAAAAAAACCAAGAATCTTTTATGTCAAGATTAACGTTTTTATAAACTGGTTGAAACTTTCTGGAAATTTTACCAAAGAGTTACTCTCTGCTTCTTTTGAAACTCGGATCTTTGGTTGATTAGCTAGTACTGACCGGTAGAGGATGGACTGTTCTTCCTAACTCCTTAGTTAAGCTTTTGATATAATTCATTTACAGTACGTATATTCATCTGTTTCTTACAAATGAGTCCCTGTGTTTTGATTTCTGACAAAGGAAGATTGACCGAGGTGTAGTATTTTGTGCTTTGATGTCGTCTGTAGTGTTCTAGGTGGTCTTCATTTTCACTTTGGTTCCTCTTGTTTAGTTTATATAGAGTACACAAAATGCATGGTCTGATTGGAAAACAAAATCTCACTAACTGTACTCAAAAGTTCAAGTGTGACTGAATAACTTAATCTTTTGGATAGATTAATGCACTAGTGGAACATGTACAATATACATCAATTTGGTTACAGGTTTAAAAGTGTTTTACCGATTACTTCCTTGATAGAGGTCCAAGGCGGATGTCAATGTAAAAGGCATTGCATCATTTCCCACATGTCACTTCAGTTTGCCTACTTGCTTACTAATAATTATCTCTAAATAACTCCACACAATAATTATAGTACTTTCGTTTCATCTAAGTTTTTGTTCTGTTCTTTTCTGTACTTTATATAATTACCAGTCGCTTCAAAACTGCAATTTTGTAGATTTTTCTTGGAGTGGGAGAGTTTGCTCACCTAACAGGATAGCCACACCGTTCGATATTAAATTGTTGAGGACTGTCCAAATCCGGTACGGGTGCATATTGGTCTCTCTATGTATGTCAATCTGCGGCGGATAACGCCACCATTCGCTTTTAGATTGCGGATGGAGGTCCAAAATCGGTGACGACTGGACATCGGTCTTCCTCAATTTGTATATATTATTATTTGTATTTCATCTTTTGGTGTGTTTGTTATGATTGTTTGTTTGTCCGTTCGGAGGGGATGTAGTTCTGTGTATCGTTGGCCCACGATGATTGTTGTACAAATGACAAATATGGATAGTGACCATATCCCTATATACAGCACAAAATCGATAATTCAGAAAATCATTAACCGACGGCATATAAAATCAGGATAAAACAGGAACCAAAGCAAACAAACAAAAACCTCTACCACATGAAAAGAAGCGAATTCACGATATGGGAGAGAGACCAGGTGCCCAGGAAGAGTCAGCATCTCCTGCTTGCAGTTACAGTTTTAAAAGTGTTTTACCGATGACTTCCTTGAAAGAGGTCCTATGCGGATGTTCAAAACTTTATTATCTTTAAAACTACAATCTTGTGTGTGTGTTCCGCTGTGTTCAATGGAGATCGTTTCCATACTCTTAGGTATAAGAAAGTCATATCAGTTACATCTCAAACGCATGCGCTTTGTTAAAGTTTCGAACACACAAACAAATTGACGGATATGACAAAGACATTCAAAATATTTCATATAAATGCATGCAAATTTTACCAAAAAAAAAAAAGAAGAAATATGGTTCAATCAGTTTCTCGCCTACCAGCTGAAGAGACCGCCACAGAGACAGACAGAGTTAAAATCCAAAGTGTCATGTACCTCATCTTGCACAAACTGCCACTGATGCCGAGACAAAACTCACTTACATATTAGAAGTAGGCCATAAGTGAAATGGCTCATCACCCATTACTACACTTATGGTATCTTCCCATGTACTTGTCTCAATAATTTCCCTCTAAATGAAACTTTTATGACATTTTGTTATTGCTTTAAGATGGGAAACAATACAGATGCTGGGCAATTTCAACTGGTCACCGCATTGTGGTCAATAAAATGTTAACGTCTTCAAATTGAATAACATCATTTAAGAACAGATAAATTGGCAACGTGGACAACTCGTACATTAAAATAGGAACACGACTGACAAAGCTTAATTGTAGTTTAAAACGTAATATCAACCACTAGCGCTTTTCCTAAATGTGTCTTCATATGTGACTATCTAAATATAACAACATATGTGACTATTTAAATATGACTACATATGTGACTATCTAAATGTGAGTACATAAGTGACGATTAAAATTTGACTGCATATGTGACTATTTAAATTTGACTAAGTATATGACTATTTAAATGTGACTACATGTGTAAGTATTTTTAAAATATGACTTCATGTGTAACTTTTTTAGTGTGGCTAGATATGTGACTATTTAAATACGACTACATATGTGACTATTTAGATATGACTACATATGTGTCTATCAAATATGACTACATATTTGACTATTTAAATATGACTACATATGTGACTATTTAGATATGACTACATATGTGACTATTTAGATATGACTAAATATCTGCCTATTTTAATGTGACTACATATGTGACTGTTTAAATATGATTTCATATGTGATTATTTAAAAAAGACTATATATGTGGCTATTTAAATGTGACTACTCATATGACTATTAAAATGTGACTTCATATGTGACTATGTAAATATGACTACATATGTGAATATTTAAAAATTACTACATATGTGACTATTTAAATGTGACTACATATGTGACTATTTAAATATGACTACATATGTGACTATTGAAATGTGACTACATATGTGACTATTGAAATGTGACTACATATGTGACTATTTTAATATGACTACATATGTGACTTTAAATATGACTAAATTTGTGGTTACTCAAATATGACTACATATGTGACTATTTTAATATGACTACATATGTGACTATTTTAATATGACTACATATGTGACTATTTTAATATGACTTCATATGTGACTATTTTAATATGACTACATATGTCTAGCAGGTAGGAAATACTTACTCCTCCCGTGGACATGATGCCGGTATCAAATTCTCTAACATTGTCGTGTAATCTTTTGATTTGTCGTTTGTCCTGATTGCAATCTGTTTGATTTTATAACTGTGATGTCCGGAGTTTAAAGTCAACTGACCATTTCATCATTTCAGCTTTTCGATTTATCATATACATAAACATTATTTTAAAAATCAAATTTTCGCAATTCTTTCCTTAAACGAACACAAGAGGGGAAAGGGACGGGGTTATGATATATTAGATTGGAGGTCTAAGAGTGATAAGAAGCTGTCCGCAAAGTACACGGTTTGGGTGCTGTCCATGAGAAAACAACATTCTGTATAAACATCAAGGTCATGAGACTCAAATATCGATATATCGAGTTTTATTATCATTATCTAGAAGATATAAGTACATGTAGATAATTCATCTAAAGTGAAGTGAAGCCTTCCAGCCATTAAGTTCGTTCTCAATTGACAGTGCAATGTCAAATAGAGGCATCAATAATTCATGTATCAACACTGCAGGGGCAAACCCAGAACATTTACTAAGGGGTTGGGAATTTATGTACAGTCAAGTCTGGAAGGAGGGTCTCGATCCATATTTATATGATGGGGTGGGGAGGGGGGGGGGGTTAAGAATTACAAGGATAATTAGAAACTCATATTTTTCAAGGCTGCAGAAGCGGATACAGAATTATTACTAATGAGAAGGTTCGGTCCAGACTCGAATGGGGGGGGGGGGGGGGGGGTGGGGTGGGGGGGGGGGGGGGTGTTCAAAGTTATTTTTGTTGTTGGAAAAACTATTTTAAATTGTGAGGAAAGCAAACTTCAGTGGAGGATCACATATCCTCTTTAACCCTTCTCTTCCATGTCACCTGCTGCATGGATCCGCGCATGAATTATTGACGCCGAGATTGAAACATAGTTCGAACTGATTTACAATTTTGTAATTGAAAAATTCCATATCCTTGTATCTGACGGTGGATTGGTTCTACATAAAGCAAACGGAGGCGAAAACATCTTAAAAAGAAAATCATTTAGTACAAGAAGTAGCCCCTGATGAATGATTGAGTATGCATGAAGAATTTAAAGAGGCAATACAATTTTCTCTCAAGCTTTACTGGTCGTTTTGTAAATCATTTACTCAATATATATGACATTTTACCCTATTGCTTCACATAGATAACTGAGCAGAATTTGAAATTAATTAAATTTTATACATAACACGAACGTATTGTAGGATGAAAATTGTCTATCGATATTAAAGAAGAAGTCATTACCCAAGAGCCTATCAGCTCAGTCAGGTTAGTTACGTTATATTATAATTATATATATGCACATGAAATTTATTTCTTTTTTGTTATATATATGTACATGTAGTTTTCTTCTTCTTATTTTTTTTTCAATTTCTTACTTTCTTCCTTTATTTTTTCTTTCATAATTTTGGAAAGAGAGAGAGAGATAAAGAGAGAGAGGGAGAAGGACGTCCTTTTCAGTTACGATTCCATCTAATTCAAATTTTCCTTTATGTGAAATTTCTTCTTTTTCTTTCGTTTTACTGTTTTATTATTTTCATTTCTCAATTTCTGGTCTAAATATTCTCTATCTGCGTCATCTTAATTTCATTGTAATAATTTTTCATGCCTAAACTCAGTTGCGTTATCTGATATCTTATCATTATTATTAAAGCTTGTTTGTTTTCTTGTTATATTCTATATGTCCGTTTGTCGTTGATGTTTTTTAATGAAAATCGCATGTCTAGCTGTCGATTATAGAGAGAATACTTTAAACAAGTATTTACACACTTCTCTTTATTGACTTTTATCGTATGATATTGAAAAATCATAGAATATTTATAAAGATCTACTTTTCATGGATAAAAAAATAAATCAAAAAAATAAAATGAAAATGGAATCGATAAAGTGAGAGTTAAATCAGAAAACATAGACGTTGAATACCGTTTTAAATAATTAATTCCCCAGTAATCAATTATGTTGACATACACGTTAATGTAAAAAGTGTATATATATATATAGTGAAAGGAAAATAAAAATGGAAGATCCTTACATACAGAAGTATGATAAGTTATTCTCTGGATATTTTTATGATATTAACAAATATCCGATCACTTCATTCTCCCTGAAAGTAAAACGGATGAACGGATAGACCTGATGCATGGGCGGATCCAGGAATGTTTTTCAGGGGGGGATTTCAAGTTTTTGAAAAGCAAAAAAAGATAAATAAATAAATAAAAAAAAAAGCAAGCGCAAGAAAATACCCCCCCCCTCTGGATCCACGCTTACCTGATGGATCCCCCCCTTTTCATATAACGATGTAATAGAAATATACATGAATTGATGTATGAAATATTGAGATTAGATAATTTATAATTCACGTTTTCTTTTTTACTATTTGAATGAAATTTTAATTTCAACGAGTATCTACTCAAGAAGTTGGACCACCAACTAATCGAAATTAGTTTCATAATTAGACATGCACAAAAATGTATGACAGTTCACGTCAAAACTGGAGTGAAAAATAATTTTATAATTTTCATACGTCTGGGCCATCTTTGTATAAAATGACAGAATTTGGGCGTGTATTGAAATCTCCTAAATAACATGTTTGCATTGAGGTTCCGCGTTTGAAGAGGACTATACGTACAGGAAAATCGTTTTAAAAGATTTGCATCAATTTAAACGATAAAGATAGCGAAGGCATGGTTATTGAGTTTGATTCAAATGTATGAAGTTTAACTGATCAATCTAAGCGAATTTGTCGGAATTAATTTCAGGCTAAGGTTTAGTTGAAATTAATTCGACAGCATGGGATTGCATAGTCATTTTGATTAACTTCTTTTTTGCATGGCGTTGCATAACTCCTTTCCTTTGGAATCAAAGTTCCCTCGGAAAATCAAATTTGAAAAGCGTTTTATATTATATGTAGGTATATTGATCTTAAATATTTTGCCAAAGTAGGGCGGATGAGAAGGCGCATGTAAATCAAGAAAAGGAACGGGCAACATATATAATGTTGGTATAACTTACGCCAAATCCCATTCAGCTTTAATTGTTTCTTAATAAAATATATTTAAACTAAACTAAATCAAGAGATAGACTACATATATTTATGAAGACGGTGCAATCATCGAAAGAAAAATGTTCGATCCAGAATTAGGTAGACGTGCACAGCTAATTGTGTCTTATATGGAATTCATGTGAGTAAAATGTGAAATTCGTGTGAAAAATTACGTGAATTTATATGAATTTTACATGAATTTTCATGTGAAATTTACATGATGCTGATTTCATGTGAATTTCATGTGAGACACGATTGGCTGTGTACTCCATGAAATATGTGAATCGTAGTGACTAGAAACACCCTCAACCCCCCCAATTTTATGATTTATTTTTACCGGTTAATCTTCAAATACCTGCTGCTTCTACAACTTGTGAAATTGAATTCGTAATGCATAATGCATGTCGTTCAAAGGAACATGCAATCTGTTTATAAAAGTGTTTACTCATTTCTTAAATTCAATAAAAGAAACCGTTTTTCACAGTTTCGAGTAGATTGTTACGAACAGCATTAAATTAGAATATGCAAATTCGATGTTTATTACGCATCAACGTTGTTTGACTTGACATCAAAACACGGGAGGTAACCCAGTATAACATTTAAAATCCTGTTGGAGGCAGTATTATTAGATTATGGTAAGTTTATTAAAATAATATATTTTGATGAAATTAATTGAAAAAAAAAACTATTTGAAACAATGCTGAAGAATTTCTTAGAAAGTAAAATAACTTAAAGAATATTTAAATCAAAAACCCTGTATATCTATACAGATGGAAGTTACAAATGTGATAGTTTTTACTGAAAAATTCAATGCAATTCGTTTTCTCAAGATATTTTTTCCCTGAAACATTTGTATTTTTCTATTCTTAGGAGTAAGATTTTTCAGGAAGTCTTATTCTTCTCCCATTTTCATTTTTAAATTTTGAAATCAAATGAAATACCGCCCCAGTCAGGATCATCCATGTATACCAGCAAAAATGGAAAATGTTTCTTTTTCTTTTTTAACTAATGAATTCAGTTTCGAGATATTTAATGCATCTTCCTCAAGTTGAATACAACAACACTTTTATGACAAAGTTTTGCTGAAACCGAACTCTGGCGAATCATATACATAATATAAATGGCCTTTAGGCTTTACGGAATTTACATGTACCCTGAAATTCTAAGAGTTTTGTTCTTCATTTTTTGGATTTCTTTTTCAAGAGATAAGGTTTTCTTTTCTAATTTCACGAGTTTTTAAGGTTTATTTTTTCTCAATGATTACGTTAAGACTATCATTAAAGGTGCAAGAAAAATAATTATTAAAGTCTTTACTGTATTACGCGTCCAATGGTCGCTAAAGACAAGTGGTCGTCTAATAGAATACGCTCATAAATAAGACCCCCCCCCCCTCCAATTTTACTATATGAATAAAGTTTACGAATTCGCCGTCATAATTATTACATGTATTTCATCAAAGGTTTATAAACTAACTCCTTGGAGAAAAGTACACCGACTCAAAATGCTTATATGGATGAATTCTATAATAATTCTTCTAACAACTAATATTATAACCTGAAGTTCCAATTTTGAAGAGAGGTAAAGAGGGCGTGTGCAGGTACACCACCCTGATCAAACAAGGGCAGGTCACAGATTCTGTAAAGGGAGACTATTCTCATTTAAATTTCATTTTTCAAGTATTACAAGGAGAAGAGCTAGGCACACTTTACAATGAATATCACTTAAATCTCTTTTACTTGTACCTGTAATTTACCTATAGACCAATTATAAATAGAGAAATATGGTATGCTTTAAACTTTTAATCTTGTTTACCTAGACGTAGGACAAACACTTTCTTTGCATAACCTGATGTTGAGATAGCTTATTTTAAAATTTGAAGCTAATTTAGTGGTGAATTTTATGAAGAGGAATAAAAGAAATTTATTTGATTATAATATTTGTTTTTGACACCGCTCTCCAAGTTTTGTTTGCACGGTGATCCAAATACTGTAAACCCTTTGATTCTCTTATTTCCATCCAAACATGCTCAGTTTATAAATGAGCAAACAGCATTGAGAGAATTTGTGTTACATGTATTTCATATTTTTTAATCAGAATTTTTAACTAACATATATTTTGCTCTATTTGCCTTCACTATTATTATAATTTTCATCGTAAATAACTATGAAAAATGAAAATATATTAGGAAATACTCGGACAAATAAAACTGGTTTTTCCAAGGACGGGGATCGAGAGAGACTGTTTGGTTCAAGCCGATATATATATATATTTTTCAAATGAGCAAATACAGAGATCTATGAAATAGATTTTCAGGGTAAAATATTCTCTCTCGAATTCTGACCTTCCGATCAGAGAAAAACAGTTTTTTTCATTGATCGTTCTTTTTTTTTCGAAATCTTTTATGAGATGTCTATGAAGTTTTGATAAAGACACATGTCAAAAACCACAAAACCACAAGTTTTCGAAGGGTATGAAAGTATCATTTCTACGTGTACATTACTAATTGAAATGTAAAGGTTAAAGTAAAATATGATATTTCAGATCATCATATCTTGTTAATGTTTGTTCTTCCTCCTTCGTAATTCAGAATCGAAATAATGGAAACTTAAGAAAAGAGGGAGGGGGCTGCGTCCTATATCTCATTAGAGTTCACGTCTATACTCCTTGAACCTTTTTTTTGTAACCGTCGTTGTGCATGATACGATCTAGTACGTCATACTTCTTTTGATACAGTATTGAAAGTGATTTTCTTTGTGCATATTCGTCACCCCTGTAGTGCAGGTCATTACACACAGCCATATCTCTATTGAAAAAGAAATAATTTATTCCATCAAATTACAATACAATTTTGACAAGTAAATTCGGCGAATAACAAGGCGGATAGTAATATGCATCAATCATAAACAATTTAAAGAACAGGGTTTCATTGTATCTTTGCATTTAAATCCGAGATAAAATCGGATGAGGGTCTGGGCTGAGTATGATAAAGCACCGTAAAAGATAATTTTCAAGTACCCCCTATAAACTCTCGTCGGTGTTTGATTAGACAACGGCTTCTCGTTGACTTGAATTTGGGATTGTTTTATTTTTCTCAAGGAGGTACGAGACACAATGGAAACTTGTGATAAATAACATATATGAAGGAAAGTGTCGGGTGTTTTTTACATGTTGGAGAACTCTGAAATTCTAGCTTTATTGAATGTATTAGATAATATATGTCACGAGAAATAGCTTCCCTGCAGACTACTTGATTAAAAATTTAATTAATGGTGTCATTTTTAATGATAGACGATATTTGCAGCTTAGGGGTATCTATTGTGTACGGTTTCAATTCGATCGGTATCCCTTCGGCATAACCAACGCACCTGAAACATTTTTTTCTAAAGTAAACATAGAGACCGCAATAACATCGATACATTTCCTCTGCGTTTTCGAGGAATCCTGAGGAAACAGACCGCAATATGTAGACAGATAAATAATCATTGTGCTAGAATCCTTCCTTTGTTTATTTGATTTCTGATATCGATAATATTTCTGATACAGCTGATTGGCTACTTTCAGGTAATTCCAGACTCCTGAGGCAACGAATCTACCTTTTCAAACGAGTGTGATTAACGATTCTGGGATTTATAGAGCGCATCAGTGGATATATACGTAGCAGTTTATCAAAGTCAAGTCGCGACGAACTCGATTGTTAAACATTGATTTTCAGGCGAATTTCGATAATTCTCCACGGAATTATCTTTATCCATTTCCGTTTTTGTCGTGAATAATTCAATTAATGCTGGATTGAATTTATGAATAGGAGTAGCGCATATTGTTGACATTCCATTGAAGAAAACCATGCGGGGGTACCTGGTATTGACTGTTCTTATAGGAATACATAGAGAATCAACAAACCGATGTAGTGCATGCATGCAGTTTCCATGTTATTGGAGTTAATTTACTTAAAGTCAATTTTGTGGATTTCTATTTTTTTAAAAAGAACAAAATGGAAGTTGACCAACGATCTGACGATTTCCGCCCTATGACGTATCGTGAACGCCTTTTGCGCCTGCGCAGTCAAAATGTGGTCGCCGCGGATCATGATGTGAAGGCGGATACGGAAACGAAACTACCACGAATAGTGCTCAAAGATTCGCTCGGGAACAGACTGAATACATTCACATTACTACAGGAAGCGTTGTATCGGGCAGAGTGGAACGTTAAACAGTCGAAGGAGTCAAAACTACCGGAAGAATGGAGATTACCGGGAGCGCCACTTCCGGCCAGACCGGACTATTCTAGAGCGACACCTAGCGCTTTTACCCCGAGACATCCCCTACCACAAAAGAAAAACGATGACGGAAAAGTGACGTCAGAGTCTTCAAGCAGTGGAAAAAGATTTCATGTGAGTTATTTTCCTAACCCCCCCCCCCCCCCCCCCCTCATTCTGACTTTTAGTCTGATATATGTATCATTACATACGAAATTGTGTTGGGGATAGATGCATCAAATTCTTTTTTGTAAACTGAGCGTATATTTTGTATCTGTATCTAACCGAGAAAAAGGAAATGGCTCATTATATCAGAGAATGAATTTTTTTTGATTTGAAGAATAAGCATATAATTATGAAAATACACTTATCTAGATATCAAAATTTCTACTTTGACCCTTTGTACGTATAATAACGCAAAATAAGATTCTTAATTTAACCAAAACTTGGAGTCTTGCATTTTGGCCCCCCTTCCAGAAACACAAAATGAAATAAACACAAAATTTCGGAAGAACAAATAGAGGCAATGTGTGACAAAAATGCTTTATAATCGAGACCTTGACCTTTGACCAACTAATACTAATCATGAAATTAGAAGGGGCCGCTCCAATATCAGTTATCTTTATATTCGAACTGATGTTCATAATTACCGTTAGACTTGTATTTTAGACACTCCAAGACCCGACATCAAGAGCTACTTTTGACGTTATTTCTAATTGTGACGTCATAATTCAGATACGACGCCACAGTTAAAAGTTACGTCAAATGTTGTCATGTCGGGTCTTAGGATGTGTAAAATACAAGTCAGCTGCGGTAATTTGAAAATCGTCTATTGCATGACGTTTCAGTGGAATAGAATTTTCGAAATTTATCCTTCCTATCAAAGGGAATCTCACATGCAAACTTTCAAAGTTTGATGAACATAAAAAAGTTCTTGTCGATACTTTCCCCACCTCCGGCACCTGACACCAAAGTTGTTCGATGATGAACTGTTCCAAACAGCAGCGTATATTTAGGCTAGATAAGTTACCCCCGTTTACACTATGTTCCCGGCGGCCACGGCGGCCAAGTTTCAAGCCACCGTGGACGAAACGTGGTGACCGTGAGACAACGTAGGGGAACGGAATCGACAATCGTAACTAGCCGTGGTTGCCGGGGCTGACGGGGCAAATGTTTAAACTGTCAAAACATTTCTCACGGCAGCCCACGGTGCAGATGGCCTACTTTAGAAACCGTAGCAAAACGGGTCGAACGCAACGCAACGCGACAGAACGTTACAGACCGTGACAAAACTTGGGACAGTGTCCGTAGCGGAACGGGAAGCAAAAGTATGACTCAACAAATTACGATCCTAGCGAAGTTGAGTTACGATCTGCTACGTTTAGCTGCGGCTGCTTTAGGGCAGATGCACGTTTTATCAAGGTGAGCTACGGTTTCATACGGCGAGCTAAGGAAGTGTTAGCCGTTTCGTCCCGGTACGTCCCGGCTTGTTACGGTTTATTTCAAGTTCTACTACGGCCTGGCACGGCACGCACGGTCACACAAGAAGTATAACAAACCAAACCCTTTTATGCAGCTTTTTGAGTCTCCTGTTCCCGGTTAATCGTAGTGGGCCTTGACGGAACTTGGTAGTCGTGGCCAACTTGATTGGATCGTAACAAACCGTGACAGACCTTATCAGAACGTGACAGGTCGTGAGGAAACGTACAAACGTCCGTAACAAGCCGTAGGTTGAAACGTAGTGCGCCGTCAGGTCTCCGGGATTCAGGAGCCGCGGCGTGTCGAGGATACCTTGATAGACCGTGCGAAAACGTAACGAGACCTAACAGAACTTGAATACCAAGATAAAAACTGCCAAAAATCATACGGTGTGCTACGTTTTTGGCCGCCGTGACTGCCGTGGTCGCCGTGAACATAGTGTAAACCTAGGGTAACTAAATTGGTGTTTTTCAATAGATATTACATATACTCACTCCATTACAAAAGGGGAGGGATCCAATGCGGATAAGGGAGGCAGTTCCCAGTTTATAACTTACAAGCAGATAAAATTACACATATTTGGAAAGTAAATATCGACTTGAAGGGGGTTTTTTTTGTAAATTTATATGGCTGCATCGAGTTTTTACTCACCTAAGGCACGGTCCATTTGATATTCGGGGGGGGGGGGGGCTTGGGTTTTTTTCGAAAAAAATAATTTTGAATTTTGATGAAAAAAATTAATTTGCTTATGGTGTGACAGAAAAAAATAATCTTGCTCTTACAAGTAATCTGAATTTGAAGAATAACCATAAAATTCGCTTAGAATTCCTGAAATTTTTTCGGCTCGCTTCGCTCGCCGCAGTTTTTACTTTCTATGAAAAATTTTTGGCTCGCTTCGCTCGCCATACTTTTCTTCTGTAATGGCAAGTTCATATTTGAGAATATCAAAAGAATGCATGTTACTGAAACAATTAAAATGCTTAAATACATTATCAATATAATTCATTACTATAATAGATACATGTATCACCATAGTGTCTGATTTTTTATATACAAGCTTGGAAAGGAGAATTTAAATAAGTTTTTCACTAGTTTTCATTTTTACATGTAAAAACTTGCATCAGGCCCTCTTACATGTTACATGACCTTTTATACATTTTGTTAACTAAAAATTATATATCGCATATTGTAAAAATCTTTCACCTCTCTCAGTTTAGATGTGAATACACGTTTTACATAAAAATAATGTTTGGAGTATTTTTAAAAGTGAAAATAAAGAATTTCTATTGAAAAACAAAAACATTCTTAAACATTGTTATAAAAAAAAATTCCTTGCTCCAACATTGCGAGAAAAAATAATTTTGCCCCTGTCTTGCTCCGACAAAAAACCCAAGCCCCCCCCCCCCCCCCCCCCCCCCCCCAGAATATCAAATGGACCGTGCCTAAATCCCATTGTATGTATAACTATAAGACCCTGCATATATAATTTTTTTTATCTAATCTATTAACAAAAATTCCAAGAGGAAACATGTTCATCTAGAAGCATATGTTCTAAATAAAATAACCATATTTTCTTTCTCGAAAAAGATCGACGGTAAGATCTGAGAGATCAGGGGAATCCTGTGAGGCCAAGCAAGATAATATCTACATATTTTAATTTGTTGAAAATAGTTTTTGTCTTTAACATATGCAGACTTCATATGAATTGGCAAATCTTTGATCTAGTTTTGTTTAAAATTAATTTTGGGCTGCCTTTTCGGCAAAGAACTTAGTTACGAGATTTTTTACAATAAAAACTTAATTGACTATGACAATTACATTAAATTAAAAAAAAAAGAAAGACTGCACAGTGATCGGATCACTGTACAATAAACATTTAAAATTTTGTTAGTTACGATATTTTTTCTTTTCATATCGGAAATTGCATACCGTCGACAAACTAGTTGTTTAGCTTGTAGATAGTATTTCTGGTGTTGACTTCACACTAACTTTTTGAGCGCGAGCGCTTTGGCTTAAACATGCACTTTCTGTGTAAAGTGTAGGCATAGAAGTTCTGAACATTGCACAGTCATGTATAATTGCACTTGATACGTCACATCCATTCACGGATGAGGATGTAGAAAATGTATCGTGGGAATTTAAGGGAGGGGGGGTATTTTCTATAATATGAATCAAGGCAAAGCCTTATGTGCGAGCGGAGTAAAAATACACCAAAACTTTTGTAAAACCTTAAAACCTTGATCTCAAAATCAGAAACTTTTCAAAGTAATAAACTTGGGATTCCAGGAATCTCTCCCCGCCGGTCAAGCTAGACCTCCCCTTCCCACTGCAAAAAAAAATTTTTTTGGATCCGTCCCATCAACTTTACACAGACGTAGATCATTAGCAAGGGAGTCTGAAATCCCTCCCATTTCCTCTCTAGTGACCTTGAAATCTATTTAAAAAATTCAAATCTTTCTTCTTTACTACATAATTAATTCGATCATATCTATCTTGTTTGTTTGATACACGGAAAAGTGTTAGAAAATCGCGGCAGTTGTGTATTACTTTTCCTTCTTGCATTACTACAATCATGTAACATTCTTGCACGTGAAAATGGGCGCACTGCTACAATGACGTCACATAAAGAGGAATAATGACGTCAAGTATACTGCAGAGTTACGTACCGTTGTGTCGTCATTAGTGATAAAGATGGCGGATTAGTTGCTGCTGAATTTCTGATTTTCAGACGAATAATTCGGTGAGTTTCACTTAATTTTATTATGCCATAAAATAGAAGAATTCTATCCATTGCGACTTTGTCAAGGTATGTTCTCCTGCTCTGTCGTTTAAGGGAATCGAGTCACTTTTACCCGTATCCTCGGTCCTGTTACCATACTTTTTCAGCTCCAAGTATGTATATCTTTTGCTCGTGCATTTTCTCATACTTACGTATACGCGTTACCATAAATGCGAGCTTTGCTCGCAAAGGCCCTTTGGGCCTTTGCAGCGAGCTCCGCTCGCTATAAATTTCTTTAATTCTTTCGTTCTAATTTTTACTTTAAGTTAATTAGGTTTGAGGTGCATCCTTGGAAAAAATACTCAAAAACTTTCTAGGGTAAGGAAGATCGATGGATGTGTACCTTTAGCCTGTGAATGATGTCTCATGATTTGAATTGTTGAATTGGTAGGAAATGTAGCTGATTTTCCAGTAGATTCATTGGGCGTACTGGTCGGGTACATATTATCACCGGGCACATATTATCACCACTTCATTTATATCTCCACATATTGTTGATGTAGAAGTTTAATTTTTTCATCATAATTTACATCTTTGAAACATGAGATGGTATACAATTTTTCAAATAACCTGCAAATACATGTACTGAATTTTATGATAGAAAGTCGGTAAATCTGAATGTATCTTCCCCGCCACTCCGGGGAAAGGGTAGGTCACTTCATCTTCCTATATCTCTTTGGTTTTTGATTTTTTTGTATGAATCTTTCACAGTCGAAAAGAAGAAAGTTCAAAGATACAAATAATATCAATTTTGTTGAAAAAGTGTAAGATTTTCAGTAAGAACAGATAGAGGTGGCGATGATATGTACCCTTCCTTCTTTCAAACTTTGCTATACCCTGACGTTAGCAAATCAACGATAAACAAGAACAGATAATCAGATTTTCATGAAAATTCGATGAAATGTGTATCAAGGGCTCTTCTTCATTCTGTGCAAATTTTATCTAATTTCATGAAGAAATAAAGATTTTAGAGCAAAAAATGTTGAAAAAAAGTGACGATAATATGTGCCCGACCAGTACAGACACCAGACATCACAATATTTGGCAATATTTTCATTGTGACATCAAAATAGAAAACGTGACAACGCATAAAGTCAGTGTGACCAAACATGACCTCACAATTCAACATTTTGCCAAATGATGTGATGTCTGGTGTCTGTGCAAATAAAATTAGGGTATAAAATGGTCATTAATATTTTCTGAAAAATGTGAAAAAGAGGTTAAATTGTCTTTAATGTAAGGCGTAAAGCAATTTTATGTTTTATGTACTTTGTTAATAGTACATAATTTTTCAGCTGTATCTAAATTTTATAAATCTTCTTGAGCATGCATGTTGAGCCAACTGATAAATCATATTTTAAATTCTCAACAAGAATTATTCATTTTTACATTTTTTTTAGGAGATTGATGTAGATGATGTGTCGTTTGTGAAGGAAAGGTGAGTTTGTTTAACCTTCTGTTTTAAATTCATGTTGATTAATTGTAATATGTCTGAAATAACACCTGCAATGAAGAAATAGGTAAATGTCAGAATTATGTTTTATTACTGATTTGGAAACATTTGATACAGGACTTCAAATTCTCATCTGTTTACATGTATATTAGTATATTTTATGATTTTCTTTTACTACAAGATACTGAATTAACTTGTTTATATCCCTATAATTTTTTTTATAGAAATTGTGTATATTTATAGCTTTACAAAAGTGTCCAAAGTCAAAGTCAAAGTCAAAGTCAAAAAAAAGAAAAAAAAAAGAAAGGATAATGTCTCTACAATTTTTTTTCCCTTGTTCCGATACATAAACAGGTATTACAAATTTCCTTGAACATAGTCATGCATTTATCTTTAAGTGACTTTTGAATTAAATTTGTTTCAGTCTTAATCATCTTCCACAAGTTCCCTCCCTTGCGTTCCTACGTCAGGAATTTCTTCGTGACAGGAAGGACTACCTTCAGATCGTCGGATCTATTCTGTTACATAAGCGGTTTCTTTCGGAGACTGATAAACGGGAAGCTATTTATAACTTCCCCGGATTCTGCACGGGTTGTCAGAGGAGCGGACTGTGTTATGGATGTGAGAGGAGCAGTGAGCCACAGTAAGTGGGCAATATATAATATTTGTTATACCCTTGTCAGTATCTCTATATAAAATCCCCATTGGAAAAATGCCTATAAATTCGAATATTTGACCAAGCGGTCAATATTTACATCAATATTGGCCCTAGGGCGATATTTCAAAAAATATTGACCGATAAACGGTACATCGTTTGTGACGTCACGTCATTGATGACGCTATAAGTTCTACCTATTTTTACGCGCTCTTTTCTCTTATAGAAGAAAATGAACGTAAACATGCCGGGCTAATCGGTTTGTTGCTGCAGAATTGATGTAAGGTATAACAAAACAATTATTGACTGGGAATTCGGGCAATATATGATTTGTTGGACCTTCAGACAAAATATAGCCCTCGGCCTTCGGCCTCGGGCAATATTTTATCTTCAGGTCCAACAAATCATATATTGCCCTCATTCCCAGTCAATAATTGTATAATATATATATAAAGTTTTCAGTGGCGGATCCAGCACCCCCTTTGCCGGGGGGTCAAGGGGCGAATTTTGCCGAATTTTACTGAAAATGGGCCAAAATATACCTGTTTTTGGAAAATTTTGGGTCAGTGCCGGGGGGGCGGACGCCCCCTCCGCACCCCCCTGAATCCGCCACTGGTTTTAATATAAACATTCTGTCTTTTAGGAATTAGGAGAAGAACAGTACAAAGATCTTAATTTGAGTAGAAAAAAAATATATATAAAAAAAGAGTTAAACTTCAACTTGTCAATGATATATCCTCAAAATATGTCAAATGAACTATAATGAATAATGATTTTTACTGATTTTGCCTTTCATGGTAATTTGATGTACCACATGAATTATTTTGAATGAAGACAAAGTTTGAAGACAAAGAGGAATAACTTACACAGAAAAAAAAAATTGTTCAGCTAAATTAGTTTGTAGACAAAGAAGGATAACTCTTTCAACATTGAAATTTTCAGTTATCATGTGGATGGTTTGAAGTTGGGAGAAGCATACCAGCTCAATACTAACAGGGGAATTGGCTTTCTGAATGAAGACAGATTTACTGACAACTGGAGGCTGAGGTTTCCTGAATTAACTCGCAGAAGTCGGGGAAGAGGTTTGGGAATTTTTGTTATTAATTTATCTTTACAGACAAAAAATTAATTGTAAAATTGAGGATATATTTTGCATTAAGTTGTAAACAATTGAATAAAGACTAAGTTTGAGGGATAGTTATGATAAATTTTGTCCATCTGACACATTTAGGTATCATTATCAGGACATAAGGAAAAGTATTTTCCGTCATAAAAATGATTATATAGTCATTAATTATTTATCCTGTATAAATGTATCATTCAATTTGTCATCTTCATGATTTTCACATTTTTCAGATGGCAGTAAAATTCCCCATGATTCACAGCTGTTTGGGGAGGATTCCAGGGGTGGAAGAAAAGGATTTGCAATCATCTCAGATGAGAAGCTTCCAGGTGAGCTCTTTGTTAAAGGTGATTCACCATATATTGTTTGCCTATAAACTTGCTACTTCTATAGCATAACATAAAATTTCATAAATGTATGCAGTCTTTCCTAAAACTTTTTTCGGCCACTAGCCCGAAGGTAAATTTTACTAGGTTTTTTGTATAGTTTCTTTAAGAATTTCTACTACCGGTAGCCCACCTAGAATTTTTTCTAGCCCAGTAAAAATTTTGGTAGCCTCGGGCGTCGGGCTAGTGAGTTTTGGGAAAGACTGTGTATGACATGTAGTCTTTCTTTGACAGTATGAACAATTGTTCCTTTCTCTTGTTAGCACATTTTCTCCTGTTATTCTGCTGAAAAGGGCATTTTTCCTTTGCGAAAAATATACATGTATCAGTCATGAGATGAAGTCGAGTTGTCGTAATACATTTATATTAAAACAGCTGTAAAGGCTTGTCATGTACATACTTTTACAGTACCATAAATATGATGTGTATATTTATTACTAGAATCTGAAACATGACGTGTCAACATGGTCAAGGGAGAAGGTTTCATCTTGTCAAATTAAATATATCTTAGACATTCATTAATGATTATGTATGGTGAATGAGATGATGATTATTCCCTAATGTCGAAAACCAGAGTTACTTCCCATTTGAGACGGTATCTGACGTAGACTGATTATGACATCATCAAATTCTATGGAATCAGTCCTAAAAGTCTGGGAAATGACGGTATAAAATCGACGTTACCATACCATTTTCATGACGTCACAATGGTTTTACATCAGATACCTACTGTGAGGGGAAATAACTCTGTATTCCACAAAGACTGAACAAGAGTAATGTTATGATAATGTTATTGAAATGATAATAATTTAATGATAAAATTAATGATTATAATTTGTTGATTTTAATAGTGATAATAATTATGAAATGATAAGGATGATATAAATTTTAAAATTATTTCGATCCATTTCAGACCTACCAGGACTTGGACCTTTTAAGTATGACAATGATGACCAGGGGTCATCAGAGAAGGACCCTGACCGAATGGACATCTACAACCAACAGGATCTGCTGAGTGACCTAGATAAACTGAGCCGGCATGGCACACTTAGTGGGGAGGGGCAGAGAGGGAGGGGAGGGACAGGCAGGCAAGGTGGTCAGGAAGGGAGTGAAGCCTTACAGGGGGACAAAACTGGAGAGAAAATTTTGAGGTGAATTTTTGTAAACTTTATATAGCTTTTTCCTCATTGTTGCTCTTTATCTTTCACACTTTAAGGTATATATGTATTGAATAGTATGACATTTGAAGATGGATCAGTAAATAATGTTTTTTTTCCAAAAAGATTAGAATTGCAATGAGTGAAAAATTGGTACTAAAAATTTAAATTTTCTTCTCTTACTGTACAAGGGAGGTGGGTTGGGATGGATTCAACATAACATATGATGTGTTTTCAGACATCATTTTTATAAGATCAAGGTCAAATCAAGAGCAGATATTTTTTAAATCAATTTTTATGTATTTTAGGGAAAGAATTCACTTTTTGCAGTACATGTGTATTTCATCATTCATGTACTTAGAATAATGCAAAATGATGTATGTTTTAAATTGTCCATTTCCATTAACAGACTCAGCACTGCTGGCCAGGACGTTGATAGAGAAAGTGACGAGGATGAGAGAAATAATGACAAATCTACGTCAGTCAGCTCCTCACTGAAGAGGGATTATGATAAAGGTGAATTATACACTTAGGGGAATCAGCCTTTCTTCTTCAGTTTTGCCCGTACCCTGCGAGACAGCCTATGTGAGAAATATAAGTTGTCTCAAAAGCTACATCATCCAATCATTTAACGTCATATACCAATCAGCTGTTTCAAACGACCAATCAGAGATATCGTACTAAAGACGCGTGCGGCTTTTGAAAGTACTTCTGGTAAATGGCAATGAAATGTTGACGAAGCTTGAGTTTGACGTCAGAGGGCTATCATGTGATTTTGCAGATGTGGGACAAACTATTGTGAAATTCCAATTATCAGTAAGAAAAGCATGATTGTTATCTACTCCAACACTGTTCTCTACCGGTTAGCATTTTGTCTCGACAATGCGTAGTACTCGTTGTCAAGGAGTAACGACAAGATCGTAGCTACTTAGAAATGAAGAAGAAATAGATTCTTTCACTTTCTACTAAGTGAGACATAAAAATTTACACTCGTGACGGAAGTTTTTCATCTTTTCCCTTGTTCCGCTACGCTCCACTTGGGAAAAGATGAAATTTCCGTCACTCGTGTAAATTTTTATGTCTCACTCAGTAGATCGTGATAGTACCTATTAATCCAATGTGCGAGAATAACAATTTCAGTGCAATAACCCTGTCTAATTTAACTTTTCACTTGTAAACAAAGTTCACCATTTTGCGTATTAGATGGATTTTATCTAAACTGAAATAAATAAATAATTACAGACAGTAGCACAAGGAGAGAGAAGTCAGACATGAGCTCAGGTCATTACAGTCAACATACATCACGATGGGCGAGTGGTACCGAGGGGTACGAGGAAGATGACGGTAATGAACATTATCTCTTTCAATTTTCTAATCTACAAACAAAATTTTAAGCTCAATTTTAAGATTGCAGCATTAAAATAAGTATTATCTTGTCAAAAAGGTCTTTTAAAAGAAATTCGATCAGATTACTTAAATGAATATTGATGATATATGAAGCAAAGAAATTTGATTTTGTAAATAAGTCCTGATATTTCTCAAATATTTTGATATCAGAATTACAAATGTACAAGTTGTACATGGTAGGTTTAGTAGGCACATTAATTTTCTTATTATTTCATTTAAAACATTTTAATAAAAATTATATTTTCATTGTATTATACAGAAATATTTCTGTACAAAGAAGCTTAATTTGTAAAATATTCTATGTTTTTCCCTCATGCATTACTGTACAATTTGAAATAAATTTTAAGAATTTCAGTGGCGGATCCAGCGCCCCCTTTGCCGGGGGGTCAAGGGGCGAATTTTGCCGATTTTTACTGAAAATGGGCGAAAATATACCTGTTTTTGGAAAATTTTGGGTCAGTGCCGGGGGGGCGGACGCCCCCTCCGCACCCCCCTGAATCCGCCACTGAATTTTAACGCTTCAATATTAAATATTTTCATCAGATGAAGAAGATTACACTCAGAGAGACAGTGAGACGACGTCCAGTGCACAGAAACGGAGACGACTCTACAAAGGTACATGTAAATACGTTGTATGTGATATCGTATTCAAAATTTGAAATAAACTGCAATAACAAGAATTTTTTTTATTGAAAAACACCACAGACATGTATACAATACACAGAGAAGGACATTTTTCAGTATATAACACAGAACATAGATGAGTATATGTCGACCGACCCGTGGTCCTAGTGAGGCTCGAACCAGCAACCTTTCAGTCACTGGCCCGACGCCTTATCCACTAGACCACGGCGCGGACGCAATTACAAGAAATTTAGTCATATCTGCAACAATCAATAGTGTTACATTATTCAGGGTCTGGAAGTTATGGACACTAATCAAATGTAAATAATACAAAGGACTATGTTAATTTCTCATGTTGCCTCCAACGAGCAGTCAAATTTTGTGCAATATCTTTTTCTCTGTCCATCATGTCCATCTGTCGCCACACGATTTAATATATGATTGAAAACTGACTTGTTATGCATTATACTTAAATTAAACATAAAAAATGTACAGACAGTCATGATGTTGATAAACCTTAAACTGAAGGTCAAGCTTAGACCTTAAACCATTTGTTTACGGTCAAATAATTGTAGTTTGAAAATAAAAGTTTAGGCTCTATATTTAATCTCAATCTTTTGCATGCATAAAATAAGCAAGGACAAATCATTGAAAATAATTTATTGAAAATTATGCAACAAACTTTCATTTAACAATTAACCGTTTAATGAATTTGAAAAGGTATGTCTTTACGATTGATTTACATGTGAAATTATTTTAGTACATCATGTACCATCAGCAGAAAGGCGAGATTCCAACGAGTGTGAGTCCATTGTGGAAAAATAATATTCCTATATTTTGTTGCATGAAAAATCACTGTGTGTTCATCAGTCACCCTGAACATAATGTATTCCTTCCTTTCCCTTGTGATTACTCTTGTCCTCAGTAACAAATTGATTAACCAACATATAAATGGGAATTGGCATACCAGTCTATATTAGAATCGGGACGTATCTTGTATAGAGCTTTGCAATGAAAAGGAAATAGTGAATTTGTTCAATATGAAGCCAAGTATTTTCAAATTTTGAAATGGGGGTTTTGATTGGTTGCAAAGTATTTTCAAATTTTGGAATGGGAATTTTGATTGGTTTGTGGAGTATTTTCAAACTTTGGAATGGGGATTTCGATTGGTCAAACCAGTTTTGAGTTTACTTATAACAGAGAGGTTTAGAATTTTAAACGTGTACAGGTACGTTTACATGTACATGTAGATGCAATTGTTGTCTATATGACGTCATTATTTATTACATACGAGAAATCGCTACAAATTGTCAACAATGTGTAAATTGAGCTACACGTACAAACAAAGGTGTAGACGTTTTTGTTTTATATAGAAGATGTACTTCATGAATACTTGTACTGGGTACGCAGCACATTTAAGGCCTTCCATGACGTCATTGACAAAATTTGATGTCAGTTTTGATAGCTATTTTCAAGGAATTATTAAATTGTCCAAATAAGATGGAATGAAATAGTTTATGTATCAGTATAGATGCTATATCATAATTTATCTGTTAATTATTGATATATGCTCCCCGAACGCCGGGTTGTCACGTGACACGTATATTTTCGTAGATCAACATTGGTCATACAAAATCAGATGGCGCAAGGTGAAACCTTATCATTCAAAGAAAATATTGATACCATACTACAAAGGGGGGTTTCATTTACCTATTTCTTGCTGGGGAAATCTTTGATAAAGAACGACTACTTGAAAAATCGAGAAAAATATACCCATTTCATAAAATATTATCGACACTGGCACGAATGGCAGAAAATTTAAAAGAAAATATAGAATGTAAACGTTTCCCCCAGTTGAATTATTGAAGAACACCTATCTCTTAAAATTTGTGCCAAATTTCACTTTAATTTATGTACGGTAACATCTTGCGCCGTTGCAGTTTTTCTGACAGGTGCTAATCGGTAGTTCGTTCGTTTACCAAATAAACGTTCTGTGGAATCAGATTTATTCAAGGGACGTAATCGCGCTCTCTGTAAATTCCGTTTTAATTTTTTAAATAAATGTTAATTTGAATAAAATTTTCATTTCAATTTATGAAAAAATGCAATATTTATTTAATTCTGTTAAAGTTTCATTTCACTTTTTGTATATTGAGGGGTGAATCGCGGAAAAAGGGGGGAGGGGGGGAGAGGGCGCCACGCCGGGTGTCGGTCTTGCCGGTTACCGTACTAACCCATGAACCCAATATACATGAGATTAACATGATGCTGTATAATATCGGACATGCATTAGAATTGCATGGATTGATTATATTAACTCGTAATATTTACTTACATACATTATACGTCCCTTTAATAATCATTACCGTGAAAGAAAAAAAAAAAACCTTGTTCGACTTATGACGCCTTTGACCGCAATGGGATCGATAACATACATAAATTCTTCACTGTTTATACCAAAATTTCTTTATTTTATGGATTCTCTGGTTTCTTATTTTAAGAAACGATACCTTATAGTCCTATGGTCTCTGGACAACAGGTAGTTCTAGATCCAATATTATTTTTTCTAGACATCGGGGAAAAAAATAAGGGTAAAAAAAATAATGAAACTGATGTTTGTTTCCCAGCAGAAAAAAAAACAAAACAAAACAAAATTTGATCTAGATTGCAAATAGAGGAATCGGCAAATTCCGTGGATGATGTCCATTGTCATATTAATATTAAAATTTAGGTATACTTTCATACTGATTTTAAATTTAATTTCAATGTGTCAGAAGACGCAAAGGCACTGTTTCTTTTCTTTTTCTTTTTTTAAAACATTTTCAGTGTATATTTTCTATAAGAAAAATAAATAAATAAAAACACAACCCATGTAAAAGCGTAGCTGACATTGACATTGAAAAGCACTTATAATTGACAACTTGCAATTGCATGCAAAAGTTGATGAAAATTGAAAGTAAAGCGTGACCTCGAGTTTCTATTCATCGCCCACGCTGCACTGACATTGGGAATCTTCTGCTCGATTTTATTTAATTAGATTTCATATGTTTTATTTGAATTCCATGTCCCCTGAAAGTGAATTAGTACTTATAAATTCTTCATGAGATCGACGAAATACATGGTAGCGTGTTTGACAGAAATTTAAAGAGCGGTCATTGATATATGGGGCCGGGAAAGGGGGTGGGTCGGGCTGGAGGACTTTTCAGTGTATGTATAACGGCTTTGTTTTTGGTGGTTTTGTTTTCTCTCCTTTTTTTTTTTTTGCATTTTCAGATCATGAATTTATTTGATAGTCGTCCAGACAGGATTATTATTTACAGCAGATGCAAAATTCAGAGATTTTTTTAGGTCAAATCTATAGCCGGATTTCATGCAGCAATTTCGCCTTTCAAAACATTTGAAAGGTTACTCCTTTATTATAATATCGGATCCTTGTCGTTACAAACATTTGTACGTATATGATCAATAAATGTGCCTCGGAATGGTCGAGTAGCAATCCTACCTTGTTTCATAACTCCCGATATTTTCGTGACAACATGATGTGGAGGGGGGGGGGGGGGGGGGGGGGGGGGGGAGGGACAACAGACAAAGTGATCCACCAAAATTTAGATAAACGACTTTCCTATGACAAATTTGATGTAAGCATTAAGCAAATTTGTTGAATATTTTCAGTATTTCAAATTTGTTATTTGACCGATGACCCAATCTTATTTTTTTCTGCATTGCAGATATCAAATAAAATAATTGTAAAGCTTGAACAAATTAATGGTGCGTGAATAACTCTTGCCAGGAGCTTGAGATTATATGTCATTTTTTTCCTAGCACCATAAGAGTGATCGACATTTTAATAACTGGTATTATGGGACCTCTCCTTAACAGCCACCTTGTACGAGATGTTCTGCAAGTACAACAATAATTTATTTACGTGTCTTTGTTACATACCATGAAGATGTCAGTAGCTACATGTATCTTTTGAAAGCAAAGTCAAGCTTAAATTTCAAATCTTCGTATCTGCTCTTGCCATGCACATAGAGATTTGTGTACATGTTGACCTTGAAAGCCCTCTCATGCTCGGCTAAATGCTTCAGGCAGACAACTATCAAAACAAAAGCAATTTACCCCCCCCCCCCCTCCCCGCTCTTGGAGATTTGAGCATGAAGTCTAGTACAGATCAATTTTAGGAGAATTTTATTAATTTTCTTTATTATATATTCAAAGTAACATTTCTTCATCTGTAATGTGTGTGGTTGTTCAAAGTTATTATTCAAGCATTCACTCTTCAAGGCAAGGATCTGAAATAGAAAAAAAATATTGACTATATAAATCTAGCTTTTAAAATCCAAAGTGTATGGTACAGCTTGGACTCAAAATTCAAAATTTTACAAGTTTAATAGTTATGTAATATACATGTATGTCCTAGCGACATAAATTACAAAGAATTCGCAGTGATATGTTATTATTTCATGAATAGCTAAATAAGCCTGGTATGGCTATAGTTTTAGATTATTCACTATAGATAGTAAATGCATTTATTTTTTTTTGACTTCTTTTTTAAATCATTATAATATTCTTAATAGGCAAAACAAATAATATCCAAAATGAACAGTACTGTGTGGCTAAGATACATGCATGTGTTTCTGAAACTTTCACAGTGTGTGACAATATTTCTTTTCATGCAGCAGCTGGTGTGAAATTTAGTTTACATTCTGAAGAAAAAAAAATTAATAATTGGTATTTGAATATTTCGATATTTCGGTGAACATACTACTGCAAGTATAACTTACTGTACAACTACAAGTGTACTCAGATGTAAACATTTTTATAGGTACATGTTATGAAAACAACATATACATGGGCATGGGCACATTAGTATGATATCACATTCTCATTCACCCTTTTTTCCTCATCATTCAACTTTCGTACGAACTGATATCATAATCTACAAGTGTCTAAACTATTCACATAAAGTTTAGCTACTACTCAGCTTTGCAGTAACAATGTAACTTAAGTAAAAAGCGTTGAAATTCTGTCATTTACACATACATTTCACACATGTCTCTTGGTAATCCAAGGAGTTTCCTTTTATCTCTATGAATAAATTGATTCCATGATGTAATTGTACTAATTCTAAGATATTTCCTTCATACAGCACCAGTTATTGAAGTTTGATATCGCTTATACTTACCAAAATCTGCCTTTTTATTCGTTTTACCCGCTCTGTAAACTGTTGATTCGCACCTGTTCGTCACCTCAAGCTTCTAAGTAACGCAGATCGCATTCTTCGGTGTACGGGGTCACAGAGTACAGATATAGATTAGGGGTTTTCTCAAAAGTATATTGACCCGGCGATGTGTCAGTGATGAAGCAATATGTTTTGTTTTTTGTATAAATGCAATTTTATCTAGTAAATAAAGGTATCAACGATAACGAAAGCTAATAAATGTGTTGCTACCTAACCTGACGACACGGGGTCCATGACGTCATATGACGTTACGTTATTTGGCGGAAAAAACTTCTACGTCATTTCTATGGAAGGCCTTAAATGTGCTGCGTATATTTCACAAGTTTTAATTCATCTTATCTATATATCAGTCTTGTATATATTTGAATATGTATATTTTACGTCATCGCTAAGGACACCGGTACACGTACATGTACTCGCCAATTTTCTAAACCTCTGCTGTTTTCTATGTGTGAATGTACTTGTAGATTACACGTACATGTACACGTACACGTTAGCCTTCTGAACCTCTCTAATATACATGTAAATGAAGCAAGCAAAAGGGAATTCTTTACCTCAAGAAGATTACATACATGTGTTTATATATTCCAATATTTTTTCAGTGCTGCATAAAATACGAAGAAAAAATTGTCTGAATTCAATTAGATTGGACAAAAGACTTGTGTAAACCTTTTTCACTGACATATTCTTTGTTGGTCACCAACTCTTCAAGGGGAATAAGCATGATACTCTCTTCCTATCAAATACTCGGTCAAGGGCATATCATTTCTATCTCATTTTATGACTAATCTAAATGACATACATGTATACAATCTGAATAACTGATGAAAATTACCATGAGCTTATACATGTATGTTGACCTTATGTACTTTCTTTCCAGCACCAGCACCTTTCAAGTTGAAGCAAAGAAAACAAAGAGCCACTCAGTCCAGATCCCCGTTCAGTACAAACAGAAAGTATGATGTACCCACGGGGAAACCATGGTCCCCTAAAAAAAGTAACAAGAAGCTCACAGAATTTGCAGAGTTCGAACGTAAAGAAGGTGATTGGAAGGTAAGCTGTAAATAGCATGTTACATACAGATCATAAGAATGACAAATATGGATAATGACCATATCCACACACACAGCACAAAATCAATAATTCAGAAAATCAGAAACCGAAGGCATACAAAATCAGGACAAAACAGGAACCAAAGCCAACAAACAAAAACCTCCACCTTATGGAAAGGAGCGAACTCCAGATATGGGAGTGAGACTAGGTGACCTATATCTGATACCAAAATATTTATTTTATTCCTCTCAAACTGTGCTAAGGGTATATAGTATACTGGTATCACCATGTTTATCTATTTGAATGTTTGTCTATCTGTCCATCTGTCAGTTGAAAAATCTCACATTGATTAATCTTCCCACATAGATTTACTTATGATCACAGGAAGCTCCCTATTGATTTAAGTTTGTGTTTATTCTAAAAAATACAGAAACACACTCGAGTATAATTATTAGGTGTTAGAGAGTAGAGATGAGGAAACAATTAAGCACTATACTCACTTATACTAAGTCTCTATGGATGGTTATGACCATGTGATAACTATGCTATTTGTTTACAGTGAACAGCAATGACACAGCTACATGTACATGTATGTCAATGAAGCTCTCAATAACAATACTCCTGTCATGTGTAATGTTTGTAACTAAGTTGTACTTGAATTATATGAAATGTTACTTCTTGTTCAAGGAACCAAAGAAGTTTACAATCAAACATTCAGACAAAGGTACCACACAGTTCTGGTCACCTCCACCTGGTAAAGATAAAGACGTCAAAAAGAAAAAGACAAGGTAGAATTCCTGCTACTTGTTTTACTTCTTCTCAAAGTTTGCCTCGCGACTAAGGTTCAATTGACCCTTCCGATTGCGGGAAAAAAATGCAAAATTTCGTGACGTCACAATGCTTTTACCTAGGACAAACAAGCTTTGAACCTCGGTCAAACATCGAAATTGCATTGAGACGTCATGAAATTTCTCAAATTTTTCCCACGTTCGGAAGGGTCAGTTGGCATTGCTTTATAGAATTGTGACATAATGACAGAAGTTTATCAAAATTATTTTTACTCTTTTCCTCTAATACTCAATGAAATATGAAAATAATATGCAAAATTAAAGTCATACATGTTTATATGCACCCATGCTATTGCTCTTGACTTTGGCAACTTTACTTGGCTATTGAATCCTTTAGTTAACCTTGTTTCACATATTTCACAGGAGAAAGGTACAAGGTCCACCTCCCTCTCCTGACTCAGGTCTGGAAAGTGAAAAAGTCCATGGTAAGTTAACCAACTAGAGATTATATATACCCTCAGTATTATGTCTTAATACATGTATACTCCATTTTCATATTTCATGTAGAAATACGTGTCTAGGCACTGCTAAAGATGGTGGAATTGTAATTAAAATCAAAAAATTAAAAATGATTTCGTTTGAAAACTTTATGTATTTGAAGAATATCACTATGATTTACCTTGTGAATATTAAAAAAAAAGAAGAATTTATGAATGAACTAATACTCGGAAGGAGTTTGTTTATACTCTACTTCAATTTTTGAATGATGAAGTCTACCACACTTGTCTTTAAAATTTCTCATATGTGACTTTCATAAGTTCATGCATATGTGTAATTCAGATGAAATAGGGGTACATTGTCACATCAAATCAACATTTGCATCTACTTATATTAAAAAGATGAGATTTATACTTGTATTAAAAAGATGAGATTTAAGTATTATAAACTAAAATAAACCAAAAAGAGGATACACAATTCAAGGTAATACCATGGATCCATACAATGACTATGAACATAAATGGAGACTAGCTACGAGAAAAGTTAGTCCACAGGATCAGAAATGTCTGTCAACACCAAATATAGGGAGTGGTCTCCCTTCCTTACCAGAACCCCAAGGTTGTAGCATGACATGTTCATCTTTAATATATTCCTAATATATACAACTTGTCTCCTTACAGTATTCTCAACATAATGTATCTATTTTTATCACATGACACACCCGTTATGCAGTTTCATGAAGCCATTTCATAAATATATGATATTATAACACGTTACATATCACTCTGCTTGAATGCGATTGGTCAAGTTTGGAACCTAATCACATAAACCTTGACAAATGTGACCTTTCAAATATTGGTCAACTGTTTAATTCAGACCCAGAGTCAATATCAATGATTAAAATTGTTGCTGTTGAATTAATTCTTGCATTAAAATACTATTCAAAATTGAAAAACTTTTCTCTTACGCACAGAATATCTATGCGATGGGGAAACTACTTCTCATGGCGTAGCAGACGACTTCTAATCACGGCGTGGTTTGCCTCTGTAGTTCTTGGAAACGTTGATTTCACGTTAGAAATACACATTTTAGGCAAAATCATGTGATAAAAAGAATCTCAAATGAATTTTCATTTCATACGATGTATTATGAAACTCGTTGTGCGTTTTATATCCCCTCGCCAAGGCTCGGGGATATTAAAACACACAACTCGTTTCATAAAACATCGTATGAAATGAAAATTCATTTGAGATCCTATATATACATGTATGTGATTCTTCTTTCACTTTTATACGTCTTTGTTCAGACAAAACACTATTTTGTCAAAAAAAACGGCTCAATTATCTGTTTGTTGATCTGTTTCCCCCTCTTAGATATGTGGATTGAACACATACTTCACTATTTAGTTGGTTTAAACATTACTCATTTGAATATTAGCATATTATATAATTTTACTCCCAAAAAAAAACAAAGTAGGGGATTGGACAACAAGAAGAACTTACACTAAGCCCAGTCTCCCCATAACTTATTTAGTTATGTGTTTGCTATTATTAGGGTCACCATGATAAGAGTAAAACCTCTCTTTAATTTCGAGGACAAATGGTATGGTAACAGTAAATTGAACTTGCTCAAGATACTGAATGTACAATGTACCTTTGTCCTTAAAATCTTTAAACTGGCAACAAAAGGGCCCCATTGTATAGAATAGAAACATATTTGTTACATATATATTACAGGAAAAGCACTAGATTTATTTCATTATTTGTATAACTTCATTGAATCTTCTTTTGCTCTTCATTAAACACTTCATGCAGTCTTCTCTTTCATCAAATATTTAAGGATGATTTGTTTGTTAATTCTATCTAAGCAATCTTGAGTTCTCATGTCATTTTACTGACTGAAATAGTCAAAACTTGTATAACTTTTTCCCGACTTCACATGTACTCATATTATACTGTATGCATGCATTTTAAAATAATCATTATGTATTAACTTTGTAAAGTGAAAATGAAACTATAAAATTTTATTGCGTTGTAAAGATGAATTAATGGTTTAAAATGTTCTTTTGAGATAATCTTTTTAATGTTTAAATTTATCTAGTTAAATGGTCTTTGATATTTATTGAGAATGTATAATATTATTTTCATAAGGTTTTCATATGACATTTTCAATTTTACCCTTGCTTGATAAATTTTACAATATAGCAAACACAGACACACCAAGGATAAGAAAGCATTTACCTAAGCAAAACTTTACCATGAGGCTACCGACCATACCTTCTCCAAATCCGTCCTCAAACACCCCATCAAACATTTCTTTGAGTCCAATTCTTTCCATATCAAGAGAAGCATCTTTAGATCCAGCCATAAGGTATAGGCTACCCTCACCTAAAGTATCGGCAAATGTGACTTCTCAAGAAAAGGGCAAACGTAACAATTTTGACAGAAAAAATAAAAATAATACTCCTGTAAGGGATATAGTAACCGGCAAGGATTCTGATAATTTGAAAAATGACAATGAAAAACAGAAAGAATCTTTAGTCAGAAAAGGAGGTAAACTGATGCAGGAAGGAAAATACTTGCCACCAGGAGTTCTGGAAATGGATGACGAAAATCTTACACTAATTAAGGAAGGCATGGTCAAGAAATCACCGGCACATTATGAAGGTCCTGAATCTCCCGTGAAAAGAATGAGTGAATTACAACCTGAAGATGATGTCAATGTTTCATACGTAGCTGGTGGAACAAAAGGTACACCTGTGCCCCAGCGGGATGTGCCAAGTCGTCATGAGGTATTATCCACTAATGACGACGGAGAGAGTTTGATTATATCTAAATACTCCGACATTGACTCATCACCCACAGCTGTGGAACAGTATGGAAGAAATCTGAGTACTAGAGGGTCTACTAGAGGTATCATATTCTTCTGGAAGTAGGGAATATTTCTAGCTTTTCTTTCCCTAAACGTTTTATCCTCAAGTGTTTCTTTGTCTAAATTAAACTGTGAATGAGTCTGCATCTCGCCTATATTTCATATACTAATACATTTGAATCATTGTTACAAAAATATCAATAAGTGAAAAGTTTTAAAAGAATATAAAACCTACCTACTGTAAGATTTTTTTTTCTTTTCCCAAAATTATCATGGAATGAGTTAGAAATTGTTTTTAAAATAGCATTTTGCAAAACTTAGTTGAATATAAAGGGCTTTGATTTCAATGAATAAATGGAGGTACATTTCTTACACAGCGTCTGTAAATTCCATAGAGGATGTATGGCCGTCTTTGATGGAACACTCCACAGATACCAAAGGATACCAGTTAAAGAAAAGGATGCAAAACCCAAATGGTCAAACTCTATCATATAACCTAACTCTATTTTCACTGCAATTCATGATATATTGCAAAAAGCTTTCTTTTTCTCTATGTGCAAATTCTTTCCTTGGATGACAAACCTTTTCAGTCACAATTCTATTTAGTTGTCAGACACGGCTTCTTCACAGTCTCTTTGTCGTACTGTACATGTGGATGGAATGGATATGTTGTAATTATTATTCATTATATATAGTCTTGTCTTTCATATTTCAACGATGTGACGTGTTTGTTCTTGTTGATGCTATCATTTTATGTTTTTTTCTACTCTCATGTTTGTGTGCTCCGCTGTGATCACATCTACTTCTTCAAGTCGGGGATTTTCTGTATGTTTTTGTGTCACTCTTAGTTGACACAGTTTTGTCTGTTTACACGAGTCTCTGTCTATAAAATTCAATAAAACTGGTCCGCCTAGAATATATTTCTTCACTGCATCTTGGTCACCATGGTCACACCATATTCAAATACAGAAGTCACTATGTATGTTAAATGTTGGTTGCTACGATGATTACTTTGTGACTTTGAAAGAAAGGAGGGGATCTCCTGCAACACTCAGTAGCATCACCCACACCAAACCCCAAAACACCCAATGCAAAAACACAGCAGACACGCACAGAAAGAGACGCAAAAGGGAAAGGAACACCGATTCATTTCATAGAAACATCAAACACAAATGAGTACACATAAACCAACGAGACCAATGGGCAATCAGTGCCGACTCAGGACAGCCATCTGAAACGCAAGCATACTTTATGTACACTTATTATCTTGGTAATACTGATGGGTACTTCTTAAATGTTTATTTGGTAAATTTGTCAGATTTTTTCTACATGTACTTGTACAACTCTCTTTTATTTACTAGCATGGAATATTTCTGACTCCATCATTGTGATGACTTAAACCATTTAATTCCTTAATTGTCTTTGAATTATAGTATGAAAATCACAATTTCGACAAATACTAGTAGTCCAGCAAATTGTTTGTCTTAGGCTTATATTTTATTTCCCTTCTCTACATATTTGGATAGGATTTACTTTGTATTGCTTTGAAATACATGTATTTGTATTGATATAATTTTCACTGCAATAAATTGGAAGATAGCCAGACTTATTTTTTATGTGATGTATTCATCAAACCATCTCATACTAAATTTGAAGAAAAAAAAATCTGCAACTTTCAAAGTAAAGTTTTTTTTGCAGAATCTAATTTTACCATTTTTGTTACATTGTATCTTTCAATGTATGTACTAATATTCAAGTGTAACGGTATTATACTGGTTATCTTGGTAACTTTGATAATTTCTTATATAAATGTAATGAACTATTATTTCTGTAATTGTAAAATAGATGCTGGAAGGAGTGCTAGATATTTTAAGAAAAATGACGGAAAAATTCCAAGATCATTTCAAGAAAACCTTACAAATACAACAATCAAAGGAAGTAGAAGTTCGATAAAGAAAAGCAGGATCGGTCATTCTAGTCTTAAAAAGCTGAAGGAAGTAGATGAAAAGGACGGAAAGGAGCAGTTCAGTAGCTATGGAGAACCACATCTCATGAAAAGGAATGGTAATGATGACAATTTAAGGAAAGTAAAGAAATCATTGTCACCTGCCATATCAAGAAAATCAAGAAGTAGAGACAGTAAGAGTAACTCTGAAATAATTTCAAGAGAAGAAGACAGACACACTTTGTCCAGAAATGACAACCATCATCATCAGAAAGGAAGGATGAGCAGAACCCCAAAGAACATTGATAAATTAGTTGTTAAAGAGCATAATGAAAGTAAACCCCAATCCAAAGTAAAACGTGTTAAATCTCTAGGTAAACAAAAGGCAAAATTTGACAGAGGAAAAACAGCACTTACTGAATCTCAGGAAAGCGATAGCTCCACAATAAATAACAGTGATAGGGAAAGAAGACCATCTAGCTCTGATGATGCTAACGATCACTCGAGCGCGTATCATCGAAGCAAGTCTGTCAGTGAGAGAAGAAGCCGAAGAGACCAATTTTTGATGGAGTCTGGTAAATTAGGCATGGAATATCAGGAGTATGAATACAATAAACAAGTCACAGGCTCCAAATCATTAAAAAAGGAAGATATTACCACTAAAACTGGAGACAATGAACCAAGAGGCAAACTACTGGACTCGAGAAATGAAACACATTTGGCTCATAAAACAATAGACAACAACAGGATAGTGGATTCCGAGGCTTCATCAAACAAAAGCAAAGATGTGGGAAAATCATCTAGATATATACTATCATCAAACAGAACGTCTGAAAATGAAGATCAGGCCAGACCTTTGTTCTTTAGAACAACATCCAATGGAGATATTTCAAAACAAAAGAACGTATCGGAAGGGTCATCCATACATATTGAAAAACAAAAGGAAGATTCACTTACTAGATCTATACTATCATCAAATAGAACACTGGAAAGGCAACAACATTTGTTTATTAAAACTGCATCTAATGGAAATATTAAAAAAGGAAAGAAGGTTGTGGAAGGATCATCAGCAACTAGACCTATTACATCATTAAACAGGGAACTTGTGAGAGAAGAATCTGACGTATCTAGACCAATAGTACTGAGAACAACGTCTGGAGCAATCTCCCCAATCTACTACGAACCGACCTTTGTCAGATGTCCTTGGGCAGAATCAGGTGACGTGCATGCAAATTTGATTTATGCATGTCTAATGCAGTGTTTTACCCATGCCACCTCCATTGTGAATACAATTTAATTTGGCTATTTCTGTCACGTCTGTAAAGTGCTTATTTGTCATGTATTCAAAATTTTGAGATGAACTCTTATACGTAAAAATCATGATTTTAATATGTATTCTAGACAAACGCTTTATAGTTCAATTGAATTCAGGGATGAAAATGATTTAAAATGCATATGGAAAACATCTCTGAGATTCAAACATTAGAAAAGACCAGAGTTCCTCGTTACGTTTAAAGTAATAATTCAGCATAAACAGACCTGTCACTATTGGTATAATTTACATTTTCTAATATATGCTGGCAATTGTTTTTATATGGACATAAACTTCTCATTTAAACTTCTTTAAGATAGTGTTCTCGATTCGTAGCATATGCACCACGTCTGAAAAGGTATACATTATCCGTTATGTAATTGAAAAATGAAGTGTTTTAAAAGATATAAGTTGAGCCGATTATTTTGTGGATACATACAATAGAATGCATTGAACAGCCTGTAGAATTTATGACACTTCATAATGTTGTTTATCAAGTTTCACTAGACGAATTGTTGATATTCAATATAAATTTCACCCTGTGCCAAAATGAGAAGTAATTTGGTGGTAGCTATGAACTTTTATAGTTTAGTTGAAGGGTTGCACATTTCACCTAAAATAGCTTACAGAAATATATAATGCCCTACATGGTCCAGATTCGATAGTCCATTATATTCTTTTTGTACTTATGAAAATATATTAGAAAGCTTCTACCATCTTAAACTATATTGTACTAAAAAAATGAATAACTTGCAAATCTAAGGATTTTTCCATAGAATATTTCTGCTTTATTACTAGCCACCCACTTCCCTAAATTAGAAAAAAAGAGAAATAATTGTTCTCCAGAAGTTCTTAGAATGATATAGATTACCATTACCATTACCCTCCTTTCTTTTGAGTTATTAACTTTAAACTTCAATTGTAGAACTGAAGCATTTAAAATTTTCTTGGCAAATCAAACGAAAATAATTAATTATTCAATAGATTCTTCAACACTTACAAAATTATTGATATTGCGTTGCTTTGGACCCTTTATGATCTACCTCTTGTTTGAATCGATCACTTGGTACTTGTTGACACAGTGTCTGCTAGTTATATATTAGATACAGTTTATGTTTGAGAATTGTTTGGTTTGGACTTTAAGCATGCTTAAACTGTGCACTAATCTCCGATTGTGTATCACTTAATATGGAGTTTTTACCAGAAAGCACATGTAAGTCGTTTTGGATTGGTTGATATTTTTCTTTTGTTTCCAATGGTTACACTCATTTTCCTGTGATTTTATGAATTTTGAAGTGTAACTGTCCGCATGTCTTTTAATCTGCGATCTGTGTTATTTTGTTCGATCAAACGCTGTAGCTTGATTTCATTTTTTATCAGGATGATCCTAATTTTCCACAAGCTATAACTAATTTTCAATCTATTTTTTGTCATAAATATCATCTATTTTCCGAAAAAACAAATGCCAATCGCAATGTAAGAAGTTACATGAAATTTTTAAATTTCGAAAAAAAAAATGACCAATTTAAAACGACTTTTATGACGGAATTTATGATAGACCAAACTAATTTGAAAGTCTTTCGATGATTTAACATTTGTAGATGACGACGAGGAGTTGAAATCAGACAGAGTTTCCAACATGTCGCTTCCAAAAAGAGAGATTAACATTCATATACCAAAAGTTGACATGTCTCGAAGAAACAGCGAAATTTTGACCGACACAAAACAAAGTACTGTCCGAAATACTGCGGATAAATTGAACAAAGCACTAGAGGATTACTTATCCGTTAAGAAAAAGTCTCTAGCTTCATCTGAAGGCTCAGGTAGTGTCCCAGTAGCTTCTGTAGAAAATTTGTCCTTGACCTCCGCAGAGCCAGACCTTGAACTGTCATTCAGTGATATTCTTGACCTTGAGAAACTCCCGGAAAATGATGATCTTGACGAACTTCAACTAAGGCGAAAATTGCGACGACAGAAGAAAATGACGAATGCAGGAATTCAAAAAGTCAAAAAAGACGATGTGACAGATTTTGATGAAAAACGATTGTCTAACTCGAATGAGAATGCTGAAGGGAAGGAATCAGCATTCGATATGGGAAAAACAAAAGCAAAGGAAGAGGAATCAGACTATACAAGGGGAAACAACGAAATGAATGATATAAATCATTCATTCCCAATCTTTATAGATACTCTCAAGAAAGATCATGTGAAATTTGGAAATCCTGCTGAAATTACGGATACCAAGCATCCATCGTCAGTCCCTACAGATACAGTCCGCAAAGATGATGAAGCCGTAGATGATCGTGGTAAAACTCGGTATGCCAATGTTGCCACGAAAGACGAAAGTGCACATAGATTTTCAAAAGAATATCTGTCATTGAAATCTGAGGATCCCGGATCTGTTGGCATCGCACACACTAGTCGCAAAGGTAGTAAAGATGAAAAGCAGACAAGGACAATATCCAGGGAACAACTGGACTCAAATGTCAGCAGATTCGGAAATGCGGATACTAATCACAATAGTAATAAAGGTAGAAATCCTTCAAGGCCAGTTTCCAGAGAACAACTGAATTCTAATGCTAGCAGATGCGGTCACACGCAGGATAGAAAGAGAAAAATGAAGAAGCCTGGGAGACAATTGAAAGGATCAAGTTCGAAGGCGTTATTACACGAAAAAAGGGAAAAGCTTACTAAAGAAAGTTCTGAAATTGATTTTAATGATTTACCTAGTATTCAGTCAACGTTGAAGAAGATAATGTATGTAGACCCAAGGCATGTTGAGGGAGGACAGGGATATAGTGACAAACCACAGAGAAATGAGGATAAGCATAATCTGACTGATTCTGATTCGGAATTAGATCTGAGTGATGTTGAATTTCCTGAAGAATTCCAAACCATCCCTGTAATAAACTTAGAATTTCATGATGAAGATGGAGACCACATGGGGGAGGAAACCAACAAAAACATTCTTCATCGACCCAGATCGGCATCAACTGAAAGCTTTTATGAGAAAATTGACCGTAAGATGCTTTTAAGGAGAGCTTCTTCTTTACCAATCATTGCTCTCAAGGCAGAAAAGATCGTGGACAAGAAGGAAGAACTGATGTGCACTCCCGTTTTCTTGCCTAAATTCCCAGCAAGATTTAGACCCAAAAAGACCAAGACGATAAGTATGCTTGAATGTTTAGTTTTAAGGGTGCGTTGGTTTGAATTTCATTACTCATAATTACTTACTAATAAGCATGTAAAAACAATCCGTTGAAAATAACAAGATATTGATTTGTATCACAAATCTGCGGTGTTCGCCTTAATCCGTTGGTGATGGAATTCAATCTTTTCTTACACTTTGTGTTTGTTTCCTTGAAATCTCCCTGAAAATGTACCTAATATAAAATATGCGCATGTTGATACTTCTACTGCATGATGTAAAAGTAGAAATTGTACACTGATTCTATTGACTTATCACAGTCGTGACAACTGATGGATGTAGGGTATATATAATTTCTGTATAACCAAAATTAACATTTTATTCCTTTCAATCTGTTTGCCATTGTTTCAAGTTTTAAGCATGCTGCATGTTAACAAGGAAACATGAATCTTTAGAGTTGAAAACATCATTTACTGTAATAATCTTGAAATGCCCTAAAAATATAACATCTTCGTAAAAGACGATTTAAAGTTAACAATTACAACAAATTGCAGTAGAAATTGTGCAGAGGAAATATAAATTTATTAATTATCATAAAGATTCTTTACAAATTCAAATCAGAATTACTTATAAAGAATATATATATATATATTCAAATCAAAGTTACTGACTCACTAACTTGCAACAACTTGTGCAGATCCGAAACGAGTTCCAGGACGACAGCGGCCTATTTCCCAAGAGCAGACGACAAGCAACAGCCCGGATGCAGAATCTAATCAAAATATTGAGTCCGAAATTACTGTCGAAAATGATGAACAAAGTCCTTTCCAAGACGTGTTAGATGTTGATGAAGATGACGACGACGATAACGACAAAGATGGTGGCGAGGATGATGATAAAGAAATTGTTTTAGATGTTCCACATCCTTCTCCTTCGACTCCGATGAATGAACATGGAATTGAAATAGCCGAGAAAGAGGATATCATAGGTGACAACAGCACGTACTGACTGTCACGATGTTGTATCAAAAGCATGCTGTAATACTTTCTGCACTTTCCTGTCAAAAGAATTCTTTCTGTAAGAATATATTGATTTCAACTCTTACATGTTTTTGATTTGATGTTTTTGTTTGAATGTACAATCTCTTGGACAAGTTACATGTTGTTCAATTGTTACTCTTTTTGTCGTTTGTGCAAAAAGACATTACTCACTTTCAAAATGGTCAAAGATTCGTATGTCTCTATGCATGTACGTTGTATTGTGATGACGAACTGCATGTCCATCTCACCGTCCTTTTTATCAGTCTGGTTGTATGTACCAGTATCCACTTCCCCATTTGAGTTTCGATTGCACGTTTCTTTTTCAGATTTCACATAATTTCAATGTTCAAACGCATGTGACTGCGCTGTAATTATCGATTAAAAACAATGTAAATTATTGAATACGTGTATTTTATTTTACATCACAATATAAGAATCGTAACTTTACGAGGTGTTGTTTCCAAACTTGAAGTAATTTGAAAAAAATATATATATTAAGTAAGTACATGTATAGTGAATATTGTAGTACCAAGATGGTTTATGCTTGGTACAAGAACAAAATTATTAATATACAATCAGCTACTATATTTGAAGAAGAAATTATTTCTCGAATTCGAAGAAGCTACATTCAGAGGGTTCTATGATAAATTTTACTTGTATGGTAATTACATAAATTATTTTCATTGCAGATTCTGTCAAGGAAATCCCTCTGAAGACCTCGGATTTGACAGACTTAGGTGAGCTATTCATAGAATTATATACTAGATATGAGTTGTAAACGTCGCCATCTGTTCCGTTTCCACAAAGTAATTTTAAAATCTGTAAAATCTGAGCCAAACTTAAGTAAACATCTACAGCTTTCTGATGATACAGTGAAGATATAAATCACTGTTACATCGGTTTGTCCACAATGTTGAACAAGCAGGAGATACTTACTCTCCCCGGGTACCTTATCTCTATTGAGGATTCACTGTTACTCCTCTGTGCAACGTTTTAAATGGTGGTTTTCTTTAGGTTTGCATATTTTTCTTGTTTCGCAAGCCCAGTAGTTGTTATTTTGGAATTCTGATTTGGGTTTAAAGATTTACTTTAAACCACCGTATGTCACACACTCGTCGAATGACGGGGTGTTACATGACATTACAATGTTAGTCAATTGTGCGTTCGTTATTCCACATGTCTGTCCGCCATAATAAATTTAATAAATTTAAAGTAATCGGTTTTCGGTCGTGTCCCGAATTGCTGAATTTATGACCGATATGGCTTTGAATGTTTTGAATAATTACGGTGAACATTATTTCGTAGACACGATATGTCAAATGCAGACCGTTGTTCACGATGTGATGTGTGTATTTTTGATTTTTTTTTTAATGATCATAAATAATTATTTCAATATATGTACTCTAAATGAATGAATACATATGCTTGAAATCGGTAACTTGAATGAAAACACTTCTATATTTGACATTTCGGTGTCGTTTTTGACACCAGAAAATTCAATAAAATGTAACATATTTGTCAGATTTAATATACTTTCTCCGATATTACAATATTTCCATTACGGAAATCCGAGGGATTTTAACACACAATAATAATATACCCAGGAACTAACGATTATTTCACATTGAGTATTATGTATGGGTTTAATTAAGTTTTCTTTAAATCCTTGATCAAATTAACTTTACATCCCTCTGACGTGCACCTGGAATGGTGACTACCGTTCTCACGACCCCTACTGCTGTGAACAAGTGCACAAACCGCACAGTTGCTGATATCATTGCAGATTGATAGAGAGAAAGAGAGAGATGGCGCACCACTATCGTCAAAATGTCCTTCCTCATATAATGATATTTTCATGCTTCGGAATTACGTCTGATTCTATCCGTTCGTCCGTCCGTCTGCTTGTCCGCAACTTTAACATTAACATTGTGCATAGCTCGCATACATGTAGTTACTCTTGATTTTTTAAAGAAACATTTCCATCTCTACCAAATGCTGAATGGGTCTGACAAAGAAGGCTGATCGGATCGTCTTGTGTCGACTCTAACATTCAGACTGTTAAAACGAAACGTTTGTCTCTTTATCATCCAAATCAAAATTTCTGAACTTGTATGTACAGGAATTAACATAGTTACAAGAAATGCATTTAATACTTACATAACAGTATACGAGATTTAGCGCGAACGTGAATTTTCCAAGATTTTGTATGAAGGAGAAGGAAAATACAAAATCATGAAAAAGTTAGAGAAAGTGAAGCAAGTTTTGCCTACATAACGGAGCAGTCGTGAAACTTGCAAAGAGAGATCACAACTTACTGTTCCGAAAGCGATGTTAAATGAGAGAGAGAGAGAGAGAGAGAGAGAGAGAGATATCGTTTGCACCCTGATCCACTCTGTTCTTCGCAAACTGTGAGAAAAAATGTTGACTAGTTAAATGTTACTTTATCACTGATATCCGTGATAAAAACCTTGTAAATGCTCCAAGATTCTTCATGATTCACCTGGCATTTTACAATGTTATTATCAAAGACAAATATAGGACATTCAAAAGGTCCATTCAATAAATCACACGGAAAGAATTAGATACCTATATACTACATATAGCGTACTACATGATCATTTCAATGCTGATATACTAAGTTTGTTTAAAGCGTCGATTAGTTACTATATTATGTTTTGGGGTGATAGATTTTTCGGTAGATTAAAACGATTTGATGTTGATGTAAGAAAGGGGGCGTGTCCTATATGAAAAGAAACGAGCTATAGATGTTCATTCGCGGTCCAATGGCGGTGTCACGAACTTCATATCTAAATTGAATAGTTGACAATACTCATTGTGTAATGGAATTATTTTGGGAACAATATTTCCACGTTTTGCAGACCGGATGAGTTTGCTGAAATTCTCGCGTGACGTACATCTCGTGCATTGCAGACTTCAATCGACATTTTATACTGTTTAATAAGGATTATTCAATTTCTCTCGTTTCAAGTCTCGGATAAAGTTGCGTCGTCAATCGCAATATTATACAAAATCATTGAAGAATTAGTTCTCAAATGGAAGAAATATTGCTTTTTACGGAATTGCTGCATCTGGAGATGGATTTATTTTGAAGTAAGCAGTCTAACCAAGACTTCATAATAAAGTGTCTTTACTGGTGCACCGGAAAATCCAAGACGAAAACATTGGAGAATTTTAAAGTTCATTTTTGAATGATATTTTCTTTTAGCGCTTTTGTGAAGAACAAGAAAAACAGAACTTAACACTTCAAACTTAAATACTTCTTTAGAATTGAAAGATTTTAATCGATTTTCGCGAAAGGGATATTCGGTTATGTGACAATTATATATGCCGATTTGTCATGTTTCGTTTCACTAGATAGTTTCAAACAATAAGTGTGTTTTGCGTTCATTAATCAAGGATCTGGCAAATTTCACCTCTTTCTATTTGTTTTAAAGAGTACAACGTGCAGGAAGATCAAAGGAGTTGCTTGTTTCGCATACACATAGCTTTTGAGTGTGGTAACAGGTAGACTTTTAAATTAAATTGATATATTTCACCTCTGGATATGATATAGATAGTTATAAAGTTGATTAAACCCGCACTGAAAAGGAATTTGATATTTTACCCACTTGATACGAGCAATTGGATTATAGGGTACTTGATACAGGCCTTACGTTTATATTCCTTATTCATACTTTTTACGGACGTTGTGAAAGAGGTGCGGAATAGATCACAGGCTATCCTTGTAAGAACGCTGTCATTCAGTCTTGAAGTGTTAGAAGACGCAGAACCTTTCTTTTATTAAGAAAAAAACTGCGATTGAGTATTGAGTCGGAGTATCAATGGCACCGGATGTTAAGGAAATCGAAATCGACGTAGTGTGAACAATTGACTGTTTTCTATACAAAATGGAATTTTCTTTAAGAACCAAAGTCTTTACTTTACTTTGAAAGATTTTTACGATGGAATTTCATAAAAGGAACTTGACAACTTCTATAGCATTTTTGTGAGGCTAAAATAAACATGACGAATCGAAGTGCAAAATCTGCAAGAGCGCATGCGCTACAGGAAGTCCCGGAGGATATGGTTTATAAGGCACCTCGGGACGCGACAAGTCCACCCTCACGACAGATGTCACGGGAAATGGTACGAGAATTGTCGCGCGAAATGTCTGACATGAAATTCAAGCGACCGAAAATTTGGGAATTAACACCGGAAGTGACGAGTTATAGTCTAATAGACGAAGGCTCCGAACTTAACCTGAAAAGAGGTTCGTATAATTGCGATTTTTTTGGCCAAATTAATTTTCAGGGAATAAAGAAAGAACAATAAATGGATGGTCGATATTAAGATGTTCTAAGGGCTGAATTCTTAATACACATATATGTATTCACATAAAATATTTAAATCTCATTGTCTCTTTAACAATCCAAAAGCACAATTTCTCCAATTAAAAACAGAAAAAGTCGTACCAGTTCTTTTTGTTTTCTTATTAGTTTCGCGGCTATGAATCCATCGTGATCTTGCTTTTTGTATCTAGGTATATTTTAAATTTTAATTTTTTCCTTTCATATACAATTCATAGTAGGGACAAGAAAATATGATTCAAAGTGATCTTGCAATATTTTGTACAAATACGAAGAAAACCGGTTCGGAAACTTCGGAACGAATGAAAAGATTAATTTCAATTTGTATATTTATTAAATTGATATTGCATTTTTTCACTTGTCAAATCTCAGTAACAAAGATATACATTAAAATTTTCATAGTTTTGTATACAAAATACGTCATGCATTTTGTTAGTTTAAACTTATCTACACAACAAATTATACGCTCCTTTTAAAGTCATCTTTTCCTCTTTCATTTCAAATCGAAAGTCAAATTACATATGTGAATAATGTGTTTCTTTCAGTACATTTAAAGTTTATTGATATAACTTGACTTTCCATTAGAAACTAGAAACGAAGGAAGAGAATTCATTTTGAACTTTGTTTTGCTCATATTTTCAGTATTTGCTAGACAGTAAACCATCTTAAAGGAATCGCGATACCACAACCCTTTCCCTGAACTTTTTTCACTTCTGTATTCGCGTGGAAAAAAATGTTGAAACTTTTACGTCGTCGTGACATTTTCAGATATCTTTTCGACGAAACTTAATTAATGTTGATGTATCATGGTAGATTTCTGTAAATCAATTTAGGATTGAAATTCATAAGTTGTGTACGAAATGAATTATTTTCATAATTAAAAAGTCAGGAATAAAGTTCTTATCATAAATGTTTATGTGAATATAGAACATTTTCAGAGGATGGGGAGGGATACATATAAAATGTGAATTTTCACCAAGGATAAAGAAAAACAAATAAGAAATAAATCACTTATGATAAGGTAAATCCCAGTATGTTACATCTAAACTTTATTTAGACTTACCAAAATGCACTTTCTTTAAGCGGTGGTCACAACCCGCCGCACGTGCACGTACGTGTTGTCTACGTGCAAAAAAACGTAGGTAACTCTAGGGTATCCGTACGGTGTCCGTGCGTCGTCAGTACGTGTCCCGTACGGCCTCCATGTGGATTTGGGAACACTGTCTGTGTGCTGTCTACGAATTCAACAAGAACTACGACACGCACGTTGCAAGTACGTTGCAAGTACGTGCAACGCACCTTCGACGCAAGGAAGTGAGGACGTTAGCAGTACGTGTAAATTCGACATCCTTACAATGACGTAGAAGACGCACGGAGAAAGTACGTTGTAAGCAAGTTGCACGCAAGTCGTAAGTGCGTCCAACGCACTTACTTTTTTCCGCTTCATATGATGCATGTAACCATTCATATAACCATGCGTGCGACGTGCGTGACGCACTCCTTCCGTACTCTTGCCACATCCTTCCTTGCGTCTTCAGAAAAACGTAGCGCACGTAGCCTCCACAAACACGCACGTCCTAAAAGCACGCACGGCGGGATGTGACCAGGGCTTAGGGGTAACCGTTGAATTTTTGTCATCAAAGTCGAAGAAAGCATACCCAAGTATATTTTAGAAGGGTGAGATGGTGTGAAAAGATGTCAGTGGAATCGCTAATCACAGATTACCTAATCTAATTATTAGAGTTTTCTGGATTGTATATTTTTCTTGTATTTTGTAGAAAGAACTTCTTCACCGCTGTCACCACGAGGAGGGTCCCCAGGTAAGTTACATCATTAATACTGAAATTGTTTTTAATTTTTTTCAAGAAATACAGAGCAAATATCAATTAGGATATATAATATCTAATAAAACGATATTAGAATAAGGTTATTTTCGTAAATGCTATCTGAAAATAAAATCATTTGAAAAAAAGAAGACTTACTCATCATTGTGCATAATATTATTCTTGATCAAGGACGCCAGTTTAAAAAACATGTTTTTTCAAAAGAATCATATTTCTTTATTGGTATTTTTTTCTCAGATTTTTCCTTTTTTTACATTGATTTTAAAATATTTTGATCAATTTAACACACCTGTATTCATGATTGTATTTATAGTATACGGTAGTTTATGTAGATTTATTGGTACTTTTAAATGCTAGTTAGTAGTAGAAACATGTTTTAGATAGCAGAATTTCAGAATATTATACTCTTAACTTGATATAAAAACGGTTCACTAACATCCTGATATTGTAGGAATGTAATCAATACATATTATATAGATTAACATTATATTATTCATAGTCTCATTTCTATTTATATAGGTGTAGTAAATAATGTAATCCATTATTGCATACGTATACTAGCTAGACATTTAAAATAACTTTTATATTATTTCATTCTGTAAAAACCTTTATAAAGCAGCTTTTTGTGAATTCAATCCCTTCTTTTCCAATTCAAATGAAAAAAGTGTGGGTTTTGAATTCCATTTTCCATAATGGCATCAAATGCAGGGGCGGATCCAGAACTCCAATTGCCGGGGGGGCACATACAATATTTATGGAAATCACTTGCGAGGCCCGAAGGGCCGAGTGGGGGAGGGTATGGGAGGGGGTTTCTCCCCTCCCATTGGTGGGGGTTCGGGGGGCCTCCCCCGAGAAAATTTTGAAAAAATGAAGCAATTTGGTGGCATCTGAAGCGTATTTGAACTGAATTTAGAAGGGATTTGGCGCGCATGATTCAGTCAGCGTCAGTAACAATGATTATTATTTATATAGAATATATTTGAAAATTTTCGAAATTTTCTGATGCTGCACTATTCTTGCACGGCATGCAGAAGTCAACATGTTCAGGATTCCCCGAGAAAATTTTGAAAAAATGAAGCAATTTAATTGGTGGCATCTGAAGCGTATTATAACTGAATGTAGAAGGGATTTGGCGCGCATGATTCAGTCAGTGTCAGTAACAATAATTATTATTTATATAGAATATATTTGAAAATTTTCGAAATTTTCTGATGCTGTACTGTTCATGCACGGCATGCAGAATTCAACATGTTCAGGATTTCCTAAAGAAACGGGCGGATCAGGAGAAGTTTTGAAAGGGCAGCCCATGTGAGGGAGGGGTGTCCAGCCATAAATTCTCGTAAAACTAGGAAAAAATCAGCATTTTATGCAATTTCCAGGCAGGACGTACTTGACCCCCCTAACCACTCTAGATCTGCGCTTGTTTGTTAATATTAGTACAAAGGTAAAGAAAATAAGTAATTACATGTTTTTTTCTACCCCTGATGTCAGGGGCCTGGGCCGATGAAATTGCGAATTTTGCAACATTTTAACCTAAAATGGGAAATAAATTTCAAACAACAAAAAGATATATTCATGGAAATTATCCCTTATAATATCAATTGTCTATATTTTGAATCCCTCCTAGAGCATGTCTGTTCAACTTTCGTTCTCCTTTCAGTTAATGATACGTAAATTGGAAATGAATTTTTCGTTTTGGAGAAAAGATTGAATTGGGAATTTTTAGGTCTAAAATTGGGGAAAAGTACCTCTTTTTACCGAATTTCGGCCCCATACAGACCCTAAAAAATTCCCTTGTAAATGATAAATTTCCTTGACAAACTAGAGATCACGGGTGCCCCATTCCCTGCATCGTCCAGATTGAAAGGTTTAATTATTTCTTGGCAGTTCTATCATGATTATATTTTTGATTTACCTAGGGGCTTAACCAAAAATGTAATCATGATAACTTCGATTCTGAAAATAAAGAAAAACATGCATTTTTATCTTTTCAAAATTCTTGGAGGTAGCCGGTTTAAATATGGCCAAAACAATTTCAATTGTTCATTTTAAAAAGATTAATCACGACCTCAAATTTTGAGTTAAAAAATGTAAGTCTTATAGAAGGTTCTATCGAAATACGTCTGTTAAATATGCCTTGCATAGGATATTAAGTTCCCGATTCATCCCTCAGATAAAGAAAATTCGATATGAACATGATTCAATGTAGGTTGTTCCCGAAGCGTGTGTTACAGACAATGGACATGGCTAAATTTTTGGAAAATTTACTCAAATCGGTTGTTTCTGACGTGTTTTGGGGCTATTTCTGACTAGTTTCATAGATTTATTACGGAAACAGTAGTTTAATGCTTCCAAAAGCATGTCATAAGTGCCCCTTCTTTGGGCACTGCCGGGGGGGGCACGTGCCCCCGTGCCCCCCGGCTGAATCCGCCACTGAAATGTATACATCGTCAATCAAGTATATCAGTACTTATTGTTTGTTCAAATTTGTGCAAGTATTATGTTAATTATTTTTATGTGAGTTGTCATAGGTCACATAGAATTAATAATTCAAGTAATTTAATAATTATAAAAAACATTATGATGAGAAAATGAAAAAAAAAACAAACTTTTACCAAAAAGACAGGTTACTGTGGAAAAAAAGAGAAAGCTGCTTTTATTTGCTTTTGCTTCTATTGGTGCTAGGTGTATATTATAGTTAACCTGTTAACACGCACTGCTCTTTTCTCCTTCCTGCACATGTATAGCTCAGAGACTTGGCGATTTGCCATCCAAAAGGCCAGTAGGCATATCTCCCATTGTAGAAAAACCACAGAAGAAAGAAAAAGTGAAGAAACCAAAGAAGGAAGTCAAAAAGCCACCCACCCCAATAAGGGTAAGATTTCACTGCTCTATACAATTATTGACTTTTGATGAGGTCTACTCGTGACTATACAGACCTCATCAAAAGTCAGGTATTGGTTGACCGAGGCGGAAGGCCGAGGTTAACCAATGCCTGACCAGGTCTGTATAGTCACGAGTTGACCGAAATCAAAAGTCAATAACTGCTTTATTAAATTATCAGGATTTTATTATTTTATTAAAGTATCTAAATTTTCTAAAAAATTAACATTTTCATTGTAATGATACGCGAAGTCAAAGATCTAACACTATACAAAAATCAACACACACGCTGGTCCCGCACGCGCTAATCCTGAATAGACAGTTTTAGAGCGTTAGTGGTCAACTCACTCTGAGTTACACCCTATCAAACAGCGTCTCCACCAATCAGAAATAAGCAAAATCGGCAATAATTCCTGATCATTTAATAATATACAATTATTGACTTCTGAGGTTGACTCGTGACTTTACACACCTGGTCAGGTATTGGTTGACCGAGGCCGAAGGCCGAGTTTATCCCTGATCAGGTCTGTATAGTCACGAGTAGACAGAAATCAAAAGTCAATAACTGCTTTATTAGATTATCAGGATTTTTTTTGGAAATATGCATTGTAATGATACGTGAAATCAAAGATCTAACACTACAAAAATCAACACACGTGCTGCATATTACGTCACTGAATCCTGAATAGACTGCTTTCGAGCATTAGCGGTCAACTCTGAGGTACACTTTATCAAACTGCAACTCCGCCAATCAGAATTTAGCAAAATCTGCAATAATTCATGATCATTTAATAATAAGGAAAACGGCTTGTGGATTGTTTTGTTAGTTTAGTTTAAACATATTTTATTTCCGAAAGCGAAATGGGATCGGACAAAAGTTTAACAACATTACAAACGCCCTCTTTTGTATTTGTTTTGTATTTCTTGGTTCAATATATCATCAGCATCCAAAGGGTGAAAACTCGTTAATTAATTAGCCCATTGATTAATAATGTGAGTTTTCACCCTGGTGACTTGCTTGTATAAGGCAATGTCATAGAGCAAATTTTCTGATTACAACACTAATAAATCTTTAATAAAGTTGTGTAAATCTTTGAATTCAATGAGATTTTTGAATTATCTTTTTTAGAGCTGTTCACCTCATACACCCATCCCATTGGACGAAGAGCCAGTGGTTGCCTTGGAAACACAGAAAATAGATGTGGCGCCACCTGCTTTACCAGAATTACCTCCCCTTGAATTACCTCCTCTTCCAGAATATGTGGAAGATAAAGAGAAAAAGGTAAATAAAGGACGGACAAGTGCATCACTATATACCCCCACAATTATATGGCGGGGGTATAATTATAATGATAAAAGATATGTTTTCTCATGGTATGTAGTTGTTTTACAGGTAGCCTTGACCTTTATTCAGTTTTCCACTGTTGCTCCGCCCACTTCTTATTCATGTAGAAACTTTAAAATACCTTCTAACCTTTATGTAGATTTTGCTTTTAGTAAAAAAACAACATTTCCAATAGACTTTCATAATTTCTCAACAGATATCAAAGGACTATCTAAATTCTTATTTAGATAAATTGTAATGTAACATGAAATATGATTTTGACATTCATGCCATGAAATGTAATTTTATATGAAATGGAATTGTATGGGGTAAATATGATGTAAAAGAAAAATAAATCCATGGACTGTTGACCTTGAATTCTTATTTCATAATAGAAATTTGATTCTGATATGATGAATATTCTTTGTAACTAGGACAAGAAGAAGGTACCACATAGAGTATCTATTGAGCCTATGCCCAAACTCCAAGATCAAGCCCCTCCACCCAGTAAGAAAAGTAAACCTCTACAGGTGCCGAGGTAAGTTATTAAATACAGTGTAAAATGGATCCCAGGTGTCACACTAGGCACAATTACTACCAGTTTGTAAAGAAGACTATTTGATTTATAGTTTATTTTCCGGTAAACCATAAAAACAATTAGACACCTGACATCACAAAATCTGGTGATATCTTCATTGTAACATTTAATGCATCAAAACAGTGCAGTCAAATATGACATCACAATGAAAAATACTGCAAAACGGTGTTATTGTCTGGTGCCTATACCATAATCAAGGTAAAAAATATGTTATAACTATTACCTTGAATATATATTTTGATATTAGACAGAAATTAATCTTTAAGAAATGAACAAAGTTAGTATTGCAAATGTCATGGTAACTTGACACTGGTATAATCGATCTTATAGATCCAAGCCGTTACTGAGGAAGAAATCTCTAGCAGAAGCCCCGGTGACAGTGGAAGAAATCTCCCACATGAAGGACCCGCTCGACTTCCTTGCTAAATACTGCATTATTAGGTTTGTTATCATGAAGTTCATTGATTTTTATTATTCTTTGCCAAATATCAGACATCATGTAGTGCCTATTGCATATTACAGTGTTGAAAGTATTGATTTTTAAGGTCAACGGTCAAAGCCACAGATTGGAAATGGCTAAAATCCTTGTATACAGCCTAGAGGGCACAGTTTTGTTTGGAGCTTGACCAAACGTTATGCACTTGCTGCTTATGACAAGAGGAAGAACTCTATTGATTTTCAAAGACATATGTCAAAGGTCAAGGTCACATATGGGAAAAGGTTAAAATTCTACCATATAGCCTAGAGGGTATACTTTTAATTGGGGCTTAATCAAACTTTATTTTCTTAATGCTTTTGACAAGAGGAAGAGCCCCATTGATTTTCAATGTCAAAGGTTAAGGTCACAGATTTACCCTTGTATACAGAAGGCATAGTTTTAATGGAAGCTTGAACAGACATCATACACTTATTGCATATGACAAGAGGAAGATCCCTTTGATTTTCAAGGCGATAGATCATAAGTCAAGATCATAGATTGGAAATGATAAAAACCCTTTTACACAGTCTAGAGGGCACAGTTTTGAGAACAGCTAGACCAAGTTTCATACATTTATTGCTGATGACAAGGGGAAGGGTTTCAAGGTCAAAGGTTAAGATCATACACAGCCAATTGTGCCTCACATGATATTCATATGAAATGAGCATCATGTAAATTTCACATGAATTTCACATAAATTTCCTTCACATGATTTTCACATGAATTTTTCTAAGTGACCTTCACAGGAAACTGAATTCACATAACATCCATGTAAAAATCTTCATATGAATGTAATGTGAAAAATTTCATGTAAACTTCATGTTCGTGCTCATTTCACATAAATTTCATGTGAACTTTCATGTAAAGTTCATGTAAATTTCACATGAATTTCATATGAGGCACAATTGGCTGTGTATATTTGAAATAGTTTAATTTCTTGTATACAGCCAGAGGACACTATTTTCTTCTTACACTAATTACTTATGACAAGAGAAAGAACCAGATTGATTTTTGAAGGTTAAAGGTCAAAGATTGCGAAAAATCCTTGTATACACCCTAGAGGGCATAGTTTTGATTGGAACTTGAGTGGTAGCTTGTTAACCTCAGAGAACGAGCCACCATGCTCTCACCAATTTCTGGTTTACCACTACATCGAACAAAATGGAAATAGAAAATTAATTATTTTACTATTTATTTCAGTTTAGATAGATTACCGTACTATGAAAAGGTATATAACAGAGTGGTAGCTAGTCAGCCTCAGAGATACGAGCCCCCGCTCTCACCGATATCTGGTATGCCATTGCAACCCACAAAACGGAGGGAGAAAAAGAAAGAGAAGGGGGAGGTAACTCTACATGACATGGTCTCGGTGACTAGAGGAATGGAACCTTTCAAAGTAGTGAGTTTTTATGATAAGTTTTTGTAAGAAATTTTTAATTTTATGCCAACAATTCTAAATTTCATTTAGGTTTTATAAGTTTGAGATTTTCAGAATATTTAAATTCTAGAATGATTTGAGGTTAGAGGGAATGAAAAGTGAAACACAGGTTTATTCCATATAAACCTGTTTGAAATGAGGAATTAACAACCACAAACCCTAAATGCAAATTAAAATTTCATCATGAATGACTGATTATTAAAATTCCATTGAAATAATTTACATGCATGACATATTGAAATTAACATGTACATGTATATAGATGTCATCTCATGCTTGGTGTTCATATTCGCTCTTTTCAAAAACCAGAGTTACTTCCCATTTGAGACGGTATATGACGTAAACTGATTGTGACGTCATCAAATTCTATGGAAACAGTCCTAAAAGTCTGGGAAATGACTGTGTAAAATCGGCATTACCATACCATTTCCATGACGTCACAATGGTTTTACGTCAGATACCGTCTTTGAGGGGAAATAACTCTGTATTCCGCAAAGACTCAATAGAGTCATGGAATTACTCCAATATAAGCATGTTTCTTATTTCAGGGGCTGAATGTTCCAGAACAGTATGTGGAGAAGTTAATTTACACCATTCAAATTTGTGATGAGAAACATTTAGATATCAGTGAAAGACTCAGAGAACTTGAGAGTAAGTTTAATTGATGAACAGCTAATGTATGTATATATGTGAATCACTTTAATTATTGAGAAGAACACTTTAGAGAAAAAACTAGATTGTGATCGGTAAATAGCTGATATAATTGTGCAAACTTCCATTTTTAAGCAAATTGAATGCTAACAATATTGTTTCCAGATAAACTAAGCTATTGCTTTTCATTTGATAAAAATATAACTTAAAAGTATTTTAAGAAAAAGGAAATAACCTATACTGGCACACTGGCACACTACTATTATAATAGTACTACTAATTGTATAGTGTAAAAATACACTTAGACTGTCTACCAAATGAAAAAAACAGCTTTTTCAAAGAAGACTGATAATTTTCAAGATTTCATTTTTTTTAATTCATGTTTGTATCATTTTTTTAACAGTACAAAAGACAATACTGCTGGCAGAGAGAGCAAAACAATTAAATCCTGACATTGCCAAAGTAGAATTCAAACTTAAAAAATCAAAAAAGAAAAAGGTATGTATTTATGTACACGGTTTTGAATTTTGTTATAATTCTTAATGACAATCATACAACATTAAAGTCTTCCCAAGAAACTCAAATTTGAACTGTTAAATCTTCATCATGTGATATTTGTCAAAAAATAGTTACGAAAGTTTATGAATATGTTTGCTAGAATCTATTTTCAAGATCCCTTTGAATTTCCTTCACCAATGGAGATAATTATTACTTTAGAGCTTGATTAAGACCTTTTAAAAAATTCATGAGAAAAACCCTTACAAATTATGTCTTAGAATGCCATATGTTCAATATTTGAATCTTTTATTGCAGTATTTTTCCAATTAATATTTGTATGAGTTCTACTCACAGAGTCCTCATAATTTTCCGTTCACAATTTTCCTTTATCAGAAAAAGAAGAAATCTGGTGCTGTAGAAGTAGAAGAGCCTATTGTGTTCAGTAAAAAAGACATCACAGACGAAGTCATCGTCGCTAGAATAGACGAAAAAATGATGAAAAAAGTACGTTTTAGTAAAGATATAATTATAAAAAGAAAACTCCCTTAGGAAATTTGTGTATGATTTGTAATGTTAGTACCCTACCAGCTTATTTCAACCTTCAAAATTAGTTGAAATGGTTGTCCATCTGTTATAGCTTTATTTTCCATTTGTCCGTCTGAGTGTCACTCTATTCAGCTCTCCAGAATTTTTTCTGTAAAACTTTTTAAATTGAGATATCAAGCTCATTTATTATTGTTACATTGCTTTGTATTGGATTAATTGTTACAGTGAATATTTGGTCAGAATTTACCTACTTTTGGCTGAGTTATATAATACTGAAATCCATGAAGGGGATTTTGTTTAAGAAATAACAAGTAACTAGCCGTGGTTTGTTGTCCAGTAATTCCACTAGTCGCAAGAAACAATCAAATTATCACCGAGCCGCAAAGCGGCATGAGTTCTAATATTGTTCTGCAGAGTTCTATAGCACGTGAATGGGTGGAGCTTAGCAAATTGTAAGTTTGTTGGAGATTTTACACCACGTGAGTTCTATAGTACATATAGGGAGAAAATCTCAAGTCACTTTAGAATATATCACTTGCAACACTAACAGATTGAATGACTAAGATTCAGTGATAACCATAGTAATTACTTGTAGCTTATGAAGGAACCTGACTTACATCACATACAGTGTGACATGGAGAGGTGTGCTGATAGGTTAGCTACACTAGAGTTTAGGATATTACAAATGGAAAGTGAGTATAACTCTCTCAACATTGCTTTCAAAATCTGTTTTATTACTTTTGCTAGCAAACTAAAACATGTTCCAAGCAAAACACCTACATGTACAGGAATTTGAAGTCAAGAGAAAGTGAAATTATCCGTTTAGATACAGTATTTCAAGCAAAATGGTGAAACAAATTATTGTATTTAGTTAAATACGAAATATATGTATTTTAAAAGTCTGTTATGTTTTCGAATATTTTAATGGAAATTGAAAATCAAAAATAGCAATCCAAGGAATGCTTGTGTCGCCTGTGAAGCGGTTTGATTTTTATTCTAGAAAGTGGATCAAAATTATTGGTATCAGTAGAAAAGTCTTGTCAAATGAAATTCATTTGAGATATCAGACCTCTTAATTACAAATTAAAAGATATGGTCATTCTCAAATTTTCAGAAAAGAGTGTCAATCATCTAGGTCAAGGTCACTATGTTAAAAATTTGTAACAAAAAGGTCTCATCATAAGAAATATTAAAGACCTATCACCTACCAATTAAAAGATATATACAACCTTAATTTCTCAGAAAAGAAGGTCAAATAGCTAGGTCAAGGTCTAAAGGTAAAAAATTATGGTATGTGTAGAAAGGCATTTATTTGTAATTTTAATTGTTACAAGGAAAATACATGTGAAATACATGTATCAAAGCCCTATCACCTACCAATCAAAAGACATAGCCAATGTTACTTTTCTTGAAAAGTAGCTCAAATATCTAGGTGAAGGTCACAAGGTAAAAAAATATGGTATGTGTAGAAAGGTCTTGCCACAAGGATTGCACATGTGAAATATCAAAGTCCTAACACTTACCAATCAAAAGATATATACATTCTGAATTTTTTTGAAAAGTAGGTCAAATATGTAGGTCAAGGTCACTAGGTAAAAAATAATGGTATGTGAAGGAAGGTCTTGTCATTAGGAATACACATGTGAAATATCAAAGCCCTATCACTTACTAACCAAAAGTTATGGGCTGTGACACCCAAAGTGTGACAGACAGACAGACGGACTGACAGACAGACTGACGGACAACGGACAAAAGTGATCCCTAAGTGTCGCTATGCTTCGCAGGCGACACAAAAAGGTAGACCTCACAATTATTATGATTTAACAGTGCTACTCTAAAAATGTAAAGATATTTATTAACATTGTGATTTTCAGATGAGAGGAACATTTTGGACATGTACTGTACAGATTTATTTTTCACGGAGCAGTTAGCCAATGAGAGGCCAGTCGAGTTCAGACGACAGCAGAGTAACCTATTTAATAAACTTCATCCAGATCCTGTGAGTCTATTTATACATCCCCTTCACTTTGGAAATCCCCCCATTATTTTTGCTCTCTTTTTATGGATGAGAGCTATGGAGTCAAAGTTAATCATATGTCTCTGAGCTCCTTTCAGTAAGACTGCCTTTAAACCTACTTCTGAGTTATGAATTATGTAGGAAATTGGGAAAGAATTACCCCAAAATACTTACTGTCACCCATGACACCTCAGCTACTGTGTAAATGTCACAGATGTGGCATCCAGCAGTCGATGCTTATTCTTCCGGGGCATAATCCCATATTGGGAGCTCACTCCAGCTGTCATGAGAAAATATAATTTTTTACAATTTTTATTTGTATTGTTATTTTTTTTTTTTGGAAGCATTATTTTTGTTTAAGTAATTTTGCTGATATGGTTTGATACATTCTTTTTTTTGCAGTTTTGCATATTCTGTAAAGAGGCATGTGCATTAAAAAAGAATTTTATTATAATCAGAAATACTATAAAGCCAAGATTCAAAATTAGTTTTTCTGATTATAATTATTGTTAGAATTGCAGCAAGTAACTTTTCTCATTGTTTTTAACCATGACTATTTATCATGTTTATTATATAAGATTCTTTCTCTATGTTTCAGGATATTGATATGAATATAGAGGAATTAGAGCGGGCTTTACATACTATAAACAGCACTCTACTCACTGAAAGTGAATTTGGATATCTCTTCCATGTAAGTTTTAAATACATGTACTGAATTTTGAATTATTTGCATAAAGCAATTATATTTGTAAATAAGAGTTACTCCTCTTTGTCTGCAAACTCAGATAGCATTGCAGACACCTCATGAAATAGGGTACAGACTTTGCAATGGGTTGAGTAGTAATAAAATGAAAATATCAATTAAAGTACATTTTAACAAATTTTGAACAAGTGTAATGTATTCTATTATTTGTTAATTGTTTCTTTTATCATTACAAATAATTGTGACTTTGACAATATTTTGATGTCACTTTCCATTTTAATTTTACCTTTTGAAATTAATTACCGATACTTTAACAAAACCATCATCTTAATTTTCATGTCATTTTATGTTGAAGGTTCTGAATTTAGCTGGTAGAAGAAAAATCAACTTCAAATTATTTTCTGTGATAGCAGCATTGTCGGAGAAGATTTCTCAAATGGAGTATGTATACTGTTATAGAACAAGATAAGTTCTTAAGAATGATTATAGAAATTAAAAAAAAAACCTGGTATGTAATTTCAAATTACTGTAAAAATCAACAAAAATGTAAATATGAAAATGAATGTGCATAGTAGAATCAGGATATCAAGAAATTTGATAGATACTTTCAACAGATGGATCTCTATTTCATGGTTTAAGATAATTTTAAATCGTATTACCTATAGTTTGAATTTTTTTTTCAGTATTCAAGTAATCGAAGATCAAAATTGAAATTAATGTATGTAATTTTTTTCTTTTTCAGTCCTGTGATAAAAGATTTGCTCAATAAAGATGACTACAATGCTTTAGATATTAAAATGGAAAGGTCAAAGGTGAGAGTTTTTACTTATTACTGAAAAAAAAGTTCTTTTTCACAAATTTTTGTACAGGAAAAGTTTCAAATAAATATAAGTCCCTTCTTACGTAGAGGATTATGTTTCTCTGAAGAATTTCTTCCTACTAGAGTAATTTTATATTCATTCTTTCAAACTTGTATTTTCTGGTCCTTGTATTTTCTGGTCCTTGTATTTTCTGGTCCTTGATATAAATGGAACTGAATAATGAAATAGGTTAACTAAAGGCTCTAGCTGCATGATACTTTGTATACATTGAACATAAATGTGAATTGAGATTTCAAACTTTAATCATTATTTTTCAATATAATCATGATTTTTATGCTTCTTAGGAGCTGTTTGGCTTGTTAGATGATGGGGACACGGCCATGTACGGTAATGCACTAGCGTCAAATTTAGCTGTAGAATTGACGGCAGGTGGATTGACGCCAGAGCATACTAGCTACGTAAGTTTTAACATTCCATTGAAAACTCACCAACTCTACTGCCATTTTTAGCTCGTCAGGACGAAAAAGTCCAGAGAGCTAATGCCATACCCTCGACGTCGTCGTTGTTGTCGTCGTTGTCATCATCCGTAATCAGACTTTAACCTGGGCTGTATCTCTTGAACTATAAGGGGTAGGGCTTTGATATTTCACAAGTAGATACCTTGTGACGAGACCTTTCATTTGAGACCATGACCTTTGACCTAGTGACCTTGACCTTGGACTTTGACCTACTTTTCAAAAACTTAAACCTGGTTTCTGACAAAAACCTGTATAGGCGAGCTATGTAATCTTTGATTTCCCTATGTTACTGTGTTTTGCAACCCCAAAATTCAACATTTGTTTTGTACTCACTATGTTCATACCGAATTAATTATCAACATCTTAAATTTCATTTTTACCATAATTTACATTTAATAACAAATTATAAAAAATTATTGCAATTTTAATGCTTCCAATAAGAAAAGCTTAAATCTGTAAAGTTAAATTTTGCAGAAATATCATGTCACAAGTACCCTTGTTCTTATTTGTTGTCACTATGAAAGTGCAGCTGTAATATATTATAAAATGTCTCTAATGCACAATTAAGAAAATGACATTTATTTCAGGTTATCAGCAAGTTTAACAGAGAGGGAAAAGGTTTTATTGACTTTCTGGACTACGTTATGTATGTGCCTTTATTCATCGAAATCCATGAACGAATCATCAGTGATCCATTAAACGCAAAACTTGTTATATGATATGTGTATGTGCAAAAAAATATGTTCAATTAAATGTTATAATTGTACATTATCATGGTATTTTATTTATGGTTAGTGGCAACTACATGTATGATGTTTAAAAAATGCCACCTGTCCGTCCAATTAGAAGAAGAAACAAATATTAATGAAGTTTCTGACAATAAATGATAATGTTCAAAGCACTGTGATATTTTGCATAATTTCAAACATAATCATGAACTATTTTTAATGTTTGCACTTTAGATTGCCAGATTTATATAATATGTACTTGTTATAGATTTATAAAAGGTTTTCACTGAACATAAAGTACCCCTGGAATACAATGTCCTCATGACAATTTAATTGCCTGTACCACATACTCTCAATCTAAGCTTTGTCAGAACCAATAAACTTGTACATTTGCAATACATCGATACCTCAATCTGATTGAGCAATATTACATCTTTCTTAAGAAATAGCACATTGCTTCCCATAGCTTTCAATTGAATTTCAAATTTTAGAGAAAGGTTTGTTGACTTTTTACCTTTTCTTTGCTATCAAAGCAGAAGTGGTATTTTAGAAAAAAACATTAATAAAGAGAGAAAAAAATGTATCAGAATGGTTGTTTTGTCTATTTGTTTAAATGGTATTAAAGAACATTTGTGCTTTCATTGTTGATATTGTTATTCTATTCAAATGTTGTTGATTGATATTTAATTTGATAGCTGTTTATAATATGAACCTAATAATCATTCAATTTGTCATTGCACTTTTACATTTATTTTATATGTATATTTGAAAAATGGCTCTTCTGAAATTTATTGTATAGATTTCAATACAGTCCTCTGACATGCTGCTTTTTACAAGATTTTCTATTTATAAAAAAAGCACAACAACATGTGACAGCCGTAGAGATGTTCAGATACACAACTGTCTATACTGTATCATCAGCACACTATAATATGCCAGCAGATATTGTAGAAACTGATTTTGATATATCCGGTCTATAGATTGACGATGTCCGTCCGTCCGTCCGTCTGTCTGTCTGCAGTCAACATTTTGGTTTAAGTTTCTGGTTGATGCAAAATCTAAGGAACTATATGCAGTAGAAACTTTATATTATACATGAAGCTTGCCCATGACAAGACCTTTCAATTTATGCCGTAACATTTGACCTAGTGACCTTGACCTTGGACTTTGACCTAGTTAAAGATTAAAGTTCCTGGTTTAAGCAAAATCTATGGAACTGTATGCAGTAGAAACTTTATATTATACATGTAGGTTGCCTCTGACAAAACCTTTCAATTTATTCTGTTTTATTTGACCTATTGACCTTGACCCAGTTAGTGACAAAAACTTACTTTGCAATCCGGCCATACTGTCTTTAGCGCTGTTTTATTTATAAAATGAATTTATAATTTTTTTCTGATCTTCCATTATGGCCTGTATTGAAAGTTTTAAACATATTCAAATAAAGCGAAACTGCCAGTTACTAAAAATGTATAATTAATGCCTGTTTGCAAAACTAAAAATTGATGCTAATTAGTGATATGGAATGTTTTATTCTTCAAAAATACAAATATGAAAACCTAACTTGTCTAGAGAAGAATAAGAATAGCTTCTGAAATTGGCAAGTATTGAATATAAAGTGTACACTCTACTTTTATACAACACAATTGATATATAATATTACACAAAATAAAAATATTGTTGAATTGACAAGATTTCTTTTTGTGTGTTCACTTGAGCTGCCATTTATGATAGAGTTTTATAAAATTCAAGAGGATCAGGTAATTAAAGTTCTCAAAGAGGTATTTACAACCAAATCGGCCTTTAAGATGAGTGCCAAGGCCGCTGATCTTTTGTTCTGCTTGGATCTGTCTGCCTTGGGAGCAATCAAGGGTTCTGTTATACAGAAAAGTGTTCAGTTTCCCCAGCCGTAGCAGGGAAAAAAAGTATCCGACTCTGCTACCGGAGAGCTGCCTTCTGGACAAACATGTCTGAATATGGTACACCACACAGGCATGTTTCGGATTATGAGTTCTCAAAAGTGATACATTGTACAATTTAAAAGACAAAATGGAGAAGAGAATTTTTTGTATCTGTTATGCAAGGAGTAATTGGGACTCTTTGGTTTATGCGTGGACTTTTGTGTTTGGTGTTTTGATGTCGTGTTTGCCGTTCCTTGTCCCTCTTGTGTCTCTTGCTGTGTATGTCTTCTCTGTGTTTTCACTTGGGGTGTTCTGGTGTGTTGCTGTTGGTGCTGCAACCGGTAATGTTGAGGATCCCCTCTTCTCTTGGATAGCAGTTAAGGAAAAAATATGGCCAAAATTATTGGAGGGATGGTGGAAAGGGGGTTAACCAATACATTTTGATGATAAATTAGAATAGATTCAAGATTCAAGAATAAAAGCATGGACTTTCAATTTTATTGTTCATTGCTTTTCGTATATCAGTAAGTTTGGTCTCGCTCTCATATCGGGAGTTCGCTTCTTTTCATATGGTGGAGGTTTGTGTTTGTTTGCTTTGGTTCCTGTTTTATCCTAATTTTGTATGCCTTCGGTTTCTGATTTTCTGGGTTATCGATTTTGTGCTGTATACAGAGATATGGTCATTATCCATATTTGTCATTAGTCCCGAATTTCGTATGTAACATAAACGTAACATATAGTATCTAATTTTACAAGTAGGATTAAAAAGGAAACTGAATGTAATATTTTCTCTCGGTGTATTAATTAAAATTAAACAAGGGGGTTCGTAAGCATACAAAATCTATAGCTAGTGGCATTTCTTGAAATAACTTAAAGAAATAAATATGTTCATAATACTTTAAAATGCAATTTCAATTATCCAAAATCCCGCAAAGCATACGCACTGTGTAGCATCACGTGACTTTAGTTGGTGAAACCACGAATGAATAAAAAGTTCAGTTGGAGGATAGAAAACAGGAACTGCAATAATTGCTTTGATTAGATTTATCTTTTCATAGCCTATATCCTTGTCTAAAATGGTACTTTTACTATCATGGAATCGTTAGAAAGTAAAACGCCGTTGATTTTACAAACATTGTGACAAAAGCTGTAGATATATTTGCGTGGAAACCACCATAACATTGTGTTTAAGATATTTCGACCACGACGTTCCTTTTGTCAGAATGTTTGTATAAACTACAATGGGTTCTTGATTGACAAACAAAGAATCATCAAAATATAATCTTTTACAAGGACATCGGCTATGAAAAGATAAAATTGAATCAACAAAATCATCGCAGTACATGCTTTCTTTCCTTCAAACGAGCGGTATGTCTCCATTTTGTGTTCGTGGTTTCACCCACTGAAGTCACGTGATGCTACACAGTGATACATGTAATTGTAATTACTTTTTGTGGAACCTGTTGTTAGAAAAAAAAAAATACTATTATAAAAAAGAATCACTCTAACGTTCTGCTAAGAAGCAAAAATGAATCTCCATGAAGATGAGATCAGGTGCCTGGGATCTAGAGTAAGCATCTCCTGTTTGCTAGCAACCTTTTCACTTAAGCCGTGCAGAAAAATTCATATCTGGTAAATTTGTAGAATTAGATGTTTTTGATTGGTTCTAACCTTAACGTATCCAATGTACAAATGGAGATCTCGTTGACTTCTCGTCCATTTAAACAATGTTAAAATTATCTCGGTAATCTTCGACAGCGTCACGAGTGTTTCCGTTGCTTCATAGCAGTTGGCGATGTTGATGTTGACATTTGACATTTGGGTGAAACCAACTTTTATGTTGCACTATGGTATTTTTAGGTAACTATATATCATAATTTTAACTATAAAATACACGGGATATTTATTTGTACAACGGATACCTTAAATATCTTCCAATATGGAGGATAGCGAGATGTTATAATGTTTCATAATTTTGAATTAAACAATCGTTTCGAAATAATTCATTTTAATTTAGAAAATGTCTAGATACAATCAGAAGACTTATCGCAAAAATAAAATTAAATGCGCACATACTCGATGCCGTACATACGCATCGATGACTTTCTTCAAACACTGTGATAGAGTATACTTGTATTTTGAAATAATTTGTCCATTGCTATTCTTTAACGTTTGTATATGTAGAACTAAGTTTATGCAAAAGAGGGAACTCTTTTAAGAAACATTATAGTGAATCAGAATCATATATGTTTTATTTTGATAATTTTATACTAGAATACTTTGAGAGGTGCGTCTTTATGCATGTGGTCGGTCTCAAACAACTGGATTATAATTAACAAGGGGTAAGATTTTATTCCTTCTGATGAACAATAGAGTCTAATGTCTCATGAATTCTTGTAATGTTGCTGTCATATCTTAATTTCTTCTGCAAATAATGACTAGTAAGAACTACCTACTTTCATAGAGTAAATATTTCGATTATGATAATGATATTGTTTAAAGTTGCAGGAGTTACAAAATCTATATGTCATCCTCCCATAGGTGAAGTTCGTTGATTGAAAGACTAGTTATTTCACTGCAGGTAAGTCTTCCATCTTATTTTGTGAGCGTGGGAAGTTATAGAAAGGAAAATTGAACAATCGGTTGTTTACCAGATCTTTTTTTGTTGATGTTATATCTTTGTGGAATTCAGATATACTATTCCTTTTGTTGTATCCAAAAAAGATCAAATTTCTATTCGGCATTCGCGGCAGGTGTTGCATGAAATTGGAGGACGTTCGTGACTCCTCCCAGGCATCTGGTCTTACCGCGATTCGGGGGTTGGCGATTGAATTTTTTATGACTTTTTATATTTCATTGGGTTTTTTAGCGAACAGAAATGTTTATCTATGGCACTAGCTATGTTACGTCTTTCGGTACTTTTTAGGACATAATAACTTTCACACTCTTTGGCCATATCACATTATTTAGATTGAGGATCACTGACGATGCTCAAGTACCCGAAACGTGCATGTCTGGTCCATGCTGCAAATTTATCTGTTCTTAAAGGATGATATTGAATTGAAGACGCTTAACATTTCCAAAGAAAGTTATTGGAAAAACACGTCAACTAAGTCGCGGTGAGTATTTTTAAAAGAAAATTTTACACCTTATTATTATATTATTAAACTTATTACAAGTTTGATAAAATTTCAAGTCAATTTTTATTCACCTTAGACGCGTTTCGGTTAGTAGATCGTCATCAGTGGTACTTGCAAGCCAAAGCGATTTTCTTTTAGAGAACACCAAATGTATGTCTTGTACAAGCCCATTCTTAAAACTTGCACTCTGACTGACTGTGACGACGGGACTCCATGACGGGCCCTGTCCAAACCTTTTTATAGAAGACAGGGCCCCGACCACCTGTCCTCTCTGAATGTCAGTCAGACTCCTCGGGTGACAACATACATGAGCTCGCGGCTGCAGAGCACGGATTGTATTACGTACGCCCTCTTTTTATATCCATTTACATATTCATCTGTGTTGCTTGGGCCTGCGTTTTGCGGTCTTGTTTGTGTGTGGTCATCTGACAGTGAGGAGGTTGTTTTACACCACAATTGTACGTTCATCGAGACCTCTGGGTAATCGGAAAAGTGGGAGGGTTGTGCGCGTAATTCAGGATAACCACACCTTCTGCTATTTCCGTGGCAGATGGTCGTCCTAAGTCGGCATCGGTTGCCCATTGGTCTTATTGGTTTATGTGTAGTCCTTTTTGTTTGATGTTTCTGTGTTGTGCGTTGACGTTCCTTGTCCCTTATGCGTCTCTTTCTGTGCTTGTCTGCTTTGTCTTTTTTGCATTGGGTGTTTTGGAGTTTTGCTGTGGGTGCTGCAGCCTGGTGTTGTTGGAGATCCCCTCCTTTGTTTTAGAAGCGCCTTTTAGTTTTTATTTTTGACCAAAATAGAATTGGATGGGGCTAGGATGTTAACCTCCTTATTTTAGGATGAAATGACAAGTTTCTAAAATGCAAACAATGTATGATGTTGCATTTAATTTCAAATGACCAAAACAAAGCTTTAAGCTGGTAAAAAGTAATTTAATACACTTGAAGCATTCAATAATGGGGAACATGAGGGCCTTCGTAATACAGTCCGTGTGATGCCGGCTGTCGCGAGCTCATGCATGTTATTACCCGAGAAGTCCGACTGACATTCAAAGACGACAGGTGGTCGGCCCCTGTCCTCTTTAAAGAGGTTTGGGCAGGGCCTGCAATGGAGTCCCGTCGTCACAGTCAGTCAGAGTGCAAGTCTTAAGAATGCGCGCTGGTACAAGACTTCATCTCCTCCCTTCTTTCAGATTGGTCAAGCACCATGCCAAGTGTCCGTCTGGTGACATGAGGATCATATCCACGGCACAAAATGCGTTTGATGATTCTGACGCATTTTCGATTGTAATGCTGTCTACCTTGATCCTTCTAATTTTATTTATCATATCACCATAAAATGCAGGTTGTGAAATACCCAAAGAAATGTACTCTGTTGTTTGTATAGATCCGAACTGATCCGAACTTTAAAAGAAGTTGACTGTAATTTTTGTAAAATTTCCCAAATGTTTCAACCAGTTTATGAAAGCAGAAACCTTGACTTAAAAGTGTCTTCGTAATTTGTAAATTTCCACTGCGATAATCCAAAAAGGTATCAAAATGTCAAAATTCTAGATTTAGGCTGTAGTATCCTGATAGCTAGATGATTATTAATAATACGGAAGTGTTCCAACTCTATACCTTGAGAAGAAAATTCCAAACCAATTTTTCTGCACCAGACACGTGTTTCGAATATAAAATTCTCATCAGTGATGCTTCCAACAGAGCCACCAAAATTCATTTAAGTAGCGCCCTCTTTTATTTTTTGAATTTAGATATGTACATTTACTTTACAGAGAGTGCGCGGCGCCAAATTTTCTGTAGGGTTGATTCAGTAGCATATCCAAATAAAATTTATGTTCAAAATAGCATTGGTGGGATGGTGTTAAGATGTTAACCTCTTTTGATTTCGGTGATAATTTTGAATGGAATAACAAGTTTTCGAAATAGCAAAATAATTCCTATGATGTCAAATCGATAACGGGCCAAAACAAAGCTTCCTTCAGGAGACAGAGCTGGAAAGAAGTAATTAATACACTTCTAAACATCAGTTCACGGGGAAAGATTTTAACTGCTCCACACTGCAACATGAACTAAAAGCTATCATTAATAAACGGAAGCGTTCCAACTCTATACCTTCATGAAGAAAATTCCAAACAAATTTCTCTGCACCAGACACGTGTTTTGAATATAAAATTCTCATAAGTGATGCTTCCAACGGAGCCACCAAAATTCATTTCAGTAATTTTTATTTTTTGAACTTAGATTTGTACATTTACTTTACAGAGAGTGCGTTATTTTGCAACCCTAACCCTCACCCTAACCCTTGCATTACCGTATAACCATAAATTTTCGCGAGTATCAAATTTCACGATTTTATGGTAAAATTGGGTGTCCTTATTTTCGCGAGTTCAATTTTTCGCGATACCTGAATTGCAAACAAATATTTAAATATGATGTTACTGTTTTGTACCTTACTTTATTGAATTTTGGTTAGTTCTATCATAAGAATACACTCAAGTCACTTCTCTTGAGGCTTAATCGGAAAAACAGAAGAATGACAAATATACAATAAGAAGAAAATGTAGCTGATATACCAATTTATGTTATACTGTATTTAATACAATTATTCGTGAGGACATATTTTCGCGATTCCAAATCACTCGCGAATATAGCGAAAATTAATATCTCGCGAAAATTTCTGCTTATACGGCATTTTCATTCACTGACTAAAATAAGTTTTAGGTCAAGGTTTCCACCTTCATGAACGAGTAAAGACGAGGGAATTTTACAAAAATACTGTCTGCTTCTTTTAAAATTAGGACCATTACGCCTTTTATACGCCTTTTTTCGGAAACGTGCATGTCTGTTCCATGCTGTAAATTAATCTGTTCTTTAGTGATGTTATTGAATAAGAAGCCGTTTAACATTCCCTTGACATGATCTTAATGTCACCAGACGGACATTCGGCATGGTACTTGAACAATCTACAAGCTTCTACCAACGCATTCTAAAGACTTGCACTCTGCCTGACTGTGGGGACGGGACTCCTTGATATATTGAAGACCCCCTTGTTCCTTGTCGTACCCTTTTCTTAAAGAAGACATGGCACCGGTCACCTGTTCTCTCTGAATGACAAATATGGATAATGACCATATCCCTGTATACAGCACAAAATCGATAATTCAAAAATCAGAAACCGAAGGCAGACAAAATCAGGACAAAACAGGAACCAAAGCAAACAAACAAAAACCTCCACCATATGAAAAGAAGCGAACTCCCGATATGGGAGTGAGACCATGTGCCCAGGAAGAGTAAGCATCTCCTACTTGCATGCAACACCCGCCGCTTCAATTCGGTAGAACTGTCACATCCGGTAACTTCCATTTCGGAAGACATATGTACAATCTTTGGTTGGATGGTTCAAATGGTTCAAATGGTCTATGACAGAATATCACCCACCATTCTGGAGAGTGGGACATCATAGTGAATGACGAGTTCCCCGTATCGACCGTAGAACTTCCTCAGTGACGATGTCAGTCGGTCACAAACATATCCCTGACTGAAAAGACGCCTTGCTCTCAGAACAAAATCCGTATATTTGGTACTTGCTCTGGCATAGCGAATCAACTGAGAAATGAACACGCCATAAGCAGGCGATGAAGGGATGTTGCTACTCAGAAAAGGAAAGTTTGTAATGCTGAAATTGAAGTCGTCACATTTGTCATAGAGTGAGGTGTTCAGGTGACCATCAGTGTCGTAGGACAACATTATGTCCAAATAGGATGCATGCTGAATTATTTGTCTCTGTAGTTTCTTTGACTTCAAGCTCTGAAGGATAGATACTGCTCAGGTAATCCGCGAATTTTGGATTATTGATGGACAACACATCGTCTATGTATCTGTAAGTGAAGTTGAAGTCAGAAGCTAAGTATCTTTTCCCTTCAGAGACCAGAATTTGAATGAATTCAGCTTCGTACGAGTAAAGAAAAATGTCGGCAAGGAGTGGGGCGCAATTGGTCCCCATTGGAATTCCGACAATTTGCTGGAAGACCTTTCCTCCAAACACCACAAACATTTTGTCAATCAGAAAGTTTAACATCTGAATAATATCTGTTTCAGTGTACTTATTTTCAGAATCGGACTTTTCTTTTACAAAGTAGGTTTTGTCATAGTTAACAACAATAAATTTGTATTTGCGATTACCGTTCTTACTTGTAAACGCATTACTTATAATTTTTGCGAGTCTTTCTTTCAATTTAGAATGTGGAATTGTAGTGTAAAGTGTCGAAAAATCAAAGGCTTTGATCGAATGGACTCTTCTAAAATGAGTGGATTTCAGATGTTCTAAAAGTTCCTTCGAATTCTTTAAAATCCACATCTGGTTGATACCACTGCGAGAATATACCGTCGAACAATACCTTATATCGGGTAATATTCGCGTCGGGTAAATTTCGCGAAAATGACCCTAAAAAGGTGTGTCTTATTTTCGCCGAGTCTAATTTTAGCTAATCTCTTAACAAGACCAAGGGTTAAGATACGTGTCTATTTTTCGCTATGTCCATTCTTCGCGATTTGATGATGCTCGCGAACTTAGCGAAAATTAGACACACGCGAAAAATTCCCGATATACGGTATTTTTGAAGCCCAGATTTGATTTCAGATAAAACTTTGGTGAGTAAAATCGATACAGATTTGGTAGAACATTTTGAGGAACCAGCGATGAAACATTGTTTGTACGGATTCTTATGCATTTTAGGTATGCAGTATAAGTATGGCAAATCTAAATCTAAATTGTTCATGTTGAAGCCATATGAAGCAAGAGCTGATTTGTGGTTATCAATTATTTCAGAGGCAGAAAGGGTTGTTGGGGTGTAAGTGGGATTTCCAGGTGTCGAATTTAAATCCAACTCTTTAACTAGACTGTCGAAATAGTACTTTTTGCAAGTAAATGTGTAATTATTTGAGGCTTTGTCCGCTGGTGTGATGACATAATGTTCTTGGAGATAGGTAAGCTCTGTGATAACATCAGGATCTTTAAATATAGACTTGAATCTGGTGTTCACAGTTGATTTTAATCGGTTAATTCTAGATAAAAGTAACCCTCTGATGGATTTTGTCCACTCGAAAAGGGTGTCGAGCTGTACATCCTCTTTCTTTGCCCAACGTCTTGCATATTCCTCACAAGAGTCCATGATAATTTTGACATTTTGGTTCCATGTAAAGGACATACTTTCTCTGGATTTGGGACCCTTTTTTAACAATTCTCTCAACTTGTCGTTCTTGACTATACTAAGGTCACCAGTAATAACGTGTCCACAAGGAGAGTAGTTGAAATCCGATGAAGAACATTCGCAGGGAAGTGGCTGTATGGAGGGATTACTTAAATCAATACACTGCAGGAATCGTTTGTAATTGTAAATTTTAGATGCAACTGTTGGTGTGTAGCTATAGGAAATACAAGGAGTTTCTTTTCTTTTGAAATATGGTGGGATTTTTTCTGTGACAGTTTTGTGATTCAAAATTTGACCAAGATTCAAGTTATCAATACCTTTGTTTGCAAATCTTACTTTAACTCATTTAATAAAAGGGCGGTTTGTTTTCTCCTCTGATTTATCTGATCTAACTGCTTGAAATAAACGAAAAGTAGAAATGTCCAATATGACTCCTTGTAGTCTGTATTCTGGGGAACGTGTATCGGTATATGTGAGGTCCTTCGTATAATCGTAGATTTCGTGCAACTTCCGTAAAGGAACAGAGTATAATTTGGTACGAATATAATGCAGGCCTAGAGGCTCATTCAAAAATGGAACCAAGTCATCGAAGGAGAAACTATGTATCTCAGGCCTATTATATTTTCGAATGCCATGACTTCGAGGTCTTCTTTGTTGTCTGTTGAATAAGCTAGTCACATTTACCGATTGACAACCGGGACTTGTTAAGTTTCCTATAGTGCTGATGTTATCGTTGCACCCATAGGGCGCTGCAGTGTTAAGCTTTTTTATCCAGAACTCTTCTCTGTTGCGACGGAAAGGTGTGCTCAAATTGGGATTGTTTGTGGGGTGATATATTTTCTCCAGGATTGTGGAGGTTTTTGTTTTTGTTTGCTTTGGTTAGATCATAGATAAAACCGAATGATCGGCCTGGTCAAAATGTCGATAAAGGAGTTGACTTCCTTTATTATTTATTTTTGACCGGTGTCCTGACATTCTGGTTCGGAGCTTACCTTTGGTTTCACCCACATAAATCAATCTACAAAGTGATCACTCTATTCCGTACACAACATTAGATGTCATGCAGTTAAGGTTTTCAAAACTATGCGTGTTAAATGTTTGTTTTGTGAGATTACTTGAGAATGAAGTGTCTGTTATTAGGATGTTACAAGTTTTGCAGTTCTTCGTGCCGCACTTAGAAACTGAGCAATCGCTTGGTGAAAATTGGTGCTCATTTAGAAAGAAGGGAGGAGATCTCCAACAAGACCCCGTTGTTGCAGCATCAACAGTAAAACACCAAAACACCCGATGCAAAAACACAAAAGACGAGTACAGCACGAGACGGAAAAGAGACACACAACATGTAAACATCGAACACAAAAGACTATACATAAACCGACGAGACCAATGGGCAACCGGTGCCGACTTTGGACGGCCATCTGTTACGCAAGTAGCAAATGGTGTGGTTATCCTGGATTACGTGCGCACAACCCTCTAACTTCTCCAATATCGACCACTTCAATCTTACAGGGCTTGATTTTAATATACCCATCTGCATGTTTGTACCATAACTCATGGTAGCTACTCACTACAAATGTCTCGTCTCTAATGTCATTTAGACTAATTCTAGGGACACCTAAGTTACCTGTTGCGTATGTGTCCGGTTGGGGCCTTTTTATAGTGGGCGACGCCCCAGCCACTTTGTAGGTCTCTTGTTGGTCGGACTCCTCAGGTGATAACATATATGACCTCGCTACAATCGGTAGAATATGGACTAAATTTCGTACGCCCCCTTTACATATTCATCTGTGTTGTTTGATCTGCCCATGCTGCCAGTTTGTGTGGTCATTTTACAGTGAGGAGAAGGTTATTTCAAAATTGTGCGTTATTCGAGACCTCTCACTTAGGTGTGGTCCTTTCTGTTTGATATTTCTATGTTGTATGTTGATGTTTCTTTCCTTTTTGTGTCTCTTGTGCTTGTCTGCTCTGTGTTTTTGCATTGGGTGTTTTGGGGTTTTGCTGGGGATGCTGCAACCGAGTGTTGTTGGAGATCTCATGTAGTGTATCTCTTTTGCGTCTCTTGTTGTGCTTGCCTACATTGTGTTTCGCATTAGGTATTTTGGTGCTTTGCTGTGGGTACTACAACGTAGTCTGGTTGGAGGTCCCCTTTTTTCGTGCATATAATGTGATTGTTCCGTTTTATCCTGATTTTGTATGCCTTCGATATATGATTTTCTGAATTATCAATTTTGTACTTTGTATAAGGATATTGTCATTATCCATATTTGTCACTAGAATGCTCAGTGATATACCTGTTTCTTTTTTAAGATTTGTCAGATGTGCTGCCAATGTCCAAGCAAGAGCCAAAGACGGTCGGACCATTGTATCTTAGTGTTTATACGTATACGTTAATATATAGCTACAACTTGACAATTGTTTGTTTTTAGTCGCTTTCTGGTATTGTTTGCTATCTTCTACTAGTTATATATATATAACATATTCAGATCTTTAACACAAAGCAGATGGAAGATTTAGATGCATATGCAAAGCTGCCTTTCTATTCGGAAATTTTTCAGAGTTCCTGTTTGGAACTTTATATAACGTAGACTGATTGTGATGTAATCACATTCCATGGAAATCACCCTTAAACTCTTTAAAATATTCCATTATCCTAGTTTCTTCAGACAGAAAATGCTCACTGCTAGTGGACAAGAAGGCCCCGAAGGCACATTTAGCCAAGTCCGATCATCTTCGTTTGATCTCGAAAATTTCTATTCACATAATTTTCTCGAATTTTCGTTAAAGTGGGTCCTGTAGCATCATATCCTATCCATTCTGCTACGTCTTTTGGTATATTTTGGACATATACTCTTTGGCCATATTGCATTGCTTAGATTGAGGATCACTGACGAGGGTTAAGTACAAGAAAGTGTAGGTCTGATCCATGCCGCAAATTTATCTGTTCTTAAATGATGCTATGGGTTTGAAGACGTGTAACAATTAGTAATGTAATAATGTTGTTATATAATACTTACAGTAAAATATGTTTAGCGACTCACTGTATGTGACTTAAGCTTTCATTCTACAATTAGATAATTCAATTCCATGCATTAAAAAGAAAGGAGGGGATCTCCATCAACATGCATTAATCAATTTAACCCGTAGTAAGAGACAACATGCCTTATGTGACTTTGGCTTCGACATAGTTAATTTATATTTGCTTAATGGCGATGTTCCGTGATTGCCATCGTATGGCATTTACATCTCTCAGCTTATCAGATACGCTAAAGCTTGCTTCAATGTTTCGGACTTCCGTGATAAAAATGTCCTGTCCAAATCTCGCAAGAATAGACGGGTTCTTGATCCTCTGTCCTATCTGAAATATAGGACATGAACATCTCACTCTATGAAACATGAACACCTCACTCTATGACAAACGTGACGACTTCAATTTCAGCAAACTTTCCTTTTCTTGAGTAGCAACATCCCTTTATCGCCTGCTTATGGCGTGTTCATATCTCAGTTGATATGCTATTCCAGAGAAAGTACCAAATATATAGATTTTATTCTAAGAGCTAGGCATCTTTCCGATAAGCTTCTCAGTCAGGGATACGTTTATGAACGACTAACATCGTCACTGAGGAAGTTCTACGGTCGATAAACGAAACTCTTCATACATTATGATGTCACACTCTCCAGAATGGTGGATGATATTCTGTCTTAGACCATTTGTACCGTCCAACCAAAGGTTTAACTCTATATCTTCCGAAATGGAAGTAACTGGATGTGACAATTCTACCGAATTGAAGCGGCGAATGTTGCATGTAAGCAGGAGATGGTGAATCTTCCTGGGAACCCGGTCTCACTCCCACGCTTGTGGGTGTAGGTGTGGTGTAGGTTTTTATCCTGATTTTTCCATATTTGTCATTTGAAGACTACTCTCTGATTGATCTTGAGCTCGCTTCGACCAGCAGAGCACAGACTGTTATACGCATGTCATATAATTGTCTGTATCAATTGGTAGTACATAGAGTCTGTGTTACCTTAGGCCGCTGCGTTTAACTATCTCGTTTATGATGTCACTTTTCAGTGAGAAGTTTCATGTTTATAAGCAACTGTGTGTCTATTGAGACCTCTATATATCCGAATAAGTTGGAGGGTTGTTTGCTCGTAGTTCGGATAACTACATCATTCGCTAATTTTAAAGTCGATGGCATCCTTCCATTTGTGTTTTTAGGGAAGTGCTAAAGGAAGCTTTAGGTAACTATACCAAACGATGGTGTAAATGTGAAGGAGTCGAATCGCATGCTCTGAATGACTGGAAAAACCTCATTTTGGATATTACCGATATTCGAATAGATAACTACCGCAAAAATCCTCAACTTTTTGAAAATCCGATTTCTAAATCTGATAGATATTTCAAATCCAAGTTACGTTATTTACAAGAAAAATATGTCTTCGCGCCTGCAGACAAAGCAGCCAACAACACCATAATTATTTGAAAACGCTACTACATATCAACTTTAGTTTCAGAACTTTCCTCTACTAATACTTATATCGAAAGCAACGAAAGTGCTCCCAATATTTTGAACAAGCATAACAGTGAAATTTCTTCTGTTAACATCACTATTTCTAAATTGGATCTCCCTACAATATACTGTATACCAAAACTTCACAAGTCTCCTTACAAGTTTCGATACATTGCTAATTCTAGCAACTGCTCAAGAACAATTTTGTCTAAAAATCTGACGTCAGCACGCACGGCTATAAAGTAACACGTGGCAAAATACTGTGAAACTGTCATGAACAGGAATGGCGTAAACTTCTTTTGGTCTATTCAAAATTCAGGGGATGTGATTGACAAAATGAAATCAAGAAATTTTGAAGCAAATTCGATATCTTCATACGACTTTTCTAATATGTACACCACGCTTCCTCACGACAAAATAAATGATCGACTGTCCAAACTCATTAAATGGTGTTTTGATCGAGAGGGGAAAACTTATACATGTATTTGTACTTCTGAATCGAAGGGTTTCTTTTACGCCACAGATTACAAATCATACAAATCATGGACATGTGTTGACCTGTGTATTGCCTTGTCCTTCCACTTGGACAATATTTATGTAAGATTTGGTGAGAAACTCTACAAGCAGGTTGTAGGGATTCCAATGGGTACTAATTGTGCTCCTCTTGTTGCAGATTTATTTTTATACACGTATGAAAAGGAATTTATCCAAAATCTTCAAAAACAAAGAAAAAATGATGATGTGAAATGTTTCATTGGTACTTCTAGGTACCTGGATGATATTCTTACTATCGACAATCCTGTTTTTGAGAAATATAAAAATGTTATTCATCCACAAGAATTGATTCTAAACAAGGCAAACGTTTCAAACACAGAAACACAATTTTTGGACCTAAATATCAAAATTGTTAACGGAGAGATCCATACAAGTGTGTATGACAAAAGAGATGATTTTGGATTAAACATAGTAAATTTCCCCTGGCTTGACGGTGATGTTCCTAGATAGCCGTCCTATGGTATCTATATTTCACAGCTCATAAGGTATGCTAAAGCATGTACTGATGTTTTGGATTTTCATAGTAGAAATTTACAAATTACCAAGAAACTTTTAGGACAAGGTTTTCGCTTTCACAAACTAGTAAAGACTTTCTGGAAATTTTACAAAAATTATTGTCAACTTCTTCTGAAATTCGGACCAATACAGGCAACAGAGTATATTACTTTGGGTATTTCACAACCTGCATTTTATGGTGACATTATTAACAAGATAAGAAGGATCAAAGATAGACAACATCACTATCGAAAATGCGTCAGAATCATCAAACGCCTTTTATACCGTGGATATGATCCTAATTTCACTAGACGGACACTAGGCTTGGTACTTGACCAATCTACAGTCTTGTACAAGCGCATTCTTAAAACTTGCACTCTGACTGACTGTGACGACGGGACTCCATGACGGGCCCTGTCCAAACCTCTTTAGAGAAGACAGGGCCCCGACCACCTGTCCTCTCTGAATGTCAGTCGGACTCCTCGGGTGATAACATACATGAGCTCGCGGCGGCAGAGCACGGATTGTATTACGTACGCCCTCTTTTTATATCCATTTACATATTCATCTGTGTTGCTTGGGCCCCTGCGTTTGGCGGTCTTGTTTGTGTGTGGTCATCTGACAGTGAGGAGGTTGTTTTACACCACAATTGTACGTTCTTCGAGACCTCTGGGTAACCGGAAAAGTGGGAGGGTTGTGCGCACGTAATCCAGGATAACCACACCTTCTGCTATTTCCGTGGCAGATGGCCGTCCTAAGTCGGCAACGGTTGCCCATTGGTCTCGTTGGTTTATGTGTAGTCCTTTGTGTTTGATGTTTCTGTGTTGTGCGTTGACGTTCCTTGTCCCTTACGCGTCTCTTTCCGTGCTTGTCTGCTTTGTGTTTTTGCATTGGGTGTTTTGGGGTTTTGCTGTGGGTGCTACAACCGGGTGTTGTTGGAGATCCCCTCCTTTGTTCCATGACGGGCCCTGTCCAGACCTCTTTAGAGAAGACAGGGCCCCGACCACCTGTCCTCTCTGAATGTCAGTCGGACTCCTCGGGTGATAACATACATGAGCTCGCGGCGGGAGAGCACGGATTGTATTACGTACGCCCTCTTTTTATATCCATTTACATATTCATTTGTGTTGCTTGGGCCCCTGCGTTTGGCGGTCTTGTTTGTGTGTGGTCATCTGACAGTGAGGAGATTGTTTTACCTCACAATTGTGCGTTCTTCGAGACCTCTGGGTAATCGGAAAAGTGGGAGGATTGTGCGCACGTAATGCAGGATAACCATACCTTCTGCTATTTCCGTGGCAGATGGCCGTCCTAAGTCGGCACCGGTTGCCCATTGGTCTCGTTGGTTTATGTGTAGTCCTTTGTGTTTGATGTTTCTGTGTTGTGCGTTGACGTTCCTTGTCCCTTACGCGTCTCTTTCTGTGCTTGTCTGCTTTGTGTTTTTGCATTGGGTGTTTTGGGGTTTTGCTGTGGGTGCTGCAGCCTGGTGTTGTTGGAGATCCCCTCCTTTGTTTTATTAATGTTTAAAATGTTTCTCTACGTCTTTTAAGACAGTTTTTGTCTGTATTGTATGATGTTCTAGTGCATATTGTTGCGTCCTATGGCGGGTTGTAATTTGTCGGATGTCATTTAAAATCCCGTTTATTAACAAAGGTTTTGATCTTCTAAACATCTCTTATATTTTTCGGGATCATCGCGTATAAAGTACCATTCCTCAATATTTTGAAAATTTAGAGCCACTTCTTATTTGTTATAAGTACAAGAAACCTATTCGAAACTTTGTTTTTAACTATAATAAAGTTACATCGGATCCTGACATACTTGAATCGAGTCCTGCTTCTTGAGAATGTGCAACTTCTAAATATCTCTACAAACCAGCTGGCCATGTTGTTACAGGTGACTTTTCAGTTATCCAAGACAGACAGCTCCGTGGTCTTCTTAAAAAAGGAACTAAGTATAGAATCCCATCCAAGAAAGATTGTGCCGTGAGGTGCTTACGGAAGCCTTAGATAATTATACGAAAAGATGGTGTAAATCAGAAGGAGTCGAACCGCATGCTCTGAATGACTGGAAAAACCTCATTTTAGATATAACAGATATTCGAATAGATAACTTCCATAAAAACCCTCATCTTTTTCAAAATCCACGTTCCAAATCATAAAGATATTTCAAATCCAAACTAAGTAAATTACATGAAAAATATGTCTTTGCACCAACTGATAAAGCAGCCAACAACACCATTATCATTTGAAAACGTTACTACATATCAACTTTGGTTTCGGAACTTTCGGTTACTAAAACATATATCAAAAGCAATGAAAGTGCATCTAACATTTTAAGCAAGCATAACAGTGAACTGTCTTCATTCAATATCTCTATTTCTAAATTGGATCTTCCAACACTATATTGCATACCGAAACTGCACAAATCTCCTTACAAATTTCGATTTATCGCTAATTCTAGTAACTGCTCCACTACAATTTTGTCTAGAAATCTGACGTCAGCACTTACTGCCATTAAAGAACACATAACTAAATATTGTGAAACGGTTCTAAACAGGAACGATGTAAATTTATTTTGGTCTATTAAGAATTCAGGGGATCTGATTGACAAAATGAAATCTGGAAATGTCCAAGCCAATACGATTTCTTCATACGACTTCTCTAATATGTATACCACACTTCCTTATGACAAAATTAATTATCGATTATCTAATCTCATTAAATGGTGTTTTGATCGAGAGTGAAAAACTTACATTTGTACATCTGAATCTACAGACTACAAATCATACAAATCATGGACATGTAGTGACCTGTGTAATGCCTTGTCATTCCACTTGGACAATATTTATGTTAGATTTGGTGAGGATCTATACAAGCAGGTTGTATGAATTCCTATGGGTACTAACTGTGCGCCTCTTGTTGCAGATTTATTTTTATACTCTTATGAAAAAGAATTTATCCAAAATCTTCAAAAGCAAAGAAAATTTGATGATCTGATATGTTTCAATAATACTTCTAAGTTTTTGGACCTAAATATCAAAATATTTAATAGAGAGATCCATACAATTGTGTATGACAATAGAGATGATTTTGGATTTATCATAGTAAATTTCCCCTGGCTTGACGGTGATGTTCCTAGATTACCGTCCTATGGTATCTATATTTCACAGCTCATCCGGTATGCTAGAACATGCACTGATGTTTTGGATTTTCAAAGTAGAAATTTACAAATTACCAAGAAACTTTTAGGACAAGGTTTTCGGTTTCTCAAACTTGTAAAGACTTTCTGGAAATTTTACAAAAATTATTGTCAACTTCTTCTGAAATTCGGACCAATACAGGCAACAGAGTATGTTACTTTGGGTATTTCACAACCTGCATTTTATGGTGACATTATTAAGGTGGGTCCCTACTCGTGAATTTAACAGATGAATTTTGTATTTTAAGGTTATTTTCCATACATAATAGTCAAAATGACATAATGAACACAGACATAGATAGGTAATTTTGTTTTCATTAAAGATACAGTACATTAAAGAAATGTACCCTAACACTTAAAAATTGAGAAATATCAAATATCCATGCTTTTTAACCCTCCAAATTCAGTGATGATACGAATGTGTTTATTTGTTTTGTTTTATTTTATGATAACAAGTCATATAGAAGAAATATAACACATTAAATGATATTGTAACATAAATCTAAGTATGATATATCTCCAAACATTAGGGTACCCCCTTATAATTTCATAACATTTTTGACCAAGAATATGTACTAAATCCAACTTTTTGCATAAAAAAAAACAGATGAATTTTTTTCATTTTGTAATATTTCATAAAATTATGTATGTAGATGAAGAAAAAATCACAAACAGGTACAAAGTTTTTGAAATGATCAAGGTATCGCTCCAAACAAAGGGGTACTCTCTTATAATATTGTCATATTTTCGACAAATAATATATAGTATATCACATTTTTGTGCAAAAAACAACAGATTGAGTTTCTTCAATTTGAATCATTTTATACGATAATGTATATAGATGGTAAAAAAAATCGCATACAGGTATACAATTTTATAAATGATCAAGATATGGCTACAAACATAAGGGTACCCCTTATAATTTCATCACATTTTCAACTAAGAAATTATACTATATGATTGGTGTGGACTTGATAGATTGCACCATCTTTTGCTTCTTTTGGCATTTAAGATCTTCTGTCTGTGTTTTTCAATGCGCTGGCTCGTCACTCACCAGCCATTGTAAAACGTTATACGCAGACTGCTGCATATAAGGAAAAACCTATTACGGTTCGAGTAGGGAGCCACCTTAACAAGATAAGAAGGATCAAAGATAGACAACATCACTATCGAAAATGCGTCAGAATCATCAAACGCCTTTTATACCGTGGATATGATCCTAATGTCAACAGGCGGACACAAGGCTTGGTACTTGACCAATCTACAGTCTTGTACAAGCGCATTCTTAAAACTTGCACTCTGACTGACTGTGACGACGGGACTCCATGACGGGCCCTGTCCAAACCTCTTTAATGAAGACAGGGCCCCGACCACCTGTCCTCCCTGAATGTTAGTCGGACTCCTCGGGTGATAACATACATGAGCTCGCGGCGGCAGAGCACGGATTGTATTACGTACGCCCTCTTTTTATATCCATTTACATATTCATCTGTGTTGCTTGGGCCCCTACGTTTGGCGGTCTTGTTTGTGTGTGGTCATCTGACAGTGAGGAGATTGTTTTACCTCACAATTGTGCGTTCTTCGAGACCTCTGGGTAATCGGAAAAGTGGGAGGATTGTGCGCACGTAATGCAGGATAAACATACCTTCTGCTATTTCCGTGGCAGATGGCCGTCCTAAGTCGGCACCGGTTGCCCATTGGTCTCGTTGGGTTATGTGTAGTCCTTTGTGTTTGTTTCTGTGTTGTTCGTTGACGTTCCTTGTCCCTTACGCGTCTCTTTCTGTGCTTGTCTGCTTTGTGTTTTTGCATTGGGTGTTTTGGGGTTTTGCTGTGGGTGCTACAACCTGGTGTTGTTGGATATCCCCTCCTTTGTTCCATGACGGGCCCTGTCCAAAACTCTTTAGAGAAGACAGGGCCCCGACCACCTGTCCTCTCTGAATGTCAGTCGGACTCCTCGGGTGATTACATACATGAGCTCGCTACAGCCGGCAGAGCACGGACTGTATTACGCATGCCCTCTTTTTATATTCATTTACATATTCATCTGTGTCTCTTGGGCCTCTGCGTTTTGCGGTCTTGTTTGTGTGATGTCATCTTACAGTGAGGAGGTTGTTTTACACCACAATTGTACGTTCTTCGAGACCTCTGGGTAATTGGAGAAGTGAGAGGGTTGTGCGCACGTAATCCAGGATAACCACACCATTTGCTACTTGCGAGACAAATTGCCGTCCAATGTCGGCACCGGTTGCCCATAGGTCTCGTCGGTTTATGTGTAGTCTTTTGTGTTTGATGTTTACATGTCGTGTGTCTCTTTTCCGTCTCGTGCTGTACTCGTCTTTTGTGTTTTTGCATCGGGTGTTTTGGTGTTCTGTTGTTGATGCTGCAACAGGGTCTTGTTGGAGATTTCCTCCCTTCTTTTATGTTTCGTTTTCTTGTGGGTTTGTTCCACTGGGTCAGTGCAGAGTGGTCATGCTGGAGATCTTTACCATTTCCCTGTATTCACATCCAAAAACAGGTTTTACTGTAAATTTGATAGCGACTCCGACTACTTTTCCATTTTGAAAGCTGATAGGACTACTTGTGTGTGCATGTATTAGTTCCCTCCATCTGGCAGCTAGAGCAAGTACTACGAGGGAAAAACAGGGAGGGGTTCAGACCTGGTTGTAGTATAGAAAAAGAGACATACGACACAGAAACATTAAACACAAAAGGCTACTCATAAACCGACGAGACCAATGGGCAACCGGTGCCGACTTAGGAGGGCCATCTGCTACGCACGTAACAAATGGTGTGATTTTACTGGATTACGTGCACACAACCCTCCAGCTATACCGAATATCCAGATATCCCCGACGTGCATGTTTGGTCCATGCCTCAATTTTATCTGTTCTTAATTAATGCTATTGAATTTGAAGACGTTTAACATTTCATACACCCTTATGCCTTTGATGTTAAACGTCTTTCAATTCAATAGGATCATTTAAAATCTGATAAATTTACAGCATGGACCAGACATGCATGTTTCGGGTAGTAAACCCTCGTCAGTGATCCTCAGTCTAAACATTGTAATACGGCCAAAAGGTATGAAAATTATTGATTCCAAAAATGTACCAAAAGACGTGGCAGAATGATATCTAATACGAAATTGTTCCAACTCTATACCTTCTTGAAGAAAATTTCAAACCAATTTTTCTTCACCAGACACGCGTTTCTAATATTAAATTCTCATTAGTGATGCTTCTAGCGGAGCCGCCATAATTCATTTTAGTAGCGCCCTCTTCTTTCATTTTTTTAAAATTTAAATTTGTACATTTGTTTTACAGAGAGTGCGTGGCTCCGAATTTAAGGTCAGGGTCGCAACTTTTAATAGAAATGAGGTAGAAGAAAAATTGATAGGTTCATATGTAGAGGAACATCTCCTCGAACTATTCAGATCAAAAAATCAAAATTTGCCCGTCTCGTTTTTTGGCTTTAAACGTCCATGTTTTTCCTATTCTAACATTTTTGTCATTTTAGAGAATACCACATCATAACTTTACATACCTCTGAAATGCACGAAATTTCCAAAATTCATATATATCCTTCTTTTTCAAGATTCTTATAGCTTGTGGATGAATTAAAGCCTATTTTGAGAATTTCTGATAAAATAATCAGTTCTAAGGAGAGTATTTTCTTATAAAAACTATGTTGCTGGTTGCCATGGCAACAACTAATTTTTCTTGTTAATAGCTAGAATGTCACCAGCTACACAAATTTTTCTCTACATATTTATCTATGGTATTGCTTTATCCTAAAGCAGTCAAATCAATATGTACCCGAATTAGTTTTTGACCAAAATGACTGTTTCTATAAATAGCACAATAATTTATGCAAAAAATCAACATTATGACCCCAAAACATAGAGTTTAACACTAAGTTCGAATTTCTAATTATCTCACTTTTAAAGAGTATAATGGATAATAAATATTCTGATGTTTGAATCTTTGGTAGCAGAAGTCATGCGAAAATGACAATTTTTTTTCCTATTTCAGGCGATTTTTCATGAACAATAGGCATTTTCCTAAAAATATCCATTCAGCAATGAAAGTTTATTTTTTTCTAAAATAATGTAACAATCTGAGCTTATACCATGTATCGTTTATGTCGGTTTCAAATATTATATGATATGAAAATAGAGTTATCTCCCTGTAGTCGCAACCCTAACCTTAATGTGGGGTCGATTCAGTAGCATATCCAAATAAAATCTATGTTCAAAATTGCATAAGCTACGACATCTACAAAAGGAGGACAACTGAAGATGACCCTACACAAGACATTTGTATATGTCAATTTGGTGACAAAATTTAGCAAAAATGAAGAGATTTCAAATTCACGAGTCAACCAGTCATCCTCAATCAAGTACTTGCTGTTGTGGACAGTAGACCTATTGTCCGCACAGCTCACTTCAGAAATCTGAAAATTGAAGTTTTCTCGTCTTTATCGGCAATTTTTGCGATTAAAATTTATATAGGGTACATGTAATAGATCTCAAACTCTCATAACTAACAGTGTATGATATATGTCTGTACGACCAATATTATGCTCACAGTGACAGAAAATAAATTTAGATGGGGGAGATTTCTATGTTAATTTTAGCATGACGTCGTCAACGTTCTCCATAGACTCAGTGTTAAACATCGGCGACGTCGCGCTAAAATTAACATAGAAAACTCCCTATCTGAAAATATTTTCTTTCACTGTGAGCGTAGTTTTAGTCGTAGGTACATATATCATACACCGTTAGTTATGAGAATTCGAGATCTATACCCCTATATAAACTTTAATTGCAAAACTTGAGTAGAGAAAACTTCAATTTTCCGATTTCTGAAGTGAGCTGCGCGGACAGTAGAACCGGAAACATATAGAGATATTAATTGGTGAATGGCCCGTGTTTCAGTTTGTCTATTGATTTGTTGATGCCAATACCATTGCAAATAACAGTACAGAAAGGAAGTAGAGTTAATGATACAACATCATGCAGTAATTTCATAGAATCTGAATCATCAAAGTCATATATGTCATAACAGAAGTAGGATCTTTTGATAAATGTCTAAAGAAAGGTATAATAATTGAAAACATATAATGAAAACATTTGGTTTTTCTTTGCCATACGTATCGACCATTTTGCCTTCATCAGCGGACTTTATCTGTTTTGGTAAAGTATGTGTAATGTCCTGAATATACAGGGCGCCAAAAGTGAAAGTTTATCCGATTCATTTACAAGTCTAATGACTAATTTATTCTCATCTCGATTCTGTCGTACGGCAGCCACACGACACCTAACGATTTTTATCCAAATGTAGATCGCAGAGCGTCGTATGGCTGTTGTACGGCTGATGTAAAAGGGGCATAAGCGAGATCTTTCGAATGGTTCAGTTTTATATTAAATACCTTTTATATTAAATAATTGCATGATAATTGCATGATAAAGTAGTCAAAAGCATGATAATCTAGATTCTGGAGTGAGCCGTCCGGACGGTAATATTTACTTTTGGTTATCGTTTGTTTTTTTATGCAGAATTTTAAAATCGTTTCGTTTAATTTTGTATCTACAAGGTTTTGTATACCCATGGATTATGATTGAGGATTCTAAGGAAGAATTCATTTTATTTTACTTTCACTCACTGATTAATTTTTTTCGTATTGTGCATATTGTCCTTAGGTGAGCGATACAGGCCCAATATGGCAATATTCCTCTTCTTTAAAGCAATTTCGAAACCGTTGCTGTGCCCTTTGTCAAGTTAAATTCCAATCGATACACATACAGCATTTATCTAAATGGTATATACGATCGAATTTTAATCTATCGCAACAAGAAATCAAATATACATGTTAACGATCCAGATTACACTGTTTTCATAAAAGACCAGATCTAAAAGGATAAAACAGTATTATGTCACCTTATCTCTTATTGTAGTTAAGTGATTGTCTGTTTTATTTGAATAATATGAATGTTTGTTTCTGAAATAAAGGCACTTTGATTGCTTTGTACACTCTCTGCAATTTGTTGCATCTCGTTTAAGGCATACCATAGAAAAAGCACCAATCGTAGTAAGTGATTCGCTTTGATCACTGTTACGTGAGCTTTTAGATTTTATCCGTCGGAACTGAATCAATGAAATATAACATAATTAAATCTAAGGACCTATTTCTTGCGAATAGCGGTGCATTTATCAGAGCTGTCATCAAAGAGCAGTATCGAGGTAAACTCTATAATGGTTTCAATAGGGCAACGCCACACTTGCACACATATATGTGACATCATATATTTTTTTTGCAATTTCGGAAACTAGCCATTTCACCGATAAATATCATCGAAATTAAAGGACTTTAACATCTTAGCACCATCCCTCCAATGCTATTTTGAACATAGATTTATTTGGATATGCTACTGAATCGACCCTACAGGAAATTTGAAGCCGCGCACTCTCTGTAATCTAACTTTAAAAAATTAAAGAGGGCGCTATATACTGAAATTATTTTTAGTGGCTCCGCTGAAAGCATCACTGATGAGAATTCAATATTCGAAAAAAAAAAAAACGTGTCTGGTGGATGGAAATTGGCTTGGAATTTTTTCAAGAAGATATAGAGTTGGAACCCTTCGCCATTATTGCAAAATGGCTCTGAATGCTATAGAACGAGAAGAGTATGAGCTAGTATCCGCCCCTACTTAACACCAAGAACTAGCACGTAGAGATTTCAATCTGTTCCCAATGTTATAAAGGATATTCATAGATCTGTTACGTCTTCAAATTTATTAGCATCATTTTAGAAGAGATAAATTTACAGCATTGACCAGACATGCACGTTTCGGGTATTTAAACCTCGTCAGTGATCCTCAATCTGAACAATGTAATATGACCAAAATCTGTGAAAATTATGCCCTAAATATACCGAAAGACTCTGCAAGAAGGCTGTGATACTATGCTACAGGACCCAGGTTTAAGAAATTTGAGAAAATTTTGTAAACAGAAATTTTCAAATTCGTTTGAAGAAACGACCAACCAAGATTGATGAACTTGGCTACATGTGCCCTCGGGGACTCCTGGTCCACCAGCAGTGACACTCACCAAGTAGTTCAAATGTGTTACGTCTTCTAATTCATTACCATCATTTTAGAACAGATAAATTTACAGCATGGACCAGACATGCACGTTTCGGTTTGTTATTTCTGGTCTATTGAAGATGCCGTCAGGACAGTCGAGGATGGGTAAAACTGGAAAATATTTTTTTTCAGTGCTAGACTGATGGCGCTGGAGCTTATTTCTAAACATGACCGAAAAAAGTTATGCCAAAACCCAGCTAAGGACAGAGTTATGCAAGGAGGGAGATTAAGTTTTAGTTTTAGAAATTTAGGTCTAATTTAATGACAGGAACTAAGAACTAAGCTCCTTGCGCCTACCCTCCAACCATTTTTGACCATATTTTTTACTTAAATACGTTTCTGAATAGGTCCTACACAAAATTTGGAGCCGCTCATTTTGGCAAGAGGAAATTAAAGCTCTGTATTGTAGATGGCGCCAGGAAAATTCACTTGGCTTTATTTAACCGTTTTGCATGAAGTACTACTGACGAGGATTAAAATATCCGAAACACGTGTCTAGTACAATAAAATTGGTACTATAGAACATATACATACCCACAGTTGCATCTACAATTTACAATTGCAAACGATTCCTGCAGTGTATTGATTTAAGCAATTCCTCATATATAGTACGTGAGCCAGAGGGGTTGTTCGGTACCATCGGGGGTGAATAAATCTTATGTTGATATTATGATAAATATACTCAAGAGGTTTCAGAAAACGCATGATAGCATATGATCAAAGGTAGCTAAAGGGGTAAACAAGAGTTATTGCCCTTGTGTACTTGCCAAAAAATGATTTTTTTTCTGGAGTAAAATTATAACTTTAATATGGATGGTGATTTTTTAAATTGAAAACTGTAAATATGTAGTATTTTGTGTGTTCTTTCAGATGAAATAATTTACAAGTTCCAATTCCTTTTTTTATTGTGTCTTTTGGGGTAAAAAGTCGAAATTTTGCAAACATTTTACAGAAATTCGAGGAATTTTGATTTATTCCTGCTTCTCAGTTCCTCAATATTGCATATGATCGTTCAATGATGATTAAAATGACAAACATGGACAACGACCACATCCCTGTCTACAGCACAAAATCGATAATTCAGAAAATCAGAAACCGAAGGCATACAAAATCAGGATAAAACAGGAACCAAAGCAAACAAAAACAAAAACCTCCACCATATGAAAAGAAGCGAACTCCCGATATGAGAGTGAGACCAGGTGCCCAGGAAGAGTAAGCATCTCCTGCTTGCATGCAACACCCGTCGCTTCAATTCGGTAGAACTGTCGCATCCGGTTACTTCATATATATATTTAAAGTCTCCTATTTCAAGAAAGGAGGGATCTCCAACAACAACAACTTTATTCAAATGACATATATTTTATATTCTTATTTTTATTTGCAAAATCCTCGACATTGATGGTTTTATACAGAAAACTGTTTCTTCAACTAGAAATCTAAAACTTCTGGATATTAATTTGTATATTTACTTAAAGAACCCTTATTAATTAAGAAAGCAGTATTTGAAAACTATGTTCTAGTGTAACATTTCATATCTTTAAAATTATATATGTTTTACTAACGTTTGATTCAAATCAAAGTGTTTTTTTTTTGGGGGGGGGAACTATTTTTTATTTGAAAATCGCTTATTCTTGGAGAATATTTATTGAATCGATAGACATTCTTAAATGATAGCAGAAATGTATTTTCAACTTTAATTATTTAGGTTCAATCAAGAATGACATGTTTAAAACATAAAAGATATATTTTCTACTTAATTTTGGGGCAAATGCCTGTTTTTCTTTGTCTAAAAATAACATTTCTAGGAAAATTCTATTAATACATCATCTTTGCTAAAACTATAGATTCAAAGCTTTTATAATTTAGAAAGTAATCATCTCTTAAAATCGCTGATTTCTGAAAAATCTTTATTACTATGAAATTTGTCATTATTATTTATATCAAAAGTGCTCCTGAGTATATCATAGTTTGTCCTTGTAAGTCATATGCATTGCAAGCATCCTGTGTTAATTCAATTGGTATTTTGGGGCATTTTTAAATAAAAATTGAGACTCCCCAAATAGCAAGATAATGAAAGAAATCTCGTCTAAAATTTCAAAATTATCATGGACTCATGAATTTGCAAGACGTTGGGCAAAGATAGAGGATGTAGAACTCGACACTCTTTCCGAATGGATAAGATTTATCAGAGGGTACTTTTATCTAGAATTTGCAACTTACAAGCAACTGTGAACACCAGATTCGAATTTATCTTTAAAGACACTGATGTTATCACAGAATTGACCTCTATCCAAGAGCATTACGTCATCACACCAGCAGACAAAGCCTCAAATAACTACACGTTTACACGCAAAAAGTACTATTTCGACAGCCTTGTTAAAGAGTTGGGGTTAAATCGATACCTGGAAATCCTACTTACACTCCAATAAACCTTTCTACCTCGGAAATAATAGATAACCACAAATCAGCCCTTGCTTCCTTTGGCTTGACACAAACAATTTAGATTTAGATTAGGCACACTTATACTGCATACCTAAAATGCATGAAAATCCGTACAAACAACCTATCATAGCTGGTTCCTCAAAATGTTCAACTAAATCTGTATCGATCTTACTCACCAAAGTTTTAACAGAAATCAAATCTGGACTTAAAAAATATTGTTCGACAGTATATTCTCGTAGCGGTATAAACCAGATGTGGATTTTAAAGAATTCAATGGAACTTTTAGAACATCTGAAATCCACTCATTTCAATAGAGTCCATCTATCAAAGCCTTTGATTTTTCGACACTTTACACAACAATCCAACATTCCAAATTGAAAGAAAGAATCGCAAAAATTATAAGTAATGCGTTTACAAGCACGAATGGCAATCGCAAATATAAATTTATTGTAACAGTTGTTAATTATGACAAAACCTACTTTGTTAAAGAAATGTCCGATTCTAAAAATAAGTACACTGAAACAGATATTATTCAGATGTCAAACTTTCTGATCGACAACATTTTTGTGGTGTTTGTTGTCACTGAGGAAGTTCTATGGTTGATATGGGGAACTCGTCATACATTATGATGTCCCACTCTCCCGAATGGTAGATGCTATTCTGTCTTAAATCATTTGAACCATCCAACCACCGAATATTCTTGTATGTTCCAAAATGGAAAGTAACCGGATGCGACAATTCTACTGAATTGAAGTGACGGGTGTTGCATGGAAGCAGGAGATGCCTTCTCTTCCTGGGCACCTGGCCTCACTCCCATATTTGGAGTTCGCCTGTTTTCATATGGTGGAGGTTTTTCTTTGTTTGCTTTGGTTCTTGCTTTATCCTGATTTTGTATGCCTTCGGTTTATGATTTTCTGAATTATCGATTTTGTACTGCGTATATGGCTATTATCCATATATGTCATTGAACCAAAGTAGAGGGTTAACTTGTTGATGAAAAAGCGTCTGTTTACATCAAATTCTAATTGAAATTGGCCTCTACCTCCCCCGCTCAGTGTATATTGATTGTGATTGGACAACATAATCGCGTACTCTCCATAAAAGGTCGTGCGAACAGACGATGTACCGGACATCGTTGAGAAGGTTATCTGACATGTCCATACGTATGTATAGGAATAAACGTAAGCACGGACCATGTACTATTCTTTGACTGGATCGTTGTGTCTAAACTAATATTACGTAACTCATCTGTTCTTTCGAGGGCAAATTCTTTCTAGGTCAAATTAATTCCAGGATATACGTGTACTCTTTCATGGTCGTATTCTTCAAGGTGATATCATTTCAAGGTCAAACTTACAACTCTCATAATATCCTTTCTTTAAGATTCATATGCTGATTTATGTACAGCTAAGATTGTTTTCCTCTTTATGCAGTTCTTGAAATAAAACTGGTTGAAACTGAACAGAACAGATAGTTTACATTTAACAATTAATTTTATAATTAGATATAAAAGCATATTAGATCCCCCTCTCTAGAATGATCAGTGACATTCTGGATTTTGATTGAATTGTTGTCATCATCACCAAACAAGAGCGACTTACCTGATGTGTACATCAATATGTACATCGAGACAACCATCGAATTTGACAAGTTTCCATGGAGCTGTTGCGACGGTTGTTGCATGCAATCAGGAGATGCTGAATTTCCCCGGGCACCTGGTCTCACTTCGGATTTTTTTTCATTCCGAGGTTCGCAACCGTTTCTATGCAAAATCTAATGATTTTGCCTTGCCTTCTCGACTACGATCCAGAATAACTACTGGGTACTTCTTTAATGTTAATTACAAACAAACCTTACTTTAAAATCATATCTAATAATCATACAATAAAAACTACATATATGAATACATTCACTTGGCTTCTTGGGGGCTATTCGTACAGAACCTGTTACTAACTCTTCTACCTGATTCCCCTCTAATCGTAAAACCACACCTTTAGTCGAGGGAGGTCCCTGTGGACTTGCATTAAAAGGACATGAGGAGGTCCCAGCAGGTAAGTATTAAATCAAAATAGAGGGGGTTAACTTAAAGTACCCGAGGAGGTCCCAGCAGGTAAGTATTGAACCAAAATAGAGGGGGTAAACTTAAAGTATCTGAGGAGGTCCCAGCTGGTGAGTACTGACACAAAATAGAGGGATTTAACTTAAAGTACCAGAGGAGGTCCCAGCAGGTAAGTATTGAACCAAAATAGAGGGGGTAAACTTAAAGTACCTGAGGAGGTCCAAGCAGGTAAGTATTGAACCAAAATAGAGGGGGTTAACTTAAAGTACAATAGGAGGTCCCAGCAGGTAAGTATTGAACCAAAACAGAGGGGGTAAACTTAAAGTACCTGAGGAGGTCCAAGCAGGTAAGTATTGAACAAACATAAAGGGGGTAAACTTAAAGTACCAGAGGAGGTCCCAGCAGGTAAGTATTGAACCAAAATAGACGGGGTTTTACTTAAAGTACCAGAGGAGGTCCCAGCAGGTAAGTATTGAAACAAAACAGAGGGGTAAACTTAAAGTACCTGAGGAGGTCCCAGCAGGTAAGTATTGAAACAAAATAGAGGGGATAAACTAAAAGTACAAGAGTAGGTCCCAGTAGGTAAGTATCGAACCAAAATAGAGAGGGTTGACTTAAAGTACCAGAGGAGGTCCCAACAGGTAAGTATTGAACCAAAATAGAGGGGATAAACTTAAAGTACCTGAGGAGGTCCTAGCAGGTAAGTATTGAACCAATATAGAGGGGGTTAACTTAAAGTACCAGAGGAGGTCCCAGCAGGTAAGTATTTAACCAAGATAGAGGGGGTTAACTTAAAGTACAATAGGAGGTCCCAGCAGGTAAGTATTGATCCAAAATAGTGGGGGTAAACTTAAAGTACCTGAGGAGGTCCCAGCAGGCAAGTATTGAACCAAAATAGAGGGGGTTAACTTAAAGTACCTGAGGAGGTCCCAGCAGGTAAGTATTGAACCAAAATAGAGGGGTTTTACTTAAAGTACCAGAGGAGGTCCTAGGAGGTAAGTATTGAACCAAAATAGAGGGAGTTAACTTAAAGTACCAGAGGAGGTCCCAGCAGGTAAGTTTTGAACAAAAATAGAGGGCGTTAACTTAAAGTTCAAGAGGAGGTCCCAGCAGGTAAGTATTGAACCAAAATAGAGAGGATTAATTAATATGAACTGGTGACTTCCCTACAGGTTGTATGATGGCAAATATGGATAATGACCATATCCCTATATACAGTACAAAATCGATATTTCAGAAAATCACAAATCGAAGGCATACAAAATCAGGATAAAACAAGAACCAAAGCAAACAAACAAGCATATGCATAATTTTAAAATAGTGTTCCAACTCTATATCTCTATGGAAAGTACATCGGGAGGCTCCAGCAGGTAAGTATTGAACATCAAGTATTCAGCATGAATTAAATTTGAATTGGGAGAAAATATTTGGTCAGACAAGATTAATGGCGAAAGGGAGTGTTAACATGATTTACATCGACACAATGGACATGTTATACACGAAAGCCCCCAAGAAAAAAGTATATATATATATACATATACATAATTGACTAATAAAATCATACATGATCAAACAAATAGTTGAGACAGATGTTGATGCAAAAGCGTCTGCACACATCTAATTATATTGAAATTGGCCTCTACCTCCCCTGCTCTATGTAAAATGTTAGTGATTAAATAACATAATCACATGCATCTCTATAAAAGGTCATTTGAATAGACGATGTACCGGGCATCGTTGAGAAGGTAATCTGATATATCTATACGTAAATTAACGTAGATGAACAGGTAAACGTACAGGAATTAACGTAAACACTTATCATGCGCTATGTTTAGACTTGATCGTTGCGTATAAACATATAACATAAATAAACGTTCTGTGTGTTTCTTGGGCCCCTCCGACATGCTGTCTGTTTGTATGGTCATCTTACAGTGAGGAGGTTCTTTTAAACCACACTTATACGTTCTTCGAGACCTCTTGGTAATCGGAAAAGTAGGAGGATTGTGCACACCGGTGGTTTATGTGCAGTCATTTGTGTTTGATGTTTCTATGTGTTCTATTGTGAGTGCTGTTGAGATTGTCGTCAGGATCTTCTTTAACTTATTGGCGTTCCTTGTACCATTTGTGTCTCTTGTGCGTGTCTGCGCTGTGTTTTTACAGTGGGTGTTTTAGCGTTTTGCAGTTGGTGTTGCAACCGTGCGTTGTTGGAGATTCCCTCCTTTTTTTCTAGTTCTTATGCGTCTACCGCATATAAGGACTTTTTTGAAATCTTAGGCAGTACAGCTTTTAGAGATATCAAATCTTGACGGATGAAGGTTTTCCCTTTAATTATTGTGTTCACATTCTAAAGAGCATAGTTTACATGTATATACTGTTATTTCCGATAGTAGTAATCTGATATTTAAATTGTAATTAGTTCTTAACAACACATAGTCAAAATCTTTGGAAAGATATAGCGACCACAGAAATATCTTTATTTGTGGAATAGGCGCTCTTGTGGAAAGGACAAACTTTGTTTTGTTATCAATTCTGCTGCAGTATTGTGAGTTTTTTTTTTCTACGATTAGTCTGCTAAATACTTATATAATTTTGTATTATCCAAAACCAGACAAGGAGTACCAATTGTAGTTTAGGATCAATACTGAAATAAATATGGTATGGTAAAAGTGCACCAAATTTCAAATTTAAATCGAAACTGTAAAATAATCAATCGCCTCCTTTACTGTATAAATGGCTCTGGTGTCATCAAAACAACATCAAACATGATACTCGATCGGTGTACTGTTTCATAACATCATATCGTGGCGACGGGAATAAATGACTAGTACTGTCTATATCTGGCCAGAGAAGACTGGGTCTTAGCCTCTGTCCTTTCTGAAAGTTGAAACCTCAAAGCTGATTGATAATTTGTTCACTATAGCAATCAGACTGCAAACTTTTTTTTTTCTTTTCCGTATGATCATTGCTTTTTGATATCCATAAATTTACACTGTTAATGAGATAAAGACGATTCTGACGACAATCTCGACAACACTCACAAAAGAGCACCAAATTGAGCATCGACGGACCCCTCAACTAATTTGGTACGACAGGTTATGTTCCAGATATGACGATATCATCGTTACAGACAACTTGCAAGTAAATCTCTCGTTCGGTGTTTTTTAACACCGCGGGCGGGTGAAATCATCATTGAGGCAGTTCTTCGGTCGCCACAGGGGTCTTATAAAAGCATATGAGTTCCATTTTTCTAGGTTGATGGATTGCATTGAGCTTTCAACATCAACAAACATGACATCTTTACCTGATATATACATGGAGATAATCACCGAATTTGGCACAAATTGTCAGGGCATTGTTTCGACGGGTGTTGGTCCGTCGATGCTTAATTTTGTGCTCTATTGTGTGTGCTGTTGATATTATCGTCAGGATTTTTAACTCATTTGTGTCACACTTATGTCCTTTGCCGTGTGGAGCTCGTAAAAAAGTTCCCCGCGAAATGTTTGACAGTTAGTGTTTTGAATATATTTCCCTGACATTGTCGCCATAGCACTATCTATATAGACATAACGTCAGACAGTGCATGAATTGTAGATATTGTTTTCATTTTCGTGCTTTAACATCGACGGCGGGTGCGACTAGCCAACAGGGGATGCTTACTCCTCCCGGGCACCTGGTCCCACCTCTAGCTTGCTAGGGGTCCGTCGATGCTTAATTTTGTGCCCTATTGTGAGTGCTGTTGAGATTATCGTCAGGATCTTCTTTAACTAATTTGTGTCACACTTATGCCCTTTGCCGTGGGGAGCTCGTAAAAAAGTTCCCCGCGAGGGGTTTGACAGTAAGCGTTTTGAATATATTTCCCTGACATTGTCGCCATAGCACTTTCTATATAGACATAACGTCAGACAGTGCATGAATTGTAGATATTGTTTTCATTTTCGTGCTTAAACATCGACGGCGGGTGCGGCTAGCCAACAGGGGGATGCTTACTCCTCCCGGGAACCTGGTCCCACCTCTAGCTTGCTAGAGGTCCGTCGATGCTTAATTTTGTGCTCTATTGTGAGTGCTGTTGAGATTATCGTCAGGATCTTCTTTAACTCATTTGCATGCAAACAGGAGAAGCAGACTATCCCCGGGCGCTTGGTCTCACTTTGGAATGTTGTTTGTTGTTTTCTCCGGGGTTCGCAATGGACATTCTAATGAAATTTTAGTTTTTGAAATTTAAGTGATTTTTATAAATTGTCTGAAATAAGCCCTCCATACAAATGCATTACTTTGTGCCCCTAATTATGAGATATCGAGTGTTGTCTAGATACAGACTTGTTTTAAGTGCAAGTTTGGTAAGTCGTTAAAAAGAAGTGGCTAAGATGTAAAATTGAGGAAATTAAAAAAAAAGCCTTTTAAACAAATGAGTTAAAGTAGATCCTAACAATAATCTCAACATCACTCACAAGAGAGCACGAAATTTAGCATCGAAGGACCCCTAGCAAGGTAAGATGGGACCAGGTGTCTTGGAGGAGTAAGCATCCACTGTATGGCTAGCCACAACCGCCGTCGATGTAATTATAGACAGATTCGTATGAGTATATATTTTATAACTAGTCAGATTGAATGAAACTACCCTTAATGGACTCATTATACCCAGCAGCACATTTAATTCATAACAGATTAAACTTTGTGACGTGGTATTTGATTGTCCACATTGATTTCTCTAACACACTGCCTTCATTAAAGGTTAAGGTCACTATATAGAATTCTTTTGTATAACAATGCAGACAGTTATGCGTCTTTCAGAAAAGCTTCTCAATCAGGGATACGTTTGTGATCGACTAACCCCGTCACTGAGGAAGTTGTACGGTCGATAAAGGGAACTCGTCATACGCTATAATAGAAAGGAGGGGATCTCCAACAACACTAGGTTGCAGCACCCACAGCAAAATCCCAAAACACCCATGCAAAAAACACAGAACAGATACCCACAGAAAGAGACGCAAAAGGGACAAGGAACACCCACTCACAACATAGAAACATGAAACATAAAAGACTACACATAAACCAACGAGACCAATGGGCAACCGGTGCCGACTTAGGACGGCCATCTGCCACGTAAATAGCAGACGGTGTGGTTATCCTGGATTACGTGCGCACAACCCTCCCACTATTCCGATTTCCCAGAGGTCTCGAAGAACGCACAATTATGGTGTAAAACAACCTCCTCACTGTTAGATGACCACACACAAACAAGACCGTAAAACACAGGGGTCCAGGCAACACAGATGAATATGTCAATGGATATAAAAAGAGGACGTGCGTAATCCAGTCCGTGCTCTGCCGGCTGTAGCGAGCTCATATATGTTATCACCCGAGGAGTCCGACTGACATTCAGAGAGGACAGGTGGTCGGGGCCCTGTCTTCTCTATGGAGGTTTGGATAGGGCCCGTCATGGAGTCCCGTCGTCACAGTCAATGAGAGTGCAAGTCTTAAGAATGCGCTCGTACAAGACTGTATATTGGTCAAGTACCAAGCTTAGTGTCCGTCTGGTGACATTAGGATCATATCCACGGTATAAAAGGCGTTTGATGACTCTGACGCATTTTCGATACATATGCTGTCTACCTTTGATCCTTCTTATTTTGTTAATTATGTCACCATAAAATGCAGGTTGTGAAATACCTAAAGTAATATACTCCGTTGCTTGTATGGGTCCGAATTTCAAAAGAAGTTGATCATAAATTTCCAGAAAGTCTTTATTAGTTTGTGAAAGCGAAAACCTTGACCTAAAAGTTTGTTTGTAATGTGTATGTGTCTATTATGAAAATCCAAAACATCAGTACATGCTCTAGCATACCGGATGAGCTGTGAAATGCACGTTAACTAGTGCATTTCATGCGAAAATTGCACTTACTGTATACCGGTAACAAAACACAAATTGAGAATTTATTCTCTATACATGCACCAAGATTGTCAGTTTCATTCCTGTTTTTTGAAATTGCGTTTTCTTGGTAAAAGAGTGACGTTAAAACATAGATCACGGCGGGTTCAGTTAGCAGGTTTAAACAGCCTTCGCGGCATGTTTCTGTAGAATTGATATGTTGTGACGTCACGAGCGTTTACATGCAAAATACAACATGTTCCTTTCAATAGTAAAGAAATTATATGCACAAACAATGTAATTCCGTGAGATGAAACTGTTGCAACGGGCATAATTTTATCTTCAGATCGAACAAATGATATGGTTAATAGAGAGGTTTAGTTACAAGTTTTAGCGCGACATGTACGTTTGACGCCATCACTTCCTGCGATCCTTGTCCAAATGACGTCATGAAATGACGTATAGCTAGACGTTATGGACGTGTAAACGACGCTCAACACGTAACAATTTTTCCAGACTTATTATTTATCGAACTTCCAATTTTCCGTGTTTTACAAACCTTCAAATGTGATTCTTTTGTTATTCATCGGTCATTTTATTTCATAAAGACCGCGGACGATTCTAATATATACAAGGTTTTATGAACGTTCAATGAAGTGTGGAGGTCAATAAAAAACAATGAGGGGCGGAGAAAAAAAATTATTTCAGTCGCGGTTGTCATTTGTTTTGATTATGATGAGTATTCGGCCATAGTATAGAAAATATTGTGTTTTAAGTTCGCTCAAGACATCCTTTTATAAGAAATGTTAGAGAAGATTGAATAGATTCCTCTATCCCGAAAAGGTCAAAATGCCATTTCAAATCAATCTAGATCCCTATAGCAATTTTTGAAGACCAGTTATTCTAAATGCCCTTCAAATACATGTACATTGAGGAACTTGATGGACAAATATAGAAATATTATCCGCACTTGATTAAAAATTCTTTCCTTATCTCTATTTGCAATAATTAGTCACCTAATTTTGTTACTCATTGTTACACTGTTTTTTCTTCTTTGACCGAATACAGGGTACCTTTAAGAAAATTATGGTGATGTATAACAGACTATTTTACTTCTATGGCCTATCGATCGTTACCGTTGCATATTTCGTCCAGATAATTTGCATGGTCTATTTCATTTTGAAAAGCAGGGGTGTATTAAATAATTATTTAGATTTTTATTTTTCTGAAAATTAAAGAAAATCTGCGGTTTGTAAGTCGGATAAAGACCTCGTTGAGGTCTGTATGAAGGTTAGATGCCCTCGGAGATTAGGGTGGTGTTTAAAGACTCGGTCTTTATCCTGTACATAAAGCACATTTAGGATTCTTACTTTCCTTGCGACGAGGTTTTACGAATATCGATGTATTTTCTCGCAGATTAAACCGATTGAAAAGAAGCTACCTACACGTACACCTTGCTACATTGCTTTACCTGTACCTACTACGATTCTTGCGTGTAACTAGACGACATCCTCTGATTATGACGTCAAACGATGACGTTTACATGTATGTCATAAGTATACGTACACGTTGAAAGAACTTTTAACTAAAACTCTCTAATATAGAATTTGGTATATGCGCCTTCTTCTTCTTCAAACACATTTGAAAATATAGATCTGTGCTTTTAAATCTAAAAAAAAGGACATTTAAGATACTATGTTCTTACATGTATGCTATTTTGTATGATTGTTTGCTTTTCATAATACGTTTGCAATGCATGCGTATAAATAAAGTTATATTGTAACGTAGGCCACTGCGGTCACTCAGTAATATTTGTGTAATAGGTGTAATGAAATCCCTTTGGTAGCGTACACGGTAAAAATATATGTACAATGTATATTAATCCAAATATTGTGGTGTAAATCCTCAATGTGATGATAATCCTTTGTGAAAAGATAATATTCAAATCCGAATAAAGTTTCTTAGTTTATTTACAAGTTTACGATACGATCAAAGTATTAATAAAACTATTACAATCTTAAGACAAAACGATGCGTACTCTCCAGACACTGTCTAGACACTGAGATGCTGGACCACCTGCGCGTCGCTATTTATAGCTACGCTGGGCAACCCGGCGTGAGCTGCCGTTTTCCAGGGCCAGGTGACGTGAGCTGCCTATATATTGGCAACTCAGCGTAAGTTGCCGATTACGCTGGTCAGACGGGCGTTGTATTTTACGTATATAGAGTACGTTTAAATCAATTATATAATAAAGATAGATAATATACAGACATATAAGCATATTTAAACTTATTTACATTACAACATTACAACTCCCCCCACCTAAGATTTTGACTCCGTTAAAAAAAATCAATCATAATAAAGCAACATGATAATGTAAAGAATAGTTTCAAAGATAAAAAGTCATATCAAAAATGTCAATGATATTCACAACAGTGTCTATGCACATAGTTCTGTTCTTCGCAAAAGTTCATCAAATATCGAGGGGCATCCACGTAGTTTAAGAAATATCACTTCTGAAGTTCAGTTCACTTCTATGGTAACGTCTGAAACATCTGAGTTCATCTGATCCTGTCAAAACTACGGGGATTCCAGGCTACGTCCGTAGTTCATCCGTTCATCTGATGCTACAGGGAATCCAGGATGCGACTGTAGCAACTCCAATATCATCTTTCAATATACATGTACTACGGGGATTCCGAGCTACGTCCGTAGTATGTCCAGACTCCAATCATCTTTCAATATACTACGGGGATCCAATGTTACGTCCGCAGTACGTCCATTCAACAATTTAAGACACCATCAGCTCACAATAGATAGTTATACTACGAAGTCACAAGATTACATTCGTAGAATGGTACACTAATATCACATTAACATCATAATACAGGGATTCCAGGCAACGTCCGTAGTAATTCCGTCCAACGTTGAAAGAATCATTGAATATAACACACACATTTATGATAATCCATATACCGGTATACTACGGGGACTCCGGGCAACGTCCGTAGTATGTCCATCCAACGTTGATTATAAAACACAGAAAACACGAATACAAATAAATCCAAATATACTATAGGGACTCCGGGCAACGTCCGTAGTATGTCAATCCAACGTTGATAATATCATATAACACAGAAAACACATATACACATAAATCCAAATATACTACGGGGACTCCGGGCAACGTCCGTAGTATGTCAATCCAACGTTGATAATATAACAAATACATATAACACGAACTAAACTACTGGTGAGCTCACTGCTATCTACTATTTACAGAAAACTAAAACGTGTTTTCTTATTCTCTAAAACGAACAGGGCGTTTGATCACACGGCCACGCCTTGTTTTCACAGGATCACTTTCTAATTTTTCACTTTCACTAGCGGTAGATTCTTTCTTATTCACTTTTGTCGTCGCTTTCTCTGTTTCATCCTCACTTTTGTATTCAGGAATATCATCATCCTCTTCTTCACGAGAACTATCTTTTTCTTTCAAGATGTCACTAAAAGTATCTCTTTCCTTCACTATATCACGAGAACTATTTTCTTCTTGCACAATTTTATCAGGAAGTTTGGGAATGATATCAGGTTCCTTCACACTCTGATTCACTTTCTTGGTTGCTTCACGCAGCACTAATCTTTCTAAATTTCGGCGTACAGTTTTTCCTGTGCGATATCTTTTCAGATTGTCGGCATGAACGATTTTCGGATTAAAGTTCCTGGAATGCTGAATTTTGTATAACACATTAGAAAGTCTTTCTATCACAATCCACGGTCCTGTCAAATTTCTCGACAATTTAATCTTAGTTCCGGTCACTTGTTTAGGTTTATAAAGTCGCACTGTATCGCCAACGTCATAATTCTTTTCTACGATATTGCGATTGTAGTTCCTTTTCTGTGTTTTCACTGAATTTCTTATGTTGTCCCTGGCAATTTTATGCGCCATTTCGAGATTTTCACACAATGTCACAACACATAAATCGGTCATAGATTCATAAAATACACATCTATAAGACGAGCACACACATTTTCTTCTTACGACTGATTGTGCACAAATTAATTTATCAACGCACTACCGAGCAAAACATTTCACTCGCGATCATGCACAGTCACAAAATAAAGATAGCACATTAAAGAAAAATAATCGCGCACAAATAAATCGTCACAGTATTATGCACACTTCGCACAAAATTATTTCACACACGAACAGTCACAAAATGAACGCGCACAAATAAATCACAAAACACTACACACTCTGCACAAAATGATTTCACACGCGGGCAGTCACAAATCATACACATTATAATAAATCGCGCACAAACTAATTGTCAATAAATTACAAACACTATCGCGCATGAAATTTTCACATATAAATATATCACACGCAAACAAAATTACTGAAATATGCACTTGCACAAATCAATATAAAACGGTCGCGCACTTGATTAAAACACAAAACATATACTTAGTATATGTATCACACGCGATCGCGCACTATCACTTCACTTCCACAGAATTTGTACGGTATCAAATACACATATCAATATACTTACCGTACACTAAATAAAAAACGAATCGATAATTTCACTAATATATAACAACGATATAATATACACACGTAAGTCACGGGGGAATATATACACTAAGTCACTGAATCCACACGAAAAACACTAAACTTTTCACTGATCACACCAATACTTACTTTTCATCACAAAATTTAAGAAAATTGTTTCACTTTTCCTCCACACACTTCACATCGTTTTCCAGAATCCATGTACAAGCACTTTGGAAATACTGCGAAGCATTCTTTGCATTCCACTCGCGATTTCACTTGCACTTTTCGCACGAAATGAACATATCCAAATTCTGTGTAATCGTACACGCGTACGAATTTTGTCGGTTCCTGTACATCCATAACGAAGAATTACACACACGAGAAAAAAAAATGCACTAAAATTATTTCAAATATACACCAATCACGTAGGTTATATCGCACGAGCTGCCACCAGTTGTAACGTAGGCCACTGCGGTCACTCAGTAATATTTGTGTAATAGGTGTAATGAAATCCCTTTGGTAGCGTACACGGTAAAAATGTATGTACAATGTATATTAATCCAAATATTGTGGTGTAAATCCTCAGTGTGATAATAATCCTTTGTGAAAAGATAATATTCAAATCCGAATAAAGTTTCTTAGTTTATTTACAAGTTTACGATACGATCAAAGTATTAATAAAACTATTACAATCTTAAGACAAAACGATGCGTACTCTCCAGACACTGTCTAGACACTGAGATGCTGGACCACCTGCGCGTCGCTATTTATAGCTACGCTGGGGCAACCCGGCGTGAGCTGCCGTTTTCCAGGGCCAGGTGACGTGAGCTGCCTATATATTGGCAACTCAGCGTAAGTTGCCGATTACGCTGGTCAGATGGGCGTTGTATTTTACGTATATAGAGTACGTTTAAATCAATTATATAATAAAGATAGATAATATACAGACATATAAGCATATTTAAACTTATTTACATTACAACATTACAATATTTTTATCTAGATTATAATTTTGTGTTTGCTTTCTTCGTTTACAGAAGGATAAAGAAAGTCCCTTTGCCACGTTCTCAACGAGGAAGATATGGTTGAAACGCAGATAGTTGATCTCTTGTTTACAATTATTTGCTTCTGTTCGGATGGAAAGGAAATTTACCATTTGTTAATCCTTTTGCCAAGATTCTTCCAGACATTATTTATTGACGTATTACTCTTAGATCTTGCATTGAGAGAAAAGGGTGTGGAACGAGGTGCATTTGATATTCATAAACTTAATGTTGGTGAGCAAATCATTTTCGTCATCATAGGATGTTTCCTTGTAGTCCTTAACATTTTTATGATTGTAATGATGGTGTTCTCATGGTTCGCGTATAACAATCTGAAATCTGATGACAGCCTGTCTGGACACATAAGTCTGATTAGACGTATTTATTATACCATTAAGGTCACGACGATCGTTTCTGATATTCTGTTTCTCACTGCAGATATCATATTTGCTCATCCCAACTTTGATGGAATCGATATCGCAATCATGGTAATAAACTGTATTGGCATTGCATTAACATTATTCGAAATATTGTCAACTTACATTGAACTAAAGTTAAAGGCAAAGATAAAAGCAGCTGTGAGTCCTCAGAGAACTTAGCTTTTTTCAATACTTTCATTTTGTTTTTGGAAGCGCTATGATTTGTGATTTTACTTTTGATTTGAAGAAAAAAAGAGCTTTTAAACAATTAAACAAATAGGTAGAAATAGAATTTAATGGTTGTTATCTGTTATTTGATTAAGAATTTGATATGCCATTTTTAATGTTTGATAACAAAGGAGGGGATCTCCAACAACACCAGGCTGCACCCAAGGCAAAACCAAAAAAACACCCAATACAAAAAACAAAGAGCAGACAAGCACAGGAAGAGACGCAAAAAGGACAAGGAACGTCAACGCACAACACAGAAACATCAAACACGAAGGAATACACATAAACCAACGGGTAAATGGGCAACCGGTGCCGACTTAGGACGGCCATCTGCCACGGAATTAGCAGAAGGTACCGTATATCGGGTAATTTTCGCGTCAGATAAATTTCGCGAAAATGACCATAAAAAGGTGTGTCTTTTTTCACTGAGTCTAATTTTCGCTAATCTACAAATACAATTAATGTGAAATGAAATACGATCATGCATGATACATGCGATACAACTGAGAACGTATCTTTTCTGCTATTTTTACGTATCAATATTAATACATAAACAATAATGCAAATGTACATTATACACTTCACTCGTTAAAGCATCAACGCAATGCCGGCTTCTTTAAAATCGTTGGTTGTAATATCTTGTTTAACACACAAGTATCCAAAAAGGGCCTTTGTGATCCAAAAAGGGCCTTTCTGACCCCCAAAGTCATTGTTCAGATTTATTTTCTTGAGAGAAATACAAGGGTAATCAAACCGCTTAATGTCGTAATTACAGAACGACAACAGGTGGTTTATAATATAAGCTGACATGCAATATATCGGTAGCTGTTTGATATACGCTGGTTATAATAAATTAATGTTTCCTGTTATCTGAAAACAAATTATTATCTAAATCAGATGAGTACTCACTAATACTCCGGGACATTTCATATAAACGTACCTCTTATGAGTTAAAGAAGTGTTATTAAGTACTATTAACAAGATCAAGGGTTAAGATTTGTGTCTTTTTTCGCTATGTTCAATTTTCGCGATTTTATTATGCTCGCGAACTTAGTGAAAATAAGACACACGCTAAAAATTCCCGACATATGGTACGGTTATCCTGGATTATGTGCACACAACCCTCCCACTTTTTACAAAGATGTCTCGAAGAACGTGTAATTGTGGTGTAAAACAACCTCCTCACTGTCAGATGACGACACACAAACAAGACCGCAAAACGTAGGGGCCCAAGCAACACAAATGAATATGTAAATGGATATCAAAAGAGGGCGTACGCAATACAATCCGTGCTCGGCCGCCGCGAGCTCATGTGTGTTAGCACTCGAGAAGTCCGACTGACATTCAGAGAGGACAGGTGGTCGGGGCCCGTCATGGAGTCCCGTCGTCACAGTACGTCAGAGTGCACGTTTTAAGAATGCACTGGTACAAGACTGTAGATTGGCCAAGTATCAAGCCCAGTGTCCGTCTGGTGACATTAGTATCATATCCACTGCATAAAAGGCGTTTGATGATTCTGACACATTTTCGATAGTTCTCTTGTCTATCTTTGGTCCTTGTTATATTGTTAATTCTGTCACCATAAAATGCAGACTGTGAAATAACCAACGTAAAATACTCTGTTGCCTGTTTTGATCCGAATTTCAAAAGAAGTTGACGATAATTTTCGTACAATTCCCGGAAAGTCTTTACTATTTTATGAAAGCGAAAACCTTGTCCTAAAACGTTCTTGGTCATTTGTAAATTTGTACTATGAAAATCCAAAACATCATTACACGCTATATCATACCGAAATGTAGATACAACAGTCAAGGCAGGGAAAATTTACTAGGTTGAATCCAAAATCATCTCTTTTGTCATACACACTTGTATGAATATCTCCATTAACAATTTTGATATTTAGGTCCAAAAATGGTGTTTCTGTGTTTGTAGCGTTTGCCTTGTTTAGAATCAATTCTTGTGGATAAGTAACATTTTTATTCTTGCTAAAAACAGGATTGTCGATTGTAAGAATATCATCAAGGTACCTAAAAGTACCAATGAAACATTTCACATCATCATTTTTTCGTTGCTTTTGAAGATTTTGAAGAAATTCCTTTTCATACGTGTATAAAATTAAAATGTACAAGAAGATGCGCACAATTAGTACCCATATTAATCCCTACAACTTGCTTGTATAGTTTCTCACCAAATCTTACATAGATGTTATCCAAAAGGAAGGACAAGGCAATACACAGGTCACCACATGTCCATAATTTGTATGATTTGTAATCTGTGGCGGAAAAGAAACCCTTCGTTTCAGATGTACAAAAAAAATGTTCTCCTCTCAATCAAAACACCATTTAATGAGTTTGGACAATCGATCATTGTTGCACGGTCTACGTTGTAGACGGTAATTTACACCTTTCCAGACGGTGCAATATTTTTCATTGTGAAGCAATGATTGAATTAATGATTGAACTAATCATTGAATGATCAACTGAGCCGTAAACTGTCCTTAACTGACCTGACGTCCGTTGCCTCCCGTTTGAAAAAGGAAACGAATGTTCCCTATAACTAAAATTGTTTTCATAGGAAAAAAATCCCGCGATTGAAGTTTTGAACTACTATTTTAAATGTCACGGGCGGATCTAGATTTTTTGTCGAGGAGGCGGGTCCAGCCCGTTAGTGAAAGGGGTCCAGCCTTTGATTTTGAAAGAAAATAGGGGAACGTACGCGGGACTAAATATTTTTATGCAAAATCCAGCCGGGGGAGGGGGTGGCCGATTGGAGGGGTGATACCTGACTCCATGTCCACTCCAGATCCATGCGTTTTAAAATGTTTCAATCTGCGTAGGATCAACTACCAACGAAATCAGACAAACCAGTTTTAACTCGTAAGATTTCGATTAAATAATGTAACTCTTACGTTATCGATTCATAATGTACTGACGTCTAGAACCATTGAACACTCTCATATCGGGAGTTCGCTTCTTTTCATATGGTGGAGGGTTTTGTTTGTTTGCTTTGGTTCCTGTTTTATCCTGATTTTGTATGCCTTCGGTTTCTGATTTTCTGGGTTATCGATTTTGTGCTGTGGACAGGGATATGGTCATTATCCATATTTGTCATTTGGACAGAAATAAAGATATAATGATAGCGGAATATCCCGAAGTTTTGAATATTTATTGGAAAACTTGTACAGGGGAATCCTAAACCGCAACTCCTAAAATCCGCTTCCTGTGTAGTCTATTTACTTTGAAAAATAGCAATCCAAGGAATGCTTGTGTCGCCTGCGAAGCGGTTTGATTATTATTTTAGAAAGTGGATCAGAATTATTGGTATCAGTAGAAAAGTCTTGTCAAATGAAATTCAATTGAAATATCAGACCTCTTAATTACAAATTGAAAGATATGGTCATTTTTCTCAAATTGTCAGAAAAGAGTGTCAATCATCTACGTCAAGGTCACTACGTAAAAACTGGTAACAAAACGGTCTCATCATAAGAAATATTAAAGACCTATCACCTACCAATTAAAAGATATATACAACCTTAATTTCTTAGAAAAGAAGATCAAATAGCTAGGTCAAGGTCAAAAGGCCAAAAATTATGGTAAGTGTAGAAAGGCATTGTTACAAGGAAAATACATGTGAAATATCAAAGCCCTATAACCTTCCAATCAAAAGATATAGCCAATTTTACTTTTCTTGAAAAGTAGGTCAAATATCTAGGTCAATGTCACAAGGTCAAATATTATGGTCTGTGTAGAAAGGTCTTGTCATAAGGAATACACATGTGAAATACCAAAGCCCTATCACTTACCAATCAAAAGATATATACAATCTTAATTATTTTGAAAAGTAGGTCAGATATGTAGGTCCAGGTACTTATGTAAAAAAATATGGTATGTGTAAAATGGCGTTGTTACAAGGAATACACATGTGAAATATCAAAGCGCTATCACTTACCAATTAAAAGATATAGCGAATCTTATCTTTGTTTCAAAAGTAGGTCAAATATCTAGGTCAAGGTCACAAGGTTAGAAAATTATGGTATGTGTAGAAAGGTCTTGCCACAAGGAATACATATGTGAAATATCAAAGCCCTATCACTTACCAATCAAAAGATATTGCAAATCTTATCTTTTTTTCAAAAGTAGGTCAAATATCTAGGTCAAGGTCAAAAGGTAAAAGATTATGGTATGTGTAGAAAGGTCTTGCCACAAGATTGCATGTGTGAAATATCAAGGTCCTAACACTTACCAATCAAAAGATATATCCATTCTTAATTTTTTTGAAAAGTAGGTCAAATAAGTAGGTCAAGGTCACTAGGTCAAAAATGATGGTATGTGTAAGAATGTCTTGCCACAAGGAAAACACATGTGAAATATCAAAGCCCTATCACTTTCCAATCAAAAGATATGGGCTGTGACACCCAAAGTGTGACAGACAGACTGACGGACAGACGGACAACGGACAAAGTTATCCCTAAGTGTCGCTATGCTTCGCAGGCGACACAAAAATTAAAATATTAATTTCCTTTTTGTTTTTGCTATGTTTTTTTTTTAATTTTCTCTCATTTAACTCATAGACTGGACCAAATTCTTTTGATTTCCTTTCCGTTATTTTCTTTGAAATGAACTTTTAAAATGCATAAAATTCTCATCTATTTACTGACCATGAGTAGTTTTCTCCTACTTGGAATGGCGACTTATAATTAGTCAATCATCGATGATCATTGTTTGATGGCCTAACAATTGCCGTGCAACAAATGGGTTATTCAACTGCTCCTCGGGCTACGCCCTCGGAGACAGTAGAATAACCCTTACTTTATTTTGTCGTGAGGAAGCGTGATGTACATATTAGGAAGGTCGTATGAAGAAATTGTATTTGCTTGAAAATTTCTTGATTTCATTTTGTCAATGACATCCCCTGACAAAAAGAAGTTTACACCATTCCTGTTCATGACAGATTTACAGTATTTGGCGATGTGTCCCTTTACAACCGTGGGTACTGACGTCATATTTTTAGACAAAATTGTAGTTGAGCAGTTGCTAAAATTAGCAATGTATCGATATTTGTAAGGAGACTTGTGAAGTTTTGGTTAAACTGAGAAGATACAACTAAAGAAACTTTTTAAGAGTATGAAAATATATCTGACTAGACTACGTACCATAATAATAAACATCAAAGAAGTACCTAACCATTACTCAGTCTCAAAATCGAGAAGGCAAGGCAAAATCGTGAGAATTCCAATCAAAACGGTTGCGAACCCCGGAATGAACAACATTCCGAAGTGAGACCAGGTGCCCGGGGAGAGTCAGCGTCCCCTGATTGCATGCAACACCCGTCGAAACAGCTCAATGGAAACAAGATCCAGATTTTCGTATTCAAATGAAAGTATCTATAGGTACCATCATGATGTGTAGCAATTGATGTAAGAAAGACAACTCCTACACATTTAGGAAAATAAATTCCCTATCACTTTTTTTGTACTGAAAAAGAAAAGAAATTGAAGGAAAAAACAATTGAAAAGAATTTAGAATCCTAAATGTTTCAAATATGAAGTAAATGAGTGCACAAGATCACAGATTAATAGAGTTATTCAAATAAAAATTTCAAAAATGAGCATTTCAGGCAAAGTCAGAAAACATGTCAAAAACGTGTCACAATTTACCTTTGGAGTGGAACCAAAACATCCCTCTAGACCATACTAATGCTTTAAATTTGTCGAAACAAGCTTTAGTTCTGAAGTTTTTTAAGTGAGGGTACATGCACTCATGTGACCTACTTTTGCCTGTGGTAGCACCATCTATGGACGGCTCCGGACAAAACAACAACACTTGTAGAGGACAATTAGTACTTTATTCCTATAAAGTTTCATCAAACTTCCTTCGCTGGTTCTTGAGATGAAGTCCAATATGTATGAAAACAAAACTTCATGAAAATTAGAAAAAATAAAATTTTCAATCAAAAGAATGTATGAGATCTCCAACCAGACCCTATTGCAGCACCAACAGCAAAACATTAAAGTTAATACGAAACCACTGAAAAATTAAAATGTGACAAATATTCAGTAAATGGGTGCACAAAATTACACATTGATAGAGTTCTTCAATGAAAAAGTTCAAAAATGAGCATCTCTGACAAAGTCTGAAAAGACGTCAAAAACGGGTCAAAAATTTGACTTCGGAGTGGAACCAAATATTAACTCTTCTTAGAATATATCCCTATATCACCCCGATGTTTTCAATTTGTCGATACGTGCTTCCGTTCTGAAGAAGATGTTTGTCAAAGGAGAGAGAAGTCGAAAATGTGACAAGTTTACGACGGACGGACAACGTACGCCACGCTATGAGAATAGCTCATTTGAGCTTTGCTAAGGTGAGCTACAAAAAACGAAAAAGGAAGGAAAAAAAATTGTTGGTACCAACAGGATTTGAACCCACTACCCTTGGGTCCATTGGGCATGGAAAACATACCATATATTTAATTTTTTAAAAATCTCATTAAAAATCTGAAAGTTGATATTTTGACAAAATTCATTCACATTTCTAACAATAGATGTTTTAAAAAGAAAAAGAGATAAAAACTGAAAAGGGAAAAACCATTTTTAGGTCACGCCGGGATTCGAACCCCCTACACTGGGGTCCATACATACCTACATACAATCCTAAAATAAGCAATTTCAGGGGAAAAGTTGAAAATGTTAAAAATGACCATCCCCCTTCCCTTGTCTCAGTTAACAGATAAAATCACAGAAAAAAAAAACTTTTCAGCAAAAATTTTCACATAATCATTTCTCTAGTTTATCATGGCTAAAATGAACAAAATAATGCGTTATCTAAAGAATAAAAGAAATATCAATTTTTGCATTAAAATAACTTTTTAACTCCATGCAGCGGTTCTGGAGAAGATTTTCGAAGAGGATTACCCTCTGGGGCCTATTTGACCCCGCCGCCTTGGACCCACCCCTGAAGGGATCTGGCCGAAAGGAACCAACTTTTGTTCTTAAGGTCAGGGTGGCGACTTTAAATGGAAATTAGGTAGAAGAATGATGGATATGTCCACATATAAAGGAACATTTCCTCGAACTATTCAGACCAAAATATCAAAATTTGTTCATCTTTTTCGCTATAAACGTCCATTTTGGGGCTTTTTTAAAACATTTTCGTCATTTAAGAGAATACCACATCATAACTTTACATACCTCTGCAATGCATGAAAATTGAAAAAGTCATATATTGTTGACCGTCTGTGTGAATCCTTTGGTTATTTTTGTTTGTCGGAATTAAAAAAAACTCCAAGTCCAATTCAACTCACTGACTTTATTCACGAATTATCAAAGTTCTCAAAATTGCCAAAGTTTTAGAAGTTGCCAAGAGTATGTAAGTCTCAAAAGAAGAAGTATCAAAAGTGTCAAAAGTGTTTCTAAAGTGTGTCTTAAAATTACAATTTTACAAGTATATATATCTATCCCAAACATCTAAACCACAGTCATTGGTCAGCTTCTAATTTTGACAATTAATCAATTCGAGATAAGCATTGGTCATCTTAGTCCGAAATTTGTACAAAAATCATGTGGAATTTTTAAGGAAGTTGCGTGATTCTAAAAGGGCTGACCGTTGACCATGATTTCGAAATATTCAATCAATATACAATTCTTATTGGATAAAAGTAATTATGAAAGATAATGAAAATATAATCACATAACTACACATTAATAATAAACAATCTAAATTTGTTTACGCTATAATTACAAGCTAATTGACCCTCTCGTACATTTTAAATGAGGAAAGTTTATCTATTATTACTTAGTTTTCCTGAGTACGAGTACAATTTCATTAACGGGGTACGGTGTTATTCCATGTTACTCAATTTTTGTCATTTATTATCCAAACTTGTTTGTGCTACAAATTACCGGTCATTTAACTTTACATTTACAAGGTAATTAACTATTGCGTTACGGTAAGCAATAAGATATTGCTGCCGTCATCAAATCAATAAATCTATTTTCTTGTGGTCATTTTCACATTGGCTTACTAGTGAAAGGATCTACGAAATAGTATATACTTTGGGACTTAATAAAATTTAACATGGATTTAATCATACATTTCTAGGTACGTGAATTTCCCTATTTTAAATTTGCGTAGGGGCATAGTATTACATTATACCCTTATTTTTCTGGATTATTATAGCCTGTGTATGAATTATAGCCGATTTTGAAAAATTCCGATAAAATAAACAGTTCTTAGGAATGTATTTTCTATTAAATATGATTTTGCTGGTTGCCATGGCAACAACTCGTAATCATTATTAATAGCTAGAAGGACGTCAGGTACACAAATTTTTTTCTATGTATAGAGCTATGGTATTGGTTTATCATAAAGCAGTCAAACCAATATGTACCGAATTCGTTGTTGAGTAAAATGACTGTTTCTATAAATAGCACAATAATTTGTGCACAAAATCAACATTTGATCCAAAAACATAGAGATTTACTCGAAGTTCGAATTTCTAATTTTCTCATTTTTAAAAAGTTCAATGAATAGGATATACTCTGATGTTTGAATCTTTAGATGCAGGACTCATGCAAAAATAACAATTTTTTTTCCAATTTTCGGCGATTTTTCGTTGAAAAATATGCATTTTACCCCAAAATCCCCATTCAGCAATGAAAATTTCAAGGAGTATCATTTTTTCTTTAAATAATGTAAAAACCGACCTTGTACCAATTACGTGATTTAAAAATAGAGTTATCTCCCTGTAGTCGCAACCCTAACCTTAAATGATGCTATTGAAATTGAAGACATTTAACATTAATAGAGGACCATTAGTAACTACCTGCATACCAAGTTTCATCAAAATCCTCCAGGCGGTTCTAGAGGAGAAATCGAAAATGTAAAAAGTTAACTGACGGATGATTGGACGGACGACTGAAGCCGGACAGAGTAGTATGCAAATAGCTCGTTTGAGTCTTCGGCTCAGGTGAGCTAAAAAGCGGAACGCATTAGCGCACAATTGAAATTAACAATGGACGAAACAACAAACTCGAAAACATTGCAACTCATAGCAAGTGAACAGCAGAAAAGTGTATCCAAGAAATTCTGTTTTTTTTAATTAAGAAAAGAAGCAGAGTTACTAAGATAGCCGATGAGAAGAGGATGTATCAAAGTTCTGTTACAAGCTGCAGCTGCATAAATACTCACACCACCATCTTGAAAACAAGTATTTCAAGCCAACCAAGCTTATATTCCTCAGGTCTACACTTTAATGCCTAGATGGTTGAAAAAACCAGCCTACATTCGAAATTGTCTTATCTACTTTGACACAATTTCAAAATATAGATATTTTAGGTGAAGACAGCGTAAATTAGTTCATATAAAACAAAAGTGGGGATCTTGAACAACACTAGGTTACAGCACCCACAGCAAAACTCCAAAACACCAAATGCAAAAAAAAACATAGTGCAGACAGAGAAGCAAAAAGGGATAAGGAATACCAACTCAAAGCATAGAAAAATCAAACATAAAAGACCACACATAAACCAATGCGACCAATGGGCAACCGGTGCCGACTTAGGACGGCAATCTGTCACTGCAAGTAGCAGACGATGTTGTTACTAGGATTACGTGCACACAACCCTCTCACCTTTTCCAGTTACCAAAGGGTCTCGAAGAACGTACAATAGTACTTCTTCGACCAGTATTTGGTAATTTGAATTATAAAATCTGAGATGTAATACTGTTTTAAGATATATTAGATTATAATTCAAAATAATATACTGCATAAGATGGTATATTGTGACAAACATAGTTGCATCACACACCAACAGTTGCATCTAAAATTTACAATTTCAAACAATTCCTGCAGTGTATTGATTTAAGTAATCCCTCACTACATCCACTTTCCTGCGAATGTTCTTCATCGGATTTCAACTACTCTCCTTGTGGACACGTTATTACTGGTGACCTTAGTATAGTCAAGAACGACAAGTTGAGAGCATTGTTAATAAAGGGTCCCAAATACAGAGAAAGTATTTCCTTTACATGGAACCAAAATGTCAAAATTATCATGGACTCTTGTGAGGAATATGCAAGACGTTGGGCAAACAAAGAGGATGTACAGCTCGACACCCTTTCCGAATGGATAAAATCAATCAGAGGTTTACTTTTATCTAGAATTAACCGATTAAAATCAACTGTGAACACCAGATTCGTGTTTATATTTAAAGACCCTGATGTTATCAAAGAGCTTACCTACCTCCAAGAACATTATGTCATCACACCAGCGGACAAAGCCTCAAATAATTACACATTTACCTGCAAAAAGTACTATTTCGACAGTCTAGTTAAAGAGTAGGGTTTAAATTCGACACCTGGAAATCCCACTTACACCCCAACAAACTTTTCTGCCTCTGAAATAATAGATAACCACAAATCAGCTCTCGCTTCCTTTGGCTTTGACACTACCAATTTAGATTTAGATTTACCATACTTATACTGCATACCTTAAATGCATAAGAATCCGTACAAACAACGTTTCATCGCTGGTTCCTAAAAATGTTCTACCAAATCTGTATCGATCTTACTCACCAAAGTTTTATCTGAAATCAAATCTGGGCTTCAAAAATATTGTTCGACAGTATATTCTCGCAGTGGTATCAACCAGATGTGGATTTTAAAGAATTCGAAGGAACTTTTAGAACATCTGAAATCCACTCATTTTAGTAGAGTCCATTCGATCAAAGCCTTTGATTTTTCGACACTTTACACTACAATTTCACATTCTAAAGTGAAAGAAAGACTCGCAAAAATTATAAGTAATGCGTTTACAAGTAAGAACGGTAATCGCAAACACAAATTTATTGTTGTAAACTATGACAAAACCTACTTTGTAAAAGAAAAGTCCGATTCTGAAAATAAGTACACTGAAACAGACATTATTCAGATGTTAAACTTTCTGATCGACAACATTTTTGTGGTGTTTGGAGGAAAGGTCTTCCAGCAAATTGTCGGAATTCCAATGGGGACCAATTGTGCCCCACTCCTTGTCGACATTGTCCTTTACTCGTTCGAAGCTGAATTCATTCAATTTTTGGTCTCTGAAGAGGAAAGATACTTAGCTTCTGACTTCAACTTTACTTACAGATACATAGACGATGTGTTGTCCATCAATAATCCAAAATTCGCGGATTACCTGAACAGTATCTATCCTTCGGAGCTTGAAGTCAAAGAAAGTACAGAGACAAATAATTCAGCATCCTATTTGGACATTATGTTGTCCTACGACACTGATGGTCACATGAACACCTCACTCTATGACAAACGTGACGACTTCAATTTCAGCATCACCAACTTTCCTTTTCTGAAAGGAGGGGATCTCCAACAACACCAGGTTGCAGCACCCACAGCAAAATCCCAAGACACCCATGCAAAAAACACAGAACAGACACCCACAGAAAGAGACACAAAAGGGACAAGGAACATCAACTCACAACATAGAAACATGAAACATAAAAGACTACACATAAAACAACGAGACCAATGGGCAACCGGTGCCGACTTAGGACGGCCATCTGCCACGCAAATAGCAGACGGTGTGGTTATCCTGGATTACGTGCGCACAACCCTCCTACTATTCCGATTTCCCAGAGGTCTCGAAGAACGCACAATTATGGTGTAAAACAACCTCCTCACTGTTAGATGACCACACACAAACAAGACCGTAAAACACAGGGGTCCAAGCAACACAGATGAATATGTAAATGGATATAAAAAGAGGACGTGCGTAATATAGTCCGTGCTCTGCCGGCTGAAGCGAGCTCATATATGTTATCACCCGAGGAGTCCGACTGACATTCAGAGAGGACAGGTGGTCGGGGCCCTGTCTTCTCTAAGGAGGTTTGGACAGGGCCCGTCATGGAGTCCCGTCGTCACAGTCAGTCAGAGTGCAAGTCTTAAGAATGCGCCCGTACAAGACTGTATATTGGTCAAGTACCAAGCTTAGTGTCCGTCTGTTGACAATAGGATCATATCCACGGTATAAAAGGCGTTTGATGACTCTGACGCATTTTCGATACATATGCTGTCTTCCTTTGATCCTTCTTATTTTGTTAATTATGTCACCATAAAATGCAGGTTGTGAAATACCTAAAGTAATATACCCCGTTGCTTGTATGGGTCCGAATTTCAAAAGAAGTTGATCATAATTTTTGTAAAATTTCCAGAAAGTCTTTACTAGTTTGTGTAAGCGAAAACCTTGACCTAAAAGTTTGTTTGTAATTTGTAGATTTCTATTATGAAAATCCAAAACATCAGTACATGCTCTAGCATACCGGATGAGCTGTGAAATGTAGATACCGTATGACGGTAATCTAGGGACATCACCGTCAAGCCAGGGGAAATTTACTATGTTGAATCCAAAATCATCTCGTTTGTCATATACACTTGTATGAATTTGTCCATTGACAATTTTGATATTTAGGTCCAAAAATGGTGTTTCAGTGTCTGTAAAGTTTGCCTTGTTTAGAGTCAATTCTTGTGGATAAATAACATCTTTATACTTTTCAAAAACAGGATTATCGATAGTCAGAATATCATCCAGGTACCTAGAAGTACCAATGAAGCATTTCACATCATCATGTTTTCTTTGCTTTTGAAGATTTTGAATAAATTCTTTTTCATATGTGTATAAAAATAAATCTGCAACAAGAGGCGCACAATTTGTACCCATAGGAATCCCTACAACCTGCTTGTAGAGATTCTCACCAAATCTTACATAAATGTTGTCCAAGAGGAAGGACAAGGCACTACACAGGTCGCTACATGTCCATGATTTGTATGATTTGTATTCTGTAGCGGAGAAGAAACCCTTTGATTCAGATGTACAAATATAAGTTTTCCCCTCTCGATTATAGCACCATTTAATGAGTTTGGACAATTGATCATTGATCTTGTCGTGAGGAAGCGTGGTGTACATATTTGAAAAATCGTATGAAGCAATCGTATTGGCTTGAAAATTTCTAGATTTTATCTTGTCAATCACATCCCCGGAATTTTTTATAGACCAAAATAAATTTACATCATTCCTGTTAAGAACAGTTTCACAATATTTTGCAACGTGTTCCTTTACCGCCGTGAGGGCTGACGTCAGATGTCTAGACAAACTTGTAGTTGAGCAGTTGCTAGAATTAGCAATGTATCTAAATTTGTAAGGAGATTTGTGCAGTTTTCGTATGCAGTATATTGTAGGAAGATCCAATTTAGATATAGGGATGTTGAATGAAGAAATTTCACTGTTATGTTTGCTCAAAACGTTGGGGACACTTTCATTGCTTTTAATATAAGTATTTGTAGACGAAAGTTCCGAAACTAAAGTTGATATATAGTAAAGTTTTCATATGATTATGGTGTTGTTGGCTGCTTTATCTGCAGGAGCGAAGACAATTTTTTCATGTAAATTACGTAATTTGGATTTAAAATATCTTTGAGATCTAGAACTTGGATTTTCAAAAAGTTGAGGATTTTTGTGGAAGTTGTCTATTCGAATGTCAGTAATGTCCAAAATGAGGTTCCAGTCATTCAGAGAATGCGATTCGACTCCTTCCGATTTACACCATCGTTTGGTATAGTTATCTAAGGCTTCCTTTAGTACTTCGCGACATTTAATAAAATCTATCTTGGATGGGATTCTATACTTAGGTCCTTTTTTGAGAAGACCACGGAACTGCTTGTCTTGGATAATTGAAAAGTCACCTGTAATAATATGACCAGCTGGTTTATATAGATATTCAGATGTTGCACATTCTCAAGAAGCAGGACATGATTCAAGTATTTTAGGATCTGATGTAACTTTGTTGTAGTTATAAACGAAATTTCGAATAGGTCTCTTATATTTGTAACAAATAAGAGGAGGTTCTAAATTTTCAAAATATTGAGGAATGGCACTTTGAACACGATGATCCCGAAAAATATTAGAGATGTTAAGAAGATCGAATCCTTTGTTAATAAATGAAATTTTTATGAATCGTTTTTTAGGTGGGATGTTTTTAACAACTGGAAAAAGTTTATTCTGTGCGAATGCAACAATGATATTAAGTCTGAATCAATCAGTATTTCTTAAGAATGCAACCAGTGCTTCATCCAAGATAGATTTCAATTGAACTGCTGGAACTGATGAGAGACATGAAGCAGTTCATGTCTGCCGCCGTTGCGTGCAATGATCAGAAGATCGTTGAGGGTACGGTGTAATCTAGATTTTATTCTGAGTTTTCGGTTTCGTCGTCTTCCGTGAGACCTATGAGTAGCAACATCTGAGTAGCAACATCCCTTCATGAGTAGCAACATCCCTTCATTTCTGAGTAGCAACATCCCTTCATCGCCTGCTTATGGCGTGTTCATATATCAGTTGATACGCTATGCCAGAGCAAGTACCAAATATACGGATTTTGTTCTGAGAGCTAGGCGTCTTTCAGATAAACTTCTCAGTCAGGGATATGTTTGTGACCGACTTACATCGTCACTGAGGAAGTTCTACGGTCGATATGGGGAACTCGTCATACACTATGATGTCCCACTTTCCAGAATGGTGGATGATATTCTGTCATAGACCATTTGAATCATCCAACCAAAGATTGTACTCTATATCTTCCAAAATGGAAGTAACCGGATGTGACAGTTCTATCGAATTGAAGCGACGGGTGTTGCATGCAAGCAGGAGATGCTTACTCTTCCTGGGCACCTGGTCTCACTCTCATATCGGGAGTTCGCTTCTTTTCATGTGGTGAAGGTTTTTGTTTGTTTGCTTTGATTCCTGTTTTATCCTGATTTTGTATGCCTTCGGTTTCTGATTTTCTTGCTTATCGATTTTGTGCTGTAAACAGGGATATGGTCATTATCCATATTTGTCATTAAAATGAAAAAGCGCCGTTTTGTGCGGTCGATGCAATGTCGTGAATGTCATAATTTTCGTATCGTTCTTTACTGACGTTAAAAGAAAGGAGGGGTCTCCAACAACACCGGCATTAGCACCAACAGCAAACACAAAAACAATTTCCCACACAAATGTTAAACGTCTGCAATAGCAAGTACAGATAAATTTGCAACATGGATCAGACATGCATGTTTCGGGTACTTAACCCTCGTTAGTGATCCTCAATCTAAACAATGTAATATGGCAAAAGAGTGTGAAAGTCACTTTGTCCAAAACTGAACCAAACGACGTAGCAGACTGGGTGAAATATGATGTTTCATGACCCACGTTCTAGAAATTTCAAGAAATTTTCCAATGCGTTAAAGTAACGATCAACCAAAATTGATCGAACTTTGCTACATTGTGCCTTCGGGGACTCCTGGTCCATTAACACTGACACTCATCAAATGGTACAAATGTTAAAAGTATTCAAATTCAATAGCATTATTTAAGAACAGATAAATTTGCAGCATGAACAAGACATGCACGTTTCGGATACTTAACCCTCGTCAGTGATCCTCAATCTAAACAATGTAATATGGCTAAAATTTGTGAAAAATTATGTATGACGGTTATCTCGAGACATCACCGACAAACTAGGGGACATTAACTATTTAGAATCCAAATGAACACCAAAGAAGTACCTTTCAGTTATTCAGTCTCAAAGTCGAGAAACTAAGGCAAAATAATGAGAATGAGTTAAAGAAGATCCTGACGATTATTTCAATAGCACTCACAATAGAGCACAAAATTAAACATCGACGGACCCCTAGCAAGCTAGAGGTGGGACCAGGTGCCCGGGAGGAGTAAGCATCCCCTGTTGGCTAGCCGCACCCGCCGTCGATGTTTATGAAGCATGGAAATGAAAATATATAAAATTCATGCACTGTCTGACGTAATGTCTATATCGAAAGTGCTATGGCAACAATGTAAGGGAAGTATATTCAAAACACTTACTGTCAAACCCCTCGCGGGGAACTTTTTTTACGAGCTCCACATTGTGAGAATTCCCATTTGAACGGTTGCGAACATAGGAATGAACAATATTCTGAAGTGGGACCAGATGCCCGGGGAAAGTCAGCGTCTCCTGATTGCAAGCAACACCCGTCGCTACAGCTCCATGAAAACTTGTCAAAGTCGGTGATTGTACATATCATATCAGGTAAGTCTTATATGATTTGTCATAGACTCTTGTATGAATTGTATGAATGTTAACAATTTCGATATTAAGGTCCAAAAATGGTTTTCTGTGTTTGTAACTTTTGCCTTATTCACAATCACACGAGACAATCACCGAATTGACCGGTTTCCATGGAGCTGTTACGACGGGTGTTGCATGCAATCAGAAGACTCTCCCCGGGCACCTGGTCGCACTTCGGAATGTTGTTCATTCCGGGGTTCGCAGCCGTTCCGATGGGAATTCTCACGATTTTGCTTTGCCTTCTCGACTTTGAGACTGAATAACGGTTAGGTACTTCTTTGCTGTTTATATTATCAGAAACAATTCTTTACATTTCTATTCTTCAAAAACAGGAATTTTAGACATAGTAAGAATAGTAAGAATATAATTCAAGAAGGAAGGAGATCTCCAACATGACCCCGTTGCAGCATCAACAGCAAAACACCAAAACATCCGATGCAAAAACAAAGACGAGAACAGCACGATACGGAAAAAAGACGAACGACATGTAAACATCAAACACAAAAGACTACACATTTACCGACGAGACCAATGGACAACCAGTGCCGACTTTGGACGGCCATTTGTCACGCAAGTAGCAAATGGTGTGGTTATCCTGGATTACGTGCGCACAACCCTCTCACTTCTCCAATTACCCATCGGTATCGCATAACGTACAATTGTGGTGTAAAACAACCTCCTCACTGTAAGATGACCACACACAAACAAGACCGCGAAATGTAAGAGCCCCAGAAACACAGATGAATATGTAAATGGATATAAAAAGAGGACAAGCGTAATACAGTCCATTCTCTGACGGCTGTAGCGAGCTCATGTATGTAATCACCCAAGGAGTCCGACTGACATTCAGAGAGGACAGGTGGTCGGGGCCCTGTCTTCTCTAAAGAGGTTTGGACAGGGCCCGTCATGGAACAAAGGAGGGGATCTCCAACAACACCCGGTTGCAGCACCCACAGCAAAACCCCAAAACACCCAATGGAAAAACACAAACCAGACAAGCACAGAAGGAGTCCCGTTGTCACAGTCAGTCAGAGTGCAAGTTTTAAGAATGCGCTTGTACAAGACTGTAGATTGGTCAAGTACCAAGCCTAGAGTCCGTCTGGTGACATTAGGATCATATCCACGGTATAAAAGGCGTTTGATTATTCTGACGTATTTTCGATGGTTATGCTGCCTACCTTTGATCCTTATAATTTTGTTTATCATATCACCATAAAAGACAGGTTGTGTAATACCCAAAGTAATGTACACTGTTGCGTGTATAGATCCGAATTTAAAAAGAAGTTGACTGTAATTTTTGTAAAATTTCCAGAAAGTCTTAACTAGTTTATGAAAGTGGAAACCTTGCCCTAAAAGTTTTTTGGTAATTTGTAAATTTCTACTGTGAAAATCCAAAATATCAGTACATGCTCTAGCGTACCCGATGAGCTGTTATATGTAAATGCCGTATGACGGTAATCTTTGGACATCACCGTCAAGCCAGGGGAAATATACTATGTTGAATCCAAAATCATCCCTTTTGTCATATACACTTGTATGAATCTTTCCGTATACAATTTTGATATTTAGGTCCAAAACCGGTGTTTCTTATTTGTAACGTTTGCCTTGTTAAGTGTTAATTCTTGTGGATAAATTTCCTTCTTATATAATTCAAAAGCAGGATTGTCAATGGTTAGAATATCATCCAGATACCTAGAAGTATTATTGAAACATTTCAGATCATCAAATTTTCTTTGCTTTTGAAGATGTTGGATAAATTCTATTTCATAAGTGTATAAAAATAAATCCGCAACAAGAGTCGCACAGTTTGTACCAATAGGAATTCCTACATCCTGCTTGTATTGATCCTCACCAAATCTAACATAAATATTGTCCAAGAGGAAGGACAAGGCATTACACATGCACTACATGTCAATGATTTGTAGTCTGTTGAGTAAAAGAAACCCTTCGATTCAGATGTACAAATGTAAGTTTTACGCTCTCGATCAAAACACCATTTAATGAGATTAGATAATTGATAATTAATTTTGTCATGAGGAAGTGTGGTGTACATATCAGAGAACTCGTATGAAGAAATCGTATTGGCTTGGAAATTTCCAGATTTTAATTTGTCAATCACATCCCCTGAATTCTTAATAGATCAAAATAAATTTACATCGTTCCTGTTTAGTACCGTTTCACAATATCTAGTTATGTGTTCTTTAATGGCAGTAAGTGCTGACGTCAGATTTCTAGACAAAATTGTAGTGGAGCAGTTACTAGAATTAGCAATAAATCGAAATTTGTAAGGAGACCAAGTACCAAGTACCAATAAATCATAAGGATATTCTGCAGATGTGAGGGGCACCTCACTATTAATGTGTCTTTGTGTGCTTTGATTTCTTTTGTGTCTCTTGTTGTGTATGTTTACTCTGTGATTTATTTTAGTTTTGTTGCATGATTCAAGTGATATATGAAAATTATCAGTACGTAGCGTTTTCACAGCGCCACCTAAATGCATTCTACAACGTCTTTCGCACTTTCACTTGAGATTGTTCATTAGATAAGTTGTCCTTCGTGTTCCTGTGGGGATAGTGTTGTTGACTCCGTCTGTTTGTCCTATATTCTTTTCGTCAATCATTAATCTAAACAATGTAATATGGCGAAAGAGGGTGAAAGTTACTGTGTCCAAAATGTACCGAAAGACAGCAGAATGGGAGAGGGGAGGTGATGCTACAGGATAAAAACGTAGATCAAAAGTTTTACGTAGTATAAAAAGTTTTACGTTTAAAAAAATTCAAGAAATCGAACTTGGCTATATGTGCCATCGGGAACTCCTGGTCTTACCTACAGGCCGAAAGATCGCCTGGCAATTTTTCGTATGTGCCTCTAAAAAATCAAGAGTAATAACACTGGTTCTACACTTTTGTCGAAAAAAGTCTTGGGAAAATGAAAAATTCTCAAGGTATGATTACAATTATTACTTTAATCGACATATAAAAGGTTAAACTTGATACTGACGAACTTACGTTGACCTAGATCACGGAATAAGGGAGAAACTTCGAAATGAAAACGGAATTCCACGATATATTTTCACTCGACATTAGCTGGTCCACTCTCTTACGCTGAAGATAAAATAGAATGGCTATGCCTAAAATGTTACCGTCAACTGCATTGCATATTAGATTCTTATGTCATCTAAAAATAATTGTTTTTACTCTCATTCAGTTGATGTTACTCCCTATTGTTACTCCATATTTATCTGTGTTGCTGGGGCCTCTACGTTTTGAGGTCTTCTTTGTGTGAGGTCATCTTACAGTGAGGAGGTTGTTTTACACCACAATTTTATGTTCTTCGAGACCGCTGGGTAATTGGAGAAGTGTGAGGGTTGAACGCACGTAATCCAGGATAACCACACCATTTGCTACTTGCGTGGCAGATGGCCGTTCTAAGTCGGCGCCCGTGTCCCATTGGTCTCGTTGGTTTATGTGTAGTATTTTGTGTTTGATGTTTCTGTGTTGTGCGTCGACGTTCCTTGTACTTTATGGGTCTCTTTCTGTGTCTGCTTTGTGTTTTTGCATCGGGTGTTTTGCTGTTGGTGCCGCAACAGGGTCTTGTTGGAGATCCCCTCCCTTCTTCCCTATAATCAAAATGTTCACCTGTCGTCACTTTTTCAATAAAAGCAGCCATTTATATCTCCAGTCCTAGAGAGTGGACCAGCTAATGTCGAGTCAGTTTTCATTTTGAAGTTTCTCCCTTATTCCGAGGCCAAGGTCTACCAAACTTGGTCAGTATCTAGCTTAACATTTTGTCCATCGATTTGAGTAAAAATAGCAATCATACCTTGTGAATTTCAATTTTTCCAAGAATTTTTCCGACAAGAGTGTTAAACCAGTGTTATTGGCCTTGAGTTTGTAGTAGTGCATACGCATACCCGGACGATCATTCCGCCTAGGGTCTCACCATGTGTTACAATTGTTAAACATCTTCAAATACTATATTAATAGCACTAAACACATATTTCTTCAGTTAGGTTCTCCTTGCGAAGAATGTTTTCTCCATTATTTCTTGTTTAGTTCGTTGTCTCCGACATGTTAAAATCTCATCTTTAAAATACTTACAACAGTCTTGTATTTGTTTTATTAAAAAATGTATTCTTTACATTCCTGACCATACAATTTATTTATAGATGTACATTAAGAGGGCTAATCATTTATGTGATAGAGAGCAGAGGGGCAGCAAAAATAATATACATGAAGTTGAAAAGACATCCTCTCCCTTCAATGGTTTCCAATTTTCCAATATAAAGCAAAATATCCCTTTTTTGTTTCACATAAGAAAAATATTCATGAAAAAAAGGTATTTCACAACATGCATTTTATGACATAGTTAACAAAATAAGAAGGATCAAAGGTAGACGGTATTACCATCGAAAAGGCGTTAGAATCATCAATCGCCTTTTATACCGTGGATATGATCCTAATGTTACCAGACGGACGCTAGGCTTGGTACTTGACCAATCAATCTTTTACCAGCGCATTCTTAAAACGTGCACTCTGACTGACTATGACGACGGGACTCCATGACGGGTCCTGTCCAAACCTTTTTAGAGAAGACAGGGCCCCGACCACTTTTCCTCTCTGAACGTCACTCGGGTGATAACATACATGAGCTCGCTGCTGCCGGCAGAGCACGGACTGTATTACGTACGCCCTCTTTTGATATCCATTTACATATTGCGGTCTTAATTTGTTTGTGTGTGGTCATCTGACAGTGAGGAGGTTGTTTTACACCAAAATTGTACGTTCTTCGAGAACTCTGGGTAATCGGAAAAGTGGGAGGGTTGTTCGCACGTAATCCAGGATAACCACTCCTCCTGCTATTTCCGTGGCAGATGGCCGTCCTAAGTCGGCACCAATTTCTCATTGGTCTCGTTGGTTTATGTGTAGTCCTTTGTGTTTGATGTTTCTGTGTTGTGCGATGACGTTCCTTGACCTTTATGCGTCTCTCTCTCTGTGTCTGTTTTGTATTTTGGCATTGGGTGTTTTGGGGTTTTGCTGTGGATGCTACAGCCTGGTGTTGTTGGAGATCCCCTCCTTTGTCTTATACCAGAGGTGCATATTAAAAGATTAATAACATTAATGTGGCAAATATGCAGTAAATGAGTTCACAAACTCAATAGAGTTATTCAAGAAGATTTCGAAAATGAGCATTTGTGACGAATTCCGAAAAGTAAAACAAGAGGCCCAAGGGGGCCACATCGCTCACCTGAGGAGACTGTTTGTATGTTTTCAATCAAAGTCAGTATAAGAACTGAAGAAAATCACTTTTAGTGAAGCTTTGAAAAGGACAATGTGTACTTACTTCCTGTAAAGTTAGGTGACATTCTGTACAGTAGTTTAAGATGATAAGTCAAAAATGTGTCATCCAATTAGAGCCTATGGAGGACATCTTCGGTTTCCGATCGGCTTGAAAAACATAAACTTGGTAGACTAAGAGGGCAATGAGTACTTGCTTCCTGTGAAGTTTCAAGAAATTCTGTGAAGCGGTTTCAGAGGAGAAGTCGAAAATGTGTCAGCCAATTAGAGCCTGCAGCTGCCATCTTGGATTTCCGATCGGCTCGAAAAACACAAACTTGGTAGAGGGCATTGAGTACTTGCTTCCTGTGTAGTTTCATGAAATTCTGTGCAGTGGTTTCAGAGGAGAAGTCGAAAATGTGTCAGCCAATCAGAGCCTGTGGCGGCCATCTTGGATTTTAGATCGGCTCAAAAAACACAAACTTGGTAGAGGGCATTGAGTGCTTGCTTCCTGTGATGTTTCATGAAATTCTGTGAAGCGGTTTCAGAGGTGAAGTCGAAAATGTGTCAGCCAATCAGAGCTTGTGGTGGCCATCTTGGATTTCCGATGGGCTCGAAAAACACAAACTTGGTAGAGGGCACTGAGTTCTTGCTTTCTGTGAAGTTTACAGATATTCTGTGCAGCGGTTTCAGAGGAGAGGTCCAAAATGTGTAAGCCAATCAGAGCCTGTGGCGGCCATTTTGGATTTCTGATCGGCTCAAAAAAAAAAAACGTGGTAGAGAGCATTGAGTTCTTGCTTCCTGTGAAGTTTCGAGATATTCTGTGATGCGGTTTCAGAGGAGAAGTCGAAAATGTGTCAGCCAATCAGAGCCTGTGGTGGCGATCTTGGATTTCAGATCGGCTTAAAAAACACAAACTTTCGCGGTCTTGTTTGGGTGATGTCATCTTACAGTGAGGAGGTTGTTTTACACCACAATTGTACGTTCTTCGATACCTCTGGGTAATTGGAGAAGTGAGAGGGTTGTGCGCACGTAATCCAGGATAACCACACCATTTGCTACTTGCGTGACAGATGGCCGTCCAAAGTCGGCACCGGTTACCCATTGGTCTCGTCGGTTTATGTGTAGTCTTTTGTGTTTGATGTTTATATGTCTTGTGTCTCTTTTCCGTCTCATGCTGTACTCGTCTTTTGTGTTTTTGCATCGGGTGTTTTGGTGTTTTACTGTTGATGCTGCAACGGGGTCTTGTTGGAGATATCCTCCCTTCTTTTGGTAGAGGGCATTGAGTACTTTTTCTTGTGACGTTTCGTGAAATTCTGTGCAGTGGTTGCAGAAGAGATGTGGAAAATGTTTAAAGTTTACTGACGACGACGGACGGACAACGGACGGACGACGGACAGCGCGCTATGACAATAGCTCACTTGAGCTTCGCTCAGGTGCGCTAAAAACGTTCAGGTGAGTTAAAAACGAGCTAAAACGTTTCTAGGAACAATGTTAATTTATTTTGGTCTATTAAGAATTCAGGGGATGTGATTGACAAAATGAAATCTGGAAATTTCCAATCCAATACGATTTCTTCATACGACTACTCTAATATGTACACCACACTTCCTTATGACAAAATTAATGATCGATTATCTAATCTCATTAAATGGTGTTTTGATCGAGAGCGAAAAACGTACATTTGTTCATCTGAATCGAAGGGTTTCTTTTCCTCGACAGACTACAAATCATGGACATGTAGTGACCTGTGTAATGCCTTGTCCTTCCTCTGGGACAATATCTATGTTTGATTTGGTGAGGATCTATACAAACAGGTTGTAGGAATTCCTATGGGTACTTACTGTGCGCCTCTTGTTGCATATTTATTTTTATACACTAATGAAAAAGAATTTATCCAAAATCTACAAAAGCAAAGAAAATTTGATGATCTGACACGTTTCAATGACAAATATGGATAATGACCATATCCCTGTATACAGCACAAAATCGATAATTCAGAAAATCAGAAACCGAAGGCATACAAAATCAGGACAAAACAGGAACCAAAGCAAACAAACAAAAACCTCCACCACATGAAAAGAAGCGAACTCCCGATATGGGAGTGAGATCAGGTGCCCAGGAAGAGTAAGCATCTCCTGCTTACATGCAACACCCGCCGCTTCAATAATACTTCTAGGTATCTGGATGATATTCTAACCATTGACAATCCTGATTTTGAATTATATAAGAATGAAATTTATCCACAAGAATTAACACTTAACAAGACAAACCTTTCAAATACACAAACACCGGTTTTGGACCTAAATATCAAAATTGTAAACGGAAAGATTCATACAAGTGTATATGACAAAAGGGATGATTTTGGATTCAACATAGTATATTTCCCCTGGCTTGACGGTGATGTTCCAAGATTACCGTCATACGGCATTTACATATAACAGCTCATCGGGTACGCTAGAGCATGTACTGATATTTTGGATTTTCACAGTAGAAATTCACAAATTACCAAAAATCTTTTAGGGCAAGGTTTCCACTTTCATAAACTAGTTAAGACTTTCTGGAAATTTTACAAAAATTACAGTCAACTTCTTTTAAAATTCGGATCTATACATGCAACAGAGTACATTACTATGGGTATTACACAACCTGTCTTTTATGGTGATATGATAAACAAAATAAAAAGGATCAAAGGTAGGCAGCATAACCATCGAAAATGCGTCAGAATCATCAAACGCCTTTTATACGGTGGATATGATCCTAATGTCACCAGACGGACACTAGGCTTGGTACTTGACCAATCTACAGTCTTGTACAAGCGCATCCTTGAGACTTGCACTCTGACTGACTGTGACGACGGGACTCCATGACGGGTCCTGTCCAAACCTCTTTAGAGAAGTCAGGGCCCCGACTACCTGTCCTCTCTGAATGTCAGTCGGACTCCTTGGGTGATTACATACATGAGCTCGCTACAGCCGGCAGAACACGGACTGTATTACGCATGCCCTCTTTTTATATCCATTTACATATTCATCTGTGTCTCTGGGGCCTCTACGTTTCGCGGTTTTGTTTGTGTGATGTCATCTGACAGTGAGGAGTTTGTTTTATACCACAATTGCACGTTCTTCGAGACCTCTGGGTAATTGGAGAAGTGAGAGGGTTGTGCGCACGTAATCCAGGATAACCACACCATTTGCTACTTGCGTGACAAATGGCCGTCCAAAGTCGGCACTGGTTGTCCATTGGTCTCGTCGGTTTATGTGTAGTCTTTTGTGTTTGATGTTTACATGTCGTGTGTCTCTTTTCCGTATCGTGCTGAACTCGACTTTTGTGTTTTTGCATCGGGTGTTTTGGTGTTTTGCTGTTGATGCTGCAACGGGGTCTTGTTGGAGATCTCCTCCCTACTTTTAAATTCTCTTGTTGCTTTCGATCTGTCAATATATGAATAAGTTTATCAATGGAAGTTAGACAAGAGAACTGCTTTGCGCTGAAACAGCGCCACCTGATGACTGATCCGGACGAAAAATATTTACAGTTGTTGTGGACTATTATTACTTCATACGGACCGACATTCATCTGAAATTTTTTAAATGAGCTTAATATAAAGTGAGAAAACTACAGCAAACAAAAAATCTTATAATTGGATGATGCTAATCAAGAAGTTTTCAATGTTTCAGATACCATTGAAGAAAGGGATATAAAAGCTTCCAAATTTTATGATTTAGAAGTCCACCCTTTATATTATTCACACCCATTTACATTAAGAAAATCTTAAGCAAATGTATCTTTCAACACTGTTTACCTTCGATCTCTATTTCAGGGGCTGGGTATCGAAACAAAATTTTCGATACGACACAATACAATACAAACAGTACCGATATCCGATTTATCGTATCTAATTTCATTTTTTATAAAACGCATAAACTTACAATTTCATTCACTAATAACTACCCCTCCCCCAACACAAGGTCAAACGGATTCCTGGAGGTTATGTCTAACTTATAGTTCTCGCGCATTTCTTTATTTTTTACATACGATAACATTCCCTGATCGGTCTTTTTAATGTTATCTTTATCTTTACTTTGCCTGAAGTCATAGATCAATCCTTTTTTTATTCGGTCGCAAATTTTCAGCCAAACACTTTTTTCAGAAATATCAAAAATGCGTTTTAGAGAAAACAGATAATAAGGTCGGTTCGTATTCGAAACTTTCTTGATTGAAAAGTAATGGATCTTGTTGCATGATAAAAATTAAACCTAATTGTTGACCTTCATATTAAGATTACATGTCATATTCCTTATTCGTAGGTCTACTTCGAATCATAAAATGATTTGAATATCCAGCCTGAAAGGCAAGCATAACCAATAAAATCAAGAACACATCTGCCTTTTGCAAAAAAATATTATCAAACAGCCATTTTCATGCAAATGCTTGCGATTTCATAAGAAAAACAAGTTTTGTGCTAAAAATAACTATCTAAGTGTATCGGAGCAAAAATATCGATACTCGTATCGATGACCAATATCGATACGTACCGGTATATCGAGATATTGACCATGCCCTATCATTTTCCATAACATTTTAGAAATTAATGGAACAAGCTAACTTGTGTACTTGGAACTTTCCTGTTCAGAGTTCAGAAATATTTCTTGAATTTGGATTCTTTGTTTATATCTTCATGACAATTTCAACCTCTGTTGGTAGATAACTTAGTTCCCGAGAATATCGTCCGTTTCACAGTGTTTAGGCATTTGACTTGAAATATATATTTTCAAATTCTCCGTCACAAACTTCAACGAACATTTTCTAATAGTAAGATGTATCACGATGGCATAGCTCAGTCCTTAGCAGGCTCTTTGGTAGAGATGTTATATAAAGTTTATACTTATGCTCGAGCTGATGAGACATAACATGTTGAAATGCGCATATGGTGCACTGAAATTTTGTTTTGAATATTGACAATTTCAACCACAAGATTTGCATATCTGCTGGTAGATTGTTTATTCCTCGGGGGTCTCGTTCGCCTAGTTTTGCAGTGTTTCGGCACATGACTTGAATATATATTTTAGAAATTCTCCATCAGAAAATTTAATTAAAATTTTCTCTAACTAAGGGGTATCTCCCTGATGGCATATAGCTTTGCCCTTATCAAGTTCGTTAGCAGAATTAAGACTGATATGCACTTCATATCTTTTGGGATTTTGCTGTAGGTACTGCAACCTAGTGTTGTTGGAGGTCCCCTTCTTTTCATAAATTTACACTATTTGGATTTTCTCATTTTCTGGCTCAAGCAACACTGATGAGACATTACTTGTTAAAATGCGCATATGGAAACTGTAATTTTATAGTAGAACATATATATATATATATATATATATATATATATATATATATATATATATATATATATATATATATATATATATATATAAAAGCACAAAAAAAGGTACAAGCGACCACGACACTAAACGTGTTTAAACCCAGCTGGGTTTAAACACGTTTAGTGTCGTGGTCGCTTGTACCTTTTTTTGTGCTTTTATATCTTTTTTTTTCCAAGCGACGTGCATTCGCCCTTTGTTGGGCTGATCCGACATTGTCTGAATAGTGAACGTGGTTGTTTTCACCTCTTTTGTGCTATCTATCTATCTATATATATATATATATATATATATATATATATATATATATATATATATATATATATATATATATATACTGTATTTTAATTTCGAAAATTAGGTTAATAATCACATGATATAAACAATGGAGTTATTTTCCTGTAGAAGCAACCTTAAAAGCAGATTTGACTAATTTTTTCACTCTTTTTTTTCTCCAATAATTCTGACGTTTTAAATCATTAAAAGTAGTTTTGTCATCTCATTGAGCCAAAGTTAAGTATAAAAGATTCAGACCAACATATGGTATCATGTAGTGAAGTATATAAACACCTTAAGACATCAAACTATGCATCATTTTTAGATTAATTTGCTTGGTAACAGAACTAGGTGAGTGGATTTGACCTAGATGTCGTTATTGAACTTGTTGAAAAAAAGGTTTATTTTTTTAAAATTTGTTTTTTTTTTTAATTTTTTATTTTCATTTCATGATTTTTTTTACATTATTCATGCACACAGTGACACATATAATTTTAGTACAGTATATACACACAATAGATATGCTGTTAGTTTCAATGAAAAAATAAAATTAATCTTTATAATTATCCATTTAGTTTGCGTTGATAGATTCTTCATTTAGGATTGGTAAGAATCTAGACCATAATTTTTCAAATGCATCACCCCTGAATTTGTTAAAGGCCAAAATCTTTTCTAACTTTATGTTTTCCTTTAATTCCTTTTTCATATGTTCCATAATAAGACCCTTTTCTTGCATTTTGCATCTGTATATATAAAATTTCATCCATAGGAATATCATATAGTTTGTCCTGCTCTGATAATTTATCTTTTTACCCAGTAAAAAATCTATCATGTTAACATTAATGAGGATTCCAAATTCTACATACAACCAATTACAAAAAAGTTCAATAAAATCATTCACAATTTCACACTGCCAAAATATATGTATGATTGTTTCTGTTTCATTGTGACAAAAGGTGCACAAAGAGTCATTTCTTTCCCCCATAATATATAAAAGTTTATTTGTTCCTAAAATTCTGTTAATTATTCTATATTGAAACCATTTAAGTTTAGAAGATGCACAAGTGATAAAAGGCAATTTATGTATATGTTTCCATTCAGATTTACTAATGTTAATACTCAATTTGTCCTCCCATTTTAAATGACATGTTGGTACGACTTCTTTTAACATGGAACTATAAATATGTTTACATCCTGTTCTTGATTTAGTAATAATTTTAAGATTGAATGGTTTTAAAACATTGAATATTTTAGCATTGTTCATGTCTATTTGTGTCTGTTTAATAAAGGAATGAATTGCCTTAGTCACACCATAAAACTCTAAAAAGTTTGACCTAATATTGTACTTGTTTTGAAATTCCTCAAAATTCATCAGTCTGTTATCATTTTTAAGTAAATCTTTTATGTATTTTACTCCTGCATTATACCAATGTTTATAAAAAATTACTCTTTTATCTATAAGTATATTTTGAGAGTTCCAAATACAAGTTGCCATTATATCATCAGTTGTTTCATGTTTATAGCTATCCAAAAGATTCTTATATGCCATCAGCACATCTTTCCAAAATCTACTTTTTATCGTTTTAACTTTTTCTGTTAAAAAACTTTCTCCTCTGTCCATCAATGATGTTACACTTGATATTAAACTTTCAAAAATTTCTACAAAACTTGACCTTCTATCTAATAGTCTTTGTATCCAAGATGCTTTTATTGATTGTATAAATATATTGATATCTACCATTTTTAATCCTCCGTTTTCATAATTCTGTACCATCACATCCCTCTTTATCCTATCATTTTTATCATTCCATATAAAATTATAAAACATCTTGTTCAACCTATTTACTATTTCAAATCCCGGATTTGGTAGTGTAGAAATTATATGTATGAGTTTGGACATAAATAATGACTTGATAAGAGTTATCTTACCTAATGGTGTTAAGGACCTTTTGGACCACTTTGCAATTTCTCTTTCTATATCCTTAATTTTGCAATTATAATTCATATCTATCATTTTATCTAAATCTGTTGAAAAATTTATACCCAATACTTTAAAATCATTTTGGTTCCAATCTAATTTAAATCTGTGATGAAAGGTTTCTTTGCTGAACTTCTTACTTCCTATCCAAATCACCTTAGTTTTGGTTTCATTTAATCTCAATCCAGATATACTTCTAAAATGATTTAGTACTTTCATAGTTTCTGACAATGATTCTTCTGATCCATCCAGTAGCAAAGATGTGTCGTCCGCAAATTGAGTTATTAAATGTTGGATATCTTTAACTTTTATTCCTTTAATTTTCTTATTCCCTTTTAATAAATTAGTTAGTATTTCTGCACAAAGCAGGAAAATGTAGCTGGAAATTGGGTCCCCCTGTTTACATCCCCTTTCTATATTAAAGTAGTCAGTGAAAAGTCCACATTGTGTGACAGTTGCCCTTATATCTTTATGAAACAGATTTATCCACTTTTTTATTGATTCTCCAAAGCCAAAAAAATGTAAAACTTCATTCATGTATTTCCAAGAAACTGAATCATATGCTTTTTCAAAATCAATTAGTAAAAGGAGCCCTGGTATGTTATTTATTTCTGTGTATTCCATAATGTCATATATTAAACGCGTATTTTCTCCTATAAATCTGCCTTTTATAAAACCGGTTTGATTTTCAGAGATGAGCTTCGGTAAAACATTTTTCACTCTAGATGCTATACAAGAGGATGCAATTTTGTAGACTACATTAAGTAATGTGATTGGTCTCCAGTTCTTAAGATAAGCCTTAGATTTATTTTCCTTTGGTATACATGTTATGATTCCTAATGAAAGTGAGGGTGAAAGTTTATTTTTGTCATAACTATCATTTAAAGCTCTAAGGATGAAACTGGAAATGTCTTTAAAGAAGAATTTGAAGAACTCAACTGGATATCCATCTGATCCGGGGCTTTTATTATTCTGCATTTTACTTACTGCTTCTTTTATTTCCTCCATAGTTAATTTACCCTCTAATGCTTCTGATTCTATCTGTTCTAACCTATTAATTTTTAATTCAGGATACTTTGATAATTCATGTTGCAAGTTGATATCTGTTACTTCTTTTTCCTTGTACAAATCTGAATAATAATTTTCTAACTCTTTTAGGATATCCTTTTGATCTCTTATATATTCATTTTCCGATTTTTTTATCAGTGGAATTGTTTTATTTACATAGTTCATAGTTTCTAATCCTAAAAAGTATTTAGTAGGTTTTTCACTTTCTTCAATCCACTTAACCTTAGATCTTAAAAAGGAACCATGCATTTTAACTTCTCTTATTTCTTCCAATAATTTTTGTTTTTCTTCGATCATTCTTATATTATTTTCTTTATTTGCCACATTGTTATCTGATTCTAAATACTCTATTTCTTGTAATAATGTTTCTTCTAGTTTGTTCTGCTCTTTTTTTTTGTATGAAGAGTATGAAATGGTTCTTCCTCGTATTTCCATAAGTAAGGTATCCAAAAACAATTGATCAGTTATAGTAAATTGTATTTTATCATTTTCAATGTTATCTATATTATCTATATTATAAATTGGGACACAGTACTGTTTTTTAATGTCGGTTATACATTTCTTTACTATACTGACATAATCTTTATCCTTTAATAAGCTGCAATTAAATTTCCATGTACCTTTACCTCTTTTGAAATCATTTACTTTAATGCTTAATTGAATCATAGAATGGTCTGATCTATAACTTGGTAAAATTTTAACATCTTTTATATCATGCATAATATTGCTAGATATGACAAAAAAATCTATTCTTGATTCTTTTATTGGATTTCTTTTTCTCCATGTAAATTTTTTTTCGCTTGGATAAAGTTCTCTATAAGGATCTATGAGATTGCATTCATTCATTATATTAAGTACTTTGAGTCTGGCATTAGGGTTATTTATGTGCAAGTAATTGTAATAGTCTAAATCTGGATCCTGTACTAGATTGAAGTCTCCACATACTATTATATCTTGATTACCAAACTTTGTAATTGTATTCATTATTTGAGTGTAAAAATTTGGATTGTCTTCATTAGGGCCATATATTGTGATTAATGTATAGTTTTTATCTTCGATGACAATATTAACACCCAAAAAGTTACCAAAGTTGTCTACATTTGTTTCATTAATATTAAATTGGAAATCATTACTTAATAGTAAACATACTCCTCTAGAGTTAGTTTTAAAGGAGTTAAAAATACAAGTTCCCTCCCACTCACTCCTGATTTTGTTTTCTAATTCTTTTGTGAAATGAGTGTCTTGCAAACAGTAAATTTGACATTTCTTTTTCTTTAAAAAATCAAAAACATCCCTCCGTTTTTTATTGTCCCCCAACCCTCTTACATTTGCTGAAATTATATTTATGTTATTACATTCTTGAGCCATTTTAATCTGATTATGAGTAACAATATTTTTAGATTTGTGTGTTTTATATTGTGTGTGTTGTAAGTAGATGTTTTGTTAAGTTTGTGTACATGAAAACAATAACATATATACAATGTATGATGCAGCGCACTAGGGCAATATACAGTGCTAGGCAATGGTTGCATGTTAAGATTCCTAGCAAGTGTTCTGACCAAACCTGGACTATTAAAATGATCTTTCTCCACATAAAAAATTACTGTAAGTGTAAGTGTGATACATAATCATTCTATATTGCCACCTTACAGTTACACCGATTAGGGCTCTACATGTATATTGACTAAAGAAGCAGTGTGCCATGCACCTCATATCTAAAGGCTAAAGCAGAAACAGGACCAAATACCTTGGTAAATTTCATCTCAATGTAAATCTGTGTGAAAGTCGCTCAGAATTTTTCGACATAACATGCTGGGTTGGTCGAACCGGAAATTTCTCATTGTGAGATTAACGTAAATATTAGAATCGTATTCGGGATATAGTGATCCGGTTTCTACTATCACCTTTTGGAGAAATAAAACTTAATTACAAATAATCATGTAAGTAAGAGTAATAGAAAAAAAAAATGTTTTTCTTTTTTCATTTCATAGAGTTATTTTCTCTTAATTTTTTCTTCGATATCGTCATGGATATCAAATTGAATTTTTTTCCCATCACCTTCCTTCACGGTGCCATACACATTGCCATTGAAATACCATGCTTGATCGATGCATGGATGATCATTAAGTCTTTGTAGAAGCATGGAATTAAGGCGTGTTACATCATCCGAAAGCCTCATATCTCTACCCGCTTGACGGACGCGCTTGCGATTTTTCATGATGCGCGCTTTTGCACCAGTATTTTTCAGCTTGATGAGTATGGGTCTCGGAGATCCTTTGGGTCCCGGGATTCTGTGAATCGCGACAACGTCGGACTCTTCGAGCTGAATATTTGCGACATCTTTTAAACTCTGCTCTGCAACAGAAAACACACTTTCCCCGCGATCTTCTGGTATGCCATGCACTTTCACATTATTCTTTCGCGAATATTGCTCATTGTAATTTGATTTACGCTGGGCTTCTCTCGCTATTATAACTGCATCGCTCAAATCGCTTTTCATTTCCCGGTTTTCCTTTTTTATCTCGGACATCTTTTCTTTCAGATTGTTATTTTCCACCTCTAATCGTTGTATTCTGTTCTCTAATTTTTCGTAAATTTTTTCATTTCTTTTTTCCATTTTTTCCAGGCTTTTCGCTATTTCTTCTTTCGTTTCTTTTACGATTTCCTTGACGACTTCTTTTACGATATCTTTTACATCTTCTCTTTTCATTGTGTCCTGAATGGCATGTTTTATATCTTCAAGCTCAGCCATGATATTTACGCTCTCTTCAGTACTACTGTTAAAAACCTCGCTACAGGTTCGCTTACATGGGGGTTTGGTACTGGAAGGGATTGCAGGTTTTTTGGGCCCCACGGGCTTTTTCTTCCCATCTTTTGCGTCGGGGAAGTATTTAGATGATTTTCCATCTGCCATTTCGTAGATAAAAGTTCAAAAAGTTCAAAAACGTATAATAAACAAATAGCCAGGACGCCTTTTGGATATATCAGGTAGTAAGGTAGATATACAGGTAATACTGCAGGTCACTCAATCGTAAACAGGTGAGAATCACAGGTATGAGTTATCGCTCAGTTTAGTTACAACTATTTTGTAAACATTCTCCAAAACCCATCAAATAGGCATTTTTTCCAGAATTCAACATCAAATACCTGATCTCCAGTCTATGATACAGCTATACATCAAACATCTTCAAACACAAACACTCCGTGTCCAAGAAATGGCCAAAAAACTCTCTCCGCTCTAGAAGCGTGCCTCACCCATCGACGCCTTTCAACCGAAAAAAGGTTTATGCCTGGCAGATTTAAGATAAGAAGGAAATACAAAAATTAAACATGTAAAAACTTTGCCAGCAGATGAGGAAGTATAGGTAGCGATTTAACAAACCATTGCCCTCCTGAAGGTTTATTTGACAGTAAGGTCATAGTAATCAAAAACTTTGTTTTTCGCCCGTGGGCGGTTAACTTGAAGAAAATTGTGCAGAAAGAAATCGCACACAAACATGTATTTTCCAACTGAAATATAGAAAGAAGATCCCTTCAAAGGAGCTGTAGGAATAAGGCTATGATTTAATCATCAAATGTCTCATTCATTTCTTATGCGGTGTCCTTATTTTGAAGATAGAAAATGGTTAGGACGAAAATTTAATGTATTAGAAGATTCCTTATACATGTAGGTATTTTATTTATTTGTTGCAAGATTTGTTTAAGTACGGTTTGAAGATTAAGTGGATAACAATGTCAGAAAACGCCAAATAGTGAAGGAATATAAACTAACGATGCATTAATTTACAAGGAATTGATGTGTGTTAGACTTCGATCCCCGTTTATGTTAAAAGTGAAAACGATAAAGTAATTTTGAAGATGATATATCCATAAAATCGGCAAACTCCGCAATCCGGAAACTGAGAACCTTCCTATTTTGTACAAGACAGCCATATTGTAAGCTTTGAGGCGCGAACTACACATGTAGAAATAGACATTTTCATATTGTTTATTTCATTCGTTTATGTAGTCAATTTCATAATTTTGTACTCAGAATGCTCTATTTTATACTAGATTAATAGAAAGCAACTTTTATTAATTTCACCGCTTTAGAGACGGATTGTTAAAAAATAGTCCATCCCCCTTTTTTTCGTTTTTTTTTCTGCTTGTTGGACAATGTTCCAACCCGAGTTACAGAACCAAACATGGTAAAAAAAATATGTGTTTTAGTGATATACACCTATACGAGCTTTTTCATTTAAATATTGGCCTTATTATGAATAGTTTATACATGTATAACATTAAAGTAGATTAAGATGTGGACCAAGTAAGTTGACATTTTAATGCTTTTTTTTAAATTTGGGATTTTGAAATTTCAAATTTTTTTTTTCAGTCCAGATTTTGTGTCTTATTCTTACACTTTCCTAAACTATATCTCATCAAATGATCTGGCATACAATGGAAACAACTATGGTAGCTTCAATATTAGTTAAGAAAAAGGATTTTTCCATAAAAGGTGAAAATAACCCCCGCCATTTTTGCATGACAGTATATATATTTATTTTTAGTATTTGTTTCACGATTCAGTCATATCTTTGTGTGATTTCATGCCCGAATGGAGGGTACCTTTCAGAAACAGTTCTGGACGTTAAACACATTATCTAATTATTTTGGCCTAGTACAATTTCATTTGTTTATCTGCATCGAACATTTTGTATAAAAATAGCATTAATATTTAAATCCTTACAACAGGTTAAAATTTGCATAGGGCATGAAAAAAGCGACAAAATACATGTAGGATGAATCACAAATTGCTATATAATGTATGTCAAAGCACATGATTTATTCTTATTTCTGTTTCAGCTTTCTGAGAGATTTTGGAGAGATATTTATATCTGTGAGGTAAAATTACGAAAGCCTTAGAGGGACATTATGTTTCTTCAAATAAGTTATTATTTTTCCTGGTAGTTATTTCTTAGAACCTATTTGTTAATGTATTAAATGTAACATCAAAGAAGTAACCATCCGCTATTCAGTCCTAAGAGTATGTATGAGTATGTAAATCTAAGAGTATGACTTTTTCGTCTTAAATTTGACGTGAAAGAAATATTTTTGTATGAGAAACGATGGTCTTCTCGAGGTAATATTATGGGCACATGTAGCCACGTTCGATCAACTTCGGTTGATCGTTTCTTCAACACATTCGAAAATTTCTGTTAACATTTTTTAATCTTTAAAACGTGGGTCCTGTAGCATCATATCCCACCCAATGGCATCCTGCTACGTCTTTCGGCACATTTTTGGACATAACAACTTTCACACTCTTTGACCATATTACATTCTTTAGATTGAGGATAACTGACGAGGGTTAAATACCCGAAATGTGCATGTCTGGTCCATGATGAAAATTTATCTGTTTTTAAATGATGCTATTAAATTTGAAGACATTTAACATTTGTAACAGATGTTGCATAATGATATATATATACAATGTTTCTGCGATACTTTATCCTTTATTTTAAATTGGTCCGTCCATAAACTAACATACATCGCAGACTCGAGAGGTTTGTGACAATCAGAATTTTTTTGGCTTTTTTGTTGAGAGGCAAAGATAGACTTGGTACATAAGCCGATTGCTTGCGCTCATTCCATATGGTAGTTGGAAAAATATTTCTTCGTATTTACGTTAATTTTTTAAATAAAGAAATAAAAAAGGCGTAACAACCAGAAACCTTTCTCGTAATTATGAGAAAAAGGCGTAATTACTACATTTATAATTTTTATTGTAATTGCAAGAAAAGATTATCGTTGTTACGACTTTTTTCCTCGTAAATAGCAGAAAATTTCTCTTGTTATTACGATTTTTCTCGTTACTACGTAAATACTTGTTTCAATAACGTTGGATTTTTTTCGAAAGTCTCAGTGGATTGCATTTTATAAATGAATCAATCATTGTATCAAATATTCCATGTAGTTTAGACTGTACTTTTTTCAATGAGCCAGAAAACAAATTGTGCCGCCGCCATCTTGTTGATCAATTCCCACTTAAAGAGGCATTAAATCATACTATTCAATATCTGGTAATTGTGTAAAGCTTAACCAGCTGGAAATACTTAGAATAATAGAAATGCTCGAACACACCGACATCAGTCTAACGACAAGGCGAAAAACGATAAACAAATAAATCAAGGGTATATTTTTTTGGCCACAGATTTGTTCAGTCTTATCTTCGGCAAATTAGCATGAGAAGCTGATTCCCTCTGTATTTATTTTTTTAATTAAACATTTATTTACGAAATTTTATAAATAAGTTGAACCATATTCGACCCGTCATTTATTCAGTGAGGAGAAATGGCAACATGTTTCAACGGGGCGAAGATTTCCCTGTATACAGTATATAATCTCTTTGTCCTTAACATTGGTACTTGACCAATCTACAGTCTTGTACAAGCGCATCCTTGTGATGTTAAACGTCTTCAAATTCAATAGTATCATTTATAAACGGATAAATTTGCAGCACGGACCGGACATGCACGTTTCGGGTACTCAGCCCTCGTCAGTGATCCTCAATCTTAAAAATGGAATATGGCCAAAGAGGGTGAAAATTATTATGTCAAAAATGTACCGAAAGATGCAGCAGGATGGGTGGGATATGATGCTACAGCACCAACATTTTAAAAATTTAAAGAATTTTAGTACCAGAAAATTTTAATTGCGATTGAGGAGACAGACGATCAACCGAAGTTGATCGAACTTGGTTACATGTGTCCTCGGGGACTCCTGGTCCACCAGCAGTGACACTCGCCAGGTTGTTCAAATGTTAAACGTCTGGAGATGCTTACTCTTCCTGGGCACCTGGTCTCACTCTCATATCGGGAGTTCGCTGCTTTTCATATGGTGGAGGTTTTTGTTTGTTTGCTTTGGTTCCTGTTTTATCCTGATTTTGTATGCCTTCGGTTTCTGATTTTCTGAATTATCGATTATCGATTATCGATACTATAGAATTTGAAGAGGTTTATCATTTGTGCTGTAAACAGGGATATGGTCATTATCCATATTTGTCATTGTCCCTCTCTGTACGATTAAAACGACGATTTTTTGCTAGGAATGATAGGAAGTAAGATATACTCACTCTTCCGAGGCACCTGATGTGAACTTCATTGGGAATTCATTTTTTCTCATATGCAGAATATTCAGTCTAAATAAGTATCAATTATTCAGTCTCAAAGTTGAGAAGGCAAGGCAACATCATTAGAACGGTTACAAACCTCGGAATAAATAATATTCCGCAGTGAGAAAAGGTGCCCGGGGAGAGTCAGCGTTTATTATTTTATTTATATTTTTCAAGATGTTGTGTGCGTTCCGATAGTTTGACTTTTTTGGATCTCCTCCTTTTCATTGGTTTCTTAATATTTGACAAGAATTTTATGCCTATTTATTCCGATGGTCTGATTTTGATTTTGGTTTTTTTTTCTTTGATTTTTATTAACTAATTTATATGCCATAAATCATGGATTATTTATGCGTTGCTGGATGAGTCTAATGAATGACAAATATGGATAATGACCATATCCCTGTATACAGCACAAAATCGATAATTCAGAAAATCAGAAACCGAAGGCATACAAAATCAGGACAAAACAGGAAGGAACCAAAGCAAACAAACAATACAATCTTTGGTTGGATGGTTCAAATGGTCTATGACAGAATATCATCCACCATTTAAACTTGAAGGATTGAAGTATTTCACTCATAGAATTGGCTTGAAATCTCAAGCTTCACGTAAATACCCGAAACGTGCATGTCTGGTCCACGTTGCCAATTTATCTGTTCTTAAATGATGCTATTCAATTTGAAGACGTTTACACACACAACGTTCTATCTGAATTAAAGTGGATGCAATAAGATGCAAAAGGCTAGAACATCAATAGAATATAGCAATAATTATTTATGACAAAACATGTTTCTTTTTTCAGATCATAATGAAATGTTACGCTCTGCTTCTCATACTAATGATATGCTTGGTGTGCATGCAAGGGAGTGATGCCGGCTCTCGGGATCGAAAAAGAACAAGAGTACGAGTAAGACAAAGAATTAGGAGACTTGTGAAAAGAAATACAGATGCCGTCATACTGAAAAATATGGCTTCAGCGGGATTTGACGAAAGGAGATATAGGTACGACTCATACAGCTCGTATAAATGAAGGAAATAACTATTAACTAAAATTTTTTAAAAAGTATAATGTTTATTTTGACCATCAGATTTAGGACCTTAAAGTCACTAGTTACACGGCTTTGTTCTCTGGGTTTGTTAACAATACATTATGATTAAGCTAACTATCCCTTAAGCTCCATGTAGCTTTATATGGCAGGTTTTACAATCATATGCTCCCAAAATGGCCATCTTAGTTGTGAAGACACCGTCAGCATGGTTGTCATGGATCCTGAAACATTTAGAGCTAAACAGAATACTACGGAAGCATAGAGGGGACGTGTGCAATTTTTTTATTATGTCGTGGCCACGAGATAATAAGTCGTGGCCACGACTTATAAGTCGTGGCCACGACTTATTATCTCGTGGCCACGACTTATTAACTCGTGGCCACGACTTATTATCTTGTGGCCACGAGATAATTATCTCATGGCCACGACTTAGTAACTCGTGGCCACGACTTAATATCTCGTGGCCACGACTTATTATCTCGTGGCCACGACTTATTTTCTCGTGGCCACGACATAATTGTTTGTTTCTATTGGTTGATTATCTCGTGCGCATGACTTACTAAGTCGTGGCCACGAAATAATTAACCAATAGAAATCTGTACATGAAGTTTATATTTAAGACTGATTTTTAGATATTTATACATGTACTATCCTTTTGTGGTCTTATCGTTTCTCTTGGCTCTACTGAACAAATATTGAGAGCGCCATTGTTATACCTTGTTACGTGTACTAGTACAAAATTTTATACTTGATCTTACATTTTTACCTTATGACCTTGACGTTTGACCAACTTCGCGTATGATTTTTTTTCTCCTTTTCTTCATATTATCCAACATTTTGATTATAACATTTCACACAAAAGGAGAGGGGGTCAGGCACTCTCCTCCCAGCGCCTTCCTTTTGTACAGATATCTTCAAGGGCGTATGAGCAGGTTGGTAATATGGCATGAATATAGTAATATAGCATTAATTTTAAAAGGTGATCTTTCGTCAGCAGAACAAATGACCATACATCCGATTCTTGTCCTTTTAATTTATTTTTTGTTTGTTTGGTGGTTAGGGGGAAGGGGGAGGGGGGCTAGTAAAATTAAATGTATCCCCTCCTACTATGCAAACAAGATAACAAAATTACATACAAATATATCATTACGACACACAATAATTTGTGACCAGTGGCGGATCTAGGATTTCAGATAGGGGAGGGGCGAGGGCAAAGTCCAGTTTCAAGGAATTTTTTTACGGAAAACTGACGAGTGAAAATAGAAATAATTTTAATTCCTTCCGCTCGGTTCCTTGATAAATGTCTTATATGACTGAAAGATGATTGGCAAACATTTTTCAGAGTTAAAATGAAAATGAAATACAAATACACATGTACTATCTAATTCCAATGTATTTTGGGTCTCTACATAAAACTCAAAGTCCATGCATATTTTAAAAAGAAATTCGTGGGAATGAGGGTACATTGGTAAAGCTCAACAATGTGAAAGTGAAAGTAACCGAAACCAGCGAGCGACATCGAGCCGACAATTTTTTTTCAAATAAATATGCTGACAGGAAAATTCGTAATTATTTAGATTTTAATAGCAATTAAATTAAGAACTTTTGAAAAAATATTGACCGCCAAAGGGGAGGATAGGGATCGACCCACATGACCGCACTTGATTCATTATTGATTTATTCAAGCAAAGCAAAGAAAAAATAATGCATGAGCTGAAGATGAGCATGATATAAAATACGGTGATAGGGCGGCCCCACTGTCTTCCTCCTCTAAATCTGAGTTACTGTTCGCAACCAACACCTATTCAAAACATTGAACTGTAAGACTACACCAATTTATCAACGTTTTAAGAAAAATATGAATAAATAAAACGTAAGTAAACATAAAATAAAACTCACCTATCAAATTTAAAATATGCTGAGTAAATCTGTCGCGGGAGGTTAGTTTCGCCCCCCTGGACCTTAACATGATTATTCGATCGAACGGACGCGGCTATCAATACTTGTAATTCTTCTGCATTATTTTTACAGAAAATGGTGTGTATATCCGGAATTTGTGAGCACAAGCCACTGTTAATCTGATGTATATATAGATCTCTTAGAGTCTAACATGTATTAACACAGAAAGTCTTTCAAATAAACACAAATTTCAACTGAATTCAGTCATAAAAACAAATACATGTAGTGATTTTTGTCACAAACAAGGCAAAATAATGTTTCATATGAAAGTGGAGCTTCTGTCATGACGAAATCCCTAAAAAGTTAGTTTAACTCTATTTGATTGTTGAAGAAATATACAAAAGCCAGGACAGCAAACACGAAAAAGCCAGGACATCAAACTTTTAAAAAATTGGTATTTCCGCTTTGTATTGTCGTTTTATTTCTCGAGAAAAATATGGACGAGAACATGGAATTTAATCAAAAGAGTTGAAATCTCTCAATTTAATGAAAAGTAGACATTCGGTCTTATAAAATGTGTAATGAAAAGACACGTATCTCAAGATTATCTACACGTCTTTTTGTTAAAAAAAATAAGGAAATTTGCCGATTTTGCTAGGTACGACAATGACTCTTGAAATATTTGTCCAGTGAGCAAAAATGACTTTAACAAAAAAAAAAAAAAAAAAAAAAAAAAAAACAAAAACCGCATGTATAAAATTCTAAAAATATACTCAGTCACTTTCTTGAATATTTAAATATTCACTAATTTCATTGGTTAGTTATTTCGTGGCCACGACTTAGTAAGTCGTGCGCACGAGATAATCAACCAACAGAAACGCAGAATTATGTCGTGGCCACGAGATAGTAACTCGTGGCCACGAGTTACTAAGTCGTGGCCACGAGTTAGTAAGTCGTGGCCACGAGATAATTATGTCGTGTCCACGAGTTAGTAAGTCGTGGCCACGAGATAATAAGTCGTGGCCACGAGATGTAAGTCGTGGCCACGACTTATTATCTCGTGGCCACGAGATAATAAAACAATCGCACATGTCCCCTCTATGCTTCCGTAGAATACACTATGGGAATTCGTCTTTTGTCGCCAGTGCAAATCGAGACGCTTTGCTAAGACACCTTCTATCTTCCCAATTAAGATAGACTATACCTCTGGTCTAAATCGGTGAAAATTCTGCATGGATGCCCCATATTTTCTTTTCGTATAGTTGAAATTGTATTGCCTTGCCCTTCCCTTTTGGACAATATTTATGTTATGTTTGGTGAGAAACAGGTTGTAGGGATTCCAATGGGAACTAATTGTGCGCCTCTTGTTGCAGATTTATTTTTATACATATATGAAAAGGAATTTATCCAAAATCTTCAAAAGCAAAGAAAAAATGATGATGTGAAATGCTTCATTGGTACTTCTAGATACCTGGATGATATTCTTACTATCAACAGTCCTGTTTTTGAAATGTATAAAAATGTTATTTATCCACAAGGATTGATTCTAAACAAGGCAAACGTTTCAAACACAGAAACACCATTTTTGGACCTAAATATCAAAATTGTTAATGGAGAGATCCATACAAGTGTGTATGACAAAAGAGATGATTTTGGATTAAATATAGTAAATTTCCCCTGGCTTGACAGTGATGTTCCCAGATTACCGTCCTATGGTATCTATATTTCACAGCTCATCCGGTATGCTAGAGCATGTACTGATCTTTTCGATTATCATAGTAGAAATTTACAAATTACCAAGAAACTTTTAGGACAAGGTTTTCGCTTTCACAAACTAGTAAAGACTTTCTGGAAATTTTACAAACATTATTGTCAACTTCTTCTGAAATTCGGACCAATACAGGCAACAGAGTATATTACTTTGGGAATTTCACAACCTGCATTTTATGGTGACATTATTAACAAGATAAGAAGGATCAAAGATAGACAACATCACTATCGAAAATGCGTCAGAATCATCAAACGCCTTTTATACCGTGGATATGATCCTAATGTCACCAGACGGACACTAGGCTTGGTGCTTGACCAATCTACAGTCTTGTACAAGCGCATTCTTAAAACTTGCACTCTGACTGACTGTGACGACAGGACTCCATGACGGGCCCTGTCCAAACCTCTTTAGTGAAGACAGGGCCCCGACCACCTATCCTCTCTGAATGTCAGTCGGACTCCTCGGGTGATAACATACATGAGCTCGCGGCGGCAGAGCATGGATTGTATTACGTAAGCCCTCTTTTTATATCCATTTACATATTCATCTGTGTTGCTTGGGCCCCTGGGTTTTGCGGTCTTGTTTGTATGTAGTCATCTGACAGTGAGGAGGTTGTTTTACACCACAATTGTACGTTCTTCGAGACCTCTGGGTAATCGGAAAAGTGGGAGGGTTGTGCGCACGTAATCCAGCATAACCACACCTTCTGCTATTTCCGTGGCAGATGGCCGTCCTAAGTCGGCACCGGTTGCCCATTAGTCTCGTTGGTTTATGTGTAGTCCTTTATGTTTGATGTTTCTGTGTTGTGCGTTGACGTAACTTGTCCCTTATGCGTCTCTTTCTGTGCTTGTCTGCTTCATGTTTTTGCATTGAGTGTTTTGGGGTTTTGCTGTGGGTGCTACAACCTGGTGTTGTTGGAGATCCCCTCCTTTGTTGAACATTGGGTAAAGCTAATACAGGCAAACTCAAAAGACGTTTTGAAAATAGACATAAATTTATCTCCTTTCGACAATTTCTTTTAAAAGTCTTTGTGATCATGTATAATTCTATACATGACAAATATGGGAAATGACCATATCCCTGTACACAACACAAAATCGATAATTCAGAAAATCAGAAACCGAAGGCATACCAAATCAGGACAAAACAGGAACCAAAGCCAACAAACAAAAACCTCAACCATATGAAAAGAAGCGAACTCCCGATATGGGATTGAGACCAGGTCCCCAGGAAGAGTAAGCATCATCTGCTTGCATGCAACACCCAGAATATCATCCACTATTCTGGAGAGTTGGACTTCATAGTGTATGACGAGTTCCCCATATCGACCGTAGAACTTCCTCAATGATGATGTTAGTCGGTCACAAACATATCCCTGATTGAGATAGCAATGGAGGGATGGTCCTGATATGATAACGTCCTTTAATTTCGATGATATGTTTGGATGAAATGACAAGTTCACGAAATAGCAAATTAATATATATGATGTCAAATTGCTAAAGGGCAAAAAAAAAAAGCTTCTTTTAGGCGACAGAGTTGGAAAGACGTAATCAATACACTTCAAAACATCAAGTAACGGGGAACGAGTTTAGCTGCTTCGCACTGCAACAAGAAATAAGTGTTTATAATAATAATACGGAAGTGTTCAAACTCTATATCTTCTTGAAGAAAATTTCAAACCAATTGTTATCAATGTCTGTAATGATTAATTCTCAGGTGCAATCTGTATCATCTTTCAGAATCGGACGAATCGACTAGTTCCTGCTCCAGATAGAAAAGGAAGGGAATTGTCTGTTTCTCTTTTTCGATCGTTTTAATTGAAGGTGTATAAATCAAATAATGAAACTCTTCGCCAATTCTTTCTCTTGTCTGTTTATCGTAAGTGCTCCTTTGTACATGTTCGTTAACAAAACTCGATTGCAACATCCACTGCAAAACACCGAAACATCCCTATGAGACAACACAGAGTAGCCCAGTAGGTACACTCAGCAAGAGATGCGAAAACTACAAGAGAAACAAGTATGAAATCAAAACATCAAGCACAACAGACAACACGAACATGATCAATGGGCAATATATGCGGACTTAAACGGCAATCTGTCTCGTAAATGGAGTAGCTATCCAGATTACACGTCCACAACTCACCTACTTTTCTGGTTACCCAGATGTTTTGATGGAGGCATAATTCTTGTGTATAAAAATATCCTCACTGAAAGATAACCACACAAAAAGACAGCAAGACGCAGGGGCCAAGTTACACACAAATGAATTTGCCTTATTACATTGTTTAGATTGAGGATCACTGACGAGAGTTAAGTGTCTAGTCCATGCTGCTAATTTATCTGATCTTATATGATGCTATTTGAAGACGTTTCTTGAAATTTATAAAACGTATGACTTGTAGCATCGAGTTTGTGCTGTGTGTAGGGATATGGTCATTATCCATATTTGTCATCATATCCCACCTTCCTGCTACATTGCTATGCTGCAAATCTATCTGCTCTTCAATGATGCTGTTGAATTTGAAGACGTTTAACATTTGTACCACCTGGTGAGTGTCACTGCTGGTGGAACAGAAGTCCCCGAGGGCACATGTAGCCAAGATCAACTTTGGTTTATCGTTTCTTCTACGCTTTCGAAAATGACTGTTCACGAAATTTCTTGAATTTTCCTGTAGCATCATATTCCACCAATTCTGTCGTCTAAATTTAGAATTAAATCTAAGAAACAAATTTATTTCCCAGTAGTGTTTTCCATTAAATGTCCGGAAATAACAAAATACATGACTCTTTTTTGGTTTCGAGGGGCATAAATCTAGTGTGATTGATCCGTGTAATAAACGTTAATAGCCATACACTGTAAGGACCAACATCGAGTGGCACGGCATGTCATGGATTTTTATGATTTTCGGTATAATGGGTATATATTAAGTACTGACAATGAAAGTAACTCTTTTCGGCCAATGTGACCTCTGGTTGCCATAGTAACGAGTTCATCCTGATTATAGCACTATCGGAACCATGAAATTAGCCAGCTCTTGATACTTCGTTGCCATGGATACCACTGTAGCAGCTTGTTCCTCCTTACGTCCATTCTTACTAAGTACACTTAGTTATGTGATATATATTTTGAAATTGATTTTAATCCTCTTTAAAGTAACATAAATTGTCAAAAAGTATGAATGGATAGATATGACGTAAATCTTTTACATAAAAACAATTAAAATGTTCAAGGTTATTGGCTCGAGGATCAAGGTCATTTCTAATTTGAGACTCAAAATTTGCAAAAAAAAAAAATATTTTTGAATTTTTTTGTTACCGATTTAAATGATTTTCATTTGAATATTCTAATAGGTCACATTTATTATGAAAGCACATGAATATAAGAAAGAAAAATCTTAGAATTTATTGAACTGTAGCAATAGGAAAATATTTTTGCGTCAAAAATCAAGAAAATACATATTTCGTCCCTTTTTTATAAAATACTTACCAAGAACTTAGATATTCAAAGATGTAAAGAAACGTTAGCAATAACTCTAAGAAATTAGTGATTGATTTATCATTTATGGCCTTTTACTGTTAAGTTCAATATTTTAAGGTTTCTCAGATATTGGCACCTTCATTTTATGAAAAATCTGGTCACTAAAAGTTTAATGACCTTGGAAATGCAGTGGGTGACCTTGACTACTCTCAAGGTCATCTTTATATTAAAACTCCTCTGATAGATGTATACATGAACTTCTGTTTCAATATCATGCGTAGATAGTTTGATAGAGGTTGTATTTAAATTCATTGTATCGAAACCTTTCAGCCGATTGTTGCCATAGCAACTAAATTTGATGCTCCTTTGCATATAAAAGGACAAATTAGCCCAATTAAATGTTCATATTAATATATAGTTCAAAGATGATACTTATTAAGTGCCCAAAACAGAACCTTTTGATACCCTGATTTGGTCCAATTTTTCATCTTGTATACAAAAGGCATCCGAGATGAATGTAAAAAAAACTTTACAAATATGCATAATAATAAGGATTGAAAGAAAATAATCAAAGTAATTTCAGATTAAAAAAAAAAACCTGTTTCCATGTTAACGAAGCCAACAAACATGCCTTGTCCTATAAATTTCCAGATTTTTGAAACTTCAGACACGGTTAACATAACAACGACAACTTTTTAAAAACAAAATGGGGTTGATTCACATACTAGTACTTCATATTTAACCTCCATACCAAAAATATCTAAAATCCATGATATACCGTGTCAACAAGTCATCGACATTCTTTGGTTCTTACAGAGAATTGATGTTAAAGAAGTAACTATCACTTATTCAGTCTCAAAGTCGAGAAGGCAAGGCAAAATCATAAGATTTTCCAAAGGAACGGCTGCGAACATCGGAATGTATAAAATTCCGAAGTGTGACCAGGTGCCCCGGAAGTGTCAGCGTATCCTGATTGCATGAAACACCCGTCGCAACAACTCCATGGAAACTTGTCAAATGTTAAACGTCTTTAAATTCAATAGCATCATTTAAAACCTGATAAATTTACAGCATGGACCAGACACGCACGCTTCGGGTACTAAACCCTCGTCAGTGATCCTCAGTCTAAACTATGTAATACTGCCAAAAAGTATGAAAATTATTATGTCCATAAATGTACCAAAAGACGTAGCAGAATGGGTGGGATATGATGCTACAGGACCCACGTTTTAGAAATTTCAAGAAATTTTGTAACAGAAAATTCCAAATGCGTTGAAGAGACACACGATCAACCGAAGTTGATCGAACTTGGCTACATGTGCCCTCGGGGACTCTTGGTCCACCAGCAGTGACACTCACCAAGTAGTTCAAATATTAAACGTCTTTAAATTCAATAGCATCATTTGAAACCTGATAAATTTACAGCATGGACCAGACATGCACGCTTCGGGTACTAAACCCTCGTCAGTGATCCTCAGTCTAAACTATGTAATACTGCCAAAAAGTATGAAAATTATTATGTCCATAAATGTACCAAAAGACGTAGCAGAATGGGTGGGATATGATGCTACAGGACCCACGTTTTAGAAATTTCAAGAAATTTTGTAACAGAAAATTCCAAATGCGTTGAAGAGACACACGATCAACCGAAGTTGATCGAACTTGGCTACATGTGCCCTCGGGGACTCTTGGTCCACCAGCAGTGACACTCGCCAAGTAGTTCAAATGTTAAACGTCTTTAAATTCAATACCATCATTTAAAACCTGATAAATTTACAGCATGGACCAGACATGCACGTTAATTCAGTGATTGTCGCGATGTACATATATAACCCATAATCGCATTTGACCCGTATGTCTTTGTGTAAAAGTATATCCAAGAAATGAATTGATCGTATGTAACATTTTCCCTTTCAATATCCGGAAACCGCAAACTGTTGAGTTTATAAAAGTTTCAAGGCCCATAACTTCTGCACATAATTGAGCAACATGTCCAAATTCGAACTTGACATGTATTTTTCAATAAAAAAGCTATCTCCATGAAAAAATGAATTGAATTGAATATCTGTTACAGTTTTCCTTTAAATGCCCGGAAACCACAAAATAACAGAATTTAATCATTATAGATTCAATTGATTTATCGACTATAATATTGTGCAGAGTTATCGTACTTGTTTTACCATTGAGTATAAATCACATCGTATACCGCTACTCGGCCCGTTGCTGTTGAAACTTCTTATCAGGTAAGGTTAAAACTTTTTCTTATTCAGAAATATAGCAATTTTTTGTCTCATTGTTTATTAAGATTGCCAATTTTGTTGTACTAGACACGTGTTTCGGATAGTTTAATTCTCGTCAGTAGTACTTCAGGCCATAAGCCAAAGTGAATTTTCCTGGCGCCATCTACAATACAGAGCTTTAATTTTTTTAAGTTAACTTTTCACATTTTATTTTTGAGCGATGTTTTACTACAAATCTGATTTAAGAAGATTGAAAACGATTCACAGTAAATCATTTTGCTCCTGTCAACGGTCGTTTTTGAATGTCCTTGAACCACGTGATCTCTTGTCTTTAATCCTTAATTTTGAATTTTCTTTCATTATTGATTTTAACTGAGATTTACTTTTCCTTACATTATTATAATACATTCACTCTTTCTTTTTTTCGATAACGTGGGAACATTTAAATTGAAGCAGCGCTGTCAGTATTGTCAGTATTTTTCTCGGCCACGAGTTACAAAATAGAGTGTTCGATTCACATTTCCGTTTGCTCAATACAATTTCAATTCACAGTTCGTAAGATAAAATATGCAATGTTTATTTAGAGAAATGAAAGCATTATTTTGATAATTTTAATTTTACCCCTGTCGGTAATTCTGAGGCTTTGAATTTTTCCATTTATTTTCACGTGTTTCAATTGTCGTTTATGAATTTTATCTCTTGAATCTCTTTCCTTTTTAATCTCTCAGTTTCTTTTTCATTCAATTCGATATATTTGTATTTATTATTCTTTTTCTCCATTTCACGAGTACAATTGACGATGCCACCTATAACAAGACGAAGGGGTCGTGGACGGAACAATCCTGTGGCCCGTAATACTTCGACTTCTACAACAGCCCATGCAGGAAATAACCAGGCGCCAACACAGCAGATACAGCCAGTCATCTCATCCAACTCCTCAACAATTAAAGGATGTGACGGACCAAGTTACAGCAAGAGTTTTGGCCCAGTTGAATGCAACTGCCAACAGGCATATTTGTAGTGACATTTTAGATGAAAATGTATCTATTGAAAATTTTCAGGTAGAGTCGGCTACGTCAGAACTTGGATATAACGTCTCTAACAAAATTAAAATGAAAATTGCAAATGGTGATTTAGCTACACTAGTATCAAAACCTGATCCTGATTCTCTATCAAAACAACTTAAAATCGAAGATGGCAAACTGGTTTTAGGGCCAAAATCTCACGTCACAAAGATTGCTGATATTAATCAATGGACTGATGCCTTTTTGATTTATGCGTCTATTTATTCAATTGCAAACCCTCCAACTGCAAACAGTCTTTTCAAATATATACACACTGTAATTCTTGGAGCTAGCAGATTTGGTGGTTCAGGTTGGAAAAATTATGATAAACAATTTAGACTTTAAAAAGAGGCGGATCCATCTCTCTCGAGGTCTTCAGTTGACCAAGAACGTTGGTTGCTTTTTATGAATTCGAAACCTGAACAGGAGAAAGAATAGTCTACAAATCTGAAAGGCAATAATACCCAATCAAATCTTCTAAAGTTCTCTAACTATAACTTTAAAGGGTTTTGCTCTAGAGCTTTTTGTAATTATGGCCACCAATGTTTACGCTGCTCCAATCCAAATCCTCTCAAAAATGTAGAGTAGCTTCTTTTACAAATAATAATTCTAGATTCCAGCAATTCTTGTCTAGTATGGCTCATCCCTCGCAATCTGGACTGTCCAGCAGAGCACAAAACAGTGGTAAATTCCGACGTTAGTGGTATTGCCATCACGCCCATTATTCATGAATCGTTAAGACAGTACCTAATAGATTACCCATTTTCTACTATCGCAGATGAAATTTCTTTTGGGTTTAAGTATGGCTTTCCTTTACATTATGACGGTCATAGAAAACCAATTCTATGTCCAAATTTAAAATAAAGGCAAAGTGAATATTGCTTTTGGCATAGCTATGAAAAAAAAACAAAGGAGGGGATCTCCAACAACACCAGGTTACAGCACCCAAAGCAAAACCTCAAAACACCCAAGCAAAAACACAAAGCAGAGAAGCACAGAAAGAGGCGCATAAGGGACAAGGAACGTCAACGCACAACACAGAAACATCAAACACAAAGGACTACACATAAACCAACGATACCAATGGGTAAACGGTGCCGACTTAGGACAGCCATTTGCCACGGAAATAGCAGAAGGTGTGGTTATCCTGGATTACGTGCGCACAACCCTCCCACTTTTCCGATTACCCAGAGGTCTCGAAGAACGTACAATTGTGGTGTAAAACAACCTCCTCACCTCCACACACAAACAATACCGCAAAACGCAGGGACCAAAGCAACACAGATGGATATGTAAATGGATATCAAAGAGGGCGTACGTAATACAATCCGTGCTCTGCCGGCTGTAGCGAGCTCATGTATGTTATCACCCGAGGAGTTCGCCTGACATTCAGAGAGGACAGGTGGTCGGAGCCTTGTCTTCTCTAAAGAGGTTTGGACAGGGCCCGTCATGGAGTCCCGTCGTCACAGTCAATTAGAGTGCAAGTTTTAAGAATGCGCTGGTACAAGACTGTAGATTGGTCAAGTACGAAGCCTAGTGTCCGTCTGGTGATATGAGGATCATATCAACGGTATAAAAGGCGTTTGATGATTCTGACGCATTTTCGATAGTGATGTTGTCTGTATTTGAAGACGTTTAATGTTTGATCCGTCTTTTCTTGTTAATTATGTCAACATAAAATGCAGGTTGTGAAATACCCAAAGAAATATACTATGTTGCCTGTATTGGTTCGAATTTCAGAAGAAGTTGACAATAATTTTTGTAAAATTTCCAGAAAGACTTGTTTGTGAAAGCGAAAACCTTGTCCCAAAAGTTTCTTGGTAATATATAAATCTCTACTATGAAAATCGAAAACATCAGTACATGCTCTAGCATACCGGATAAGGTGTGAAAAATAGATACCAAAGGACGGTAATCTAGGAACATCACCGTCAAGCCAGGGGAAAATTACTATGTTAAACCCAAAATCATCTCTTTTGTCATGTATACACACTTGTATGGATCTCTCAATTAACAATTTTGATATTTAGGTCCAAAAATGGTGTTTCTGTGTTTGAAACGTTTGCCTTGTTTAGAATCAATTCTTGTGGATAAATAACATTTTTATGTTAAACGTCTTCAATTGAATAGCATCATTTAAGAACAAATAAATTGGCAGCATGGACCAGACATGCACGTTTCGGGTACTTAACCCTCGCCAGTGATCCTCAAATCTAAAAATGTTATATGCCAAAAACGTATGAAAGTTACTATGTCGAAAAAGGGTACCGAAAGACGTTGCAGGATGGGTGGTATATGATGCTGCAAGACCCACTCTTTAGAAATTTCAAGAAATTTTGATAACAGAAATTTTAGAATGCGTTGAAGAAACGATCAACCGAAATTGATCGAACTTGGCTACATGTGCCCTCGGGGTTTCCTGGTCCACCTACAGTGACACTCACCAAGTGGTATAAATGTTAAACGTCTTCAAATTGAATAGAATCATTTCAGAACAAATAAATTGGCAGCATGGACCAGACATGCACGTTTCGAGTACTTAACTCTCGCCAGTGATCCTCAAATCTAAACAATGTATTATGCCAAAAAAGCATGAAAGTTACTATGTCGAAAAAGGGTGCCGAAAGAAGAAGCAGGATGGGTGGGATATGATGCTGCAGGTCCCATTTTTTAGAAATTTCAAGAAAATTTGATAACAGAAATTTTAGAATGCGTTGAAGAAACGATAGACATTTCAAAACAGGATTGTCGATAGTAAGAATATCATATAGGTACCCAGAAGTACCAATGAAACATTTCACATTATCATTTTTTTTTGCATTTGAACATTTTTGATAAATTTCTTTTCATACGTGTATAAAAATAAATCTGCAACAAGAGGCGCACAATTAATACCCTTATGAATCCCTTCAATCTGCTTGTAAAGTTTCTCACCAAATCTTACATAAATATTATCCAAAAGGAAGGACGAGGCAATGTACAGGTCACCACATGATTTGTATGATTTGTAAACTGTGGCGGAAAAGAAACAATTCGATTCAGAAGTACAAATATTAGTTTTCCCCTCTCGATCAAAACACCATTTAATGATATTGGACAGTCGATCATTTATTTTGTCGTGATGAAGCGTGGTGTACATATTAGAAAAGTCGTGTGAAGATATCGTATTTGCTTCAAAATTTCTTGATTTTATTTTGTCAATCATATCCCCCGAATTGTTAATAGACCAAAAGAAGTTTACACCATTCCTGTTCATGACAGTTTCACAGTATTTTGAAACGTGTTCCTTTATAGCCGTAAGCGATGATGTCAGATTTCTAGACAAAATTGTAGTTGAGCAGTTGCTAGAATTAGCAATGTATCGAAACATGTAAGAAGACTTGTGAAGTTTTGGTATACAGTATATTGTAGGTAGATCCAATTTAGAAATAGGAATGTTAAAAGAAGAAATTTCACTGTTATGTTTCTTCAAAATATTGGGAACACTTTCATTGCTTTCGATATAAGTATATGTAGAGGAAAGTTTCGAAACTAAAGTTGATAGGTAATAGCATTTTCAAATAATTATGGTGTTGTTGGCTGCTTTGTCTGCATGCGCGAGGATATATTTTTCATGTAAATTACGTAACTTGGATTTGAAATATCTTTCGGATTTAGAACTTGGATTTTCAAAAAGATGAGGATTTTTGTGGTAGTTATCTATTCGAATACCGGTTATATCAAAAATGAGGTTTTTTCAGTCATTCAGAGCATGCGATTGGACTCCTTTCGATTTAACCATCGTTTGGTGTAATTATCTAAAGCTTTATTTAGCACTTGGCGACATTTAATAAAATCTATCTTGGATGGGATTCTATACTTGGGTCCTTTTTTGAGAAGACCACGGAGCTGCCTGTCTTTGATAATTGAAAAGTCTTCTGTATTAATATGACCAGCTGGTTTTAATATGACCAGCTGATTTATATAGATATTCAGACGTTGCACATTCTCAAGAAGCAGGACATGATTAAAGTATTTTAGGATCTTATGTAACTTTGTTGTATTTAAAAACTAAATTTAGAATAGGTATCTTATATTTCTAACAAATTAGAGGAGGTTCTAAATTTTCAAAATATTGAGGAATGACACTTTGTACGCGATGATCCCGAAGTTCGTTAAGGCAGAGTCGCTGGTCCTTTTTTCTAGTTGCCCTTTCCCAAATTTGAGAGTATCACCTGTTGGTTTAGTTCCAAAAAAGATGGACCACCATTTGTCTTATCCAGAACATTTCAGCGTTAACGATTTCATTGATAAGAAATTTTGTTCAGTTCAGTATACATCTTTTGATTCTGCGTTGACAATGTTAGCAATTCTAGGTAGAGGAGCCATTGTTGCTGAACTTGATATCAAGAGTGCATTTCGTTTTTTACCGATAAGTCCCCGAGACTTTAAACTTCTTTGATTTAAGATATCAGATCACTTTTTGTTGATAAGTGTCTGCCATTTGGTTGTTCTCTATCCTGCAATCTTTTTGAAAAAATTCGCCACGTTTTTGGAATGGGAATTAAAAGTTAGGGCTAAAACCCAAAATGTGTTCATTATATTGATGACTTTCTTTTGGTGGGTGCTGCTTATACTAACCATTGTGAAAATTTAATGTCCTTTTACTCTGACATGTGTCAGCAATTTGGTGCACCATTGGCTCCTGAAAAACTATTGGTCCATCTACAAAATTAACATTTCTTGGTTTGAAATTGACACAGTTGAAATGTCGGTTAGGATTCCAAAAGAAAACTCAATAAGCATTACCTTGAACTTAAAGATTTAAGGAGCAAAAAAAGAAAGCTACACAAAAGCAATTGCAATCCCTTACAGGCCTTTTAAATTTTTGTTGTCGAGCCCTTTCCGACGGTAGAGCTTTTATTCGACGTTTTTATGATCTAATGACTGGCCTTTTTAAAGCCTATCACCACGTCTGATTACCGAAGAAATTATACAGGATATCAATATTTCGGTTTTCTTTTTGGAAATTTTCAATGGAAGTACGAAATATTCGATTCCTCATTGGTACTCTGATGATGAGATACAATTATTCACCGATAGTGCGGGTCAAAGTAATTTGGGATGCTGTTGGGCTTTCATCAAGTGGCTCTCAACATGACATGGTTCGGGTATTTTACAATGACAAATATGGATAATGACCATATCCCTGTATACAGCACAAAATCGATAATTCAGAAAAGTCAGAAACCGAAGGCATATAAAATCAGGATAAAACAGGAACCAAAGCAAACAAATAAAATCCTCTACCACATGAAAAGAAGCGAACTCCCGATATGGGAGTGAGACCAGGTGCCCAGGAAGAGTAAGCATCTCCTGCTTTCATGCAACACCCGCCGCTTCAATTCGGTATTAATAAAGACACCTATTTCACGTTGCAGTGTGGAGCAGTTAAAATCGTTCCCCGTGGCCTGGTGTTTGTCAAGTGTATTAATTACTTCTTTCCAGCTCTGTAACCTGAAAGAAGCTTTGTTTTGGCCTTTTATCAATGTGACATCAAATATATATTTTTGCTATTTCGGAAACTAGCCATTTCACCGATAAATATCATCGAAATTAAAGGAGTTTAACATCTTAGCACCATCCCTCCAATGCTATTTTGAACATAGATTTTATTTGGATATGCCTCTAAATCGACCCTACAGGAAATTTGGAGCCGCGCGCTCTCTGTAATGTAAATGTAAAAACATAACTTAAAAAAATTAAAGAGGGCGCTAATGAAATTATTTTTTGGTGGCTCCAATGAAAGCACCACTGAAGAGAATTTAATATTCGAAACACGTGTCTGGTGCATGTAAATTGGTTTGAAATTTTCGTCAAGAAGGTAGAGAGTTGGAACCCTTCGACATTATTCCATTTCGGAAGACATAGAGTACAATCTTTGGTTGGATGGTCCAAATGGTCTATGGCAGAATACAAGACATTTCATTCCTTGAACTTGTCCCAATAGTGATGGCCATTTATATTTGGCGAACATTTTTTAAAAAAATCAAAAGTTAATTCTGCATACTGACAACAAAGCTCTTGTATCAATTCTCAAAAAAAGGTCTTCATATTAAAAAAGGGCAATGCGCATGATACGTCCTTTAGCATACCATGCCTTATTGCAAAATATTCAATACAGATCAGTTCATGTTCCAGGCAAATCCAATGTAATTGCTGATCTTTTATCTCGACAGAAATGGGCAAAATGTCACCGGGCGTTCCCGAACAAGGACAATTTTTGTACCCTAGTCCCCCTTCATTCCTCCAGCTTCTCTCAGGCTTAGAAGTAATGTAATATTGCATGCCTCGATCTCAGATTCACATAAAACTTCTTATGACACTGCACTTCGCTCTTTTGATCGTTTTAGGACCATTTACGACTTTCCCCTAAGATGGCCACAAACACTGATGGAAGTTTCGGATTACATTGCATATTTGTTATTTCAAGGATTCGCCCCTAGTTCATTTCCACGTACGTGTCAGGCATATCTTACAAGTGTAAAATATCTGACTTGAGTGACTCAACTCAAATTTTTTGATAAGGAAAATGATAACTGGTCTAAATCGTTTGGATAAGCGTCATGATCTCAGAATGCCAATCACTCTTCCAAATTTAAACAAAATAGTGATTGCTTTACCTTCAATTTACTCTTCAGACTATGAAACTAAACATTTTTCAGCTCTTTTTACTAAAGCCTTTTTTGTTTCTTTAGAGTAGGAGAACTAGTACAGAATTCCTTCATATTACGTGACCATGCCCTACTATATGATAATGTTCACTACCTCCCTAAAATCAATTCCATTGAAATAAAACTTCCCGCTTCAAAAACTGACCATTCAGGTTCGGGCCCTACAATCATTCTATCTCTACCTACTGATTCCAAAATCTGTCCAGTTAAAGCCCTTCAGTCATTTTTAAAAGTCAGGCCTCGTTTTTCCGAAACATTTTTTCGTCACCTTTTCGGCAATCCAGTTTCCCGTTACCAATTTGTAGCTGTTTTGAAGAAATGTTTCAAGTCCTTAAATGTTAAACGTCTTTAATTTCAATAGCATCATTTAAAAACTGATAAATTTACAGCATGGACCAGACCATACTGATAGCAAACATTATTCCTCTCATTCCTTTGGAATCAGAGCTGCCACCTCTGCATCGTTGGCTGGAGTAACAGACGAAAAATAGCTTTTTATGGTCGTTCGAGGTCAAACTCCTTCAAAACGTACATTCGCATTCCAACTAATGTTTTTTCTCCTAATTTTAAGGCTTAATCCCTTTTTACTGATTCTAAAAGGGTTTGCATAATCAGCTCTTCAACCATTGGAAATGCATTTGTTCGTGCTAGAAATTCAATTATGGGTACCAACTTTGATCTTGAACGAGTTGGTGTATCTTTGTTGTGGCAATTTAAAGGAGAAATGAAATGAAATGAAGTTGGTAAGAAGGTTCAATATTTTTTGAATTTTGAGGGAGCACCTTATTTGCATATAATTCACTGTGACGGTGATGATATAGGTGATTCAGCATGCAGTTCTTGTGAACTTAGACATAAGATGTTTAAAACTGTTATTTTTCTGAGAAATTTGCTTCCATGTACAAGAATTATTTGGTCTCAAATTCTTCCTCGGCTTTAATGGCGTGATGAAAATTGTCATGAAGCTTTGGAGAAAGCTAGAATTAGAACAAATAGTTTTATTGCTACAACAATTATTCAATCTGGGGGTGCTTATATCAGATACCCTGAAATCGTTGAACATAACACTGGCATGTTTTCACCTGATAAGGTTCACCTCAGTGATATTGGAAATGAAATTTTTCTCTATAGAATTCAGCAAGCAATTCATGCTTTTATTACATCTGACACCTTTGTTTCCCCACCACCCGGCGAATCTGGATCATGGCTTAATTTGCTTTGATTTTGATACTAGTTTGGTTAATTTTATATTTGTGCCAGTTTGGCTTAAAACGTTGTGCCAACTTGGCAAATTGTAGTGCCAGTTTGGCTTTATATGTTTGATTCAAATTTTAATTCAGTTCATATTTGAAGTTGATTCTTGAATTTTTGTTGAAACTCTCTCATACTGAGGTAGATCTCTTAATGACTTACTGGCGGCGCTGAATGGTTTTGCAACTCTTCATGTGGCCTTTTTCTGCGTCATCAGTAACTGTTATTTCAGTGTTAAATAACATAAAATAATCTTTTTTTAATAATCATCAATATTTAGGATTCAATGAGGAATGTCTGTTCCCAGGATTCCTCATTACACCTCATCTACCTCGGTTTGATTATAATTTATTTGAGGATGCCGAAATATACGTTGGTGTCTAGGCTCCTTTATTTTTACCAGCCATGGCCTGTTTATGCCAATTTGCATATCAAATAATATCACCACTGTCTAAATTTGTGTCTTTGTTCAGTTTTTTACTTATTATGCACATGTTTGTCTGTCAGTCTGTCAGACGTCTGTCAATTTGCACAAGTACGTCTGTCTATTTTGGTGTTAACCAAGTTACATAGTATGCTACCAAGGTATAGCATAACATCAAAGTGAAAGCGTAATCAATCAGTCATAGCGTAATGTCATAGCGTAACGTCAGTCATACACCAGTTCTCATTTTATATGTTCTATATTACATGATTCTTCTTTTAATGCTTTTCTGTTCAGACGTAATCTTTCATAATGATTTTTTTTCAAGTGACATAATTCTCCACGTAACTGAGCGACATGACCCATATTCGAACCTGACCTGTATTTCTTGATTTTAAAGCTTTATTATCAGTTCCCTACCGGTTCACCGAAGGGGAATTATATTTTCCACCCCGTTTGTATGTCTGTCCGTCCGTCTGTCCGTCTGTACGTCTGTCCATCTGTCTGTCACACTTTAGTTTTCTGGTCTTTTTTCACTGTTGTTGCATATACTGAAGTTCTTTTTGGTGTGTTGATATATCTCAATATGATACAGATCAAGTTTGAGTTTGCATTCGATTGACCTATTTTTACAAGAGTTATGGTCCTTGGACTAAGCAAATTTCATGAAATTTTCAGTTTCCGGACTTTTCTTCGGTTCTATTGCAGATATCGAACAGACTTTTGGTATATGAATACATCTGAGTATGATACAGATCAAGTTCGAGTTTAAGTTTGATTGACCTAATTCTACAAGAGTTATGGTCCTTGGACTAAGCAAATTTCATGAAACGTTCAGTTTTCCGGACTTTTCTTGGCTGTTGTTGTAGAAATTGAACTTATATTTTTAAATGCGAATACATCTTAGTGTGATACAGATCAAGTTCGAGTTTGGTTTCGATTGACCTAATTTTACAAGAGTTATAGCCCTTGAATTTAACACATTTCATGAAAATTTCTGTTTCCCGAACTTTTTATGGCTGTTATTGCACATAATGAACTGATTTTCGATATGTAAATTCATCTGAGTGTGATACAGATCAAGTTTAAATTGCGTTTTGATTTCCCTAGTACTTTTTATAATTTTAGGACCCCTTGACTTGGAAAATTTTATAAAAAGTTCATTTCTCCAGATATTTCTAATATTGCAGTTAACGAACTGATTTTTGTGTGGACATTCATCTTTTGGTGCAAGTACAGGTCAATTTTGAATTTATGTTTAATCGAAGCGTTCTTGGCAGAGTTGCAGGACATAAATTTATGCCGATAGGGGACTTTTATCGCTCAGCGATCAAAGATTTATTCAACATATAAATTGATGACCAAATATACAGATTTTGTTCTGAGAGCTAGGCGTCTTTCAGATAAGCTTCTCAGTCAGGGATACGTTTGTGACCGACTAACATCGTCTCTGAGTCTCTGAGTAAGTTCTACGGTCGATATGGGGAACTCGTCATACACTATGATGTCCCACTGTTCCACTTTCCTGGATTGTGAATGATATTTAGGGAATAACTATCTTCTTACCTAAGGTTTGCGGTAGGTAAATGCTGATTTAACGGTCACAAACTTAGTTTTTCTTGCATTTATATGTACAAGCTGTTTCATCAGATAAGGACGCATAGGTTGCGATTTTACAAACCATTACTCTCGTGATTGTTCATTTGACAGTAATACCCCTTCATCTATCCATATTCGTCGATCATCAGTATAGAGCGCGTTAAAATTGAAATCCTAAACTGAATGTAGAAAACGTATTACTCCGCATGAAACAATAAATAATCATGCATCGCCAGATATAAAAAAGACGGATTATTTTCAATTTCTATAAATAAGAAAGTACTTGGAAATAACTTTTTCCCCTTCCATTTTTTCTGAGCATTTTGTTTGAGATATTTCATAACAAGGTAAAACAATTTTTTTTGTTTCGTGATCGTATCGTCAATATCATTTTAACAAATTTATACATCATTTCAGAGAATATAAATGATACATTACAGAAAGGAGAGGATCTCCAACAAGATTCGGTTACAGCCCAAGTAGACATATACAGTAAAAGAGAAGAGGGGATCTCCAACAACAATCGGTTGCAGCACTAACAGCAGAGGACCAAAATTAACCTATGCAAAAATACAGAGATGACATGCACAAGAGACACAAAACAACATAGAAATATCGAACACAAAAGACCCTACAAAAGTTAGCTTAACAAATTTACGTCTCTTACAGTGCTTGTCTTCTCTGTGTTTTCACATTGGGTGTTTTGGTGCTGTGGTGTGGGTACAGCAATCGAGTCTGGTTGGAGATCCCATCCTTCCTTTTTGGACGGTCATTTGACACGTTAGAAGCAAATGGTGAAGTTATTAAGGTCACGTGCGCTCAAACTCTTATAAAAGTATGAAGTTAAATTGAAAAACCTAACAACTTTATTTGCATAATCTTTCGATTAGAAAACAATATGAAATAATACACAAATAAATTGATTCGAAATTCAAAGTTTTAAATGTTATTCAGGCTCTTTCTGTTAAGGAATCATGCGTTGATAATTAAAAGATTAGCCTCTCAGATACACCTTTCAAAAGTGATACTTCACAAGGTTTTGTACATGATTTAAATTCTCGCCAAAGGATATTATAACGATTTTATATTATTAATGCTAAATTAATTCAGCTTTTGTAAGTACTCATGTTTGTTTTGGCATAGACTTTATGTGGATGATTTATAGAATTCTCTGAGTACAACGACTTACGTACAAGGCGACAAGAAGAATACTTCATTCTGCTTAGATATATGAGTGACTGACGCTGCATGCGTGACAAATGGCCGTCCAAAGTCGGCACCGGTTGCCCATTGGTCTCGTCGGTTTATGTGTAGTCTTTTGTGTTTGATGTATACATGTCGTGTGTCTCTTTTCCGTCTCGTGCTGTACTCGTCTTTTGTGTTTTTGCATCGGGTGTTTTGGTGTTTTGCTGTTGATGCTGCAACGGGGTATTGTTGGAGATCTCCTCCCTTCTTTTGATACGATGAACGCAAAACAGTTTGTTCACGATACAATGAACATATAAGATGACAAATATGGATAATGACCATATCCCTGTATACAGCACAAAATCGACAATTCAGAAAATCAGAAACCGAAGGCATACAAAATCAGGACAAAACAGGAACCAGAGCAAACAAACAAAAACCTCCACCACATGAAAAGAAGCGAACTCCCGATATGGGAGTGAGTCCAGGTGCCCAGGAAGAGTAAGCATCTCCTGCCTGCATGCAACACCCGCCGCCTCAATTCGGTAGAACCGTCACATCCGGCCACTTCAATCCCGGAAGACATATAGTACAATCTTTGGTTGGATGGTTCAAATGGTCTATGACAAAATATCATCCACCATTCTGGAGAGTGGGACACCATAGGGCACGACGAGCTCCCCATATCGACCGTAGATTTTCCTCAGTGACGATGTTAGTCGGTCACAAACATATCCCTGACTGAGAAGCTTATTTGCAAGACGCCTAGCTCTCAGAACAAAATCCATATATTTGGTACTTGCTCTGGTATAGCGTATTAATTGAGATATAATTACGCCATAAGCTGGAGATGAAGGGATGTTGCTACTCAGAAAAGGAAAGTTTGTAATGCTGAAATTGAAGTCGTCACGTTTGTCATAGAGTGAGGTGTTCATGTGACCATCAGTGTCGTAGGACAACATTATGTCCAAATAGGATGATGAATTATTTGTCTCAGTAGTTTCTTTGACTTCAAGCTCTGAAGGAAAGATACTGCTCAGATCTAGATACTAGATCATCCCGTTGTTCGCTACGCTGAAATATATGTCACGCTAAAATTAACATACTCGAGAGTCAGCAGGATGTGTTTACTCTCCCGGTACCTTATAAATCTACACGTTCTATCATCGAAATGTAAAACGGTTATTCCGTCAATGCTTATTTGGTCATACATGTTGTTTTTAAAGTTATGCTACCGAATTAACCCTACAGAAAATCCTACATCTCTTTGACTTATCCTGGATTACGTGCGCACAACCCTCTCACTTCTCCAATTACCCAGAGGTCTCGAAGAACGTACAATTGTGGTGTAAAACAACCTCCTCACTGTAAGATGATCTCACACAAACAAGACCGCAAAACGTAGAGGCCACAGCAACACAGATGAATATGTAAATTGATGTAAAAAGAGGGCGTGCGTAATACAGTCCGTGCTCTGCCGGCTGTATCGAGCTCATGTATGTAATCACCCGAGGAGTCCGACTGACATTCAGAGAGGACAGGTGGTCGGGGCCCTGTCTTCTCTAAAGAGGTTTGGACAGGGCCCGTCATGGAGTCCCGTCGTCACAGTCAGGCAGAGAGCAAGTCTCAAGGATGCGCTGGTACAAGATTGTAGATTGGTCAGTTACCAAGACTAGAGTCCGTCTGGTGACATTAGGATTATATCCACGGTATATAAGGCGTTTTATGATTCTGACGCATTTTCGATGGTTATGCTGCCTACCTTTGATCCTTCAAAGGTGAAGTTGTGAAAGGTGGTTAAACTCTATTGGGCATTAACGTTTGCCATATTGATCCTAAGCCGATATATTTAGTTGTACTATTCATTTTTGTATTATCTAAGGTTTTGCATCCCCTTTTATCCATTAATGTTTAGATCGTAATTACATGTATTAGGTTTGCTTGACATGTACTCACTAATGACTACATGTGGTAATTGAACATCGACGGCGGATAGCCAAACATGGGATCCTTACTCCTCCCGGGTACCTGGTCCAACTTCTCACTTGCTAGGGGTCCGCCGATGTTCAATTTAGTGCTCTATGGTGACTTATGTTGAGATTGTCGTCAGGATCTTCTTTATCTCATTCAAACCAATAGAATACTTCTCTTTCAGATCAAAATGAAATATTACGCTCTGTTTCTTTTACTCATGATTTGTTTGGTGTGCATTGAAGTGAGTGATGCTGGCTCACGGAGGAAAGTAAAAGTTAAAATTAAAATTAAGCATAAGCAGAAAAGAAACACGGATGCCGTCGAGCTGAGAAATATAATATTGGCAGGAATCGAAGAAAGGAGATATAGGTACGATTAATTCATGAACAAAATATCTAATATAGAATAAACGTTTTTACAAATTTTAACGGTCATTTTGACTATTTGATTAAGGACCCTGGATGAAAGTCTCTAGTTACACGGTATTGTGGGTATTGTACTCCGGGTTTGTTAACAATGCATGTTTAAATACTATCCTTTGAAACTACATGTAGGTTTAAACGGCAACCTAAGAAATAACTTTCATAGTAGTTTTCTGAATTGTAAAGATGTCCGTCTGAAAGGTTGTCATGAAACCTGAAGCAGGTACAGTAACAGTATGGAATGGTTAGCCAAATATGGATCGCGGGCTTTTTCAATGTATTCTTGTGCTATGTCTTGAAAAGCTTATATTCGTTGTTTACATGTATACCGTAAACCATTTGAATTAACCATTTTGGGGGCGCTGAATACGGGGTCCCAAAAGTTTACATAGCCCTAAGCAAACCTCTTGTTTTACATGATTTTGATACCCCTCGGGCGTAATCGATGTAATTTTCATAAAAGACCATGAAATGTCTTATATTTTTTAATGTTAAACGTCTTCAAATTCAATGTAATACATTCTTTCATGATTATATTAGTTCACAGATGAAACCTGTATTACTTTTCAGAATCGGACGAATCGACTAGTTTATTATCCATATGGATCTGGAGGACTACTTTCGAAAAGTTTCTTTCTGTTTCTCTATATGTTATTATCGTTCTATGTTGTAATGAATAAATAACACTCATCGCCATGTCTTTCTGTTGTTTGGTCAAAAACGTAAAAACTACAAGGTCCCTTATCTGCATTGTGTTGTAGAAACCATTATATACCTTCACATCTTCTGAATCGATTTGCGAGTTCCTGCCTTTTGTATTTCAGTAGGATTTCCTTTTCTGTATGTATTATTCTTAATCGGTTAGCGTAGTTTCTTATCCTGTTTGCTAAAATATAACTACATTATATAAGGTCTACAGTAGTTGCTTTCTTTGAACGTATACGTAAAACGTGTCTTCCTTCCACAGTAAAACAACGAAACATTGAAATACAGAATAAAGAGTAGGCACACACAACAAGAATATGATAAAACACAAAAGAATACACATAAACCGACGAGACAATTTGGCAACTGGTGGCGACTTAGGACGGATTTTTGCAGTTCAATAGTAAATGGTTTGGCTATCTGGATGACGTGTGCACAACCCTCCCACTCTTGTGGTTACTCAGATGTTTTACTGAACGCATAAATGTTGTGTATAAATTCCTTGTAATACAAATTTCTCAGTAGAAGTATGGCTAAAACTTAACCAATCCTTTTGGTTATGGCAGTTATTACTAACTCTTCAGAAATATGGTTAGCAGATTTTAAAATAGACATTAGTAATATAAGTAAAATTTCTATATTTATGTATCCCCTCCCTTCTTCTATAGAGAAAAATCAAATATGATATTAAAAGATATCCTTTGGTGCATAGAAAAGCTTCCAATATTTCTGTTTTGTGTGAATTTAGAATTTATCCATTATGTATCAGAATGTATGAAATTATGTTTAAACTTAATTCAAGATTACAGGACGTTTACAATATCTTGATAATGAAATCTTAAAAGTAGTTTTTATTGAAGATGAAAAATTGTCTCAAGAAGAGAATTCTTTTAGCGTTGGGAAACCTTTGGATAATATAAAAACATTAATCAAATTCGAATCTTTGAGTGTTACTCGTGAAAAAATTCAAATTAACTCATAAAATTGATTGAAAAATCCATTTTAGATCAACTTCATTATTCGTAAATTATTACTCTTTAGCAAAATTTACAATTACATGTAATATGAATTTCAAATACAAGACTATTTAACGTATCCATTGCAGGACACCATAAAATCGCAACTTTCGAAAATACAATCAACTGCATACTCTTTGAATATTGAAGTTGGTAGATATTGTCAAACTCCTATTCCTCGTTCAAATAGATAATGCGAGTTCTGTCTTCATAAAGTTTAAGATGAAGATCATTTTCTGTTAAACTGTAATTTGTATCAAGGTATTAGAGATAAATATGAATAATCATTGAGTCATTTTGATACATTTAAAATTGAAGATGTTATAACTTCTGTGAATAAACAATTCACCAAATATTTTTGCAAATACCTAGATGAATGTTTTCATAGTAGAAATTTACAAATTGCCGAGATTTTAGGACGTGGTTTCCGCTTTCACAAACTAGTAGAGACTTCTTGAAATTTCACAAAAATTATTGTCAACTTCTTTTGAAATTCGGACCAATACAGGCAACAGAGTATATTACTTTGGGTATTTCACAACCTGCATTTTATGGTGACATAATTAACAAGATACGAAGGATCAAAGATAGACAATATTACTATCGAAAATGCGTCAGAATCATCAAACGCCTTTTATATCGTGCATATGATCCTAATGTAATCAGACGGACACTAGGCTTGGTACTTGACAAATCTACAGTCTTGTACTAGCGCATTTTTAAAACTTCACTCTGACTGACTGTGACGACGGGAATCGATGAAAGGCCCTGTCCAAACCTCTTTATAGAAGACAGGCCCCCGACCACCTGTCCTCTCTGAATTTCAGTCGGACTCCTCGGGTGATAACACACATGAGCTCGCGGCGGCAGAGCACGGATTGTGTATACGAACGCCCTCTTTTTATATCTATTTACATATTCATCTGTGTTTCTTGGACCCCTGCGTTTTGCGGTCTTGTTTGTATGTGGTATGTGACAGTGCGGAGGTTGTTTAACACCACAATTGTACGTTCTTCAAGACCTCTGGGTAATCGGAAAAGTGAGAGGACTGAGCGCACGTAATCCAGGATAATCACACCTTCTGCTTTTTTTTTCCGTGGCAGATGGCCGTCTTAAGTCCAACCGGTTGCACATTGGTTCCGATGGTTTATGTGTGGTCCTTTTGTGTTTGATGTTTCTGTGTTGTGCGTTGACGTACCTTGTTACTTTTGCGTCTCTTTCTGTGCTTGTCTGCTCTGTAATTTTTGCATTGGGTGTTTTGGGGTTTTGCTTTGTGTGCTGCGACCTGATGTTGTTGGAGATCCCCTCCTTTTTTAAGACATGAAAAGAAAATATTCTATGTCATTGAAATGTTTATTGTGCATAATCAGAATTACGTCTCATGTCATGGTATTTCATCAATAAAGATAATAAGAATTGAAGTAAATTGAAAAAAAAAAGTCCTCACTGAAAGATGACAACTCAGACAAGACAGCAAAGCACACGGGTTAAATGAGTTAAAGAAGATCCTGACGATAATCTCAACATCACTCACATTAGAGAACAAAATTGAGCATCGACGGGCCCCTAGCAAGCTAGAGGTGGGACAAGGTGCCCGGGAGGAGTGATCATCCTCTGTTTGGCTAGCCGCACCCGCCGTTGATGTTCACGCACGGATATGAAAACAATATCTGTCATAGACCATTTGAACCATCCAGTCAAAGATTGTACTCTATGTCTTCCGAAATGGATGTAACCTGATGTGACAGTTCTACCGTATTGAAGCGGTGGGTGTTGCATGCAAGCAGGAGATGCTTACTCTTCCTGGGAACCTGGTCTCACTCCCATATTTGGATTTCGCTTCTTTTCATATGGTGGAGGTTTTTGTTTTTTGCTTTGGTTCCTGTTTTATCCTGATTTTGTATGCCTTCGGATTCTGATTTTCTGAATTATCGATTTTGAGCTGTATACAGGGATATGGTCATTATCCATATTTGTCATTGTATGTATTCGGTTTCTGATTTTCTGAATTATCGATTTTGTGCTGTATACAGGGATATGGTCATTATCCATATTTGTCATTATAAATAATATCTCAAGTTACACACAGATAAATATGTATTCTAAATGGTTATATAAAAGAAACGGCTGACGAAAAAAAAATTACTCCGTCGGCTGGAGTGAGCATGGTATCAACCGCTGGGTTAGACCGACATTCTGAGAGGACAGGTGGTCAGGGCCCTGTCATACCTAACAAAGTATGGACAGGGCCCGTTATGTGGGCACTGTCAGTAAGAGTGTTTCCTCAATGATCAATGTATAAATTAAAGACGAACATGTAGAAAGAAAATATTCCTTTACGCTGTACACTCCTAGCCATAAAGAGATAACAAAACCAACAAGGATTCTGGTGAATTTTAATTCTGAACGTTACACTTAACTATCTCAGAACCAAAATAAAATCTGCGATCCGAGGATGTTTCATGACCTTATGGATGCTCATCTAGACAGAAGTCAAACTCTTCATCATACCTGCAGTCATCATTTTCCATACTAACGACAGTGTCATCTACGTTGTTTGGCCTGCAATGATTGAATGTGTTTCGGATGTCAAAATGATGAAAATAGATTAATTTTATAAAAAGAATAAGAAAAATTTATATTCTACATGTCATTCAGGTTGGTTTTTTGTAATAAGGTACAATTTAACCTTGTTATTATGTAACATTGAATGCCGACATATGTCTCCTTTGATTAATCTTCCTCTAGAGTAATTCAAAATAATTGATGCCCAATTTTGATATGTAAGGAGGTTGCGGGAAAAAAATTCACAAAGAAAACAAATTTCAAAGCTCTAACGTTAATTACCCGATGTCGCTGTTGCATTCCTCTTTGTCCCTCCGATTCTGAATACATCTCAAGCAAGTCTCTGTTTTATCAAAAGGTCTTGACCTGCAGAGTTTACCGGCAAGATCGAAGGCTTTGTCCTCCTTATCTTCTTCACATATAATTTGATCACTCAGGAGGAATGTGCCGACTACAAGATGAAATAAAGAAATGCAACTTCATGTATCTCTGTCCCAATATCATATCACATGATGAAGTTCTAATTTCATGTTACTTTATCATTGAATAATGAGAAAATGAAAACAAAACTTCATTTACTACGGAAGCCCATAGATGAGAGGTATGAATTATAATTTATCTGGCAGCCGCCGTATAATTAAGTGGCGGCCGCCAGATAATTAAGTGGCGGCCGCCAGATAATTATGGGGAGGCCGCCAGATAATTATTTGGCGACCGCCAGATAAATTATAATTCATTCCTGTCACCTACGGGCTTCCGTAATTTACTTTTGAGATTTGGTGAGAAACTCTACAAGCAGGTTGTAGGGATTCCAATGGGTACTAATTGTGCGCCTCTTGTTGCAGATTTATTGTTATACACGTATGAAAAGGAATTTATCTAAAATCTTCAAAAACAAAGAAAAAATGATGATGTGAAATGTTTCATTGGTACTTCTAGGTACCTGGATGATATTCTTGCTATCGACAATCCTGTTTTTGAGAAATATAAAAATGTTATTTATCCACAAGAATTGATTTTAAACAAAGCAAACGTTTCAAACACAGAAACACCATTTTTGGACCTAAATATCAAAATTGTTAATGGAGAGATCCATACAAGTGTGTATGACAAAAGAGATGATTTTGGATTTAACATAGTAAATTTCCCCTGCCTTGACGGCGATGTTCCTAGATTACCGTCCTATGGTATCTATATTTCACAGCTCATCCGGTATGCTAGAGCATAGGATTTTCATAGTAGAAATTTAAAAATTACCAAGAAACTTTTAGGACAAGGTTTTCGCTTTCACAAACTAGTAAAGACTTTCTGGAAATTTTACAAAAATTATTGTCAACTTCTTCTGAAATTCGGACCAATACGGGCAACAGAGTATATTACTTTGGGTATTTCACAACCTGCATTTTATGGTGACATTATTAACAAGATAAAAAGGATCAAAGATAGACAACATCATTATCGAAAATGCGTCAGAATCATCAAACGCCTTTTATATCGTGGGTATGATCCTAATGACACCAGACGGACACTAGGCTTGGTACTTGACCAATCTACAGTCTTGTACAAGCGCATTCTTAAAACTTGCACTCTGACTGACTGTGACGACGGGACTCCATGACGGGCCCTGTCCAAACCCCTTTAGAGAAGACAGGGCCCCGACCACCTGTCCTCTTTGAATGTCAGTCGGACTCCTCGGGTGATAACATACATGAGCTCGCGGCGGCAGAGCACGGATTGTGTATTACGTAGGCCCTCTTTTTATATCCATTTACATATTCATCTGTGTTGCTTGGGCCCCTGCGTTTTGCGGTCTTGTTTGTGTGTGGTCATCTGACAGTGAGGAGGCTGTTTTACACCACAATTGTGCGTTCTTCAAGTCCTCTGGGTAATCGGAAAAATGGGAGGGTTGTGCGCACGTTATCCAGGATAACCATACCTTCTGCTATTTCCGTGGCAGATGGCCGTCCTAAGTCGGCACCGGTTGCCCAATGGTCTCGTTGGTTTATGTGTAGTCCTTTGTGTTTGATGTTTCTGTGTTGTGCGTTGACGTTCCTTGTCCCTTGTGCGTCTCTTTTTGTGCTTGTCTGCTTTGTGTTTTTGCATTGGGTGTTTTGGGGTTTTGCTGTGGGTGCTACAACTTGGTGTTGTTGGAGATCCCCTCCTTTGTTTTACTGTATAAGTAGAAGCAATTGTTTGTACTTACGTTCGTGGATTTATCAAATTTAACCCTTTTGCATGGACAATGATTCACAGTGTCTCCTATTATTGATTTATTGAGTTTGAAATTGACCGAGATAAGCTTTCGTGGTACAAGGCTTGGCGCGAAACTAGCGAAAGTTCATAGTATTTCATAGCGAAGTATACTGTAATGTTTTACGATTCTTCATTTGACAAACCTCCAAAAAGTCCGCAGGCTGCTTGATAATCAAACTGTGCAATGACATTTATCATCATGTTTCCAAGGAAACCCAAGGTTAGAATAGACACCAAAATCAACCTCATTGTCTGAAACAAAAAAATTAAAAGAGAGGAAAGATTATGAACATAGAGGGATCGAAATTTCTTTTCCAGCAAAAATTTATTCGAATTTGAAAAATTCCTGAAGAAATTAGCAAATAAGAGCATTAAAAGTATTAACGAAAATCTTACCTAACTACCTGACCTGACTTTGCCGATAAAACAGGATTGGACATGACATGAACAGACGTTCAACGGAAGTTACCCTCGATATGCAATCAATTAATGTGGGGGACGAACAACTCGTTCTTTCTTCTATAAATTGCCTCAAGAGCGCTAGCTTATACACTGCGTCATGCTGTCTGTTTGTATGTTCATCTTACTGTTCATCACCTCCTTTCTTTTACAGTGAGGAGATTATTTGTGTGTACCCAGGATGGTCATGCTGGAGATCATCCCCTTTTCTTTTCTTTTCTTTACACCACAATTGTACGTTCTTCTAGACCTTTGGGCTATCAGAAAAGTGTGAGGGTTGTCGGCAAGGATGATAACACCGTCTGTTACTTCCGTGGCAAATGGCCGACATAAGTCGGCACCGATTGCCCATTGCTCTCGTTGGTTTATGCGTTGTCTTTTGTGTTTCATGTTTCTATGGTGTAAGTTGGTCTCGTTTGTTTATATTAAAGAGGGCGCTAATGAAAAGATTTTTGGTGGCTCCGCAAGAAGCATCACTGATGAGAATTTAATATTCGAAACACGTGTCTGGTGCATGGAAATTGGTTTGGAATTTTCTTCAAGAAGGTATAGAGCTGGAACCCTTCGACATTATTTATGTGTGGTATTTTGTGTTTCATGTTTCTATGGTGTGCGTTGATGTTCCTTGTCCCTATTGCGTCCTTTTCTTTGGGTGTCTGCTCTGTGTCTTTGTATTGGTTTTTTTTGGGGGGGGGGTGCTGTGGGTGCTGCAACCGAGTGTTGTTGGAGATCTCCTCCTTTCTACTGAATCAAGAACTTCATTCTTCGCCTGATCTGAAGAAATAAAAAGTTGAAAGAGAAAAAGACTGACGTCCAGTCATTATGTGCATCACAACAAATACTGGAGTGATAGGAATAAAGTAAGAAAATGTGTTTCACGATAACAATACGGAAGTGTTCCAACTTTTTTCCTTCTTGAAGAAAGTTTTCAAACCAAATTAGATTTACCAGACACGTGTTTTGGAAATTAAATCCTCATCAGTGATGCTTCCAGTCAAAGTGATTATCAGGAGCCGCCAAAATTCATTTCAGTATTGCCCTCTGGGTTTATTTTTCGAATTTCAATTGGTGTATTCATGTTACTTTACAGAGTTTACAAAGAGTGCGCAGCTTCATTTTCCTGTAGGGTAAATTCAGTAGCACATCCAAATAAAATCTATGTTCTAATTTATAACATTGGAGGCATGGTTCCTAGATGTTTAATTCCTTTAATCTCTTTCATATTTTTGGATGAAATGACAGGTTTCCGAAATAGCAAAATCATATATATGATGTCAAATTGATAAAGGGCTAAAACAGTCGACAGAGGTGGAACGAAGTAATCAATACACTTCAAATATCAAGTTACGGGGATCAAATTTAAGTGTTCCACACTGCAACATGAAATATATGTTGCAATATAAGTTGAAACCGTTTTGCATTATTTATGACAATGATACTGAAGTGTTCCAACTCTTTACCATCCTAAAGAAAATTTCAAATTAATTTTAATGCACCATTCACGTGTGTTGGAATAATAGAATTCTCATCAGTGATGCTTCCAGTCAAAGTAATTTTCAGAAACATCCAAAATCAATTTTAGTAGCGCCCTCTGGTACAGTATCAGACAAATTTCTGGACATGCCCTCATAAAAAAATCTATAATAATTTGTAATATCTGATTAATGTAGCCTCGGGTACAGGTGATTACTTAAAGTTACTACCTGAATAAGAAAATTATTCATAGTGTATCAAATAACCGCATAAATATTTTTTTCTCTATTTTCTAAAGTTTGATACATGTACATGAGAGAAAGAAAAGAGGGGATCTCCAACAACAATCGGTTGCAGCACCCACAGCTAAACCTGAAAATATCCTGTGAAAAAAACACAGAGCAGACACCCACAGAAAGAGACGCAAAAGGGAAAAGGAACACCAACTCACACCATAGAAACATGAAACACAAAAGACCATACATAAACCAACGAGATCAATTCGCACCATAGAAACATGAAAAATTAATGTATGTTAAAAGCGCCCTCTTGTTATCTTTTTAATGTCAATTTTGTGCACTTTGCTAAGCGTGTTCGAATCCAAATTTCCTCTAGGGTCGATTTTCTACCATAGTAAAATAAGATCTGTAGCATTGTAAAATAAGATCTAGGAAACCCCCGTCTATAGACAAGTACGTAAAGTAGGCAAGGATAGACTGGTGTTTCCTCGTGGGGTCATTTTAGTTATATGTGACCTTTAGGCATACATCCTCATAGCTAACTCTGGGCTTGTGAAGAGATTCTAATATACCATTTTCATATTACCGTAACACCTGCATTTTAGACGCACAAAGACCCGACATCACAACTTTTGATTGTCATAGATCTGAATTGTTTAAACGTCATAGATCTGAATTGAATGAGGTAAAGAAGATCCTGACGATAATCTCAACAGCACTCACAACAGAGTACAACCTTGAGCATCGACGGACCTCTAGCAAGCTAGAGGTGGGACCAGGTGCCCGGGAGGAGCAAGCATCCCCTGTTGGCTAGCCGCACCCGTCGTCGATGTTCATTCATGAAAATTAAAACAATACATAAAATACATGCACTGACTGGGGTTATGTCTATATAGAAAGTGTTATGGCGACCATGTCAGGAAAAAATCAAAACACTTACTGTCAAACCCCTCGCGGGGAATTTTTGTACGAGCTCCGCACTGCAAAGGGCCTAAGTGTGACACAAATGAGTTAAAGAAGATCCTGACGATAATCTCAACATCACTCACAATAGAGCATTGATTTGAAGTCACAGTTAGAAGTTACGTAAACTGTTGTCATGCCGGCTCTTGGCCTATATAAAATGAAAGTCTACTGCGGTATTGTGAAACCCGTTTTTTGAGAGAGGAACATATGTCCTATCTTCTGATTGTAGATTAAAAATTGTATCTATGCAATTATTGTGATGAACCCTTTATTTGAACTGATAAATTTGTGTCCATACTTTATAATATTAAGTATTTGGTAAAATGTTGATGAAAAAGTCGTCATCAGCATTTGAAAACATTTAATAAAATTATGGATTTTATCAAGATTAAGATTCAGCCGGGATTTCTGCCTCTACAAACTCATCCAAGCAGTAGTCAAACTCCCCGTCGTACTCACAGTCGTCGTTCGTCATACTGGTGATTTCGTCCTCAACGCCATTCATGCTTTAATTTGAAAAAAAGAGATAAAACACACTGATAATAAAAAAGAAACATCAATCATCTCAAGTTGCTCAAGGAATTAAAAATGGCATTCTCCGGATTTCAAGAATAAACATCAAAGAAGTACCAATCAGTTATTCAATCTAAAAGCCGAGAAGGCAAGGCAAAATCAAAAGAAAGTACATGAATACCTACCATAATTGACCTGGATACCAGATTTACATTAAAGCACTAATCAAGCACTAACGCAGAGCATTTGTGCTTGACTTTCATGCATTCACCGATTTGCTGGTTCTTTTTTGTCAGTTTGGCATTAAGAAAACGTACATTTTCGCGCAAGGAATGAGTTGTAGGCCGACATGGGAGAAAGATAAATTTTCTATCATTTCCTCGCTGATCGCTATTGGGTTTTCGTTGTATACCTTATACCTCTTAACTTTTTATCTGCAGCATCTCATTATTAATAATAAAGATTGCATGTCGCGTTGGTATATCTCCGATGACACACACTGCTCGCGACTCATTTTGAATAGACGCCGTTATCTTCAAAGAAGGTATATCATGCTCACCAAACCTACGTCACTCAGGTCTGCATATTAATGACCTGGTGGTTGCCCAACGTCGGCCTTTAAAATGAATTTGGCGTTTGGATTCAATGCGACGCAATTTCGCAGTTCGAGACTGCTCGTCAAAGAGGATGTCCTTGTTTATAAAGTTCAAATAAGTTTATGTATATCTGTGGTTAATCTAACTATGCTGAACATTCGGGGTTTCTATATTTTTGTACAAGGAAGATCATTTGTCACGAAAGGGGGAATATGATGCAATGGTGGCTAATCATGAGTTGTATCTATGATAAGGAAAAAAACCTGTCGGTTTTATTATGCACAAGAATGATCGGCGTTCTACGTTCAACTTCGCTTTCATCTTAATAAAACAAAATTGGTTGTTTGCCTCTTGTATGACAAATATGGATAATGACCATATCCCTGTATACAGCACACAATCGATAATTCTGATAATGATTTAAAATAAAAAAGCAAGTTTTCAAGTGATTCTATTTAATTATTGTTCGATAAGAAATAAGAGGTAGGGCAAATAAAGGAAATATTTATAGTACCTTTTCAACAAGTCGCGGTGATCGATCCGCTCTACTTCCCTTTTCCAGGACTTAACTAAAACAACATTACAGATAGAGGAAATCCAAACAGAAAACTAATAGAAAAACCATACCCTAGATCGCTATCACACTCCTCCTGATCTTCCCTTTTCTGGATACACCTTAAACATGTTTCTATGTTGTCAAAAGGTCGTGACCTACATAGAGCGGTGGCAAGGTCGAATTTCTCCTCTTCCTTTTCCTCTTCGCATATAAGTTGATCACTCAAAAGGAAGGTGCCGACTAAAAGGAAAAGAGGATATATCTCTTTGGGGTTTTTTTTGCATGAGATTGAATCAGAATTAATTTCACTCCTCGGGATAGGTCACTACTATACATAACAATTGTTTAACGTCTTCAAATTCATGAGCATCATTTTAGAGCAGATACATTTACAGCATGGACAAAAACAGCTTTTGGTACATTCATATAAGCCTAGAAAAACATGAAATGCTTTATAGATACATTTTACCTATTACGTGAAAATATGTTCTTGTATTTCCTTAGTATGATGAAATTTGCACTGACAATATGTTTTTATCCACATCTCCTTATTCTGCAACCAAAGTTTAACCTTCCGAAGCTAAATTCGGATTTATGTTTACTTATCAAGGAGAGGATGCTTTATTATTGGAGCAATTGGTAAAGAGTCAAGGTCACTGTTAGGAGAAATACACGTAAAATCATAGTTTCCATCTTACAATAAACATCAAAGAAGTACCTAATAGTTATTCATTCTCAAAGTCGAGAAGTGAGACGAGGTGCCCGAGGAGGGTCAGCGTCTCCTGGTTGCATGCAACACCCGTCACAACAGTTCCATGAAAAGTTATCAAATTCGGTGATCGTCATGATGTACTTATTGATGTACACAGCAGGTAAATATCTCTTGTTTAATGATAATGACAGCCATTCTATCGCAATCCAGAATGTCACTGATCGGGTGTTTTGGTGTTTTACTGTTGGTGCTGCAACGGGGTCTTGTTGGAGATCTCTTCCCTTCTTCTGATCATTCTGGAAAGGGGAATCCGATATTATTTGATTTTATCCCTGTAGCGAAGAACTTCCTCAGATATTATTTCAACCATTGTGTAAAATAATCCTGAACAAGTAGCTTACTTGTAAGCCGCATGACTCTAATGATGAAATCTTCATATTAAGAACATGGCCTGGCGTGCCGTATCAGCTGAGAAACAAAAACACCATAAGCAGAAGAAGACGGAATGTTGCTACTCATGAGAGGGAAGTTAGTTATGTGAAATAATCACGCTTGTCATACAGTAAGGTGTTCAAATAGCCGTTTGTGTCAATAGATAGATATTAGATATAACTCAAGAAACATTTCACCTACCAAATTCAAAAAATAAATCAAGAGGGCGCCACTGAAATACATTTGGCTGTGTCTGACAATCGTTTGGGCATTTAATGAAGTACAACTAATAGGGATTTACTTTCAGAGGCACGTGTCTTGTGCCTTAAAAATTGATATGTAATTTTCATCAAGAAGGTTAAGAGTTGGAGCATTTCCATATTATTTTAGAAGAGATCATTTTTAGTGCCAAAGGTCAAGGTTATTCTTTAGAGAAATAATCCTCAAGTCAAACTGTTCAACGGGGACATATGTTTTATAGACGTAAGGAACTCGAACAATTTGGTAGGGAATTCAGACCAGTTGAAACCGAAATTTTTTTACCTCAATAATAGAAATCAAAACTCGGAATTTGGTCAGAATGTTGCTGAATGTTATGAAAGTAGTAATATTTCATTAATACGAACTAATTTGTGTATAGTTTGTGTTAAGACAGTCGATTTTAACACGAAAGCCTATGGAAACTGGAAAAGATTTCTAGAGTACTGTTCCCCGCTTTGCTATAGGATTTCCTCTTAATAGAAATATTAGTTTGACTAAATCTACCAGCATGCCAAGTAAGAACCTGTAGCGAGTTTGTGAACGATGTCAACCGTGCAATCGAAATATCAAAAAGAGGGGGGGGGGGTTACAAAAGGTTCGAAATCTCTGAGTTATTTTAGACAAATCTATCTTCTTTTATTTTCTTTCGATGGGCTTAGAGTAACGATATGATATTGAAACGGCGGGTGTTGCATGCAAGCAGAAAATGCTTACTCTTTCTGGGCACCTGGTCTCACTCCCATATCGGGGGTTCGCTTCTTTTCATGTGGTGGAGGTTTTTGTTTGTTTGCTTTGGTTCCTGTTTTATCCTGATTTTGTATGCCTTCGGTTTCTGATTTTCTGAATTATCGATTTTGTGCTGTATACAGGGGTATGGTCATTATCCATATTTGTCATTGCAATTGCATATATCATTTTTTATTAAGGCTATAAACCCATAACTGCCTACTTCCACTCAAAATTACGCTGTTTGCCGATGAATAATGATATGCTAATGGTATACTGATTTTCGACAACGATCGGTAAACCTTTGACGTACCGACAAACCCAGCTTTAAAATACAAATTGTTTATTTGCATTTTCTTTACATTTTCATCTGTAGTACTTCATTCTAATTCATTTGATACCAAACACGGCTATAATACTCCAATTAAGTGCTTAGAATTAAATTGACAAATAAATAATTTTTTTTTGTCATGAAAGGTTTTTTTGCGAATAACCTTTATGTTTTATGTCCAATTTTATGGAAAAATATATACATTAATGAAGTTTTCTCGAAAAATTAAATTTCATAAAGTATCGATGTCATTTTCTTAGGGAATCCCCTTTTCGCACTGCATCAGTATTTGTTACATCAATGTCACAGATTGCAAGAAACTGTATTATGATGGAAAAGGTACCTGCACACTATCCATTCTTTAGTTATGGATAGATTACCTTAATTCATTACTTTTATGACATCATTTAATTGGTTTGAGTGAGTGGTTAATATTCTGCGACTACATTTTTTCTCTTGAGATATTTATTCAAACACAGCAAAACTTTTCTTGATTAAATCTATTTTTTTTTGTTATTTATCAAACACTCAATTGTCTCTTTTATTAATGACCACACAAAATGTTTTATTCCGATAATATTTTGCTTATCTTCTTGAATTGTAAAACGCTCTCAGCGCATTTATCCATTGTCAACTATTGGGAGTATGGTGACGAACCAAAAATGTACTTATCAATACGCAAAAGAAATACTAGTTTTTGAAGAAGAACAATAATTGTACCGTTTATTAAATCACTTAATGTATAAGTCAGAGTAAAACGATTTTCTCAATTGACCACTTGCCAAAATCCATAATTGCTGACAAAATATAAAAAATGTCTGAGGCAGGCAACTTTTGCTCTCTTTTTCATTGCTACGTGTCAATAGAATTGTGTCTTTTAACAGTGACGTCATAATGAAAAACAACGCCAAGAGATGTTGACTCAGACATATTGGGTTTTTATCAAGATCGAAAAATGGTCTAGTTCATCTCATTTTAACGTAATACTACGGACTCTAAATGTCGGACCCCACGTTGTTTTGATGTCGAATGAATACAAAAAAGGAGATGCAAATGATGAATATATGAGTAATAAATATAATCGATTATAGGTTTTCCTTTCTATAAATATATATTTGACATCCCAGAATAGTTTAAATAACCCTGGAGGAAATTTTGTAATCTGGGCTGATTTTTCCGCCAATTCAAGCGAGGTCCTTTGTCCAGTTCAAATTGGCGTTGCCAAGAATTCTTAGCCACGGTCCATTTGATAATCTGGTGGTCCCGGCTTGGTTTTTTTTTCGAAGAAAAAAAAATCCTCTGAATTGCTGAATTGCTTATGCTGTGACCGCATTTTCAATTTATATGGATTCTTTAAATCGCTGCGCTTGCCATTTACTGTTGGAACATTATTTCTATAATGGCAGCAAAGTTCATATCAATTTTGAAAATATCAAAGGTGTAGAGTTGGAACGCTTCCATGTTATTAACATATGAAGAACTGACAATCTTACAAAAAAGTCTTACCTCCAAGCAAAGCGCACTGTGACTGCAATCCTACTTGTGCCTTGATGAACGATGCCATGAAACCAATGAATATCAAGCAAATTGTAAAAGAGATCTGCCGTTTCATGATCTACAATGAGACAGCGATATAGTGCACAGCCAATTGTGCCTCATATGAAATTGATGTGAAATTTTCATTAACTTTACATGAAAGTTCACATGAAATTTATGTGAAACGAGCACGAACATGAAGTTTACATGAAATTTTTCACATGAAATTCATGTGAAGATTTTTATATGGATGTTATGTGGATTCAGTTTCCTCTGAAGGTCGCTAAGAAAAATTCATGGGGGTCCTGTAGCATCATATCCCACCCATCCTGCTACGTCTTTCGGTACATATTTGGACATAATAACTTTCACACTTTTCGGCCATATTACATTGTTTAGATTGAGGATCACTGACGAGGGTTAAGTCATGCTGCAGATTTACATGTCTTATACTATTCTGATGCTATTGAATTTGAAGACGTTTAACATTCAACCACTAGGTGGGTATCTCTGCTGGTGGACTGTTAGTCCCCGAGGAGATAATTCCCCTAGTTTATATTGTGCTTCAGCACTAGACTGGAAATATATTTAAAAGTTCTTCGTCACCAAATTTGTTCTAAATTGGAGTCAGCTTTCTGACGTCATAAATAAAACTTTTTACCGTTGACAAATACCGATGTTGATAGATAGATTTACATAAAAATGATTCAAAATTATATCTTTTTAAAAAGTCACTAAATACAGGGCCGTAAATCACGGTTAGTGGACCTTCTCCTTTATGTGAAATTCATGTGAAATATTTTTCACATAAATCTTATGTGAAATTTATATGAATTTTACATGAACTTTCATGTGAAATTTACATGATGCTCATTTCATATGAATTTTATGTAAGACACAATTGGCTGTGATAACATATGACGTCAGTTTACCATACGCTTCAAAGAATACAGTGACTGACTGTCTCATCGGCGAAATAGAAGGAAAAAGAAAGGAAAAGATCTCAAACAAGATAATTTTGCAATGAGAACGCTCAGCTAAGCACAAACATTCGAGAGACGAAACAACTAACATCACATAGAAAATAAAGAGAGAAAAGAGAAATACTCCTATCTCGTACATGAGCAGTTTACACAAATGTTTTCAATAAATTCTGTTAAAGACTTTATGAAAATTATCCCGATATGTGACAGCATTTTGGAAGTTGAAATTTACCTGTGTATCTGCCGCTTCCAATCTTTTCTTAACTACTAATGACTTGCTCAACGGATGAATGATAATAGCTGAATATATTATATTCCGAGGGTTGTTCAAAAAGTTATCATGTAAAGTGCTGTTTAGTTTCTGAAATAATATGATTTTACTATTGTAATCATTTCTGTATTCTATTTATTATATGTTTGACAAATAATGTCTAATCAGTTATAATAATGTTCAATCAGTGGTGCTCAAAATCGAAATAATCCAAATCAAAATACATGTAATTAATTCAGAGAGTGCGAATTTCCAAAAATAATTCAAAATTCTTGCGCCTTTAATGCGCACGGAGACTAATAGAAAAAATACCAAAGTTACATTTTTGAATGACTGACTTTATCTCTGAAGATTTTTGACGATAGAATGTCATATAAAATATTATAGCATATCACAATCCTCAGTGTTGATATTTTGGGTCGAACTGTAACAAACACGAAATTTGAAATATACGCCGGGTTTTGCTTTTTCTGGAGGACATGCTTTCTTTCCCCGGCATCTTATCTCATATCCACTAGGGATTCACTTTTACTTCTTTGCGGAATGTTTACATTAATCTTATTCTTTGTTTTGGAGTGTATTCAATCATTAAGACAGACTAATGCTGTCCTTCGTATTTCTATGGGGCTGTGTTATTGTCTCCGTCTGTTTGTCTTCTTTATATTTGTCTCGTGAGGGTGAGTTCTGCTGTTTTCGCTGTTGACAATTTCCTCCTTACCTTTGCTTTGGTTTATATCTTTCAAGAATTTCTAGGTATGTTGACTGCTATATTTTGAATTCTTATAATGAATTTTGTGTTTGATTTTCGTTTACTGATAGACAAAAAATAGACAAAATACATGTACCTTATCTATCTTGCCCCTTCATTAAGGCCAAAAGGCTGAAAATTTGTGGATACATTGAGTGTTTTCTGCTGTTTTATTTCTATTCACTCTTTGAAAAATAGATGAATAATAGATAAAAGACATTTTGAAATTAAACTAAGGGGCGTTTGACTAAACTTGCTTTTGTCCCATTAGAATTCGCGGCGGGTGTTGCTTGCAGCAAGAGGACGCTCACTCCTCCCAGACATCTGGTCTTACCACAATTCGGGGTTCGCGATTGCCTTGTTAATGGAAACTTACACAATTATGCCATAATCCCCTGTATCTTTGACTCGTGCTGACACATGCACGTCTTGTGCACCGCATTAAAAAGAAGGAGGGGATCTCCAACAACACCAGGTTGCAGTACCCGCGGCAGAACCGCAAAACACCCGACGCAAAAACATAGAGCAGACAAGCACAAGAAGATACGCAAAAAGCACAAGGAACACCAACGCACAACACAGAAACATCAAACACAAAGGACTACACATAAACCAGCGAGACAAATGGGCAACCGGTGCCGACTTAGGACGGTCATCTGCCACGAAAAAAGCAGAAGGTATGGTTATCCTGGATTACGTGCGCACAACCCTGACTTCCACTTTTCCGATTACCCAGAGGTCTTGAAGAACGTTCAATTGTGGTAAAGTACTACATTTGGAACTGACTGTCTAGAATGCTGATCTCTTGTTATTCATTTCTAGAAGAAGGGAGGGGATCTCAAACCTAACCTTGTTGCAGTACCAACAGGAATCGCCCAAAAGGTTAACTTTATATTTTTCTGTATGTTAAAACGATGTAAACTACCCTTGTAACAAAAAAGTAGATACAACATATTAAGATAAGAATTCACTCAATTCCCAGACTGTGTTATTCTCTCTTACAAAGTGCCCGAGGGGTAAATATCATTAGTATTCGTTTCTAAGATAATCAGTTAGTATTATATCTCTTTATATTAACGAAGATAATTTCATATATATCCTTTAACTGAAGTATCTGTAGAACCTACTCACAAAAGACAGAAAAATGTTTGAATATAATGTTTCGAGAAATGAACATTTAGGCTTTTTCAGTGTATTTGTAATTAGCATCGGCCCTCTTGTTTTTCCATAGGATAGAATAAAATGTCGACAATGTTGACATGTTGCTACAATTTAAATATCGAAAATTGGAAAACAGCTAGGTTACCCCCAAAATATATTCTGACCGTGTGGAATCAACCCAGACTTCGTAAAATGTAGAACACAGGATCGGAATAAGTGTCCTGCAAAAGAAATAATTCTTATTTCAATGTGTATGTCTCCATCAACGGATGTGGCCAAACATTATCAATATAAACTTTGGCATAGAGACTCACCCGTATGGAGTCTGACTTTTTCAAATTCAAGTGAATTTATTGATAACCTTTACAAAGTAATGTCTATATTTTTAATGACATAAAGGCTAGTTAATATGCCATTATATTAACATTTCTCTGACTGTTATATTGGACTGTGGAATGTATTCATGTACAATTAATCTTTTAACTATTTAGAAATACACTGTTTCGGTTGTCCATATCAGGACCATGACATTGGGCGTCAAATATTATTACATTGTAACTGTCGGCATAATGATTTACGAAAGGTTACGATAAAATATGCAACCTCTCCTGTACCCAGTAATTTGACTGTATGGTCATGGCTTTAATTAATAAATTATCGTGTTGTGACAAAGTCAGTAAATGTCATATAAGTATCAAATATTGACTTAATGAAATAATTGCAACAAATGTTCACTTTGGTTAAATACGAAATGTTCCAAGTACATGCGTTGATACAATTCCTCAGAGTTAGTGTGTCTTTCGGTACATTTTTGGACATACACAATGTATAAATTTTTACACTCTTTGGCCGTATTGCATTGTTAAGATTGAGGATCAATGACAAGGGTTCCCGAAAAGTGTATGTCTGGTCCATGCTGCTTATCTGTACGTAAATGATGCTATTTAAACTGAAGACGTTCAACAATTGTGCAACTTGGCGAGTGTCACTGCTGGTGGACCAGAAGTACCCGAGGAAGCTTGTAACCAAGTTCGATCAACTTAAGTTGATCATATTTTCAACGCATTCGAAAATTTCAGTCATCAGAATTTCCTGAAATTTCTAAAACGTGGGTCCTGTAGCATTATATCACATCAATCCTGCTACGTCTTTCGGTACATTTTGGACACAATACTTTTCACTTTCTTTGGCCACATTTCATTGTTTAGATTTAGGATAACTGACGATCGAGGGTTAAGTACCCGAGACTGGTGGCTGGTCCATGTTGCTAATTTATCGGTTCTTAAATAATGCTTCTGATTTGAAGACGTTTATCATATAAGTAACATAAAAAATACTCATTTAATGAAATAATTGCAACAAATCCGATTACATGCGTTGATAGAATGTTAAAGAGTTTATGCGACGACCACCAATGGCATTTTGTCAGCTCCGATTACAAGCACAAAGAAAAGGGGATGATCTCCAGCATGACCACATTGCACTCACCCAGCGAAACAAACCCACAAGAAAGTGACACATAAATGACATCAGACAAAACTACACACCACAAAAAAGGCACGACAATACTCACTAGAACATCATACAAGACAATCCAAACAGACGTACAGAAACATCAAACATTAATGACAACACATAAAAGGAAGGAGACCAATGTGCACCCGGCGCCGACTTTGGACGGCTATCTGCTATTAGCAAATAATTTGATTATCCGGATTACGTGTGCACAACCCTTCCAGATTGGTTCAGTACCATGCTCAGTGCATAAAGTCATCACAAAAATACTGAGCATGGTACTGGACCAACCTACAGTTTTATACCAGTGTCTTTTCCAACGTTGCACACTGGTCAATCATGACGACGGGACTCCATGATGGGACTTGTTGAAATCTCGCCAGAGAAGACTTGGTCTTGATTTCCTTTCCTATCCGAAAGTTTGTCAGACTTCTCGGGTGATTGATTTTGAGCTCGCTTTAGCCAGCAGAGCACAGACTGTTACACGCATGCCATATAATTTTTTTAGATCTATTTACATAGAATTTGTGTTACAAGAGGCCGCTGCGTTTAACTATCTTGTTTGTGATGTCACCTTACAGTGAGAAGTTTTATGTTTATACAACAATTGTGTGTCTATGGATACCTCTATGTATCCGGATAAGTTGGAGGGTTGTGCGTACGTAATCCGGAAAACCACACCATTTGCTAATATCAGATGACCATCAAAAGTCGATGCCGGGTGCACATTGGTCTCCTTTTATGTGTTGTCATCAATGTTAAATGTTTCTGTACGTCTGTTAATGACTCAGAATAAGATCTAGATTACACCGTACCCTCAACGATCTTCTGATCATTGCTCGCAACGGCGGCAGACATGAACTGCTTCATGCTCTCTCATCAGTTCCAGCAGTTCAACTGAAATCTATCTTGGATGAAGCACTGGTTGCATTCTTAAGAAATACGGATTGATTCAGACTTAATATCATTGTTGCATTCGCACAGAATAAACTTTATCCAGTTGTTAAAAACATCCCCCCAAAAAAACGATTCTTAAAAATTCCATTTATTAACAAAGGATTCGATCTTCTTAACATCTCTAATATTTTTCGGGATCATCGTGTACAAAGTGCTATTCCTCAATATTTTGAAAATTTAGAACCTCCTCTTATTTGTTACAAATATAAAAGACCTATTCGAAATTTCGTTTTTAACTACAACAAAGTTACATCAGATCCTAAAATACTTGAATCATGTCCTACTTCTTGAGAATGTGCAACATCTGAATATCTATATAAACCAGCTGGTCATATTATTACAGGTGACTTTTCAATTATCCAAGACAGGCAGCTCCGTGGTCTTCTCAAAAAAGGACCTAAGTATAGAATCCCGTCCAAGATAGATTTTATTAAATGTCGCGAAGTACTTAAGGAAGCCTTAGATAACTATACCAAACGATGGTGTAAATCGGAAGGAGTCGAATCGCATTCTCTGAATGACTGGAAAAACCTCATTTTGGACATTACTGACATTCGAATAGACAACTTCCACAGAAATCCTCATCTTTTTGAAAATCCAAGTTCTAGATCTGAAAGATATTTTAAATCCAAATTACGTAATTTACATGAAAAATTTGTCTTCGCTCCTGCAGATAAAGCAGCCAACAACACCATAATCATATGAAAACTTTACTATATATCAACTTTAGTTTCGGAACTTTCGTCTACAAATACTTATATCAAAAGCAATGAAAGTGTCCCTAACATTTTGAGCAAACATAGCAGTGAAATTTCTTCATTCAACATCCCTATTTCTAAATTGGATCTTCCTACAATATACTGCATACCAAAACTGCACAAATCTCCTTACAAATTTAGATACATTGCTAATTCTAGCAACTGCTCAACTACAAGTTTGTCTAGACATCTGACGTCAGCCCTAACGGCGGTAAAGGAACACGTTGCAAAATATTGTGAAACTGTTCTTAACAGGAATGATGTAAATTTATTTTGGTCTATAAAAAGTTCCGGGGATGTGATTGACAAGATAAAATCTAGAAATTTTCAAGCCAATACGATTGCTTCATACGATTTTTCAAATATGTACACCACGCTTCCTCACGACAAGATCAATGATCAATTGTCCAAACTCATTAAATGGTGCTATAATCGAGAGGGGAAAATTTATATTTGTACATCTGAATCAAAGGGTTTCTTTTCCGCTACAGAATACAAATCATACAAATCATGGACATGTAGCGACCTGTGTAGTGCCTTGTCCTTCCTCTTGGACAACATTTATGTAAGATTTGGTGAGAATCTCTACAAGCAGGTTGTAGGGATTCCTATGGGTACAAATTGTGCGCCTCTTGTTGCAGATTTATTTTTATACACATATGAAAAGGAATTTATTCAAAATCTTCAAAAGCAAAGAAAACATGATGATGTGAAATGCTTCATTAGTACTTCTAGGTACCTGGATGATATTCTTACTATCGATAATCCTGTTTTTGAAAAGTATAAAGATGTTATTTATCCACAAGAATTGACTCTAAACAAGGCAAACTTTACAGACACTGAAACACCATTTTTGGACCTAAATATCAAAATTGTCAATGGAGAAATTCACACAAGTGTATATGACAAACGAGATGATTTTGGCTTCAACATAGTAAATTTCCCCTGGCTTGACGGTGATGTCCCTAGATTACCGTCTTACGGTATCTACATTTCACAGCTCATCCGGTATGCTAGAGCATGTACTGATGTTTTGGATTTTCATAATAGAAATCTACAAATTACAAAGAAACTTTTAGGTCAAGGTTTTCGCTTTCACAAACTAGTAAAGACTTTCTGGAAATTTTACAAAAATTATGATCAACTTCTTTTGAAATTCGGACCCATAAAAGCAACGGAGTATATTACTTTAGGTATTTCACAACCTGCATTTTATGGTGACATAATTAACAAAATAAGAAGGATCAAAGGTAGACAGCATATGTATCGAAAATGCGTCAGAGTCATCAAACGCCTTTTATACCGTGGATATGATCCTTATGTCACCAGACGGACACTAAGCTTGGTACTTGACCAATATACAGTCTTGTACGAGCGCATTCTTAAGACTTGCACTCTGACTGACTGTGACGACGGGACTCCATGACGGGCCCTGTCCAAACCTCTTTAGAGAAGACAGGGCCCCGACCACCTGTCCTCTCTGAATGTCAGTCGGACTCCTCGGGTGATTACATACATGAGCTCGCTACAGCCGGCAGAGCACGGACTGTATTACGCATGCCCTCTTTTTATATCCATTTACATATTTATCTGTGTCTCTGGGGCCTCTGCGTTTCGCGGTCTTGTTTGTGTGACGTCATCTTACAGTGAGGAGGTTGTTTTACACCACATTTGTACGTTCTTCGAGACCTCTAGGTAACTGGAGAAGTGAGAGGGTTGTGCGCACGTAATCCAGGATAACCACACCGTCTGCTATTTAATTGGCAGATGGCCGTCCTAAGTCGGCACCGGTTGCCCATTGGTCTCGTTGGTTTATGTGTAGTCTTTTATGTTTCTATGTTGTGAGTTGGTGTTCCTTGTCCCTTTTGCGTCTCTTTCTGTTGGTATCTGTTCTGTGTTTTTTGCATGGGTGTTTTGGGATTTTGCTGTGGGTGCTGCAACCTAGTGTTGTTGGAGATCCCCTCCTTTCTTTTACGATTGTTTTGTATGATGATCTGGTAAATATTGTTGTGTCGTTTTGCGATTTGGAGTTTGTTTTGGTGTTATTTATGTGTCACTTTCTTGTGGGTTATTTTGCTGGGTGTGAGCAGGGTGTTCATGCTGGAGATCTTTTTGTTCCTTTTTTGATGACCTTGGGATTATATCCTCGGTAAAGCAGGCGACAGATTATTTTCTTACATTTGTGGTTGAAGTTTGATCTGCCTCTGATCTCTGTTGCGACGGGTGTTGCATGCAATCAGGAGACGCTGACCCTCCCCGGGCACCAGGTTTCACTTCAGAATGTTGTTCATTCCGGGGTTCGCAACCGTTTCGATGGGAATTATCACGATTTTGCTTTGCCTTCTCGACTTTGAGACTGAATAACGGTTAGGTACATCTTGATGTTTATTTGATCCTTCTTATTTTGTTAACTAGGTCACCGTTAAAAGAAGGAAATGAAATTCCCAATAATGCATACGCTGATGCTGGCGTTGTCCCAAATTTTGAAAGAAGTTCAGAATAGTTATTGTAAAATTTCCAAAAATGATTTTACAATTCTATGATATCTAAATCATTGACTTTCTTTGTAATTTGTTTATTTCTATCATGGAAGTCCGAAACATGGGAGCAAGCTTTAACGTATCTGATGAGCATAGAGATGTAAATGCCGTATGATGGCAAAGAGCTCCTCAGTGATTTACCTTAAAGTTTATAGGAAAAAGGAGGGGACGTTCAACAGGACTCGATTGCAGCACCCATGGCAAAACACCCAAATGCGTTATCCGAGTTAACAAACACAAAAAGAAACCAGAAAACCCAAACACCAAAGACAACATAAAACACTTACATCTCCAAACTTTATATAAATAACAAGACAAACTGGTAATTAGCGTTGTCTTAAGACGGTCCTCTGCCACTTTATCAGCTAATGGTATGGTTATCGTTGACTATACGAAAACAACCTTCCCGCTTTTCCTGTTACCGAAAGGTCTCGATGGACCAACAAAGAACAAAGCAGACACTCTGAATCATAAATGAAAAGAGACCAAAGTCGGCACTATGTGTAGACTGGTCATGTGATGTGATAGAAAGCCATTATTGACATTTATCCTTCATATTAGGAAAATAACCGGGGGTAAGGGGGTTGCCATTTGACAACGAACTTGTGCACGAAAGGAGATCTCAACAACACTCGGTTCGAGCACCCACAGCAAAACTCCACGACACCCAATGCCAAAGCACAGAGCAGACAAGCACAGAAAGAGACACAAAAGGGACAAGGAAGGGATGGACGTGTTTTTGTGAAGAGTTCGTCCTAGACTTTTTTCAACAGTGGCCGTACATGCAAACAGGAGACGCTGACTCTACCTAGGCGTCTGGTCTTAACCCAAACGGTGTCCGCTTTGGTTTGCATAACCTACCTGTTCTCGAGTTATACATGTAGCATTTGGAGCTTCGAGCACATTGCAGGTTCTAGCATGAATGCTAGTGTGTTAAATATGTACATGTAAGTGGGTCCTGCTGTGTTAAATGCCGGGTGGTGACTATAAAAGAAGACGGGTAAATTTTCTGCCATTTTCCCACTGACTGATGTAGGGTTAACATCTATGACCGCGATCTGATAGGTTCGATTTATCCATTATTCCCCTCTTAATTTTTGATTGACAGCTAAAGACGAATTGGGTTGGTGCATCTCATTAGTATAGTCAAGTTTCAATGTCTTTGATGCAATACAGCGCTCTTGACTCTTAGAACATCATCTAAGTAGCCGCCGCAATCACCAAAGCAGGTATACTATGCCTACCAACTCTACGTCACTCAGGTATGCATATTAATGACCATCCGGTTGAATAACCCGGTCCCTCTTTTTATGTGTTGTCATCAATGTTTGATATTTCTGTACGTCTGTTGCAATTGTTTTGTATGATGTTCTAGTGGATATTGTTATGTTTTTTATGTGTCACTTTCTTGTGTGTTTGTTTTGCTGGGTGAGTGCAGGGTGGTCATGCTGGAGATCATTCCTTTTCCTTTAAAGGACGGACTTTCCTTCCACCGGACTTGTAAACGTTTAAGTGTCGTATTCATTGTACCTTATTGTGATGTTTATATTTTCTATTTTCAAGTGACGCGCATTCGCCCTTTACTGGATGGATCCGACATTGACTGAATACAAGTAAACGTGTTTTTTATCCCCTTTTCTGCTGTTTGTATACGTGTTTATGATGGGTCTTTTGTCCATTAGTTTTGTGGCAATCACTCGTGTGTGATCCTCGGTGGTAACTAACTATTCTACGTCCAAGAATGAAGCAGTTAGGGCATATATCATAAAATAGTGCATGGGTATTCCCCTCCTAAAATATATTACTTCTTCAAGACCGATCGATGGATTGCCTCGGTATGAGTTTGCAATACAAATATACGCATACCCAGAAAATTAAAATATCCCAACTCTTAACTTTCTTGTACAGCATTTCAACCCGACTTTAATGCATCAGACACGTGTTTCGGATGTTTCGGATAACAAACTCTCATCAGTGGTACTTCAAGCTTAAAACAAAGGAGGGGATCTCCACCAACACCAGGTTTCAGCATCCACAGCAAAAGTGAATCTCAAAAAGTAAAAACTTATTTCAGTAGCGCCATCTACTTTGGTGTTTTTATCTATGTGTATTAATTTTGTAAGAAGTGCGCGGCTCTAAATTTCCTGTAAGGTCGATTTAGTAGCCTTGACCACAGAGCATTGGAGAGATGGTGCTAGCTATAGGATGCTCACTTCCTTTAATTTCGGTGATATCTTAGGATGAAATGAAAAGTTTCAAAAATAGCAAAGTAAGATTTAATGTGAAATTGATAAAGGGTCAAAACAAAGCTTCTTATTTTGAGGAAGAAGACTGAAAGGTAAACCTATTTATTCAATTTTATTAATATTGATCTTCTTTGTAAATATTTCATCCGTTTAAGTGACGAACACTGACTTTACTCCCTCGGATAGGCATACCCTGGAATGAAAAGGAAAAATACATAGACTATATTTTTACATTTCCTTGCATGCAAAGCGAAAGATTCTACCTCTTCTTACAGAATCCAACTTTTTTTTTACAGAAATGACATTAATGTTCAGGGATACTTATCCTTATTATTGATCTTTATGCATCTTTCACGTCAATCAAACGAAATTACGTCATGCTCGGATGTGATAAGAAATCGGAAAATTCTATTGGTAGATATAAATAAACTACTTTACATAATAATGGATTTGGAAAAGACATATTAACATATCTGTTTTTAAATCTTTGATTTTGTTCATATTCTCAGCCGCAAAAACGGCCAACAACACTGCAATTTGGACACCAAAACCATCCATATAGCAAAGTGTCGTTGGACGTTTCTACGGAATTAAGATGGTCATTACCGAATTCAATTACGTTGACTTGGTGCCATCACGTGTATCTTACCTTAATTAATTAGGTTACAATGGAGGTTCCACCTCGTCCAGACAGACGTCAAAATTGGTGTCATCATGTGTATCTTACCTTAATTAATTAGGTTACATGGGAGGTTCCACTTCGTCCAGACAGACGTCAAAATTGGTGTCATATTCACAATCGTCATTTGCTGCATTTCCAGGTGTATCGTCTGAGCCGTTTGCCCTAGATTTATTTAAAACAATAATGATAAATATCATTTGATATTTAACATGTATGTCGCTTGTAATATGCTAATAAGTATTTCAAAATCAAATGAATTTTGTATCGTAACTCATTAAAACATTTATTCAAAATATTCATTAATATATTCATTCATCTTATTTGATTTCATTCATTGACTAAAATATTCATTCATTTATTTGTTTTCTAGATTCGTTCAAATTGTTTTACTTTTCTAGTTTTCTTTTCTTTTTGTTTTTTTATTTGCTTGTTTGCTTGGTATTTTTTATTTGTTTGGTTTGTGAACAAAATTAACAGACTAACACAATAATGAAAACAAAATTAAATTAGAAACAGGAAACCCCCTTTTATAAGCCATGATACATGTAAGGGATTGACGTTAAAAGATGAGAATAGCAAGAAAGAAACTTTTTAAAGTAAAATACCCCAAATCGGCATCACATCTGTCCCTGTCCTCTCCAATCTCCAGACATCGTTGACAATTGGCCGCTGACCCTCCAAATCGTTTCCGACAGACGGTGGACAGAAAGTCGTCCCTCTGCTCTTCAATCTCACGGTCACATCGTACTCTCTCTATGATGAATCCGATAACTGATTTAAAAAAGAAATGAAATTATTCAGAACCTTTAAGAGATACATGTTTGGTGTTTTAATTTCGTATTTGGCGTTCTTTGGCTTTTTTGTGTCTCTAGTAATGTATGTTAACTGTTTTGTTTTTGTTTTTTCGCTGATTTGCAGTAGGTGCTGCAACCGAGTCTTGTTGGAGATCAACTCCTTTCTTCTATGCAATTACCATAACGGTTATTTAACCAAGACTGAAATTTGAATTCCATACACATGGTCGTATCATAAAAATAATGTCTTAATCACAAATTTAATTTTATTTTCATTATTTTTCATCCTTTGCTCTGTGGTTTCAGAAAAAAATTACTGGCAATTTGAAGCCTTATAGATAACTACATTCAGCAACCTCGTACATGTACTATATACCGCTGGTATTAATTAATTCAAGGACTTATAATAATTTCCTTCAGACTTTGAAGATATAGCAATCATTGCAAATCAAAGAGAATACTCACATGCCCAGATTGCACACAACGCTCTCAAGTTGACTGCTGGGTTAACAACTTGAGCCGTTGTCATGGGAACGAAACTCCCTAGAAACGTCGCTAGGGTAGCAACACAGATGACATAGATGACCTTCATGCTGAGTGGCTATGAGGTTAAAAACCCTCTTCAGATTCTGAAACAAAAAAATGGAAGTATAATTTAATTAAAATCAGCCACGTTTGTACTCACAAACAAAAAGGTGACAAGTGAACAAAATCATGGCTCAAAGAAAGGCTCTCGAAAGTGCTTCTATAGAAACTGAGTGTTCTTGATCTATAGGCACATTTTTTTTCATAAATCTTGGTTACATTGATCAATTACATAATACCTATATCATTCTTTTTCGATATCAATGCGTAAAAATAAAGTGCAATTAAAAGTAAACTGACGAAACAATGTTTTTCTTGACTAATTTTACAAGTGCAAAAAATATATAAATGGAGTAAATTTACCTTAGCCACTTGCGTTGTTTGTCATCAACGTTGGTTATTCTAGGTAGAAAAAAAAAAACACAGAGAAAATTCGATTCATTACGTAACAACATCGCATGGTAATTTTATGCCCTCAGCAATACAGTTTTCTCCAACAAACAGTATGTATACCCGGTACATTTCCGGGTGTTAATATCCTGTTTATACACAGAGCAAAATAAACATAATTATAAACAGTCCGTTAACAGTCTGTGTAGTAGCATGCTGCAAAGCCCTAAAAATCTGCTTTTATGCCCCCTGTATCGAAGATCGGGTTCATATTTTGTTCTGTTTGTCGCTTTCTTTGTTCGAAACATTAATTTTTGAACTACACGTATACGATTCAGCTTATGATAAGATATTTCATATTCATATTGCTTGCCACAAGACCTCCATTTGATATCTTGACATTTAAGTATAACATCGTAGGAAAAGACAATGTCTACAATATATCTCTAATCCTCATGGATACCATATTGGAATCTATCTGTGTCTTCATAGTGTATATCGAGGCCTCATTTTTCAAAATTTCAACCAAAAACTTAACCATGGACAAGACTTGTAAATCTTTGATATTACATACATGTAAGCATTGTGAGTAACAAGACCTTTCATTTAATAACTTGACCTTTGACCTACTTTAAGGAAAATGCACCAACGACAGTATCTCTACCATATTTTAAAATCATATTCATAGTGTTCATATTTTGCATGAACATTACTTCAAAAGAATTTTCATTTGTGTCCGTGACATTTGACCTTGACCTTACATTCTAGAAAAATACACTAAGTCTTACTCTCATAAATCTTCAATATTTTAAGGTAACATAGGAGTCCATACAGTTCTTTACAAAATCAGGAATTTTCGTAACTTTCATCACTGAATAAATTCTATTTTTTTTTTATATTTACATTGTATTATGTTTTCTAATATTATTTTTACATACTAAATATAAATTCAGAAACAAAGCTTTTCTAAATATAGCTAGAAAGAAGAACTACACAATCAAAAGTTACAAAAATTCCTGACATTTTTCTTCAGAATTTTTGAGAAACAGGTTGCTGCATTTTATGACACCCAAAGTAATGTCACTGTCTGACATAGTAAAATCAAAGATTACAAAGCTCACCTCATGGCAGCATTCTATCATGGCAGGAGTCAAAGAATACACAGTTTTGAATTTGAAAACCTGTCCTACTGAGAACCAACAAAAATGATACCACACAAAAACAAAATAGAAAAGGAAAGTAGAGTATTTCATTTATTGACCCAAATTTTGCCTGAATGGGTGTACTCTATAGATACCCAAATCCCCCTAATATATGCACCTATTCTGAAGCGGAAAATGTAGGTCATGACCTACATTTGAATGTAGATTTGTGATCTACTCATAAAGATGCATGAACTGTGAAAGTTTGGACTTCCCTGCACTTACAATAAAGGAATAAAACTTCTTAACATTGATACCCAAATCTTCCTAACATGTGCACTCAAGTGGAAAATGTAAGTCATGACCTACATTTGAATGTAGATTTTTTATCTACTCATAAAGATGCACCATCTGTGCAAGTTTGGCCTTCCTAGTACTTAAAATAAAGAAATAAAACTTCTTAACATTGACCCCCAAATCTTCCTAACATGTGGACTCAAGCGGAAAATATAGGTCATGACCTACATTTGAACGTAGATTCGTGATCTACTCTTAAAGATGCATCATCTGTGCAAGTTTGAACTTCCTAGCACCTATAATATGGAAATAAAACTTCTTAACATTGATACCCAAATCTTCCTAACATGTGCACTCAAGCAATAAATATAGGTCATGACCTACATTTGAACGTAGATTCGTGATCTACTCTAAAAGATGTATCATCTGTGCAAGTTTGAATTTCCTAGCACTTATAATAGAGAAATAAAACTTCTTAACATACTAGTGCGGATGCGGACGCAGATGACAGGGTGATAGCATAAGCTCCCTCTCACTTCGTGAGGTGAGCCAAGAATGATACACTGTTTCCTTCCTTTTATTAAACTTTTAAAATATCTGCATCAGTATTAATAATAATAAACATGACAACAGATCAGTAAAGTTACACATACTTTATTTGCACATTTTAAAAATTTGTACAAAATAGATTTCTTTAAATTTTCACAATTTGATATGCTGCTAATACGACCAAATGATTATAATGCACATACATTTGTATATAATGATTCATCATGTGGTACAGCCTTGAATGGTACCGTGAGCAAATATTTTGTATATCATACATATTGAACATAGTAAAACACATGTACAAGAAGACACTAATTGCATGTGAAATTCAAGGCGTGGCAAGATATTCATGCAAGGATGAAATTGACGAAGAAAATTTGTTTCATTACGTCACAACCTTGTACATCTTTTACAAGTAAAGACTGTTTTTAAGCATGGTAAGAGCTGTATTCTGGTGGTTAAATTTAAGTAAAAATAAAAACACTCAAATACACAAATTTTCGGCCCCTTGGCCTTCATCAAGTGTAAAAACAACGATCTATAACAGATTGTTATAGATCGGTGTTTTTACACTTGATAAAGGCCAAGGGGCCGAAAATTTGTTGTTATAGATCGTTGTTTTTACACTTGATAAAGGCCATTGGCCTGAAAATTTGTGTATTTGAGTGTTTGTGTTTTTATTTGTATCATCCCTTCTCTCTGGAAGAAATATTTTAATCTACTGCTAAAGGAGCTGATAAGATAAGGGCCGTTTTTAGCCCTAAATCTCGTGCCGTATTTCTTCCACATGACTGTACATATGCAGACAAAAGATAATCATTATTGAAATAAAATGTATTTGAAGACTTTTTGTATGTTTTACTTTTCGATGAAATACTAATAAGATTCTAAAATGAAGGTTCAAAGAGGTAGGGGGTACTCTGGTAATAAAACTGATAATATCGACCAAAAACATAGAAATTTTAGAATATTTTGCCTGAAATGGATAAACATTAACTAAAAGATATCAAATACATCTACATTGTATATCAGGAACACATATCGAAAGTTCTATTTCCTCTAATCGGTAAATAATGAAATCCGGAACTCAAAATGCGGTCTTATTTTGTATGTAATGGCTATAATAAAAGCTTTTTAGCGCGAAATACACATTAGCGGAGAAATCAACATCGCTCCTGCTTATTTCGTTCCTAATTGTTGTATATTTCATTCGATCGTATTTAGAACACATTTTTTGATGGATTAAGGAGGAAAACAGGTCAAATTTTCCATATTTAATGATCTTAAAGATCGATTATTTAACAAATGCACCCCCCTTCCTTTTTCGGTTTTTCGTCTCTGGGGTAGTGTTCCCCCGGAGATACAGAACCCCACTTTTCCAGAAAATTTGTATCATGGATACACACCTCCAGTATAAGTGGCATTCTGTATCTCCGGGGGGAACAATGTTCAAAAAAACTTTTCCGTTTTCTATTGATTTCTATGGGGAAAAGACAAGTTTTGACCCAAATATTAGCAATATTATACATAATAGATCTAAAATAACTTCAGAGTTTGATGGGACAATGTATTTGCATTAAATTAACGAACGATTTTTCTTAAAATTTCCATTTTCAAAATTCCACTTTTTAGGGCAGATTTTACGTCTTATCTTATCAGCTCCTTTAAGGATTCTGGTAATCTGAAAAGCGGATTTCTGCTTTGGAGTAGGAAAAAAATCATCTTAATTTGTTGACTTTACTTTTGGGGTTTTGCTGTGGGTGCTGCAACCTGGTGTTGTTAGAGATCCCCTCCTTTGTTACAGTGAGACAGACAGTCCAAATGATAAATGTATGACAAAAGACAGTGGGACAGACAGTCCAAATAATAAGCGTATGACAAAAGACAGAGTATTCAATGTAGTGTGCTACATGTACACGTGTAATTGGCAGTCTTTTAAATGACAACATACTGTAAAAAATTATTGTAACATTATTCCTTCAGCTTCAATAATTTATCTGTTATCATAAAATCAGAATGCTTTTAAAAATGCCATGCATAAATGTATAACAACATCAGAAATCAAATGGTGTTAATTTTGAAATCTTGAGTTTTTGTACAAAATAAATATTACTTTTGTTTCTAATCTCTGACAAACCATATTTGGTACCCCCAAAAATTTTCGGTTATTCGGTATAATGTAAATATGCATAAGGCTGATTGACAATATTCTGGTACATTGTATTCAGTATTTTTGAAAGGCAGAGTTACTTCCCATTTGGGACAGATTCTGACATAAACGAAACGTAACATCATTAAACTCTATGGAAACACTCCCTAAACTCTGGGAAATGACGGTGTAAAGTCGACGTTACCATACCATTTTCATGACGTCATGATGGTTTTACATCACATACCGTCTTAAATGGGAAATAACTCTGTATTCCACAAAGACTCAATAGAGTAAAGCACAGAAAAACATAGTAAACCATAGTCTAATGAATCTCTATACGCACCAATAAAATGAAATCACAACAGTTAAATTTGATAGAATTGACCCTTCCAAACCCTGGAAAAATTTGAGAAATTCCATGACGTCACAATGCAATTTCGATGTTTGACCGAGGTTCGAAGCTTGCCGAGGTAAAAGCATTGTGAAGTCACAAAATTTTGCAATTTTTTCCCACAATCGGAAGGGTCAATTGTAGAGGGTTCAGCAATACAACCTTTTCGAAAATAAATTTACTGGCAATAAATTGCAATGACGGCATTCATTAAAAATATATTTAACTGTATTGCACACTAAAATGTAAAATCACATCATGACCTCTGTGAAGAGGCAGGTGAACCAGGCGTGATATTTATAGTATAGTTTTGATTATTAATCTCTTGCTGTATTTGTTCATAAGGCACATTTTTGCCGTTACCATGGAAGCTTAGAATGTCACGTTTAGGTGTGTTCCAATCCTGCTCTTCACCGTCAGCGAACAAATTAAAGATAATACAACCAAATAAGTACACTCCGGCTGATATGTAAAACACGTACTGCCACTGATGCCGAGTCTCCTGAAATTATAAATAAATACTGAAAATTATAAATAAATACTCGAAATTATAAATAAATACTCAAAATTATAAATAAATACTCAAAATTATATATAAATACTTGAAATTATAAATAAATACTCAAGCTAAACTTTAAATTCTAATACTGTAACATCACATTGATCATTACAGTGCTAAGTCTTTAATTGAGTTTTGCTACCATTTGCTCCGCATTACTTGATCAGTATATTCTGAGTTTACACTAAGGGAGTTACGTTGTCAACTAATAGCACTGAAACTTTTCAGATTCATAAGCAGATGATTTATAGGTTCTTTGATGTTTCAAATTCCAAACATAGAAATTCAGTGGTATATCACGAGTGTTTCCAGTTTGCCCCCCCCCCTCCGAGAACTCTTATTGAATGTTGATAGACGTTTTGTGTATAGCAAACACAGTGAACAGATCTAAACTTTAATTTCAATTAGATTGTCAATATCTCTACCTGTATAAACAGTTCAAGTATACCATTGAGGGAGTTAGCTTTATTCCGTTTTTCCTGAGACTAGGGTCTGGTCGAGGGAAACCAGAATCATACTAACTCCCTCAATGGTATACTTTAATTGTTTAATTATACTGTCATGCGCTGTAGCTCTGCCCCATTTCGAAGCTATTTCCCTACGGAAAAAGTCTTCTCAACTTATGCACCCTTTGCAGGGAAATAGTCTCATCAGGCGAGTTACAGCTGGTTTTAATGAGTATCTTTTTATAGGAAAAAACAAGTAGAGGTAAAAAAATAAAACTTACATTACTATCAGTGAGTACACCTACAATGGCAGGTCCAGCAAACCCTGGTATAGTGGCAAACATGTTAGTGAAACCCATTAACGTCCCTGTAAAGTACAAGATGGCAAACATGTTAGTGAAACCCATTAACGTCCCTGTAAAGTACAAGATGGCTAATATGTTAGTGAAACCCATTAACGTCCCTGTAAAGTACAAATAATCTTAACAAATTCTCTGAATTCATGCAATTTTCAAATACACAGTACTGGTATAATTTAAGCCACTTGAAAATTGAAATGGAGCTAAGATCCTACAACAATGTGATGTACTTTTAAATGTTTCAAGCTCGCACCAATTACAGACATACATGTACATGCATATAGAAATGCTATATATACTTTATATAAAGGATATACATTTGTATGTCAGGTACAAGGTGAATTTCAATGCTTCTACATGAACATGAACATTTGGCGTATGTAAACTTTGCTTCATATTATCTCAACAGGAAACTTACCAGCATAATTTGGTGCTATATCTAGATGATTGACATTAAACCCTCCCATACAGAAACCGCCCAAACCCACAGCAAATGTCAACATCACTACGACTGCCGTACTGTTACAACCAGCAAACTGTACACAACACATCAGTATGGCAGGGGTCAGTAAACCTGAAATATAGGTCAAGGTTAACATGATGACCATGTCTGTACTGTTACAATCTGAACTGAACGTTGAAGTACATGTCAAGTCCCTGAATTACAACAAGTTCCAGTAAAACCAAGATATGGGGCAGGTTTTACCCGTTAAAATCTATTAGCAGATTCTTGAATCTAAATTCTGAATTAAAGGTCAAGTCAAACTCTGTTAAATTAGAATGTGCTAGTAATTTAGAAGTATAGGTCAAGGTCAAATTAATAAGAATGAAAAGTACTGGTACAGTGTGAAATACATGTATAAGTCAGATTCATAAGAACATCAAATGTTTAAAATAAGTCAAATTTAAGAATGTCTGCAGCTATTTAATCTAAAATATACATGTAGCATGTATAGGTCAAGGTTAGTTATAAAAGGTGAAGGTACGCAAGAAATAAAATGGAATGGAGGCGAATGCTACATCCATTATGCTAACCTGAAATTATTTCCAGGTCAAATTCATTGATCATATCTGAGTTTTAAAGATTTTATACAATATGGACAACTTTTTATTTTGAATTATATAAACAGCACAAAATGGTGTGAGAGACTCACAACACTAAAATAAATTTAGAACTCAAATTCTCAAAGCTCAACAGCTTTTTCTTTGGGAGACAATCAAAACTAACACATTACAAGCTTACATACATAAAAGAAGACAAGATTATATACATGTTACTTCATTTTTATGAGATTCCTTCAATAGTTTCAATTTCTATAATGCTCAAGAATACTACATTTCTGACTGAAACTGCACCATTTGTAGATAAACAGGTCAAATACATGTACATTATATTTACCAAATATGTCATAGTGTTCTACGATTCCATTACCCGTTACTCGAGGTAAGTGAAAATTGAGGTCGGGTAACCTGGAAAACTGAATGCCACTTACCCGTTGGCAAGTGAATTTTGAAGCACTATCCCTTTTATGATATACGTTTAAATAAATATGTTAGCACATATTTGGAGGGCACTTACCCGTTGGTAAGTTGTTTTTGAATAAAATCCAAGAACACTGATAATGAGTCTATTTAAAATCTAAACTAGTTAAACACTGTATACTTACCCACTGAATTAACAATTTTCCTAGTGTTTTTTGTCGAGAATATATGTCTCCTTCTTAAGAAATCAGCGATTTGCCCTGATGAATTCTGGGATATCCAGCAAACCAGATATGGTAACGCTGATATAAAACCATCCTGAAATTTTGGAATGAATCAGTAGGTCAAAAGTCAAGGTTTGGTTACATTTATGCACAATTGCCCTAGGGAAAGTTGACATGAAAATTTCAATGTAAAAACACACAAATTAAAAGTAAGGGTAAATAGTACTGCTTATATATTTTATTTTAAATTTGGACAGATGGACAGAGCACAAACCCTATTAGTAACCAATGAGCTACTCATTTAAAGTTTTTTGAAATTTTTTGAGACATGCATGTCAAAGGTCAAATCTGAACTGAGTTCAAGACACCTTCAGTAATGGTTCTTTTCTCTGTGAGCAAAAATATTGGAAAATTGCATAACTGAAAACTAATAGGGGGCTTAATTCTCTTAAAATACAGACCCTATAATGATAATAAAATCTTGAATAGAAATATCAGAAATCCAGTATCTACAGGAGAAAAATCATTAAAATCACTTTACTTATTGACTCACTAACCTCTTGTATGTTAAAATGTAGTATATTTTTCATGTAGGTAGGTAGGCAGGTAAGCATAGTGTAGTATCCCCAGTTATTGGCAAAGTGAGACGCAGTTATCGCCCATAACGGTGGGGACGTAACGATGGACTTCCATGGAGTGGTAACTCTCTGTAAATATACATGTATATTAAAACATTTGGAACTTATATGATGGGATTGATCAATCAGTATTCTAGAAAAGTAGATAATATTGAAAACATTAATTCTATAGTATACACCAATTAGCACCTCGAAAATCTTATATAATTTAAAATAAAAGATTTCATATTTCATATAAACGAATGAGACACAAATTTTGATGCGATATGAAATAGGTTTTCTCTAATGCTACATGTACAGTTTACTCTCGTTTACTCAAACTCGGATAACTCGAATTTCCGCTTAACTCGAACTATTTTTAAAAGTCCCGTTTCTCTTCCATTGGTTTCTATGCATTGTTCCTCCTGATAACTCGAATTCCGATAACTCGAACTTTTCATTAAGTCGAACTAATCTTTAGGTCCCTTAACTCATTTTACATTGAAATTTCACCTGGATAAGTCGAACCACAAATAAATTTTAATTCTTAGACGAAAATAGATTAATTTTTAAGGCGATCAGTGGACAGGCAATTGATACTTTCTTGTTATGGAGTTGCATTACATACATTTAAGGTAACTTGATCTTTAAAAGAAGACAACGCAAACGTTTGTGAATGGTGATAAAGAAAGGGACATTAGTTTTATTAAAAATCGATCGCTGGTCATGTACTCAGTAAGTCGAACTCCTGATAAGTCGAACTTTTTCTTATGGTCCCTTGAAATTCGACTTATCGAGAGTAGACTGTATGTCACAATGATTAAGAATGACTGAGAAAGAAAATCTAATGTTATTACATGTATATGAAGTACACCTCTTTTCCAGTCACATGAGCATATCCAGCAGTAAAAAAAGGCTTGCATGATATTGATACCTTTGATCTGAGCGGTTCTTTGTACAGTCTTCTGCTAAGCTTGTAAAAATTGTCTAACAAAGTATATGATTCGCCAGTAGAATTTGTCAAAGATCAAGTTGATAGTAAAACCTGTGTTTGTGAAACACAAATGCCCCCTTCGGCATCTTTATTAGTATTCAAGTATTAACACCATTTTCTATTCAGTAGGTGAAAGGTCAAGGTCATGAGGTCAAAATTATAGGTATCAATGAGAAGGTCTTGTCACAAGAAATAAAACTGTGAAATATCAAAGCCCTACAACTTACCATTCAAAAGTTATGCCCAATGCTAAAGTTTTCAAAAGTAGGTCAACGGTCAAGGTTACAAATGTTGGTATCCATGGAAAGGTCTTGTCACAAGGAACACACATGTGAAATATGAGAGCTTTATCACCTTTATCCATTCAAAAGTTATGCCCAATTTTAGAGTTTTTCAGACAAACAGACAGACAGACAGACAAACAGACGGACAGGCCATATACTATATGCCGCCGAATCTTTTTTTCCAAGAGAATAAAAAAATATTTTCAGAAAGATTGTTTGTATCACAATTTTGTTTCAAAACCACTATTAGGCCAAAAAAAACTTGTTATTACTTTCTCAGGCACTTTTTCAAATTATGATGTGGCAAGGAGGTTTTTTTTCTTAATGGGATTCAACACATGAACAAAATAAGATCGTAACGGCCGGTGACGATGCTCTCATAAAGTTGGTGCAAGGTGCATCCTTCACTATATCCACTGATGATCGACCAAGGGAGTATTTGAGTGGTGCCTGCATGATTTGCACCGAGAAAACATTCACCTTTAACTCATTTTTACGCTTTAATGTCCCAGTCAATTGAACGCTTTACGCAAATGTAAAACACAGAAAAAAACGGAACCGAAAATTTCAGAAAAAGTGCTAAAAAATTCCGGATATAGTGCGTATTTTAGTGATGCGGTGGTGCCTGAGAAACTACTAATTAATTTTGTTTGGCCTTAACAATCTATCCCTCCCTCCATTAACATCCAAACTTACCTCTCTAACTCCTACAGATTTCTCTATGTATTCTCTCTCCTCTTTAGAAATTCTGGGATGTTCTGCGGGAGTATCATGTACTACTAACATCCAGACAGCAAACCATATACAACCTAAGGCACCTGAAAGTGTAATGTCAAAATTACAGAACTGATGACAGAAAATTTTATTAGTCCCCTACTGGCTCGCCGGAGAGGACTTATATGTACATTGTTTTTAATACAGTTGCCATTATGATATTAGTAATATGCTTTTTATCTAATAAGTTGTATTGTTTAGGAAATAGCAACTAGCTAGCTGTGATTTGTTGTCCTGTAATTCCTCGAGTTGCATGAACCAATCAAATTATCACCCAGCTGTGAAGCGGTGAGGAGATAATTTGATTGGTTCACGGGACGAGGGGAATTACTGGACAACAAATCACAGCTAGCTAGTTGTTATTTCTATTCTAATATTTTTCTGCACGAGCTCTATAGCACGTGAATGGGTGGAGCTTAGTGGACTAGAAATCTGTTGGAGATTTTACATCAGGCTAGTTCTATAGTACATATAGGGAGAAAATTTCAAGTCATGTTAGAATAGAAAACATGCACCATGGAGAACAAAGCAATCCAAAATATTACAGGCATTTGTTACGCTCTGAACAAAAGCACAATGAACAAGAAGTGACATCAATTCTTGCTAAGAGTACAAAGAAGTAAATTCACTTACCAAAAACATAAAATACAGAGGGCCAGCCTCCTAGAAAATCACTGTTACAAAGAATCCCTGATAAAGGCATGGAGAACACTGTACCTAACTGAGCACCTAGTGGAATGAAGATCAATTAAATTGTAGCATGTGTAGTGAAAAAAAAACTTTAAACAAGAGGACAAAGTGGGTTCCTAAAGATTTCAAGAAGGCAAATTAGCATGATTAGAATTATTCTTTTTTTATTTCAGAATATATTTCATGCAAATTTCTTAACATTCTTTTATTAGTTGACATGATGATTGTGTTTAAAATATTCACCACAACTTTTATTTGAAATAGTATTACTAGTAGGCATTATCTCGAAAAACTTTACTTGAAAGACATGTAAGGCGAGAGGTTTTCTTTACAATTTACCTGAAAAAAACTTTCCCTATGTTAACATACATGTACATGTAATGACTAAGTACTCAAAACAAATGTAAACTTGCTGATACTCATACCTGCATATGTGAAGCTACTGAGTTTACTTCTCTCCCACAGTGGGGCCCAGTGTCCCCATATAGCATTCATAGCTGGGAAAGTCACACCCTGTGAGGAAGTAAAGTTATTTGGCTTCAACGGATGACAATCTATAATGTTCATGTGTTACCATAATTAAAAGGAACTTAATATTCACAATCAATTTTTCTTTGTTAACATAATTGCTTTCAAGCCTTCTATTTTTTTAATCTCGTTTGAAATTTTTCTACAGAAATGACAATTTCATGAAATTAAACGGATATTGTAAAACATGCAGGCAGATGGAAAAACATAATTGACACATTTGATGGTTTTTACCATATCTGCATGGCTAAATGGATGGATGTTGATAGTAAGCCAGAGATACTTATTCCTCATGGTCTCATGATCTAATCTCCATTGGGGATTCACTTGTACTCTTTTGCAGATTGTTTCGGTTGTTTTATTGGTTTTGTAGTTTCGATTTGGTATGCTCATTGATTATGAGTTCTGGAGTCTCTCATATTAGATCTTATGACTTTCATCCACTAAACATGCTAAAACACTTGTTTGTCACATGTAACAGGCAAAGTACTAAATCTGGCCACACCAAGACCATTAAAACTAGAAATACATACCTCACCAATGCCTTCTATCACTCTGAGAGCAATAAGGCCACCAAGGCTCCATCTTGCCACGATTGGTGTCAGCAGTGTGAGCACTGCGGTACAGAGGACACAGAGACCATTAAAACTACACATACATACCTCACCAATGCCTTCTATGACTCTGAGAGCAATAAGGCCACCAAGGCTCCATCTTGCCACGATTGGTGTCAGCAGCATGAGCATTGCTGTACAGAGGACACCGAGACCATTAAAACTACACATACATGTACATACCTCACCAATGCCTTCTATGACTCTGAGAGCAATAAGGCCACCAAGGCTCCATCTTGCCACGATTGGTGTCAGCAATGTGAGCACTGCGGTGCATAGAACACCGAGACCAAACAGTTTCTTTCCACCAATCTTCTCACCGAGCCAGCCTCCTGGAATCTGGGTCAAGATATAGCCATAGAAAAACGCACCTAGTATCTGACCCTGTGTGTTCTCTGACCAGTTAAATTCACCCTGAAAATTATGAAAGAGCGTATGAAAGCTTCATAGCTAAGTGTAATAATCATTGTGTAACCCGATTTAAAATACAGCATCAGGAATAACATGAAGATAATTATGATATGCTATATACATGTACATGTTTGATATTCAAGTCTTTTTTATTTCCATAATTTTCAACCTTAAAACACATTCATTACAAATGTTATACACAAGCTAGTTAGGTTAGGATAGGATAGGATTGGATTAGGCCGAAGAGGAAAGAATTACATACAGCTTAGGATAGGATTAGGCTGTAAAAATTCAATCCACTTTCCTGCATCCTATCCTATCCAATTTGTTGTAAAACAGGAGGGCTGCAGGACTGCACATAAACTCCTAATGCTGTAAATCAAGCAATACGATGAAAAGTTAAGTAAATAGGTTTTTTAACAACTCACAGTATTTTTCTCCGTAGTATTACTAAGATGAGTGACAGGACATTCTGTAGATGTGCTCTCATTGGCTGCTGATTTAGTGCTGTTTACCATGGCAACCAGAGCCACACTCAAGTTCACACGTAAACAGTAGACGTTGAAGAAGCCCAGAAATGCCATGAAAGCCAGTACATGGCGGGATCCAAAACACTCTCCTACAGGGAAAACAAGTTCAACATGTTCAATCATACTTTATTTCAAATCATGAAAAAGGATTGGTTAAAGTTCTCACAATATTATATACAATGTGAAAACAAGTCTATAAAACTTTGATAGAAAATCACTTGATAAAGACATTTTTTTTATATTCAAATTAAATAATGATTTGAAAAGTTTATATGTCAACAAAATCTCCTTTTAGTGAATGAAAGCTCAATAGAATATTGTTCGTAATTCAAATTTGTAATCTCATTTTTTTCAAATATAATTCATTTAACCCTCATTCATCAATATAATCTTTATACAAGTATTATAATTACATATTACTTTTAAAATTTCTTTAAACTTGTCCATTATTGTACAATCATGTACATACTAAAAGGAACAATTGAAAAAGAATAAAATGACCATCTCACCCTCAGGTGGTTTAATTTGATGATGACTTCCCAATAGTTTTGTTTTCTCCGTAGACGAATCTAGATCTTTCAAAGAGTCGGTTGGCAACGACTTACTTTCAGAGGCCACCATGTTTAAAACTATATCAATCTTACACTTCTAATATCTTCATTCAATATCCACACATTATCACAGACACATCAAATTTTTTTGTCAAAATGTAATCCCTTTCACAAAACTTTCAATCCTATTCAAATCCTTCCCTCCTTTTACATGCACTTTTAGGTTACTCTTTACTACAGTCTACAGTACTAAGCTAGCAGAGCAAACTAGGCCAAATATGAAAATAAGTCATATTTTCACGTCAGATAAGACTGACATACATGTACTGCTCAGTGCATTTTCACAAGATAACATATAGATAACTGGTCAAACTGTTAGATTGTCTATTACACACATGAATTAATAAAATCCTCCCCCTTTGTAATCAGCTGACTGACTCTATTTTGTTTATCAACACGTGCCCTTTGTACCTCCTAAACTTAGAGATTGTAGACAAAGAAAGATAACTCTAATTTTATGAGCAGACATAGAATAACAAAACCATGATTTTTTCAGACAGTCAAACAAACAGGCTTCAGACAAATTACTTAATCACAGGCAGGAAAATGCTTTAACATCACAAATGAAATCTTTAAAGTCATAACATGGTTTATTCTTACACATAATATATTACAAAGTATGTACTTAACTATTGAAGAACTACATATGTATTTTTTCTTTCTAATTCTTCTACGAATATCAAAATTAACTTTATATAATATATTCTTTCACGTACATCTACCTACATTGAAGTGTATCCATGTTGAATATGCAGTAATTCCATGACCAAATATAAATGCACTGATGCAATTAACATTGTCAGGTTGTGACACCAGTGGCGACAATTTGTGTTTCCTTAATAAAGCTCCCAAAAATAAACATCGAATTAAGCCTTCGTCTTCTAATAATTGTATTGCTTGATCAGAAATGACTTTTATTGTAAACTCTTCGTCTGAATAATTCAATTTTGTTTGATTTTTCATATGGCGTCCAGCCCAAAAATCTTGACTAATAAAGTGTACATTACGTATAATATAAAGATATTTAAACACAATTATACAAGCCAAAGAAGCTGAGTTAAATCTGTAACATATATGTACATGTATGTACGCTGCACTTTTTGTTCATCCATCTTGAGAATAACAGTAAACTTGGAGTTTTATTTCGTTGAGATGAATTTCCTTAACTCTAACCACACTGTTTCCATGGCAAAAGACAAAGATTGTGATTTGATATGTTCCCTCCATTTTCTCATCTGATCTGCTTCAGTGTTTATTTAGCTGAAATGAATTTCCTCAGCTCTAACCACACTGTTTCCATGACAACAGACAAAGATTGTGATTTGAAATGTTCCCTATATTTCCTCATCTGATCTGCTTCAGTGTTTATTTAGCTGAAATGAATTTCCTCAGCTCTAACCACACTGTTTCCATGGCAACAGACAGAGGTTGCGATTTAAAATGTTCCCTCCATTTCCTCATCTGATCAGCTTCAGGCTCTTCCTCTGTAATACATATTGTTACCTTTATCCATTATATCTCTTTGTTAAAACTCTTTAGTCAAGAAGTCCCAATATTGAAATCTTTGGACGGAGCGGTCAACATTTTCAACAATATTGAACTGGTGGTCATTGTTACAAGCATAGGTAATCAGAGATTACAATGCTCACCTCTCGGAAGCATCTTGTAATTATGGCAGCAAAATATGCAAGTTTGGTGCATGTAAGGGGCTCATCTCAGCATCCCAATATATTTCTCGACTTGTACAAGTTTGGTAACTGTAGCATCAATACTTTGTCGGATACATACTGAGCTACCTCAAAAACTTTAACCAGATGAGGAAAGGGACACCAAGGGTATAGCATAAGCTCATCTGAATTTCATTGAGGTGAGCAAAGATTATTGTTGACCGATTTGCTTTTCCTTTCTGCACACATTTTCTCTTAAAGGTGAAATATATGGTCTTGCAGTCCTTTCTTTGAATATTAAAGGAACTTTCAAGGTATAGCAAAACATTTATTGACGGGAAATTAGGCAACATACAACCTCAGCTATATTTTATCTTCAAGTCCAACAAATCATATCTTGCCCTGATCTCAAGTTAATATCCTGATGGTGTTTTTTTTTTTTTGCCTAGCATCTTTGAATAAAGAGTGTTGACACAAAAACAGAATATTATGCCAAGTCAATCATAATTTTGCTGACAGTTATTCTATTTCTTTGACCTGAAATCCCGTTTAAATAAGTTCACATCATGTAACACGTGCATCATCATTTAGAGTAAAAAAATCTGAAATCACCAGATTTGACTATTGATTCCAATTTACTTAATATATATACTAATTACTCCTTACCTTCAAACTCCAAAGACATGATAACTTGTGTAGGTATTATTTTCAGTATGTTGGCGTACGTCATCTGCACTTCAAGGGCAAATGACCACTCCGCTCCGCCTATTCTAATCTCGATATAGTCAGCAGGAAGGGTCATAGATAAGTCACAGGAAATCTCCCCTAGGATTTCCTAGAAAATATAAGAATATCAAGAAAATATAACAATATCAAGTTTTGTTTAATCATTCTTAAAGCTGGTGAAAACATCAATGAGCATACTTTACATCTGACTACTTGAGTAAAAACGAGAGAGGACAGCTATTCTTTTAAGGCAGGTAGATGTTACTTACTCGAAGGTCAAAGGTCACAGGGTTAAAGGTCACGATTTCAAATAAAAGCTCTAAAGAAATGAATTTTATTTTTTCTTTTCTTTTGATGCAAGTATTACCAGAATAAAATGGACGAAAAACTACATCAATGCGCTAAGCATCTTTAAAAGACAGGCTTAGAAAAAGTCAAGTTACCTTTACTAGATTCGCCTCCTCCCTGCGTTTCACATAAGCTTGTAAATAATCACTGACGTGCATCAGAAAGAGTTGAGTGTTGGTCTTAAGATGTTCCTTTTCTAGATCCACCAAAGGTACAAAACAAGGAAGGTCATGTCTGCATACAGTTAAACCAGCATCTGACTGGGCAAGCTCCATGAAATAACTCTCCCTCACAATATTTCTGTGTGATGTCTCAAAGCGCAGCGTTATTTTATTACCATCAGAATTACTATCTAAGGCTATGCTGGAAATGCCTGCAACAGAAAGAATAACATTTCTAAAATTCTTGCTGTGATTTATAAATTTTTATCACAATTTTGAAAGCCCTTGATGTACAAATCAGTACAAAGCAATGTAGTATCAATATAGACAACGCCACCATAGCATCTCCTCGCAACTGCATATTCTTCGCTATCAGCAAATGCATTTTAAGCCTTAGTCAACAGTGACCTTGACCTTTGATTCTTCAATTTCTTGACCTTAAAGTTTTGATATTTCTATGATGAATGCTGTATTTTCTATGCTTTTTACAAGATTTCTAAACCTAAGCCCACAGTGGCCTTGACCTTTGACCCTTGATCTTGAAAATCAATAGGGTTCATCCTTTCCGGTTTGATGTTTCCATGATGATTGCTTTGACATCTATGCTTCTCACAAATATTGTACATGTAAGCCCAAGTCCATTGTGACCATCACCTTTGACCCTTGACCTTGATGATCGATAGGGTTCATCCTCTCTTTATGGGAGACATTTGTGGAAGGTTTGATGTTTCTATGATGATTAAGGACCTGTAACGTTAAGAGCCGTAATCTGCCCAAATTTTACTTGCGATACCAGCTCTACTAGTATTATTTAAAATGTGTCCTGTACATGAAATTATTACATTTCAAGTATCTTTAATCAAATACAGTAGTTTTATTGACATAATTATGAAGAACAACCTATATTTTTTCGTAGAAGTGAGGGCGGGGTTGTCTTTTTAATGATATAAATAATGCGAGTGACATGTCGAAAATTTTCTAACAATCGGTCGCTTTTGTTGATCAAAATGTTAAAATGAACTACAATGAGAAGATTCAATAAGAAATATCGTGCTAAAACATGATTTTCTCCAAATATTATATTCCGGATTTATCGATCAGACCGTAAACACATGGCCAGAGATATATAATCGAACACTCACTCTCACTTATATTGTACAAAACAACGCCGTCGTTATAAAAATAGTTTGAATAAGCTTTTTTTCACTATATTATATCATATTTCTTTTACATTTACCATAATTACATTTTCAAAATACATTGTGAATGTTACCGAGGATGTTTATAGCATTTTTCTAAGATTTTCTGTTACTTCAGTTGTCAACACTAATTGTTAACTTTTATTGCGAGGGGTCGTTGAATTATCAATGCCCAAAATTAAAATAAAGGATTTTGTTAGAGAAAAAGTAAACAACAACGAATATTTTTGTTGAAAATTGATTAATTAGAAACTATTCTTAAAGAAGTTAATTATTTGCCGAAATCGAATCAAATGCCAATTTCTAATTCTCTGTTAATTTCAAATCTTTCCTTCACCCCTACCCGCCCAGTCGCATTTTCGTAAATTGACTATTGTTCCCCCCTTTGGAACACAGCTCCGCTTTTACAGAAAATTTGTATTCTGAAAATACATCTTAGGTAGAAGTGGTGTTGTGTTCCAAAAGGGGGAACGATATTTTATCGAAACTTTTCAGATTTTCATTGATTTCTATACGAAATAAGCTCATTTATACTCAAATATCTCTCTATTAGAGCAATTTTATGAAAAAAATTTCTTCAGATTTTGAAGGGGTTTTATCTTTTAAAGTATTTCACCCACTTGACTAAAGAAATGAAGTACTTTAAAATTTCATTATTTTTGGGCAGATTTAACGCCTTATCGTTACAGGTCCTTTGTCTTCTATGCTGTTAATAAGGATCCGGACACACCCCCTAACACCATCCCTCACAAACACGGATGCACAGCAGCCATGCTATCAAAACACTTCTTACCAGTGGACACACACCCTAACACCAGACACGGATGCAGGGCAGCCATGTTACCAGTGGACACACACCCTAACATCACCCCTCACAGACAAGGATGCAGGGCAGCCATGTTACCAGTGGACACACACCCTAACATCACCCCTCACAGACACGGATGCATGGCAGCCATGCTATATCCCCTCCGCAACAGAGTTGTGAGGGAATAATTGAATAAGATGTGTTCACCTATTTATGAATATGAAGCCCTGCTGGCCCCAGATAGAATAGTAGAGATATTAATGAATTACTCAAATACAAAACTCAATTTCAAAGGTCTGATGGTCATGAGATCAAAGCACTTGTTACCATTGCAAATGTCTTTTCACAAGAAACACACCAGTGGAATATGACAGCTCTATCAGTCATGGTCAATGTTAAGTCTTTGAAGACAAACAGGCGGACAGAAAGACCAAAGAAAACTGTGTATGTCTGAATCTTTGATTATGGGGCCATAAAGTACATAACAGAGATGGTGACAACATTCACAGAGATGGTGACAACATTCACAGAGATGTGACAACATTCACAGAGATGGTGACAACATTCACAGAGATGGTGACAACATTCACAGAGATGGTGACAACATTCACAGAGATGGTGACAACATTCACAGAGATGTGACAACATTCACAGAGATGGTGACAACATTAACAGAGATGGTGACAACATTCACAGAGATGTGACAACATTCACAGAGATGGTGACAACATTCACAGAGATGTGACAACATTCACAGAGATGTGACAACATTCACAGAGATGGTGACAACATTCACAGAGATGTGACAACATTCACAGAGATGTGACAACATTCACAGAGATGGTGACAACATTCACAGAGATGTTGAAAGTCACTGTTTGAAATTTGAAATGATCAGATGAAAACAGATCTTTACCAGTCCAAATACTAGTAATCGGTAAAAATTCTTATGAAAATTTTTTTTTCCTCTTTTCAAAACATGTAGATTGTTCTTCTTCAATTTAACGTGTCTATGTGGCAGTTTAATCTATATCTATTTGGATAATTTAATTGAAGAAGATACAAGTCTGAATGAGCAGCTACATAGAAATTCTTTCAACATCTCTGCATTCATTTACATCTTTCTTTTTTACCGACAAACTGATAGCACGAAAGCTTCAGTTTCTCTCTGAGTAGCATCTCCTCAGCAGCAGCCAATCTAGCTCCTCCCACTTCCTCCTCTGGCCCCTCCCCTTCTGCCTCCTCTTCCTATGAAAATTTATAAGTTTGTATTAATAGTAGTCCATCATGTACGTTTACATATACATTGTACCTAACTACTTTCTGATATTTGATATATACAATGTATACTAGTAATAGTATCATGCACAAAACTGCAATAAGCAGTGCTTTATCTTTTAATTACATGTACATGTAGCACAAAATGTATAATAATGATTTTACATGTACTATTTTAAAATTTAAAAAAAATTGATTTCACTTTAAGATTACTTTGTCTTCTATGCTGTTCACACACAAATACAAACACACATGGCAGAGATACTTCATATAAATCCCCTCAACAAAAGAGGTGAGAGGATGAAAATGAGATCATCAATGAAGAAAATGAGATCATCAATGAAGAAGCACATACCATCTGTTAGTTTTCTTTGTAATTCTTCTCTTCTTGATTTTAGTACATATACACACAAAAACACATGACAGGGATGCTAATCATAATGATCATGCCCTTCCGCAACAGATATAAAATAAAACATAGAGTAATCAAAGATTACATAGCTCGCTGTAGCAGGTTTTTATAAAAAATCAAATAACTTCTAAAATACAAAAAGTATTTTCATGGATTCTATACATTTAATATTAGTCTTATCTCTTAGAAGTTAGAGAGCTAAAGATATTTCCAAAGTATGAGTAATTAAGAAGAAGGTAAATGGTAAAGGTCAAAGTCCAAGGTCAAGGTCACTGGGTCAAAGGTCATGGTCTCAAATGAAAGGTCCCATCATAAGGAATCTACATGTGAAATATCAGAGCCCTAACCCTTATAGTTCAAGAGATATAGCCCAGGTTAATCTTTTTGAAAAGTAGGTCAAAGTCCAAGGCCAAGGTCACTAGGTCAAAGGTCATGGTCTCAAATGAAAGGTCTCACCACAAAGTATCTACATGTGACATATTTAAGCCCTACCCCTTATAGTTCAAGAGATATAGCCTAGGATAAAGTTTTGTCTACGGACAACGACAATGATGACGACGACAACGAGGGTATGGCATTAGCTCTCCGGACTTTTTCGTCCCGAGGAGCTAAAGAGAAGAAACACAAACCATCTGTTTGAGAACGCTTAGTTTTCTTTGAAATTCATCTCTTCTTGATTTTAGCTGACTGATTCTCTGAGCATATGTACATGTTGTTAGTTTCCCATTTTCTGCAGGTTCATGGAATTCCAGATTGTTGGTACAAGTATCATGATGATTTTCCAAATTTTCAAGGCATTTGAACACACCTAGATGGAAAGAAAATCATGTAAGATGATGTCATTCAGAATCTAATGTAAAACTAAACATAAGTGTATGGTTCATCAAAAATGCATAGATAATCTACCTCATTCCAAATTTCTAAATTCGGTGGCTTGCCTACACGTATACCGAGTCCAGGGATAATTTTCATGGGCTGCAAAATTGAGAGAATCTCTTATAATTTTCACAATTCTCTCATAGAAATTCCCGATTTTAACAGATTCTCATATAGAAAATCATGGCTAAAAGTGTACAATATTCTCATCAAAAGAAACAGCCAGAATTACATTGTATGGTATCCCTGGTATAATATACATCAATTTGTATGTATAAAATGGATATTTCCTGAAAATTTCATCAAAATCTATACATCCGCAGGCTTTCTACTCTACCTTGATGAAAAAGTAGGAAAAAAGTAGGAGTAGTCTATGAAAAAAAGTAGGAAAAAAATAGGAAAAAGTAGGAATTAATAGTGGAAAAGTAGGAATTTTCCATCACTTTTAGCGACAATTTTCAGTAAGTATGACCCACAAATCAAAGAAAGCAATGATTGTAGACTGGTAATGTTCATCTTTGAGGAAATCACAGAGAGAACTAAGGACATATTGATTTTTCATGTAAAATATGCAGAATGGGCTAGCGAAGCGAGCCTGAAATTTTTTAAGAACTTTGAATCAGATGTCGATGACAAGTGAAGCAAGTAATTTTTTTACTTTTGAGATGAAAAAGTAGGAATAGTAGGAGGTTTTGAAGAAAAAGTAGGAAAAAATAGGATCAAAATAAAAAAGTAGGAAATAGTAGGAAAAAGTAGGAAATAGTAGGAACAGAAGAAAGCCTGCATCCGTTGCCGAGAAATTTGAAATTAAAAATCTCAACTCGGCTTTTCCCGACTTGGACTTGGACTACCACTTTTAGTGTGCACCCTTTACGGCCTGGGGCCTGGGACCTTTGAAATTGGGAAAAATCAGGGTTTTTTCTAGCCCCTGATATCAGGGGCCTGGGCCAATGAAATTGGGAATTTTACAACATTTTAACCTAAATTGGGAAATAAATTTCAAACAAGAAAAAGATATAATATATTCATGCAAATTATCCCTTATCATATCAATTATCTACATTTTGAATCCTTCCTTGAGTTAAACAAACACAACATGTTTGTTCCACTTTCACTTTGCTTTCAGTTAATAATACGTAAATTGGAAATGAATTTCTCGTTTGGAGAAAAGATTAAATTGGGAATTTTTAGGTCTAAAATTGGGAAAAAGTACCCCTTTTTGACGTTTGGAATGGGGCCGAATTTCTGCCCCCTACAGACCCTAAAAAAATCCCTGAAAATAGCGTTGTTTTGTCATAAATTGGGAAGTATATAAATAGATTTGGATGCCTTTTCATTTGAAATTTGCATTTTCAACTCATTATTTTTCTAATTTTCCATGAGGTTTCAACTTGGGAAAAATGGTCCATAAATTGGGAAAAAAAGGAAACTATTTTTCATTGGGAATATCAGCACCAAATCAAGTAGATTGAGAGATCTGGAAATGTAAGTTTTTTTCTCATATCAGGTACATGTTTCAGGCTCACATAAAAATCGCGGACTGAGCATAGTCATAATACCTAGATCTCGGTATCCGTAATGCGTCATGTATGGGAGAGATTACTTTCAGAAGGGAGCTCAATCAGGGAGTTTGCACATCACTTTTGAGTTCATACTGATTAGAAGTAGTGTGGATCGAGTCATTTATGGAAATCAATAATTTGTGTCAGGTAACCTGTGTGTGTAGCTGTATGGCATACTGTACTGTAACAGGGATAATTCTGGCTGTTTCCTTCGATGAGAATTGTACGTTTATAGCCATTTTCTATGAGAAAATCTGTCAAGATCAGGAATTTCTATGAGGGAATTGTAAACATGGTAAAAAATGAGAGATTCTCTCAATTTCGCAGCCCAAAATACCTGCTGTAACGTTTCAAAAAGTTATCACGAGTGATATATTTCTTGTGAGAAAAATACCTCTATCTTCCATATTTCAACAGTTAAACGTTTAAAGAAGAGCTAAAAATGTGTTGTCAAAATTTCCTGTTTCTTCGAAGTCCGCGCCAAAATATTACCGGATACGACAACATCGTCAATATATTCTGCTCCAATGACGGAGAATCGATTCCGGTCGATCAAGGTAAAACTTACGGCTCCACCATTCCTCAAATATGAAATACCTCCATGAAAAAAAATTAGGATGATTATATGTATAAAGTCGCTGCCGTGTGTTGCTTAGAACTGTCCGTCCGAGTTTTTTTTATATATCAGTCTACTTATATTGGTTAGCCCGCCTTCTGGATGATTGATAAGTTTAAAATAAAATAACATTTTGTGTTTACTTATAAGTTGAGAAAATGCATATCCTTTGATCTTTTTTTTTTTTTCTTTTTGTTTCAGTTTTACTTTGTTCTTCAAAAAAACTTATAATTTTTGCCGGAGTTTTCAAAGTTTTGGTACGATTGGAACCTCCCCCCCCCCCCCCCCCCCCCCTCATCCAGCGCGGTGATCTGCGCACGGTTAATAAGAAAGATCATGATATGGTGATGGTGTGATCTTAAAAAAATCTTAAACGCAAGTCTTAAGATTAATAAATACAGAGTATTTTTCTGTTATTTTCAATGAAATCCGTTAAAGTCTCACAATTTCAAAAGCGCAGTTCCAAAGGGTGGATTCTACAACTCGGGTCACGATTCTCTTTGTATTCCATATTTGTTTACTTTTAAAAATATTTAAACTTTTTTTTTTTGGAAAGCATGACATCGAATTTCTAAATCCCTGCTCGGAGTCATACTATATCCGTAAATGAAATCGTTGCGTTTTACCGGCTTTAAAATCAAGCGCGGATCTAGAATGGGGTTAATTATAAGGGATCAAGAGCCCTTTACCATGGAATTTGCCAAAGGTGCTGATTTTTGTTTTCTCGTTTTTTACGTGTTTTTTTTTTTCAAAATCATATTCTGTGCCAGGGCTTGAACCCCCTTGAAAAATTGTAGATCCGCCTATCATAAAATATTGTTATCTTGAAATCAGTACACTATCTGAGGTGTGTATAGGTGGTATAACCAGGTGACATTGAGCATGTAGAGTTAAGCACCTATATGGACGAAACCAGGAAGTAGAACATGCCTGTAGTGTATACTGAATGTCTAATGAATTACCAAGAATCAGGGTAGAGTTGTTTTGAACAGAAGTGTTTTTTTTTTCTTCAAAGGGAATCTTGTTTTGAAACACACATACTAAAAACTTTAATTTTTTTCGGAAATATCTCGAAATTTGAGGTAAGATTTTAATTTTTGTATTTATCTTTAAGATTGACCAAGTCATCGAAAAGTGACTCTTTCATAATTATTATTTTCATATATGGTTGCTTTCAATATGATTTTGTCTTTTTAATTTCTGTTCCATGTTAATCTTAATGATTTAAAAAGAACTCTAATTTTATTTATTCTAGAGTTTAAAAAATGAGATTTTGCTTTAATAATGAAAAGCATTGACAGGAACAAAGTTTCAAAGATCCTATAGTGTACAAAGCATTGAGATGTATACGACGTTTACAGTCTGTTCACATGCTTGGTGTGGGGTATTTTTTCTTTTCTTTTTTTTCAGTCACGTTTTTTTTTCAGTCAGTATAATTAATACTTCCAGATATAGACGACTAATACTGAACGTTCTCCCATTGTGAATATTTTAAAGTCATAATCGCCACAGAAAATTAATTAGGAATATTTTTGAGTTTTTCCCCATTTTTTCCATCTCCTCAGATTGGGACCAGGGTATGTTAAGGTCACTGTGTGAATTCGGACCGCACCGATTGTTCTAAACAAAATTTGTAAGAAAACGAAAATACTAAAGAAAATTTATACGTATGCGTTATATTATAAAGCAACTATGAAACATTTCCATATAACATGTATGAGCGTTATAAAACTCCACATGGGATCAATTTTACAAGTACACCTGCCACAAAATGAACCTCTCACAAGTTTTATCAGGGAGCTCAATAGTTATATTGATCCATTCAATGCGGACATACTGATAAAATACAGGGCAAGTAGTTCTTATATGCATATATATATAGTTATTTAGAGACATGACATAAGCTATATAGCTAAGTTCCGTGTATATTTTTTGTAAAGTATATAAGCTTCTATATTAATCAAGTTCATTAAGAAAAATCGTACTTTCACAAACGGTCACGTACGTAACTTTGGCACACAACCTTAAAACACGATAAAGTTTCATTATATTCGTTTGAACAGCCTGGTACATGTATAATAAATATTCAGTTTATATAAGATTTAGGGATTTTATTTCCAGCCCTCCGCCTCCAAAAACGATTTAAGGGGGGGGGGGGGGGTCAGACATTTAGAAAATGACATGAACAGGACAACTTATCACTGGATAAGTGCATGGAAATATGTACATTTAGTTTATATTGTTATACTTATTTGTATATATTTATGTTTGGTCACTGATCCCAGATCGAGCTGAAGATTTGAATGCTAAATTTTCTCCATGTAAATTTTCATTATAACACTTACAAGTCCAATTTCAAAGTGTAAACAAATAAAACATGACAAAGAGGGAATAGCTGCCTTTATTCTATACTTGTAAATTGCTTTAATTCAAATATTCAGTACGTTTTTCGAACATGGGTACAGCCTTGTAAGTCCTCGGGTTTCTTTTGTTAGATTCGCACAATTTCCCCCTATTATAACAATAAACTGATAATTTGAGCTTTTCTGGTTCATGCTTGACTGAGAGAAGTTAGATAGAAGTGAAAATTTAATACTATTCAAGGGAAAGATCCAGCTTTTCAGTCAAATTGTTGGTTATTTATAAATACATGTATGTACTTTATGGGTATGGAATGGCGCCTATATATATATATATACGGTTCATGGATCGAGTTCCATTTTAGGCACGCAACGAAGCTCCTTTCGACTTTTTCAAACTCTCATTCTAGCTTCCAAATAAAAAGTTAAATGTTGCTGTGTTATATGTTATATGTTATATATTATATATAACTAAAAATGAAATATAAGATAAATAAAAAATGAATGAATAAAATGAAAAAAATTAACCTTAACCAAAAATAGTAATCCACCTAACCCCCCCCCCAAAATCCCCTAAAAATAAAACAAAGCTTTCTCCTGCCTCTTGGCAAAATAAAAGAAGAATAAGAAGAAGAATTTAAGGAGGGTTTAAACACCAAGATGGCGGCGGCATTATTTGGTTTCTCCTTTCCTGGGAAAAGTACAGTCTAAACTTCCTTACAACATTTGATACGCTGATTGATATACACAATGTCATTTAAGTATCCTGATGAAGTTTGAATAATTTCCAGCGTCAGTTCAAGAAATTATGGCGATTGGACTCTGGGGATTTTATCAATAAGCAAACCACGACGTCATTTTGACGTTATCGGGGAAAATGGCGTCACAAACCTTCGCATTCAAAATGCAATAAAAATATCAATACCAAACGCATTGAAACTTTGCACGTATGAAACAGAAAACTCAATCTCCATCACAGTGAATTCGTTGACAAATTAACATTACAGGAAAACGGTTGTCACTTAATTGAAAATGGACGATTTTCGAAAGAAAAATTGGGAAATTTAAAGCTCTGTAATATTTCAATCCAAAATTCAATTTTTCTCATTTACTCATGAAATCATCTCTGGACAGTGTTGATAATTTTGTTAGTTTTTGACAAAGATTCATCCACAGGATTCCTAATAGTCAACTATCAACTACAGTCAATTGGCTCGAAATTGCAACTTTTTGAGCGACAGTGTCATCTTTTATTCCAATATCCTGCCTTTGTTTAAAACACAATTCATCTCATCTTTTCCATGTTTAAGTGCAATACATTTATGAAATTTTAGGAAGTTAAATCAAAATTAATTTTAAATAGCTTTACGAGAACTGGAATAACACTTTCAATAATAATACGTCATCAAGAAATTCACGAAAACGTCGATTAATGCATATTTCAAAGTCTCGTAGAAAATTTTCCCGAGGATAGAATCAAACGTAAGTTTGCAAAATTAAGGTCAGACCAGAAATATATAATTTCAGATATTTTGAGAAAAATTGAATTTGGCGTCCAAGTGTTCAATACCTCCTTAAGAAGAAATACAAAATAAAATTACAAACAAACAACCCCCCCCCCCCCCCCCCAAGTATAGATCTATTAAGTTTTCTAGATAAACGTGAACGTACACAAATTTCCTTAATTTAAAAGCATATTTTCTTAATTTCTCTTAACACTATATTTTATAGCGTATCGATGAACAACACAATAATGTGACAGATTTGAGGATGTAAACCCAGACGGAGAGATATCGGTCGGAAGTAAGGATCAATATTGTATAGGAGATCGAAGTTCAGATTGTTAGTTCTAAACAGAGACAACAGACTCAGTACTAGTATATTCAGCAGGCCCGGACCGCCATAATGCCCCCTGCCCGGGGCGTTATCGACGATTTGGCCCGCCTCGGGGACCTAACAGAGGAGGCAATCTTGGAGGAGTTACGGGCGAGATATGACAAGGATGTTATTTATGTGAGTATTAAGAGTCAGAATGTAGGAGATTTTATCACTCTCAATATTTCAAGTGTAAAAATAGGCCGTGTACTTATATGAAAAAAAAAAAAAAAAGTTGAGAGAGAGTGCATGGAAATGAGTAAATTCATAAAGTCTAGATATTTTCAAATTGGCTTTGAAATAGCAATTAAAGGGATAATTCTCCATCTTCGGCAAAATGATTGTCATCAACCATTGCAATAATCAGGAAACAAACGTTAAAGATGCAAAATCCTGAAGGTTCACTGTAAAAAGTACATATTATTTTAATTCACCATTTGGATACTGAAAAGTGAAGTTTTTCTACTCCTACCTCTCCACTGTGACTTCAATGTGGTTTCCGTTACATGTAGTTCGATTCAGATGATACAGCATTTTAATATAATCAAAATACGTAGTTTTTAAAGAAACCGGAAGTGTGTTAAATTTGGGTGCGTAAAAAATGCAATTCAAGCATAAGATAAATTAATAATATTCATTGATAAAAGTTTGAAGCAAAAATTCGAACGAAAAGTTATAAAAAATAGACTTCCACACTAATTTCGAAATTTGGACTAGGACTGAATGTCGATTTCTCAGACCTATATTTCTCGTATATATACACATACTAGGTAACATGCGGATAATTGAGTTTATTTCGTTATTATAATTTTGCGAGCTCAAACAGAACATCCAGAAAATGTGTACTCTTGATAAAAGTTCGAAACTTCGAACTTCGAAAGTTTGTGGATATTTTGCGACGGGTGTAATCAGGAGACGCTGACTCTCCCCTGGCACCAGGGCTCGGCACCATAAACTATGAGTTGACGAATTTATGGTGCTGGGCCCTGGTCTCACTTCGGAATGTTATTCAGTCCGAGGTTCGCAACCGTTCCACTAAAAATTCTAATGATTTTACCTTGCTTTCTCGACTTTGAAACTGAATAACTGATAGGTTGACGCTAATTGATATTGAATTTATATTTGTACTTGTATTTTTAGATACAAACAATACAAGTTATTATAAAGTTAATTTTCTTTAATATCTTATTTCAGACGTACATTGGTGACATACTGGTGTCGGTGAATCCCAACAGACCCTTGCCGATTTACGGAGAACAGGTATATAATTAATATTCTGTACAAATAACCTAATAATAGATAGTGCATTGTTATGTTTTTAAAGTTCCTTAGATTGACGTCTAGATGCTGAAATTTCTTTTCGATAAATCTGTTGATGATGTATAGATAAAAGTATTTTCTTTCAAAACATTATCAATACCGGTATTCCCATGGACACCAATTGTGCCCCCTGCTGAGCAAATCTTTATTCATGCAAAGCTTAGTTTAATTCATTAAGTATTAGGCATAGAAAGGTTAATTACTCCTAACAGTCAGTAGTCATTGGCATCAACACTGCATACAGATATATGCATGATTTATCGTCAATAACAATTAATGCACCCTTCACAGTATTTTGTTCTGACGTTTGATACAGCCACGATTTCATTATTTTCACGATTATTTCGTTTATAGTTGTTAGTTGCATTGCTGACCAATAGTTTTGTTTCTTGTGTTCTGATGTTCTACTTGATCGTATATGTATTTTGGTAGAGTCTTGATTGCTGGTTACCTTTGAAAATTAATAAAAGTGTTCCTTCTTGTTACCTTCTTGAACAACATTGAAAACTAATTTATGTGCTTCGGTTAGGTAATCCTCACCAGTGGTACTCCTTGCTGAAGTGCTTTCAGAAAAGCCAAATTAATTTTAGTAGCGCCTTCTAATTGGATTTTTGAATTGTTTGTATCTTTTCTTGTAAAGAATGAACGGCTCAAAATTCCCTGTAGGGTCCATTCAGTAGCACAATTCAGTTTCATCGATGACCAGTGCGCATCAGATTGATGATACAATTAGGATGTCAGCCTCCTTTAATTTCGATGATATATTAGGATGGAATCATTTATGTCAAGTTTCCAGTTTCCAAAATAGGAAAGAAAGAAATTAATGCACTCGAAGCGAGGAATTGCTCCACCCTGCAAAAGCGAATAACTCAATAAATGTAGATAATAAGAAAATTGGAATGTTCTTCAACTATACAGTCTTGATTCGAAGGGAAAAAAAACACGTGCGTGGATGATCCTGTTTTGGAACAGTCATTTGAATAAATCTTTAAGAATATTTAAAATAGATATGAACGGGGGAGACTGTGTTTATAAATGACACGAGGAATTCGTTCATGTCGTATTTTATTCATATTGAAAAATAATGTAGTTTCATAAGTATATAAAGATAAGTCTACATTTTCCTTTGAAATTTAAATAATCTCTGTACATAATTTCTGATTAATATTGTATGAAGTATTCAAGCATATGCCCCTAATAACCAGGCTATAAGAATTCTTTATTTGCTATGAGGTCTTGTCGTAATAATATTAAAGTGCGTTGAAGGAAAATCATTGCTTTATCTAGAGCGTTTCCTTTATCATCTACTTTCAAACTGTAGAGATATGTCGTTGCTATCAAATTTCACAACCTACTCACTGAAATCAATCGTAGAAATTATGTAATTCGCCTGTGTGGAATGCAGATATGCCTTTGGAGATACAATACCCTAGACTTCGTACCGCGCCATATTTTACAGGTGTAATATTACACTCATGAATACCTGTTGGAAAAATGTGAATATTTTCTTTAAAATACGTGTCAGGAGCGAGTGAAAAAGGAAGTTCCCAAAGAGTCCAGCTTACCATTCTTTTTCCCTTTTCGAAAAAAAAAATTCTATATGAAAAACCGATGCACAAAAACCCTATATTGAAAAATCGAATTGGGTATATTTGACCGTTCGGTATGGGTGTTTTTTGTGTGTCTCGTTGTCCCCTTTACTTTTGTTGATGCTGCTTTGTCTGGTATTTGAAGTTCAGTGTAGAGTAGTCTTCCGCTGTCTTACAATGAGAAGATTCATTCTTTATGCAACAGCTGTGTGACTTGGCAGTCCTTCATCAATTTAAGCGTTTTGCGCACGAACTACACATACACAACTTATGATAATTAATATAGCGTATAACCGACCAAAGTCGACGCCTGTTGCACATGGTATCCCTCAATATATGTATATTATCATACATTGTTTCATGTTTCGGTCTGTCCGTTCATTTGGTGTCGGTATCGGTGTGTCTCGCATGAATTGTTGTTTGGTTATATAGTGTTTTGTTTGATGTCCATCATTTGTTGCATTTCTGCAGTGCGATATGGGTGGAATATGATGCTACAGGACCCAGGTTTCAGAAATTTGAGAAAATTTTGTAAACAGACTGTTCGAATGCGTTTGAAGAAACGATAAACTCATTGTCCACTAGCATTGACACTCACCAAGTGGTACAAATGTTTAACGCCTTCAAATTTATTAGCATCATTTACAAGCAGATAAATTTACAGCATGGATCAGACATGCAAGTTTCTGATATTAACCCTCGTTAGTGATAATATTTTGAATGGTCTTTTGTGCTTCATGTTCGATCTATGGTGTGAGTTGGTCTCGTTGGTTTATGTGTGGACTTTTCTGTTTCATGTTTCTATGGTGTGTGTTGGTGTTCCTTTTCCCTTTTGCGTCTCTTTCGGCGGGTGTCTGCTCTGTGTTTTTGCATTGGGTGTTTTGGAATTTTGCTGTGGGTGCTGCAACTGAGTGTTAATGGATATCGCCTCCTTTCCTCAATCAAAACAATAAAATATGACCAAAATCTATTAAAATTGTGTCCACAATATATCGAAAGACGTTGCAAGATGGCTGGGGTATGATCTTACAGGACCCAGGTTTAATAAATTTGAGAAAAATATGTAAACAGAAATATTCGAATAAATTTAGAATAAACCTACATGAAGCAAAAAGTGTAAAGGTGTTCTTTCAAATGAATGTTTCCTTTTTGTCACAGGTCGGGGCAGACTATGCTACCATCTCCGAACTACGTGAGAGGCCACCCCATGCTTATGCCATAGCTAGCCTCACCTACAGAAATCTTCTCAGGTCAAAGGTCAATCAATGCATTCTAGTCAGCGGAGAATCAGGCGCAGGTAGGTCAAGGTCACAGAGAGAGCTTTCGAAATAGTGTGCCATATTTTAGTTTTCTGTAAAGGGAAGGACTTGTATAAAGAAGTTTTTTTTTTATTTTCATAAAACATCCATACTTCAAACAAAGCATCAGTCCTTTCTCGAAAGGCGATGAGAAGTAATTATAAAATTGCATGGATACGACAAACTATTTCAAATACTTAAAATTCTTTCTTCTTTTGTCCTGTATGTTAAGGAGACAGATACACCCCGAAAAAGGGAATCTCTGTCTTAGATTTTGATTATATGTTTAGAAACAAAATTCTGTCCCAATCTTTTCAATTTGCAATGGAAATAGAGGCAAAAATAAAACAAGTATTAATTTGGTCTTCTTTTCCTTTTCCAAGTTTACTGATCTGATTTGATGCTTTGTATCAGGAAAAACAGAATGTACAAAGATGATGATTGCTCAAGCTGTGAGAATGACCAAATCGGAGGAAATGATGAATCTCCACGATAAGATAATAGAGGTAAGAAATACATAAAGAAATATTCAGATTGGGAGGAAAAGAAAGAGGAAAGAGGCATGGGGCTAAAATAGAATTCCGAGTTATGGTCCAGATATTCAATTTGAAGACCTTTCTTAACTAACTACGGTTGCCCAACTTGTTTCAAGTGTTAAACGTCTTCAAATTCAATATTAGTCTTAGTCTTTTAATAACAATCGCTCCGTTCTTTGTGGAAAATTAAAATTCATGAACATTTGGTTCAGAATACATATGATTCAAATGTTAAACGTCTTCAGATTCAATAGCATCATTTAAGAACAGATAAATTTTCAGTATGAACAAGACATGCACGTTTCAACTTGATGAACGTTTACACAATTTAAACAATAAAACTTTTGTTCGTAATAAAGTTAGAAATTTTTATACTTATTGTTGAAATTCATACATCGAATGGTACTATTCTATATTGTTGTATTGTTGTAGGTGAATCCAGTATTGGAGGCGTTCGGTAACGCTCAAACTGTACTGAACAACAATTCTAGCAGGTTTGGAAAACTAGTAGAGCTAGAATTCACTGGAGAGGGCGGTTTGCTAGGAGGTACATACATTGTTATTATCATATGTTTTGATTGAAATGGAATTTCATCTTTTGATTTGTAGGTTATATTTATTACTTCGTCTGTCTTTATTAAGCTGTTCATTAAATTTCCTCTGTATTTATTACAGTTTTTCCTTCAAAAACGCAATAGAATAATGCAACAAAGACGTATGATACCTTTCAAATTCACTGACAGATTATACTTCAGTTTTGTTTTATATTTCAGCGAGAATAACAGAGCATATGTTGGAAAAATCCCGCGTGGTACATCACGGTCATGGAGAACGTACCTTCCACATTTTTTATTATATGTTTGCCGGATTGACAGACAGAGAAAGGAAGCTATATTTTCTTGGAAGACCGGAAAAATTTAGGTTCGCATTTTCATATAAACCTATGAACATGTTGGTAAATTAAATACGCAAAATATAAAAGAAAGGAGGGGATCTCCAACAACACTAGGTTGCAGCACCCACAGCAAAACTTCAAAACATTCAATGCAAAAACACAGTGCAGACATTCACAGAAAGAGACGCAAAAGGGACAAGGAACACCAACTCACACCATAGAAACATTAAACATTAAAGACCACACATAAACCAACGAGACCAATGGGAGGAAATGTGCATGACAGAAGGGCGGTCGTTATATAATGATACGGAAGTGAGCCAACTCTTTACCTTCTTGAAGATAATTTCAAACCAATTTTAATGCACTAGACACGAGTTTCGGATAGTACATCCTCACCAGTGATGCTTCATCCAAAATGATTTTCAGACACAGCCACGCATGAACAAAACTTTTTTGTTTCGGTCCTTACGAAAAATAGATAACAAAAAAATTTTGATAGAAACATATCTCTTTCCCGATAACTTTCTAAGTATAATTTTATTTTAGATTTGCCTCAATGCATTTGTTCAGAAGCTAAAGACTGAATTTGGAGACGTGTATTATAGATAATAGGACTAAATTTTAGGCTAAATTATGACATCAATTATCATCGATATTATGTTCTTACAAAAATGTTTGATTTAAAAAACGAATAATATATACGTATGTCTGTTATTCCATAGGATAGTGGATCCATCACATGGAATGCCTGTATTCCAAAGTCAAGCTGACTTTGATGTCAATCGAGAATCCATGGACCACCTTAGAGAAGTCATGAGAACTGTTGGATTTTCCACTCAGGTAAAATGAATTAAGAAAATTATTTGTTTTTGATGGAGAACGGATCATCGTACTATGATTAAATTCACTAAAATACACATCGATAACCATTAAATTTAGACTGAACTTTTGTAATTTCATATTAGGTGACTGAGATAATTTTTGCCATCGTGGCGGGGATCATCCATCTGTGTAACATAGAGTTTGCCGAGGATCCCGAAGCCAGACAAGTAATAATCGTCAACGAGGAAGCATTAGATTATGGTAAGTTATACACTGGAGTTTTCCTTTCAAAAACTGAGATATCCGACGTTTTTAATCTTCTTGAGTTACATGAAAAAACGATCCGGTTTACCATTCATATTTCACCCTGTTTAAGGATATTTTTTTTGTATCCATTATCATTCTAAAAGATGGGCAACTTTGTGCCCTGGCTACTTTGTTTCTCCTTTTTTGTCCTTTCCTTCTGCATTCTTTTAGATGGCAACAGAAACATCTTGAAATAGATAAATGCATAATGAAAGAGTCGTACTCTTTGTTCAAATGCAATGTTCAATAATTAAGTCACCGTGTATGTTTACCTTACAGTGAGGAGGTAGTTTTACAGATCTGTGGGAGGGTTGTTCGCACTTATCCAGAATAACCACACCGTCTGCTACAGACGTGGCAGATGGCCGTCCTAAGTCGGCACCGATTGCCCATTGGTCTCTTTGATTTATGTGTAGTCATTTGTGTTTGATGTTTCTCTGTGATTTGGCGTCCCTTGTAAATATGTTTTTACAGTTGGTGTTTTGGGGGTTTGCTGTTGGTGCTGCAACTAGGTGTTGTTGTAGATCCTCTCCTTTCTTTCAAAGTATGTATTTCAAGTCAAGTTAAATTGTGCTGCACCCGGAGTCGATTGCTCGTTGATCTCGTTCGTTTATGTGTAATCTTTTTTTGTGTTTGGTGTTTTGATAAGTTAAAGATCCTGACGAAATTCTCAACATCACTCACATTAGAAAACCAAATTGAGCATCGACGGACCCCTAGCAAGCTAGATGTGGGACCAGGTGCCCTGTCTGGCTAGCCGCGCCCACCGTCGATGTTCACGCACGAAAGTGAAAACGATATCATATGTCTAATATTTGATGTATAATATTTGATGTCGCATTTGGTGTTCTTTGTCCCTTTTGTATCTCTTGCCGTGGTTGTCTTTAATGTGTTTTCACTGAGGGTTTTCTACGTTTTGCTATTGGTGCTGCAGCCGAGTCTTGATGGAAATGTATTGTCTGAAGTATGGGTGTTTTTCGAATAATGATTTTATCTTTTTCTTAGCCAGCCGACTATTATCTGTTCAGGGGGAGGATATGGTGAACGTCCTGTTGGCAATTACTGCCTTTGTAAGAGGTAAATCTCTATTCAAGCTTTTTTTATTAAATTATCTAGATGATATTATGATACTCGAATAAACATTCTATTAATTTTGGTAACATGTCACGATTGACCTTTTTGTAACAGAAATCATTTAAGCCCTCATCCCCATTTTCGGAAATGAACACTACATGTCTTCAGACAGGGGATTCCTCTTCAAAGAATAGCAACTTTTAGTGCAAAACCTTCCAAAATGCTGGTCAATAGCCATGGAACTAACACCAAAATCGATGAAATTTCGAAATATTTGTTGTATAATTAAACTTCAATTGTCTTTTGAGAATAGAGATAATGGAAACAGATCTCTAATTTTGCCCGCCTGTTGTTCTGAGAAGAAAAAATCCCCTGCTCATGTCCTGATTTTCTCCTTGCTTTATTCATATTTTAAAGTAAAGAGCAAAAAGAAAAAAGAAAAAAAAAAAGAGCAACCCCCTCCTCTCCATATGAAAACAATACGTCCATCAGATCTACGCATAATAACGCACACCTTTTGATGCTGCAAAGGAGAGAGAATGGTCAGATTGAAGACGGTGTCGGAATGCTGTGACGGACGTGACGCCCTGGCCAAGGCTTTGTACAGTAGATTATTTAGCTGGATCGTCAGGCATATCAATGAAATGCTGGATAAAGAGGGCAAGGATCACAGGTATTATGTTGATGCTTAGTATATATACACATTGTATAAAGATACTGAATAATATATTATACATAACGAAAACTCTAACCCTGCATGTAGATTGCTTCTTACTGTAATGAAAATTCCCGGAATTGAACTGTTGGACCGGCCGACAATATTTCAGAAAATACATATTCGACGTCTTCATATTCATATCAACATTTTAAAACAGATAGATTTGCAGCGTGGACTAGACATGCACGTTCCGGGTATATTACCAATCTAAAGAATGAAATATGCTAAAGATTGTGAAAGTTATATCCAAAGAATACTGAAAGACGTAGCAGGATGGATGGGATATATGCTGCAGGACCCACTTTTAAGAAATTTCGAGGAAATTTTGAGAGCAGAAATTTTCGAATGCGTTTGAAGAAACATGTCACAATATTCGTGAAGGCACATCGTTTATACATTATAATCCCTATCCTTTTTATGCGCTCTTTCTCGTAAATGCGAAAGACAATCTAAATATGTCCCATCAGTTCGTTCAATAAAATTAATGTTATTGAAGAAATCTTAACAAAACAATTGTTGGCTGAGTATTCCGATTTGTTTGACCCTAAGACAAAATTTAGCCCTCTGCCAACGCCTTGAGCGACATTTTGTCTTCTGGTACAACAATAAACATCAAAGAAGTACCTAACAGTTATTCAGTCTCAAAGTCGAGAAGACAAGGCAAAATCATTAGAATTTCCATTGGAACGGTTGCGAACCTCGGAATGAATAACATTCCTAAGTGAAACCAGGTGCCCGGGGAGAGTCAACGTCTCCAAATCATATGTTGCCTTCATATCTAGTCAAGAATTGAATGAGACGGACTTGCCGCTGGAATGGGATATACTTCTAAGGTCACTTCTAATTTTCCATTTAAATATATATCAGTTGGTATATGCTCAATTGCAGATTGTTTGAATTATGAAATTACAAGACAGTAATACAAGAGTAGATATTTGCATCAGAAAGTCGTTCCTACCAACAATAATCGCATATTACCTCCTTCCCTGTGTCACTTACCACCGCGATGAAAAAGTAGTTATCCATTACCAGCACCGAGTAGTTATCCAGTACCAGCATCGAGTAATAAAATATAATGAGAAAAAACACAGTTTGTGAAAGGCTCTTATGAGTTAGATATCTATTTGCATATTAATCTATTTGTTGTTTGGGTCCCTGTATATTCCTGTCTGTTTATCGACATCTTAGAGTAAGGAGGCTGATATTATACAACAAATTTGTTTTCTTCGTTTGAGGAGTTATCCGGATAACTACAACATTACAAACGTGGAAGATTGCCGTTCTTAATCGGCACCGGTCGCTCTAAGGGTGATGTGTAGTGTTCTGTGTAAAGTGATGGGTGTTGTTTTTTTTATGTTTATTGTTTTATCTCAATTGTCTATTTGGTGTGTTCTGGTGTTTTGCTGTGGGTGCAGCCATCAAGTCCTGATGGGGATTGCCATGATTTTTTGTCAATGATATTGAGATATTCAACCAATACATCCTTAAATGTTTAAATAAAAATGTAAAATATCATTGAACTCTTTATTTACCAATCTAGCCTACACTGATTTCCTTTTCGCCGAATTCAATTAACTTATTGTGCTACCAATGACGAATCGGGATTGAAATATTCCAGTTGCGATTAATGTCGCCAATGACGCTGTTGAAAGGTTATTCTAACCAATAATCTACGACATCAACAATGTTCTTTGCTAGAAATTGAGGAAGAACTCATGATTTTGTGCGTTATTTTCAGCTTATTTATTAAGTGTACCTTAATTTATTTTGACTGAAATATTACCCATAGCTATTTCGCCTCCTTTGATAATATTTGCAAAATAAATTGAGAGAGCATTGACTGGAATTTTCGATTATGTCGTGAGCAATATTGACAATACAGATTTACAGTATTATCTGAAATGTAGGAAGTGATTCCGAGCATGATGCAATGAAATTATGTTAGGATTAAATCAACTTGTCGCTCCTATCTATAAACTCTAAGGATACACAAAATTCATCAATAAAAAAAAAACACAGTTTTAATTTACAATTATAAACAAACAGATGATTCGAATTAGCATAGCAAAAAAAAAAAGATAATTGTTCATATAGTGCATACTCGATGTACCTTGTACTTGTTTAGTCAATCCCTCTTCAACTTCCTTGCTAGACTTGCTCAGTTCCTCATATCAAATAATTTTAAAATTAAATACAGTCATATTAACAGAGTGAACTTTCTTTACTAGCAAGAAAAGTTGTCTTCTCTTTTTTAAGATATATCTCTACAACCAATTGCTAACTGCTCATAGTTTTAAAAGGGGTATTTCTTTTCTACTTGAAAAAATTAATTAATAATTGCAATTTTCTTCATATAACCCTTCCGGATTATTTATTTGATATAAGGACTTGCGCAAGTCTACTTCCTTGCTTGCAATGTATATATATGACAGTGCCTAGGTTTGAAAGACTACTGATGTGTTTAAATGTATAATGTTCTTACTTGACTGAACCTGCAATGTAAAAAAATTTCTCCTAACAGAGTAAGAGAATGTGGAATCGTTAGTATTTTGGACATGGCGGGTTTTGAGAACTTCCCAGTGAACAGTTTTGAACAGCTTTGTATAAATGTAGCCAATGAACAACTTCAGTTCTATTTCAACTCCTACATTTTCTCCTGGGAACTCAGCGAGTATGAGGAGGAAGACATAAGACCGCCAAAGATCAAATTTATCAACAATAAGGACATACTGAATCTCTTTTTACGGGTAATTGAATAGAAATCTCAAACAATTATTCTTATTTTTGTACATTGTATATTGTTTCCCCAATAGGATTTTTGAAAATCTCAGATAATCGAGTTAGGTTTGCATATCCTTGGTCTTTCTGGATTAATAGAATCTAGCACCACTTTGATAATACGGAAGTGTTCCAACTCTATACCTCCTTGAAGAAAGAAAGCAGTACTGGAAAATTCGATCTGGCACCAGTGATCTAGCACTGTAGATTGTTCCAATATGACGTCAAATACAAGCTCACATATTTACTGTATTGTTTCAGGTCACATGGCTGTATAAGCCAATCAAATTTGTAACACACCTCAGGTCACGAAAATTGACGTCAGAGCTATCACGTGTTTACTATGAAATGTTGACAATGACAAGCATTATAAACTTGAATTTGATATAAGTATAATCTTTGAGGATAGACGAAGACATTTCAGAAAATAATACATATGTGAAATCATTCTTTATATCAAATTCGATGCGATTCTGACCATGGGGGTCCTAAGAGGTAATCATGCACGCATGTACGTAAATAGAGGGTTGTGTACTTTATGTGTAATTATTTTTCGATTTATAAACACAAGGTACATGTATACTTTTTTTGTTCTTAGAATAAAGAGTTCAGATCAGACTTCAAGACTGGATAGGTGAAAGTGTCCACAATTTTTTTATAAGAAAGAAATGTCACTTATAATTTGGTTGAAAACTGCATAAAATCTTATACAGCTGTCACACCTTTCACGTGCTCATACATTTAGCATGACGTTCAGTCATTCTGGTGCGTAAATAAGAGAAATTGATGTTTCAATGAGCGAGAAAAATAATCAAGCACCGTATTTGAGGTTCGGATAGAAAAATATGAGTCTCGGGTAGGATGGATCAACGTCCACACCTCAGCTAAAGACACGGTTAGGACTATTGACCCATCTCAACATCGACTAATATGTTTTTTATCTGGAAATCAAAGTGATGCTAGATTCTATTACTCCAGTATTGGTGAAAAAGGGGAATCAGTCTATCCCATTAAGTTCTAGAATAACGAGATTCAAAACGACGTCAAATACCTGTATTTTTCGCTGCTCACACAATCATAATTATACTATTTACAGTTATTCTCTATCGGTATCAGTAACTTATTTTAAAGGTGATAAAACCCTTGATTTTGTTATGTGAGTGTTCTGTGAAGTGTTCGAAAAATTAAGTGTTCGAATAAATGAATTCCGTACTTCAAATTGTAGCGTCCAGACGGTGTTTTCTCAATGCTGGAGGATGAATGTCGTCTTCAGACGTCTACAGATCTGGGACTGGTGGAGAAGATGAACAAACAGTTCAACAAACATGACAATTATAAAAAGACAAAAGGACGTGAGGCAGTTTTTACTGTCATCCATTTTGCTGGTCAGGTACAGTCTGATTATCATATAAACCATTTTTTCTTGATAAAAACGAAACAACAGCAGAAAATAATCAGACGAGGGAAACGAAAGAGGAAAAGTTAACGTTTGCCCTTGATTTTTTTTTCAATTCTGAAACAACAAATCAATCTCACTAATTCAAATAGTGATGCAAAGTTGACATGCCTGATTCGGTGCATCACACGGTTTTTGTGCGAATAGCACATAGCGATTGCCTGATTTCTTCACTCATGGGTGCCCCGTCTACTGAGTATGTATAAACGATGTTACTCTGTTTACATGTACCTTGGGACTACTTCAGCGTCATGATCGGTATAAAGTCTGATCACTGTCTGAATCAATGAATTATCTGTATGAATCGAGCTGTCGTGTTATGTACATACGTGGCCTAATGAAAAGTTGCATCTGTATGTACTGAGATGAACACAGGCTGTGTGTTGGAACCCCTTTCCATTACCTGTTTTAGTGGACAATATATAAATGAAACGGTGCTATCAATATAGATATTAACTTCAAGTAGGCTTATTTTGTCCCGCTTCACAAAATAAAATCTGTATACGACGGAAAAATTAGGAACTTCCATAATGAAATATGATATTAATAATTATGAAAAATAAAAGATCAAAACATTCCCGTTTAGGATGTATCATGTTTTATATACTAAAAAAGAAGTGAATTTTCCTTCAAATTCTTAGCACACACCTAACATTGAACATGAAACGTTAAAGAGAGAGTGGGGATCGAATTAGAAAATAAGATTCTTCTTCTTTCCTTGTATATGGTATCATCAATCGATAGTCATATTGGATTGTTGTATTTTTAGGGGGGGGGGGGGGGTAGATTTAATGTGATGTTATTTAATTTTCATGTTCAATGTCAGACATCATCTTTCAATTCATTACGACAACATTATGGATTTGCACTTTAGTTCTGTCCTTATTCGTCCATAAACTGGCCTACAAACTTACGAAGGTGTTCAGGAACAAATATATCTTTGAAAACACAATATTTTGTCATACATTATAAGTGATATTTTTATGGCTATTCGCACTCAGTACCTTCAGTGCTTTGATTTTAATATGTGGTAGATTGTGTAAGATGTTCGCTCTGTATTTTAAATGATAAAGAAAGACCGTTGATGTAGAAAAACCTTATTGATCATTGATCATAGCCAGAAAAAGAAAGAGCATAAGCCATATATTGCTTTTAATCGCTGTATTTGTTTTCATGAAAATAACCTCGGTAGTTGCAAATGATATTATGAACTTACTGCTGATTATATTCATGCATAAACTGAATAACTGAGTCATTGTGGGGAAAGACACCAGACATCACAAATTTTTGCGATATTTTCACTGTGACGGTTAAATAGAAAACTTGACAACGCATAAAGTCAGTGCGATCAAATATGACGTCGCAATTCAAAATTTTGCCAAATGATGTGATGTCTGGTGTCTGGGCATATAAACTCAAGGTTTAAAACGTTTATAAATGGACTATTGAACATGAATATTTTTCATTGTAGAGAATAAGTTGTATCAAATAGGTTCTGACATACTTTGATCACGATATGATACATGTGTAATTCCAGGTGCAATATAAAGCTCATGGATTTATTGAGAAGAATCGAGAGACACTTGGACAGAATTTCCTAAACCTGATGGAGAATAGTCATAACGGTCTGATAAATGAACTGTTTACGTCCAAGATAACGGACTCTGGAACATTGATGCCAAGGTAAGCATAGAATAGTCATAACGGTATGATAAATGAACCGTTAACGTCCAAGATAATGGACACTGGATCACTGATACCAAGGTAAGAATAGAATAGTCATAACGGTCTGATAAATGAACTGTTAACGTCCAAGATTACGGACACTGGAACACTGATGCCAAGGAAAGCATAGAATAGTCATAACGGTCTGATAAATGAATTGTTTATGTCCAAGGTAACGGACACTGGAACACTGATGCCAAGTTAAGCATACATGTTGAATAGTCATAACGGTCCGATAAATGAACTTTTTACGTCCAAGAGTACGGACACTGGAACACTGATGCCAAGGTAAGCATAGAATAGTTAAAATGGTCTGATAAATGAACTATTTACGTCCAAGATAACGGACACTGGAACACTGATGCTAAGGAAAGCATAGAATAGTCATAACGGTCTGATAAATGAATTGTTTACGTCCAAGGTAACGGACACGGGATCACTGGTGCCAAGGTAAGAATAGAATAGTCATAACGGTCTGATAAATGAACTATTTACGTCCAAGATAACGGACACTGGAACACTGATGCAAGGGAGGAAAGAATAGTTATAACGTTCTGATAAATGAATTGTTTACGTCCAAGGTAACGGACACTGGATCACTGGTGCCAAGGTAAGAATAGAATAGTCATAACGGCCTGATAAATGAACTATTTACGTCCAAGATAACGGACACTGGAACACTGATGCCAAGGTAAGGATAGAATAGTTGTAACGGTCTGATATATGAATTGTTTATGTCCAAGGTAACGGACACTGGATCACTGGTGCGAAGGTAAGAATAGAATAGTCATAACGATCTGATAAATGAACTGTTTACGTCCAAGATTACCCGACATTGGAAAATTAATGCCAAAGTAACGATGTCTGTTAAACTCATCCTTTCTCTTGTGGGTGTTTTGAAAACAGAAATGATCAGGAAATAACAAATCAAGGACAATAAATTCTAATATGGAATCTTTTGGAAATAACAAAACAAGGACAGTCGATTCTAATATGAATTCTTTTACGAAATATAACGATTTTAAGTTTCTAAATTATGATCATGAAACATACGATGTTAATTTTACATTTTGCCGATTACCAATATACTGTCATGTCTGTTTACTTATTTTGGCGAAACCATATATTTTGGCGGAAACATGTCAAATAAGGCATTGTAATATTAGCTATAGCGAATTCATGAATTAGCACACGGACCAAATTACAGTCTTGTACCAGCGCATCCTTAAGACTTGCACTCTGACCGACTGTGACGACGGGACTCCATGACGGGCCCTGTCCAAACCTTTTTAGGGAAGACAGTGCCCGACCACCAGTCCTCTCTGAATGTCGGTCGGACTCCTCGGGTGATAACATGCATGAGCTCGCTACAGCCGACAGAATACGGACTGCATTTGGTACGCCCCTCCCCTAATTATATACATATATATATATACGGTATACATATTCATCTGTGTTCCTTAGGCCCCTGCTTTGTGCTGTCTTATTTGTATGGTAATCTTACAGTGAAAAGGTTATTTTACACAACAATTGTGGCCTTTAGGTAACCGGAAAAGTGGGAGGGCTGTGCGCACGTAATCCAGGATAACCACACCATCTGTTACTAACGTGGCTGATGGTCGTTCTAAGTCGGCACCGATTGCCCATGGGTCGCGTTGGTTTATGTGTTGTCTTTTATGTTCGATGTTTGATATCTCGTTTGCTGTTCCTTGTCTCTTGCTGTATGTGTCTTCTCTGTGTTTACACTTAAGGTGTTTGGTATGTTGCTGTTGGTGATGTAACCGAGTTTTGTCGGAGATCCCCTCCTTTCTTTGACATATTTTCCAAAATTATCTATGGTACACACAGAACTAAGCGAAATCATAAATTTGCACATTCACAAGTATGTTAACTCCGCGCTACAATATGAACCCTGCTAAAATACGTACATATTTTTACTACATGGAACCTTGAAAATGGTTGAGAATTGATGCTGTCCGTTAAGACTAATACAGTTTCTAATGTGTGTCATAAGTGAGCAATGTTCTTTCCTTTCTTCTTTCTCTCCTTTCCATTCTTTTCTAGAGGAAATGTAATTTAGTTTTTTTGTTTCAATAAGTGGCAGACATAGACAGAGCGGCATGTGGGACGTACCAGAATGGAGCAAACCTAACATACCCGCCCTGGGTCCTGGGGAAACATTGTCCAGGAGGCAGGGAAAGAAGATACAAAAACAGTATGTGTGCTGTATTTTGTTCTATAATTTCAACATAGCCAGGGACAAATGATTTTGCTGTAAAATCAGAAAATAGAAATTAGATTTTAATATATTTGAATATACGATACATGATGGTGGTGCATTCACTGTTTAACACGGATTTGTTTGATATATTAATTTGATATAAAGCAGTATTTTGTATCTAACACTGAATATCAAAAGATTCTTTTGTGTAACATTTATTTTTTTCCAACACAGAGTTGCTAATCGTCCTTTGCCTGATTTTCCACACGGTTCTTACGTTACAATCAGTCAACATTTTACGGTACGATATATTTGTTGAAATACATTTCTTGGAATCTATAGCAACCTTTTACTGAAAGAAATGAATAAAGTATTATAATAATGTAAATATTGAAAATACCTTACACAGCCAATTGTGCCTCACATGAAATTCATGTGAAATGAGCATCATGTAAATTTCACATGAAGGTTCATGTGAAATTCATATAAATTTTACATAAAATTTATGTGAAAAAAATTCACATGAATTTCACATGACTTTACTTCACATGAATTTTACATGAATTTTCCTTTGTAACCTTCATGCAAAATTGACTTTACATGTACGTAATTCGTGTCAGAAACTTCATATGATTTTCATGTGAAATTTTTCATGTAAATTTCATGTTCGTGCTCGATTCACATAAATTTCATGTGAACTTTTACGTGAAGTTCATGTAAATTCCACATGAATTTCTTATGAGGCAAAATTGGCTGTGTAATATTATTTAACCCGATTCGGCGTTAATTCGACCCTCTCATATTTCAGAAATCTTTGTCGAATCTAATGGAAAAGCTATCAAAAGGAGAGTCTCATTTTGTAAGGTTAGTGTTTATATTTTATTGATCATTGAAAATATTTTGAAATATTATTTTTCATGTTCTTTTTCATAATTAATTCCATGGATTACATTTACAAAAAATGTCTTGGAGTATGACCGAAATTCAACGTGCGCGAAGTGTGTATGATGTAGTAATGAGCACATGTTCAAAATTATTAATAAGACTTTTTGGTGACCCCTCTATACTCAATCCCATTCTGCTCAAATGTGAAGTATCAATCAGTTTTGATTGAAAATAAAGTTCATGAATTATTAAAACTTCAACCTTCAAAATCGAATTTAATGATATTTAATCTACCAGGTGTATCAAGGCTAACAACGAGCAGCAGTACGGGTTTTTCGATCCTAAACTTGTCATGGATCAGCTCCGTACCACAGGTGTATTGGAAACCAGTAGGATAAGAAGGATGGGCTTTCCTAAAAGAATGCACTTTGAAGAATTCATCCAACGGTAAAAATAGATAAGTTTAGACGAATTTGAAAAAGATCGATTAAATAAAGGCTTTATTCTGAGAAAATTATACTGAAAAAACTTTAACTCAATCAAATGTAATTACTAACATGTTCGTGAAATGCTGTACCTTTCTTGTCGGTAGATTTTCGAATTCAAACTGATGTTTTCATGTTCTTCTATCCCTAGGTACCAGTTCATAGCCTTTCCAATGACAAGGAGAATGGCTCCCTCTGGTGTAAACTGTCTACGTATCGCCCAGACTGCCGGGCTTAATCAGTGTGAAGTTGGGAAAACAAAGGTTCAGTAACACACAAAACCTCATAACTAAACATCCTCATAATATTAATGTTGATTTATCAATATAGATTGATTATGGTCTTGTCCAAGGTTAAAAGACTTATTTAAATGGGTTTTCACTACAGATTTATAGACCTGTGCTTTCAAAAATATACCTGCTTTTTTCTAGGTCTTCCTAAAATACTGGCAAGTAGATCAGTTGGAGAGCATTATGGATAGTCTAATGGCGGACCTTGTAATAGTTCAAAAGACGGTTCGAAAACACATCACTCGCAACATGTTTTTACGTCTCCATAAGCAAAAGCTGAAGAACGAAGATGATCTGTTTATATTTGGAAATCACGTGACAAAGACATGTGACAAATATCATCATATGATGACGTCAAGTAATAACCATGATAAGCAACAATATCAAAAACAGGTATACTTGTCAAGTATCGATAAATATTTGAAGACTCATAATGATAGATTAACAGAAGAAAAACTTAAATTACGCATTGGAAGGGTGAGACCTTTTCATAGTGTTTTTGTTATAATACGGAAATGTTATAATTCTCTTTACCACCTTGAAGAAAAGAGGAATTCAAACCAATTCTAACTAATGCAGCCGGCACATATGTTTCGGATAGTAAATTCTCTCACTTGAGACTGATTTGTCAGCGAAATAAGGTGTCGGATAAAATGTTGTCTCACCCTGCAGGGTGAGATAAGCTCATTTCGGAAGTGTTTTAACTGTAACGTCATTGTGATGTCATACATAATTACAGCTTTAGCCGGTCATAATATGAAAAACAATACATAGAAAGCTCATTTTTGAGCTCTTTTAGACAGTGAGAGAAAAATAATCAATCTCCAGATGTAATCAGGACACGGAAATTCAACCCTCGTGTCCAGGATTTGCTTTTGTTCACGACTCGGCAAGCCTCGTCGTGGTACAAGCAAATCCTTGACACATGGGCTGGATTTCCTTGTCCCTGATCACATCTGGGGATAGATTCTATTAATCCTCATCAGTGATGCTTCCAGCCAAAGTGATTTTCAGACACAGCCAAAATTTATTTCAGTAGCGCCCTCTGGTTTTATGTTTTTTAATGTAAACTTGTGCAATTTCTTGTAGTCTTGTTTTCTTTTGATTTTTCCTAAACTAGCCCATGGATTATGCTTTTTGTATTCTGATTCTGGATTTTTCGTATTTTACCACAGCTCCAGGAGAGGAGAGCTCGGGAGAGTCGGCATTACGGAAATTCACGATATGGTCAGCCGAAACATCGGGGTTTGCCGAGAAGCAATGATCTTGGACAGAGGCATTATGGAAATTATAATATATATGATAGGTAAGATTCTTTATTGCTATCATAATCCCTCTTTGTTAAGAGAAGAAAAAGATTGAATAATGAATCTGTACATGTACGAAAATATCTGAGGTTCCTGCAAGACAACACTACAGTGAACACATTAGAATGTAATTGTAAACGAAGTATAAAACCATGTGTTTTCCTATTTTGATGAAATAAATACAAGGAAGCGTTCCGTCTTAGTCTTTACCTTCTTGAAGATATTTTCAAACCAATTTCAGTTCACCAGATACATGTTTCGGATAGGAAATCCTCATCAGTGGTACTTAATGAAATGACGAAGTGATTTTTTTCCTAATTTTCTAAGTGATTTACTTAGACTCGTTGGTTTATTGTAGTCCTTTGTGTTTAATGTTTCTGTGTTGTGCGTTGACGTTCCTTAAAAACGCTTGTCCCTTATGCGGCTCCTTCTGTGCTTGTCTGCTTTGTGGTTTTGCATTGGGTGTTTTGGGGTTTTGCTGTGGGTGCTGCAACCTGGTGTTTTTGCAGATCCCCTCCTTTGTTTTACTGACACGTTCTAAAATAAAAATGATTTTCTGACACTTTCCAATAAGTGATTTTCTGATACATTCTAATAAAATTAGACATAGTTTTGGTAGTTTTGATGTATGCTTTTTATGAGATTTACTTATACCCTTACAAATGATCTCATTGTTTTCTTCTGCTTTGTCTGCCCAAAGAAAGACATACTTATTTTTGAAATTGGGAACTCGTCATACACTATGATGTCCCACTCTCCAGAGTGGTGGATAATATTCTGTCATAGACCATTTGAACCATCCAACCAAAGATTGTACTCTCTTTCTCTTCCGAAATGGAAGTAACCGGATGTGACAGTTGTACCGAATTGAAGCGGCGGGTGTTGCATGCAAGCAAGAGATGCTTACTCTTCCTGGGCACCTGGTCTCACTCCCATATCGGGAGTTCGTTTCTTTTCATATGGTGGCGGTTTTTGTTTGTCTGCTTTGCTTCCTGTTTTATCCTGATTTCGTATGCCTTCGGTTTCTGATTTTTTGAATTATCCATTTTGTGCTGTATACAGGAAAATGGTCAGTATCCATATTTGTCATTGTGCATATTTCATTAAGATAAAATATAAAAAAAAGCTGTGAATAGATGAATAAAAAGGAGTGTTTCGTATGAAGTACCTCCAATGCTCTTTTAAAAGTTTTCTCCAATCGTTACATGTAAGATGTGCCATTCTTCTTCCTTTTTACATACTAGTATTTGAATACACCCAATACTTCTTATTGATGTGCAGCCTAGAGACGAAATAATTGATTGATAAGAGATGGACATCTAGACTTAAATCATGAAGTGTCATAGACTGCTTAGGTTATACATGTAAGAGGAGTACTGGTTACGGAGGAACGTTTTATTTTTGAAAAGCTGAAAAAGGTTATGTAAATATGATACATTGGCAGTAAGTGTTTTGAATATTTTTCCCTGACATTGTCGCCATAGCATTTTCTATAAAGACATAACCTCAGACAGTGCACGTATTTTATATATTGTTTTCGTGCGTGAACATCGACAGTGGGTGCAACAGTCAACAGTCAACAGGGGATGCTTACTCCTCCCGAGCACCTTGCCTCACATCTAGCTTGCTAGAGGTCTAGAGGTCCCTCCATGCTCAATTTTGTGCTCTATTGTGGGCGCTGTTGAGATTATTGACAGGATCTTCTTTAACTCATGTTCCGAGAAATGTGTCAGAGATAGAGTACTCGACTGTGTGTGTTTTTATCTGCAGCATACATATGAACTTTCTGTTGTTTTTGATATATTGTAGACCAGATTATATGGATATGGACACAGATATTCCAAGAAGAAAACCGTCCCATAGAATATATCAGGTAATTTTACTTTTGTAGAATGCAACAAATGTTAATTATGAAAATTGGTAAGATACTAGTATTAAGTAATGGCTAACTTGCACAAACAACAGCGGGATACAATGTACAACAACTACAGGATTGTAATAAACTTAGAAAATCAGACGAAACATCAACAAGGAATAACAGTCCATCCTTCAATCAGACGTTAATATCATGATAATTTCATATTTACATGTGATTCTGTTGAGAATATAGACAATGTTGTCTTTGACGATGATGTTGTGTCAATATAGACAATGTTGTCCTTGACGATATTGTTGTGTTGATATAGACAATGTTGTCCTTGACGATGTTGTTGTGTTGATATAGACAATATTGTCCTTGACGATGTTAATTGTTAATATAGACAATGTTGTCCTTGACGATGTTGTTGTGTTGATATAGACAATGTTGTCCTTGGCGATGTTGTTTTGTTAATATAGACAATGTTGTCCTTGGCGATGTTGTTCCGTTGATATAGACAATGTTGTCCTTGGCGATGTTGTTTTGTTCATATAGACAATGTTGTCCTTGGCGATGTTGTTGTGTTGATATAGACAATGTTAACCTTGGCGATGTTGTTTTGTTAATATAGACAATGTTGTCCTTGGCGATGTTGTTGTGTTGATATAGACAATGTTGTCCTTGGCGATGTTGTTTTGTTAATATAGACATTGTTGTCCTTGGCGATGTTGTTGTGTTGATATAGACAATGTTGTCCTTGACGATGGTGTTGTCTCTATATTGTCGTCCTACTTTCCTCAATCTCTAGAGAGTTTTCTCCTCTCTAATAAGTGTTAAGGATGTCTTTCGTATCTATTTTTGGGACGCCGCGTTTTAACATCTCCACCTACGAGGGTTGTTCGAAAAGTTCGTACAAAATAGCAATATTTCAGAAATGCGTGACAGCAACCTTACAAGTTTTTAAAGAATACATTCATGAGGTTTATTATAATCAATTCATACAATATCGAGGTGATTGAAAAAAAAAATCATTCAAATAATTATCTTAAATTAGATGTCTTGTGACCCTTAGTGGCACAATACAAAAATTGAGATATCGAAAATTGTGTACACGCTCATAATTCCTTTATTATTTCTAAATGCGGACACCGAGAAAGTCAATGTATATTCTTATTACTCGACGACAGTATTTGAAATTGACATAACATAAATGACAAATGCCCCAATATGATTTCAAATTAAGAGACAGAACAAAAGGTCAAAATGAGAAGTACTCCGTTATTTGTGTGGCGTTATTATGGACGACATTTACTGCATCGCTTTCCGAAAGAAAGGAGGGGATCTCCAACAACACTAGATTGCAGCACCCACAGCAAAATCCCAAAACACCCATGCAAAAAAACACAGAACAGATACCCACAGAAAGAGACGCAAAAGGGACAAGGAACACCAACTCACAACATAGAAACATGAAACATAAAAGACTACACATAAACCAACGAGACCAATGGGCAACCGGTGCCGACTTAGGACGGCCATCTGCCACGTAAATAGCAGACGGTGTGGTTATCCTGGATTACGTGCGCACAACCCTCCCACTATTCCGATTTCCCAGAGGTCTCGAAGAACGCACAATTATGGTGTAAAACAACCTCCTCACTGTTAGATGACCACACACAAACAAGACCGTAAAACACAGGGGTCCAAGCAACACAGATGAATATGTAAATGGATATAAAAAGAGGACGTGCGTAATACAGTCCGTGCTCGCCGGCTGTAGCGAGCTCATATATGTTATCACCCGAGGAGTCCGACTGACATTCAGAGAGGACAGGTGGTCGGGGCCCTATCTTCTCTAGGGAGGGAAGTTTCCGAAGTCACTCCTAAAGAGAAATAACTCATTTCTTTCATAATTGGCCGATTGTTTGAATTATGCACAATAAGAATATGCAATCTTAAGGAGTAAATTAGTATATGACTAATCAGCAAGGCACCTTTATAAGGGCCACCTACAATGCCTTTCGCGCATGCACTGGACTCTGGAGGCTGTACATTAAATAAAGTTATCCTTGAAAGTTTGTGTTTCTTTGGAGCTGTTCTATTATCTCCTTCGATTTGTAGATTTTTCTATTCTCTTAATGAAGTTCTGCTTTATATTATTATTTTTATATTTGTAGAACTTTACATTGTGATTCTGGAAATCTGGTTTAGGCTTTTACGTTTTGAATTTGGATTTTGTTGGCCTTTGTGTTTCATTATCACCAAAAAAACGACAATCATAAGACTTACAAAATTTGGAAAAAATACAATACAGAAATTTCTCACGTGAGAAGAAAATTTGACAAACAGACAGAGACAATGACACAGTTGCATAGAAACACCAAGGCGAATATGAATATAATGTATTAATTTATTAGTTTTATTCAAGCATTGCATGAAAACAGGAGACGCTGAATCTGCCCGGGCACCTAGTCTCACTTTGGTCCTTTAGCGTCATGTCCCACCCATCCTATAACGTTTTTCGGTACCTTTTTGGACGTAATAGCTATCACTTCCTTAGGCCATATTATATTGTTAAGATTGAGGAATCACTGACGAGTGTTAAGTACCCGAAACGTGCATGTCTGGTCCATTGTGCAAATTTATCTGTTCTTAAAGGATGCTATTGAATTTGAAGACGTATAACATTTGGAATATTGCTTACTCCAGGGTTCGCAACTATACCAATGGTAATTTTAATGATTTTGTTTTGCCCCCTCGACTTCCAGACTGAATTACTGATGGGTAATTCTTCGATGTTTATTATATCACAGGAGTGTTTGAGTCAAGTTGTCCAAAAGAAGAAGAGCCTTGACCCAGATGCTTGGTGTAAGATTATATACATGGAGTATGACAGGGTTGTGGCAAAATTCTACATTCTTGAGAGAGAAGTCACTATCGACGGCTCGTATGAGGAATTTGACGGTGAAAGGTAAAATAAAATTTTTGTGTTCCAAATTGACCCTTCAGAACGCGGGAAAAATTGAGAAATTCCATGACGTCACAATGCAATTTCGATGTCTGATCGAGGTTCGAAGCTTGTTTGTCCGAGGTAAAAGCATTATGACGTCACGAAATTTTGCATTTCTTTCCCGCAGTCGGAAGGGTCAATTTTGAGGGACAAAATAAATAAACGTTAGAATTTGAGGAAACTGATATATAAATAATCTTTGTTTTAGGCTACACATTTCCGACTTTTAAAATTAGTCAATACATGATATTAAAAGAGGTTTAAACCTGATACATGTACCTCCCAGATGCCTTGAAAGAGTGTAAATGGCTTTTGCCTTTGGACACTGGATCAAGTGATGTACAATGAATCTTCCAACTTCATGATATTTTCATTGTAGAATTGGCTTAGGGGCATTTCAAAATGAATACAGAGACGTGGAATCTGAGCAGATTAGAACACATATAGGCAAGGTTAGTCTGACTGATATATTGAGATAATCAACACTATGTATACGAAACATAGTATATATTGTATTCTTTTTTCAAGAAAAGATCTTAATTCAAAGTCTGAGTGGTTCCTATGCTTGAACATCCCGTACAATCTTTTATTCTTTTATTAATGGAACCTGAGGTCAAGTAGGAACAGAAACGGAACGCTTTAGCATTCTTCCTTATATATAATTACATCAATTAATGATCATTTAGAAGACACGGACTATCTATGCACTTCGGATTCTAGCATAGGAACATATTAATATTTGTCTTAGAGAAGCTAAATGATATTCCTTTACATTTCATCTTGTCATACCCACTCTCAATGAGATACATGTTGAATTGAGTAAGCTTCTTTATATTTGATTTTCTACCCAGGGAGTGAAGATAAAACGTGAAGCAGATGGAAGCATTACGGTAATCAAGATGGGTAAGAACCCTGTGATTGTGAAGGACTCTTCAGATCCAGGCCGCCATTGTTTTGCTCCTGAGGTTATACAGTACGATGGCAAACTTCCACAAGGACAACCAATCATGGTATATGAGTATCTTTGAAATATTAGTTAATTAGTCAGAATCCTACAAGCAAAAGATAATAAACCTAGATTGTTTGAGGAAAATTAAAACAAGGTAACAGAGCCGAATATCAGCATTAATTTTATCGATTCGTTATTCTGATAGGTAGTTCTTTGATGTTTAGATAATTCTAACGAAAAGATAAAAAGAAATTAAAAAAGCCGACACTTTGGCTGATAGAGAGAGAGAGAGAGAGAGAGAGAGAGAGAGAGAGAGAGAGATTTTACATGAATATTTTATTTATTTCAGGTATTTGACATGGAGGAGTTTAAGAGTCAGATGGGTCTTATGGTGCAGCAAAACTACATGAACGAGGAGGATTTAGAATTCATGTCCGTTGTCGGCTTGAGTTTTATACGAGACAGCACTGACGATGCTAACACACCATGTTGGCTGATGGTCATCAATATCCGAGCCATTCAGTCTATAGGTGACCCAGACGGTAAGGTCGTTTTTAAAGATTATTATATACGGTATCAAAACGTGTTCAAATGTGCACCAATTGTAGCCAAAGAGCAGTTTATGGTTTCAATTGTAACACATTTGATAATCTAACCACCCCTCTCTCTCTCCGAAGAACTCTAAATTCGTACATGTTTCTGTACATATACATTGTCATAGATATTATCATAGATACCATCATGAATATGTTTCTGTAGATGAATTTATACGTTATCATAAATATTTCAAAACATAATCATAAATAGTACAAGAAAAATCAGAATTAGTTAGACAGGATATATACATTACATCTTGTTAGTGATGGGACAAGTTCAGCAGCTGATTGCAGAATTAGCTCTAAAAACAGAAGAAGAAGTGGAACAAGAAGAAGAACGGAAGAAGCTGGCATTAAGAGTAAGTTTGTTATTATTAAAAAAAAATTTTGAAACTCGATTTGAAAGTATTCTAAACAAGTGATTACGCGATTTCAGATGTCAAACAGAAAATAACTAATTTCAGAATTTGAAATGTCTTTTTATATTGTTTTAGAACAACAAAAGACGATGGTCAAAGCTAGATCATCGACAAGGTATTAAGGGTAAGGAAGCACCATTAAGGAAAACAAGAATGGAGCTGATGCAGAAAGGCATGTCATTGAAAGGAAAAATGTCTTATAGCTGGGAAATAGAGAGACAGAGTAAGTAAATGTTTAGTGTAGAATTGTAGTAAGAAAAAGGAAAGGAGGGGATCTCTAACAACAGCACCAACAGCAAAACCCCAAATTCCCAAAACTGCAAAAACACAAAGCAGACACGCACAGAATTAGACGGAACTGATACAATGAACGAACATCAAACATAAATGACACATAAACCAACGAGACCAATCGGTGCCGACTTAAGACGTCTGTCACGTCAGTAGCAGACGGAGTGGTTATTCTGGATTACGTGCGCACAACCCTCCCACTTTTCCGATTAACCAGATGTCTTAAAGAATGTACAATTGTGGTGTAAAACAACCTCCTCATTGTTAGATGACCACATACAAACAAGACCACAAAACGCACGTTTTGCAAAAGGACAAATTTAAATGAAACAACATGCCATATTGTTATTATTTTGCTATTTCGAAAACTTGTCATTTCATTCAAAACAATCATCGAAATTAAAAGAGGTTCACATCTTAGCACCGTCCCTCCAATGTTATTTTGAACGTATATTTCATTTGGATATTCTACTGAATCGACCCTACAGGAAATGTGGAGTCGCACACTCTCTGTAAAGTAAATGTACAAATCTAATTTCAAAAAATAAAAGAGGGCGCTACTGAAATGAATTGTGGTGCCTCCGCCGGAGGAAGCATAAGTGATGAGAATTTAGAATTCGAAACCTGTGTCTTGTGCAGAAAAATTTGTTTGAAATTTTCTTCATGAAGGCATAGAGTTGGAACACTTCCGTATTATTATTACAAAGGAGATAAAGTCATTTCACCGAACTATATTGCACCTGTGTCCTATTATATTTTACAAACGAAAGTATTTTAGGTGATAAAAGATGAGATGTTCCAACTCAGCTGCATGTTTTGCCTTAGATTCTTTTGTAGAAATTGTCTGATTTTACTTACTACTTATGTAACCAAACGTATAAGGCTAATTTCAAAACTCAAACTCAATTAAGGATGCCCATTTATTATGCTTTTAAGATTCAGATTTTGATATTGTGTTATCTTTCACGCATAGATTAATTGAAAAAGTGATATTTTGAATTACAATGTTTAAAGGAGAACAAAAAAAGCACATTATCAGTTTCTTGTCTGAATGTAGGTTCCAAGAAGAAACAGAAGAACATGACTGAGATACAGGAGGAGTATGACTACGAGGAGCCCATGTCGATGATTGGGGGATACAGAGGAAATCCATCAGGTCCTGGTTAGTTTCTTTTTCCAAGGCATTTTCCTTTGGATTCATTGACTGAATATCCTTTCCTCCTTCTATTATAGAGTACCCCTAATCACTTTACTGTATATAATTCTTGAACCATGATATTTTTTATCGAAGTTGGGTTCATTCGAGAATTTTTCACAATCTACCAAGTGCAGGAAGTTAACATCTTAACACCACTCTTCTAACACTATTTTGGTCGTAGATTTGATTCAAGTATGCTACTGAACCGATCTTATACAAAATTTGTACCGCACACCCACTGTAAAGTACATGAATACACTTGAATTCGAATACTGAAAAGAAGGGAGGAGATCTCCAACAAGACCCCGTTGCAGCATCAACAGTAAAACACCAAAACACCCGATGCAAAAACACAAAAGACGAGTACAGCACGAGACGGAAAAGAGACACACGACATGTAAACATCAAACACAAAAGACTACACATAAACCGACGAGACCAAAAATACATTTGATTATGTCAGAAAATCACTTCGGCATTTAGTAAGTACCACTATCCGAAACACGTGTCTGATACATTGAAATCGGTTTGAATTTTCTTCAAGAAGTTAAGTAGTTGGAGCACTTCCGTATCATCTAGGTTGCTAAATGGTACTTCATTTTTTATCATGTTGTTTTATTTCTTTAACCTTTGTACAATGTTTAACGTCTTCAAATCCATTAGCATCATTTTTGAGCAGATAAATTTACAGCATGGACCAGACATGCACGTTTCGGGTATTTTACCCTCGTCAGTAATCCTCAAATACAATGCTATATAATTCCTTTCAGGATATGCTGCAAGTATGATAAGTAGTGTACCATGGGCACATTCCGGACACGAAAAGCCGGTTAGAAAAGAATGGGCAAAAATAAAAGTGGCCATCAAAGAGGAGAAAATAGAGGAGGAAGATGCAAAATTAAAAGCCATTCAGGAAGCATTGGAGAGTTAATATGATTTGTTGTATCTGGTGACAAAACCTGTTTAAATCTGACTATTTATGTATTTGACAATCACAATGGAATAAGGAACACTTTATGACGACTTTCACAATGACATTTCCATGTGTTAATGTGACAATGTTTGCTTGTTATTATCCTTCTTAGTGACAATCGTGTTTACTAAGCAATTGATGAGACGGATAATTAATTTGGAGCAAAGTATATGCTTGAGAAGCGAATCAACCGTTTCATTTATTTTGGACAGCTGCTGTGAGAATGATTGACAAACCAAGTATTTATATCCTATATAATTGATGAATGAATTAATGAATGGCAGTATAAGGGTGTGAATGAAAAACCTGATCGACAAATCAATTTGTTACTTGCCAAAAAAAATTTACGGATGTGTTCATGAATTTCAGTGCTGAACTTTATTGAATAACATTTGTAATACTTCCTTATACTATTCTGTTAATTCATATTAATCAGATGCTAATTTTACTGATCTCATAAGCTGATTTTAGCCAATTATCAATGCATTTGTAATTGTTGGATGAACGCAATGATAATCGTTAATGTTGTTGTTTATGTATTAACAATTTTAATTATAAAAGATTTTATGGAGATGTGCATAATATCTTTGTGCCAAAAACAGCAATTAAACGGAAAGAAAAATGCTTGTTTTTTTGTTTCAAAAGAAGATACCCCATTTACCAGAAATACACAATACAGAACAAACATCTTCATAATAAATTTGCTGAAACCAACCGAAACCAAATTTCAAAAACCACAATCATAATTAAGGCTTACGACTTTTGGGAAAAAATACAAACGAGAACTTTCTCAATGGAAAAGAAAAATTGAAAAAAAGCAGAAGGAGACAATGACACACGAAGGGTAACTTTTCTTTTCAACTGTCTCCATAACAAGTAGGCATTGTAGAATACATTAATCTAGGTAAAATATACCCATGAAAAAGTTAAAAGAAAGGAGGAAGTCAACAAAAAAAATTAAAGGAAATAAAAATATACGTGATATATGTCCAAAATGCTAAAATATTATAGGAACACCACTAAAAGGATACTGGTGTCGGAACAGTTTCCGGACGATTTTGAAGGTTTTTCGGGGATAACTCCTCCGTCCATCAATGGAAAACATTCACATTTCTCTCATATAATGCTATGCCCTTCCCACAGACACTCATGTTGAAAGAAAATATGAAATCTCTCAAGAAATATGGTTTCTAGACCGATTTTATGACCCTATATTTTGGCACTTTTTCGCAAATCGCTGGAACAGTTTCCGGACACCTGATTTTAAATCTGTCAATCTCGATTAATTTCAGCCCGAACTGAATGATTTTTGGATATTGTTTTCTTCAATCTTCTCTACAAATGACTGTGTAAAAATAATTTTGAATTTGGAACCGAATTTCTCAAATCACGTAGATTAAAATAGTATCGTTCTTGGCGACTTCCCACGGTGCGCGATATTGAACGGGGCAGAAAGGGGTAAAAAGGTGATGTGATAAAGCAACTTAGATCCAAAATTTTGTTTATATGATAATCATTCATGAATTGAATTCTGCATTTAAACATCTACAAAATTGTCACAAAATTTTAAAAATGATTTCCTTCAAAGTACTTTAAAAGGGTGACTGTCCGGAAACTGTTCTGACACCAGTAGTGTCTCTTACTAGACGACCTACCGGGCTTCACAGGGAACCACGCCTGAATAACCAATACCACGGCAACTACACTTTAAGCCTGTGCATAAACTACTTCGCAAATAAACAACTAAGACAATAGACCACTTGCCGACATTCATAATGGCTGACAAAATGACGAAAAATGTCCGAAGTATGCAATTTAAGCGCTCTTTTTCATTGTTACGTCACTATGGAATTACGTCTTTTCACAGTGACGACAAAATGAAAAACAACGCCGAAAGATGTTGACTATTACATTTTGTGCTTTCTAACAAGATCGGAAAATGGTCTATTGATACATTCTTATCAAAATCACCAACAAGGAAGACAAAACAAACATGAAAAAGAAAGAGCAACACATAAACCGATAACTTATGTTAAATGGTTTGATAGATATTAATAACTGAATTCATTACATATGAAGCGACTAAAACAAATACTAGCAATATATATTAGATTTCACATAGATTTAAATATCAAAATATAGCATATATTGAAGATGTCACTCGCTGACGGGGGCACACTTACAAATACAAGACAAAATATAACATATATTGAAAAGAGTACTAGGTACATGTAACGGGGGCACACTTACAAATACATGATAAAATATAACATATTGAGAAGATCACTAAGTAACGGGGGCAGACATACAAGTACATGACAGATTATACTGTAAATTGGTTTTTATTTTCGTAACAATTTTCGTCATTTTCGTCAATGCCTTCCTTGACAAAGTTACGTACTGACGAAGAGAAATACTCATGACATAATATAGTGTAGTAAGGAAAAAGTGAATCATTCTCTTGGTAAACCTAAATAGCATTGGAATCACGGAGAAAGAGGGAGGTAAAGCTAAAGAAAGGAGGGGATCTCCAAGAACACTAGGTTCCAAGAAATTATAACATAGGGTTATTATGACACGCAAATGGGAAATCAATGAAAACTGAATACGCACATAAAGTCGCAAATAATGTACTTCTAATTGCTAAATAATATGTTTTCAAAATATGCAAGGTGATATACATGGCTCATATTGCTTGTTTACCGATAATTGTTTAACAAACATATACCTCGGACTTGACGGCGGATCTTAATCTACATACTTATACTTTATTGAAACTTTATATTATAAATTTAACTTGACATTTGAACAGACGAATCTCCATTAATTGGACCCTTGGATGACGAATTTACGTACTGACGAAATGGTCAATTTTAACGAATTGACGAAAATTGGTACTGACGAAAATACAGTAACATATATTGAGAAGATCACTAGGTAACCGTGGCAGACATACAAATATATGACAAAATATAACATATACTGAGAAGATCACTCAGTTAAGGGGGCAAACTTACAAATACATGACAAAATATAAAATATATTGAGAAGATTACTAAGTAAAGGGATCAGACTTACAAATACATGACAAAATATAAAATATATAGAGAAGATCACTAAGTAAAGGGATCAGACTTACAAATAGATGACAAAATATAAAATATATCGAGAAGATTACTAAGTAAAGGGATCAGACTTACAAATACATGACAAAATATAAAATATATTGAGAAGATTACCAAGTAAAGGGATTAGACTTACAAATACATGACAAAATATGAAATATATCGAGAAGATCACTAAGTAAAGGGATCAGACTTACAAATAGATGACAAAATATGAAATATATCGAGAAGATCACTAAGTAAAGGGATCAGACTTACAAATAGATGACAAAATATAAAATATTTCGAGAAGATCACTATGTAAAGGGATCAGACTTACAAATAGATGACAAAATATAAAACATATCGAGAAGATCACTAAGTAAAGGGATCAGACTTACAAATAGATGACAAAATATAAAATATATCGAGAAGATCACTAAGTAAAGGGATCAGACTTACAAATAGATGACAAAATATAACATATATCGAGAAGATCAGTAAGTAAAGGGATCAGACTTACAAATACATGACAAAATATAAAATATATCGAGAAGATCACTAAGTAAAGGGATCAGACTTACAAATAGATGACAATATATAAAATATATCGAGAAGATCACTAAGTAAAGGGATCAGACTTACAAATACATGACAAAATATAAAATATATCGAGAAGATCACTAAGTAAAGGGATCAGACTTACAAATACATGACAAAATATAAAACATATCGAGAAGATCACTAAGTAAAGGGATCAGACTTACAAATACATGACAAAATATAAAACATATCGAGAAGATCACTTAGTAAAGGGGGCAGACTTACAAATACATGACAACCATGACTTACAAATACATAGCAGCAGAACTCACAAATATGATCGTAATCGGTTGCGACACAAACAGCACACTCGCTTTGTCACGGATAAGCCAAAAAAAAAAAAACAATTGAGTGTCAATAATGTGGGTTATCAATACTCAAAAATGCCGTTGAAACATTTCAAGTCGTCAAATTTCTTGAGTTTTTGCAGATTTTGCATGAATTCTTTTTCGTATGTGTATAAAAACAAATCTGCAACCAGGGGCGCACAATTAGTACCCATATGAATTCCAATAACCTGTCTGTATATAGTGTCAACAAATCTTACAAAGATGTTATCTAAAAGAAAGGACAAGGCCTTGTACAACTCAGATCGAGTCCATGATTTGTACGATTTGTGTTCAAACAAAGATTGTACTCTATGTCTCCCGAAAAGAAAGTAACCGAATTGAAGCGGCCGGTGTTGCATGCAAGTAGGAGATGCTTACTCGTCCTGGGCACCTGGTCTCACTCCCATATCGGGAGTTCGCTTCTTTTCATGTGGTGGAGGTTTTTAGCTCACCTGAGCCAAAGGCTCAAGTGAGCTATTGTCATAGCAATCCATCTGTCGTCCGTCGTCCGTCGTCGTCCGTCGTCGTCCGTCGTCGTAAACTTTTCACATTTTCAACTTCTTCTCCAGAACCACTGAAGGGATTTGGATGAAACTTGGTCATGGAGTACTAATGGTCCCCTGCAAGTGCTGTCGATTGTCGTCCGGATCCGTCAACAGGTGGCGCCACCAAAGACAAAAGTAGGTCACAGGGGGTACCCTCCTATGACAAACTTCTTCTTCAGAACCAAAGAACATATCGACAAACCGAAAGCATCAAAATGAACTAGAAAGATGTCTTAAGAAGTGTTGTTATTTTTGGTTCCACTCCGAAGTGAAATTTTTGACGCGTTTTTTCTGACTAAGTCCGAAAATACGTCAATGCACATTTTTGCACTACTTCTTTGAATAACTCAAAAAGTGTATGATTTTACACACTCATTTACAGCATATTTAGCATATTTAACATACTTAATGCTTTGATATGTATTTTATGCTTACATTTTTTTTTTTTGATTACAATGAATTTTTTTCTCATGTAAAACGAAGGGGGGTTGATTTTTATACATTTTCAGCTTCTTTTCTATAACCACTCTTCAGATTGTCATGAAATTTTATAGGTATGAGGTACTCATGCATGGTACTCTACAAGTGAAAGAATTTTGTCAAGATATCCACTTTTGGATTTTTAAGGAAGATTTTTAAGATTGTACATATGTATAATGTATGTTTTCCATGCCCAATGGACCCATGGGGAGTGGCTTCAAACCCCGGCGGGACCCCAACAAATTTTTTTCCCCTTTTCAATTTCTTTCTCTTTTTCTTTTTCAATTTTTCGTTACAAATGAAGCTGTGAAAGAGTTTTGTCAAAATATCAACTTTTAGATTTTTAATTATTTTTTAAAAGAGACAAGCTAGTTTGGCTTTGTGTACTTATTTTCGTACGTCGAAATAACTTGGCCATCAAATATACTTCGATTTTATTTTAAAGATGTTGACTTTTTTCTATACATGCATATTTCATAACAATTTCCCTATTTAATGATTATTTTCTCTGTTTTATTTCTGTATATATGGTAAACAAAGTCGCCATATATCTTGTGTTACAGATTTGATTTTTTCAATACCCCCACGCCCCTTTGGTAGGGGTAACTACAGGCAATAAAAAGGTGCACTCTAAAAGTTTTGACTGACTTGAAATGCCCGGAAGTCTGTAAAATTGGTCTTTTTCGTTTGCGAATCTTTGGGAGGCATACAAATGAAAAAAAGGGGGATGGATGAATGTCCTTTTTTCGCAAGTTTCACTTTTTTACAGAAACTCTCTGTTCTCATCGAAAATGTTCCGAATTTTACATATTTTCAAATCGATCTGTAGATTGCATGAAAGACAAAATTAAGTTCGAAGATAAATTTATCACGACTACTGGTCATATTTTATCGATTCAATTTCCAATATTTTTGACTAATGGTGTGACACCTTTTATTCAGTACTGATCACCAGTCAAAACAGAGGGGAATCCCCGCGAAAAGTTACAACTGTAAACAAAGTCGCCATTTATTTTATCTTGTGTTACAGATTTGTTTGATTCAATTCCTCCACAACCCTTTAGTACTGCGATAAATTTCAGAAGATACCGTGCAAACGGAATAGATTTCTATTTAATGTGCATTATACTTGGAACGCTTTCATACTGGTTTCCATTCATGTACTTGGAACACTTGCATATACTTGTTATCATTTATAAACTTTGCTCGAATTTCCTCTGTCTGTTGGAACCGTTCGACATTATTAGACTCTCTTAGATGATGAAATTTACGGACCGATTTCTTAAACATCTAATGAGTAATCTCTTCCTCTGGATTATGAGAATGCGTAGGCCATTTAATAACTGAAAGACTTGAAAATAAATAATTTAGTTTCGAGTTCTTGAAATCTTCCAATGAAATGTTGGACCACAGGAAGCTGTTGATTTAATAGAGAAAATAAATTATTATTCACAACCTTAAGCCACTGTGTTCGACATCTTGTACATGTATGTATAACATTTGTAAAGATGAACACAGAGGCCTGAGGTTGTGAATAATAAAACATTTCTCTCATAAAACGACAGGTTCCTGTTGTAAGACATATTGGAATTTTTATCTGTTCAAATAATAGATACAACATGAGTTTTTATCGGACCAAATAATCTTTTATCGGCAAATCCGATGCAACCGATACATTTCATGAACTCTCTCCGCTAACAACTTGTCTGTGTAACAGACTATGACGCGGTAAAACAATTACTTAACAATAAATAACGACGTCGTAGGTCCGCTAGTTGGACAAGCTTATCAATATCATGGACCTTTTAATTTGTTTCCCTAAAAGCAGCATACACCAGAATATGGCGCATCAAACTGCGAGACCTAGCGAAACCACTTGATTGAGTTTTTGAACAGTGTATGCTGAAATGCAACGCTCCCTCTCGCCTGTTGAAATATGCATAGGCAAGAAGTGCCGCATTTCAGCATATTTACCGAAAATTATTCGTGCAAGTGGCTTCACATGGCCATGAGGTTTGATACACCGTACACTGATTTTTGGAAAACAAATTGGCCCAATTTCTGCACAACTCACTTGAATTGATATTGGATTAACACGATTTTGACTAACGTTACATGTATTAAGATGAAATCAATACTATTCAAAAGCATTCATAGATTTCAGTATAATTTAATATGAATAAAAGCAAAACCGAAAAGTCGTTGTTTTTTTATGCCCTCGGAATAATAGATTCGGGAGCATATAGTTTTTGGCCTGTCCGTCTGTCTGTTTGTCTGAAAAACTTTAACATTGGGGATAACTTTTGAATGGAAGCTGGTGATAGAGCTTTCATATTTCTCATGTGTATTCTTTGTGACAATACCTTTCCATTGATACCAAAATGTTTGACCTTGTGACCTTAACCTTGACTTTTGACATACTTTTCAAAAAAATTAACATTGGGCATAACTTTTGAACGGTTAGTGATAGGGCTTTCATATTTTACATGTGTATTCTTTGTGACAAGATCTTTCCATCGATACCAAGATTACGCACCTTTCACATACGTAACAGAAAATGGTGTTTATACTAACAAAGATGCTTCCGGGGGTATTCTTGTTTCACAAACACAGGCTTTATAATATCTGGCATGCTAGCTATCAATAATTAAAGGTTTGGTGTTCAATTTTAAATAAACTTAATTTATGAAATCATTTCATTGTTTTATTCTTTTTCTGCTGCACATTAATGTGGAATTTTACAAAATGATTTTATTTTTGATGTTTTATAACGAGCTATACTAGCTGGGCATATGATTTTGGACCACTTTATCCGTCTTTTCAAGTCAGTAAAAAAGTTATTGTTTTGAAATGTGACTATTTTTTCTTGTTTGTACTTTAAAAGGTTGTCTGAAAAAAAAAAACTTCTCTGCATCCAGCAAAAATCTTTTTAGAAAGGTTGTGGGCTAAAATCCTGGTACTGGCACTATCAGTATTCAATGTCAGTATGTCAATTAGAGCGTGCATGGGTATCAGGTCAGCGTTGTGTCCTCTGGGGCTCTTGTTGTTTGTTTGCTTTGGTTCCTGTTTTATTCTGTTTTTGTATGCCTTCGGTTTCTGATTTTCTGAATTATCGATTTTGTGCTGTATACAGGGATATGGTCATTATCCATATTTGTCATTGTATTCTACTGAGGAAAAGAATCCTTTTGTGTCAGAATTATATATAAATGTTTTACCCTCTCGATCAAAACACCTTTGATAAGTTTTGATTAGCGATCTTTTATCGTCTCATGAGTGAGCGTGGTGTAGATGTAAGTTTTGATTAGCGATCTTTTATCGTCTCATGAGTGAGCGTGGTGTAGATGTACGTTTTGATTAGCGATCTTTCATCGTCTCATGAGTGAGCGTGGTGTAGATGTAAGTTTTGATTAGCGATCTTTTATCGTCTCATGAGTGATCGTCTCATGAGTGAGCGTGGTGTAGATGGAAGTTTTGATTAGCGATCTTTTATCGTCTCATGAGTGAGCGTGGTGTAGATGGAAGTTTTGATTAGCGATCTTTTATCGTCTCATGAGTGAGCGTGGTGTAGATGGAAGTTTTGATTAGCGATCTTTTATCGTCTCATGAGTGAGCGTGGTGTAGATGGAAGTTTTGATTAGCGATCTTTTATCGTCTCATGAGTGAGTGTGGTGTAGATGGAAGTTTTGATTAGCGATCTTTTATCGTCTCATGAGTGAGTGTGGTGTAGATGTAAGTTTTGATTAGCGATCTTTTATCGTCTCATGAGTGAGCGTGGTGTAGATGTAAGTTTTGATTAGCGATCTTTTATCGTCTCATGAGTGAGCGTGGTGTGGATGTAAGTTTTGATTAGCGATCTTTTATCGTCTCATGAGTGAGCGTGGTGTAGATGTAAGTTTTGATTAGCGATCTTTTATCGTCTCATGAGTGAGCGTGGTGTAGATGTAAGTTTTGATTAGCGATCTTTCATCGTCTCATGAGTGAGCGTGGTGTAGATGTAAGTTTTGATTAGCGATCTTTCATCGTCTCATGAGATAGCGTGGTGTAGATGTAAGTTTTGATTAGCGATCTTTCATCGTCTCATGAGAGAGCGTGGTGTAGATGTAAGTTTTGATTAGCGATCTTTCATCGTCTCATGAGAGAGCGTGGTGTAGATGTAAGTTTTGATTAGCGATCTTTTATCGTCTCATGAGTGAGCGTGGTGTAGATGTAAGTTTTGATTAGCGATCTTTTATCGTCTCATGAGTGAGCGTGGTGTAGATGTAAGTTTTGATTAGCGATCTTTTATCGTCTCATGAGTGAGCGTGGTGTAGATGAGATATAGATTCGGCTTTAAAATTAAATGATTTGAATTTGTCGATCACATCACCAGAATTCTTTATCGACCAAAAATAATTGATGTCGCTATTATTGAATTCAGCTTTACAATATTTTGATACATGCTCCGTAATTGCCAGTAACACTGATGTCAAATTCCTGGATAAAACAGTAGTAGTGCAATTGCTCGAGTTAGCAATAAATCGAAATTTGTAAGGAGACTTGTGTAGTTTGGGCAGACAGTAAATAGTTGGTACGTCTGATTTCGAAATAGAGAGTTGAAATGAAGAAATCTCATCCAGATGCTTCTTTAAAATGGAGGGGATAGTTTCATTGCTTTTTATATAAGTGTTGGTGGTATTTTACGATCAAAGTAAATTATTAAAAAAAAAAACATAAATAGAAATCGAAAATAACAGTGTTTTCATCTCTGCTCAGATTCTTCCTGGTGACGCAAATTGCAATATATATTTATGAAACACAAGTGTCATAACAGTTTACTCATTCATTAATAATAGTTTTATTTTGCTCATGATTCGTATTACGTATCTTTATCTTTTTTCATAGATTTCGTCCATGAATCATTGTTATAAAAGGATATGAAGAACCATTACATGATCGAACTTTTCTTTCTGCATCTTTTGACACGATACAGCTAGAGAACGAGTTAGATTAACAGAAGTTGTGATAATAACGACATTAACACATGCATTCATGTGTACGTTGTATTTCCATAAGATTTAGTTTAAATTTGAAAGCTTTATTATTCAATGCATCGTTAATAACAAATATGGCCATATCCCTATACATAGTACAAAATCGATAATTCAGAAAATCATACAACGACGGCATATAAAATCAGGACAAAACAGGAACCTTAAATAAACATTAAAGAAAAGGGGATGATCTCCAGCATGACCATACTGCACCGAAATCACCCGCAAGAAAGTGATACGTAAATGACATCAGACAAAACTACAAACCACAAAAAATACACGACAAAAATCTGGACTACGTGCACACAATCCTCCCACTTATCCGGATACACATATAGGTCTCCATAGACGCACAATTGCTGTATAAACAAAACTTCTCACTGTAAGGTGACGTCATAAACAAGACAGTTAAACGCAGCGGCCTTTTGTAACAGAAATTCTATGTAAAAGGATCTAAAAAAAATTCTATAGCATGCGTGGGCTCTGCTGGCTGAAGCGGGCTCAAGATCAATCACCCGAGAAGTCTTACCAACTTTCAGATAAGACAGAGAATCAGGACCAAGTCTTCTCTGGCGAGATTTAAACAAGGCCCGTCATGGAGCCATGTCATCACAGTTGGCCAGTGTGCAACGTTGGGAAAGACACTGGTACAAAACTGTAGATTGGTCCAGTACCATGCCCAGTGTTCTATAGATGACGTTGGGCTCTTCTCCTCAATAAAGCAGGCGATCGACAATTTTCTTACAGTTGTGGTTGAAGTTCGATCTGCCTTTGATCCTTCTGATTTTGTTTACTAGGTCACCTTAAAATGAAGGGAATGAAATTCCCAATGATACATACTCTGATGCTGGAATTGTCCAAAATTTTGAATGAAGTTCAGAATAGTTATTGTAAAATTTCCAAAAAGATTTTACAACTTTATGGTATCTAAATCCTTGATTGGTAAGTTTCTTTGTAATTTATCTATTTTTATCATGAATGTCGGAAACAATGGAGCAAAGCTCTAGCGTATCTTATGAGCTGAGAGATGTAATGAGTTAAAGAAGATCCTGACGATAATCTGAACAGCACTCACAATAGAGCAGAAAATTAAACATCGACAGACCCCTAGTAAGCTAGAGGTGGGATCAGGTGCCCGGGAGGAGTAAGCATCCCCTGTTGGCTAGCCGCACCCGCCGCCGATGTTAATGAAGCATGGAAATGAAAATATATAAAATTCATGCACTGTTTGACGTTAAGTCTATATAGAAAGTGCTATGGCGACAATGTCAGGGAAGAATATTCAAAACACTTACTGTAAATGCCGTAAGATAGCAACCTTGGAACATCGCCATCAAGCCAAGGAAAATTAACTATGTTGAAGCCAAAGTCTTCTCTTTTGTCGTATATCTTTGTCTGAATTTCACCGTTATTGATTTTGATATCAAGATCCAAAAAATGGATTAAAGTAGTACCTGTCAGTTATTCAAAAAGTGATTAAAGTAGTACCTATGAGTTATTCAGTCTCAAAGTCGAGAAGGCAAGGCAAAATCATTAGAATTTCCATAGGAATGGTTGCAAACCTTGGAATGAATAACATTCCGAAGTGAGGCCAGGTGTCCGGGGAGAGTCAGCGTCTCCTGGTAGCATGCAACACCCATCGCAACAGCTCCATGGACACTTGTCAAATTCGGTGATTGTCTCGATGTACATATTGATGTACACATCAGGAAAGTATTTCTTGTTGGTGATGATGACAGTCATTCAATCACAATCCAAAATGTTACTGATCATTCTGGGAAAACTTCCTTAAAATACATTTTATATATAATAGTTGCTGATGGATATGCGCTATCTTTAAGTAATCTACTCACTGTCTTGAAAACAAAACTATTGTTTGTATGCTGCAACATATTCTGAGCGTTGAAAAGACTTTCATGTACAATTTGTTATTGTTCATAGAATACAACAATGTAACTCTTTTGCTTTCGGCTAACTTCATCATAAGAGAATGTGTATATTAAGAATGGAAGAGGGATTTCATGAATTAAAGTGATTGAAGTAGATCCGTTCTTTTCTTTTAAAGTGCTTGTTCGCAATACTAATAAACATTGAAGAAGTACTTATCAGTTATTTAAAAGTCTCAAATTCGAGAAGGTAAGGCAAAATCATTTGAATTTCCATTAAAACAATTGCGGAATAAACAATATCCGGAGTAAGAGCAGGTGCCCGGTGAGAGTCAGCGTCTCCTGCTGGCGTGCAACACTGGTCGCAACAGTACAATAAGATGAAAAGATTAAAAAAAAAATGGTCTGAAAACGTCAAAAGAACTTTATTATCACATCATCAGAACAGTCGTAAAATATAAATTTACAATTAATATTCAACATGAATTATCAAAATAGAACATTTAAAAAAAGGCACGATATAAAGACTGGCACAAATTTAAGCACAAAGCATACTTATACATTTTATATCTTTATGAATTTGTTAAAAACATGATATGATATTTTACATCCAATGCTGACAATAAGTAGTTTCACATTGGACTCTCACAAAATTCTATGGAAACTAAACGCGAGACCAGGGGGACGGGAGGAGGAAACGCCTCTTGTTTGATGAACACAGCCTTTACAAGTCAGCCATATAAAAATACTAAAATTGTGCATTATGGCAACAAATTACATAAAATGTTGGGCTGCTTGTAACATTAAAATGATCTTAAATACACAACAAAATGAGCTTGTGAAACACCGTGTCCTGTCGTAAGTTTACAATTAGTGTATTGGTTTTATTCAAAAGCTAGTGAATCATTGAGAAGATGGAAAATTTTACGAGTTATCAAAATGGCCGAAAATGTTGCTTAAAGTATCTACATGTACCAAGGGTTATCTGCCACAGTGCAGAAGGTGTTATCAAAGGCTGAAGTCTGAGACTATTTTTACTTAGATTATGATCAGTCATTTATTATTTGTAAATTTCATAAAGTCAAAGTTCATGGAGTAAACAATCAGATATCAGATCAATTGATTTCGACCTACACTTTAAAAAAGATGGCATTACCCTATCATATAAAGGCCTGATGGGGACTATGTAAGAAGACAGGTAAATTTTCTGTCAGTTCGTCACGGACTGCTATAGGGTTAACGTCTCTAAACGTAATCTCATTGGTCCGGCTTAACCCTTATTCCCCTCTCAAGTTTTGATTGACAGCTTAAAACAGATAATATTGGGGTATATCATTAGCATGATCAAGTTTCCTGTCGGTGTGTCTTTGATGTAACACACCGCTCCCGATTCTATGAACATCATCCAACTAAACACCGCTATCATCAAAGCAGGTATATCACACCCACCAAACCCAAGTCACTCAGGTATGCATATTAATGAACACCCGGTTGAAAACCCGGCCTTTAAGTGCAAAGCAATAGGTCGAAATCACTTGAATGAAACGTCTTGCCTCCAAAAATACATCAGTCATGTAAAATCTGATATGATTTTCATGAACTTTGCTTTAAATTTGGTCAGACACTGGACAGACAGACAAACAGGATCAATGTAAAATGAAAATACAGGTAAAATTATCTTGCACGAACTGACAGAACATCTGTATTACAACATAGAGTATAGGAGAAATCTTCATGATCAACAGAAATGTTGAAGTACATTAATCTATGAAACCTGAGCAGGGAATGATGCATGACTAAGTAAAAGTTATTCTAAATAATTTTGTTAGATCATATTGCCAAACTTTGATTATTTCAAAGACAGAACACATGTCGAATTAGGCAATCTATGAATTCAAGAAATTACTCATTTTCTGTACTTGAGGTCAATCTAGTTTCGAAACCTTCACAACTTTCACAATAACAACTCAGACTCGACATTGAAATAACGGACGGAGAATCACCAATGAAGTTGAAATCAGATGCCCGGCTAGAGTAAGCATCTCCTGTTTGCTAGCAACTCCTGCCACTTAAAACGGATATGAAACTGTCGAGTTATGTTTTATTTAATTTGTTACATGTTATTTCATTCTAGCGTGTCTGCTTTGTGTTTTTACAGTGGGTGTTTTTGGGTCTTGCTGTTGGTACTGCAACCGAGTGTTGTTTGAGATCCCCTCCTTTCTTTCATTGTCTTACACTTTCGAAAAGTGATTCTATTCTTCAGCATGGAACGTGTGAAGGCTATAAGGTCAGTAGTCCGACTTGCAGACCTACGACGGTGTTATCTGTTTTTTCGTCTTCGGTCTGACTGCTATGCATAGGCGAAACTTGAGAATTTCTGTGCGAAAAAAATTTCGACAAGTCGTCCTTTTTTTTGACAAATTCCAGTCTCTTCAACCAAAAAATAACTCACCCAATCCTCCTGCCCCTAAAAATCCCCTCTAAGCCTGGTTTCACCTCTTCTTCTCTTCCGATTTTCCTCTGATCGAAGACAGTTTGTCATGCGCACAGAGGTGAAACCAGGCCTAGAGGGGATTTTTTAGGGGGAGAAGGACTGGGTGAGTTATTTTTTGCTTGAAGAGACTGGAATTTGTCAAAAAAGGACGACTTTCCAGAATTTTTTTTCGCACAGAAATTCTCAAGTTTTGCCTATGCATAGCAGTCAGACCGAAGACGAAAAAACAGATAACACCGTCGTAGGTCTGCAAGTCGGACTATAAGGTCAGTAAAGTGAAGTTGACTTCAGGATGAGAAAAAGGAAACTTGCATATATTTGAAGTTTGCAACTTAATAGTGAAACAATGTGGGACTTAGTTGACAGATTATTATAAATCATGAAGTATTCATTCATTCATTCATTCATACATTCATTCATTAGCATGAATAATAGATATTTTTACACATTGCATGCATTTTTTTATGGAAAATTTCTAAATACACGTACTTAAGTAAAGAGATTAAGTCAATAGAATTAAGTAAATTGTAAATCTTTAGTACAGACAGTGAGTAGCTTTAAGAGATTCCAAAAACAGTAGAAAATTAAACTGTTACTTAATAATTATGTAAACGTGAGTAACGGTGGCATTTATCGTTACTATTTCCTCAACTCAGCACACTGAAAGAAAGAATGAATTTGGTTAGCTATGTAAGTGTTTACATTTGAAAAACAAGATTTGATAGAGACAAATATTTGAAGATAATATAACGAGGTCATATGGTAAGCAAGAGAACTTGAAAAGTTTGGATTTTGTATCGCACTATCTTCATAATAATGTGGTTTACAAATATATCGATGTGCTACAAATTTACTGCAATTTTGACCATGACTTCATATCAATCAATACACAGATTCCTTTAAAGGGAATTGCAAAACCCTATTTTTCGGGTTCTTTCAGATAACAGTGATTTTTTTGGCCCAATTTACCAACGAATTTTGACTATTTCCCCTGTCAAAATTTGGCTTTATTTTCCCAAAATATTCAGTATAAATTCCCAATTTGCAAGTCCTAAAATTTTCGTTTTGAAGTATAAATCATTTGCAATAAGAATCTTCTTCAGAAATTGAATGTTATGATAGTTTGAGTGTTTTACATTACCCAAATCTTTCATTACATGATTTTTCACAAGTTTTTGAGTGTTCGGTATAAGAAGTAGCTTTGGTCTAAGATTTCACAATTTCAGCAAATATGTCGCATATTTTCCCTAACAAAAGGGTAGGGGTGGCTTTTAAAGATGGCAAAAAAAATCACTAGATAAAAAACGCAGCTTTTTTCATTCCTGATTGACAATATTGAAAACTTTCCCAATACATGTACATTGTATATCAGATTCGACAAATATTGAAGACTTACCATCCATTTCTGTTTGAGTCTATATCTTTTTCATCCAAAGCTCTGACCAGGAATTCCCCCTTATGACCGCTGGCTAGACAATAAGGCACAATGAAATAATAACCCTCCTCTAAGTCCAACCTCGATCTGACCTCCCGGCTGTTTGTCTTGGACTCTACATTGAACACTAGCTGAAGCTTGGACAGATTCCGCTTTTCATCCTTTTCGGGATGTCTACACTGTGTGAACCCAAACGAATACGCAAAATGAGAGTGTGTTATGTTTTGAAATGCTCTTATTAATACGCCAGAGAATGTTAAATCTTTTATTTTTTCATTATGCTTCATTTTGACACTAGGGAAATAGAATGATAGAGATCTATAAATTACTAGTAGTTAGCGCAAGTCAACATATTTGCCACTACACGCGGTTAAGAGTTTGTTAAACAATAGTAAAGGGGTGAAATAGACCAATGTTTGAATTTTGCGCTCTTCGACGTTACATTATGTTTGGACCAGTCAGTAGATTTTCTCATTTAAGCTATATTTAGACATAGAGAAGACCGAGTTCTTTAAATAAATAGATTATGACATATATTGGCTAATTGCTGAGGCAGCAATATCTATTCATTTATCTGTTAATTATACAGTAATAAAAATAAAAATCAATTACTTTAAAAACTGCAATCCCTATTTGAACACAAAGTGTAGTGCCTGTAACAATGCCATTCCTGTAATCCTGTAGTAGGGAAACCAGTATATGGGATTTCCCGCGTAATGGCGGAGATAAGAGTTCGTTGTCTGCGTTCTTTTTCTGCACCACAATCAGTACCCTGGGATTCTTTGATAGCAAATCCATGTCCTTTATAGAAGCACCGGACATTTCCTCTGTGTCATGGCAAGAGAAAAAGTTTCAAAATAAAATATCGGAAATTGATGTTTTCTAGAAAGAAAATAGTTATGAACATTGTATGCTGAAATCTTGAATCTTGAAAAGCTGAAAAGTCCAACCTAGAGACGCGGTAGTGGGGCATTCTTCTTTCGTAACGGATATACTTATTCAAAATTTGGAATGAAGAACCGGAATCAATTAATCAATCTATCGAAATCTATAGAAGGAAAGGGTTTTTGACATTGATCTGAAGACTGAAATTTTTCGATAGACGTCGAGTTAGATCCCTTTTCAAAACCCATACCGTGCATCTTGGTACACCAAGAGTTTCATCGCATTCCGCAAGACGCTTCACCACACAAAGTACCCTTTGATTCAGGGTGGAAAGTAGTGGAGGGAACCTATGCCGTTGCGGTGCCGTGTAACACACCTACGAATTTTTATTCTTCTTTTGAAAAATAAGATTTTGTATGAATCAGTGGTCGTGTGATTCTCACTTTGACCAGGTGTGAGACCCCACACGGTATAACTTTATCAGTTTCACTTCTATATTAATGGTTTTTATAATTCCATGGATGAGAAGTTTCCAATTCTCCTGTTGGCTAAAGTTTCTTGAAGACCGAGACGTATTTGTCTATTCGAATGACGTCATCGAGGTAGATGTAAAATTCCAAAAGTGGAAATTAACCCTTCTACAAACTCCTTAATGAATAAATTTTATAAAAGGAAGTACTGCTGCTTATCTAGAAAGTAAGAAAAAAAAACTAAAACAAAAGATAAACAAGAACAAAAGCAAACGATTTTTGTGGAACTTTAGCATACAAACATTTAATAATACATGTATTTAACCGTGACGTTATGAAGAAATATTCAAATTCACATTACCTGTCCATTTTGATTTAAAGTCGACAATTTGTTTCCAAGCTCCGTGAGATCTAAAACAATCCGTCCTTGTCGCCAAAAAGTTACTCTGAGTAAGGTGTGACAAAGATCCAGAGGAACCCCGATTTTGCGTCATCGGAGCACTTCGGGGTCTACCCGTTACTTGTTGATCCTGGATGGATAGGCTTATGTCGGAAGTACTAAATGAACTTTCATTGTCCGACAGCCGAGACAAGATTGAAAACCTTCTGTCGTTAGGTTTTCTAACTTTTGTCTCAGTTTCAAAAGAACTCTTCTTGCCAGAGCTACTAGTTCTTATATTCGTGGTACTCACTGATATGTCCAGAGGAATATCTATACGAAAACTCATATCTGTCAAATCCTCCATGCTGTCAACTTTTGCTATATCTAAACTGTGTCGTCTGCGAACATTGCTGACGAAACTGTTCCTCGTATTATCGAATTTGGCGGTCATTGTGTCCTCAACTACGTTAATTTCTCCCAGATTTTTATCTTTCCTTTTGGATTTTTTCCTCACCATCCCCAAGCTGTTCCGATGCTTCCAAACTCTGTCGTTTGAAAATTTCACCTGCGTGATCGTCTTTTGTAGCAAATCACAGTCAGGTTCCGAAGGACACGAATTTGTTCTTGCCACACCGAAACCCTCTGCACGATACGGTTCCGTGCTGTTACATATTATTATTCCGCCAAAATTTATTCGGAAATCTTCGAAAGTCATCCAATATTCGTCTTTATCTTTAAAGTGCATAGGTCGAAACTGCTCAATATAGTCTGAACTTAGGGATTCCCAAGACGTTTTGTCGCTGTGAAAATTGATTGAAAGTTGAGATCAAAAACGATCATTATCATTGGTTGCCTAAAATTCACTGCTTATTTGACAATTTAAACAGTAAGTTAGACTAAGTAATCAAATTTTTCCCAAAATAATCTTTCAAGATTACAAATAAAATACATCAAGAAACGTTATTTTGCATTCGAAATACCTTGATGCAAATACATAAACTATACATCAATCTTGTCACCATACGAAATACTATCAATCGCACATTAATGTGCTTTTTCGGAAAACTTCGGAAAGGCCCGAAAATGTGCGATTGGCAATACTACCTCTCTGAGAATTTTCCGTTCCAGGCAGGTTCATTTTTGTAGGGACATTTCAGCCTTACAACCTCTACTATACGGCGATCTGTTAGTGGAAACTGAAACCAAAATCAGATTTCATAGAAATATTTTCACATGTTTTGAATACATAAAGTGTGTCGAACTGTTTTTATATTCAACCCACTAGAGCTTAATGCTTGCATGTTTCATGACATTAAAAATGGCTTCATCACCTTGATAAATTTCATGCACACTATTGCTTTAAACATTCGATTGACAATGCTAAAATGATCAGTCTATCAGACATTAAAATTGACATTCATTTTGTTTTTAAATCTTTGATTTCCAACTTTTTATTTATATAGTGGAAGAACGACTTTAAATCTAATTTACCTTTGTGACTGCTGTAATGATATGTAGATACCTATCTGCGTCGGATTCCGATTCTGTTTCCTCCGAATCCTACAAAAACGTCAAGGTCATATTTACGTTTTCTTTACTTAGGTCAAGTTTAAGGTCAGGAAGCATGTCCGTCTTTGTAAGTATAATGAGAGAAGAGAGGGGATTTATCAAACCGGATTCGGCACAGCACAGACAGCATAAAACTAAAACACCCAAACACGAAAACACAGAGTGGACAAACACAACAAGAGACACCAAATGTACAAGGAAGACCAGATACGAGACACCCAAACACACAGTGGACAAACACAACAAGAGACACCAAATGAACAAGGAGGACCAGACACCAAACACCCAAACATGAAAACATAGAGTGGACGAACTCAACAAGAGACCCCAAATGAACAAGGAAGACCAGATACGAGACACCCAAACACAGAGTGGACGAACTCAACAAGAGACCCCAAATGAACAAGGAAGACCAGAAGCCAAATACCCAAACATGAAAACACAGAGTGGACAAACACAACAAGAGACCCCAAATGAACTAGGAAGACCAGAAGCTAAATACCCAAACACTAAAACACAGAGTGGACAAACACAACAAGAGACCCCAAATGAACAAGGAAGACCAGAAGCCAAATACCCAAACATGAAAACACAGAGTGGACAAACACAACAAGAGACCCCAAATGAACTAGGAAGACCAGACACCAGACACCCAAACACGAAATCATAGAGTGGACGAACACAACAAGAGACACAAAATGAAGAAGGAGGACCAGACACCAAACACCCAAACATGATAACACAAAGTGGACAAGCACAACAAGAGACACAAAATGAACAAGGAAGACCAAGGCGACATAAAACACTGAACACACATGACTCCAGATGGACCAACAAGATATTAGTGGGCGTGAGTAAAAGTTACTGTTGAGCGCAAGTAATAAATGTATGTTGCTTGGAAGCAATAATTTTAAACCATGTACATGTACTACAGTAACTATGTACACACAGTCATCTAAGACTTTCCTTATATTACTAATGCAATTTACAAGATTCATCCCAACCAACATTATTTCCCCTTACTCTAGGACCCTTCATTTTGCACTTTTTTCTCAAAAACGATGTTAATTGTCTCTAATCAATATGAAATCTATAATCACACAAATAAAGTTAAACAAAAACTCCCATATTTACATTTATACATAACCACCGGTATACTTTTTCATGCATCGATGCAAGACCCGTCATCATTAGCGATTTTTACCAGATCATCTACGCACAACTACAATCCCAGCTAGATATCATGCTGCTAATTAAGGTTAATTAGTCAACAAATGGAAGTCATCAATTAGATCTATGATGACACAGAAGGTCGTAAAGCATCAACAAGGTGGATCATACAGTCGTCAGTTGGCACTGATTCTTCGATCGCCCACCTACATCATTTAGCACGTTGCTTTTTTTCATTAAACATGTTTAAAGGTTCGATTGGTGTGAGGTTGAATATATCGCGAGACAAGATTATTCATTAGGAATCTTCGGAGTACTCAAGTACGGAAGGTTGACAATATGAGGATTCAAAAAGAGTAAATGATAAAAAAGACGGGAAGAACCCTTGAAGGTCTCTTAAATTCTCCTTCTTGACATAAAAAAACCAAAGTTATTCTATAAGTTTATCTTGCAATGAACATATAGTTTATATACAGTCATACTGGTAGATGTTTAAATCTCTATAAAGAAGGAGACAAACATGATAAAAAAAGAATAAAAATAATAGACATGTATATTATTAAAAATTGTTCACCAATCAGATTCGTTGTAACAATGGATTTAAGGCAATGATTCTAAAGTAATGGAAAGTGAAAGTAACTATCTTACTTACTTGAATATCTTCCATGATGTGTTGGAATCCTGTAGGGGTAAGCCGTTTATCGTTTCTCCAGCAAACCATCAGTGACCTATTTTGGCAGGATTTGAAGAGGATGTTGAATAGATTTTCTGGCGGATTAATATCCGGGACGTAGAACTCACAAATAGCCCCGGTAAGGTCAGTTAGTGCATCCAAACAATCTCCATTTTCTATGGCCTCGTACGTCTTCATTATTCTGAAATTGAGAAATGTTCCAAACAAGATCATTGGTTTTGTGTCTTTATGAAAAATCATGAAAGGGAAATATTGACATCGGACAAGTCTTTCTCGTGAATACATAAAAAGATCAATCGAAGACCAAAACAGTCTTGGACTCAAACATGTCGGAAAAATTTCAATATCGCTTTTGTTTAAATATTTGGGTCATCGGCAATAAGCCACTGAAATAACTTCTATTTATTATAATAGAGTAAACTATCCTTTTTAAAGAATTTTTCATATCTAGACATAAAAGTCTGTCTGCATTAAGAATTGACATGGGGACTGTAAAATTCAGACATAACCTTCCTTCTGAACTGAATTGTATGTTAAAAACTTAATCGTACCTCGGAAAAAATTTAATTACAAACGAGATAATGCCAGATATATAGTGGATTATTCTTGTATAAAAACGAAATTCGTTGTAGGTGCAGCTGAAATGAATATATTCAAGATGGCGCCGCACAAAAAGTGAACCGTGAGAAATCAAAATTTGTATTTGGCCTTTAAAGGTATACAATTCTACATTATAAAAGTAAGATACGAGGAATCTCACGATTTTGACTGTCCTTAATATGATTATTTCTGGCGGACCGTGTTGCTTTATTATAAAGTCGGCGCCTCGGCTGGTTGCTTACATGGTTCAAAGTTTTTTAACATCACTTTATACCGAGATCTATACATCTAGAAGGTTGTACGAATTAAAATAGAAATTATAGAAATTAATGACGGACTGATCTTGTACATGTACAGTTAGAATACCAAGGAATTTTGAAATATTTCACCCACTTTGCATATGCCTTTTCAACCAGTGCTGCCCAGACTTCTGGAGGGTCGTCAAAGAATGGACAATATAACAGATGGCCATCAAGCATGGGAAGGGAATCATCCACCACGCACTCTATCCAATCACCAAACCGCCATATGTTAAAATGGAAAGCACCTATAATGTTCAAAAGTTGAATGTCAACATGGACGCCACTGTAAGGAATTCATTACAAGTGAGAATTAATTATTCATTATCATCATCATCATCAGCAGCAGCAGCATCCGAAATCAAATTAAGCTGGAAAATCTTTTTTTTAAACTTAAACATACATTTCCTTCAATGAAGCTCAATTTTGTAAGAAACATTTTTTTCGCTCCAACTACTAATCTATAGGTATCATGGTATTGGACATTTTTCAGGTTGACGTACTTCGGACTTCGCACTCCGGACTTCGCAATTTAGGGGTGATATGAAAGAAATCAAGTGCATTCAAAAACGTTAAATATGAACACACAATAGACGAAATTACGTTTGAGAGCTTTAAATATGTATATTCATAAATGAAATTAAATAACATCTCACATAATGTAATCTAGGCTTATGGGGAAAACATCAGCAATTCACGTTTGTGACATAGTCCCCTCCAAGTGCGGTGTTCGAAGTCCGAAGTCCGCGGACATGAAAAATGTCTAATATCCTCTCGAGACAAGTGTACGTAGTGTATCTTTTCTTGGAGTGAGATATTACGTACACTTACAAGTATCGAGAAGATGCATAGCATAGAAAATTTGAAGATAAAAGATAAAACATAATGTATAAAAATGAACTGAAATGAAAAAAAAAGAATAAAAAAGAATCACCTATGTAATCAGAGCTGAGATTCTGTTCGCCGTTCCTATACCCGGGGATGACTTTTTCCATGTATCTGACACACAATGATATGGTCACCACGGCGGCCCGGAACCAGCCTCGTTTCTGATAATTCCTCCAGGGAAACTTGGCTTCTAATGTCCCACCTACCCCGGCAAAAATCACCTCCGGATCGATCGACTAAGAAGAAAGTTGACGGTTGCGGTAATGTACAGACTAATAGATAACCATGTGTGAGAAAAAGATTTGGACAAAAAAGGAAACTCGATAGTTCTTAAGTCTGGTTTATAATTGCTGTTTAGTTTACTAGTCTGGTTTATAATTGCTGTTTAGTTTACTAGTCTGGTTGTAAATTGATGTTCGGAATTGAACAAATTAGGTCAATTTCTAACGAAAGCTAGTTAAAGACGTGGCACGTAACAATATCATTGATGGTCAAATAAATTCACTCTCTGCGCTATATCACCTATCATAGTTACTTATAAATATATATCCTATATTCTCTGTGGTCATATATGCATATTAAGTTTAATCTTGATTCTCTGATGTCATATGTTCATAATATATATATGATACATGTTTAATCTTGATTCCTGACTCAGTTACTTTACGGGTATAGAATGCACTTAATACTCATACCATATTATTCCTATTTGTACTTAAAACATCCGCAATTTTTGTTTATAAAGTATTATTGATTATATCTACTCATTCATGTAATATATATTAAACGCTTATATTGTATTGAGTTTATACAATCATGTATTGAACATATAGTTAATATGCTGATGTGCCTGATGGCATAAAGTGAATAAAGAATCTGAATCTGTTTACTATTCTTGTTTATAATTGTTGTTCAGTTTACTAGTCTGCTTTAAAATTGTTGTTCAGATTATTAGTATTGATTATAATTGTTGTTCAGTTTACTAGTCTGGTTTATAATTGCTGTTCAGTTTACTAGTCTCGTTTATAATTGTTGTTCAGTTTCCTAGTCTGGTTTATAATTGTTGTTCCGTTCACTAGTCTGGCTTATAACTGTTGTAAATTTTCCTAGACTGTTTTATGATTGTTGTTCAGATTACTAGTCTGGTTTATAATTGTTGTTCATTTAACTAGCCTGGTTCATAATTGTTGTTCATTTTACTAGTCTGGTTTATGATTGTTGTTCATTTTACTAGTCTGGTTTATAATTGTTGTTCATTTTACTAGTCTGGTAATTGTTATTCAGATTACTAGTCTGTTTTATAATTGTTGTTCATTTTACTAGCCTGGTCTATAATTGTTGTTCAGTTTACTATTCTTGTTTATAATTGTTGTTCAGTTTACTAGTCTGGTTTATAATTGCTGTTCAGTTTACTAGTCTGGTTTATAATTGTTGTTCAGTTTACTAGTCTGGTTTTTAATTGCTGTTCAGTTTACTAGTCTGGTTTAAAATTGCTGTGCAGTTTACTAGTCTGGTTTTTAATTGTTGTTCAGTTTACTAGTCTGGTTTATAATTGCTGTTCAGTTAACTAGTCTGGTTTATAATTGCTGTTCAGTTTACTAGTCTGGTTTATAATTGTTGTTCAGTTTACTAGTGTGGTTTATAATTGTTGTTCAGTTTACTAGACTAAGTCTGGTTTATAATTGCTGTTCAGTTTACTAGTCTGGTTTATAATTGTTGTTCAGTTTACTAGTCTGGTTTATAATTGTTGTTCAGTTTACTAGTCTGGTTTATAATTGTTGTTCAGTTTACTAGTCTGGTTTATAATTGCTGTTCAGTTTACTAGTCTGGTTTTTAATTGCTGTTCAGTTTACTAGTCTGGTTTTTAATTGCTGTTCAGTTTACTAGTCTGGTTTATAATTGTTGTTTAGTTTACTAGTCTGGTTTTTAATTGCTGTTCAGTTTACTAGTCTGGTTTATAATTGCTGTTCAGTTTACTAGTCTGGTTTTTAATTGTTGTTCAATTTACTAGTCTGGTTTATAATTGTTGTTCAGTTTACTAGTCTGGTTTATAATTGCTGTTCAGTTTACTAGTCTGGTTTATAATTGTTGTTCAGTTAACTAGTCTGGTTCATAATTGCTGTTCAGTTTACTAGTCTGATTTATAATTGTTGTTCAGTTTACTAGTCTGGTTTATAATTGTTGTTCAGTTTACTAGTCTGGTTTATAATTGCTGTTCAGTTTACTAGTCTGGTTTATAATTGTTGTTCCGTTCACTAGTCTGGTTCATAATTGCTGTTCAGTTTACTAGTCTGGTTTATAATTGTTGTTCAGTTTACTAGTCTGGTTTATAATTGTTGTTCAGTTTACTAGTCTGGTTTATAATTGCTGTTCAGTTTACTAGTCTGGTTTATAATTGCTGTTCAGTTTACTAGTCTGGTTTATAATTGCTGTTCAGTTTACTAGTCTGGTTTATAATTGTTGTTCAGTTTACTAGTCTGGTTTATAATTGTTGTTCAGTTTACTAGTCTGGTTTATAATTGCTGTTCAGTTTACTAGTCTGGTTTATAATTGCTGTTCAGTTTACTAGTCTGGTTTATAATTGTTGTTCAGTTTACTAGTCTGGTTTATAATTGCTGTTCAGTTTACTAGTCTGGTTTATAATTGTTGTTCAGTTTACTAGTCTGGTTTATAATTGCTGTTCAGTTTACTAGTCTGGTTTATAATTGTTGTTCATTTTACTAGTCTGGTTTATAATTGCTGTTCAGTTTACTAGTCTGGTTTATAATTGTTGTTCAGTTTACTAGTCTGGTTTATAATTGCTGTTCAGTTTACTCGTCTGGTTTATAATTGCTGTTCAGTTTACTAGTCTGGTTTATAATTGTTGCTCAAATAACTAGTCTGGTTTATAATTGCTGTTCAGTTTACTAGTCTGGTTTATAATTGTTGTTCAGTTTACTTGTATAATCTGATAATGTTTTCCGATTCTTGAAGTGAACATGTAGATCTTCAATTTTGATTTCCAGTTTTTTTTTCTTTTTGAAGTCTTGATGAATTTCAACTTTGGTATGGCAATTGATACCAATTGAAAATAATAATGAATTGAATCATTTGAAAGTAATAAATGTCCCTACATCATCATTCTTTATGGCGGATGGCTATTCCATATTTTATTCATTTGAAAACCTATGTCATGCATAATTTGACTCCCATGTCCTGATTTCACAGACATATCAACTAATACACTATACTTATAACACCTCCATACGTAATGATCTCAGGTTACCCAATGGTAAACATGATAGACTGTTGTAGGCAAAGGTGGAAAGATCGTGTGGCGTTAGTTAGCAGTGGTTAGTTTATATATTAATATCAGTTTAGACAAAAGTACGGTCTTATACAAAAATACAGTCTTTAAACCAACTGCTGTACTAAGAGAGGACGCAAGTACTGCAATGGTTAATTCAATGCACAAGACGCGAAGTAGTGTGTACATTGCGATTATTCAAAGAAGCAGTGTTACATGTATATGGCATCGTACAAAAAGGGAAAGAAATTGACTAAGAGAAAAAAATAGCACTTTTAAAATTTGTCACACTTTGCATCATTTCCCCATTTCTTGACAAGTTATTGATCTTTTCCCTAAATAAACCATTTTCGTGGCGTATATTTTGTCTACTTAATCCTCTTTGGTTTGTGTGGTCTTGGGTGTTTCATACATGTATTGCCTTCGGTTGTTCGTTTGTTTGGTTTGTGTGGGGACTTTTGTCTTTATCTTGTATATGTGTGTGAGATCCGCTGTGGTTTTATTAGGAACCTTTTCTTCGAGATTAAGAATATCTTGATGTAATCCCGCACTGAATTTGACAACGCCACCTACAGGAGGAGTAAACAAAGTCTTACCTGGGGACGTTGAAACACTGTTCTTTCATACCGGTCATCTCCGCTATAAACGTAGGTCAAGGACGTCTTGTCTGGTGGAAACGACGGGTCTGTAAATAACTCAATTCTCCCGCCATTTTTCTTCGAAAAGAGAACATTCCGTTTTATCCGAGAATAACTTTGATAAGGCACTTCTATAAACTGTCGTTTGATAGACATCGGAGACTTCTTTATCCTGAAAATGGTTACATAAAGAGGGTTGAGTATTCATGTTCAAGCAGTCTAAAGCCATAAAGGCAAGATAATACAAGTAAAAGGATGTTTTCAATTAAAATTCATGAGTTCTGAGTTTTTCAAATATTAAAATTTTCTCGGTTTTCAAAAGAATTTGCCGATCAAGTCAGATCGAGCTCTCATGGATGATATAGATAAAACTGATAATTTCAACAACAAAAAAATTCTACTTCATACAAAATTGTCTGATAAGATATTTTGTGTAAAGATAACAATCCCTCACTTCAAAATTAATCACTCAGCGTCTGCTGAATAGAGCAGGTTCTACGATATTGACAACAAAATGGCTTCTCCTACACAGCCCTAATCACATAATCTCCAGCTTTTCATTTCTTACAAATTGCTTACCTGCGAGCTATTAAAATGCAAATGTCTACCGATCGAAGCGACCTAAAAACATTTTCTTTTCTGCATTAATCGCTGAAAATGCATTATTATTGATCAGATGTACAGGAAATTAAGATGTAGCTCACCGGGTTCTTGGTTATCTTAATGGTATATACGTACTCGCCCATCAATGCCAAGGACAGTTAAATTGCACGTACGATTTTCCACCAAAATGGCAAACCTTATAGAAAATAATTGATCGTTGACAAAATTTTGTTTAAAAAAAAGGATTTTGCAAATCTGATGATTTTTCATCTTTTGAATTTACTTAATCAAAAGTACAATATTTTCCCTTCATTTCATTCATTTAGTCATAAATTAAGGCATTGTGATATTGTTTTAGAGACTCTCGAAGACAGATAGAACACACTAGTTACATGTAGCTTATCATAACCGATGGGGCTACATCATTGGGGCTACTAATGTTACATTTGTATGAAACAGTACCTTGAATTTTTAAGGTAAACCAACAAAACTCAGAATGGCTCTAATTGGCTTCCTCAAATGCTAGTAAACGTATACTGTGGAATTAAATTACTTTAAATAATACTATAAGCAAGAAAAAAAATCACAAGTAGGAACTGCCGCGAATTCTCATGACTTGTGTTAATTATAAATTATTTTTAACGATAAGGACTATTGATTGGTTATTAAAAGAACAAAATTGCATCTAGCATATCGCAATATTCGTAAATAGGATATTTTGAAAATAATAATAAAAAAAAAAGAATTATAATCATTGAACATTGGACTTTTTTTGCTCCTACAGAGTGTAAATGGCCTGAAAGCTTGATTTGTAATAACCCTGATACAAAAATGTAGATAATCGTAAATGGTGGGAATAATGATAAGACTCCGCATATATTATTCTCTACTTTTATCCATAATTTGAATTGGCAATAATTCGTTTTGAATACTAAAATTTAATGAATGGTATATATTTCAACCCCAAGCAATAGAGAATCGTACCAAAACCCGTGTAGTTGTTAGATTATGAAGAAAGACTTCACACACAACACAAACAGGTATCTAAATTTTGGAAAAATTCAGTGGCGTAGCTACCACGTATGATTGTAGGCTAAATCATCCACTTTTTTTTATAAATTCTGAATCAACATTCAATTTTGTCTATAAATTCAGCTATAAAGGACGTTCCAATGGCCATTATTTTTGGCAGGGCGCCCGGGAGCTTTGTCCAATGTGCACCCAATAGGACATTGTACTGGATATGTTAGTGATTTCATTGAGGCATTAAGACCCCCTGCATCATGAAAAGAATGCACTTAATTTTGCCCTGGCTACATGTACGTCACTGTCTGTCTAGTGATACAACCGAATTCAGTAGCGCCATCTACAGTGAATGCCCTCAAATACATCGGCTATTTGATATAGGGTGATATTACGTGACTTCCAGCACCTAGGTATTTCATAAAGAATATATTGTAAAATATCATCACAAGAATTCATTTTATTAATAAATAATTTATAAATCTTGCACCGCATTGCCTGCCACCTATTGTTTGGAGCATTACTTGATCGTTAGCATGTATCATATCAATTCCAAAATGAGTAGCGTTTTTGAAACTTTGTTTCTCAATTTTCTCCATGTGACTTAAAAATTGTATCATATCATGAGATTTTGATAACTGAGCAGAAAGAAAAGACAAAAAAAAAAAAAATAATAATAATTCTGGGAGAACAGTCCCATGCATAATGCAAAGATGCTTTATTTAAACTGTTTGGCACAAAGTACTACTGAGGAGGCGTGTCTGGTACAATAAAATTGGTACATGTACTATAGAGCATATATTTCAATATTGACGATTTCAACCACTAGGCTGGTATCGCTGCATGCTGGTGGACTGTAAGTCCCCGAGGATATCGCTCACCTGGTTTTAGTGTTAACGCACTGCATTGAAATATATTATAAATTTCCTGTCATCAAATTAGACCTAAATTTCTAAAACTATGGGGTATCTCCCTCATCACATAGCTCTGTCCTTAGCCGGGTTTCGGCATAATTTTCTTTGGTCATGTTTAGAATTAAGCTCCTTGTGCCTACCCTCCAACGATTTTTGGTCGTATTTTTCACTTAAATACGCTTCTGAATATTAAACCCTACACAAAATTTGGAGCCGCTCATTTTGGTAAGAGGAAATTAAAACTCTGTATTGTAGATGGCGCCAGGAAAATTCACTTTGGCTATATTTAAACTGTTTGGAACGAAGTACTGACGAGGATTAAAATATCCGAAACACATGTCAAGTACAATAAAATTGGTACTACAGAGAATATATTTCAATATTGACAATTCTAAATGTACAAATAAATGAAGTGCAAGACACACCTGGTCTATTTCCTTGTTTTGTTCCGAAAATATACATCTACATTATTCAGAATTTTCAGAAAGAAATCGTGACTATGATTAATAGATTACCATATGACCTAATACACTTACCTTCCTCACGGCTGACTGGGTATATCAGATAATATCATGATCGTCGAGTTCAGCTTGGTACCAAATCCTGATTTTAAAAAATGTCAACCACTGCAATATTTATTTCCTGGTTTTGACAGTAAATATAAATTAGGGCTTATTAATAAGGATCGGTCACAGAAACGTTGCTTTTGTTTTCCTAGAATCCCTGATAATCTGATCCAGAACAAGTGCTTTTGATCGCGGTTTTATCAATCAATTTTATCTGTCATATTTCTACGTAGCCTACCTGAGCAGACGACAATATAATGGCAGATGTCGCGAGTCGAGCACGCGACAATGTGTTTCTGAAATCAATAAAGTTTGTTAGATAAAAGCCGTGGACATCATCTGTAGTCTGTCAGTTACCTTGTTACACGTAAGGTGGATGGTTCCCACCCTTCTGTCTTCACACGGTCTATCTAACGTATCATATTTCTAAAACACATGTATCTGGTATCTATAGAAATAGATACCTTCTTTTACTGATATATATGTACCTATAAAGTGCCATATACTAGTATCAAACAGATCGCAGAACGCGAGTAGTAAATGTCGTTGACTGCTCTGTAATGAATCGGGTTGGTTGAATTTTCATAAATTTTAAATTATTTTTTCCTACAGAATCAACCCCATGGAAGCTTCCAGATCAGTCAAAAGCATAATGAATACCTAGTCTTTAGGTACCATACATGGGTTTTTCTCAACAAAGATGGGCGGAACTGGAAGAAATTCCCGGGGGGGGGGGGGGGGTGTCACAGTCGTCAGGGGAATGCGTAGCATATGGTTTTAAATAACATTATACATAAAGTGTACATACATTTGGACAATTCTAGGGTTCATACATTTGGACAATTCTAGGGTTTTTTATTTTTAGATTTTGAACCCTGACACGTCCCTCTAAAACCGCGCTTGACAAATGTATGATGAATAAATACAAACTTATGGGTAACTTCCTCGAAGCTGAAATACCAGACCCTGCGTATGTTAAGGATTCTAAAAAGAAAGCATATTTATTGTTTTTATCTATATTTACATCGACATTTAGCATATTACTTTTTTATATGTCATATCATACATTATTGAAATTTTTTCACCTAATATTAGAAAGAGAATTCTTTCATTATTACAAAAACAGTAATAATGTACATGTTTACTTAGAGCACAGGAATTTGTCACGCTTCCCGTGTTGCTCTATTAACTATTATCCATAGAAAGTTCAGCAACCGGGAAGCGTGATAAATCCCTGTGATCCTGACACAAGAAATGAACATATATGATGTAGAAGACATATCAATTACCCTTATACAGTGTTATATATGGCCAATGTTAAGGTTTTATGCACATGTGAAATATGAAAGTCCAATCAATTACTATCCAAAAGATATCGCTAAGGTTAAAGTTTTTGTTGGACAGACAGACAGACAATTACACACACACAGACACATAAGGAATTAAATGCATCCCCCCAAATCTCCAATTACTATTGTGTATCTTAGAACTTGAAAAACGAAGTTTATCTTGGTTGGATCAGGCTTAAATTGGTTTTAAAATTTGCATCTGTGTAATATCGGCTTGTTGACGATGGTCTGCTTTCTATCATAATTTAGTTTACTTTTTAAGCATCTTATTTGTTTCATCAAAGTTACCGATAAAACATAATCTTAAAATGTAAATGTCCTTTGAAATGGAATATAAACATGATAAAGGAACTTCTTGTAAACGATCAGTGAATGGAACAAAGGAGGAGATGAATCAATGGAACAAAGGAGGAGATCCCCAACATACCCAAAGTAATATGCTCTGTTGCTTGTACGGGTCCGAATTTCAACAGAATTTGAACAATACTTTTTGTAAAATTTCCAGAAAGGCTTTACTAGTTAATGAAAGCCAAAACCTTGACCTAAAATTTTCTTCGTAATTTGTAAATTTCTACTATGAAAATCCAAAACATCAATACATGCTCTAGCATTCCGGATGAGCTGTGAAATGTAGATACCGTATGACGGTAATCCAGGAACATCACCGTCAAGCCAGGGAAAATTTACTTTGTTGAATCTAAAATCATCTCCTTTGTCAAACACACTCGTATGAATCTTCCCATTAACATTTTTTATATTAAGGTCCAAAAATGGTGTTTCTGTATTTCTTATGTTTGCCTTGTTTAGAGTCAATTCTTGTAGATAAATAACATTTTTATACTTTTCAAAAAAACAGGATTATCGATAGTAAGAATATCATTCAGGTACCTAGATGTACCAATGAAACATTTCAAATCATCATGTTTTCTTTGCTTTTGAAGATTTTGGATAAATTCTTTTTCATACGCGTATAAAAATAAATCTGCAACACGAGGCGCACAATTAGTACCAATTGGGATCCCTACAACCTGCTTGTGAAGATTCTCACCAAATCTTACATAAATATTGTCCAAGAGGAAGGACAAGGCAATACACAGGTCACTACATGTCCATGATTTGTATGATTTGTATTCTGTAGCGAAAAAGAAACTCTTTGATTCAGATGTACAATTATAAGTTTTCCCCTCTCGACCATAGCACCATTTATGAGTTTGGAAAACGATCGTTAATTTTGTCGTAAGGAAGTGTGGTGTACATTGAAAATGCATCATGTTACACATAAAATATATAATGAAAATTATAGTATCTAAGTAAGTAACGATTTTTAAAGTTATGTTAAACGACTTTTCATTTCTCGAGGGAGGGTGGCGTATATGTTAGGGAAGTTGAACGTAGAAATTATGTCAGCTTCAAATTCAAGTTACCTTCCTTTCCACGTAGAAACTTTTAAGCTAGTGCCTTCCATCACTTAACGAACAGTCTGCTCGGTACAATGAATATCACGCGGTACGGTGAAGAGATCTTGTATATCAGTCAAAGTCAAACACAAATGTCGAAACTATATTCCAAAAACCACAATCGAAATGCTTAAGTTACGAATTTTGGAAAATCTTCCCCAAGCGAAAAGAAAATGTGACAAACATACAACGACACACGCTCCACAGAAACACGAAGGACAAACAGACGGAGACAATGACACACGCTCCACAGAAACACGAAGGACACACAGACGGAGACAATGACACACGCTCCACAGAAACACGAAGGACAAACAGACGGAGACAATGACACACGCTCCACAGAAACACGAAGGACAAACAGACGGAGACAATTACACAAGCTCCACAGAAACACGAAGGACACACAGACGGAGACAATGACACACGCTCCACAGAAACACGAAGGACAAACAGACGGAGACAATGACACACGCTCCACAGAAACACGAAGGACAAACAGACGGAGACAATGACACACGCTCCACAGAAACACGAAGGACAAACAGACGGAGACAATGACACACGCTCCACAGAAACACGAAGGACAAACAGACGGAGACAATGACACACGCTCCACAGAAACACGAAGGACAAACAGACGGAGACAATGACACAGCTCCACAGAAACACCAAGGACAAACAGACAGAGACAATGACACACGCTCCACAGAAACACGAAGGACAACTTATCTAATGAACTATCTTCAGTTCAAGTGCGAAAGTCATTACATGTAGAATGCATTGTAGGTGATGCTGTTAAAATTAAAATTTACCTATTTCTGCCCGTTTGTGACAATGTGTGGGTACTATTATCTCATAATCTTGCTCTTGGAAGGAATAGTGACAGAGCGTCAGCGGGCATTAATAAGTTTAGTTCATCCCTTGACCTCGCAATTCTAATCGGACCGACTTACCTATTCAGATTTTACACTGAAGCTGTTATACAAGGAAGTGGCGATACCTATATAGCGTGTTACTCTCCAAGCGACGTAACTCTGTAAAGCAAAAAGCAAAAGTGCCCGGTTTCCGGCTGCCAAAAAGCAGGAGTACTACAGCATTTCACACTGATACAACAAAAAACAGGAATAATACAGCATCTCACATTGATACAACAAAAAGGAGGAATACCACAGCATTTTACATTGATACAACAAAAAGCAGGAATACTACAGCATCTCACACTGACAAACAAAAAGCAGGAATACTACAGCATCTCACACTGATACAACAAAAAGCAGGAATACTACAGCATCTCACATTGATACAACAAAAAGCAGGAATACTACAGCATCTCAGACTGATACAACAAAAAGCAGGAATACTACAACATCTAACACTGATACAACAAAAAGCAGGAATACTACAGCATCTCAGACTGATACAACAAAAAGCAGGAATACTACAACATCTCAAAGTGATACAACAAAAATGAGGAATACTACAGCATTTCACACTGATACAACAAAAAGCAGGAGTACTACAGCATCTCACACTGATACAACAAAAAGCAGGAATACTACAGCATCTCACACTGATACAACAAAAAAGAGGAAATTCTACAGCATCTCACACTGATACAACAAAAAGCAGGAATACTACAGCATCTCACACTGATGCAACAAAAGAAGGAATACTACAGCATTTTACACTGATACAACAAAAAGCAGAAATACTACAGCATTTTACATTGATACAACAAAAAGCAGGAATACTACAGCATTTTACACTGATACAAAAAAAAAGCAGGAATACTACAGCATTTTACATTGATACAACAAAAAGCAGGAATACTACAGCATCTCACACTGATACAACAAAAGAAGGAATACTACAGCAGTTTACACTGATACAACAAAGAGCAGGAATACTACAGCATCTCACACTGATACAACAAAAGCAGGAATACTACAGCATCTCACACTGATACAACAAAGAGCAGGAATACTACAACATCTCACACTGATACAACAAAAGAAGGAATACTACAGCATTTTACACTGATACAACAAAAAGCAGAAATACTACAGCATTTTACATTGATACAACAAAAAGCAGGAATACTACAGCATTTTACACTGATACAAGAAAAAGCAGGAATACTACAGCATTTTACATTGATACAACAAAAAGCAGGAATACTACAGCATCTCACACTGATACAACAAAAAGCAGGAATATTACAGCATTTTACATTGATACAACAAAAAGCAGGAATACTACAGCATCTCACACTGATACAACAAAAAGCAGGAATACTACAGCATTTTACACTGATACAACAAAAAGCAGGAATACTACAGCATTTTACATTGATACAACAAAAAGCAGGAATACGACAGCATTTCACACTGATACAACAAAAAGCAGGAATACTATAGCATCTCACACTGATACAACAAAAAAAGAGGAAATACTACAGCATTTTACACTGATACATGTACAACAAAAAGCAGGAATACTACAGCATTTTACATTGATACAACAAAAAGTTCTGCATTCTGATACAAGAAAAAAAAAACAGAATTACTGTCCTGTTCACTAATTCCAGAGCACCCTGTTTCCCGGTTTTCTCTAAAATATGATAATGTCATCTTCCAAACAGATATCAGTTTTATAGTACTCTTTTAGTCGTAGAAGAAAATACCATTGTTTTGGCTGTGCGTCAGTTAAGTTAGAAATAGGACGGAAAATAAAAAGTCTACGGGGATTTTCTATAGAAAAATCGATGAATATGTGTGACGTCGGAGGCTTTGACGTCACAGTTTACTATTGTTGGCACGGAGAACAAGATGGCGGCGGCTTGAAATTAACATGGGAATTTCCCGTAGACATTTTATTTTTCATATTGCGGTTTGAAGGCAGCTGATAGGGTAAGTTCAAGTTAATTTCCAGTTACGACTTAAGGAGGTCAATGCTCGGAAACAATGATTTATAGCAAAATTCTTCAGACGACAGAATAAATCGCAAAAACAGGGTGCTCTGGATTTAGTGAACAGGACAGTAGGGGTTACCATGAGTGTGTTTTACAAAAACTGACAGGGTATCGGCGAATCCCCTGTCAGAAATTGAGTTTTACCGCGAGGCGTTAGCCGAGCGGTAAAACGGATATTTCTGACAGGGGATTCGCCAATACCCTGTCAGTTTTTGTAAAAAATCAGTATGGTAACCCTATTCTAATGCTTTGGTCAGTAAGAAGCTAGAAACTGTCTGCTTTTAAAGACGTCGCCATAGCAACGCATGACGTCATAGCAAAAACTGCAGTGAAACGTGAATCCCCTTGCAGTTTTTTAATCGCTTAGCCAATCAGAATCCGCGTTACAAACGGAGTGAATTAGTAAATACTACTGTATCAGCACTAACACTGATACAACAAAATTACATTGACTACATCGGAACACACACATGCTCGAGACGAGAAAAGAGGACGCAACACGTAGTTCTAATTCATTCTGTTTGTTTCACGCATTCTGATTGGTTCACATGATTTCTACAAGCATGTATAACGACGATATACATGCCGCAAACCGACTCACTTGACATACTTCAAAATGTATCCCTACGTAAATTTGCACGTTACAAGCTTTAGCGCACTTTTTGCGTATGACGTCATGCTTGCATTTGTTCTTCGCTCCTGTGACGTCATACTGTGACGTAAAGCTACAAGGTATGAGCTTGTAAATGGCGTTCTCGACATGTAAACAACAGAGCAAGTAAGTTTGTTATTGATAACACTTTGATGTTTCGCCATTGTAATAAATACGAAGCAGTTGTATTTCATATTTTGCAGCGCAATAATTAGGGGTTACCATGCGTGTGTTTTACAAAAACTGACAGGGTATCGGCGAATCCCCTGTCAGAAATTGAGTTTTACCGCGAGGCGTCAGCCGAGTGGTAAAACGGATATTTCTGACAGGGGATTCGCCGATACCCTGTCAGTTTTTGTAAAACATCAGTATGGTAACCCTATTCTAATGCTTTGGTCAGTAAGAGGCTAGAAAACATCTGCTTTTAACGACGTCGTCATAGCAACGCACAACGTCATAGCAGAAACTGCAGTGAAACGTGAATCCCCTTGCAGTTTTTTAATCGCTCAGCCAATCAGAATGCGCGTTACAAATGGAGTGCATTAGAATTTCTGTTAGTCGTTGTTAGTCCTCCGTAGCAACGACACCTCTAAAACGAATCGTGAGACCATCTGAGGGGTAAAAAAAGTTAACATATGTCATAATATGAAACATGGCAAAGCCATCAAAGCGCGCCAGCTACTAGTTAAACAATAAATTCTAGATGAATACTAGCTGATAAGTAAATTTATAATTGATTGTATAGTTTTAAAAAAATATATATATTATAATAAGAAAAATATATATATACATGACTCCAATACAAACAGCACGGTGAAAAGGTAAAAACAACCATGTTCACTGTTTTTTTTTTCTTTTTTTCAAGCGACACATTCGCCTTTGATCAAATTCAATGAACATCACTTGAAAAAAAAATTACGAAAAAATTTATATATACAATACTGAAACATCACAAAAAGGTACATACAAGAGACTACAACTTGATGTACATGTATGCTGCCCCTGGTAAGTGGCAGATTTGTAAACTATGCAAGAAGTGTGAGAGAGGAAATAGTATAAGTGTTTTTTCACTTAATGTTTTCCAATCTAAAGAGATGTGTTTTGTGTGTAAATGTCATGATGAGCTTTTTTGAATAAATATTGTTAAAGAGCTTAAAGATATTTTTAGTTTGTACATTTACAATTTGCGTGATTTTGTAAAGTATGTATACATATATTATATAATTATCAATGCACTACTTTTCAAAGACATCAACACATAACAGTGTTGGCCATGCATATTTCATTCCTACTCACTCAAACCAAGCTAGATCCTGATCTTTTCACAGTCACAGAGGAACCCCTCACCCCCCCCCCCCCCCCCACCCCGGATTTTGCTAAAAATCCGAATTTTCCGGGTTAATTTTTTTATGTATGATTCTTTTCAAATTGATAAGCTGGAAACACATGACTGACGACTGGACCACCATGGACAAATCAAGTTTTCTACATCTGCCGCCATACCTGTTGCCTTAGTTTCAATATTTTGCCCATCTCACACGTTATTTCTATTCGGTATAACCGAATAGAAATAACGTGTGAGATGGACGAAATATTGAAGCTACTGTTGCCTCAATGTCTCCTTACAGAGTCTGAGAGTCCTGCTCAGTTCAGTATGTTGTTGAATTGAAGTCAAGCAGATTAAGGGATTGACTGTCTGACAAAAACTTAAATATTCACATGATTCATTAAGAAGCTTAGGAGAGGGCATCATATATTAATCATGTTATGAAAACTTTTGCCCAATCCTTTTTCACTGAATTGTTTTAAATAAAGGATGATTAAACTAAAAGGTCTGAATTTGTTATTTCAGTGGTTTCTTCAAGTCTTATTCCTCGACTCTTTTGACAAAATTTATCAGTGTGTATTCTGCTTTTGGATGATGATGATTACATGATTTACACTTCAATTTTAATTTTCTGTTCCTATTTCCATCAGTAAACATGGCAAAGAAGACAGAAAACTTTACGTACTCTGGTGGTTCTTTCTAATGCAGACTGTATTTTAGAAAAAAAAAATCTCATGCAATTTTCGATTATATCAGACTCAGTAAAGACTGAATTAATGACCCAATGTTATATGCTGGCACCCTGCCGCACCCATTCATATGATTGAGTTTTTGATCACTCTTTGCTAGTCCATTTTCTACGTGTATAATCATGTAGTTAGTTTTAAATTTGTTTTGTCTTGGTCACTTTGTTACTTTTATTTTGATGTATGCCAACATGTTTGGTGATATCAATAAATATTTGAAATACCTATATGAGTCATCCAGGTAGCTCATCCTGAACTTTCCCCCCCCCCCCGGTCCATGCATACGCTAAGAGGATAGATTTGGTGGCCAGTAACCCCCCCCCCCCCCCCAATCTCCTACTTATCATCAGACTTATCGGCTTTTATTCATTGAATTATATTGCAAACCTTTGCCGCCTATGACTGTGTAACTTGTTTGAAAATTGCCCCCCCCCCCCCAGGATTAATGATTTTGCCTGTACAAATTACCTCAATTTGACCTCCCCCCCCCCCTCCCCCTTTCTTTAGAACTCTGACCTGTGATTTTTAAAAATACCTTTCTTGGAACTTCTTGTGACGTACAATTAGTAATCGATGCACATGGTCTCGAAGCACCGAGATAGTAAAAATCAGAGTCACTATGTGAAGTGCATGGAAAATGAAAGTAACACAACTTTCAGTTTTAGTTTCTATTTCTTGATAAGTTAACATTGGCCCTGTGATTGATGACGCATTTTTGTAGAGTCTGCAGCCGACCATGTGCATGTATTTGTTGTGTTGGGATTTACCTCTTTTTAAGCTTTCTCTGTACCAGTAGATTTTATATTTGTAATCACTGCATACACAATGTTAATCTACTGGTATCAGAAGTAACAACGACTTTCCGTTTACATTGCATTAACACGGACTGACGAAGTAAATGGTAATTAAGCTTTTGTTTTTTTATGTGAGCTCTTACTGATCGACAAATGTTTGGATTGTTTGGCAGTCGCGGTTCATAAGCTCTAGAAATCATTGAAGTCTTTCTATCGTGTCTACTGTGATGAAAAAAGTATAAAAAAAAAACATGCAAACATTTTGCAGACTTTGATAATGATTCCAAAATGAAAGACAAACTTTATTTAATTTTTATTTTAACGAGTATAGTGAAGCATCTTTATGAGTTAGAATAATAATTACAGTATTTGATTTTTAAATGTTGGCAATCTTTTCCTCCTATGTTCCCCATGAATCAAAATGAATCCGCAAACAAACGTTTAGGCTATAGCAAAGGAACATAACTCTGTATAGGACCTGATCGTAATAGCGCTTTCGCACGCGCGCTTCGCGCGCGCGCTGGCGCGCATATGAATTAGAATAGGGATAAACGTACTGTGTTTTGTGGTTCCGACAGGTATATGTTGGATATACTGTTGGAAACATACGTTATACCGTCGGGGACAAGCCCCGACGGTATAACTGCGTTTCCAACAGTATATCCAACATATACCTGTCGGAACCACAAAACACAGTACGTTTATCCCCTAAATAATCATCGAAGAAGTGCCTATCAGTTTTTTCAGTCTCAAAGTCGATAAGGCAAAGCAAAGTAATTAGAATTTCCATTGAACGGTTGCAAAACTCGGAATGAAAAACATTCCGAAGAGAGACCAGTTGCCCGGGGAGAGTAAGCGTCTTCTGATTGCATGTAACACCCGTTGCAACAGTTCAACAGCCACGCTATCAAACAGACGCAGATAAGAGATCAATTGCTTTAATATTGTCAACAAGAAAGAAGAGGATCTTGAACAAGACCCGGAAATAGCACCAACTGCAAAACACCAAAACATCCTAAGCGAAAACACAGAATAGACAAGGAACACGTAGAAAGATAAAGCATAAAAGACTATACTGTAACACATAAACCAACGAAATTAAATAAGAAAATCGAAGTGTTCTAAATCGTCTCCTACTGCATCGTCATTTCATATCAATTTCAATTCGTACCACACACGTGTTTCAGATAGCATATCCTCATCTTTGGTACATCAAGCCAACGTGATTTTCAGAAACAGTCAAATTTATTTAATAGCGCCCTCTCTATTCTAATTTTTTCTTCTTTGTATACTCTTTGCAAATTGTGCGCGGCACCAAATTTCCCTACATCAGTAGCCTGATCTAAAAAAATCTATGACCAATCGTGAGAGCGTACTTTGGAATAATGGTGTCAACCGATATTTCTACGTCGTAGAAACGCATCAAGTTATATTAGAATCTTAAATTTATTTTTCTACTTATTTGAGTGGAAATGATCAATTTGAAAGGGCAAATATTCACTTCGAAAGAAGGAGCTGATAAAACTAAAAAAAAAAAAAAAAAAAAAAAAAATAATCCCAATAGCGATAATTGATCTAATTGGAGTTTATTTCTGTATGTCATGACACAAAGAGACATAGATGTTGGTTACGGATGTACGTCGTAGAAGGTGTGCAGTAATTGAGTCGTCGTAAAATTCTTCAATTACTGTCATACGATAGTACGTACTTTTGAAGGCGTCAATTGGTGTTTCATAACTCTAAAAACTAGGTCAATCATACCGGAGGAGTGCTCCATGTTCACCGTGTATGATGTTGTGATTCCTTACGGATGTTCTTGATTGTTTTCTCATCACTTAAGTGATTTAACACAAAACCTATGAGACGTTGCGGTGAATAGGGTATTGCCTAATAAGTAATTCTATATCTTTTATGTATCTGAAAAGTCTATAGCTTTTGCGAACACTTCAAGAGTTCGTCAGAAGGAATGATTTTCTGTCGTAGACAAACTATTGAAGTGTTTGCAAAAGCTATGTCATTGAAGTTTTCATATACCTGGACCATATATTGATTTATTAGGCATTGCCCTACTGCAACGGCTAGTTTAGAAAATAAAAAACAAAACTGTGTAAGGAATCACACATGTCGATCCCACGCCGTGATGTTGGTATGAGTGATAAATACCATTTATTATAAGTAGGGGAAAGGTTATCTCGAAACTCAGAATTAAGACTGAGCAATGTTGTTTTTGTTATTGTTATGTTAATGCTGCAGTTTTTAAAATTCAAAAATTTGACATAGCTGAAAATTAATGTGAATAAGAAAAATGAGTGAAGTATCTACTTTAATGGTAATTTTGAAATGAATATGGATAAATTTGCCAATTTCAACGTTGAGATTCATCTATGTTGCTGGGACCTCTTTGTTTTACGGTCTTGTTTGTGTGTGGTCATCTAACAGTGAGGAGCTAGGTTGTTTTACACCAAAATTGTGCTTTCTTTCGAGACCTCTAGGTGATCGGAAAAGTGGGAGGGTTGTGCGCACGTAATCCTGGATAACCACACCGTCTGCTACTTACGTGGCACATGGCCGTCCAGAGTTGGCACCGGTTGCCATTTGGTCTTTTATGTTTCAATGGTGTGTGTTGGTGTTCCCTGTCCCTTTTGCGTCTCTTTCTGTGGATGTCAGCTCTGCGGTTTTTTTTTTTTTTTTTTTTTTTTTTTGCATGTGGTGTTTTGAAGTTTTGCTGTGGATGCTGCAACCGAGTATTGTTGGAGTTCCCCTCCTTTCTTTGAATTTATTGATCTCCATTGTATGAAAAAAAAAAAAAAAACATTTCTAAAAATCGTCAGGAGGAATTAGTTTCCTTACGAATCCGATTGTAAACGCAGAGAATGCAAAGAACTATTCACTTCACATTTTCTAAACGTAGCTTATTCTTACCGCAAAGCTCACCAAAAAAAAAAAAAAAAAAAAAAAAAAATCAAAAATTTTACATCTTCCATTTGCTTTACTGTCTATTTCAAGATTGATCCCCCCTCTTTGGGTAGTTCCAAAAGGGGGGGGGGGGGGGGGTAGCTTTTGAAACAACAAACAAAGATGCCTTAAAATAATTGTAATCATATCCACTATTAAGCTCATTTTGAATTTACAAAATAGATGAAAATTCGTCTATTTTTTTGTTGGAGATCTCCTCCCTTCTTTAAAAAAAAAAAGGATTAAAATGTATCATTCAAAAGATTTCAAGGCCAAGAAAATTGTCTCCCATGCATCAGAAAATGAACGTGTCAGAGACTGAAGATAGATATAAAAACTCACCACTTAAATATTTATCCATGTATACAGGAAAATATACCGAGGTTTTTTTATCCACTGACAATAGACTAAAACATCTATTAAATTCGACAGGAAATTTGGAGCTTTACAAAATAAACTACACCAAATTCAAAAATCGGACTAGAGGGGGCTACTAAAAATTATTTTGTCTTGAATTACCTTTATCCGAAACACGTATCTGTGCATTAAAATAGGTTTTAAATGTGTTCAAGAAGGTAAGAGGTATTTCACCTCAGTTTTCTTAAAGTACATCATTTTGTCGCATTTGATGCTTTATCGCCGTCACTCAAGAAGGCATACGAGACGCGTTGCTTGCAGCACCCTACACAAAACTAGGTGGCGCGCGATTCTGATACAAATGTAAAATGTATATACATGTATCTGACGCTTTCTGATATCATAATGACGTATTATCCTATTTACTTACAGTGAATCTAAAAATGTTCAATATAGATGTACATGTATATATGGTTCACATCGTGAATAAAGAAGGGTTCTGCACTGATTTCAAAGCTTTGCGACCCATCCTGCCTTATAAATGATATACATGTGTTTATGTATTATCATGACTGAGAAACAACCAATTTGTCTACAAGTACGCTTCAGACATTGTCATTTAAAAAAAAAGAATAAGAAAAAAAAAAAAAAAAAAAAAAAAAAAAAAAACAACGTAGAGAAAGCTTTGACAAATGTGATGTTATATTATCAATACACAGTATCATATATCATATATTCCTCATAAAAAAGTTAGATGTGAGTCACATAAAGAATTAAATTATAAGAAATCCATATGTCTACATATAATAAATACCTGCGTATTTGATTTTAGACTTCTCTCCAGCTGTTACGCTTGTTTTCTCTGGAGGGGACAGACCTCACCACGGCATTGTCATACATACAGCGTATTACGTCGACATTTCTATAGACGGGCGCAGATTACGGCGCTTTCCTTTTCTTTTTACTAAAACAACATTTATTACGATCGATTTTTTTATTTCGATAAATAAACGGATCTTGGATATTCTTAGAAAGTAGAAGGTAAGTTTCTTTGACATAAGAAAAGTCAGAGTCTGTAACTGAATATGAAATATTTTTCCACATTTAATAAAGGTCAAATTATCTGCATACTTGATTGAAAATTAGTGAGTTATACCCCGCCTTTATTGATTTTCAATAGAATTAATCACATACATGTACAGAATTTTTAGACCAATTGTTCATAGCCCAACGTCTATTTTTTTGCCTTGCGTAGGCGAAGGAGGGTCGTTGGTCTCTGATAATGAATCTGTCCTTCATGTGTATGATTTGACCATATCGCATCGTTTGTTTACTAAATATAACAATATTTTTTTTTTAAATATACACTTTTCATATCTAATTTTGGCTCCTTTTGTGTTATTATTTTTTCTTTTATTCAAAGATCCTTCAGATATGGCGTATGTCCTTTATAAAACATGATAATGTTGTACGTCAACTCTGAAGGGGGAAGGGGTCGTCTTGTGCGTGTATTTTGAAGGCTCCGTGGGAAATTTGACGTCATAATTGGTTTTTGTCATCATAACATATCTTTCAAAGAACATGGAATTTGTTTGTATCACATTATTATTTTTTTGTGAACAAGCATAGTTCATTAATAAACCTTTTCCTACTTTCAGGATGGCACGCTTCCTACGATAGATACATCAGAGAGACTTCCTCATAATTCATCTTGACCGAACCGGAAAAGGGCAGTGAACATTATAAAATAAAATAAAACAAAATGACAGTTGATCCGGCCAAGCAGTCCTGCATGAAGGCAGTCATCGTCATCTTCAATATCCCCGTAATTGTATGTATATTTATGATTGTAATGAAATGAACATCAAGTCAGTAACTAATCGTTGCCTTTACAACTTGAGGGTAACAGCTGTCCGAAACACAATACCTTCGTGACGAAACTTGGAATGTTTGAACGATTTCTTGTGCTGGGCGAAAGCTAAATGTTATTAGCGTGTTGTTGTTAGAAAAAGAAAGTATCTGTGAAGGAGACAGACCTCATCGAACTTAAAGATCACTTTTGCTTTAATGAAAAGACACTTAATTTCATTTCCGCCATATTCAAAGTTCATTTATGAATTGCTACTGTGACAGCATATTGAACACATGTAGAATATTAATTTCAAGAGGACGCAGACCCTTTAGTACACGCCCCCCCCCCCCCCCCCCAAAAAAAAAAAAAAAACATGGCTGGACACAACATCACACTAGAAATACACTAAATTATTTTTAAAAAGGAAAGTTAATTACTGTAAACATGGTTATTTTCACTGGGGGGAAATTTCGCGATTATAACATCAAGACGTAAATCGTTGGGGAAATTTTCGCGATGAAAATGCATTTTCCATAATGATTGTAAGAACGAAGTGGGGATATTTTCGCGCGAGGGAAATTTTCGCGATGTCCAAAGATTCACGAAAAACGCGAAAAAATCCCTGCGCGAAAATTTCCACGTTTACAGTATTCTCTTTGTATTTACACTAGTATCATAGACATACATGTATTTAGAGATCGGAATTGAAGCGGCGGTTGTTGCATGCAAGCAGGAGATGCTTACTCTTCCTGACCACCTGGTCTCACTGCCATATCGGGAGTTCGCTTCTTTTCATATGGCGGAGGCTTTTGTTTGTTTGCTTTGGTTCCTGTTTTATCCTGATTTTGTATGCCTTCGGTTTCTGATTTTCTGAATTATCGGTTTTGTGTTGTGTACAGGGATATGGTCATTATCCATATTTGTCATCATTAGATAATCATAATAATACCAGAATTTTAAAATTATTTTGATATTTTAGGTTTTCGGTGCCGTAGCGATTGGATTAGGCATATGGGTCGCAGTGGACGACCCTACTTTCGTGGCCTTGACCCACATGGATGAACTCTCTGTCATTGACCAATCATATGTTTTGAATGGTGCTTATGTCATCATGGCTGGTGGTGCCGCCATTTTTATTTTCGGATTGATGGGCATCATTGCCGCGTGCTCAGCTAATGCCTGCCTACTAGGAACAGTAAGTTTTATCAGATCAATAATTTTCATTCTCTCTTTGTTATAAATTTGACTTTTTATGATGATCATTTATAGGACATTGATATCAAAACTAAATATAGCTCCCAAGATAGAAATGTAGTGTAATTTGATCTAGATTCTAACGTAGATACAAGTATTAGCTTTCCAAAAAAGCTTGGTCGATATCAACATTACTTTAATCCCACCCCAAACGAAAAAAATTCTTAACAAACCACATGTAACTTATAGGTAACTCATACAAAACCATCAGATCCATGGGTTATTACAATGGTTTTTATATGTTCCATTTATCAACTCATATCTAGACCATTTGATTACATATAAGGTCATATGATCCTGACGCGAGTTGTTTCTTAAATGTGAGTCGATTGAGAGTTGGGTATGAGTTGCTTGTGGTTTGTTATCTTCGTCAAATAGAAAGAATGAGTTATGTATGGTTCATTAACTTAGTTCTAATTGTTTGTATGAATTCTATGTGGTTTGTTGACTTTGTAAACCAAACGAAGTGAGTTATATACGATTTGCTATGTTAGTTCGAACTGCGTATATAAGTTTTGTGTGGTTTGTTAACTTTGTGGGCCCAACAGACTGAGTTTGGAGTGATTTCTTTACTTTGTCTTTTTGAGCAGTGCTACTTTATCATACTTAGGTTAAACCCTGATATGAATGAATGAATGAATGAATGAATGAATGAATGAATGAATGAATGAACGAACGAACGAACGAACGAACGAACGAATGAACGAACGAACGAACGAACGAACGAACGAACGAACGAACGAACGAACGAACGAACGAACGAATGAATGAATGAATGAATGAATGAATGTTCCTTAATGATGGAGTGGAACGCCCCGGCCACACCCCAATTAAAAAAAAACTTCTTCTTGAAATCTTTATCTTAGATCGATTTAGATCCTCAATGCAATACCATTTAGTACAAAAACGTAGTATTAATAAAGCTTTATTTCAAACGTTTATGATAACAGCATTGACCATATAAATGATGTTTAGAAGTCTTGAATTGAAGGCACCGAATTTTATGGAGCTTCAAAATGACGAGCAAAAAAAAAAGGGAAAAAAAAAAGAAATAATTAAAAGTGCATAAACATCAAATATGAGAATGCAATATCTTAAGCATCTTATTCAGTCGTCGCTAAAAAACAAAATAAAATAAGGATATGCTACTTAAACAACAACAAAAAACCCTGCTTGAACTGTTCATAACATGCTGCGTCGGAGACTGAAAAGTACGAAACAGAAGGTGGACGAGTTGTTCGAGACGATTTATTTTTCTCGGCCAATGAAAATCTGTGAAATTTCGAATGAAAATCTCAGCCGCCCAGTTCGATCGGAACGAGACGGAAAAGATCTTTTAAAGAGTAGGTGTACGTTAATCTGTTAGTCCAACTGGAACACGAATCAAACGTATTTAAGGCCTATTGTCCTAAGATGGTTCCAGAATCACGTCGACGGAAAGGTATGTAAACAGTACGAGAACACTCAAGAGATAGAGGAAATTCAAGCTACTGTCCTGTTCACTAATTTCCAGAGCACCCTATTTTTCCGGTTTTCTCTAAAATATGTTAATGTCATCCTGTTACCTGTTACCTTCCTACGAGATCTGTCAACTAGTCAAATGACTCTAGATCCATCTTCCAAAAAGATATCAATTTTATAGTACTTCTTTAGTCGTAACAGAAAATACCATTCTTTTGTGCGTCAGCTAAGTTAGAAATAGGACGGAAAATAAAAAGTCTACGGGGATTTTCTATAGTAAAATTGCTGAAAATGTGTGACGTCGGAGGCTTTGACGTCACTGTTTACTATTGTTGACACGGAGAACAATATGGCGGCGGCTTGAAATTGACATGGGAATTTCCCATAGACATTTTATTTTTCCATATTGCGGGTTGAAGGCAGCTGATAGGGTAACTTGACGTTAATTTCCAGTTACGACTAAAGGAGGTCAATTCTCGGAAACAATAATTTGTAGCAAAATTCTTCAGACGACAGAATAAATCGCCCAAACAGGGTGCTCTGGATTTAGTGAACAGGACAGTAATTTAAGAAATTCTCTTTACTAACAATTTATTGTGCACTTCAAATCTGTTTTGCATCGAGATGAATATACACATTCATGATTGAAATTTCCATTTTGTAAGTGATGACATGCATTATAATGTCTAGTATTTTATTTACAGGTAATCATTGGTCAGCCAATTCTAGTGTCTGCATGGGAGGTCCAAATGTGTACGTAGAGCTTTAACGGCTAAGAATTGAGATGGATTTCTTTCCTTGAAGCAAGTTCAACCTGGCCCTGATGTTTAAATTGAGTTTGAGGTAATACTGCTACATATTTAGAACAAATAACCTCACTTCAGAAATCAGAAAATAGTAGTTTTTACTCAATTCGATATGTCGTAATATTTTCTGATTACAATGTAGCCATTTTAGGGGATAAAATGATAAAGGCCTGTAACTAACAGTGTAAGTTTTATGTCTGTAAGTCAAATACTATGCTCACATATGAAAGTGAGTTTTTATCATACAACACAATTCCTTATTGGCAAATCCGATATAACCGTCACTTTTCAGGAACTCTGCACTGTACATGTAAAACAGTGTGTGACAAACATTCATACAAATATATATGCGGAGATGCATTGGCCATTTGGTTGAAGAATACATGTAGTAAATGATATGAATAATCAGGCATCTCAATGTAAATCTAATTATATAAAACAGGTCCGATGCGTTTTGCCTATTCACAGCATACATTGTATGTGCCATGCACTGCATGACATGTACACATGTGTTCTGCGAGCTTGTCACATACAAATTCATTAGAGAGCATGCCAGGGTCCAAATATAGAGGAGGAAGCTGAACTCCTGCATTTAGGAACTGCATAAGATGGATATAGGTAGGTTTATGTGCATTATGCATATGCTACAAATAGGCAAAATATATCGGACCTGTCCAGTAAACAAACGATTGTAATGAATGTTACTGTCAGTTCTCAATTGGAAGCTAGATTATCGCTATTTAGCTTATAGTTATACATGTACCACTAACTACATGTATTTGATCATAAAATTGACAGACCATGATTCTCTCTTTTTACATACCTGTACAATGTAGTATGAGCCTATGACCATAATGACACTTTATTAAAAAAAATAATATCATGAAGTTTGATTTTACTTTAACCTTGAATTTGTTACAGGAAATACATATAGTGAGTCTGTGATATTAACGAGGGATGAATCAGAATGTACAGTCACTTTGTGCTAAACGGGACTGATTATGTGGCCATGGATAAAGTTCTTTAGAGTTTGCAGTTCTGTTATTTAAGAAGTTATGGAGTAACTACATATATAGATAAGGCCTTCTACCATGTCTACCCATTGTGGCAGTCGATGCACAAACCGTATATGTGTGCACATATTCCGACCAGATGTTACAATGTGCAGAAAATTATGTTCCACTTTTTCAATGTTTTATTTGTTTACTTTATAATAATTTACAATTAAATGCATGTTCATGTAACTTGATGAATAGAGTTGAGTCAAGTAAACATTCACTATTCACCTGTACTATTATGTTAATGCAACTACATCATGTACATGTAACTTACAATGCCTTGAAAATCTTAAATTTATAAAAGATGTGATTTCAATGTTTTGAAAAGTTTCACATATTTTGTATCAATAATCATTGTACATGTATTGGTACACTCTGAATACAATGTATATATACATAATAATTTGCTTGAAAGTGTATGTAACATGTGAAAATTATTTTACTTGCTTTGAAACTTAAAATTTTATGTCACCTACAATTCGACATCAACATACATGTAATAGGGATCTGTTTGTCCGTCCAGCTGTCTGGTAATTGGTTTTTCACACAAAAATGGCTATAACTTAATTGATATACATTATTATTCTACCATATAAAGCTTGCAATAATTGTAAAACACCTTATGAACTTTCAAAGTCACCTTCAAAGTCACATTGTTAAGCATACTACGGTACAGGTGACACACCTCTTAGTTTAATTTTCAGTATGAATATGTATACGATAAGCTCTTGAAACAATATATTACATTGTACATTGTATTATTAATATCGAAATACACGCATGTATGTTCTATTGTTAAAATTTTGACGCATCATCATGATCATGTTTGTAATTAATAATATAGATTTCCTTGATTATACATGTATTAGAAAATGATTTATTTTATTAATGTCAATTGGAAAAAAGGATTAAAATGCATTTATATGAAATGAAATAAAAGTTGATTTTGATTTCAATTCGTAAATGTGTATATATACGGAAAAATGAATGTTGTTGCAAATTATTATCGTTTCGTATTATTTTCACTTAATATGTAACATGTGTACTGGTACATGCATGGGATGATGACCTAAAAATTTGTGACAATACATGTATGTATACAAGGTTTTTATGCAAGTTGTTATTAATATAGATAATGGATCATATCTGGATCATATGATTTTCATGCAGTTGTTAGGTGATTTGGTTGTGAGTTGTTAGGTGATTTGGTTGTGAGTTGTTAGGTGGTTTGGTTGTGAGTTGTTTTGTGGTTTGGATGCGAGATGTTTCTAAATGGATCATACTTGGATTGTACATCTACATGTTCACAAACTTGCAGTTTTCATACGATTTGTTGATATCCAAATATGTATGCGATCCGTTAGCTCATTTGCATGTGAAATTTCAACCGGGAAACTCGCATCAAAACCATGGATCGTAGAAGAATCATATGAGCTGTATACGAGTTGTTTTCAATGGATCGTACTTGGATCATAACATATATTTAAGGTTTTCATGCTTTCCACCAATATGCAAATTTAATGATACGATCCGTTAGCTCATTTGCATGTGAAATTTCAACCGGGAAACTCGCATCAAAACCATGGTTTGTGTATGATCTGTTTATACGAGTTGTTAGGCTATTTTTTTCGTTTGGGACCACAATTTTTTTTTCGTCGAAAGGGGGTGCTGGATCCGCCACTGAATTTGGAGGGAAATAAGGGGAAACTTCTAAAAAGTTCAAATTTTGTGACTCGTACAGTCTTGTCGACTTTTTTTATCGCTCATTAATTTCTTTGTTTCATTTATCAATTTGTCTTAGGTAAGAAAATAAACAAACAAACAAAGTGGTATATCCTTAACGAGAAAAAGCTTAGTCGGATGAACGGTTAGAACCTTTTTAGCCACTGGCACCCCTGATATGTTGTGATCGCGTATTTCTTTGTTGCAATGGATCCAAGGATCCAGAAATGTCGTCCATGGGAATTTTGAAGGCATAGGGTTCACTGTAACACTCACTAATTGGTCATGACGACATGTCCTATTTTTGTGTTGTGGATAAATAAGTGGGAGGTCATGGGAATGCCTGTCTCTGGTCACGTGTTTTTCACTAGTCATGAAAGTGGGAGGTCATGGGAATGCCTGTCTCTGGTCACGTGTTTTTCACTAGTCATGAAAACGTTTCTTTCATAAGGATTATTCAATGATGCATTATTGAATCTGACGGACTCAATTAGGAACTTTCTCCTATTGACAGCATCCGGTCTACAAATCTAGTAAGGTCGATTTCTTGAAATCGACCAATTACTTCAGTGCGTGGATCTAGGGGAGGAATGATCAGTATCCCTTGAAAATGCTTAATTTATTTTTGTTCTAAATTACTTTTTGTATAATTTTCTTATAGTAAGAGGTAAGAGGCTGATTACCCCCCCCCCCCTCCACCAGTCTGGCTGAATATCTATCTTCTAGATACACGCCGTATCAATTATATTGAAGATAGAAAATAAAACTTAACATAATAAAAAGAGGTTCGAGCTGAAAATTGAATTGATATATCAAATTTCTAATTAAGTATGATTTTTTATTAGAAACAAAAATATTAATGAGTTTTGGTGACTTTAAAATTGATTCATTTTCATAAAAGAAGAATCATAAATCATATGATATAGACATTTAGACTAATATATCACATGTTTACACGAGTTCTCTCCTGAACAATATTGTAGTATGCAGGGATAATATCAGTGGCCATGTGTGTGGAGGTAGCTGGCAGCGTCCTCGGAATAGTGTTTAAAAGCACGGTAATAGAATGCATCATATTTTACAAATACAAAGAGTATGAAAAAGAAAAAAAAATCAGAGGAGGAAATAAAACAATCAGAGGAGGAAAGGTCTTCCAGCAAATTGTCGGAATTCCAATGGAGACCATTTGTGCCTCACTCCTTGCCGACAATGTTCTTTACTCGTGCGAATCTGAATTCATTCAATCTTTGGTATCTGAAGGGAAAAGATACTTAAATTCTGACTTCAACTTCACTTACAGATACATAGACGATGTGTTGTCAAAAAATAATCCGAAATTCGCGGATTACCTCAGCAGAATATATCCTTCGGGGCTTAAAATCAAAGAAACCACAGAGACAAATAATTCAGCATCCTATTTGGACATAATGTTGTCCTACGATACTGATGGTCACATGAACACCTCACTCTATGACAAACGTGACGGCTTCAATTTCAGCATCAAAAACTTTCCTTTTCTGAGTAGCAACAGATTTTATTCTGAGAGCATGCGTCTTTCAAATAAGCTTCTCAGAGGCACTGAGGAAGTTCTTCGGTCGATATGGGGAACTACTGAAATTATTTTGGTGGCTCCGCTGAGAGCATCACTGAAGAGAATTTAATATTCGAAACACGTGTCTGGTGCATGAAAATTGGTTTGGGATTTTCTTCAAGAAGGTATAGAGTTGGAACCCATCGACATTATCGTCATACACTATGATGTCTCACTCTTCAGAATGGTGGATCATATTCTGTCATAGACGATTTGTACCGTCCAACCAAAGATTATATTTTAAATCTTCTAAAATGGAAGTAATCGGATGTGACAATTCTACCGAATTGAAGCGACGGGTATTGCATGCAAACAGGAGATGCTTACTCTTCCTGGGCACCTGGTCTCACTCCCATTTCGGCAGTTCACTTCTTTTTATGTGATGGATATTTTTGATTGATTGCTTTGGTTTCTGTTTTGTCCTGATTTTGTATGCCTTCGGCTCATGATTTCTGAATTATCGATTTTGTGCTGTATCTAGGGATATGGTCATTATCCATATTTGTCATTGATAAAAAAACCACAACAGTACACTAAGCCAAGTTTATTTCTCTCTCTCTCTCTCTCTCTCTCTGCACACGACTAGCTGTGCCATAAGTGTTATATCATATAAATTGTGCATCATTAGATTAATTACCCATGATAATTAAGTCTTGACATTGAATGATTGTTTTATATGATAACATTATTGTATACATAATTAATTTTAAGGTGTACCTATTGAATTTTTGTTTATTTGCTATTATTAATCATTTAATAGTATTGAATTTCTTATTTTCACACCAATTCCAATGATATCCGTTGTGTTATAGTGGGAAAAACACTTAGATCAGGCCATAGAAAATAAGCTAAAAGAGGAATACAACGGATTGTGGAACAGTGAAAATTCCTTCACCAAACATTTCGACAATATTCAGAAATCGGTAAGATTAGAAATGATGAAGAATTGAAGTTATGACAAAATCGAAAATCATTATTTGTTTATCTAAATATCATAAATGTAATGTAATGGGAATCATTGATTGCAACATTTTCAATCACTTCAGAGTGTGTCCTGTTGTACAACTCCTGGTTATCACGAAATACTTGTGGGGACTACGGACACGTTTGAAGAAGATATTAACTTAAGACTTTTGTTTTCAGAAGGAGTTTAGCAGTAACATTTTACAAAAATCATTTTCAAATGTAGCAAATGATTAAAAGTTTGAATAACATTAAATTTGTTGATTTGTTTTGCTTTTAATCAGTTTCAGTGTTGTGGATTTCAAAATTCGTCAGATTTTGAACTAACGACAAACTGGAATAAAACATTAGATGGCGGAAACACTGCTGTCGTTCCTCTAGCTTGTTGCAAACTGAAGAATTCCACTTCCGTCGGAAATGATACATCGTCTGCAGCACAAAGAATAGATTGTCAAGCATCTCCAACTGATGAAAATTCCTTTTCGATGGTGAGATGTTTCTAATATAATTGGTCTATATTATACATTAAGATATTATGAAAATTAGACATGTGAATGGTATAAGCGATTAAAGAAGGAATTGATCTCCAACAAGACGTTGTTGCAGCACCCACACCAAAACACCGTAAACACAGAATATACAAGCACAATAAGAGACGTAAAGAAACCAGGAACACAAAACACGACATAAAAAAACCGCAAAACATAAAAAACTACATACATGTATAAACCAACGAGACCCATAGGCAATCACTGCCGACAACTTATGACGGCCATCTGCATTATAAGTAGCGAAGGGAGTATTTATCCGGAGTACATACGCTCAATCCATCCAATTGTCAGGTTTCCCAGTAGTCCTAAAGAAAGCACAATTGTTGTGTATGATACGAGGGTTGATTGATATGGTGTGAGCCTCGGTTTTCTGGTATGTTGAAGGTATTCTGCTGATAGATTATCTCCAAAAAGGACGAACAATTAATGGCACATACTTTGCTTCACTTCTGACACAGTTACGGGAAGATTTAATACTTAAGCGCTGTGGAAAGCTTACTAGTTGAAGGTGTGTTGTTCCATCAGGACAATGTTCCTGTTCACAAGTCTGTCACTACCATGGCTGCCATTCATGATTGTGGCTTTAATCTGACTGAGCCTTATTCACCTGATGTTGCGCCATCAGTCTTTCATCTATTCCCAAAACTGAAAGCAGCTGTATCTGATACCCACTTTCAGTCCGATGATGACGTCATACTTGCAATATGTCTGATAAAATTTGAATTGTTCAATACGAGGTTCACAACATATCAATCAGCCCTCGTAGAAACCCACTGTAAGAAAACGGAAGTGTTTCAACTCTTAACCTTCTTTAACAATATTGCACATGACACTTGCTTCGGAAATAAACCCTCATCAGTGGTACCTCAAAGTAATTTTCAGTTGCGCCCTCCAGTCTAATTTATGAATTTTGTGTAGCTTTTCTTCCAAATTTCCTGAAAGGTCGATTCAGAAGCATGCTTAAGTAAAATCCATCACCGAACAGCACTGGATTGCATGCAATCAGGAGACGCTAACTCTCCCCGATCACCTTATTTCACTTTGGAATGTTATTCATTCCGAGATTCGCAACCGTTCCAAAGGTAAATTCTAATGATTTTGCCTTACCTTCACGACCCTGAGACTGAATAACTAATGGGTACTTTTTGGATTTTTATTGTAATAGTGCTCACACGAACGTTTGTGGAAAGTAAGTGTACATGTATGTCATACACTAATCTTGACTACGAGTATGTTCAATCATTCTGAATATTCTTTCACAGGGATGCAAGGAGAAAATTGAGGACGTCTTTGAAAAGTACCAAGCCATAATCATAGGAGTCACTGTTACCCTTGTATTTTGTCAGGTAAATAAGCTTTGGGCTTTTAAAGAATGCCTTACAGGGGATCTTTGGAAATGATCTCTTTATTTTCTATTTTCTATTGTCAGTTTTCTGTTTCTTTAATTACCTAATACTAAGAAATTCTTAAATTACAACATCGACTTTTCGATTTTCTTTTGCATACAGAAAAAGGATACTGACAATAAAAGATAATTTTATCTTTGTCCCACCTCTAGTTTGCTAGGGGTCCGTCGATGCTTAATTCTTTGCTCTATTGTGAGTGCTGTTGAGATTATCTTCATGATCTTCTTTAACTCATTTGTCTATCACTTATGCCCTTATGCCCTTTGCCGCTTGGAACTCGTAAAAAATGTCCCCGCGAAAGGTTTGACAGTAAGTGTTTTGACCATGTCTTTCCCTGACATGGTCGCCATAGCACTTTCTATATAGACACAACCTTGGACAGTGCATGATTTTAGATGTGGTCATATTCGTGCGTGAACGTCGACCGTCGACGGCGGGTGCGGCTAGCCAACAGGGGATGCTTACTCCTCCCGGGCACCTGGTCCCACCTCTAGCTTGCTAGGGGTCCGTCAATGTTTAATTTTGCGCTCTATTGTGAGTGCTGTTGAGATTATCGTCAGGATCTGCTTGAACTCATTTGTGTCACACTTATGCCCTTTGCCGCGTGGAGCTCGTAAAAAAGTTCCCCGCGAGGGGTTTGACAGTAAGTGTTTTGAATATACTTTCCTGACATTGTCGCCATAGCACTTTCTATATAGACATAACGTCAGACAGTGCATGAAGTTTTTATATTTTCATTTCCATGCTTCATAAACATTGACGGCGGGTGCGGCTAGCCAACAGGGGATGCTTACTCCTCCCGGGCACCTGATCCCACCTCTGGCTTGCTGGGGGTCCGTCGATGGTCACTTTTGTGCTCTATTGTGAGTGCTGTTGAGATTGTTGTCAGGATCTTCTTTAACTCATTTGAATATTTTCCCATAGCACTTTCTATATAACATAACCTCAGACAGTGCATGTATTTTATATATTGTTTTATTTTCGTGCTTGAACATCGACGGCGGGTGCGGCTAGCCAACAGGGGATGCTTACTCCTCCCGGGCACCTGGTCCCATCTAAAGCTTGCTAGTAGTCCGTCAATGCTAAATACCGTGCTCTTTTGTGAGTGTTGTTGAGATTATCGTCAGGATCTTCTTTAACTCAATTATATTCAATTTTAAAAAATTGAACTTCAAAAAATCAAAGCAAAGACTTCTAAGGGAATGGAATATCCGAATCTTACGAAAACATGTTTACATATATTTATTTCTTGCATAATGAATTTTACCGAAATCATTTTTTCCCAAAATGGATGTTTTTAAATGAGTAATTCCCTCCTCATTGTTTTATCCTGTTTCAGTTGGTCATGTTGATATTGGCTCTTAGTATGCTCTGTGCAAGGTTAGACAACTCTTACAACTTTAAAGATGATGAGTGAAAGTGTTCCAGGATTTATCAACATGCATCTGACAGCTTCAAATGGATTCAACAAAGTTAATTCAGTTTAACATCATTGTGTTACATATACTATCGAATTATAAGATACAGAATTCATTTATTTCCATTTCTTTAATTTCATCTTTTATTTCGACTATCATTTGAAGCTTCTGTAACGATTTATTAAAAGGAAATATAAGGGAGAGAGAGAGAGAGAGAGAGAGAGAGAGAGAGAGAGAGAGAGAGAGAGCTTTTGCTCGTAATACAGATAATCTAGTATTATATAATTTGTATTAACTCTGTTATCTATGTTTTAATGTTTGCCCTATATATAGAAAGGATATATTTTTCCCACATGCATGTTATTAGATGCATGCAAATATGTTTTATATTGTACACTGACATCTGTCACACAATATACAATTTTAAAGACGTATGCATGTATTAACCACATAGAAGGATAAAACATACTCATATAAAAGACATATACACATATCAATAGAAATTTCATTCAGATTTACACCACTTAATTTACTATTTACCGCTTACTTTTAATATCTTCTTATCAATGTTCAATTACCTACCAAACAACGAAAATTGAGAGTGAGTTATGGGCGAGGTCTTTTAAATATGCATTCGCTATAGAAATACCTGAATAAATATCAAGTGTGTTTCGACCATACTGTTAATGAGCATTAACTCGACTGGAAGTGCTAAATTGATATTCGAGATTCAAGTAATTAAATTTTCTGAAAATCTTGAAAACTCATTGGCAACAAAGAAAGGAAATAGTTGAATTAGATGAAGTTTCGTGTATTTGTGTGTTTCTCTATCATGTCCATATTTACTGTTTCTTAGCCGTGTAAATTTCTGCTGTGAATAAAATTATGTTGAACTTTCAATGGTGACTTGGAAAACTATGGAGGATCTCCAACATCACTCGGCTGCAGCACCCAAAGTGATACCCAAAATACACTCAATGCAAAAGCAAAGGGCAGACACGCACAGAATGAGACGCAAAAAGGACAAGGAACACCAACTCACACCATAGAATCATGAAACACATACACCAACGAGACCAATGGGCAACCTACGCCTGAAAATACGACTGAAAACAACCCCATAAACAAAAATCATCTCAAACAATATTTCATTGTAAATATCTATATTGAAATTTTCTACAATTTCTAAAACCTGGGTCCTGTAGCATCATATCCCAGCCATTTTGCTGCGTTTTCGGTATATTTGAGACAGTTTTTTGGTCATATTTTCGTTTCACAGATTTTGGTCATATTACATCGTTTAGATTGAGGATCACTGACGAGGGTTAAATACCCGAAACGTGCATGTCTAATCCATGCTGTAAATTTATCTGCTCTAAAATGATGCTTATATAATTTCTCGCGTTTGAGGAACGAATTAGAGAGAAATTATTTTCCTATTCGGTTGTCAATTCAAGTGGTTCTCATCGAACACTTGTTTGTTCTATTCGAACACTTCTTTGATTCAATTCGAACACTCATTGAATCTATTAATACACCACATGTTCTAATCGAACACTACCTCATTTAAATATCACGAGCTATGTTAATTAAGCTCGGTAATATATACTACGTGGTGAGTAGTGCATATCAGTTTAGGACGACGCAGTACGTACGACATGGACGAGGTTGGGCCATCTGCTCTTGATCAAATTTTACTTTTTATTCAATTTTTTCCTTTCACGGATTGAACGCATAATCACGTTGTTAATTAAAGTGCTGCGTCGTTGACTAACGGCAACAAGGTGTTGTTATTCTTTGAATGGTATTAAGTTGTTGTCATTCTTTGAATGGTATTAGAAAGGAAATGAATTTGAAGACGTTAAGCATTTGTACCACTTGGTGAGAGTCACTGCTGGTGGACCAAGAGTCCCCGAGGACACATGTAGCAAAGTTCGATCAATTTCGGTTGGTCGTTTCTTCAAATGCATTTGAAAATTTCTGTTTACAGAATTTTCTCAAATTTCTAAAAACTGGGTTCTGTAGCATCATATCCCAGCCATTTTCCTACGTTTTTCGGTATATTTGGGACATTATTTTCACAGATTTTGGTCATATTACATTGTTAAGATTGAGGAGCACTGACGAGGGTTAAATACCAGAAACGTGCATGTCTGGTCCATGCTGTTAATTTATCTGCTCTAAAATTATGCTTATGAATTTGGAAGTACGGAAGTGTTCCAACTCTATACCTACCCATTAGGAACTGGTCTAGATTTGAGGACAAATAGACAGAGACAATAACACAACTTCGTAGACACACCATGGACAACTTACTCTAATGCACAATGCTTTTAGATGCTTTTGTGTTTCATGCTTTTCGATGTATGGTTTGCGCAATGGCGATTGAGTAATTACTGGTTTGTTTTTTCTTTGCAAATAAGCAATGTGTTCTTCTTTCTGTATATTCTGCATATGTTCGCTGTTGCAGTGTCGAGCTAATCAGTTTTCCGCAAACAAGTGTTACTCTAATGAACAATGCTTTTAGATGCTTTTTTGTTTTATGCTTTTCGATGTATGGTTTGCGCAATGGCGATTGAGTAATTACTGGTTTGTTTTTTTCTTTGCAAATAAGCAATGTGTTCTTCTTTCTGTATAATCGGCATAGTCATGTTCGCTGTTGCAGTGTCAAACTTATCAGTTTTACCTAGCAAGTCTGGAACTATCTTCAAATAAATACGTATCTTTAAATCATCACTCACCAGATATTGAATATAAACCTTCAATTTATGATATATATAAGAAAAAGGAGTGGATCTCCTATAACTCTCGGTTGCAGCACCCACAGCAAAACCCCAAAACAACCAATGCTAAAAAACTACAGAGCAAAAACGCACAGTAAGAGACGCAAAAGGTACAAGGAACGCCAAATCTTATCACCCCTACAGGAAATTTGGAGCCGCACTCTCTCTGTAATGTAAATGTAAAATTCTAACTTCAAAAAATTAAAGAGGCCGCTACTGAAATTATTTTTGGTTGCTCCGCTGAAAGCATCACTGATGAGAATTTAATATTCGAAACACGTGTCTGGTGCATGGAAATTGGTTTGGAATTTTTCTTCAAGAAGGTATAGAGTTGGAACCCTTCGACATTATAGAAACATCAAACACAAATGACTACACAAATTGGCAATCGATGCCGACTTAGGACGGCCAACTGTCACGTCAGTAGCAGATGGTGTAGTTATCCGGATTACGTGCACATAACCCTCCCACTTTTCCAATTACCCAGAGGTCTCGAAGAACGTACAATTGTGGTTTTAAAAAATCCTCCTCATTGTAAGATGACCATACAGAGAAACAGCAAATCGCAGTGGCCCACGAAACTCGCAGATGAATATGTAAATGCATATACAAACAGAAGTCATACGAAATACAGTCCGTGCTCTGCCGGCTGTAACGAGCGTATGCCTGTTATCACCCGTTGAGGAGGGGTCCTGGCCTCTTTAAAGATTTTTCGAATTGGTACCTTTCGGAGTGCTGTCGTCACAGTCAGTCAGAGTGCAATTCTTAATGTGTTTATGTGTTATCTTTTATATTCGATATTTGATATCTCGTTTGCTGTTCCTTGTCTTTTGCTGTGTGTGTCTTCTCTGTGTTTTCACTTTCGGTGTTTGGTGTGTTGCAGCAACCGAGTCTTGTTGGAGATCCCCTCCTTTCTTAAGATTGCGCTTCTACAAGGATGCAGATTGGTCCAGTACCAAGCCAAGTGTTTCCTTCTGGTGACATTACATGTAAATATATTTCTCCAAGGTTGATTTCTGATGTCTCTGTTATCGGATTTAATTCTATCCTTTCAAAAGCCTCATTTTCTCACAGGCCAAATGCCTCACTTAGAGGCGAACTATGTTATACATTTAGCAACCTTTGAATACATAGTGGAAAAAATAATATGAAATATACTCCCACATTTATTTGATGAAAAAAACACTCCTAAAGAAGACAATATAAACGAATATAATGAGCTTCACTGAGTAGCTCTCCTTTCTTATTATTGATCGCCAACCGCTTACATTTTGTTAAATTGAACGAAAATAGAAACAAATTAGTTTCTGTAGATAATAGATAAAGGTATATTTGCTGAAAAAATTGAAACCTTTTGTCTTCTTCATATTGATGCAGAAGTAATATTATGTTAGGAAATTCTTCGACATTGTTGTCACCAGTAATACAATAAATCATTCTTTAAGGACCACAAGAAAAAAGGGAGACAGTTAAGCTATTTATATGGGAACCATATATAGCTCTTAGTTCTTCAATATTGATATAAATGTAATATAAAGGAACTATTATATCTTATTATTTCCACGATTGATGTAATGGAATCAAATGGTTGCACTTAAGCTTTTCAAGTGAGGTCATGATTCTAGTTGGTATGAACAGAAATATTTCTAAAGGCTAGGTTATATTCGGATTATATGCCCTGTGCTGCGATGAAAGTGGATTGAGGATGTCAGAGAATGCAATAAACATTAAAAAATTAAGTACGCAGGTCACTTTAGATTCAGAATTTTATTGATATCAATATTTTAATGTATCTTTGGACATGTATTTAATTTAATCTGATTTGATTTAATTTAATTTATTTAACGTATTTTGGACGTAATACCTTTAACACTCTTTGGCCATATTACATTGTTTAGATTGAGGATCACTGACGAGGGTTAAGGTTCATGGTTACACCCTTTCCAAAACACCCCCAAAACACTATTAAACATCCCAGGTTAAGTTTTATTGATTTTATTGGTAGAGAACAATGTAATGTATAGTATTTTAATGAAAAAAGTATATGTCATCGAGCTTCCAATTGATTTATGACCTTCCAAAGAAGAACATGTCCAATTTTTCTTTAATTTTCCCCAAATTTGCATCATATCATCAATAGACCCCTGTAATTTTAAACCTGATGCATGAATGTATATGGTCATTCTTTTAATAACGAAAGAAGGTCTGAAACAAATAAAAAATAGAAAATACATCAATGCTGGTAAGTCAAATTCTATGAAATAGTAAATATTATACCATTTTAGGCTCTATTCTTGACGTCATTATTTTTAGAGTCCAACCAGTAAATGACGGGTTTAAGTACTTTGTTAACATGCCAATGAGCGGCCTTGTGACGGAATTTCATTTTGAAATAGTTTTTTTTTTAATTCCTATATTTATGAAAAATCATATTTATTTCCGCATGACATTTGTTTTCTTCTAAGAAAGGGTAAACAATAGCACGAACAACGTCGTTTTGAACCAGGACGTCGCCTTATAATTGCTCGGCGTTTTGAAACCTATTTGTAAGAATCTGTGTTTCAAAACAGAAAACATTTACAAGGATTTTTAAAAATATTTTTAACCAAAAAAATATCCATATAATGTAAAATGCAACTAACTGACTTATAACAGTAAAACAGTGCTGCAACTGAGCTCTATCTTTCGATTAATATTATAAACGTTCCATACCCCCCCCCCCTTCCTCCTTTTTTACTGGTCTACGTGCACATATTTCATTATAGGCGTTTATTGACAAATTCTTTCCTGATTGCAAAATAATTTTAGTGTACTTCAATGTAATACGATAAAAACAGTATTCCTTGCATTTACGTATTTATGGAGATCATATAATGTAGGTATTTTCATCAAACATGCTGGGATATTCAGCATTATGGCATCCAACGTGGGTCAAGGTCATCCTCAAGGTCAGTGTGACTTGCTCAGGATCAAATATCCTTTCGGTAATCAGTGGCGGATCCAGCGCCCCCTTTGCCCGGGGGGGGGGGGGGGGGCAAGGGGCGAATTTTGCCGATTTAACTGAAAATGGGCAAAAATATACCTGTTTTTAGAAAATTTGGGGTCATTGCCGGGGGGGGGGGCGCCCCCTCCGCACCCCCCCCTGAATCTACCAATGGTAATTTTAAAATATGTATGTACTTTCCATTCCTATAATATTTAACGCATACCGGTAATAATAATTCACTACCAGGGAGAGGGTTAGATTTATGCAATAATCCTGAAATCATTGATTTATAACAGGTCCATGAATATTCGCATTGTAAGAAAAGGAGAAGAACAAATAATGTAAAAAAAGAGAACTTTTTCAAAAGGTGGATTCACTTTGAGAAGATTTGACTTATAGTACTATGTCATTTGTCATGAAAAGTCTTCTGTTCGATAAATTCAAAATATAATTATTACGGTTCGCTTATAATAAATGGCGAATCTTACACATAGCGGAGAGAAATTGCTACGTAGCAGTAATACTCCCCCCTCCTTTACCCTAATCGTGAAGCTTGCTGTTCTAGATATCACTGCTCCTAGATATATTGACATAGAAAAGTCCATTCATTTGTTTTACCCAAATCCCGCATGTAAGCTAAGGAGTTGTTTCCTAATAAAATGTACAATTTTGTGAGATGTTGCTCATTTAAACCCCGCGTGTAAAAAAAAGCATCATACTCATTTTAGTTAGATTCAATTGCTATTTTAACCCCGGGTATAAATCAAACGGTTGTTTACAAATAAAACAAGCATAAAATTATTCTTTCGTTATTTTCTAGTAGAGATGACGGCGAGCGGCAGAATGCGCTGTAAGCCTTTTCTCTGAATGAACATACCCATCAAAGAACTGTTTTACATCAATTTTTAATCAAGATTCAAAGGAAAACGATATTATTCCCAATCTTATCAAAATACGGCAGTTTTATTTAGCACAATCCCTAAAATACTAGTTCATGTTTCTGGACGTAGGTGAGTCAGCGTCAAATAATTAGAGTGCCGATGCAATTTTCGTGACGTCAAAGACAACGTGACGTCGATTTTGGCAAGGAGAGAGACTCCGAAGTGATTTGTTGTTCGGATGGTGTATCCTTGAACCTTAAGTACCCGAAACGAAGATGTCTAGTCCATGCTGAAAATTATTCTGATCTTAAATGATGCTCTTGAATTTGAAGGCGTTTCTATTCTATAAAAATAAATTCAGTGCAAAATATGCGCATTTCAAAAAGTTTTGCGTTACTGTAAACATTTTGTCATGACGCCATCCCTTGACTCATGCTCTTAACACAGAGTCAATATCAGAAAATACATACGTATCAAAGTATATACATGTATATGTTTAAATTATGCACTTTATCATGCTTACACAATCTTATAAATATAACTTTGAATAAGATGTAGAAATGTGCTCGACAAAGGAAAAAATAATTCTATAGCGGATACGACATCGTTCCGTAGATATTTGGGAAATAAACTTTATATCTAAGAAAGAGTGTATCTATATAAGAAAAATAAATTAGCCTAAGAGATTGACCGTGTAGTTAAGAAGAAATCAATATAACCATAAAAACACTAACAGTCATGATGTCCCATTTGGCGCCCCTTCCTGTGGTAGACTTCCTTACTGAGCCCAAGTTCATTGCCTATTCCCATAATCTTGCAAATATCTTACAGATTTTAAGAATACCTCATAAAATGTCATAAATGCAATATGCATGCAATATGAAGATCGAGGCCGGCTCAGCTCATATTCCGGGGCCAAACCAGGTTACAGATTATGCGAAACTGTTTATTGAAACCTTGTCACATCAGCGATGCTTGCGTCCGAAATAAAGGAAATCAACATAACAGATATATTAAAAGCGAGATTCTAAACTTTTCATATCATACCAAAGAAAAAGATAAGAAGAGATATATGCCTGAAGGGAAATGTTCCTTAGATTCAATATGTTTAATTAAACTTGGCGATGGAGAATTCACTTTTTTCATGTTAGGGTAATTTTGGTTTTTTCACTGATACAATATACTGTTTGATAAGAGTAATGGATCTTTTTTCATCTTTGGATGCTGTAATAAAGAAATTTGCTTTTTTGTCATAATCCTGATCAGAGCAAAGTAGTCTAAAGAGGTTATCTTACAGTGAGGAGGTTGTTTTACACCACAATTGTACGTTCTACAAGACCTTTGGGTAATTGAAGAAGTGAGAGGGTTGTGCGCACGTAATCCAGGATAACCACACCGTTTGCTACTCGCGTGGCAAATGGCCGTCAAAAGTCGGCACCGGTTGCCAATTGGTCTCATCGGTTTATGTGTAGTCTTTTGTGTTTGATGTTTACATGTCGTATGTCTCTTTTTCGTCTCATACTATGCTCGTCTTTTGTGTTTTTGCATCGGGTGTATTGGTGTTTTGCTGTTGATGCTTTAACAGGGTCTTGTTGGAGTTAATCTCCCTTCTCTAATAGGGAAACTAAAACTCGGTACGGTCTTATTTAATAAAAGTGTGCGTTATAAAATCTATTATAAGAACTCGTACTAAAGTTCCCCGCGAGGGGTTTGACAGGAAGTGTTTTGAATATGTTTCCCTGACATGGTCGCCATAGCATTTTCTATATAGACACAACCTCAGATAGTGCATGTATTTTAGATATTTTATTTTTTCATTTTCGTACATGAACATCGACGGCGGATGCGGCTAGCTAAATAGGGAATGCTTACTCCTCCCGGTCACATTGTCCCACCTCTAGCTTGGTAGGGGTCCGTCGATGTTTATTTTTGTGCGCTATTGTTAGTGCTGTTGATCTTCTGTAACTCATAATAAGTAACTTAAGATGCTTTCAATAATGATATGAAAGCGATCTCCGAAAGGCATCATGCTGCAAGACCTTATGTTTTCCAAGTGAAGAGGTCCCATAATAATATCCTTGAAGTTGCAACAAGTTTTGCGTGTGGGCTAATAATTCGATTCCAGAAATGATGCCATATATGAAAAAGAAAACTATCGATATTTCATAACTAGTGCTAGGAGGGTTTTCCCGAAACAAACAACATATAAAAAAATATCAATGATCAAACAAAATCGTATGAATAGTAACATGATTATAGCCCGTGTTAATGTCAATACTCTATAACATAGGTACATATGTTGCTCAAAGCACTTCTCTACGATTGTAGTAATGATACGATGTAACTTGATTTAAGGTGTGTAAGAAATAAACAAACTAATGAGGTAAATGGCCTGATTTTACATAAGTCATAAGTCGTATCACTTCGGTTTGGGTGAACTTGAATTCCGTTCTAAGAATATCATCAGTAAGTTTGCTCAAAAGAAGACCATCTATTCTTTCTTTCTTGAATTTTTTAACGTATTTGTCCAGTTTCAACAATTTCAGTTTATGACCAAGATCTTGCACAGAGAGATTTTCGACCTCGTGACAGACAGCCTTATATTCTACCAAATTTGTTTTATGAATCGAAGGTTCCTTTATGGAAGAACACGAATCCTCTCGTAATTCCAAGCGTTCATATCTCGGTTCCGATTCCTCTTTTATCCTTACTGAGTTATTTCTAAGTATCGGCTTTGAGTAAGCATGTTCATTAGAACTCACTAGCGTAGTTACGTATGTCCCTTTCTTTTCTAAATCAAGAACAGACTTCTCAAAGTCTTTCTCATAATTCTTTGTCGGCTTTCTTGGAGGAATTAGTATTTTTTCATCAGATATTTGTGAATAATTGCTCTTCTGAGGTATTTTAGGTTTAGGTGGTCTCGGAGGAACCCAATGTGGATCAGGTTTCAAAGTCTCGTACACACTTCCTGTTCCCTCTCCTGGTCGCGGTGGAAGATCTGGCGTCGCATAAATGTCTTCTCCCGGAAAGAACATTTCACTGCTTATAATTCCTTTCAACTCAACGTCGCCGAATTTGTATTTCCTTATCACTGAAAAGAAAGTGCATTGCAATTATTAAAAAACGTATGGAGAAATTAGCCCCCACCCCACCCAAAAATAATGTACTTTTACGTCTGTTATTGGGGGAGATAAGAAAAAAACTCGGAAACTTTGCTTTCCATCATTACCCATCTTCTCGAGAAAATTTGGAACGTTTGATTCTTCATTCAAATTGATAAACGTATTGATGAATTTTTCAACTGATTTTTAATTTGTATTAGCTTTTTCTTATTGACTGACATTGATAAGGGAAAAAAAGTTTATACAAATACAGTCCGTTCATCATAAATCCTAGATTACATCCGACAAGTTCGAGTGCAATATTATAATATAATTCTGTCTGGAAAGAATGAAATTATTGTCAAATTAGTCGAACTGAGAAATAGTTTCTTACGTTGATTGTCAATTTCATCGTCGAACTGCACTTTTTCTTTGACGAATAAATCCATCTTTTCAAGGATATCCCGGAATTCATGACGACTCTTTCCATTTATTCCGGTAATGAAGGCTACTGATATATCCTCTGTAAGACTGGCAGTACATGGCAGCTCCAACAGACCGTCTGTATCATTATGAAATAAAGAAGATCTAAATTTTCAGGTACAAAAATGTTATAGTGCCGGTAACAATTCAGAAATACCAAATGTTATCTTAAAACATTTTGCATTGAGTATATTTCAAACTACTGAAACAAGATTATACAGAATACAATGATGTAGAGCTGCGCTTTCCGTTCAATTACATTTGGCAGATCGTACGTCTCCAGCTAGGTCAGCATGGAACCCTAGAGTACCCCTGTGTTGATTTGGAGTGTTATGCGCTTTTTAACTGGATTAGCAATATAAAACGTCTTCAAATTCAATAGCATCATTTAAGAACATGTAAAGGACCAGAGCCACGAACGGCAAAATCGGCCTAATTTGCCACAACGTTCATCTTTTATATTTTGATAATACCGTATTTCAGCTCTTTAGAACTGGTCAACTTTGTGATTTACGGTCTTGCTGAAGCAAAATATTTTCATGTGAATTGAGGGTATGGTATATTGTTTGCGACGTCATTTGACGTCATTTGAACATATGACGTCGTATAATGTCAGGAAAATTACAATGAATTTCTAAGTATTAGAAATGACAAGAGATATTTCTACATTGAGGAAATGTGAAATATTAATTTAAGAAATTAAAACATATTTTTAAAATCTCTATAAATACAAGATGTGTACAATTTATTATGTACAGTCCGTGTTTGTTTTGCCTTTGCTCGCAATCGTAGGCTGAACCAGACATGCACGTTTCGGGTACTTAACAGTCGTCAGTGATCCTCAATCTAAGCACTGTAATATGGCCAAAGAGTCCGAAAATTGTTTTGTCCAAAAATGTACCGAAAGATTGAGCAGGATGGGTGAGATATGATTTATCATGCAATTATCATATAGTGGTTGACAGTCCAATGACGCCGTGTACATATTATACTGTCTCTGTTTATCTATTGTACATCATACTCATGTATTGGGGTGTCTGATTGATTTGTTGACCGATTGATGGATATTGTTGTGTGTCTCGTGGTTCCCAATTTGTGTGAGTTGAAATCGGTTGCTTTAGACAAGGATATATAAGACGGAAAACATGATAACGTTTCATTCATGTAGGAAGTTAAAATGTGTAATATGATAATTCAATAGTAAAGTGATTTCCTATAGACTGTAAAAATTCTAAAGATGAAAGAAACTAACCATGAGTTAGACAGTTCCCTTGCATATAATACTCTGTATATTCTTTCAATACAAGCAGATCATCCATATCACCCTCCTTTGTTTCACCGAAATTAGCATTTTGTCCTGATGCCAATCTAATTAGAAAATGTGGCTCTTGTACTTTTAGAATCTCTTCCAAATACATTGGCTCATCAACTGAAGGAAAAATAGAAAAAGAAGTAGAAATTATGTGTTGGTTGGACGGCAATAGCCCATCATTGAATATATGTTGTGTGAAGGGCAAGAACTCCTCTAGGAAAACTTTGTACCAATTCTTTATTTTGAAAAAGTACAATGGTCAAAATTACTAGTTTTCATAATTTGTGCCAGTATGGATTGAAAATTTAATATATGTATACCTGCATGTTATATAATTTACAATGCTATTTTGGTCATATATATCATATAACTTATTGAATTTGAAGACGTTTAACATTAGCTACTGAATCGACTCTACACAAAATTAGGAGCCCCGTACTTTCTGCGAAGTAAATGCACAAATTTTAACTCAAAGAATAAAACCAGAGAGCGCTTCTCAAAGAGAGCGATTACACTCGTTCCCCGTGACTTGATGTTTGAAGTGTAATAATGACTTATTTCCGGTTTGTCACCTATAAGAAGCTTTGTTTTGGCTCTATATCAATTTGACATCATAACACATTATTTTGCTTTTTCGAAAACTAGTCATTTCATGCAAACCTAACAATGAAATTAAAGGAGCTCAACATCTGAACATCATACCACCAATGCTATTTTGTTCATCGATTTATTTAACTATGCTACTGAATCAACCCTGCAGGAAATTTGAGCCACCTAGTTTATACAAAGAAATTGCACAAATCTTAATTCAAGAATAAAACCAGAGGGCGCTGAAATTAATTTTGCTGTGTCTGAAAATCACTTTGGTTGGAAGCATCACTGATGAGGATTTAAAACCCAAACCCGTGTCTGGTGTATTGAAATTTGGTTAGAAATCTTCCTTAGGAAAGTATAGAATTGGAACTTTTCCGTTTTATCAAAATATATTTGACTGTGTAAGAAAATCACTTCGGCATGTAATAAGTACCACGGATGAGGATTTACTACCCGAAACACAAGTCTAGTGCATTGAAATTGGTTTGAAATTATCTCAAGAAGGTAAAGAGTTGTAACACTTCCGTATTTTTAATTAATACTTCATAATTTGCTCGTCCTAAGTCTGCGACGATTACCCATTGTTCTCGTTTGTTTGTGTGAAGTCTTGTGTGTGACGTATTTTGTTACTTTCCCTGTCTTGTCCGTTTTGACTCTCTTGCAGTGTATGTCTTGCCAAATGTCAGTCGAAGTCCTCGGGTGATTATATACATGAACTCGCTACAGCCGACAGAGCACTGACTGTATTACGTATGCCCTCTTTTTATATCCATTTACATATTCATCTGTCTTGTTGGGCCCCTGAGTTTTGCGGGTCTTGTTTGTGTGTAGTCATCTAACAGTGAGGAGGTTGTTTTACACCACACTTGTACGTTCTTCGAGACCTCTGGGTAATTGGAGAAGTGCGAGGGTTGTAATCCAGGATAACCACACCATTTGCTTAGCAAATGGCCGTCCAAAGTCGGCACCGGTTGCCCATTGGTCTCGTTGGTTTATGTGTGGTCTTTTGTATTTATATCTCGTACGTCTCTTTCCGTCGCTTGGTATGATCGTTTTTAGTGTTTTAGCATCGGGTTTTTCGTGTTTTGCTATTGGTGCTGCAACAGGGTCTTGTTGGAGATCCCCTCTCTCTTCTCTGTGTTTTTGCATTTGATTGTTTCGGTGTTTTGCTGTTGGTTCTGCGTCCCATTCGTGTTGGAGATCCCATCTTTTTTACTATATTTTAGTACTTCGTATATATGGATCGGACCACGTGTATTTCTGTTTGTTATTACATGCATGTATAATTGGTGTTTAGCTAAAACAGCCTCGGTCTTCAATAGAGTGTTGTGATAATATCATCAATAATGTCCAATGTTAATGTGCACCATTTTTTTATGAACAAATGAAATGGAAAAAAAATAATAGAAAAAGTTGACTGTATAAACGGAAACTATGCGATAAATTGATATATGTATTTTGCAAAGCGAAAAGATATACATTTATTGAATATCGGCAATATGAATTCATATATTGGTTTATCCTTACATTTGACGGGTTGACGTTTCTGCCCTTCGTATACTAGAGCAAAAAGAAAAAGACGATTTACCTCTATTTGGCCCATGCACTACGCAGTACAGAAACTTTGACTTCACTGGTATGCTTAGACATGTTTTTGAATGCCTAAGAACTTCTTGAGTTTCACGAACCATAACTCTTCGCTGAGTACATACTTTATGGAACCTTATAACCTAAAAGATCCATTAATCTATTTTATTCCATTACAAAATAATCTCCTTCTCCATAAATCAAAACGACACTACCCTATAACCAGAAATTTTCGCGAGTATCAAATTTCGCGATTTAATGGTGAAATAGGGTGTCTTTATTTTCGCGAGTACATTTTTTCGCGATTCCTAAATTAGAAACAAATGCATACATATGATGTTACTATTTTGTACCTTTTGTTATTGACGTTTAAGTTATTTCTTTCATGAGAACACATTCATTTCACTGCTCTCTACGTCTAATCAGGCAAAATGAACAATGGCCCATGTACAATACGAAGAAATATAACGGATATACCCATTTTTGATCAAACTTATCAAACACATTTTTTCGCGAGAATAATTTTTCGCGATTCTAAATCACTCGCGAATATAGCGAAAATTAGTATCTCGCGAAAATTTCTGGTTATACGGTATTCCCTTTCATGCTAATGTTCGTTCGGTTCACTTTTGTCTCTTCGTAGGACTATTTTGCCCATATGACGTCATCCTTCACGTAGTGCGCTACTATTTGAAGCGGTATGACGTCATTTGACTGTTCTGGTGGGCAACATCGTCCTTCGAGAAGACAATTGTGAACCGAACGGAAATAAGCGTGACAGGGTCTTTAAGTCCTGAAAATAGATCTGTTATTTCAATTAAATTCTTTGTGAGAGGAAATCGCAAAGGAAAAGATTAGATTTTCTATTGGACTCGCTTGTACATTGTATTACTCATATCAAAACATCTCAATGAAAACACAGAGTGGACAAGCAAAATAAGAGTCATCAGAGAAGAGGCAGACTAAAGTATAATTCTTTGATTTCATTGATTATTTTGTCTGATCAGTTGTATTAGTCATTCTTATCTTGTAGGAAATGCTTTGTACAATCTTCGTCATAAGAACGATGGAAATTGCAGCGGAGATGGTATAAGAACGGAAATCAAAATTACAAGGAATTCAAAGATAAGTTCAAATCTAAATGTATAAAGAAATAATCAGAAACAAAAACTGAATGTCAGACTTAAAGAACACTCTTATTGTCGAACACTCTAATGAGGGTTACCTGGTTATTACAGTAATCGTCATATGTTGTATCTCCATCGTTTCCTTCTGTCACTATTACCCAGAGCGGAAACCTGTCCCGGAATTTATCATAGAACTCTCTCAAATTAAAAGATTCTTGCGAATTATATTGGAAGGAAATACGATCCATTTCATTAAAGCGTTAGCTATTCATTTCTGGAAGTAAATGAGTAAATTTTGATGTCAAAGAAGAATAGGTATAAATGGCATAATATTATGTATATTGTAACTTTATCTTTCTTGCTTCAGATGTGGCATATAACAAATATTTGGTATATGCGACATATATATATAGATAACAGGAATGCATGCGCATGTTTGGACTTTAAAAAAGAAATCACCAGTAAAATGCAAAACATAAGAACAATCTATCACTAGATAGATGAAATTTATTTGGTTAGGGAATGCAAAAGAAAACGTTCAGAATACTAGGACGAAAATAAGAAAAGTTTTATATACTCAAAATCAAAGTTTTCAAGAAGATGTAATAGTGTTTTGAAATTTCTCATATCAAGGTAAATTACATATATATTCTCAGTAATGCATTGTTTAGGGACGGAAACTGAGGTTTCAAGATACAAATGTCATTGAAAAAATATTCTTTGTTTCAAAGTGTCTGTCATATCTCTTAAAGAATCAAGCGAATTCAATCACAATGAATACATCTGAAAGATGGAAATTGAATATTATTCATCCTTCAGTAAATACATTGAACAAGAGAAAGCAATGTAACAGCAACAGGGACCAAAAACGAAAACATGGACAGCAATTACGAATGCATTTTACACATCACGCGATGTATGACCCAATTTCTGTCGTTCAAATTCGATAGAGAGAAGAAAATAGGAACGGGTTTTCAAGTAGATGTCCGCCATTATGAATCTGTAAATTCACACGACTTTTATTTAATTCATCGGACCAGATCCTGGTGAACAAGACGCACGTGTTTATCAAATGGCTTCAATTCAATAACTAAAGGTTCTCATCTTTATGCAAATGAATAGATTCCCCAAGCGAGCAAATCATATTTAACTTACTGTTTGAAGAGAGAAGACATTATCCCTTTTTATAACAACAAGGAAGTACGAAATGTATTTCAACTGAGATAACAGAATTTTATCCTTGACATGTTTATCTCATTCGAGTTATCTAGTGTACATTGATGCTTTTATCATTATTATTTTTCGTTTGTAAGAGTTCATTTTGACATGTTTGAATCGCAGTAAATTGGAAAAAAATCATCGATTCATTAGACTGTTACATGCATAAAGGTGATGTAAGATCATCCCAATAGCATTAACCATTTCGAACATTTCGAGTATATTTTTATTTACATATTTACATGTAACTCAATCAGATTCATTGTTCATTACAGAGAGGTCAATATAAAAATTTATAAAGTTTGTAGACTCAGTGAATGAAAGTCAAACACATAAGGCAAAATCAGGTTACAAAATTCACAACCTAAAAGCTAATAAATTCTTGAAAAAATCCGAAAAAGATTTTTTTCATGAACACAAAAAAGATGGAGATGGCAACATAACCCCACAGAAACACAAATGAAAAATCTTCGAAGTGCAAATGAGAATCTAAACAATGTAATATGACCAAAATATGTGAAAATTATATCCTAAATAAACCGAAAGACGTAGCAAAATGGCTAGGATATGATGCTACAGGACCCAGATTTTTAGAAATTTAAGAAAATTTTGTTAACAGAAATTTTCAAATGCGTTTGAAGGTTATGTCTATATAGAAAGTGCTATGGCGATCATGTCAGGGAAATATATTCAAAACACTTAGTGTCAAGCCCCTCACGGGGAACTTTTTTACGAGCTCCACACGGCAAAGGGCATAAGTGTGACACAATTGAGTTAAAGAAGATCCTGACGACAATCTCAGCAGCACTCACAATAGACCGCAAAATTGAGCATCAACGGACCCCTAGCATGCTAGCAAGTGTATGGGGGGGGGGGGCGTTGTTAAAACGCACCGTGCGAATTTATATTTCGACATGCGAAGCCCCACCCTTTTGGTTTTGAATATTAGAGGGAGAGGTGAAAAATCTTGATCATACGAACTTAGATACTACTTGCATAACTTTTATGATGCATGACTCATGTGATTATTAAATATGTTGAACCCTCAGTTATTCTCACGGTGCTTTTTCAGGTTTTGTTTGTGTGTGATCATCTAACAGTGACGAAGTTGTTTTACACCACAATTGTACTTTCATCGGGACCTCTGGGTAATCGGAAAAGTTGGAGGGTTGCGCGCAAGTAATCAAGGATAACTACACCGTCTGCTACCTTCTTGGCAGATAGCCGTACTAAGTCGGCATCGGTTGCCCTTTGGTCTCGTTTGTTTATGTGTGGTCCTTTGTGATTGATGTTTCTGTGTTGTGCGTTGATGTTCCTTGTCCCTTTTGTGTCTCTTTCTGCACGTATCTGCTCTGTGTTTTAGCATGGGGTGTTTTGGAATTTTGCTGTGGGTGCTGCAACCTGGTGTTGTTGGAAATCCCCTCCTTTGTAACAATGCCACCTACAGTGCTTACTGTAGTCGCACTGGAGATTGTTCATGAGATAAAATTATCATTCGTGTTTCGTGTTTCACCTTCTGCTATTTCCGTGGCAGATGGCCGTCCTAAGTCGGCACCGGTTGCCCATTGGTCTCGTTGGTTTATGTGTAGTCCTTTGTGTTTGATGTTTCTGTGTTGTGCGTTGACGTTCCTTGTCCCTTACGCGTCTCTTTCTGTGCTTGTCTGCTTTATGTTTTTGCATTGGGTACCGGTGTTTTAGGGTTTTGCTGTGGGTGCTGCAACCTGGTGTTGTTGGAGATCCCCTCCTTTGTTCTATGAAGCTCTGTTATAGTCTTCGTCTGTTGGTCAGATTTTTCATTTCTCGTGAAAATGTTCTGTCTTATACTTTCTCAAGAATTTGTAATACTTTTGTATGTTTTGTATGATGTGAATTACTGTGGGTACTGCAGCCGAGTATTGTTGGAGATCCCTCCCTTTCGTTTCATTCTTTGACTGCTTAAAATCTTTTTCAATTTATCTGAAGTCTCATGAATGAAAACATCTATCATAATTTCCCTTCTTGATAAATAAATTTCGACAAAATTTGTTTTTGAAATTTTGAAACCTTTTCTTCATGTTCTGTAAATTGATTTAAATTCTTTCTAAATTATCGTACTTAAGCAGTGTTAGAATATATTACATTCAAAATGCAAAACACAAAATAACTGACACCCTGTGTGTCAAATCATCTGTAAAAACTTCAAATTCAGTCATTAAGAATTTAAAAAATGAGTAGAAGTAGGATGGGATATGATGTGTAAGGACCCACTTTTTTTTCAAATTTCATGTAAATTAATGGTCATTGAATTCTGAATGTTTAATAATGAATAACACGATCAAATGCTATTGATCGGATTCTGGCTACATGTTTCCTCGGGGACCTTTGGTCTACCAGCAGTGACACTCATAAAGTGGTGCATATGTAGTAAGTCACCAAACGTTACAAAGTGATTGCATCATTCATCAAAACAGGTCAAATTTACAGAGTAAGATACATGTGTTGCTCAGCAAGATTTTAGTAACTTGTGTCTCATTCAACTATTTTGTTGATATATATATGTCCTCTTCTTTTCGCATTGTCATTCAGATTTTCTTTTTTTTTGTGTGAATTGAATTTAATTCCCATTAAATCTTTCATGTTTTCGGTGTTTCGATCATTTAATTGATTTAATATTTTACTACCATCTTATTTATTGACTAGGTCATAAAACGACCGTGTAAAGATTCCATATGTTGGACTGAGATAGAAAAATATAAATGATATCACCAAACAAAATTAACTAAATTTACCCAAATATTATCAAAGGACTGCGTTGTACGCAGAGGGATTCATGGTACTCTGATTTTTATTGAGGAAATATCATCTTTAATTTGTGATTCTAATTAGTATAGAAATACTGATGACTAATGTCATGGAATTTTGTTGGAGATCTCTTATTTATTTCTTCCTCAATTAAATATATCTAAACTTTGTCGACAGAGAGCATCTCCCTTAACAAAATAAGCCAATCGAAGTGCACAAGAAAGGCGTGTTGTGGATAATAATTTTTGATATCATGAGCGAAAATACCTTTTCTTCCTCATTCTTGTAATTCAATCTATGACGAAAAGCGAAAATATCTTTTCTTCCTCATTTTTGTAATTCAATCTATGACGAACTTAAAAATTTCAAATTTTTATATTAAAATGAATCGCTCCAAATTATGTATAGTGTAAAATCAGAAGCGTTGTTTACATTTCAGATAAGTTCAAATTATTTCTTAATTTATGAGAAGGCAGTTATCCATGACGAGCCCTGTCAAAACCTCTTTAGAGAAGACAGGGCCCCGACATCCTGTCCTCTCTGAATGTCAGTCGGACTCCTCGGGTGATTACATACATGCGCTCGCTACAGCCGGCAGAGCACGGACTGTATTACGCATGCCCTCTTTTTATATCCATTTACATGTTCATCTGTGTTTCTGGGGCCTCTACGTTTTGCGGTCTTGTTTGTGTGAGGTAATCTTTAAGTGAGGATGTTTACACCACACTTGTACGTTCTTCGAGACCTCTGGGTAATTGGAGAAGTGAGAGGGTTGTGCGCACGTTATCCAGGATAACCAAACCATTTGCTACTTGCGTGACAAATAGCCGTCCAAAGTCGGCACCGGTTGCCCATTGGTCTCGTCGGTTTATGTGTAGTCTTTTGTGTTTGATGTTTACATGTCGTGTGTCTCTTTTCCGTTTCGTGTTGTACTCGTCTTTTGTGTTTTTGCATCGGGTGGTTTGGTGTTTTGCTGTTGATGCTGCAACGGGGTCTTGTTGGAGATCTCCTCCCTTCTTTTATCATCTCACGCCAGTGGTTATATAAATAATACAGAAGTGTTCAAACTCTATAACTTCTTGAAGAAAATTTCAAACCAATTTCTGATATGAAACACGTTTTTCTGATATGAAATTCTCATCAGTAATACTTCCAGCCAAAGTGATTTTGAGGAGCCGCTAAAATGCATTTCACTGGGGCCCTCTGGTTTTATTTCTGTATCTGCTTTACCGAGAGTGCGCTGCTCAAAATTTCCTGTGGGGTCGATTCAGTAGCATATCCAAATAAAATCTATGTTCAAAATAGCATTGAAAGGATGGTGCTAAATTAAACCTCCTTTTATTTCGATGATATTTTGAAATGAAATGGCAAATTTTCGAAATAGCAAAAAATATAATTATATGATGCCAAATGATAAAGGATCAATTCAAAGCTCGGAATGGGGAGTGACATTCTGTCTTAGACCATTTGAACCATCCAACCACCGAATATATTTGTATCTCCCGAAACTGAAGTAACCGGATGTGACAATTCAACCTAATTGAAGTGACGGGTGTTGCATGCAAGCAGGAGATACTGAATCTTCCTGGGCACCTGATCTCACTCCCATATTTGGAGTTTTCTTTTCATATGGTTTAGGGTTTTCTTTGTTTGCTTTGGTTCCTGTTTTATCCTGATTTTGTATGCCTTCGGTTTATGATTTTCTGATATATCGATAATGTACTATGTATTGGGATATGGTCATTATCCACATTATCTTTCATGCGACAGAGCTGGAAAGAAGTAATTTATTCACTTAACAAACATCAAGTCACGGGTAATGATTTCAACTGCTCCAAACTGCAACAAGAAATAAATGTTGATATGAGTTCAATGTCATACCCTTTTGGTTTGTAATACCCCCTCGATATTTGGAATTCTGATTATTATCTTGATTTAATTACTGTAATTTTCTATTTCGATGCATCAGCGAAACAAACAGTCATCAAACAAGCGTTCCATAGTTTTGAGCTGTATTTAACAATTTTGCAAACTAAATAAGTATTGATTTATGCATAAATTTTTCAAAACTAAGATAAGTGAATACTAGTCGGCGCCTTGGTCTTGTGGTAAGGGCATCGAGCCAGTGACCGAAAGGTTGCTGGTTCGAGCCTCACTAGGGCCACGGGTCGACCGACATATACTTCTGTATGTTCTATGTTAATACCATAAAATGTTCTTGTCTGTATTGTATACATGTATATGGTGGTTTTTGTTTAGAAAAAAAAGTGAATATTAAAAGCAACTTTAATCAGTTATTCTTGCTACATTACTATCTCATCATCTTGAATAACTCACTCCGTTTTTGGAATATACCCTTTCTTTATATACAGCGTAAGTCGCTTGATCTCAATCGGCGTCAAACCGAACTCGCTCATCAATATATCAGCGTCCAACTCTTGGAGCAGTTGACCATCGACAGCCTGCTGAGCAAATTGTTCTGAGTATCTCCCAAGGTTTAATCTTTCAAGAATCTCTGTCACATCTTCCACACTTAATTGTTCAATACCATCACGTTTCGTTTTCTGAGAACGATTTGACCTGTCGTCTGCCTCTCTTTTCTCGGGATTGCTTGATAAACCTACTCTTGTCGACCCCTTTTGGGACTCAAAAGTAATTTTGTTTGTGACACAATTCTCAGATACCCCTTCATACCTATCCGAGTTAGAATTAGCATCATCGTCGATGAATTTTTCTTTGACGGATCTTATTGCTGATATGAATTTCTCTTTAATTGACGTTTTTGGTGATTCTCGACCTTTTGTTGGTTGTTCGTTGGAGAATGAGTTGTGATCCTTGGAATCCAGTGTTTCAACATCTCGGCTAGACCGTATGAGCTTTTCGTAACAATGTTCGTCTTTCTTACGCGTCAGTGTTGACCGACGAGGTGGAAGTTCTGGGGCTAGATCTGAATACTGTTTCACTTCAGACGTTTCGGAAAGATCTTCGGATTGAATGAGACCTTTATAATTTTCATCGTTAATGTAAAACTGTCTAACATCTGAAATATTAAATATGCATTACATGGTCTTTGCGTATATGTACAGCAAAGGTATTCAGGCAATCAATTATCATCTTAGTCAATTATCATCATCAAAGACATCATCGATACTTTTTTAGATGAAATGAGTTTGTACATACTACTAGTACAGTCCTGAATTTGCAAAATGTAATACGTTGGTACATGTGCATTCAAAATGGTGTTATCTCAGCTGGTCGATTACTGTTTGTCGGATTATAATTGTCCATGTTTTGCTAAGAGCACTCTGTGCTCTGGTGAAAAAGTATTTCATTGATAGAGGAATGTCGATATTACATAACACTACTTTACTAATTAATTATGTAAAGATTCAATTTCCATGCATCTGTACTTTTAGCGAGAAGCATTTTATTTTTTAGATTTTTTTAGATTTATGACTACATATTGACATTATTCTTAATTTAGTAAATTGCCTTTGAAATATAGGACGCACCTGGGTCTTTACTCAATATGATGTGTCTGTATTGCATCAGTCATTAATTTTAACATTTTTTGTAATCATTATATAAACTTTACATTAAAAAATGCGTTGCGATTTTTTTTACATAATTTTTTTTGCATTTAGGAGGAAAATTATTTTAAATTCAAGATTTCATAATTCGAAAAAAAATTCAAAGTATTCTTAACGTACTTAAATCACAGTCTGTGTGACAATATGTTGTTGTTTCTAAGACAAACTTGTTTAGAGAATCTAGATAGTCCTGAAATTCTTCCTCCGACTTGTCTATGATTCCTGTGATGGGCGTTACTGAAATGTGTGGACACAGAAAACAGGCCACCGAACCAGGCTGAATGGAACCTGAAAGAATCAAGACCTTTGCATCTTCATATACTTAATATCAATATAGATAAACTTCGCAGAAGAACCTATGAATGGGCAAGAAGGGAAGGCAAAATCATTAGAATGACCATTGGAAAAGTTGCATACCCCGGAATAAACAATTTTCGAAGTGCGACTATGTGTCCGGGAGGGTCAGATTCTCCTGTTTGCATTGAATACCCCTCGCAACGGATCCATAAAAACTTGTAACATTCGGTGATTGTTTCGATGTACATATTGATATTCATATTAAGTAAAGATGTTTTATTTGATGATGCGTGCCGTCCTTCAATTGCAATCCGTAATGTCACTGATAAAATAACCCCCCCCCCCCCCCGATATATCTAATTTGAAAAACGGCTGAAGTACCAAGGCTCGTTTTTAAGGATTTGAATCTTATCAGAAATTTTACGTTATGTTTTCTACATCATCCCCATTAGTATCTATACATTTTTACCATTTGTAATCGGTGTTTAAGGGTCTCAATACACTTAAAAAAAACTCCTTATCTTGACTGGTCAGAAAGCCATCCACTGCAAGTATGACATCATCATCGGACTGAAAGTTGGTACCAGAAATAGCTGCTTTTAATTTTGGGAATAGATGAAAGTCTGATAGAGGAAGATCAGGTGAATGAGACGGATGCTGAATCAAATGAAAGTCACAATCATGAATGGCAGCCATGACATGACAGACTTTTCAACAGGAGCATTCTACTGATCGATGGAGCAATACAACTTTTACTGGTTAGCTTTCCGCGGCGCTTAAGTATAATATTTTCCCGTAACTGCGTCATAAGGGAAGCATAGTATGTGCCGTTAATTATTTGTCCATTTTGAAGATAATATGTCAGCAGAATAACTTCTGCAACCCAGAAAACCGAGGCTCAAAACATATCAATCAGCCCTCGTACACTGAACAGATATTTCTTCTTTTCATGTGATGGAGGTTTTTGTTGGTTTGCTTTGGTTTCTGTTTTATCCTGATTTTGTATGCCTTCGGTTTCTGATTTTCTTAATTATCGATTTTGTGCTGTATACAGGGATATGCTCATTATCCATATTTGTCATCATTCAGATATTAAATTTCCTGATCGACAACATTTTTGTGGAGTTTGGAGGAAAAGTCCTCCAACAAATAGTCGACATTCCAATGGGAACCAATTGTGCCGACATTTTTCTTTACTCGTATGAAGCTGAAATCATTCATTCTATTATCTCTGAGGGGGAAACACTTAGCTCTTATTTTTAACTTCGCATAGATAATATGTTGTCCATCAATTATCTAAAAGAAGGGAGAAGTTCGCTTATTACGTAAGCAGAATCTATCCTTTGGAGCTGGATGAGGTAAAAAAACCACAGAGACAAATAATTCAGCATCCTATTTGGACACAATGCTGCACTACGATACTGATTGTCATTTGAACAACTCACTCTATGACAAACGTGGCGACTTCAATTTTAGCATCATAAACTTTTCTAAGTAGCAATATTCTTTCATCACCTGGATATGTCGTGATTATATCTCAATTGATACGTTATGCCATAGCAAGTACCATGTATACAGATTTTGTTCTGAGGGCTGTGCGAATCTCGGATAAGCTTCTCAATCAGTGAAACGTTTATGACTGACTAACATCGTCACAGAGGAAGTTCTACGGTCGATACTGGGTGCTCGTTATAAACTATGCAGTCCCATTGTCCAGAATGGTAAATGATTTTCTGTCTTAGACCATCGGAACATCCAACAACAGAAAATACTTGCATCTTCTTTTGCAGAAAGGGATGTGACATATCTGCCGAATTGAAGCGATGGGTGTTGCACACAAACAGGTAAATGGGACTCTTCCTGGGCGCCTGGTCTCACTCCCTTATTGGGATATCAAATATGGGCGATGACCATATCCTGATACACAGTAGAAAATCGTTAATTCAGAAAAACATAAACCTAAGGCATACAAAATCAGGATAAAACGGGAACCAAAACAAACAAGCAATGAAAAATGCGAACTCTCAAAATCGGGGACCATGTGCCCAGGAACAGTCAGCATCTCCTGCTTGCATGCAATTCGGTAGAAATATCACAACCGGTTCGCTTCAGTTCAATGTGGAATTTTTCTTTTGTGTTGGTTTGCTTTGGTTCCTGTTTAATTACAATTTTGTATACCTTTCGGTTAATGATTTCCGAATTTTCTGTTTTGTTCTCTATATTTGTATATGGTTAGTGAACACTTCCGTCTTATTGTCCATATTTGTCATTCCTACCTTTATTATTTTAACTCATCATAATTTTTCCCCTATTAATATGAAAATATTTTCATAAAGTTTGGATCTAATGTGTATCGTAGGATTTATAGTCAATAATATCTACTACGTAAACGCAAGATGGGGATCTCCGTTGGAGCAAAACACCAAAAGATCCGTATATGAAAATACAGAGTAGAAAAGCACAACAAGAGAAGCAAAGGGGACAAATGAGATAAAGAAGATCATGATGACAATCTCCACAGCACTCACAATAGAGGAGCACCAAATTGAACATCGACGGACCCCTGGCAAGCTAGAGGTAGGACCAGGTGCCCAGGAGGAGTAAACATCCTCTGTTTGGCTACCTGCAGTGGCTGTCGATGTTTACAGCACATGAAAATAAAATAATATCTAAAAAGCATGCACTGTCTGAGTTTATTTCTATATAGAAAGTGCTATAGCGACCATGTCAGGGAAAATCATTTAAACACTTACAGTGAAACCCCTCGCAGGGAACTTTTTTACGAGTTCCAAGCTTTAAAGGGAATGAGTGTGACACACATTAGATGAAGATTCTGACGACAATCTCAACAGCACTCATAATAGGGCACAAAATTGAACATCGAAGGACCCCTAGCAAGCTATAGATGGGATCAGGTACCCGAGAGAAGTAAGCATCCCCTGTTTGGCTAGCCATACCTTCCGTCGATGTTCACGCCGTACGAACATGAAATCAAAGAAGGGGATCTCCAACAAGACCCTGTTGCAGCACCAACAACAATTTTTTTTAAAACACCAAAACACTCAATGCAAAAACACAAAAGACGAGCATACTATGAGACGGAAAAAAGACATACGACACGTAAACATCAAACACAAAAGACTACATATAAAACGACGAGACCAATGGGCAACCGGTGCCAAATTTGGACGGCCATTTGCCACGCAAGCAGCAAATGGTGTGGTTATCCTTGATTACGTGCGCACAACAATTTCTACAAAACATGCACTGTCTGAGGTAATTTCTATATAGAAAGTGCTATGGCGACCATTTCAGGGAAAATTATTTAAGCCACTTACAGTCAAACCTCTAGCGGGGAACTTTTTACGAGCTCCACACGGTACATAAGGGATACCAAACATAACATCCAAACACATGAGACTAGACATAAACAAACAAGACCAATGGGCAATTGGTACCGACTTTATACGGTCATCTGCCGCGTTAGTAAGAAATGCAATAGTTATTCGTATATCGTGCGCACCACATGAACTGTTCGAACGAATTGGATGTGTAGTATTTTGGGTTTGATCTACCTGTGTATCATGTTTTGCGTAGTCTTTTTTCTTTAATTCTAATGGGAAAATAAACAATCACTATCAATTATCTTTTTCTAAAACTATCAAACATCGTTAACTTATTTCAAGATTTGAGTAAAATATTTCAAGATTAACGAGAATTCGTTTAATATTAACATAGACATACAGGTAGTAAAATATCTTTATCCTCTTTAATTACATGTAGCTTCTAACTTTGAATTCAATAAAAAAATAAAATGTTAAACTCACCTTCCAGAAAAGAATTTCCAAGAAGGAAAGATTGAGAATATTCGCGAAGTAATATCAAATCAGTGTTCTTATCGGTTATACATCGAGGGTGTGTGTAGTTTGAGAATCGAAACAGGCAGGGTAAGCCGTTCTTCAGGACCTCGTCCATCGATTCCTCTGGACCCACTGTAATATTCATAGATACAATTGAAATACAGTATGGCAAGAAAAGAAGCCTTGTTCAAACGAACCAAGCATCGTTATTCTGTATCATGACAAATATGGATAATGACCATATCCCTGTAAACAACACATAATCGACAAATCAGAAAATCAGAAACCGAAGGCATACACAATCAGGATAAAATAGGAACCAAAGCAAACAAACTAAAACCTCCACCACATGAAAAGAAGCGACTTCCCGATATTGTAGTGAGACCAGGTGCCCAGGAAGAGTTTGCATCTCCTGCTTGCATGCAACATGTTTGTTTCACTGTGCTCATATTAAGGTTGTATAAATATTAGATATTTTCAAGAGGATGAACTTTGTACTGTCATGTCATCAACATCTTCGGTTAAAGTTATACCTGGGTGTTACTTTGATGTCGCCTCCACTCTAAGGAGTTTTTTTTTAATGTAGGGGTAACAAAGAATATGGGTCAATTATTGTATTGTTACGTGTTAGCTCAATCGGTATAATGTATAATGCTTGTAGGAGTGAATGGGTAAGTCTAAGCTCGAATCTTGGTCGGAATATTTTTTCCCTCACTTTTTCAAATTAAGATATGCAATATGATTAGATCTTCCATTTTTATCAGCCTTTTTTGTAAAAAAAAATCCATGGATTCATGTACTTTCCTTACTGCAGACTGTTTTATTTTTTAAATGTCGCTTTAATGCAATGCAAAATTTGGATGAAGTTAATCCTTTCTTCAGATTACCCAGGGATGACCATAATTGGAAGATACAGATTTGAAACTATAAGTGAATACTTAATCTCTCATCCCCATCTCCCTAGTTAGAAGTAAAAGTGGTGTTTTTGAAAGCATAATGATTATGATTTCATTTCTACTCTGTGACCATTTTTGCATTTACGCAGTCCCTCCGAAGTGCTAAGTCCGAAAAACGAAGTACTAGATTCATGACAAATGTCCAATGATTGAGATCGCTTACTTGTTTTCCCTAATAGCTCGCCGTCATTGGCTGCCATATTGTCACATGACCACATGGCCCCCTGGTGAATGTTATGCTTTATTCAGTGACTCATATTTAGACATAAAAGATAGTTCTAAATTCTGTTATAAGATGACATTTGTCTCTAGATAGATAGATATAGATTGATAGACAGAAATTAGAAGCTGAGCACCAAAGATGAATGTTTCGAAGATGGAATTTTCATCAGTATAGCACTTGAAACGAAATCAAATAAGTCGCGTCCCTCGTTTTGTAACAAATAAACAGGTTAAAGAATCCATTTCTTCAAGAGTGGTTGGCCCTTCCTTCATTGTCCTTACAGAATAGTAATTCAATGAAATAATGTATGCGATGAAAAGCTTTGAATTAACCCCAATGAGTTAAAGAAGATCCTGACGATAATCAAGTTCCATTTAAGTGTAAAAACAGCTTAGGTCAACTTAAAGAGATGTTCTCTTACATGAAAGACTTATATTTATCTTTTCCAAGAACTCGATGGAAACGATGCTTAGAATTTACAGGGATGCTTAGGTATTGTTCTCGTAATCTTGCTAAAGTAGATGACTCCCTTGCTATCACACGTTTGACTTCATGAACTTTGTGAAAGCGAATAACCTAAATTGAATATGAAATGAATACATATGGAATACCGATATCCGATTAAAACTCAAATAAAGATAATTGTACAAATGAAGATTCACGGTAAGTAATTTGCTACTCGTTAAGATTAAAACAACAACAACAACAACAACAAAATACTTTCTTTTAGTAAACGAACTGAAATAACAGACTTGTCGATTGAAGGGTATCGTTTTTTAAACGCATTCCGCTACATACAATTTCAAAAACAAAAACGTCTGTAAGAAACACGAAGTAAAACCCAGTGCAGATGTATCGAATATAAAGATATTTAAGGTATCCGTTGTACAAATAAATATCAAGTGTATTTTATAGTTAGGAGCATGGCATATTTTTACCTAAATATACCTAATATAACATGGAATAATGGTTTCTATCATCAAATGTCAACATGCCGACCGTCGCTCAAGCCACGGAAACTATTGAGACACTGCCGAAGATTACCGAGATAATTTTAACACTATTTAAATGGACGAGACGTCCGCGGGATTTCCATTTGTACATTGGATACGTTAAATGAAATGCAAAATATTTAATGTCATTAAGTGTAAATTAGGAGTCTACAATACAACCATTCCGTCATTGAAATCATTCCATTGTGTTGTTCCGTAATGTCCACTAATCACTATTGCAAGCACCGGTAGTTTGTCCTTGAACTTTCTGTAAAAGTCTGGAAGGTAGAACTCGGTGTCTTCGTCATAGATAAAAGTCTTCTCCATCATTCCCTACAAACAAGCAAATATCAATCACTTAAATAATTTAAATGGCATAGTATTCTGTGGGATTCTGTGTGACGACTGCTACCTAGACCTAATGGATATCCCTTCCTTTCTGTTAGCCTAGCTGTAAAGGAAATGCCTTACACCAATATGCATGTGCACGTCAAACAAATACATACAGTTATTAAACATTGAAGATTCAGATATAGGAATATCCTTAATACTAAGATCGCTGCAAGACTACCTTGCACTTACCACAGCTGACAACATCACACAGGATTCAAAGAATAGTAGACAAATAACCATCAAAGCAGTAACGATCAATTTTTCGGTCTCAAAATCGAAAGGACAAGACAAAATCATTAGAATTTACATTGGAACAGTTGCGATTTTTGGATTTTCGGAATGAATAACATTTCGAAGTGAGACCATGTACCCGGGGAGAGTCAGCGTCTCCTGATTGCATGCAACATCCGTCGCAACAGCTTCATGAAAACTTTTCAAATTAAGTTATTGTCTCGATGTACATCTTAATGTACATATCAGGTTAATATTTCTTGTTTGGTGATGATAAAAGCCATTCAATCGCAATCAAGAATTTCACTGATTATGCTGGAAACGGTAATCAGATAACCTTTTTATTTTATCCAATTAGCGACCGCAGAACTTCCACTATCATGATGATTTCAGCCGTTGTGTAACATAACCCTGAACAAGTAGCTTACTGGCAAGTCTTCATATTTGGAACATGCCCGCGCGTACCGAATCAACGCCATAAGTAGGAGAAGATGGAATGTTGCTTCTCATGAAAGGGAAGTAAGTTATGTGGAAGCTTAAATAATCACGCTTGTCATACAGTGAGGTGTTCAAATGGCCGTTTGCGTCAAAAGATAGAAGTTTATCCAAATAGGATGCAGATATGTCTCTATTAGTGAGAAAAACAGACCGAGACATACATGTAATCGCTAGTAAATGCAGAAAAAGGATTGGATCTGCACCAACACTTGGTTAAAGCACCCACAACAAAAACCCAAAACACCCAATGCCAAAAGCACAGTGCAGACATCCACAGAACGACACGCAAAAGGTACGAGAAGTACCATCTCACACCATTGAAACATAAAACACAAAATACCATGAAGAAAACAACGAGACCAATCGGCAACCGGTGTCGACATAGGTGTTGTTATCCGGATTAAATGCGCACAATCCTACCACTTTTCCGATTACCCAGAGGTCTCGAAGAACGCACAATGTTAGTGTTAAATGACAACCTCATTGTAGGACGAACATACAAATAAACAACACTATGCAGGGGCCCAAGAAACACACAGATGGATATGTAAATGGATATATAATCTTTGTAGATTAAAGCGGCGCTGTAAAAAATTCAAATTATTTTAAATGAACATTTAAATGTTGTCACACATTTGTCATGGTATCGAAGCTCGGATTATAATTCTGTGAATGAACCTTCCAGAATATACTCTCACCTCGTGAAATAAATTTATTTATTTATTTATTCCATCGACGAAATATAATAGAACATACATTTATCTCTTTGAAAAGACACCTTCATATGGCTGGCTTTCAAGAAGCATGGTATAGTGATCATTGAGGATTTGTGGATGATAGCAACAAGTTAACAACTCCACCTATAGACAGTAAATATAAAAGGAAGGAGACAAATATAGATCCCGTGAAGACTTTGGAGTGCAATCCGATATATGTTAAGCAGGCGGTAAAGTCATACGTATTATGATAACATGGACGATCTACTATTTCAAAGCGTTTCAAAAATAGTAGATTTATATCCATGAATACAAATCAATCAGAAATGAAGAGAGGAATCTCTTCAAAAAATTGCAATGCCAACGCTGCAAGAAACGCCCGTCGGGAATTAATTTCTCATGAATAATTTTGTAAATGCAATTATGTCAGTTTAAGTATCAAAATGACTTCTTGACCTAAACACATAATTTCTCAGTTACATTGTATGCTTACCCCCCCCCCCCCCCCCCCCGCGCAAAAAAAGAAAAGTTGTATGAAATATGAAAGAACATGTGCTGTTCTTCAGATGTACAATGTTTGGATCAAAAATAGTATTTAAATCAATTGTCAAAATATAAACCCCTCCTCCAAAAAAATAAACCCCTGTTATTTTCAGCCACAAAATGACATTGACATTTGACCCTTAACCTTAAAAAACATAAGGTTCTTTGACTTGCTAATGTTAACTCAAATGATAGATTTGAGTGTCCTAGGATCTACTTCATACATACACTACATACAATATACAAGTAATGAAAAAGAATAAAGGGAAGATGGAACAAAACAAGCAAATTACGGATTGCAGAAATTTTGTCGTAAAAAAAAATTAAGAAATTGTCTCTTTTATCGCCAATGCAATAGGGATCAAATAATGTAGGTTAAACACGTAAGTCTATTTACTTTAAAATGTGACAAATTCATTACTAGATAAACATCAAAGAAGTACCGTACCACACAGTTATTCAGTCTCAAAGTCGAGAAGGCAATGCCAAATCGTGAGAATTCCCACTAGATTACCAATAGGATTGTTCAAAAGTAAATAAATATAATCGCTTAACTACTAGTATACTATAACTTATGATATTCTCAATTATACTTTTCAGTTTAAAATTTAGAACTGCTTTCATAAGCATGTGTGTTACATTTTAGATAAGGGTGTTATGCGATCTTTTTCACTTAAGAACAAATAAAATGAACAAATATCCCATACATGTGAATGCGTCTTGTGCACTCTATTTGTGTTAGATTTTTCATGGTTTTGAACAGGAATAGTGATCCGTTAATCTTTACAAAGCAAGCATTTAAGATAAGTTGAAGTTGTCCAACTCGGTAATTTTTAAAACATCATTTCAAACCCATCTTAATGAACAAGACACGTGGAAAGTAAATCCTTACTATGTTTGATATATAAACAGCTTGTCTTGTCTGTCTTATTGTCGGTCTCCTTCCATTGTAATTTGCTGTCTTTTATGTTTCAGTGTCTTGTTAGCTGGTCATTTCGGATCGATTTTTGTCTGTAAATGATTATTAGTAAGGCATTTTGATACGATTTTCTCGTTACCTGTAGTATTTTGAAGATATGGTAGGTAGATTTTAATTTTTGTTATTATACTGTTTATAGAAACAAAGCAGATTTATGTGATCATTAATTCTTGTTGTCTCTAGTGTAAAATTGTATTGTGATGTGATCACTCTCGCTGCCTCTACTGCCATATTGATGATCGATGTAATTTTGCATGATGTCTTTTGTTTGTTCGCCACATGAAAGTGTGCTCCATTTCGCTTACTCAAAAGCCGTCTTGTTGGAAATCTGATCATTTATATCATAAGAAAGAGAAATTTATATGCTATAATTCTTATTTGATAAAAGAGCGAAATTAGTTTTTCAATGATATATTTCAAAACAAATTAAAAATATCTTGGCAGAAATGTGTTTACCTGTAAACTTGTGTTATATCCCTCATAATTAATGAGAAGTTGTCAATGCTTTAAATAGTTCAAACCATATCATGTTCACATACGCCTGTCAAATAGTCTCGAACTTCCTGGGTTAATATGTCTTAAGGTTACGATTACTTAAGAAATTGTAATCCATGAATCATTCAAGAATTAAAGAAATTCACGCGCTAAACAATAAATAATATCTGGACATTGTTTAACTTTTCGATTTTTTTACAAAGATTTATCCACAGTGTTTCTAATAATTGATTATCAACTATAGTCAACTGACTAAAATTGGCATTTTTAAACGAAAGTGTCATCTTTCATTCAAGTATTCTGCTTCGTTTGAACTACAATTCTTCTCATCTCATCCATTTGTAAGAGATAGAAGGGGATCGCCAACAAGACCCAGTTGCAGCACCAACAGCAAAACATCGAAGCAACCCAAGTGAAAACACAGAGAAGACATAGACAGCAAGGGACAAAGAACAGCAAACACGACTTCAAAACATCGAAAACAAAAGACAACACATAAACCAACAAGACCAATAGACAATCGGTGGCGACTTATAATGGCCACCTGCTATGTTAGTAGCGAATGGTGTGGTTATACGAATTACGTGGACACAACATTCCCACTTTTCCGGTTACCCAAAGGTAACAGTGCATTTATAAAGATTTTGGAATTTAAAATGAGAGTATTTTCAAATCACTTTTATTCTACTTATAAAATGATGTCATTAAGAAATTAGGTATACGTTGACAATGCATATTTCAAAGTATCATAGAAATATTCCTGTGGATAGAATTGAATATAACTATGCTTTATAAAGGAAATACAAGAAATGAATGACTTCAGATAATTTGGGAAAATCATTACCTCCTTAAATGCATAATAAACAAACATCCACCCTCCCTCACACAATAATAAAATCAGACCAACGGTTAAGGATAAAACAAAGAGGGGCACATCCAACAACACTCAGTTACAGAACCCACAAACAAACCCATAAACAGAACCCACAAACGAACCCACAAACAGAACCCAAAACTGAACCCACAAACAGAACCCAATAACAGAACCCACAAGAAAACATGGAAAACCCCGCAATACGCAAAGTAGACATGAAAATGAGATAAAGAAGATCCTGACAATATCAACAGCACTCACAATAGAGAACCGAATTGAGTATCGATGGACCCCTAGCAAGCTAGAGGTGGGACCAGGTACCCGGGAGGAGTAAGCAACACCTGTTTGTCTAGCCGCACAGTTGTAATCGGAAAATAAGTCAACGCAGCACCGTAATTACCATGCTCAGTGTAAACGGCGATATTCAACGGTGTCCTATTTTTAGATTCTAATTAATTCATTTCTTAATTTTGAGGCACATGCACGGGGTAGATTTTTATAGAAACTTCTTGGAGCATCTTACTTTGATACATAGAACTAATGGAAACTTAAACTTGCTTTGTTGCAATTTCTGTAAAAAGTTTATTTTGACTTGGCTAAAAGGAAGGAGACAAATAAAGATCCCGTGAAGACTTTAGAGTGCAACTCACCATATGTAAAGCAGGCGGTATAATTATACGGATTATGATAACAGACGACCTACTATTTAAAAACTTGTAAAAAATGGTAGATTTATATCCAAGAATACAAATATATCTAAAATGAAGAGAGGATATTATCTTTAAAAAACAGCAACGCCAACGCTGCAAGATACGCCCGTCGGGGTATTAAGGTATCCGATGTACAATAGGGCATTTTTTCGATGCCTGGTAAGGTACTATAAACTATATATTTTCTGAAAGGTTTCGATGCCCACTGCTCAGAAATTATAACTTTGGGGTCAGAAAAACAAAGGGCAATGACTGATGAAGCATTCAAATTGTCTATTTCCTCTGTATAACATATGCAAAATAACAAAATTGTACAAGAGTTTTCCACTTTGATTTTTAAGGAGTCTTATATCTGTACTCAGGGCATCATTACCTTTCAGAAAATATACAGTTTATAGCACCTTACCAGGCATAACATTTACCATACTTTACAATGGAGATGATTGAAACGCTATGTAAAATGACTCTTTTGTACAACGGATACCTTAATTTCTCATAAATAATTTTGTGAATGCAATCATGTCAGTTTAAGTCTCAACATGACTTGCCCTTTACACATAGTTTCTCAGTTATCCTATTCCCCTCCCCCCAATAAAAAGAATTGTTGTAAGAAATATGAAAGAACATGTGTTGTTCTTCAGATGTACAATGTTTAAATAAAAAAAGTATTTAAATCAATTGTCAAAATATAAATTCACCCCGAAAACCCCTGTTATTTTCAGCCACGATTTTCTCGTTCCTTGTATATGTTGAAGATATGGTAGATAATTGTTAATTTTTTTATCATACTGTTCGTTTCTTATGCTTTGTAAAATGGTATTGTGATGTGATCATTCTCGTTACCTCTACTGCCATATTGATGATCGATGTAATTTTGCATGATGTCTTTTGTTTGTTCGCCACATGAAAGTGTGCTCCATTTCGATTACTCAAAAGCCGTCATGTTGGAAATCTGATCATTTATATTAAAAGAAAGAGAAATTTATATGTTATAATTCTTATTTGATAAAAGAGCGAAACTTTAGTTTTTCAATCATATATTCCAAAAAAAATTTAAAATATCTTGGCAGAAATGTGTTTACCTGTAAACTTGTGTTATATCCCTCATAATCAATGAGAAGTTGTCAATACTTTAAATAGTTCAAACCATATTATGTTCACATACGCCTATCAAATAGTCTCGAACTTCCTGGGTTAATATGTCTTAAGATTACGATAACTTTAGAAATTTTAATCAACAAATCATTCTCGAAATAAAGAAATTCTTCAAGTGGGGATTCAATTGTGTCTGTTGCTATGTATGTCTTCTCTGTATATTCACTTGTGGTGTTTTGAGGTTTTGCTGTTGGTGCTGCAACGGGGTCTTGTTGGATATCTCCTCCTTTATCTTGTAACAAATCCGACATGATTTAAGGAACTTGCGCCACTTTTTGAAAATTTGGACGTTGCTTTATTTATCGATGCGCTAAACATGAAATAATATTTAGACATTGTTTAACTTTTTGAAAGATTGTTACAAAGATGTATCCACAATTTTTCTAATAATTGATTATCAACTATAGTCAACTGACTAAAAATTGGCATTTTTGAACGGTACTGTCATCTTCCATTCCAGTATTCTGCTTCGTTTGAACTACAATTCTTCTCATCTCATCCATTTGTAAGAGATAGAAGATAATATCCAACAAGACCCAGTTGCAGCACCAACAGTAAAACATAAAAAAACCAAACATAAGTAGACATACTGTAACGATTGGGGGGGGGGGGGGGGTCAAAATGCTAAATTTTGATTATTTGTAATGAATTGAAATTCTATTCTAAATAATAGTTTTTATGATAATTATTATATATTGTCAAGAGAATGTGGCTACTCCGACATGTTTTATTGTTATTGTTTTGGGGGATTTAGAGATTAAGTACATGTACTTAGATAAGTGTTAGGCATGGCAGTCGAGCCCACAGTCTGATAAGTTCTGTTCTTAGTAAAAATGGACACATTTATCGGGTTAATCGGACAGGGGAGAGTGACGAGTTAATCCTCTTAACGCCCGCGCAGGTCGCTCTCTATTTGGTATTTCCGGGGAGGGTTTTCAGGAACTGGGAAATTATTGACAAGCAAAAAGGGGGATATCTTTCGAATCAAGGCTCGATCATTGGAATCAAGGACGTAGCTTCTTCCAAATTTAGGGCCAGTATAAAAAGGGGGATCACGTCAAATTTCGGCACTTTTTTGCATCTACTAGTTTAGAGTTACTTCTTTTAGGACTTCTTTTAGACTCACTTTAACTTTTAGACGGATCTTTTTAGCGTACTCTTTTACGTATATTTTATTTCAGAATAAATAATAGATTTGTATAGCGTAAGTGCGTGAAGTAGCCGCATCTATATTGTGGAATCGAGAATTAGAATAAATTGTAGAAACTTAGAACTTTATCGTGTAGGTTAGTGTTTTCCGTAATTTAGATCGAATACGGTACCGTAAAGAAAATTTCGTCACATTGGTGTACAGCGGAGGGATATGAACTTACACACGCGCCTTTGTACTTTATTTTTGGATTAACTATTTTAAAAAGAAATCATTTCATTGGATATGGACTTACACACGCGTCTTTCGTGTTCAAAATCTAATTTTATTTTCTAAAATTGTGGATTTTATTGATATGGAATTATACAATCGCCTTTGTCGTTCAACGTTGGATTTTATATTATAGAAATTTGGATTGTACGAAAATGGTAAAAATGTTGAACTTTATGTTTTTGTTATCCTCTATTTCCTTGATTGGATCTTCAGTTCCTGGTCACGTGAACGATTTAATTACGGATTGTCCTACTACAGATGATTCTCAAAGAAGTGATTTAAGGTATCTATGTGATAATAGAAAGGATTTTGATACACTGTTTTGTAATGGGATAATGGATTTAGAATTACGAAAATTTGGAATTACAGAAAGTCTTGTTGCGACCGGAGATACTTAATTCATACCATTTTGAAGTGCAATTTATCAGAAATGTGTATATTTTTCTTTGGAGTTTTGTGTGTTTGACGGTAGTGTAGAAATGGGACTTCGATCGTACCATTATGTTATCACAGATTAGTTTGGAATTTTGGAATTCGATCATGTCTTTTTGGAATCTTAAAACAAAAACGTTGTTGTTAAGTTTATCTTTTTGGTTGGCAGCATTGGCAAAATGTTTTTGAAAATTGAAATATATACTAGATTGTTTTGCGAGGAATTCTTTAAAAATCGGGACATGGTGTCGTCAATATTTTATTTAGAGGAATTCGTTTGGATTTAAATTTTTGAGGATTCGCCCATAGAACATCTAGTAGTTCAGGAAGGGAGTCGTTGTCGCATTCCTGGAGATTGTGATTTGCAGACGAATCGTGGGAGATTACGGAATTGGAGGATATGAAGTTTCGGGGAATACTTCTATTTTTCCGTAGAGGAGCATCACAGTCCGTTTTTCTCACGTCAGCGGGATAGATGGGAAGTCCATAGAGGTTGAATTGGATTATGACGGATGTGCAGAGACTGGATGAAGCAATGGGAGGCTTTCCAGGCACCTACTGGCTGGGCCACTGCAGGAGATTTCACAATAGGATCGACGTCGGTTTTGCGATTCTCGTAACTTAAGATGACGGTGTGGAGGATTTTCGAAGAGTTAGTTTCGTTGTTTTGGAGTTTTTGTGTTGAAAATCATTTCAAATATATCTTTAAATCTGAATTTGGGAAATTTAAAAGTCGTTGCCAGTGTCTGCAGCAAAATATTGAAATTTGGAATTTACGGTGTTATGGATTTAGTCATTTTTGGAATTTTAACAACGCTAATGGCCATACCGATATATTCCTATCTTGGTTTTATCGGGCAAGCGGGTCCATGACCAGTCTCTTGGACATGAGGGACTGAACAGACCTGGCCTTAGACCCCAAACATGCGCATCCGTTTGAGGGTAGGTCGGCAGAGAAGGGACGACTATACTGGTGATCAAGATCATCTGGCGCCTGTCTTGTTCACCAGGTTTGGGTCGCCACACCTTTTGGCTTGACCCGGCCGTTGACCTGGTTTTCTGTGTTACCAGCGAGGTCGCCATTCCATTTGTGCTTTGGACAATACAAAATTTGGACAATGTTTCGTGGAACCTCAACAGATAAACTGAACATAACGAAGTGTATTAAAGTGCAACAAACTGAAATTTTTTTTCTCTTATGGAATTTGCATTTAAAGTGGACAATTGAAAGTGAGAGCGTATACCGTACAAACTTTAATCTTGTGATAACTATATATGATCATTATGCATAACTCTACTCGTTTAATATTCCTACCTTATTTTAGTCTGATATTTCATTTGTGAACAACCAGGAGTTTGTTCCTTGGTGGGAGATAGTGTAACGATTTTTTGGGGGGGGGGGGTCAAAATGCTAAATTTTGATTATTTGTAATGAATTGAAATTCTATTCTAAATAATAGTTTTTATGATAATTATTATATATTGTCAAGAGAATGTGGCTACTCCGACATGTTTTATTTTTATTGTTTTGGGGGATTAAGAGATTAAGTACATGTACTTAGATAAGTGTTAGGCATGGCAGTCGAGAACACTGCTTCTGTTTGGATAAGTTCTGTTCTTAGTAAAAATGGACACATTTATCGGGTTAATCGGACAGGGGAGAGTGACGAGTTAATCCTCTTAACTTTTTGGTTCGTTTAGTTTAGTGTTTACCGTAATTATTTATCAATTACGGACCTCCATAAAAAAAAATTCGTCATAATACACATCAAGGGACAAGGAACAGCAAACACGACTTCAAAACATCGAGAAAAAAAATACACATGAATCAACGAGACCAATAGACAATCGGTGGCGACTTATAATGGTCATCTGCTACTTTAGTAGCGAATGGTGTGGTTATACGGATTACGTGGACACAACATTCCCACTTTTCCGGTTACCCAAAGGAAACAGTGCATTTATGAAGATTTTGGAATTTAAAATGAGAGTATTTTCAAATCACCTTTATTCTACTTATAAAATGATGTCATTAAGAAATTAGGTATACGTTGAAAATGCATATTTCAAAGTATCATAAAAATATTCCTGTGGATAGAATTGAATATTACTATGCAGAATAAAGGAAATACAAAAAATGAATGACTTCAGATAATTTGGGAAAATCATTTCCTCCTTAAATGCTTAATAAACAAACATCCACCCTCCCTCACACAATAATAAAATCAGACCAACGGTTAAGGATAAAACAAAGAGGGGCACATCCAACAACACTCAGTTACAGAACCCACAAACAAACCCACAAACAGAATCCAAAAACTGAACCCACAAACAGATCCCAATAACAGAACCCCCAAGAAAACATGGAAAACCCCGCAATACGCAAAGTAGACATGAAAATGAGATAAAGAAGATCCTGACAATATCAACAGCACTCACAATAGAGAACCGAATTGAGTATCGATGGACCCCTAGCAAGCTAGAGGTGGGACCAGGTACCCGGGAGGAGTAAGCAACACCTGTTTGTCTAGCCGCACAGTTGTTATCGGAAAATAAGTCAACGCAGCACCGTAATTACCATGCTCAGTGTAAACGGCGATATTTAACGGTGTCCTATTTTCAGATTCTAATTAATTCATTTTCTAATTTTGAGGCACATGCACGGGGTAGATTTTTATAGAAACTTCTTGGAGCATCTTACTTTGATGCATAGAACTAATGGAAACTAAAACTTGCTTTGTTGCAATTTCTTTAAAAAGTTTATTTTGACTTGGCTAAAAGGAAGGAGACAAATAAAGATCCCGTGAAGACTTTAGAGTGCAACTCACCATATGTAAAGCAGGCGGTATAATTATACGGATTATGATGACAGACGACCTACTATTTGAAAACTTGTCAAAAATGGTAGATTCATATCCACGAATACAAATATATCTAAAATGAAGAGAGGATATTATCTTTAAAAAAAAAGCAACGCCAACGCTGCAAGATACGCCCGTCGGGGTATTAATTTCTCATAAATAATTTTATGAATGCAATCTTGTCAGTTTAAGTCTTAAAATGACTTGCCCTTGACACATAATTTCTCAGTTATCCTATCCCCCCTCTCCCCCCCCCCCCGCAATAAAAAGAATAGTTGTAAGAAATATGAACGAACATGTGTTGTTCTTCAGATGTACCATGTTTGGATAAAAAATAGTGTTTAAATCAATTGTCAAAATATAAATTTACCCCGAAAACCCCTGTTATTTTCAACCACAATTTTCTCGTTCCTTGTAGTATATTGAAGATATGGTAGATAATTGTTAATTTTTCTTATCATACTGTTTATTGAAAAATAAACAGATTTATGTGATCATTAATTCTTGTCGTTTCTTATGGTTTGTAAAATGGTATTTTGATGTGATCATTCTTGTTGCCTCTACTGTCATATTGATGATAGATGTCATTTTGCATGATGTCTTTTGTTTGTTCTCAACATGAAAGTGTGCTCCATTTCGATTACTCAAAAGCCGTCTTGTTTGAAATCTGATCATTTATATCATAAGAAAGAGAAATAAGCTATCCTTATCCGATAAAACAGCGAAACTAGTTTTTCAATCATATATTTCAAAACAAATTTGAAATATTTCGGCAGAAATGTGCTTACTTGTAAACTTGTGTTATATCCCTCATAATTAATGAGAAGCTGTAAATGATTTAAATACTTCAAAACATATCATGTTCACATACGCCTGTCAAATAGTCTCGAACTTCCTGGGTTAATATGTCTTAAGGTTACGATTACTTTAGTATGGTGGCATGCTTCTGCCGCCTACATGCGAGATGTTTTAGTACAGCTTATGTTAACACGGAAGATAATTATGTCGACATGGAAGAAAATTATGTTTACATGCAACATATTTATGTCAACATACAATGAATTTATGTCAACATGCAATTTATTTTGTCAACATGCGACATAATTATCTTGTATGTCAACATATTTATCTTGCATGTCAACATATTTATCTTGCATCTTGACATCAATAAGATGCATGTTGACATAGATAAGTTGCATGTTGACATAAATAAGTTGCATGTTGACATAAATAATGAGTTAAAGAAGATCCTGACGATAATCAACAGCACTCACAATAGAGCACTATGTTGAGCATCGACGGACCCCTAGCAAGCTAGAGGTGGGATCAGGTGCCCAGGAGGAGTAAGCATCCCCTGTTGGCTAGCCGCACCCGCCGTCGATGTTAATGCACGATGAAGAACACAGTATATAAAATGCATGCACTGTCTGACGTTATGTCTATATAGAAAGTGCTATGGCGACCATGTCAGGGAAATATATTCAAAACACTTACTGTCAAACCCCTCGCGGGGAACTTTTATGTCGCATGGCGACATAAGCAATAGAAAATATCTCGCATGTAGGAGGCAGAAGTATGCCACCATACTTTAGAAACTTTAATCCACAAATCATTCTCGAATTTAAGAAATCCATGCGGGGATTCAATTGTGTCTCTTGCTGTGTATGTCTTCGGTGTGTTTTCACGTGTGGTGTTTTGATGTTTTACTGATGGTGCTGCAACCGGGTCTTGTTGGAACTTGCACCACTTTTCGAAAAATTTGGACGTTGCTATTTTATCGATGCGCTAAACACGAAATGAAATTTAGACATTGGTTAACTTTTTGATAGATTTTTACAAAGATTTATCCACAGTATTTCTAATAATTGATTATCAACTATAGTCAACTGACAAAAATGGCATTTTAAAACGATTTTGTCATCTTTCATTCCAGTATTCTGCTTCATTTGAACTACAATTTTTTCTCATCTCATCCATTTGTAAGAGATAGGAGAGAATCTCCAACAAGACCCAGTTGCAGCAGCAACAGCAAAACATAAAAAAACAAGTGAAAATACAGAGAAGACATACACAGCAAGGGACAAGGAACAGCAAACACGACTTCAAAACATCGAGAAAAAAACTACACATGAATCAACGAGACCAATAGACAATCGGTGGCGACTTATAATGGTCATCTGCTACTTTAGTAGCAAATGGTGTGGTTATACGAATTAAGTGGACACAACACTCCCACTTTTTCCGGTCACCCAAAGGTAACCGTGCATTTATAAAGATTTTGGAATTTAAAATGAGAGTATTTTCCAATCACTTTTATTATACTTATAAAGTGATGTTATCAAGAAATTACTAGGTTTTTGTTGAAAATGCATATTTCAAAGAAAGGAGGGGATCTCCAACAACACCAGGTTGCAGCACCCACAGCAAAACCCCAAAACACCCATGCAAAAAACACAGAACAGACACCCACAGAAAGAGACACAAACGGGACAAGGAACACCAACTCACAACATAGAAACATGAAACATAAAAGACTACACATAAAACAACGAGACCAATGGACAACCGGTGCCGACTTAGGACGGCCATCTGCCACGCAAATAGCAGACGGTGTGGTTATCCTGGATTACGTGCGCACAACCCTCCCACTATTCCGATTTCCCAGAGGTCTCGAAGAACGCACAATTATGGTGTAAAACAACCTCCTCACTGTTAGATGACCACACACAAACAAGACCGTAAAACACAGGGGTCCAAGCAACACAGATGAATATGTAAATGGATATAAAAAGAGGACGTGCGTAATATAGTCCGTGCTCTGCCGGCTGAAGCGAGCTCATATATGTTATCACCCGAGGAGTCCGACTGACATTCAGAGAGGACAGGTATCATAGAAGTATCATAGAAAATATCCTGTGGATAGACTTGAATTTACCTATGCAGAATAAAGGAAATACAAAAAAAAAATGCATGACGTCAGATAATTTGGGAAAATCATTACCTCCTTAAATGCATAATAAACAAACATCAACCCCCTCACACAATAATAAAATCAGAAACACAGTTAAGGATAAAACAAAGAGGGGGACCTCCAACAAGAGTCGGTTAGGCATGGTCCATTTGATATTCAGGGGGGGGGGGGGGCTTGGGTTTTTTGTCGGAGCAAAATTATTTTTTTCGCCCCGGACCGGAGCAAAATTATTTTTTTCTGGCAAAGTTGGAGCAAGGAAATTTTTTTTTAAAAAAGTGATGCGCATATTAAGAATGTTTGTGTTTTATCAATACTAGAAATTATTTATATTTTTACTCAAAACTCTAAATATTAATATATTAGTTTATTTTTATGCAAGTATTCAATTCACTTTTAAACAGAGAGATAAAAGATTTTTACAATACAATTCTCAATATTTTATATAAGGTACATGTATATATCATGTATAAGAGGGTCTGAGGGGAAGGTCTCCTAGACAATTTTTCAAATGTAACTAAGAATTGTAAATTGGTGAATAACTGAAGTTCTCCTTCCAAGCTTACATGAACATGACTCTATGGGATACATGCAACATGTATTAACAGCAATACATCAATATTGATAATATATTGAAGCTTTTAAGGAAGCCCTTTTTCATTCACATACATGTATAACTTTTGATATCTTCAAATATTTGAACTTAAAATGCTATTAGCGAATACTGTTTTGATAGAAAACTATGGCGAGGGAAGCGAGCCAAAAATTTTTGATACAATTTTGAAAACCGCGGCGAGCGAAGCGAGCCTGAAAATTTTCAAGAAAATTAATTTTAGCGAAATTTCATGGTTAATTCTTCAGATTCAGATTATTTGTAAGAGCAAGATTATTTTTTTCTGTCACACCATAAGCAAATTTATTTTTTTCATCAAAATTGAGAGCAAAATTATTTTTTTCGAAAAAAAACCCAAGCCCCCCCCCCCCCAGAATATCAAATGGACCGTGCCTTACAGAACACACAAACAGAACCCACAATAAAACATTGAAAACCTCTCAAAACGCAAAGTAGACATGAAAATGAGATAAAGAAGATCCTTACAACAATTTCAACAGCACTCACAATAGAGCACCGAACTGAGCATCGACGGACCCCTAGCAAGCTAGAGGGGGACCAGATACCCGGGAGGAGTAAGCATCACCTGTTTGGCTAGCCGCATAGTTGAAAAGTTATAAAATTGAAAAGTTATAAAATTGAAAAGATATAAAAATTGAAAAGTTATAAAACTGAAGTTATCGATATGAAAAGTTCCCTTAAATGTCCCAAATATGAAACTTTCATCGTCAGAGCCAGACGGCTTGCAAAAAAGCTATTTGTTTAGGGCCATATTACACAACGGTTGAAATCATTAAAAAGAAAGCTTTTCAATCGCATTGGGAATTGTATGAATAAACATAAAAAAGTACCTAACAGTTAATCAGTCTCGAACTCGAGAAGGCAAGGCAAAATCGTGAGAATTCTCATCGGAACGGTTGCGAAAACCGGAATGAACAACATTCCGAAGTGAGACCACCGGCCCGGGGAGATTCAGCGTCTCCTGATTGCATGCGACACCCGTCGCAACAGCTCCATGGAAATCTGTCGAATTCGGTGATTGTCGCGATGTACATTTGATGTTCATATAAAAAAGTATATCTTTTTTGGTGATGATGACAGTCATTCAATCAGAATGCAGAATGTCACTGATCATTCTGGAAAGGGGGATACGATATGCTTATATCATATCCCCGTAGCGACCGAAGAACTTCCTCAATGATTTCAGCCGTTGTGTAATACAGTATAGCCCTGAACAAGTAGCTTACTTGCATGCAAGCCGTCTTGCACTAATGATGAAATCTTTATATTTGAAACATGCCCTGGCGTACCATATCCGCTGAGAAAGAAAAACACCATAAGTAAGAGAAGACGGAATGTTGCTACTTATGAAAGGGAAGTTAGTTATGTGGAAGCTAAAATAATCGCTCTTGTCATATAGTCAGGTGTTCAAATGGCCGTTTTTGTCGAAAAATAGAAGTATATTCAAGTACGAAGCGGATATGTCACTCTCTGTTCTTTCCTTGCTCTCTAGTTCATGAGGATAAATTTCATGTAGCGACGCTTAAAGTTCGGATTATTGATGGACAACATGTCAGCTATGTATCTGAAGGTAAAATTGAACTGAGATGTGATGTGCTTTCGCCTAAACGAGAGCATGGTCTGGATGAAGTCAGCTTCGTATGAATATAAAAATAAATCCGCAAGCAGTGGAGCGCAATTGGCACCTATTGGGATGCCGACAATCTGCTGGAATACGGTCCCTCCAAACAACACAAAAATGAAAGAATATTTATAAGATTCCTCTCTCCAGAATGATCAGTGTCTTTCTGAATTACGATCAAATGGCTGTCAACATCACCAAACAAGTAATTTTTACCTGATACGTACATCAAAATCATTGTTTCAAAATTTCCATTGTTGCGTATCCTCAAAATGCCTCTTGCAATGACAAATATGGATAATGACAGTATCTCTATTTACAGCACAAAATAATTTAGGAAATCATAAACCGAAGGCATACATACAAAATCAGGATGAAACAGGAACCAAAGCAATCAAACAAAAACCTCCACTACAAGAAAAGAAGCGAAGTCACGATATGGAATGTCAGCGCCTCTTGTTTTAAAGCAACACCTGTCGCAACAGTTCAATGAGAACTTATCAAATTCGATAATTGCATCGATATACATATTGATGTACATACCATGTAAAATGTCTTGTTCAATAATGTTGACAGCCATTCAGTCGCCATCCAGAATGTCACTGATCATTCTGGAAAGAGTGATCTCAATTGCATTAATAAGATCCCCGTAACGACCGAAGAACTTCCTAAATGGTGAATTCAGCCGTTGTAAATAATATAACTCTGAACGAACAGATTATCTTCGTCTGGCTCTAATGATAAACGTCTTCAAATTTTATTATAAGTAAGATACAGAGAAATTTTGACTCGTGGTAAAACAATCTCAATTTATTCATATTAAAACGCCTAGAATCTGAAAGGTGATTTTATCAATCTTTTCTTTCTTCCATGATTACCGGCTGTCGCATGAAGTATGCGCGCAAAGCCTTCATGATTACTGACTGTCCCATGATGGCTTCAAATTACCCTTGTTCTCAGATGATTCGATAAACGTGTTATTGTTGTAATATTATATAGATGCAACTCAAACAGTGAGGTTTAAGTGTTCAAACATAAAGTAAACAATACCTGAGCAATAGCTGCCCTCTAACAGAATCTACACAGATCGTCTACAAATACATGTGATTCTTATCACATACGTGTATATACAACAGATATCTATTATCACACCAGGATATTAGAATTGAAGCCCCTCAATATCTAATTTAGTACAAACTCCAACCTTTGCATGTTTTTTTTATGTCGTCAAGTCATTGTACATATGTCTTCTTTATCTTATCACCCGTATCAGGAAGTTATAAACAACCTGTTCCAATTGGTCGAGACTAGGAAAATCAAATAATAAATATTTGGAGGCAGGCTGACTAACTCTAAACTTTTTTATTTTTCTCAGGCTTTTAAGAGTTAGGTGTAGTAGTTCCATGCCTTCGTTTAAACGCAATTTAGATATTCAAGTGTCATAATCTTGTCGTTACGCAATTCATATATAAGACCGGTGGTTAATGCTAGGTAAGGCCACAACAAAATGACAATGCAATAAGGGTATTCAGATTAGAGATAAATCTGATAACACGCATGTCAGACAATTAATCTACTGCATTTATATGCTTTATACTCATTGTAACATTATGTAGATATATGAACAAATTTCAACCAATGAAACAAAAAAAAAAAGACCACACACAAGAAAATTCTATAATTTAGAGATTTGTTCAAAAGCGTCACACAAAGCAATAATGATTTCATCCTTTCTATTCAAAGCATTTGCATAACCATGCGGGCTGTATACCAGTTATGGCAGCCGATCATTCAAACACTGCCATTCATCAGATAGAGGCAGACAGTGGCAGAAAAACAAAATTGAATTTATCTAAAATAAACGAAGCAACAACACAACTATAGAACAAGATATGCATTATTGTTTATTCTGGGGTTCGCGACTGTTCCAATAGAAATTCTAAAATTTTGTCCTTACTTCTCGACCAATCATTTTCAAAATTATCTCAAGTCCTTCATTTTATGTCTGTCCTTGATTCTTCCATGTTTATCTATAATGTACAAGAAAGGAGATGCTTCCAAACATGAAAAATATGACGCCCCTGGAGTATGATATTCTATCTCAGACCATTTGTGTCACACTTATTCCCTTTGCCGTGTGGAGTTCCCCGCGAGAAGTTGGACAGAAAGTGTTTTGTATTTTCCCTGACATGGTCGCCATAACACTTTCTATATAGACTTAACCTCAGACAGTATATGCATTTTAAATAGTTTTCATTTCCATGCATGAACATCGACGGCGGGTGCGGCTTGCCAACAGGGGATGTATCTCCTCCCAGGCACCTGGTCCCACCACTTGCTTGCTAGTGTCCGTCGATGCTCAATTTTGTGCTCCATTGTGAGTGCTTTTGAGATTATCGTCAGGCTCTTCTTTAACTCATTTGAACCATCCAACCACCGAATATACTTTTATCTTCCGAAATGGAAGAACATGTAACCGGATGTGACTATTCTACCGAATTGAAGTGACGGGTGTTGATATGATCCTTATGTCACCAGACGGACACTAGGCTTGGTACTTGACCAATCTACAGTCTTGTACAAGCGCATTCTTAAAACTTGCACTCTGACTGACTGTGACGACGGGACTCCACGACGGGCCCTGTCCAAACCTCTTTAGAGAAGACAGGGCCACGGCCAACTGTCCTCTCTGAATGTCAGTCGGACTCCTCGGGTGATCACACATGAGCTCGCGGCGGCAGAGCACGGATTTTATAACGTACGCCCTCTTTTTATATCCATTTACATATTCATCTGTGTTGCTTGGGCCCCTGCGTTTTGCGGTCTTGTTTGTGTGTGGTCATCTGACAGTGAGGAGGTTGTTTTACACCACAGTTGTACGTTCTTCGAGACCTCTGGGTAATCGGAAAAGTGGGAGGGTTGTGCGCACGTAATCCAGGATAACCACAACTTCTGCTATTTCCGTGGCAGATGACCGTCCTAAGTCGGTATCGGTTGCCCATTATTGGTCTCGTTGGTTTATGTGTAGTCCTTTGTGTTGGATGTTTCTGTGTTGTGCGTTGACGTTCCTTGTCCCTTATGCGTCTCTTTCCGTACTTGTCTGCTTTGTGTTTTTGCATTGAGTGTTTTGGGGTTTTGCTTTGGGTGCTACAACCTGGTGTTGTTTTGCACCTGATCTCACCTCTTGCTTGCTAGGGGTCCGTCGATGCTCAAGTTGGTGCTCTATTGTCAGTGCTGTTGAGATTATTGTCAGGATCTTCTTTAACTCATTTGCATGAAAGCAGGAGATGCTGATTTTTTTTTATGTTATTTGTTAACAATCATTCTTAAGACTATCCAACTTTTCTCAGATATATCATGTAAATGATAAATAAATGCATCACAGTCACTATTCTAGTGATGAGAATCATTTATTTTTCTACCTATGTTGGGGCGGATCGGCACATGAAAATGGCTACCTATAAAAATTCGTGTTCGAAAGGACCTCATATTGTGTTAACATGAGATTTATAAGATAATGAGATCATGTACTAAAAATTGAAGGACAATTGGTTGTAGACAGAGAATCAACTTAATGTTAAAGGTAAGTTATAGTTATATTCATGAATTCTTCTGAAGTGCAGCTGTGCAGTTCGGTACATCAATTTTAAAGTGCTGTAGTGTTAAAATATAAGTGTAATTTTTCGTAGAAAAGACAGGAAAATGTAGCTAATGAGGTAGAGAATACTTGAGGTGAAAGTAGTTAAAGTTGAAATCTTTACTCAGTGTAAGGAAATATTTTCAATAATACACATCATAAATTTCAATATAGCGAATATAAGAAAGAAGTACCCGTAATTCAGTCTCAAAGTCGAGACGGCAAGATAAAATCGTGAGAATCCCCATCGAAATGGTTGCGAGCCCCGGAATGAACAACATCCCGAAGTGAGACCAGGCAAAATGACATTTTGTCCATACCCCTTTAATAATGTGTGTCCTTTCCATGTATCCTATTTAATAGTTTAGTTGTTGATTTGTTTGTGTTTCGAAGCGAAAAATAATCTTGAATCCTTGCAAAAAAGCTAATTATAATATAAACAATATCTCCAGCAAGACTTCAGCGGAACACACATAATCCAAGGATGCAGGAAACAAACATTTAATAGAAAACAGGGAATAACAATAAATATTTACTTTACTAGTAGATTTCCTATGTTAAACCCCCTTAGGCAACTATAATTAAATTCCAATAACTTGGGTTGCTATCGTGACGTCACCTTCAAGTTTTGCATGTATAGGGACTCTTACCAAAATGTGCGAAGTACATGCAAATAAAAATGAAATAAAAATGACCAATAATAAGAATAAATGTAAATATAAGTAATGATTGTCTTACTTTTAATGTTCATTTGCACGTTACCAACTAGAATTATACACCAATGAACACCAAAAGTAAGACAGCCATTTCTTAAATACAACATTTACATCGAACAGTCCAACAATCAGAGAAGACACATACGTGTCTACAGACAATAAGTTAATGGAAAAAAAACCCAAAACAAAACAAATCCCAAAACCATCCTGTTTTTTTTTCTGATTTACTACCTGCCTTCTAACGGCAACGTGATAGCAGTAATTTCTCCTATAGAATCTTCTGTGACCGAAGCGTTCAAAATACATGTAATCACGATAAAGAAAAACAAAGCAGCCTGCTGATAAAATGTCTGTGTTTGTCGGATTAAATTGTATGTCTTCTCATTCTTAATTTGTCTCCACCAAAGGTGTGTTCATATTTCGTTAACGAGAGTTAAAGTGGTTATGTCTCTAAACTAGTTCTTAAAGATTCCCTTAACGAGACAAATCGTCTTGTTCGTAACCCCGACATCTAAAATATCATGACGTCAACTTGCGATTAAATGTCCTCTCGTACGAATTCTTTTTTCTTCCTCTGCGCAGATGTAACTGTTACCAATAAAGTCAAATAACAACACTTTAAGACTGATGCACGAAGAAAAGTGCATTTGTACTTTTCGCCCTTTTGTCCATGATTATAGTGTATGTAATATCTTTTGTATGTCTTCAGACGGCTGCGCATCTTTTTCATGAATAAAAATAAAACATCGAATCAATTTGGTACCAACGAGAGAAGGGAAAATTAAAGATGACTTCAAGAGTTTTATCACCAACAGCTACAATCATTTCGGGATGTCAACGGCGAAGAATTAAATATACATATTAAAGAAAACAGCAAGAATGACAAATATGGACAATAACCATATCCCAGCTGTATACAGCACGCAATCGATAATTCAGACAATCAGTAACCGAAGGCATACAAAATCAAGATAAAACAGGAACCAAGGGAAACAAACGAAACCAAAGATTTGAAATAATTTTCTCCTTTAAATCAATTGCCATAATTTGGGCGCGGCTGACAATGATTAAATCATCAATTGAAAACAAGCATTCAATGTTCAAGTTCTTCTAAAAAATAAAACGAAACATGCATAAACGATGTTGAAATAGCTGAAAAAGAAACAGTGTAAACAAGCATGACTGTTACCTTGAGATGTTCTTGAGAAAAGAGGGTAAGCGTACAAGGCAGCTATGTGACGTCACCAGTATGAAGAAAGATCACGCGCTCTTTGCACGTCATAACTGCATGATTCGGCAACTTAGAACAAAGCGAGATAACTCGGAATTAGGAAGGGTAAAATACCACTCGTATTTGTTGATGCCCGAAATAACGAGGTCGGGGATCGATATAATTAATGCAGCAAGACCAATAAGAATTCGGCGCCGAATACTGGCTACTACATGCATCTACTTCGTTAGTAGCCAGTTTTTTGGCTACACTAGAAAAGTATGTACAACTCTCTAAATTTTACGGTTTAACCAACTGTATCAAAAAGCACACGTATGAGAAAAAAGTGATGGTTACTCCCCCCCCCCCGTGTACAGACATCAGTTCATTGAAAAGTTCAACCCTAACCAAATACCATATTCCGTTAACCATTACCTTTAAAGCAAATGGAATAGGGCACAAGTACAGTTGAAAAACTTTTCCGATTACCCAGAGGTCTCGAAGGACGTGCAATTGTGGTGTAAAACAACCTCCTCACTGTCAGATGACCACACACAAACAAGACCGCAAAACGCAGGGGCCCAAGCAACACAGATGAATATGTAAATGGATATCAAAAGAGGGCGTACGTAATACAGTCCGTGCTCTGCCGGCTGTAGCGAGCTCATGTAAGTTATCACCCGATTAGTCCGACTGACATTCAGAGAAGACAGGTGATCGAGGCATTGTCTTCTCTAAAGAGGTTTGGACATGGCCCGTCATGGAGTCCCGTCGTCACAGTCAGTCATAGTGCAACAAGACTGTTGATTGGTCAAGTACCAAGCCAAGTGTCGTCTGGTGACATTAGGATCATATCCACGGTATAAAAGGCATTTGATAATTCTGACGCATTTTCGATAGTGATGTTGTCTATCTTTGATCCCTATTCTCTTGCTAGAAACACAAAAAACTGTTAAAGAGCAAATTAAATCAAAGTCATAGATAAAATATATCTACACTTACAATTCTCCATTTCGTTAAATTATGTTTTTTAAATAATGTGTGTCCATTCCATACATCCTATTTGATACTAAAGTCTTTAATTTGTTTCTGTTTCGAAGTGAAAAATAATCTTGAATCATTGCGTAAAGGCTAATCATGACCCCGACAAGACTTCACGGAACAAAAAAATCCCAAACCATTCCGTTTTTTTCTGATTTCATGACTTTCTTTAAATTTCTTACGGTAACGTGATAGCTGACATAGAGTTAATCAGTAGTTTCTCTCATAGAATAGTCCATTTTCCAGAAACTATCTATGACCGTTTTAAACCTTGATTTTATATGCACAGACACCAGACATCACATCATTTGGCAATTTTTTTTCCATTGTGATGTCACATCTGATCGCACCGTCTCGAAGCACCTTGATGTGTTGCCATGGTTTTTATTTTGACGTCACAATGAAAATATCGCCAAATTTTGTGATGTCTGGTGTCTGTCCGCATTATAAATCTATTGGATAATCTGCAATTGACCCTTCCGAACGAGGGAAATATTTGAGAAATTCCATGACGTCACAATGCAATTTTGATGTTTGACCGAGGTTGGAAGCTTGTTTATCCGAGGTAAAAGCATTGTGACGTCACGGAATTTTGCATTTTTTAAAACATTCCTTAAGTAGACAAATCCTCTTGTTCGTAAACCCAACAGCTAAAATATGCGTTATCATGACGTCGTCAACCTGCGATTTAATGGCTTCGAGTACGAATTCTTTTTCCTTTCTCTGTGCAGATGTACCAAGAAAAGTGCATCTGTACTTTTCTCCCTTTTGCCCATAATTAAAATTTATGCAATATCTTTCGTATGTCTTCAGACGCATCTTTTTATATTACAAGTACTTCGTTCAAAGAACAAGCCGATTTACTGAAAAACTACAGAACCAAATGAACAATTCTGAGTTATTGACTTGTTAAAATATTCTGCAAAATACTTAACCGAACCAGCCCTATCCTTGTCTTTTTTTTTCGCATTTTATAAACAAATTGACTTTGTTGATTCGTATGAATTGTAATTTAGACTTAATGAAGTGTAAAATGTTTGTAATCGAACCGAGGGTGTATGAATCAAAATCGAACATAACCGAGAAAATCATGAACCGACCAAGTAAAGCGTTTCCGAGTACATGTACTATTATTTCGAAGAACACACATTTCCTGTATAATTATCTTCTAGTTGTCAGAGCACGTTGATTCACATCAACTTATCACTTCTCTTTCAATAAAGCAAAAGTAACGAACTGTTTTCTTTTTAAGATGAAAGGAGAGGATCTTCAACATTACTCGGTTGCAGCACCCACAGCAAAACATTTACATCATATTACCGTCCTAAGTCGGCACCGGTTGCCAGTTGGTCTCGTTGGTGTATGTGTGGTCTTTTATGTTTAATATTTCTTTAGTGTGAGTTGGTGTTCCTTGTCCCTTTTGCGTCTCTTTCAATGGGTGTTTGTTCTGTGTTTTGTACGTACGTAATCCAGGATAACCACACCGTCTGCTAACTACTTGACAGTTGACCGTCCTAAGTCGGCACCGGTTGCCCATTGGTCTCGTTGGTTTATGTGTAGACTTTTATGTTTCATGTTTCTATTGTGTGAGTTGGTGTTCCTTGTCCTTTTTGTGTCACTTTCTGTGGGTGTCTGCTCAGTGCTTTGCATGGGTGTCTTGGGATTTTGCTGTGGTTGCTGCAACCTAGTGTTGTTGGAGATCCCCTCCTTTCTTGTGCATTGGGTGTTTTGGGGTTTTGCTGTTGGTGCTGCAACCTAGTGTTGTTTGAGATCCCCTCCTTTCTTTTCTATCAGAAGATACGCTACACGTAATAGAATGAGAAATTTATAATGAACAAACTTTTCATAGCATTTATCAACACTTTAATTTGACAATAGCAAAATAAAACAATTTTGGGTTCTATTTCTTTTTTATATGCAGTATTGAAAGATAATATCAAAGCGTCCATTAAATTGATAATATTCTAGTAATTATCAAATAAATGTAGGACTCTCCACTGAGGAAAATGTTTCCATGATGAAGAAAAACTTATAATTATGTGAATGATTATTATAAACTCTTTTTAAATTCTTTTGTATCAAGAATATTTTTGTTAGGAATATTTTCCAGAATTCAAACATGGTACAATACGAAATTAGCACATTTTTACAAAGCATATGCCCGAGAATGTTAATGTTTCCAATGTACAAATGGAGATCTCGCTGACGTCTCGTCCATTGAAACATTGTAAAAATTATATCGCTATTTTTCGGCATTGTCTCGATAATTTCAGTGGCTTCAATAGCGGATGACATGTTGATCTTTGACGTTGAAACCAACTTTTTTGTTTCAGTATGGTATATTTTGGTATATGCCGTAATTCTAACTATATGATACACTTGATATTTTGAGCTCTTGGGACGAGTGTTGCTTGCAGTCAGGAGACGCTGACTCTCCCCATGCACCTGGTCTCACTTCCAAATATTATTCATTCCGAGGTTCAAAACCGTTACTATGGAAATTCTAGATATTTTGCCTTGCCTTCTCGACTTTGAGACTGAATAAGTGATAGGTACTATTTTAATGTTTATTTGTACAACGGATACCTTAAATATGATGTTAATGCTCTTGATAAACGTACAGTCACAACTACCTTGGAATGTGCCCCGTCTGAATGTATTTCATCAATCTTATTCTTTCAAGTTTCGAAAGGTGGAATTCATCCTTCAGAATATCATCGTCAAATTCTTTCAGTAAGATGCTGTCGACACTTTCCTTTTCGAAACTTTCGACATATTTCTCGAGGTGTAATTTTTTAAGTACCTCTCCTATTTCTTTGATAGACAGGTATTCCGAAGAAGCGCTTTCTGATGAACGATCGCTCTCATAAGCTGATGTCATGTCTTTATGTGGCGTATCTTTGGCGGGCTCTGACACGCCTTTATCATCTTCCTTTTTTGAACCCCCCTTTGAGTCTGCAATTCCTGGTTGAAATGGTAGGACCTGGCATAAAACGTCATTTGCATAGTCTACTTTTCCTCCTACAGTTTTACTATTAGATTTCAATCCTATCCGACTTTGCTCTTTCTCGTCGCCATGTGGTCTCGGTGGTAGATCTGGTGGTTCCTGGCTTTGTTTTCTTTGTGTGGGTTTAGGCGGTAACTTCTTAGCAATGAAGTCATCTTTAACTTCCTCGTAATTTCCATTATCCTCTTCTTCCTCGTCATCTGTTGATTCTATTGAAGGCATTGCATAATATTCATCTGATTGGTTTTGAGTGTCGACTGAAGCGCCTCTACGCGGAGGTAGTTTTGGTGCTTCAGTTTCACCTTTGTCCATAAAGGGTAGTACTTCATCGATATCAACAACACCTTCAAATCCTTTATCGCCATAACGGAACTTCTTTACCTCTGTAAAAAGATAAAAAAGTTATCTTTTCAGTCTATTCAATCTAATTCATATTTATATCACAAGTATGATTATCATAAAAGTTATGTAATATCATCCTTTTCAGGGTACTTTTCGTTGTTAAAGAATTTCGAGCTTGCGGCAGCGAGAGGCCAGCCTGCGCTGAGCAAGCTTTAATGATAACATTTATGTACGTAAAAAGTCGAACATGTGACAGAAAGTAATAGAATAGATACATACTAAGGCCTGGAAAATCATCGGAAAGTTCAATTTATGTGCGTCGCCATTCTGAAATACCCGGATTATCATGAATTTTACGACAATGTTATTCACGTAGATTGCTTATACGGAATTGCAAAGTAAATGGACATCCAAAGAAACCACTTTGAAATTTAATGTGGTAACCAATTTTCTATCTATATCCCTACGGTTAACGAAAAATCCTCTACCTAGTTAATGTCGTCTAATGTCTGCCCCGACGTCATGAAGTCACATATACCCGAATATTCTAATTTTTGGAATTTCATTTATGATGCTTAAATGCGTTGTATTATTATCTTCCCAGGGATTTCTATCTATGAGTAATCAAAGTACCATGTTAGCCAACCAATTGTACTAACGAGGGAGATTGGTACCCTTATTTGGCACCAGGTGCCCATTTGTTTCGTTAGTTAATGTGTAGTTTTTAGTGTTTTGAATAATGATGTCTGTCGCCTTTAAGGCTCAGTCTTCCTTTTAACCTCTGTATCTCTTGTTGTTTTCATCTATTCTTTATTTTCGTATTTGGGGATTTTTGGTCCATTGCTATGAATGCCGGAACCTACAAATGTTGGGGATCCCCGTCTTATTTCTCCAAAAGATCTGAAAGACTCACCAAGATTGCAATCTTGTGGTGAAAATGTCACATTCTTTTCAACGTATTCATCCAAATCCTGTTTATATTTCTCGAAGTCTTCTTTGCGTCTGTCCTTAAGTCCCAGAATCGGTGATACGAAAATACTAGGACTCAAGAAATTAGTCATCTGTGGTGTTTGCATCTCATCTTTGAATAACAAAAAAAAAATTGTCAAAAACTTTTGACAAATAAACAAATAATATAGATGAAGTAGCGCAAGATGTTTTGCGCAATTTATACCATTTGGAGATGCTTTCAATATTTTTTCTGTTTTCTATGATTAATAAAAAGTACATATTTAAACCGTTGAAGGGAAAACAACATTCCTAAGAGATAATAAACAACGTACCATCAATGAAAGCATTTCCCTGAAGGTAATATTCCTCATACACTTTCTGTATCAATATGGAGGTACCCGCATGCTCCTTAAACACTTCGGGTATCTTTTTACGAGAGAATTGTACCAGCACTGGCAGCTTATGTGTAGCCAGGATTTCCTCCATAGTTAGTTCCTTTTCGTCTGTGTAAATTCAAAATGACAAAACAGTTTTGAAATGAATATTTATTGAATCGATTATCACAGCATTTAAGGGATTTTTTAAGTACATGTCAAATCATTGCACACGCTGTTAGTCAGTTTAATATGTTTGTGTTTTGTCTGTTTTGGTGGTATTAATCATGTGGTGTACCGGCATTTTATTTAACATTGAAGGTAAACGTCTTCAAATTGAATAGCATTATTTAAGAACAGATAAATTGGCAATATGGACAAGACATGCACGTTTCGGGTACTTAACCCTCGTCAGTGATCCTCAAATCTAAACAATGTAATATGCAAAAAAAGTATGAAAGTTACTATGTCGAAAAAGCGTACCGAAAGACGTAGCAGGATGGGTGGGATATGATGCTACAGGACCCACTCTTTAGAAATTTCAAGAAATTTTGATAACAGAAATTTTAGAATGCGTTGAAGAAACGAGTTCTATAATTTTTTTCCGTGACAAGTTCATTGTTCCAAATATACTCTTTATAATTATATATGGTGTCCTTTATTATTTTGAATGTATTTGCTTTATAAACACTGACAAATAAAACAAGGTTAAATATTTGAGCACTTCAAAATTTGTTTGAAATGTCCCTAAAGAAGCTAAAGAGTTGGAACGCTTTCATAATATTATCATACACACTTTTTTCTTTCGCAATATGGAACAGTTAAACTTGTTCAATGTGACTATATGTTTAAAGTGTATTATTTCTTCTTTCCAGCCCAGCACTGTTGCCTGAAAGAAGCTTTGATTTGGCCCTTTTTGAATTTGACATTATACATTTATATATCATACATCAGGAAGTTTAAACCATAGCGCCATCCCTCGGTCATAGATTACCTACATTTTTCGGTATTTTTTGGACATAACTTTGACAATCTTTGGCCATATTTCATTGTTTAATTGAGGAAATCTGATGAGTTAAGTACCCGAAGCGTACATATCTGGTCCATGCTGCAAATTTATCTGTTCTTTTATAAAATGATGCTTGGAATTTGAAGACGTGTAAGGCACGGTCCATTTGATATTCTGGGGGGGGGGGGGGCTTGGGTTTTTTTCGAAAAAAATAATTTTGCTCTGAATTTTGATGAAAAAAATAAATTTGCTTGTGATGTGACAGAAAAAAATAATCTTGCTCTTACAAATAATCTGAATTTAAAGAATTACCATAAAATTTTGCTAAAATTCTTGAAATTTTTCCGGCTCGCTTCGCTCGCCACAGTTTTCAGTCTATCAAAAAAATTTTGGCTCGCTTCGCTCGCCAAAGTTTTCTATTAAACATTATTTAATAATGTCAAAGTTCATATATTTGAAGATATCAAAAGTGTTAGCAAATATTTATGTATTATTATGTTGCATGTATCCCATAGACATGATAGAGTCCTTTATGTTCTTGTAAGCTTGGAAGGAGAACTTCAATTATTCACCAATTTACAATTCAACATTTAAAAATTTGTCTAGAATACCTTCCCCACAGACCCTCTTATATTCATGTACCTTTAAAATATATAAATTTTGTTTATTTAGAATTGTATTGTAAAATCTACTTTTATCTCTCTATTTAGAATTGAATTAATTGAATACTTGCATAAAAATAAAGTATATATTAATATTTCGAGTTTTGAGTAAATAAATATATTATTAAATCATTTCTATTGATAAAACACAAAGATTCTTAATGTATTTGCACATCACTTTGTTAAAAAAAATTTCCTTGCTCCGACTTTGCAAGAAAAAAATAATTTTGCCCCGGTTCGAGGCGAAAAAAATAATTTTGCTCCGACAAAAAACCCAAGCCCCCCCCCCCCCAGAATATCAAATGGACCGTGCCTAATATGTTAACTAGGTTACTGAATCGACCCTACACAAACTTTGTAGCCGCGAACTCTCTGCAAATAATATGCACAGATTTAAATTAAAAAAGGAACCGGAAGGTGCTGCTTAAATATAACTGGCTGTGTAAGAAAATGACTTGGGGATTTCATAAGTACCAATGATAAATCATGCTTTATTATCCGAAACTCGTGTCTGGTGCATTACAATGGGTTTGAGATTTTCTTCAAAATGGTAAAGAGTTGGACCACTTCCGTATTATTCATTCCAAACTATTGTGTTCAAAACAAAATGGAATGTGATCGTCATTATGATTCATAACACACAAATCCAATTGACAACATCTATCTAAGTTATCACAGAAATGTTTATCGTTATGACATAATGTTCATAAAATCTAATACAAGTTTTAAATATCGCTTGGTCATCTGATAGATATGAATATTCATGAACTCTGAACGTGTCAAATTTCTCTTCCTCGTCTGATATTATTACCTGTTTGTTTTCTAGATGCGATGGTGTATCGATATGGGGCTAACACTGGGATACTTAAATACTCCCTTCGATGCATCATAAATTCATTTGAAGGTTTCGCAACCACTCTCTTCAAACCATAGTGCCGGTGATACCGTAGGACCTAGAACAGAGAAAAAGGTCAAGATATTTTATCCCTTTCCTAAAATTAATGCACTGTAGTCAAAATCTAATGCAGAATGAAATATTATGTATTAATTGTTTACTTGTTGAAAATACTGAACAAAACACAATTCCAATATATATACAGAAGTCACACATTATTACGCTTAACATGATATCTTCTTTGGCCTATTTTTCCATTGAAAATAGTTATTTTCTTATCATAAGGGCATAACATTTTTGTAAAGCACTAGAATATAGTTTTTTTTTTCGATTACAACTTTATTTTGTTTAAGAGTAAACTAAGCTTTGCCAATGCGTATTTGACATTATCAGCAAGATCAGAAATTGTTGGTTGCGGTTCTCGATAGGCCCACCGCGTTATGTGTTTACTGTTCATGGACCGTTTTTACTATGCGTTTCGTGTGAACCGCATTTAGAACTGTGAACCGCACTTAGGTCTCGTCGGTTTATGTGTAGTCTTTTGTGTTTGATGTTTACATGTCGTGTGTCTCTTTTCGGTCTCGTGCTGTACTCGTCTTTTGTGTTTTTGCATCGGGTGTTTTGGTGTTTTACTGTTGATGCTTCAACGGGGTCTTGTTGGAGATCTCCTCCCTTCTTTAGAAATGTATGTCCCGAAGACCATCAATGTAAAAGATACACATAGAGGAGCTGAGGACGCTGCTATTAAATGTTAAACGTCTTCAAATTCAATGATAGTATGCAATGGCAAGTATTATCATAGAATATACATGTTGATATACTTTTTTGATTTTGAAAAAGCTAAAATGGATGAAATTGAAGGATATGCTTACCGTGTCATTGCAAAGGTCATCCCATCTTGTTAGGCCATAATCACCGCCCGTAACAATGACAAGCATGGGTAATTTATCCTTGAAATGCTTGAAGAAATCTGGTAGGGAGTATTCATCCTCCTCGTCGTACTCGAAAATTGTTTCCATTCCTCTCTACCTTATAGAAAAAAAAAAATAATAAAATGATATAGCATTTAAGTGCATACACAAAATCATATGATGTGTAATAAACTTTGCTTCCATCGTGATTGGCCCCCTACCCAAAATATTGTCTCGGTGAATGTTAATACCAAAGACATACGAAAAGTAATGTACTTCTTGAAATCAGTAGTACTTGCGAACCCGCGAATTATTGACAATGCAAAAATGTTTATTTGTACAAAACTGAAAGAGAAAGTAACGGCAAATGATTCTACGTAAACATGTTATGAAAAGGAAAATGTTTAATAATGGAATGATAGCAACCCTAGTGAGATTGTATTTGAGATGTCATAATACAGGTATAAACCACATGGAATTCACATGAATACAGTGAAGTTGACGTATCTAGACTTTGCTCTATCTAGGCTTTGCTCTATCAAAGCCTTGCCGCATCTAGGCTTTGGTCTCACTTCGGAATTGTGTTCATTCTGAGGTTCGCAACCGTTCCTGTGGAAAATCTAATGATTTTGCCTTGCCTTCTCGACTACGAGACTGAATAACTGATGGGTACTTCAGTAATGTTTTTCTATATAAACATCAAAGAAGTGCCTAACCAATATTCAGTCTCAAAGTCGAGAAGGCAAGGCAAAATCATTCAAAAGAATTCCCATCGAAACGGTTGCGATCCCCGGAATGAACAACATTCCGAAGTGAGACCAGGTTAGGGTATGGAACAAACTAACCGATTTACCAAGTGATATGGACTTTCCGTATTGAGAGATCGTAATTGCTCGATTTTAAATGTTATTTATATGTAGAATTATCTTTAAAAGTACTTACTTAGAAAATAAAGAATCTGAAATCTGATTGCGGAAGTTGTATCTTCCGATGTCAAGAGATGATCTGTACCTTTCGAAAGTGAAAGTAAAGCTGACATGGATAGTTTGAGGTTTAAATACTTCCCTGTATCACAACATACCCTTATGACCAGATTACATATTCATAAGCAATGATATCAGCGTATTTCTGTTACGTTTTTACCTAGACCATTAATAACGTTTATATTAGAGTTCCATTGAAGAACATCAAAACACCCGATGCAAAAACACACAAGACGGGTATAGCATGAGACGGAAAACAGACATATGACATGTAAACATCAAACACAAAAGACTACACATAAACCGATGTGACCAATGGACAACCGGTGCAGACTTTGGACGGCCATTTGTCACGCAAGTAGCAAATGGTGTGGTTATCCTGGTTATCCTGGATTTCAACCATCTCACCTCTCCAATTACCCAAGGTCTCGAAGAACGTACACTAGTGGTGTAAAACAACCCCCTCACTGTAAGATGACTTCACACTAACAAGACCGCAAAACGTGGAAGCCCCAGAAACACAGATGAATATGTAAATGGATATAAAAAGAGGGCATGCGTAATACAGTCCGTGCTCTGCCGGCTGTAGCGAGCTCATGTATGTAATCACCCAATGAATCCGACTGACATTCAGAGAGGACAAGTGGTCGGAACCCTGTGTCCTCTAAAGAGGTTTGGACAGGGCCCGTCATGGAGTCCCGTCGTCACAGTCAGTCAGAAATCAAGTCTCAAGGTTGCGCTTATACAAGACTGTTGATTGGTCAAGTACCAAGCCTAGTGTCCGTCTGGTGACGTTAGGATCATATCCACGGTATAAAAGGCGTTTGATGATTCTGACGCATTTTCGATGGTTATGCTGCCTACCTTTGATCCTTCTAATTTTGTTTATCATATCACGATAAAAGACAGGTTGTGTAATACCCAAAGTAATGTACTCTGTTGCGTGATTAGATCCGAATTTTAAAAGAAGTTGACTGTAATTTTTGTAAAATTTCCAGAAAGTTTTAACTAGTTTATGAAACCGGAAACCTTGACCTAAAAGTTTTTTGGTAATTTGTAAATTTCTACAGTGAAAATCCAAAATATCAGTACATGCTCTAGCGAACCGGATGAGCTGTGATATGTAAATGCCGTATGACGGTAATCTTGGAACATCACCGTCAAGCCAGGGGAAATTTACTTTGTTGAATCCAAAATCATCTCTTTTGTCATATACACTTTTATGAATCTTTCTGTTTACAATTTTGATATGTAGGTCCAAAACGGTGTTTCTGTTTTTGTTATGTTTGCCTTGTTAAGTGTTAATTCTTGTGGATAAATTTCATTCTTATATAATTCAAAAGCAGGATTGTCAATAGTAAGAATATCATCCAGATACCTAGAAGTATTATTGAAACATTTTAGATCATCAAATTTTCTTTGCTTTTGAAGGTTTTGGATAAATTCTTTTTCATAAGTGCATAGCAGTTCACGGTAACAAAAACCACAGCAAAACACCGAAACGCTTAAATGCGTAGACAAGCACTCGAAAAAGAAATTGAAGTTTTTCAACTCGTTACCTTGTAGAAAAAGTCTAAACCAATTTTAATGCACCAGACACGTGTTTCGGTTAGTAAATCCTCATCAGTGGTACTTTATGACAAAGTGATTTTCAGACAAAGCCAAATTTATCGTAGAAGCGCCCTCTAGTTTGATTTTACATTTTCAACTCGGGGACACAGCTCTTAACAATAATTTCAACTGTAAACTATTTTGGTTTCAAGTTCCACTGATGGGGGATTCATTTTCCTAAACATGTAATGTCTGGTACACTGCATTTAGTTATTCCTGCCCATAAATCAGGGGTCTGTTTTACAAAAAAATACTTACGTAACGTAACTTTCATCATCAAATAAAAGCTGGAATTTTTTTCACTTTAGATGATGTTGTCCTTTCTAATAGCATTTCTACAGACTTAATATAGATTCAGAAACCAAACATCGCGATTTTTAGTTACATGTAATAAAAAAGACTAATTTAGCTATCAAAAGTTACGAAAACTTGTATTTTTGTAGAACAGGCTCCGGTTCTCTACCAGCCGAGCTGAGCACTTCATTTTCTTACACAAACCCCTACCATTTATTTGCATAGTTGTTATTTCTGGGAAATCATTAAAATAATTCTTACAAAATATTGATAGCCTTAAAGGAAAACAACGGATGTCAGTTGTTTAGAATCATGCCAAAAAGTAAATGATGACCTCTTGAGAAGTATGTACCAATAAATTCATGAATCGTTTGTTTACGTATCAATGTAGTGTTCACTGACAGTCATAAAGGTAAGCGGTTCCAACAAAAGGATGTTGTTTTAAATGAAATTAATGGGGTTTGACCAAGTTAGGTGGACATGCTTGCCGATAGTGTTATTCAAGGGGTATCTTTTGTTTTACTTTAATCACTGATTCTGTTTTTGCATGGTATTTTTTCCAGCGTTGATCAATAATGAGAATACATGTATTTAAAATACTTAAACTATTTAATCGACAAAAAGTGCCATACCGTACAGATCTTTCACGATCATCTTATATATATGTGTATAGTCCATAAATACAATGTTTATATTATGAATAAATTGCTTCGTTTAAAAAATGCCAGCTCTAAAGTGCGATTCACCTCATACTGTGTTTATATGCAACATAACTTTATATTGCCATATTTTAATTGCCTTTTACTAAATAATGTTTTGTTACGTAAGACATTCGATTCTCCACTTTAAATACCAGTTTGATTTTTCAAAAAGCGTCGGAATTCAATAGTGATATTATCGAAAGCTATGCGACCGACATATTGTCTTTGATTGCACATTTAATTGTTATTACACACTAGTGACCTTCCCCTTCTTCAAAAATAATAATAAGAACATGAACCTACTAGTCTACCACTTCTTGTTACCTGTGTCAGTTAATTCAAATACCCTGTTCTCAAATGAAAAAAAGGAGCAATATGTTCATCAAATTGAAAATATCTTCCTACCTTAACTTAATATTACTACATCTACTCCATCGCCTCTTTTAACTAATAATAAAACATCAAATTTAAACAAGGAAGTCATGCGCTTTACCCAGTAACCCACTTATGTGTGTTTAACAGTCATATGATTCAACAGTCTTTTAAACTTTATCATATTTTAAATTTGAAGTCAGGTTGGAATTATTGTTACAGGATATGTTTATAAGTACGAAATATGATGAATCATGTCAAAAGTTGACAAATTACTTTTCCAAGAAAGGAGGGGATCTCCAACAACACCCACAACAAAACCTCAAAATATCCAATACAAAAACACAGAACAGACTATTGCAAAAAGAGACGTAAAAGGGACAAGGAACGCTAACCTGCACCATAGAAACATAAAACACAAAAGACCATACATAAACCAAGGAGACCAATAGAAAAACCGGCGTCGGCTTAAGACGACCATCTGCCACGCAAGTAGGAGACGATGTAGTTATCCGGATTACGTGCGCACACCCTCCCACTTTTTAATTGCCCAGAGACTTTTTTCAAAACGCCAGCAATGTATTCAGACTTTGCTTCCAGAGAACAATCTTCTTTGTTTAAGTTGCTTTCATACACAAATAAATTATAGTCGGTCTCTTACAACAAATATGGGAACGTATTATAAGTTAAATTTCATGAGCAAAAGGATGAAAAAGTATGTTTTGCAGACTAACTGTTGAAGGTATAAAGATGTATCTTTTTATATTGAATGCAGTTTGATACAGTAGCCATGCTCATATTGTGATCGATGCCATTCGGTAACTACTGAAATGAAAAGAGTTACTTTTCCTTTATGATAATAATTTCGTTAAATCCAAGACCTTTTTATTTTCACACGAAACAGAACAGGAGAATGATCATATTTTAAATGCTGCGATGTATCATACATCACATTAGAGCATATACGCATCAGACAAAAAGACATGACTCCATTCAAAGATACACTGGAAACAACAATCAGAACAATCATACCAAATTTACCAAAATACTCAGAAATCATCGGTAAATATTTAAGAAAAACAGATGTCACTGACATATTTTTGCAGAGATGACACACGTTTCCAACCTTTAATATAAAATTGTATAAATTCTTTAGCTTCTGATTTTATATACATCAAAATACCCATCTGTTATTCAGTTTCAAAGTCGAGAAAGCAAAGCAAAATAATAAGAATCGCCAATGAAACAGTGCGAACCTCGGAATGAAAAACATTAAGAAGTGAGACCAGGTGCCCGGGGAGATTCAGCGTCTCCAGTTGGCATGCAACTCCCATAACAACATCTCCATGAAACCTTTACAAATTCGATTGTCTCGATGTACATGTTGGGTAATTATGTCTTGTTTTGGTGATGATGACAGCCATTTAACCGCAATACAGAATGTCACCGATAATTCTGGAAAGAGGTATCTGATATTCGTTTATTATATCCCCTAGCGACAGAAGAACTTCCTCAATGATGATTGCAGCCGTTGTGTAATTTAACCCTGAAGAAGTAGCTTATTTTAAACCGAATTTCAGATTGAAATGGCATGTTATTACATTGAGAAAACTATATGGGTTCAGGAACCGACTAAAATCATTATATCCATTGAAAGGAGAACACCAATTCATTATAGTATCTCATGGTCAGTTGATTGATAAAAACATATAGACTTTGTGGGACCTTTTTTGTATATGTGCATCATGTACGTATCGAATATGGAACGTAAGTATGCGCCCTGAATGATGCAATGAAGTCATGTTAGTATAATAATAGCTTATACCTGTGTAATACATTACATAAGAACCAAACACCAACTAGGTGCGCTAACCCCACATATTGGCCTTATAATTTCGATGAAAAATGCTTTTCATAAACGAATTATCAATCATCACTTTTTGCAATGTTGACTATTTGAGAAAATACTGCGTCATAATTTTGAGCTCTCGTAACGTCACGCGCATTTACCCTGAATGACGCAAAACTAAGGAAAATCATCGTATTTCACACACAAATCTTTAAAATTCATCTACGCTCCATGCCTCGCCCGCAAATTTTTATGCAAATTATAAGGCCGATCATAAATCCATCGATTGATACAAAAACATTCATGGGCAAGACCTGGAGTGCTACTTGATTTCATAGTTTTGTATCGAAATATCGCTCATTTATTGATATTTTCAACGATTCCATCTTTTTAGTTGTTTTGAGCGACACATTATTCAGTATTGGACTATGAAATCAAAAAAGGCTTTCCAGATTTTAGACAAAGGATCACTGACGAGGGTTTAGTACCCGAAACGTGCATGTCTGGTCAATGCTGTAAATTTATCAGGTTTTAATTGATGCTATTAAATTTATTCTTGTTACTTTTGCCATATATTTTTTTTCAACTACGCTACTGACTCTACACGATATTTGGAGTCGCGCACTCTTTGCAATGGAAATGCACATACTAAAATGAAAAAAAAAAGATTGCGCAACTAAAATAAATTAGGCTTTTTTGAAATTACTTTGGCTTAAAATACCACTGTTGAGAAATATCTTTATCCCAATGAAAGGAGGGGTTCTCCTAAAACACTAGGTTGTAGCACCCACTGCAAAACCACGAAATGCCCAATGCAAAAACATAGAGCATGTCTAAAAATTGGTATGCCTAAAAATTGGTTTGAATTTTTGTTCAAGAAGTTTACGAGCTTGAACTATTTAATTTTCATACAATGACCTGCTCGATAAACAGACAGAGACGATAAGACAAAGGACAATACCTAGAGAAAATCATCCGGATCTAATTTGTGACAGTCTTCAGCTACATTCATATCAATGTATTACACGTCTTCAAATTCACGGCATCTTTTATTAAGGACAGATAAATTTGACCAAAGAGTGTGGAAGATATGTAAAAAAAAACCGAAATAGTGTAACTTTCAGGATGAAATATGAACATGCTTTCCGATTATCGGAGCTCAACGCTAACGACCCTCAATGGCATTCGACCCTTTTCATCTCTCTCTCTCTCTCTATCTATCTCTCTCTCTCTCTTAAGTCATAGTTTATAGAAAGAAAAAAAAGCAAGAGTTTTCATTGATTCGTCGGCATCGAGCATGTGATTGAAATATAAAACAAAACATAAACAACTTTTATGTATATTCAACGATATAATGCAAGACTTAATATCGTAATTTATCATCTCATTAAAAAAGATAGAATTCCAAATTCCCCTGTATCATTTATTGCAGTTCAGTAAAACCAAACTAAAAGCAATCTTTTTCCATATCTCCATCTCATTCGACAAACAGCAAGCCATTCGTTTATTTTTAAGGGGGGGGGGGGTTAGATCATCGGCACTAGAATGATTTCACGTCGAAAGTCCTGGCTTGTCGGATCCCATCGTCCTCGCATAATATGGTTGATAACATATAATTATTGCACAGTGATGATTTATGGAGTGATAAAACCAATATCGACCGATGCCGATATTGGTTTTATCACTCCATAAATCATCTTATCGATCGAATTATCTTTATGGTATACACGAAAACTGGAAAAGAAAAGGGTAGCTATAATGTTTTGCTTCCCTAGCACTGCTTGCTTTCACATTTTATTTTCTTTCAGATAAACATTTTGTATTCTTGTAAAATGTTTTACACTTCACATTTTATTATTTGTTTTTTTTTCATAAAAAATGCTGCCAAATAGTATTCTCAGAAACTCGCAGTTTGCTGCCGACAACAATTTTCCTCTAATACACAAAACCGGACACGCGTCAACATGACCGGTGCAATACGACGATTAATCGAATTGCACGTGACCGCATTTTAGCCAATGGGAAAGCTTATAAACGGTTATGTAAATTAGAATATATAATAATTCAGGAAACGGACACTCTTTACTTCAGACCGTTTTTCGCCCGGGCGGGGAAATACTTTTAGCTCAGGGCATTCATAATCTGCTGGAAGTTTCGACTTTCTCCATGTAAATTGGCCTGAACTTTCCCTTTGAAGTGTTTTTTTTTTTCTAAGATATTTTTCTAAGATATGCTAGTCGTTGTTAACTGCAATCTGATGCACAGCATGACCAATGCCAGCAATGAAAGTGGTTTTGTTCAACAATGTTCAAGTTTGTATTGATGTGAGCACTTTTAATTTAAGTTTGTTCCTAAATGTGACCTGCTTGCTTTGGGTCTGTCGATGCTCAATTTGGTGTTCTATTGTGAGTGCTGTTGAGATTATCGCCAGGATCATCTTTAACTCAATGGTCTTGTTTACGGCTTTCTTCTTAGTGGAGAGATCTTGTCTCATAGAATCAACATTCTTTTGTTCAGAGTGCAATAATGCGACTGCTTCGTTCATGATTCTTTTTTTCTTGGCTGGATGTTTATTTTCTTCAAGAAGGTAAAGCAGTGTGAAGCAGTTATTATCGTTCCCCGTGACTTGATGTTTGAAGTGTATTAATTGCTTTCTAAATTTGACATAGTATTTATCATTTTGCTATTTCGGAGTCTTGTCATTTAATCAAAAATAATATTGAAATAGAACAAAGTTAACATATGAACAACAACCCTCTAATGCTATTTTGGTCATCGATTTTATTTCACTTTGCAACTGAATCGACCCTACAGGAAAATTGGAGCCGCGCAATATCTAGCAAGAAATTGCATAAAGTTAAATTTCAAAAAGAATAAGGAAAGGGAATGATATTCAGCGGGCGCTACTGATATGAATTTTGGCTGTGCCTGAAAAGCACTTTGGTTGGAAGCATCACTGATGAGGAGTTTACATGTACTATCTGAAATACGTGTCTGTTGCAGTAAAGTTTGTTTACAATTTTCTTCAAGAAGGTAAAGAGTTTGACAATTTCCCCTATTATTATTTATCAAGATCGTTGCAGCTTTCTTGACCTTTACATACATCAATCATGCATCTGTTGTGACATTCATTTATAGGTAACAAGAAAAAATCCAATTATGGCCAATCCAAAGCTAAATCAACTCACAGGAATTGATTGTAAATGCAGTAAAAGTGCAGGTGTAGAAAGAATTATTTACATTTTCAATGTAATTCAAGGTTTCTAACAGCCGCGTAACGAATATTTGGAAGAAAATTGTGAAGATTGCAATGGAAACAGAAGCCCAGACGGTGTTAAGCCAAGGAAATTATCAGACAGCAACATTGGTCTTATTCAAACTATAGTTAGCCCATGTCCGTCTATTTGTTACAATTTTTTTCGGAAGAGTTGGGGAAAGATTTTGCTACAGGTTGCTTCTAAGAACCTCTTATCGAAAAACCATCCATACCAAAACATTATTACACACCAAAGCTTAAATCTTTGCACCGATGAAACATGGCTTACATGCAATGGTATTTTAACTGCATAATGCAAATAATATATATGGACACAGTTCCATTTGAAAGAAATGCATTGGAAGAGGGGAATTCGAATATATTGCGATACCCTAAATTTCATGGTTTCATTTGATGGCGTGTCCTATTGCAATTATGTCAAGGATGCGGCGGTAAAATTATCTACGAAGCAGCCGAATCCTTCATGTAGACTTAGTTCGGATTGCCCGCACTTTATCTCGGTGACACTGTTATTAGAATTTAGATCATTCTTTGAATTTAGATGATTGCCCGACACACAAACACTAGGGGAATGACACGCCAAAGGTTTCCTGTGTTGGATGGGAGACGAATTAGTGCTCCTCTCATTTTATTCGCCTAATTTTAATCCCGCTAACATGTGTTTTCCGAAAATAAAACAAATCTTGAAAGATTAAAGCTAACACAATTTAGTCCCAGCAAATTTTAAAGTTGCCATAGGAATGGCAAATAGTGAAATTTCCGTATCATATATCAAAGGCTAACAGTAGGTGTACAAGTGTAAGAGTTTCGAAATGAATGGCAGAAACGCATGTCGATTTGATTTGCTTTAATCGAACGTTTTATCATTTTAACGTTAATTATTTTATTGTTCTTAATAAATCTGTGTGAACAAGATCTGAATGTAAATATTCAGTCTGAGAAATGTGTCTCATACCATGCTACACAGCCAATTGTGCCTCATATGAAAATAATGTGAATTTTACATGAACTTTACATAAGAGTTCACATGAAATTTATGTGAAATGAGCACGAACATGAAATTTACATGAAATTTTTCACATAAAATTCATGTGAGGATTTTTACATGGATGTTATGTGAATTCAGTTTCCTGTGAAGGTCACTTCAAAAAATTCATGTGAAATTCATGCGAAGGAAATTTATGTGAAATTCATGTGAAATATTTTTTACATAAATCTTATATGAAATTTATATGAATTTTACATGAACTCTCACGTGAAATTTACATGATGCTCATTTCATATGAATTTCATGTGAGGCACAATTGGCTGTGTAGTGCCCGATTGGTATCAAATCAACGTTTCTAAAAAGTGGGTCCTGGAGCATCATATCCCACCCATCCTGCTTCGTCTTTCGGTAAATGTTTGGACATAATAATTTTCACATTCACATTCTTTGGTAATATTACATTGTTTAGATTGAGGATCACTGACGAGGGTTGAGTACCCGAAACGTGCATGTCTGGTCCATGCTGAAAATTCATCTGTTCTGAAATGATGCTATAGAATTTGATGACATTTATCATTCATTTAAAAATGTCTTTGAAGCTTCAGCGAAGTAGCATGTGCTGGCAAATTCCATGGTGGAAGAGGTTGAGGTTTTTTTCTCGTGAGAATATGTTTTCAAGAACGTAATTATAAGCCGTTTCATTGTGATAATTGGATTTCGGGTTTCATGTTTGCCTTTCATTCAGTGGTCTAGGTAAATAGAACAAAAATGGAAGCTTGAAGCTTGAAGCTTCTTATTTCTCTTCGAATTATATAAAACAAGGAGGTATAGTATGTCAGGAATGCATTATTAGTTACCTAGTCCTCTAGTGACCTAGTATAACATCGTACCAGGTCACTAGATAACTAGGTAACAAATTTACCCAACCAATTTCTATAATTTCCATGAAGTGTTTGGACTTCATGTCTGCTTACCCTACGAAGCCAACATGACAACCGGAATGCCAATCCCTATTTTGACGATTGGAAACATTGTTTCTTAAGCAGAATCCCAATTATGATACCTTTAGGTTCATATAATTTCAGTCAATAAGTGCTCTATAAATAGCAATAGAAACGCTATTACGAGGGCCAGATTTTAATTTACATTCATCATTACGGACTCTGAAACAAAGGAGGGGATCTCCAACAACACCAGGTCTGAATACACCAAATTTAAGTGGCAATGGAATTTTGTTTTATGGTTTGAAACCTTGTCGATGATTTTGTGTCAATGTTAATATGTTTTCTTTTTTTTTTTTGCAAATCCAACCACGTTTCAGCACCGACTTGGGTACATGTGTACATGTGTACCGTGTAGAGTACTCTCTGTTTACTAACAAGTTTACATATGTTGACATTGAAGATGGACGTCCGAACACCATATCGAAGTTTGAAAGGTGACACAAACACCTTAGGGCAATGATCGGTATACTAATTTTGGTTTTGGTGACTTCAGTTATATATAAAGTTTACATTCAGATTGTTTCCAATTATTCCCAGACGGGATTTACAAGAAAATAAACAATCAAATGTAGATAAACAGATAGCTGGCAAAAAAACTACCCTTAACAATGCCCAATTTATTTCAAAATGCCACAGAATTTTCCTGACTAAGTGTTATGACTTGAAACAGTATCTCTATAAAATCTCTTGTGGCATACTTGTTTACTCATGCAACACAGTCAGTATGGCGCGTTTTTTATCTCGCCAGAGAAGACTGGGCCCTGATTCTCTGTCCTATCTAAAAGTTGGTCATGCTTCTCGGGCGATTGATCTTGAGCTCGCTTCAGCCAGCAGAGCAAAGACTGTTATACGCATGTCATAGAATATTTTACATCCTTTTACATAAAATTTGTATTACAAAAGGACGCTGCGTTGAATTGTCTTGTTTGTGACATCACCTTACAGTGAGAAGTTTTATGTTTATACAACTATTGTGGTTCTATGGAGACCTCTGTGTATCCGGGTAAGTGGGAGGGTTGTGCGCACTTAATCCGGATAACATCAACATTTTCTTATAGCAGATGGCCGTCGGCGCCGGGTGCACTTTGGTCTCCTTCCTTTTATGTGTTTTCATTAATGTTTGATGTTTATGTACGTCTGTTTCGATTGTTTTGTATGATGTTCTAGTGATTTTTGGCGTGTATTTTTTGTGGTTTGTAGTTTTGTCTGATGTCCTTTATGTGTCACTCTCTTGTGGGTTTGTTTCGCTGGGTGACTGCAGGGTGGTCATGCTGGAGATCATCCCATTTTCTTTATGACGTGGTACACTGTCGTCATATTCAAAACATTGTCACGGGATTTCGTTTTTAAACTTCAAAGAAAAGTGCCGACTTGTGTTCCAGCTGATGACGGATAACATCGTTACGTCATAGGGGGTCGGATATAAAGATAACATATACAACATATTCATGCTCTCCAGGCTTACTTGTCAGAGGTGTGGTAAATGATTTTATAAACGTTGAAGTATCCAAATAAAAAGGAAAACCCGGTGAAACGTATTATTTTACACTACAATTGTTTGTTAGGGTTTTTTACACTACAATTGTGCGTTCTTTGAGACCTTATGGTAACCGGGAATATTGGAGGGGGGTTTGCGCACGTTATTCGGATAAGCACAACATTTGCTGCTTGCGTAGAAGATCGGCGTCTTAAGTCGGCCAGATTGCCCATTGGTCTCGTTGATTAATGTGTGGTCTTTTTTCTGTGTTTTCATTTGGAGTGTTTAGGTATATTGCTGTTGGTGCTGCAACCGGGTTTTGTTGGGGATCCTCTCCTGTTTCTGGTGTAAGTTCGATAGAACATTAAACAGATATAATCAGCTACATGTATAATGATAATGCTCTAAAGTTCAATATCGATTATATTATTTAGAATCTTTAGAATCACAAATTGGACAAAATAGACAAAATACCTATGATATCAACTCACATGTAACATTATAAACTATGTAATAAGGAAAGGTTAAAAAAGTGCAATATATTTATGTTGCAATTTGAAAACTTGACTATTGCAAGAAGTAAGGACATCTGAACACCATTAATAAACATTTAGACCTTCTGATCCATTTATCATGTCAGTTCTAAGACAGATAACTGATTGCAACGGCTTCTGCATGCTTCATTTGATGGAGGGAATTGGCTATCACATCTAATCGTTTTTTATCAGACATTATCATGACAGCTTAATTCGTTGCAGATTGTCAGGGTTTTTTTCTCATAGGTGTCTTACACTCTCTTGCACAGCAGTTCTACAAATTCTGAAACAAAAGAAAATAAGATTCGTTTAAATGACAAATATGGATAATGACCATATCCCTATATAAAACACAAAAATCGATAATTCAGAAAATCATAAACCGAAGGCATACAATATCAGGATAAAACAGGAACCAAAGCAAACAAACAAAAACTTCCATCACATGAAAGGAAGCGAAATCCAGAAATGGGAGTGAGACCAGGTATCCAGGAAGAGACAGCATCTCCTGCTTGCATGCAACACCCGTCGCTTCAATTCGGTAGAATTGTCACATCCGGTTACTTCCATTTTGGAAGATATAAAGTGAAATATTTGGTTGGGCGGTTCAAATGGTCTATGACAGAATATCATCCGCCATTCTGAAGAATGGGACATCATAGTGTATGAGTTCCCCATATCGACCGTAGAACTTCCTCAGTGACGATGTTAGTCGGTCAAAAACGAAAAAGCTTATCTGAAAGACGCCTAGCTCTCAGTGTAAAATCTGTATATTTGGAACTTGCTCTGGCTTAGCTTATCAACTGAGATATAAACACGCCATAAGCAGGCGATGAAGGGATGCTGCTACTCAGAAATGGAAAGTTTATAATGCTGAAATTAAAGTCGTCCCGTTTGTCATAGAGTTGGGTGTTCATGTGATAATCAATGTCGTATGACAACATAATGTCCAAATATGATGCTGAATTATATGTCTCTGTAGTTTCAATGATTTCAAGCTCCGAAGCTGTAAGCTAATTTTCGTGATTCTTTTATTCAAAACGTGTAAAAATTAATATAAGAAATTACTACAGATAAATCAGGATTAAAAGATAAAAAAGGCGCATTACTCTTCTTGGTGACTAGATGTATAAGTGTTAAACGTCTTCAAAGGTTTCTTTACCCGAAGTCCAAAACTGAAGTACGAAGCAACTCATTACATGTACATCAAATATCGCACTATTTACTTTACTTCATATCTTTATTTTTATATCGTTGTGTTATTATTATGTTTCAAATTCAATAGCATCATTTAAAATCAGATAAATTTGCATCATGGAACTGACATGCACGTTTCGAGTACTTAACCCTCGTCAGTGATCTTCAATCTAAACAATGTGATATGGCCAATGAGTGTGAAAGTTATTATGTCCAAAAATGTACCGAAAGACGTCACAGGATGGGTTGGATATGATGCTACAGGACCCACTTGTCAGAATTGTCAAGAAATTTTGATAACAGAAATTTTCGAATGAATGAAGAATCGATCAACCGAGGTTGGTAGAACTTGGGTACATGTGCCCTCGGGGACTGCTGGTCCACCAGCAGTGACACTCACCAAGTGGTAAAATGTTAAACGTCTTCAAATTCAATAGCATCATTCAAGATCAGATAAATTTGCAGCATGGACCAGACATGCACATTTCGGCTACTTAACCCTCGTCAGTGATCCTCAATCTAGACAATGTGGTATGACCAAAAAGTGTGAAAGTTAATATGTCCTAAAATGTACCAATGACTAATATAGATAATGACCATATTCCTGTATACAGCACAAAATGGATAATTCAGAAAATCAGAAACCGAAGGCATACAAACTCAGGAGAAAACAGGAACCAAAGCAAACAAAAACAACCTCAACCACATGAAAAGAAAAGAAGCGAACTCCCGATATGGGAGTGAGACCAGGTGCCCAGGAAGAGTTACATGTAGCATCTCCTGCTTGCATACAACACCCGCCGCTTCAATTCGGTAGAACTGTTACTTCCATTTCGGAAGACATAAAGTAAAATCGTCGGTTGGATGGTTCAAATGGTCTATGACAGAATATCATCCACTATTCTTGAGACTGGGACATCATAGAGTATGACGAGTTCCCCATATCGACCGTAGAACTTCCTCAGTGACGATGTTAGTCGGTTACAAACATATCTCTGACTGAGAAGCTCATCTGAAAGACGCCTAGCTCTCAGAACAACATCCGTATATTTGGTACTTGCTCCGGCATAGCGTATCAACTCAGATATGAACACGCCATAAGCAGGCGATGAAGTGATGTTGCTACTCAGAAAAGGAAGGTTTGTAATGCTGAAATTGAAGTCTCACGTTTGTCATAGAGTGAGGTGTTGATGTGACCATCAGTGTCGTAGGACAACATTATGTCCAAATAGGATGCTGAGTTATTTGTCTCTGTAGTTTCTTCGACGTCAAGCCCCGAAGGATAGATACTGCTAAGGTAATCCGCGAAATTTGGATTATTGATGGACAATTTAACTTCCGTAAAGGAACATAGTATAAGGAGCTGATAAGCTGTATTTAGCCCTGAATCTCATCAAGTATTTCTTCTAAAACAGAAATTTCCAAGCCAATACGATTTCTTCATACGACTTCTCTAATATGTACACCACACTTCCTCATGACAAAATTAATGATCGATTATCTAATCTCATTAAATGGTGTTTTGATCGAGAGCGAAAAACTTACATTTGTACATCTGAATCGAAGGGTTTCTTTTCCTCGACAGACTACAAATCATACAAATCATGGACATGTAGTGACCTGTGTAATGCCTTGTCCTTCCTCTTGGACAATATTTATGTTAGCTTTGGTAAGGATCTATACAAGCAGATTGTAGGAATTCCTATGGGTACTAACTGTGCGCCTCTTGTTGCAGATTTATTTTTATACACTTATGAAAAAGAGTTTATCCAAAATCTTCAAAAGCAAAGAAAATTTAATGAGCTGAAATCTTTCAATAATACTTCTAGGTATCTGGATGATATTCTAACCATTGACAATCCTGCTTTTTAATTATATAAGAATGAAATTTATCCACAAGAATTAACCCTTAACAAGGCAAACCTTTCAAATACAGAAACACCTTTTTTGGACCTAAATATCAAAATTGTAAACGGAAAGATTCATACAAGCGTATATGACAAAAGGGATGATTTTGGATTCAACATAGTAAATTTCCCCTGGCTTGACGGTGATGTTCCAAGATTACCGTCATACGGCATTTACATATCACAGCTCATCCGGTGCGCTAGAGTATGTACTGATATTTTGGATTTTTACAGTAGAAATTTACAAATTACCAAAACACTTTTAGGTCAAGGTTTCCGCTTTCATAAACTAGTTAAGACTTTCTGGAAATTTTACAAAAATTACAGTCAACTTCTTTTAAAATTCGGATCTATACATGCAACAGAGTACATTACTATGGGTATTACACAACCTGTCTTTTATGGTGATATGATAAACAAAATAAAAAGGATCAAAGGTAGGCAGCATAACCATCGAAAATGCGTCAGATCCCCTCCTTTCTTTCAGAATCATCAAACGCCTTTTATACCGTGGATATGATCCTAATGTCACCAGACGGACACTAGGCTTGGTACTTGACCAATCTACAGTCTTGTACAAGCGCATCCTTGAGACTTGCACTCTGACTGACTGTGACGACGGGACTCCATGATGGGCCCTGTCCAAACCTCTTTAGAGAAGACAGGGCCCCGACCACCTGTCCTCTCTTAATGTCAGTCGGACTCCTCGGATGATTACATACATGAGCTCGCTACAGCCAGCAGAGCACGGACTGTATTACGCATGCCCTCTTTTTATATCCATTTACATAGTCATCTGTGTCTCTGGGGCCTCTGCTTTTCGCGGTCGTGTTTGTATGATGTCATCTTACAATGAAGAGGTTGTTTTACACCACAATTGTACGTTCTTCGAGACCTCTGGGTAATTAAAGAAGTGAGAAGGTTGTGCGCACGTTATCCAGGATAACCACACCATTTGCTACTTGCGTGACAAATGGCCGTCCAAAGTCGGCACCGGTTACCCATTGGTCTCGTCGGTTTATGTGTAGTCTTTTGTGTTTGATATTTACATGTCGTGTGTCTTTTTTCCGTCTCGTGCTGTACTCGTCTTTAAATTTGTGTTTTTGCATCGGATGTTTTGGTGTTTTACTGTTCATGCTGCAACGGAGTCTTGTAAGAGATCTCCTCCCTTCTTTCTACACAATGATCTGTACGCAAGAAAAACTTGATAATTACTTAAATGTAATGTATTTGGAGATTCCTGATACAACTTTAATTTTGGTAAGCTTATTTCTAGATACTTAAATTACAGTCCAAAGAGTAGGGGGTAGCCATGTTGAAAAGAAGCCAATATCGATAAAAAAAACGTCGAAAATTAAGAACAATCTGGCTAATATGGATATCTATAATTGTAAGACATAGTTATTGTCTAAACAATATGCTAGAAATAAATTTCAAAAGACTGGTCTCAATTTTTTCCATAAATCTTAAAATCTTGAATCTGAAATATGGTTGTATTTTGCATTCATTGACTACAAAGTAGGTATGTTTCCGCGAAATACACATTGTAAAGAAAAAAACAGCACACTCCTGTTTATCTCATTCCAAAATCTTATACATTTCATATGAATATGTTTAGAATGAATAAATGAATGACTTTAAAAGGGAAAAAAATGTTGCTCATATTATGGCCTAAAACACAGATTTGTCAATAGCCCCCCACCCACCCTTTTTCAGTTTTTCGTCTCTGGGCATCGTCCCCCCTTAGCTACAGGACCCCATTTTGTCAAAAGATGTGTATCAGTGATATACACCTTCTGTAAAAGTGGCGTTCTGTAGCTGAGGGGGGAACAATGTTTTATAAAATTTTTCCATTTTCCATTGGTTTTTATTGAAAATAGACATATTTTGCCCCAAAATTTAGGAAAAATATGCATGATAAATTTTATGCAACTGCTGATTATGATGAAACCAAGAACTGGCATAAATTTTGTGAAAGAATATTTTTTAAGTTCCAATTTTGAGAATTCCACTTATTCAGGGCAGATTTTACGCCTTATCTTATCAGCTCCTTTTGGTTTCTGATTTTCTGAATTATAGATTTTGTGCTGTATACAGGGATATGGTCATTATCAATATTTGTCATTGGCTCATTCAAAACTGAAACCAAGTCATAGAAGGAGAAACTATGTATCTCAGGCTTATAAAATTTACGAATGCCATGACTTCGAGGTCTTCTAACGTAACATACGTTCTTACGCAAAATACGTAACATATTTTACAATATCATAAATTTCAAAAGGGAGGGTGGCTATTATCATTAAATCATATATTACAGTTACGGGGGTTTGTTGCAAATACTTTTCCGTGAAATCATACTGCAATAAAAATTCCACACCTCCTTCCCATCGTTATTTTGGCCCCGGAATCACAGATTCGGGGGAATATAGTTGTTGGCCTGTCCGTCTGATTGTCTATCTGTTTGTCTGTTTATCCAAAAAAAACTTTAACATTGGGCATAACTTTTGACTGGAAGGTGATAGAGTTTCCATATTTCACATATGTATTCCTTGTGACAAGACCATTCCATTAATACCAAAATCTTTCACTGCCCCCCAGAAACACAGACTCGGAGGCATATAGTTTTTGGCCTGTCCGTCTATTTGTCTGTAAGTTAGTCTGTTTGTCCAAAAAAAACTTTAACTTTTGAATGGAAGGTGATAGAGCTTTTACATTTCACATGTGTATTCCTTGTGACAACACCTTTCCATTGATACCAAAAATTTTTATCTCATGACCTTGACCTTGACCTTTGACCTACTTTTCAAAAACTTTAACATTTGGCATTACTTTTTAATGGTAAGTGATATGGCTTTCATATTTCACATATCTGTTCCTCGTGACAAGACATTTCCATTGATATCAAAAGTTTTTACCTCGTGACCTTGACCTTTGACCTACTTTTCAAAAACTTTAATGTTGGGAATAAGTTTTGACTGATGAGTGATAGGGCTTTCATATTTCACATATGTATTCCATGTGACAAGACCTTCCAATTGTTACCAAAATTGTTGACCTCATGGTCTTCACCTTGACCTTTGACATACTTTTCAAAAACTTTAACATTGAGCATAACTTTTGAATGCTACGTGATAAGGCTTTCATATTTCAAATGTGTATTCCTTGTGACAAGACCTTTCCATTGATACCAAAATTGTTGACCTTGACTTTTCACATACTTAACAGAAAATGAAGTTTATACTAACAAAGATGCCACTGGGGGCATTCGTGTTTCACAAACACAGGCTTTATATCTAATTAGCTACACAACGATTTCCCGCGGATTTGCAGTATGATTTCAGGGTAACTCTAAAGAATTCCCCGCAACAATCCTTTTTGATTTCAATCATATTATTTAATATCTCATTTTTGTGATATTTTCAACATACTTATGCAATTTTTTAAAGTTGTTTGTGTTTCACTTATTTAAATGCCAAAATATAAGCAATTCACTGTCAGTGAGGGGAAGTCATAATACCCCGAAAACCATTATCAAAACTTTGCAATTAATTCATATGACATTATGAAAAATACAAAGCCAATAAAAAAGGTGAAATATCTGCAAAGCATATCCAATCAAAGATGAGATCAAGTAGCACAACAGCCAAGCTCCTATCACATTAACCGTGACGAAAAAGTAAACGAATGTGTAATGCTTCGGTGTTTTTGTAGGTCTTACCTAATATTTCTCTCAACACGAACACGGTCGCATATCACGTGATGCGCAAATGATTTGTTCCAAGGAAATTCCCTTTGAATAAACCAGGCTAATACTGTCTAAATCTACTTGATATGAATTATATTATGCCAATCATATTACTATCATTTTCAATTATACTATTGTAATCTTTTCTCGTCAAGAATAGACGTTATGTCAGAGAACAATTTAACAGAAAATTTTGCATCTGTTCGTGCAGTGGCCTACATCATGTTTTAAAATGTAGTGAGCATCGAAAACTTTCTGCAACGTGTTCTCTGCTTGAGCAGAAGAGATTATTATTATAAGAATCGACGGTAATAATAGCCATATGATAGGCCTAACGTAAATCATATAAAATAGATTTAGATAGCATTTTACGGGCTTAATCAAAGGGGATTCCCGTGGAACATATCAGTTCCTTATAACGTGATATGCCACCGTGTAGAAGGCAAGTGCGAATTTATTCAAGAATCCAAAATATTCTTATAATATTATTTCTTAAAATGAATATATTTGCTTATGTCACTGGTTGATCAAATGATCATCTGAAGCAATTTCCAATCGATGGTGGCAGATAAGTTAATTTTTCAATGCTTCATCAGAGCAAGCTTCCTATTAGCATAATGTTGAAGAGAAAATTGATGTGGTACAAAAGATATTGAGTACTTTAGAATGGGACAAAATTATGGCAGTACCTATACAAGAGTTCGCCAGAAATTACAAATATTCTTGCCAGGCATGAAAGACATTATGTTTCCGAGAATGAAACAAATTCAAATTAGACTTGGTATTATTATGGATTACAGGCTTTCCAAATTGAAATGCTGATGTCGGTTTTTTTTTTGTATGATTTCATTAGAAGGCAACTTAATGAATAGATTCAACTCTTTATTCTTTTTACATGTTGCAATGAAAAGAATCTAAATTCTTAAGATTTTTCTGACAACAAATTGGCAATAGAGAATAATTTAGGCCGAATCACGCTCTCATGTAAAAAAATAGTTATGCAAGCTGAACGATGCATTTCAGTTAAATATACAAATTCCGGAACATTCCGCATTCCAAAGGAACATATCTATTGCGACGGGTGTTCCATGCAATCAGGAGACGCTGACTCTCCCCGGGCACCTGGTCTCGTTTTGGAATGTTATTCATTCCGAGGTTCTCAACCGTTCCAATGGAAATTCTAATAGCTTTGTCTTGCCTTCTGAACTTTGAGACTGAATAACTAATCGGTACTTCTTTTATGTGTATCCAGAGTTACTCAAAACCGACACAGAGGGAGGAAGACATTGAAATGTTTTTTTGTAAAATAGATTATCGATCTTTCTATTATCTAGATACAGAATATTGAGCAAGGAGGAGAACCTATCCCTTGTATCGTCAGCAGAAGGAAACTCGTATACAATAATCTAATGATTTCAATAAAAAATTAGCAAGGAAATATAAAGGCTCTCTGTAACATCGTTTGGACAATGTACGTCACAAGGAGAAGAAAGATCGTGCAATTGATTATATCTGTGGAATTTAGTATAATGAAATGTTTGATGAAATAATACTGATTGAGCTGTTCTAGTTACAATATAATTTCCTTTCTATGAAACAAAGAAGGGGATCTTGTCCTTGTCTAGAGGTATTTCGCAGTGGCACTAAACTGTTTCGATTCATCTTCTGAATTAAAGAGTGGTTTACCTTCTTCCTATTGATTTATGTTCCACCAATTATATATCAACGAAGTTAAGGTTTTAATTTCTACTAACCATTGACATCAATTTTCCCATCTTGGTTTGCGTCTGCTTGCTCCATTAAGTCCCTGATTTCTTTTTCCGATAAAGGTTGGCCCACAGAGGCAAGAGCTTGTTTCATTTCTTCAATATTGAGATCCCCCGTTCGTGTTTTGTCATATTTCATAAAGGCTTCTTGTAGTTGCATTCTCAGGAGGTTAATATCCACAGTGTTGTCATTGATAAATTTGACGTACTCATCATATGATAAAGTACCTGTTCCTGAAAGCAATATATAGATATATAAATGAAATGAGGAAGGTATTCTATGACTATCAAATCGTCATTTGAATTGGGGATAAACGTTAAGGGAAATATGGGGAACTTGTTTTCGATGTATGTCTGATCAAAAGTCTCTCCAGTAATTATCATTGTCTGGTTTTTCACCTTTTACTTCTAAACACAATAAGTAGTCACAGATCGCGTTTTGACAAGAAATATCATCAACAAGAAATAAAGGTACCCTCAATTGGTCTCGTTAGTTTGTGTTTGATGTTTCTGTGTTGTTTAAGGTGTTCCTTGTTCCTTTTGCGTCTCTCGCTGTGCATGCCTACATTTTGTTTATTCTGTATTCTTTAACCAAAATTTCTTGAAATTTCTAAAACATGGGTCCTGTAGTATCATATCCCATCCATCCTGCTACGTCTTTCTGTACATTTTTGGACATGATCAGTTTCACATTTTTTGGTAATATTACATTGTTTAGGTCAGGGATCGCTGACGAGGGTTAATTACCCGAAACGTGCATGTCTGGTTCAATGCCTAAACCGAGTGTTGTCAGAGATTCAATCCTTTCGTCGGTGAAGCTTTGTTATTGTCTCTGTCTTTTTGTCCAATTTTCTTTTCTCTTGAGAAAATTCTGTTTTATATGTATGTATATTTAAGCCTATTGATTGTAGACTTTTTGCTGTGGGTGCTGCAACTTGGTGTTGTTGGAGATCCCCTCCTTTGTTTGGGATCTGAGTACGGGTTGTGTTTGACTATCATTCACAGATACGTTTATATCGTATCATAATGTCAACAATACAAATGACTAAAGCTTTCTTAAATTGCATCCATCAATTTTTCATCAGAGGAAAAGGGCCTGCCGAGTATGAGGAGAGTCAAAATTAACATCAAGGTCACATATCCATCTAAAATTACATTCAACAATACTTTTATGCATTATACATGTACTCTGCATGGAATTAATATGGATCGATTAATATAAATTCACACAAGTTGCAATTCTGTGGTGAATAGTCCGATGGCCCTCATTCCAGTATAAAAACAATCTGAACAAAATAGATCTTATTCCATATATGAACGGATTGAATATAAAACAAATTTGTGTAGAATACCAAAAGATTTGAAGATTTGAAACAATACTGATGGGGTGCATATTATAGCCGGGCACATATTTTTGCCACTTCATATATATATCCGCATATTGTTGATGTAGGAATTTAATTTTTTTTCAACATAGTTTAATCTGTAAAACATGAAATGGTATAAAAAAAATTGATAAATCCCATAATCCGCAAATGTTGAATATCATGGTAGAAAGGCATTCTGAGTGTATTTCACCCGCCTATTCGAGGTATTAAATGGTAGGTCACTTCATTCTCCTATATCTAATTGGTTTTTGAAATATTTTGTATGAATTTTTCACAGACGAAAAGAAAAAAGTTCAAAGATAGAAACATGTGAATTTTGTCCCAAAAGTTTAGGATTTTCAGTAAGAGCAGGTAGAGGTGACGATAATGTGTACCCTCCATTCTTTCAAACTTGGACCCACACTTATACGTTCACCAATCACCATAAACAAGGACCAAACATCAAATTTTTATGAAAATGGGTATCGATGGTTCTTCTTACTGTGTAAATTTCATCAAATTTCATGAAGATATTAAGGTTTAAAAGGGAAAAAAATAAAAAAAGTTTTAAAAATTAACGATTATATGTGCCTGACCAGCATACTCGCGTAAGGCGTAATCATTGATCATACCCGAGAGGTCGGCTTTTTCCATGATTTGCATCAGTTTGTCTTCTGAAACACTGCGGCCCATTGCTCTAACGATAGGTTTTAATTCTTGTATGGAAATCTGACCATCGCTGTCTTTATCAAACAGTGAAAAGGCATCAATCAAATCTGTGGGAAGAAGGACAAATGGATAAATCATAAGCTACATACAATGATTTTTACCTTTTTTGATGGAATTTCAACAGGGATGGCCTACCATTTGCTGTTATAAATAATATTTACCTTATGGTAGTTTTGCACTTATATACGATTCCATACAATTGAGCAAAGTCATGGAGCCCCACGCTTTATTACATTCCATTACGATTACCACGATGAGCTATCGCGCTTTGTCGCGCTAAATCACGTTTCCCCACGTTCGTAAACTTCGAACCCGATTTTAACGAATTTACACCATACTCTCTCATGTTATCTACTATTGTCTCCGTCTGTTTGTTTTCTTTCCGCGTGAGAAAGTTCTGTTATGTATTTTTCCAAAGCCTTTTGATTGTGGTTTTTGGAATCTGGACCAAGCATTATAAACTAAGCGCCGTCGGCTTTTTTAAGAAATTAAATTTCTGCATTTGCTTTAGAGAGTGCGTGGCTCCAAATTTCTGGTAGGGTCGATTCAGTAGCATATCTAAGAAGGAAGGGAGGGGATATATAAATATAATCTATGTTCAAAATAACAAACGATGGTGCTGAGATGTTTATAAAGGCATATACATGTATGAAGTTTCAATTGTATAGCTGCATGAGCTGCGAAAAAAGTCCGGAAAACTGTAAAATTGTTGAATATTCTATGTTCAAGGGCCATAGCTCTTTTGAAATAAGTCAATTTTGCCGAGATTGAAAGTGGCTATTACGCCGCTTAAAATTAAGTCATGTGTCCACTTTCAATCCAATTCCTTAAAAGACTACAGAGAAAAGTCCGGAAAACATGACCTCGGACTGATTGACGGACGGAAACACGGACTTGCGGACAGCGCCATGATATAATACGTCCCGTCTTAAGACCGGCCTCTGATTAAAAAAAAACTTAACTTCTTATACACAAATATTTTCTGACGTGATAGCTATCGTAAACTAAGAAAGAAGAAGAATCCAATCATTATAAAATAACAAAATATGTAAAATAATAATAAAAGGCAGATAATTCGAAAGCATCTCCTCAAATGGAAAGAACAGTCAACAGGGGATGCTTACTCCTCCCGGGCACCTGGTCCCACCTCTAGCTTGCTAGGGGTCTGTCGATGCTTTTAAAATTTTGTGCTCTATTGTGAGTGCTTTTGAGATTATCATCAGGATCTTCTATTAAGAATATAGTCTTTTTATTAGTTCTGACAGATACTTCTTTGATTATTATTCTGAAAGATAAAAGGAATAAAAACAAAACAAGAGATGGCGATTTTGAAACGGAGAAAACAAAAGCTCGTATTTCTTTTTATGATCGTGTTTATCATAAGAAAAATATTATTTTTTTCATTATATTAGTTATTATTTATTGCTTTCAACTTGATATAGAAAAAATAACAACACTTCTTAAGACATCTCTCTAGATCATCCTGATGCTTTCGGTTTGTCGATACATGCTTCGAAGACATGAATACATGAAGAAGAAGTTTGTCATAGGAGGGTACCCCCCGTGACCTACTATTGGCTGTGGTGGCGCCACCTGTTGACGGATCCGGACGAAAAACAACAACACTTATAGGGGACCATGAGTACTTCATACCTACCAAGTTTCATCAAAATCCCTTCAGTCATTCTGGAGAAGAAGTTTAAAATGTGAAAAGTTTACGACGACGACGGACGACGACGGACGACGGACGACGACGACGACGACGGACGACGGACGACAGACGCAACACTATGACAATAGCTCACTTGAGCCGTTGGCTCAGGTGAGCTAAAAAAAGGCAGAATAAACCGAAAAAAATTACTGTCGATCGTGGGAATTCATCATCTTTCATTTGAAATCATATTATTACTCATAGTAGACGAACGCTTGACTTATCTGTATTATTTTCATATTTATGACCTCGATTTTTATGCTAGAGGGTACTCAAAACATGATCATAATTCAAATGTAAAACTAGAAATAAATCAACTAGAAACTCTAGTAACTTTCTGACAAAGATGATTGACTTCTAAATCTAAAAAGCAAATGTTGTTTTACAATCACAATCACTCACCCTCTGCTTCTGATGGTGTAATACCTTCATTACTGAATGCCTGTGATATAGAAAATGAGACGTAAAAACAAGAAATTAGTAAATGAAAGTAACACACAAACCCTCTAGTCAGATCACACCAAAATTACAGTTATAGGCATACAATTTCTTGAAAACTATAAAGCAAAACAGTGAAAGGGAGGCGAGCCCTTACATAGACAAATATGGACAATGACCATATCCCTATACACAGAAGGCATATTAAATCAATATAAAACAGAAACCAACGCAAACAAACAAAACTCTCAACCACATGAAAAGAAGGGAACTCCCTACCAACATAGGATTTAGACTAGGTGCCCAGGAAGAGTCAGCATATCCTGCTTGCATGCAACCCTGTCGCTTCAATTCGGCAAACATATCACATCCGGTTACTTCCATTTCAGATGATAAAAGTATATTCTGTGGTCGATGGTTCAAATCATTCTGGACAATGGGACAACAAAGTGCATGATGAGTTCCCCGTATCGACCGTGCAACTTCTTCATTGACGAAGTGAGTCGTTCACAAACGTTTCCTTGACTGAGAAGCTTACCTGAAAGACGCCTAGCTCTCAGAACAAAATATGTATATCCATTGAGATATGAACACGCCATAAGCATGCGATGAAGGGAAATGCTACTCAGAAAAGGAAAGTGTGTGATGCTGAAACTTAAGTCGTCACGTATGTCATAGAGTGAAATGTTCATGGAACCATCAGTGACGTAGGACAACATTCTGTCTAAATAGGATCCTAATCATTTGTTTCTGTGGTTTCTTTGACTTCAAGCTCCGATGGATACATTCTGCTTAGGTAATCCGCGAATTATGGATTATCGATGGACAGTACATTGTCTATATATCTTTATAGACTATGATAACTGCAGAACACAATCTCACGAGCGAGAGAAACACGGAAACAATAACAACACACAATAGAAATAATACGGAAGAATCATGGAGTTTCAAAGTATTTCGAGGACACAAATTTTCCACTCACTGACTCAATTAACAAATAAAGTGTTGAGAATAATTACATTATTAACAACTTACCATTGTTTTTCTTACTTTATCTCAAGAAAAACCTCCATTGAAATATTTACGTTGCAGACCCTGTGTCATGTCAGAATAAACACAATACAGGGTACATGGTGCCTTAAAGAATTAGTTAAAGTCCTGTTACGACTAACGATGTTCTAATCCTCCTTTGTATAATTCTCACCTACATCTAAGCCTTAGGTCATTAATTTAAAGTTAATTATAGTGACCAACCAGCTGACACGGGGGATTAAACCGAATCAATGCTTTAATCCGAACGTAAGTCTCTTAATACTACCGTAGACGCCGACGGGACGACGACCTCTTTACACTCCTATTTATAGAAGATTGCCCTTTTATACTTCAGATAAATGTTATTAACAAATGTTCATTAAGTTAATCATTTGAATATGAATTGTGAAACATGATAAGCTTTGGTTAGAAACAGAGCACGTAAATCAAAGATATAAACACAGTAATAAAAATGGCTTTTAAAGAGAGATTTTTTCTTTTATTTTACAATATTTTCGAACTGTCTGTGTAAGATGTAAAAAAAAGAAAGGCTACTTCGAAATGATAAAAACCTTGTAACCAAAAACGTAATCTGTAACATAAATAAGCATCTTTGATTTTTTTTCGGTTTGAAATTGTACTCTGTGGGTATTGCTTATATTGACAATTATGTTCTTACGTTTTCTATGTATTTTAAGTGTTCTAAGTGTTTTAACTGTTCTAAGTGTTTTAGTGTTTTAAGTGTTTTAGTGTCCTATGTGTTTTTAGTGTTTTACGTATTTTAATTATTTTACGTATTTTAGTGCTCCACGTGTTTTAGTGTTCTACGTGTTTTTAAGTTTCTATGTGTTTTTGTGTTCTTCTCGTTTAAGTGTTCTACTTGCTCTAGTGTTCTACGTGTTTTAAGTGTTCTAAGTGTTTTTAGTGTTCTAAGTATTTTAGAGTTATAAGCCTTTCAAGTTTTCCAAGTGTTTTAGTGTTCTAAATGTGTTACAGTAACTGTTCTAAGTGTATTTAGCGTTCTAAATGTTTTAGTGTTATAAGCGTTTTAAGTGTTCTACGTGTTTTAGTGCTCTAAATGTGTTCCTCTTTACACTCCTATTTATATAAGATTGCCCTTTTATACTTCAGATGAATGTTATTAACAAATGTTTATTAAGTTAATCATTTGAATATGAATTGTGAAACTTGATAAGCTTTGGTTAGAAACAGAGCACGTAAATCAAAGATATAAACACAGTAATAAAAATGGCTTTAAAAGAGAGATTTTTTCTTTTATTTTACAATATTTACGAACTGTCTGTGTAAAAAAGAAAGGCTACTTCGAAATGATAAAAACCTTGTAACCAAAAACGTAATCTGTAACATAAATAACCATCTTTGATTTTTTTCGGTTTGAAATTGTACTATGTGGGTATTGCTTATATTAACAATTATGTTCTTACGTTTTCTATGTATTTTTAGAGTTCTAAGTATTTTAGTGTTTTAATTGTTTTAGTGTTTTAATTGTTTTAGTGTACTATGTGTTTTTAGTGTTTTAAGCATTTTTAGTATTTAACGTGTTTTTGTGCTCCACATGTTTTAGTGTTCTACGTGTTTTTAAGTTTCTATTTGTTTTAGTTTCCTAAGCGTTTTAGTGTTCTACTTGCTTTAGTGTTCTACGTGTTTTAAGTGTTCTACGTGTTTTAGTGTTCTAAGTGTTTTAGTGTTATAAGCGTTTTAAGTGTTCTACGTATTTTAGTGCTCTATATGTGTTACTGTTCTAAGTGTTTTAGTGTTCTGAGTATTTAAGAGTTATAAGCGTTTTAAGTGTTCTACGTGTTTTAGTGTTCTAAATGTGTTACTGTTCTAAGTTTTTTAGTGTTCTAAGTGTTTTAGTGTTATTAGCGTTTTAAGTGTTCTACGCATTTTAGTGCTCTATATGTGTTACTGTTCTAAGTGTTTTTAGTGTTCTAAGTATTTTTTCGTGTTCCACGTGTTTTCTGTGTTCTACATGTTTAAGTGTTCTAATTGTTTTTAGTGTTCTAAGTGTTTTGAGGGTCCTGTGTGTTTTTAGTGTTCTAAGTGTTAGTGTTTCTAAGTGCTTTAGTGTTCTACGTGTTTTTAGTGCTCTACGTTTTTTGGAGTTCTAATTGTTTTTAGTGTTTCTAAGTGTTTAAGTGTTCTAAGTGTTTTTAGTGTTCTAAGTGTTTTTAATTTTCTAAGTGTTTTAGTGTTCTACGTGTAACTAGTGTTCTCCGTTTTTTTAACTGTTCTACGTGTTGAAGTGTTTTCAACAAGACGTTATAGAGTTGGATCACTTCCATATTATTACACTGCTTGGGACCACTTTTTTTGTTTTGTTTTGATAATTATCTTAAGGTTTGGTATACCCCTTAACAGTCGATTCTGAATATTATAATCTTTATCGTCACAAATGTCTTGAAAAATACAAAAAAAACTACTCTCAGATTCTTTTGAAATTCGGTAAAGAAATAAGAAGGATTAAAGGTGGAAAGAATTTCCATCACAAATGCGTCAGTATTATCAAACGCCGTTTGTTCCGATATGATCCTGCTGTCACCAAACGTGCCATTCTCAAGATCTGCAATCTGTCTGTCTGTTTGTCTATAACGGTGACACTATGACTTGTCCTGTCCAAACCTCTTTAGAGAAGACAGGGCCCCGATCACATGTCGAATCTGAATGTCGGTGGGACTCCTCGGCAGTGCACGTTTTTCGTATGCCCTTTGTTTTTATATCAATTTACAAATTCATCTGTGTTGCTTTGGCCCTGTGTTTTGCTGTCTGTTTGTGTGATTATCTCACGCTGATGTGGTAATTATACACAACAGTTTGCGTTCTTCAAGACCTCTGGGTAACCGAAAAAAAGTTGAGCGCAGGTAATCCGAATAGCTACACAATTTTCTACTAGCGCGACAGGCGACAGTCTTAGGTTGGTACCGATTGCCGATTGGTATCTTTAGTTTATGTGTAGTATTTTGTGTTTTAATGTCGTATTTGGTGTTCTTTGTCCATTTCAGTCTTTTGTTGTGTATGTCTTCTCTGTGTTTTCATTTGGGGTGTTTTGTGTTTTGTTGTGTATGTCTTCTCTGTGTTTTCATTTGAGGTGTTTTGTGTTTTGCTGTGGTTGCTGCAACCGGTTATGTTGACGATCCCCTCCTTTCCTTGTTTTTTTTTTTTATTTGACTTAAAAATTCACTGGCAGACAAAACAATAACATCAAGCGTACAAACAACGAAATGTCTCAAACGATCAAAATTTTCAATTTTATCATGTTTATGTAAATATTTTCCCCGATTGAGAGATTTATAAATTACAGTACCTAAGACATGTTAAATGATATGGAAATAATGATTTCATGATTTTCAAGCAAAGAGTCATTCCTAAATGATTGCTTTGATGACATACTTCTAGTGACATACCGGTCGCTATAATTTCATCTCGTCAGATATATTTCATTTCGTCTCACTGTGCCTCTCCCTCTTCGTCTGTAAAAACCACAAAAATATAGATATAACGGAATGATTTTTGCAAATTAAAGGGGACATAGTTTTTCCCATTTCCCCCAACAATATCTTTCTATGGTAATAAATCCGATTGAAGAGTTGCACTGTCATTTAAGGTTATGGTTGTGAATACAGGAACATATCGCACGATACTTGAAACCATCATAAACGGTTAATGATATGACTTTATGAGACTAATCATTGAACATTTTTTCATGTTCACGGACTTCGCACTGCGGACACCGCACTTTGAAGAGACTGTATCAAAAAAAGGAAAAGGTTGATTATATTCCAATGAGCTTAGAATACTTTGTGCGAAGAATTTATTAATTTTCATGTGTGAAATATATAGGTAAAGCTTTCCGATGTACTTTCATCCAATATATGTTCAGATTTTACTTTTTTAATCGCACCTGATTTCTTTTATATGACCCCTCAAGTGCGAAGTCCGGAGCTCGAAGTCCGAAGTACGTCAACTTGAAAAATGTCCAATGAGAATTTGATATTCGAAATACGTGTCTGGTGCAGGAAAAGCGGTTTGAAATTTTCTCCAAGAAGCGTTTCCCGTGACTTGATGTTTGTTAAGTGTAATACTATTAATTACTTCTTTCCAACTCTGTCGACTGAATGAAGCTTTGTTTTCATCAATCTGACATCATATAGATAGTTTTGCTATTTCGGAAACTTGTCATTTCATCGCAAAATGTCATCGACATTAAAGGAGGTTAACATCTTACATTTTGTAGCACCGTCCCTCCAATGCTATTTTGATCATAGAAAAATATCACCAAACATATTGTCATTTATCTGTAATAACGTCATGATGTGACGTCATTTTGACGTTATTGACAAAATATGGCGAAAATTGCTTGGAAATTTGTCTTTTGTAGAAGGATTCAATGTGACCGCATGCATTACGCGGAATATGACAAATTTTGGCGTTTAAAAAGGTCTAAAAGCTATTGATAAACGCTATCATAACAACACATATGCAAGAATGCAATAAAGAATAAACAACAGGCAAGACAATTATAGGATTTTGCGAGATACCATAGAACACATCAAATGACAATTAAAAAAAAGTTGTTTTTAGGAAGAAAAAACCCAGATGTTTCTCCATCCCTCTAAGTACATGTAACTTTGGCCTTTGTCATATGGCTAGGCGATGTGAAAACTGGTCCCACCTCTAGCTTGCTAGGGGTCCGTCGATGTTTAATTTTGTGCTTTATTGTGAGTGCTGTTGAGATTATCGTCAGGATCTTCTTTAACTCATTTGTGTCACACTTATGCCCTTTGCCGTGTGGAGCTCGTAAAAAAGTTCCCCGCGAGGGGTTTGACAGTAAGTGTTTTAAATATACTTCCCTAACATTGTCGCCATAGCACTTTCTATATAGAAATAACGTCAGACAGTACATGAATTTTATATATTTCATTTCCATGCTTCATTAAGATCGACGGCGGGTGCGGCTAGTCAACAGGGGATACTTACTCCTCCTGGGCACCTGGTCCCACCTCTAGCTTGCTAGGGGTCCGTCGATGTTTAATTTTGTGCTTTATTGTGAGTGCTGTTGAGATTATCGTCAGGATCTTCTTTAACTCATTTGAGTCATGAGAAACATCATGCTAAAGTATGAAAGTGATTCATAATACGATATATGAGAAAATGCCAAAACATGATTTGCATAGTAGTACACAATTTCGTTAAAAGCATATTGACTGACCTTAACCTTGACCACATGACCTTGGATATAGGTGATCTGAAACCTTTTGATCACGAGCAACAACAAACTGAAATATTAGACTTTGTATACGCAGTTCAAACAATATAGCCTGAACATGGTTAGCATGGTCTTGAGCAATTTTATGTGAAACATTTAGTGCTGAGAACAACTAAACTTAAATATAAAAAAACAATTGTGAAAACGGTCTAAAAGATATACCACGAAAGTATAAGCATGTACAATTTCATTAAAAATCGCTTAATGACCTTGAACTTGGTCACATGAACATTGATCAAGGTGGTGTGAAACCTTTGGATCATAAACAACAGCATACTATATTAGGATAGTGATATGTTAAAGGGTTCAAGATATATAACCTGGACACGATAGTATATACTGTTTTTATATGGCATAGCCACGGTGAGGACGTAGGTGGATGATGCATGTCTATATATAGACAGAAATATATCACGTAAAAAAGATAAATCAGATAAGTGAATATGTAAAGAGATAGGAGAATGGATAGATAGATCAATAGATATAGATAATATCTATATATATATAAGTGAATGAAGGAGAAAAAAGAAAGAAAAAGGGCGAAGCGAAAAGATGAAATATATATAAATTTGCTAGAAGCAAAGATTAATAAATTGGAACTTTTACCTTTAAATTCATGTGGGAGGGGTTGATTTTATGTACTTATAGCCGTTCTTTCGGCTTCACATTTAATCTTCTGTATTTATATTTTACAGATATGTAATTGCTTTCCTTCACTGGCAAACTGATAAAAAATAGAAGCAAATACAAGAAAAATAAGTCAAAAACAACTGTATAATTTGCTAAAATTGTGAAATGGTTTCAGTTAGTTAAGGAAAGAAAAAATATAAATTGATAATAACATTATACGCACGAACACTAATAGTCCGCGTAACGACGTTAATCGATATACTCTATAGATGATGACGTGACATTCTGACGTTGCATAATAACTTCACATCGTAGAAGCCGTAATTCGTCAAATATGGCACTATGATTAGACGGCTTCAATTCCCGTATATCTGTCTGGTTTCAAGTAAGTCAAATATGAGTTTATCTATAACATTCGTAATGCAGCTAACAAAGGTTTGATAATAGTCATTCATACATGTAGACCAGAGGAATTCCGAATTTCTATTGTATTGTATTGGATGGTTGAATAAACCCAGACTACGGTGAAACCGCACGGCTGAGTTTGTAAATGATACAGAATTTGTACAGAAGTAGCATTTGAAACAGTATATTTTTTCCTATCTATCTTGATCTTCAAGAGGATTATGCCCGCACCTCTAATACGGAAGTGTTCTTGACATTCTTGAAGAAATTCAAACCAATTTTAATGCAACACACAAGTGTTTCGCATATTTAAAAATCGTCATTTCTGATGCTTCAATCCAAAATAATTTTCAGACACTGTCAAAACTCATTTCTTCTCCTGCTTATGGTGTTTTTGTTTCTCAACTGATACGGTACGCCAGGTCATGTTCCAAATATGAAGATTTCATCATTAGAGCCAGACGGCTTGCAAGTAATCTACTTCTTCAGGGTTATGTTACACAACGGCTGAAATCATCACTGAGGAAGTTCTTCGGTCGCTACGGTGATGTAATAAAACATACGAGATCCCCCTTTCCAGAATGATCAGTGACATTCTATATTGTGATTGAATGGCTGTCGTCATCACGAAACAAGACATACTTACCTGATATGTACATCATAATGTACATCTAGACAATCACCGAATTTGACAGGTTTCCATAGAGCTGTTGCGACGGGTGTTGCATGCAATCAGGAGACGCTGACTCTCCCCGGGCACCTGGTCTCACTTCAATTTTTTTTTTCATTCCGGGGTTTGCAACCGTTCCTGTGGAAAATCTAATAATTTTGCCTTACATCACTGATGAGAATTTGATATTCGAAACACGTGTCTGGTGCAGGAAAAGTTGGTTTGGAATGTTCTTCATAAAGGTATAGAGTTCGAACACGTCCGTGTTGCCTTCTCGACTATGAGACTGAATAACTGATTTTTTTCGATAAAATGAAAAGTTACTGAAATAGCCAAATAATATGTATGATATCAAATTGAAAAAGGGCCAAAACAAAGATTCGTTCAGGCGGCAGAGCTGTAATGTACTAATTGACCTTAACCTTGATCATGTCACATTGACAACTAAACCGATGTCATCTAAACTCATTATATGACGTTTTGATCGGGAGCGGAAAACTTACATGTGTACATATAACTAAAAGGGTTTCTTTTCCTCAACAGACTGCAATATTCTGTCTATTCACAATCCTGCCTTTGAAGTATATAAGAATAAAATTTATCCACAAGATTAACACTTACAAGACAAACGTTACAAACACAGAAATACCATTTATGGACATGAATATTTAAACTGTAAACGAGAAGATTCATACAAGCGTATATTACATGAGATGATTTTTGACAAAGTTAATCTACACTGGCTTCGTGGTGATGTTCCAAGACTACTGTCATACAGCAACATATCACAGCTCATCCGGAACGCATTTACTAATATTATCTATTTTCACAGAAGACATTTACAAATTACCCAGAAACTTTTAGGTCAAGGATTCCGCTTATATAAACTAGTTTAGACTTCCTTGAAATTTTACAAAAATTACAATCAGCTTCTTTTAAAATTCTGATCAATACAAATGGGTTAAAGAAGATGCTGACGATAATCTCACCAGCACTCACAATAGAGCACCAAATTGAGCATCGACGGACCCCTAGCAAGCTAGAGGTGGGACCAGGTACCCGGGAGAAATAAGCATCCCCTGTTGGCTAGCCGCACCCACCGTCGATGATCATGCACGAAAATGAAAACATGTAAAAAACATGAACTGCACTGTCTGATCAATACAAGCAACAGAGTATATTACTTTGTGTATTACACAGCCTGTCTGAGGTGCTGTATCGAAAGTGTTATGGTGACCATTTCAGGGAAACACATTCAAAACACTTACTGTCCAACCCCTCGCGGGGATCTTTTTCACGAGCTCCACACGGCAAAGGGCATAAGTGTGACACAAATGAGTTAAAGAAGATCAAGATGATAATCTCAATAGCACTCAAAAAAGAGCAGAAAATTGAGTATCGACGGATGAACTTGAGCATCAACGGACGCATCTAAAAGACTCCAAAGAAACACAAAGGACTACACATAAACCAACGAGACCAAAGGGCAACCGTCGCCGACTTCAGACAATGGCCGTCCAAAGTCGGCAACCGCAATTACAAAATCGTTAATCGAAAAATCATATAACCAAGGGCATACAAAACCAGGGTAAAAGCATACATGTAACCAAAGCAAATGAAACAGAAGTAAAAAAAAGTATACCATATGAATTAAGAGAAGTGAGCTCCCTGCGAAGAAGTGAGATATATATAAGGTGCCCAGGAAGAGTGAGCTTGCATGCAACACCCGCCACTTCAATTCGGTAGAAAGGTCACAATCGGCAACTCCCACGAAGGAAGACAAGCTTATAAGTTGGTATGTCACGACACAACAGGTATATGTCAGAATATCATTTATGACTATGGACAAGGGGACGTCGTAGTGTGCTACCATTTCCCCATATCGACCAAAGAACTTCCTCAGTGACGACGTTAGTCTGTCACAAATGTATTCTTGACTGAGGAGATTAACAAAAAGCCATCTATCTATCAGAACAAAATCTGAGTACATGGAGCTTGCCCGAGCATAAGACCATATGCTGTTAACGACGGTATGTGCTCCCCAGAAAATGAAAATTTGTGATATTGAAATTGAAGTCGTCACGTTTGTCATTGAAGAACATACAAACAGACAGCAAGACACAGGGGCCCACGAAACCGACAGATGGAATTGTAATTGGATATAAAAAACAGAAGACATACGAAATACAGTCCGTGATCTGGCGGCTGTAGTGAGCTCATGCATGTGGACACCAAAGGTGTCTGGCTGAGATTTAGAAAGGACAGGTGATCGCGGCCCTGTCTTCTCTAAAGAGGTTTGACAGGGTCCGTCATGGAGTCCTCTCGTCACAGTCAGTCAAAGTGCACTTCTTAAGAATACGCTGGTACAAGGCGGTAGATTGATCCAGTACCAAGCCAAGTGTCCGTCTGATGATAAAAGGATTATATCCACGGTATAAAGGTGCTTGATGATTCTAACACATTTTCGATGGTAATTCTGTCTACCCTTGATCTCTCTTATTTTGTTAATTATGTCACCATAAAAAGCAGGTTGTGAAATACCCAAAGTAATATACCCTGTTGCCTGTATAGCTGTATCTTCATTGTTTGTAATTCTATGGTTTATATTACCTGGTAAAAAGTAAACGTTTCTGTTGACGAAGTGAAAATAATCACTGCCCGGTCTGGCCAATTTGCTACGGTTATAGCCTACGTGAACCTTAGATTAAGATCAGATGTGTCCAGGAAGAAAATGCATCACCTGTTGTGTTGATATATCAACTAAATGAAAGGAGGGGATCCCCAACAACACGTAGATGCAGCACCAACAGCAACCTCCCAAAACACCCACTATAAAACACAAAGAAGACACGCTCAGAAAGAGATGCAGTGGTACAAGGAACGTCAAATCACAGAAAAACATAAAACACAAATGACTACACATAAACCAACGAGACCAAATGGGCAAACGGTGCCGACTTAGGACGGCCAATTGGACGGCCATTTAAATAGTGAATTTAAATGCTACTGAATTTGAAGACGTTTAATATTCAGATATTTTAAAGACTTTAATTTCAAAACAGTGATTAGTCTGCACCGCTTGCCCTCTGGTCTCCTATAAGTATTTTGTGTTTGATGCTTTGATGACGTGTTTGCTGTTCCTTCCTCATTTTGCGTCTCTTGCTGTGTATAGCTACTCTGTATTTTTTATTGGGAAGCGTTTGCTGTGGGTGCTGCAGTCGAATCGTGTGAAGATCCCCTCCTTTCTTTTCATGTTTTTTTATCTTTAACTAATCCGTACCATTTCTACAATGAAATCTTGGACCAAGACGTGGAGACATAAAAACAAATGGAGATCGAAAATTGACTATCATAATTTTATAAATGATCTTTTGAATAAGCTCCTAGGTGAAAAATTACAGTAACATGCGGGTGAAATGGTTATTTTATACAATATGCAGGACAATACTGGAACAAAAATCGCAAATCGCAGAGTTTAAATGATTCCGACAGAAAAAAAAAATATCTAGAGCAACGGACAAGATTTCATTGACCCAAAAATGGCTTCCTTCAGCACTGCAATTCATGGACAATTGAAAAAAATAAGGAATAATTGAAATGAAGAGTTTGCACCTAGCATTTCAAAGGAGACATTTTAAAGATCCATGAGTTTGCATCTAGCATTTCAAATGAGGCATTTTAAAGATCCAATCATGGAAGACTACATTGATATTGGAAAATAGATATTTTGATGCCATCTACTGTTTGTCATAACTTTTTACTAGAACTTCAAACGAATACAAGATCAAAGATGAAAAGAAAGCTTTTACAAGATAAGTCTATTATTGGTATATTGATATTATACCTACTATTTTTCTTCTTGGATTCTCCAGAATTTGATTCTTTAATGAGATAAAATGCAGATTAAAATCCTTTATGCATTTGAGATTTAATGATACAGAGTCATTTACGTTTCTATTACAATCTTGTCGCGTTTGCATGGTTTGTCGTTGAGTCTTGTTTGAAGTATTAAAAAAAACCAAAAATGTATCAATAAGGTCATTTAAGGGAAGGTATCCGAAAGAACCCCACCGGAAAACTAAAGAACAAAAATGACGTCATAATAGAAAAGGGCAACATTGGAGCGTTTTTCGCAAGAAATGAAATCAAAATTTTAAAAACATAAACGTTGACGTGATTTTAAGGGGTATGGACAAAAGTTTACCGAAGCATGCTTGAAGATATGCCGTGCTGCAGAATTAAGAGTCCAATATTAGCCATTTTAATACTTAGTTTTCTGTACCTCAACATCTTCATTTTATCGTCTTTCTGAGCAAAAACTGCAGACGACCATTCGAACTTAGTGCACCGAACTGCGCAGCTACAGCTCTGCAGGATTCATGATTAGTACTAAAACCTACCTTAAACGTCATTATGATAATATGTCTAAAAACATTTGTCCTCTAATTTTGATAAAACTTTTTCTCAAAATGCCAGCTATATTCATTTTACACACGTGGGGCATGTGGCCATATCAACATAGAGAGGAATCCAGAGGCGATCCTCGGAATGTTGCACATTTCTAATTTGTTACCAATAATTCACAAGTCTATCCCACTTTTCTACAATATATCATGTAAATAATTAATAAAATGAATCACAAACGGTCCAAATTCTAGTGATTCACGCAAGTATGTTAAGAATCTTTTATTTTTTCTTTCTACGTTGGGGCGGATCGGCACGTGAAAATGGTTATCTGTAAAATTCGTGTTCGTAAGAATCATGTATTGTGTAAACATTAGATTCTTAAGATATTGAGATCTTGAACTCAAAGTTGAAGGACAAATGGTTGTTAGACATACATGTGTAATCAATGTCATGTTTAAGGTATATAAACATTCTTTTATAATTATACATGTTATATTCATTCTTTTATAATTATACATGTTATATTCATTAATTCTTCTGAGGTGCAGCTGTAGAGTTCGGTGCATTCATTTAAAAGTGTTCAAGTGTTAAAATATGAGTGTAATTTTAAGTAAAAAAATGGGAAAGTATAGCTATTGAGGTAAAGATTACTTTGGGTGAAAATAATTAAAGAGAGAGTCTTTACTCGGTGTAAGGCAGTATTTTCAATAATGCACTTCATAAAATCCAATATGGCGAATGACATTTTGTCTATACCCCTTAAATCTCGTATGATAAGATAATCTAACTGATTTTTAATGGTTATATGAACTAGACTGGATGGTCACATGGATCTAAACTGATGATTGATGGTTGATTGTCACATGAACACCTTACTCTGTGACAAACTTGACGACTTCAATTTCAACATCACAAACTTTCCTTTTCTGAGTAGCAACATCCCTTGGTCTCGTCGATTTATGTGTAGTCTTTTGTTTTTGAAGTTTACATGTCGTGTGTCTCTGTTACGTCTCGTGATGTACTCGTCTTTTGTGTTTTTGCATCGGGTATTTTGGTATTTTGCTGTTGATGATGCAACGGGGTCTTTTTGGAGATCTCCTCCCTTCTTTCATCGCCTGCTTATGGCGTATTCACATCTCAGTTGATGCAAGAGCAAGTACCAAATATACAGATTTTATTCTAAGAGCTACATTATTAGGAGTCTTTCAGATATGCTTCTCAGTCAGGGATACGTTTGTGACCGACTACCATCGTCACTGAGGAAGTTCTACGGGCGATATGGGGAACTCGTCATACTTTATGATTTCCCACTCTCCAGAAAGGTAGATGATATTCTGTCATAGAAATTTGTACCGTCAAACCAAAGATTTTACTTTATATCTTTCAAAATTGAAGTAACCGGATGTGACAATTCTTCAGATTTTAAGCGACGGGTGCTGCATGCAAGCAGGAGATGCTGACTCTTCCTGGGCACCTGGTCTCACTCGAATATCGGGAGTTTGCATCTTTTCATGTGGTGGAGGTTTTTGTTTGTTTGCTTTGGTTCCTGTTTTATCCATATTTTGTATGCCTTCTGTTTATGATTTTATGAATTCTCGATTTTGTGCTGTATACGTATATAGGGATATGGTCATAATCTATATTTGTCCTTTCTAGTGTAATAATGCATCTATTAAATATTGATCTACTCACTGCGGGGGTTTCACTAGAGGTCCGTCGGGGTTTTAAAAATCACACAAACCGTTTCAAAAATACATGTACCGCATGAAATAGATTAAGATAATCTATACGATGTGCATGTGTCATGGGCTGTCAATCTTGTCTTACGTGTATTACAGATCAATTAATGATTTATGTACAGGTTGTATAAGAGACCAGGAAAGCACTACATTTTTATGCACGAGACTTTAAAAAGGAGTGCCACTTACTCCATCAAGGTATGGTATTTTGCCGTATAAAATTTGTGATAGGAGCGTGAAAAAGTGGGAGGGGGTGAAACAAAATTAGAATGACATACACCTCTGACAAGTTTCTTGCAATCTGATTGGTCGAGATAAACTGAATATGATGTTGTATAATGTTACTGACAGGACAGTATGATGTTGACCTCACTGAGATGCATTAAAATCTTTTAACGTAACTTACACAAAAATGCCAAGGGCGGGATAAGTTTGTTATGCAGTGCTTTACAGGGGGATACTAATAGGTACATGTATACAGTGTCTTACAGGAAGGAAAGAAATATGATGGTATCGAATTTGAAGACGTTTAACATTTGTACCATTTGGTGAAAGGAAGGAATCTCCTGGTGACCAGCAGTCCCAAATGGCACATGTAGCCAAATTTCATCAACTTGATCGTTTCTTAAACGCATTCGAAAATTTCTGTAATCAACATTTCTTGAAAGTTCTCAAACATGCTGTAGCACCATTTTCTACCACTCCTGATTCGTTTTTCGATACATTTTTGGACATAATAACTTTAAAATTTTTTTGTAATATATCATTGTTTAGATTGAGGATCACTGACGAGGGTTTCGTGTCCGAAACGTGCATGTCTTGTCAATGTTGCAAATTTATCTGTTCCTTAATGATGCTATTAAATATGAAGTGTTGAACAAGTATTGGGTCGATGATAAAAAAGTTGTAATGGGCGACGCAAAGCCGAGCCCAACATAACTTTTTTCGTTTTTTTGTTTCCCCTGTAAAAAGAAGGGAGGAGATCTCCAACAAGACCCCGTTGCAGCATCAACAGTAAAACACCAAAACACCCGATGCAAACATCAAACACAAAAGACTACACATAAACCGACGAGACCAATGGGTAACCGGTGCCGACTTTGGACGGCCATCTGTCACGCAAGTACATGTAGCAAATGGTGTGGTTATCCTGAATTACGTGCGCACAACCCTCTCACTTCTCCAATTACCCAGAGGTCTCGAAGAACGTACAATCGTGGTGTAAAACAACCTCCTCACTGTAAGATGACATCACACAAACAAGACCGCAAAACGCAGAGGCCCCAGAGACACAGATGAATATGTAAAACACTGTATAATGAATTTATCCAGCCTATGGATTTTTGTTTGTGAATGTTATGTCAACAGATTTTAATGCTTCTCACCGACGTCAACAGTGAAAAGCGTCTCAGTAGAAGCAAGATATTAAAATTAAATCCTTTCAGTGGCAGAATACATCATAAAAAACGGTTCACGTCGACCGATCAGATTGTAAGAAATTATATATGTAAGAAGTTGTATTACAGATCGTACTTTTTCATGAATGGTTAATGAGTATAAGAGTAAAATTTAGGCTTATTTGAAGAGATTATACGATAACCTCAACAAAGTTTTACAATGGTCAGAAAGAAATTAAATCAGAAATAAAATAAAGCCTGTGTATGTAAAATACGAATGCCCCTGTGGCATCTTTGTTAGCACAGACACCCATTTCTGTTAAGTATATGAAAGGTCAGGGTCACTGGGTTAAACATTTTTGTTATCAATGGAAATATCTTTTGATAAGGAATACACATGTGAAATATCAAAGCCCTGTCACTAACCATTCAAAAATTATGCCCATTTTAAAGATTTTGAAAAGTAGGTTACAGGTGACAAATATTGATAATGACCATATCCTTGTATACAGCACAAAATCGATAATTCAGAATATCAGAAACCGAAGGCATACAACATCAGGATAAAACAGGAACAAAAGCAAACAAACAAAAACCTCCGCCATATGTAAAGAAGCGAACTCCCGATATGGGAGTGAGACCAGGTGCCCAGGATAAGGTTAAGGTCAAGCTTAAGGTCACGAGATAAAAATTGTTTGTATCAATGGAAAGGTCTTGCCACAATGTTAACGCATGTGAAATATGATAGCTCTATCACCTTCCTTTCAGAAGTTATGCTCAATGATAAAGTATTTCGGATAAACAGACGGACAGGCCAAGAACCATATGTCCCTAAATCTTTGATTCCGGGGACATGAAAAGGTCAAGCATTTTTCGACTTCAAGCTCTACGTCTAGACAGAATGTATTTAATTTGTGATGGCTTCAAATGCGATCTATACAAGTCCCTTACACGAAAATGTGTCTTATGTTGCCCAGAAACCTATTCGTTGCACTGTTATAAATTTAGTAAATCATTGTGCGGGGCTTGCTTTCAGTGCATTTTCTGTATGGAAGCCCGTTAGTGCCAAATATGAAACAATTAAAAAGTAGAACATGCGAAATATATTTAGGAAAATGTGAAATGAATTAAGAAAAACGAGAGAAAAAAAAATAGGAAAAGAAGAAATATATTTAGACAAACGAGAAAAATATCTAGGAAAATGAAACATATATTTAGGAAAATGAGAAATAAATATATAAACGAAAATGTAAAATATATTTTCAGAAAGTAGAAATATTAAGATAAGGGGTCGGACATGGTGAAAGGGAATGGGATGAAGGGGAAAGGAGGATGGATAGGGAAGGGAAGAGGCAGGAAGGCAGGAGAGAGGGTGGGAGGAGGGGGGTGGAAGGGGTCGGATGGTTGCCTGAAGAAAAGGGGCTAATTATCCTATATCATGCATCTTGCCAGTGTACATTAGGATTTATTTCCTTTGTAAAAACAGCGGGAGTTACGGGAAAGTGGTAGAAGTAAGGAATTCTTAATCTCTTGATGAATAGATGCTGTAACTCATTAATATTCAGTAGTGGCAAAGGTCAAGCTTTATTTTTTGTGGCTTTCCTGTTTCTATATTTCCACTGTCTGTAAATATTTTTCTCAACTTTCCTTATTCTATTTATTTCTTATTTCCTGGATATAGTTCTCTTTTTTCATAAATATATTTCTCTTTTTTTTTCATAAATATATTTCTCATTTTTTCTTAAACATTTTTCGCGTTTTCTCAAATATATTCTCATTTTCTTAATTCATTATTATTATTTTTTGTTGCTTTTTCCTAAATATATTTCGCATTTGTTGGGGTTTTTTTTTCATATTTGGCACTAACGGCCTTTCGCAGTTCTGATCTTTACTGGCATAAATTAAAGGTAATTTATCAACTTCACAAAGACTAATGATACGGAAGTGTTCCAACTCTATACCTTCTTTAAGGCATTTTAAAACCAATTTTCATGACCAGACACGTGTTTCGGATCTTAAATCCTCATCAGTTATGCTTCCAGCCGAAGTGCTTTTCATAAATCGCCAAAATTCATTTCTGTAGCGCCCTCTGATTTCACTTAAAGAATTTGAATTTCTGCTTAACTTTACATAGAGAGTGCGTGGCTTCAAATTTCCTGTAGGATCGATTCAGTAGCATATCCAAATATAATTAATGCACGCATGTTATACTAGTTTTAACATATATTAGAACTAATATATGTTAAAACCAGTGCAACATAAACCCGACCACCTGTCCTCTCTGAATTTCAGTCGGACTCCTCGGGTGATAACATACATGAGCTCGCTACAGCCGGCAGAGCACGGACTGTATTACGCACTCCTCTTTTTATATCCATTTACATATTCATTTGTGTTGCTTGGACTCCTGTGTTTTACTTCCGTGTTTTTGTGTGGTCATCTAACAGTGAGGAGGTTGTTTTACACCATAATTGTGCGTTCTTCAAGACCTCTGGTGAATCGGAATAGTGGGAGGGTTGTGCGCACGTAATCCAGGATTAGCACACCGTCTGATATCTACGTGGCATATGGCACCGGTTGCCCATTGGTCTCGTTGGTTTATATGTGGTCTTTTGTGTTTCATGTTTCTGTGGTGTGAGTTGGTGTTCCTTGTCCCTTTTGCGTCTCCTTCTGTGGGTGTCTGTTCGGTGTTTATTGCATTGGGTGTTTTGGGGTTTTGCTGTGGGTGCATCAACCTAGTGTTGTTGGAGATCCCCTCCTTTCATTTATATCTACACTTATTTCGTGTTGCCGTGTTGCGTTGGTAACACACTTCCCCGTGACCCGATGTTTGAAGTGTTTTAATTCTGCTTCGCTCTCTAACTTGACTATGTTGTAGTGTCTTCCATGCAGAATCTCTACTCACCCGCCTTTGATCATTTCATTATGGCCTTTTAAGGTCGCCTCGTATTTAACTTACTCCTTTTAGATTACCCTCTATCACGACAGTAACTTTCCCATCATTGACTTTTAGCAGTAGGAAGCTTTTTTCCTCACCCAGGGTACTTCTTTCATCTCTTAAATTTAAATCCTGTCGACATATTACACCTACTTCTCCATCTTCAGGCTCTACATTTAACAAAAAAACATGAAGGGTTCTCAACGATTTCTACGTGCCATAGGAAAAGATGCGGTGTGTGTTCGCTCATCGATTGCAATTCCACAATTAAATCTAGTGTTAACGCACAGACCTTTAAAATCAAGATTGGAAATTAAAAAACGCTGACTACAAGCTGAACTTGCCTGGATTATGAAACTCCAAACTGCGTACCCCCATGGTTTAAACGATCAAATTTATGGTCAAGGAAACATTTCCTCGACGTCAACTAATATTAATGTATTTTCAATCCGCCCAAACACTAAACGGAAGCATAGGTCTCACGGAAGACGATGAAACCGAAAACTAAGAATAAGATCTAGATTACACCTTACACTCAACGATTTTCTGATCATTGCCCGCAACGGCGGCAGACATGAATTGCTTTATGCTCTCTCATCAGTTCCAGCAGTCCAGCTGAAATCTATCTTGGATGAAGCACTGGTTGCATTCTTAAGAAATACTGATTGATTCAGACTAAATATCATTGATGCATTCGCACAGAATAAACTTTATCCAGTTGCTAAAAACACCCCCCCCCCCTAAAAACGATTAAAAAAAATTCCATTTATTAACAAAGGTTTCGATCTTCTTAACATCTCTAATATTTTTCGGGATCATCGTGTACAAAGTACTATTCCTCAATTTTTTGAGAATTTATTTGTTACAAGTATAAGAAACGTATTAGAAATTCCGTATTTAACTACAATAAAGTAACATCAGATCCTAAAATACTCTAATCAAGTCCTGCTTCTTGAGATTATATGCAACGTCTGAATACCTATATAAACCAGCTGGTTATATTGTTGCAGGTGATTTTTCCATTATCCAGGACAGGCAGCTCCGTGGTCTTTTAAAAAAAAGGACCTAAGTATAGAATCCCATCCAAGATAGGTTTTATTAAATGTCGCGAAGTACTAAAGGAAGCCTTTGATAACTATACCAAACGATGGTGTAAATCGGAAAGAGTCGAAAAGCATTCTCTGAATGACTGGAAAAACCTCATTTTGGACATTACTGACATTCGAATAGACAACTTCCACAAAAATCCTCATCTTTTTGAAAATCCGAGTATTAGATCTGAAAGATATTTCAAATCCAAATTACGTAATTTACATGAAAAATGTGTCTTCGCTCCTGCAGATAAAGCAGCGAACAACACCATAATCATATGAAAACGTTACTATATATAAACTTTAGTTTCGGAACTTTCGTCTACAAATACTTATACAAAAGCAATGATAGTGACCCAACATTGATACAAACATTAATTCTAGCTACTGCTCAACTACATGTTTGATACATGTAATGTTTAGAAATCTTAGACAACCTAGTGTTGTTGAAGATCCCCTCCGGATCCTTTCTTAAATACTTTAATATCAGTTCTAGCATATAACCCAAAACTTGAAAGCTCTTCTGCTACAGTTTTACCGCCTAAATTGTATTGTCAACCCTCAAAAATAGAACTGTTGTGTGAAACCGTACGTTTTCGCAAAAGAACAATACAAAAAAGTGATATTTTCTTATGCGCAGATTCATATGTATCCATCGCGCTATTAGTGCCGTAAATTATTTTCGCGAAGAAAAATGACTAAGTCTTGAGTTATACTCAGAGATAAAATATCATTTCAATACTTTAAAGAAGTTCTCTATTCGTGGAGATTTTCATGTATATCACAGTTTATATCAAACTAAATTCCAGCAAGAAATTTCCCCATTATGTAATCTCTTTCAGAGCTGATATAGACCAATTTATATTTTACCACTTTTTTCCAATTTCTCAAAATAGCTGTACACATCGGAAGTACATGTACGTCAGAAGTGTGTAAAGGGAACCATGTTTCATAACGCTATTATATAGATATGTACCTACATGTACATGTAGTGGACACATGTACTAATGTGCTGTTATAAATGCCAAAATAAAGGACATATCAAATGAGAGTATATGAGTGATAAATACGATAAAAGAGCATATAATAAAAAACTCAATATTTATATTAAAACGATAAGGTAAAGATTTATAAGCTGAACTAATGTACATATAACGTACATGTATTGATATAACGTCTTCCAGAATCCGCAAATTCTTCTCAGAAAAGAATTCTAAGGTATAGACAGATTCAAAAAATTCTTAAGGGAATCTATCCTTCCTTTCCCCCGGAAACAAATGGGTGTGGATTGGGAGGGGCGTTAGCCGTCTATATCGAAAAAAATACATACTAGTGAAACAAAGAAAAAATTTGCATTTTTTTGCAAATCCAAGGGGTAATGACGCCCTAACCTTCTGAGATCCACGCTTGTAAATGGTTCTGGTCGGGTAGAGGGTATCCTATTTACAAAATTCTATAATTTCCCCGCATGTGGAGAAATAGCGCCACTTCTCTCTGTCACGTGACGTGCACAACTCCTTAAAATCACCTGCTAGCTTTTTTTCCATTAAAGCTTTGTTTTAATTAATTTCTGCTTTCATATTACTTCAAATGCAATGTACCTGTTACATGTAATTTTTAATAGATTGGAATGGGGACGTAAATTTTGACAGAATTTCGATATTGATAATTATAGACAAGTTACCATATCAAATACTTGTGTATGTATTATTAATTCCGGTTATATAATTTCTAATTGATCTGGGCATCAGGTTGATCACATTCTTTTGGAGTTGAAATATTATTAAATTAGTCTATCTTGATTTCTTGTAATGTTCCTCAGAAATGAAAATTTTTGTCATCATTCTTTCCTTTTTATCCGGATTTAGTACTGAGATACTCAGTTAATGTTAACGAGGAACGCTCCTTACTTTCCGTTTAATTCCGAGAAGATTAGAATTTCATTTTATTCGGTGTACATCATATGAACACTTGCCCCATTGTTGAAGTCATAATCACCTTTTTTTCCCTCAAAACTTTGAGCTGAGCTAGTGAAGAACTTTCCCGGCTAATATTTGCCGACCCATATCATGTAATGTTGTAACCTTCATAACTTTATATTACATCAAAAATAACTTTTAAATAATCTGAAACGGCAAAGAATGTATTGTAAAGTTAATGACGTTTCATCTTTGACCATCTTCCTAATACATTTCGCCCCCCCCCCCCCAAGTCCTATTAGCTGATAAGTATATCGATATCCCATATAGAAGACCAGGAAAGGCGTGGCTTTGGATTTTCATTTTTTTCTTTATTCATGTTAGTATGATCGGGAAGACCCCCCACCCTTTCCGCCTGGATGGATCTGTCAATGAATATGTACAGGTCTTTTAAAACACTGATGTATTATTCATAATCATAAATATACCATATAAACAAAGAGACAAGTGTACTATTTACATTACGTCATCGTGTGAATGTGTAGTACGTGTTACACACTTCTTGACATCACGAATACGTATTTTCAATTTCGGCAAAAATTGAAGATAAGTAACGTGTTTAATCGCTAACTTGTGAATATGGGCTTATAATTTGATGTTTAATGGGTAAACGTATTTTTATGGAACTATCAATGCTTTATAATTTGAGTTTGTTCGAGAAAATAAATATAATAATGAAGGGTTCCAACTATATACCTTCTTGAAGAAAATTTCAAACCAATATTTTCATGCACCAGACACGTGTTTCAAATATTGAATTTTCGTCAGTGATGCTTCCAGCAAAAGTGCTTTTCATAAGCATCCGAAATTGATTTCACTAGCCCTCTAGTGTTAGTTTTAGCATTTAAATTTCTGCATTTACTTTACAGAGAGTGCACGGCTCCAAATTTCCTTTAGAGTCGATTCAGTAGCATCATTATCCAAATAAAATTTATGTTAAAAAAACATTGGAGGGATGGTGCTAAGATGTTAACCTCCTTCAATTTCGACAATACCCACGAGTAGAGAATGTCTTTACGTAAATAGTGTGCCTGTGAGTAATAATGAAAAAAGAACGAAAATGAGAGAACATCGAAATCTATAATTCTGAAATGATGCTAATGAATTTGAAGACGTTTAACATTTGAACTACTTGGTGATTGTCACTGCTGGTTGACCAAGAGTCCCCGAGGGCATATGTAGCCAAGTTCGATCAACGTCGGTTGATCGTCTGTCTTTTCAACGCATTTGAAATTTTCTGTTACATAATTTCTTTAAATTTCTAAAACGTGGGTCCTGTAGCATCATATCCCCCCCCCCATTCTGCTACTTCTTTTGGTACATTTTTGGACATAATAATTTTATACTTTTTGGCCATATTACATTGTTAAGACTTAGGTTCACTGACGAGGGTTAAGTAACCGAGACGTGCATGTCTGGTCCATGCTGTAAATTTATCAGGTCTTGAATAATGCTAATGAATTTGAAGACGTTTAACATTTGAACTACTTGGTGAGTGTTACTGCTGGTGGACCAAGAGTCCCCGAGGGCATATGTAGCCAAGTTCGATCAACGTCGGTTGATCGTCTGTCTTTTCAACGCATTTGAAATTTTCTGTTACAAAATTTCTTTAAATTTCTAAAACGTGGGTCCTGTAGCATCATATCCTACCCATTCTGCTACTTCTTTTGTTACATTTTTGGACATAATAATTTCCATACTTTTTGGCCATATTATATTGCTTAGACTTAGGATCACTGACGAGGGTTAAGTAACCGAAACGTGCATGTATGGTCCATGCTGTAAATTTTTCAGGTCTTAAATGATGCTAATGAATTTGAAGACGTTTAACATTATGTAGCTTGTGGGAAAGAGTAGGAAAAATTGCTTACATTATTTTCACACGTTTTATTACCGACATTAAATTTGTTTGCCTAGAGTCCAAAAATGATGAATCTTGACATATTATCATAAATAACATTAATTTTGGGGTTCGCAACCGTTCCGATGGGAATTCTCGCTATTTGGCCTTGCCTTCTAGACTTTGAAACTGAATAACTGTTAGTTACTTCTTTGATGTTTATCTAAAACATTCATATTCACGAGAAGAAACTCGACTAATAAGCTTATCCATATGAATGATTCTATATCATTTATGATTTTTTGGATGAGAAAGCTCAGATATGAAATAGACCACAGAAAGCATTTATGCTTCGCATCAAATTTAATTCTAATACTAGTTGCAGCGAGTTTCGATTTAACATTAGATCCTGTGGAGATTATTCATTATGATAGTGTTGTCCGATATGTTTCTATGGTGTGACATTGATACTATTTGAAAAGGTTTAACATAATCGTGTGAGAGTCTTCCGCTGTTATTATTTTTTATGACTTCTTCCTCTCTTTGTTTTGTTTTGTACTTTCTCAGTTTTCGATAACCTATTGGAGAAACACCAATGAGTTAAAGAAGATCCTGACTATAATCTCAACAGCACTCACAATAGAGCAACAAATTGAGCATCGACGGACCCCTAGCAAGCTAGATGTGGGACCAGGTGCCCGGGAGGAGAAGCATCCCCTGTTGGCTAGCCGCACCCGCCGTCGATGTTCATGCACGAAAATAAAAACTATGAAATATACATGCATTGCACTGCCTGAGGTTACATCTATATAGAAAGTGATATGGCGATCATGTCAGGGAAAAGATTCAAAACACTAACTGTCAAACCCCATTGCGGGGAACTTTTTACGAGCTCCACACGGTCAAGGACATAAGTGTGACACAAATGAGTTAAAGAAGATCCTGACTATAATCTCAACAGCACTCACAATAGAGCAACAAATTGAGCATCGACGGACCCCTAGAAACCTAGATGTGGGACCAGGTGCCCGGGAGAAGCATCCCCTGTTGGCTAGCCGCACCCGCCGTCGATGTTCATGCACGAAAATAAAAACTATAAAATATACATGCATTTTACTGCCTGAGGTTATATGTATATAGAAAGTGATATGGCGATCATGTCAGGGAAAATATTCAAAACACTTACTGTCAAACCCATCGCGGGGAACTTTTTTACGAGCTCCACACGGCAAAGGGCATAAGTGTGACACAAATGAGTTAAAGAAGATCCTGACTATAATCTCAACAGCACTCACAATAGAGCACCAAACTTAGCATCGACGGACCCCTAGCAAGCTAGAGGTGGGACCAGGTGTCCGGGAGGAGAAGCATCCCCTGTTGGCTAGCCGCACCCGCCGTCGATGCTCATGCACGAAAATAAAAACTATAAAATATACATGCATTGCACTGCCTGAGGTTATATCTATATAGAAAGTGATATGGCGATCATGTCAGGGAAAATATTCAAAACACTTACTGTCAAACCCCATCGCGGGGAACATTTTTATGAGCTCCACACGGCAAAGGGCATAAGTGTGACACAAATGAGTTAAAGAAGATCCTGACTATAATCTCAACAGCACTCACAATAGAGCAACAAATTGAGAATCGACGGACCCCTAGAAAGCTAGAGGTGGGACCAGGTGCCCGGGAGGAGAAGCATCCCCTGTTGGCTAGCCGCACCCGCCGTCGATGTTCATGCACGAAAATAAAAACTAAAAAATATACATACATTGCACTGCTAGAGGTTATATCTATATAGAAAGTGATATGGCGATCATGTCAGGGAAAATATTCAAAACACTTACTGTCAAACCCCTCGCAGGGAATTTTTTACGAGCTCCACACGGCAACTCACACCATAGAAACATTAAACATAAAAGACCACACATAAACCAACTCTAATACTACGTGTATCAATGCAGAATGTATCTCATGTGTTATGAGAATGAATGAGCGGATCTCCAACGAGACTCAATTACATCACCCACAGCAAGTACTTACACAACTGATGCGAAATCACAGAATAGACAAGCACGGCTAGAGACGGAAAAGAGAATTAGGAAATAGAAACATTAAACACAAAAGACTACCATGCACCAACGATACCAATAGGCAACCGGTACCGACTTACATGTAGGAGCGCTAAATGTATCAGTAGTAAATGTGTAGTTATCCGGATAACGTGCGCAACACTCCAATTTTTATCCGTTACTCAGAGGTACCAAAGAATGCACAATTGTAGTGTACGATAACTATATCAATGAATGACAAATATGGATAATGACCATATCCCTGTCTACAGTACAAAATCGATAATTCAAAAAATCAGAAACCGAAGGCATACAAAATCAGGACAAAACAGGAACCAAAGCAAACAAAATCAAAAACCTCCACCATATGAAAAGAAGCGAACTCCCGATATGAGAGTGAGACCAGGTGCCCAGGAAGAGTAAGCATCTCCTGCTTGCATGCAACACCCGTCGCTTCAATTCGGTAGAACTGTCAATTCGGTAGAACCCGTCGCTTCAATTCGGTAGAACTATTTTTGGACCTAAATATCAAAATTGTCAATGGAGAAATTCATACAAGTGTATATGACAAACGAGATGATTTTGGATTCAACATAGTAAATTTTCCCTGGCTTGACGGTGATGTCCCTAGATTACCGTCATACGGTATCTACATTTCACAGCTCATCCGGTATGCTAGAGCATGTACTGATGTTTTGGATTTTCATAATAGAAATCTACAAATTACAAAGAAACTTTTAGGTCAAGGTTTTCGCTTTCATAAACTAGTAAAGACTTTCTGGAAATTTTACAAAAATTATGATCAACTTCTTTTGAAATTCGGACCAATACAAGCAACGGAGTATATTACTTTGGGTATTTCACAACCTGCATTTTATGGTGACATAATTAACAAAATAAGAAGGATCAAAGGTAGACAGCATATGTATCGAAAATGCGTCAGAGTCATCAAACGCCTTTTATACCGTGGATATGATCCTAATGTCACCAGACGGACACTAAGCTTGGTACTTGACCAATATACAGTCTTGTACGAGCGCATTCTTAAGACTTGCACTCTGACTGACTGTGACGACGGGACTCCATGACGGGCCCTGTCCAAACCTCTTTAGAGAAGACAGGGCCCCGACCACCTGTCCTCTCTGAATGTCAGTCGGACTCCTCGGGTGATAACATATATGAGCTCGCTACAGCCGGCAGAGCACGGACTGTATTACGCACGTCCTCTTTTTATATCCATTTACATATTCATCTGTGTTGCTTGGACCCCTGTGTTTTACGGTCTTGTTTGTGTGTGGTCACCTAACAGTGAGGAGGTTGTTTTACACCATAACTGTGCGTTCTTCGAGACCTCTGGGAAATCGGAATAGTGGGAGGGTTGTGCGCACGTAATCCAGGATAACCACACCGTCTGCTATTTACGTGGCAGATGGCCGTCCTAAGTCGGCACCGGTTGCCCATTGGTCTCGTTGGTTTATGTGTAGTCTTTTGTGTTTCATGTTTCTATGTTGTGAGTTGGTGTTCCTTGTCCCTTTTGCGTCTGTGGGTATCTGTTCTGTGTTTTTTGCATGGGTGTTTTGGGATTTTGCTGTGGGTGCTGCAACCTAGTGTTGTTGGAGATCCCCTCCTTTCTTTTATATCTACACTTATTTCGTGTTGCAGTGTGGAGTTGGTAATACAATTCCCCGTGACCCGATGTTTGAAGTGTTTTAATTCCATTTCGTTCTCTAACTTGACTTTGTTGTAGTGTCTTCCATGCAGGATCTCTACTCACCCTTCTTTGATCATCTCACTATGGCATTTTTAAGGTCGCCTCGTATTAAACTTACTCCTTTGAGATTACCCTCTATCACTACAGTAGCTTTCCCATCATCGACTTTTAACAGTAATAAACTTTTTTCCTCACCCAGAGTACTTCTTTCACCTCTTAAATTTAAATCCCGTAGACGTATTACACCTACTTCTCCATCTGCAGGCTCTACATTTAACAACAAACATAGAGGGTTCTCAGCAGTTTCTACGTGCAAAGGGAAAAGATGCGGTATGTGTCCGCTCATCAATTGCAATTCCACAATTAAATCAAGTGTTAACGGGCAGACATTTAAAATTGAGATTGAAAACGACATCGATTGATCGTACCAAGATGTCATTTATGTTATAACATGAAACGCTAGGGGATGTGGCGCCCAATATGTTGGAGAAACAGGTCAGGCCTTAAAATCTCGTTTTAGAAGTCATTCGTATCAGATAAGAAACTCACATCACAAAAAACAAAGAAATTTCCTTTATAATCACTTCGTTAAATACAATCATTCCATTTCGGATATAACTATTACACCGGTTCAGTCTTTTTCTAAACTTAAAAATCTTAGTAAAACGGAAATTAAAAAACGCCGACTACAAGCTGAACTTGCATGGATCACAAAACTCCAAACTGCGTACCCCCTTGGTCTAAACGATCAAATTTATGGACAAGGAAATATTTCCTCGACGTCAACTAATATTAATGTATTTTCAATCCGCCCAAACACTAAACGGAAGCATAGGTCTCACGGAAGACGAAGAAACCGAAAACTCAGAATAAGATCTAGATTACACCGTACCCTCAACGATCTTCTGATCATTGCTCGCAACGGCGGCAGACATGAACTGCTTCATGCTCTCTCATCAATTCCAGCAGTTCAATTGAAATCTATCTTGGATGAAGCACTGGTTGCATTCTTAAGAAATACTGATTGATTCAGACTTAATATCATTGTTGCATTCGCACAGAATAAACTTTATCCAGTTGTTAAAAACATCCCACCTAAAAAACGATTCTTAAAAATTTCATTTATTAACAAAGGATTCGATCTTCTTAACATCTCTAATATTTTTCGGGATCATCGTGTACAAAGTGCTATTCCTCAATATTTTGAAAATTTAGAACCTCCTCTTATTTGTTACAAATATAAGAGACCTATTCGAAATTTCGTTTTTAACTACAACAAAGTTACATCAGATCCTAAAATACTTGAATCATGTCCTGCTTCTTGAGAATGTGCAACATCTGAATATCTATATAAACCAGCTGGTCATATTATTACAGGTGACTTTTCAATTATCCAAGACAGGCAGCTCCGTGGTCTTCTCAAAAAAGGACCTAAGTATAGAATCCCATCCAAGATAGATTTTATTAAATGTCGCGAAGTACTAAAGGAAGCCTTAGATAACTATACCAAACGATGGTGTAAATCGGAAGGAGTCGAATTGCATTCTCTGGATGACTGGAAAAACCTCATTTTGGACATTACTGACATTCGAATAGACAACTTCCACAAAAATCCTCATCTTTTTGAAAATCCAAGTTCTAGATCTGAAAGATATTTTAAATCCAAATTACGTAATTTACATGAAAAATTTGTCTTCGCTCCTGCAGATAAAGCAGCCAACAACACCATAATCATATGAAAACTTTACTATATATCAACTTTAGTTTCGGAACTTTCGTCTACAAATACTTATATCAAAAGCAATGAAAGTGTCCCTAACATTTTGAGCAAACATAGCAGTGAAATTTCTTCATTCAACATCCCTATTTCTAAATTGGATCTTCCTACAATATACTGCATACCAAAACTGCACAAATCTCCTTACAAATTTAGATACATTGCTAATTCTAGCAACTGCTCAACTACAAGTTTGTCTAGACATCTGACGTCAGCCCTCACGGCGGTAAAGGAACACGTTGCAAAATATTGTGAAACTGTTCTTAACAGGAATGATGTAAATTTATTTTGGTCTATAAAAAATTCCGGGGATGTGATTGACAAGATAAAATCTAGAAATTTTCAAGCCAATACGATTGCTTCATACGATTTTTCAAATATGTACACCACGCTTCCTCACGACAAGATCAATGATCAATTGTCCAAACTCATTAAATGGTGCTATAATCGAGAGGGGAAAATTTATATTTGTACATCTGAATCAAAGGGTTTCTTTTCCGCTACAGAATACAAATCATACAAATCATGGACATGTAGCGACCTGTGTAGTGCCTTGTCCTTCCTCTTGGACAACATTTATGTAAGATTTGGTGAGAATCTCTACAAGCAGGTTGTAGGGATTCCTATGGGTACAAATTGTGCGCCTCTTGTTGCAGATTTATTTTTATACACATATGAAAAGGAATTTATTCAAAATCTTCAAAAGCAAAGAAAACATGATGATGTAAAATGCTTCACTGGTACTTCTAGGTACCTGGATGATATTCTTACTATCGATAATCCTGTTTTTGAAAAGTATAAAGATGTTATTTATCCACAAGAATTGACTCTAAACAAGGCAAACTTTACAGACACTGAAACACCATTTTTGGACCTAAATATCAAAATTGTCAATGGAGAAATTCATACAAGTGTATATGACAAACGAGATGATTTTGGATTCAACATAGTAAATTTTCCCTGGCTTGACGGTGATGTCCCTAGATTACCGTCATACGGTATCTACATTTCACAGCTCATCCGGTATGCTAGAGCATGTACTGATGTTTTGGATTTTCATAATAGAAATCTACAAATTACAAAGAAACTTTTAGGTCAAGGTTTTCGCTTTCATAAACTAGTAAAGACTTTCTGGAAATTTTACAAAAATTATGATCAACTTCTTTTGAAATTCGGACCAATACAAGCAACGGAGTATATTACTTTGGGTATTTCACAACCTGCATTTTATGGTGACATAATTAACAAAATAAGAAGGATCAAAGGTAGACAGCATATGTATCGAAAATGCGTCAGAGTCATCAAACGCCTTTTATACCGTGGATATGATCCTAATGTCACCAGACGGACACTAAGCTTGGTACTTGACCAATATACAGTCTTGTACGAGCGCATTCTTAAGACTTGCACTCTGACTGACTGTGACGACGGGACTCCATGACGGGCCCTGTCCAAACCTCTTTAGAGAAGACAGGGCCCCGACCACCTGTCCTCTCTGAATGTCAGTCGGACTCCTCGGGTGATAACATATATGAGCTCGCTACAGCCGGCAGAGCACGGACTGTATTACGCACGTCCTCTTTTTATATCCATTTACATATTCATCTGTGTTGCTTGGACCCCTGTGTTTTACGGTCTTGTTTGTGTGTGGTCACCTAACAGTGAGGAGGTTGTTTTACACCATAACTGTGCGTTCTTCGAGACCTCTGGGAAATCGGAATAGTGGGAGGGTTGTGCGCACGTAATCCAGGATAACCACACCGTCTGCTATTTACGTGGCAGATGGCCGTCCTAAGTCGGCACCGGTTGCCCATTGGTCTCGTTGGTTTATGTGTAGTCTTTTGTGTTTCATGTTTCTATGTTGTGAGTTGGTGTTCCTTGTCCCTTTTGCGTCTGTGGGTATCTGTTCTGTGTTTTTTGCATGGGTGTTTTGGGATTTTGCTGTGGGTGCTGCAACCTAGTGTTGTTGGAGATCCCCTCCTTTCTGTCACATCCGGTTACTTCCATTTTGGAAGATATAGAGTACAATCTTTGGTTGGATGGTTCAAATGGTCTATGACAGAATATCATCCACCATTCTGGATAGTGGGACATCATAGTGTATGACGAATTCCCCATATCGACCGTAGAACTTCCTCAGTGACGATGTTAGTCGGTCACAAACATATCCCTGACTGAGAAGCTTATCTGAAAGACGCCTAGCTCTCAGAACAAAATCCGTATATTTGGTACTTGCTCTGGCATAGCGTATCAACTGAGATATGAACACGCCATAAGCAGGCGATGAAGGGATGTTGCTACTCAGAAAAGGAAAGTTCGTAATGCTGAAATTGAAGTCGTCACGTTTGTCATAGAGTGAGGTGTTCATGTGACCATCAGTGTCGTAGGACAACATTATGTCCAAATAGGATGCTGAATTATTTGTCTCTGAAGATTCTTTGACTTCAAGCTCCGAAGGATAGATACTGCTCAGGTAATCCGCGAATTTTGGATTATTGATGGACAACACATCGTCTATGTATCTGTAAGTGAAGTTGAAGTCAGAAGCTAAGTATCTTTTCCCTTCAGAGACCAACGATTGAATGAATTCAGCTTCGTACGAGTAAAGGAAAATGTCGGCAAGGAGTGGGGCACAATTGGTCCCCATTGGAATTCCGACAATTTGCTGGAAGACCTTGCTGGAAGACCTTGCTGGAAGACCTTGATGAACACAAACGAGACAGCAAAACGAAGGATATATAAATGGGTATAAAAACAAAGGGCGTAAACCTTAGGTGATCTACCGGCTCTAGTGAGTTCATGCATGTTATTACCAGTGGAGTCCGACAATCAGAGGTTTGGTCAGGGCCCTCTGTGAAGCCCCGTCGTTACAGTTAGTCAGAGTACAAGTCTGCGACCCTACAGGAAATTTGGAGCCGCGCGCTCTCTGTAAAGGTAAATGCACAAATATAAATTCAAGCAATAAAACCAGAGGGCGCTATTGAAATGAATTTTAGCGGCGTATGAAAATCACTTTGGCTGGAAGCATCACTGATGTGGATGTAACATCCCTTATACGTGTCTTGTGCATGAAAATTGGTTAGAAATTTTCTTTAAGAATGTATAGAGTTGGAACACTTCCGTATTATTCTTAAGAATGCGCTTGTAGATTGGTCAAGTACTATGTCGAGTGTCCGCTTAGAGACATTAGGATTATACCCACTGTAAAAGAGGCGTTTGATAATTCTATCGCATTTTCGATATTTCTGTCTACCTTTGATCCTTCTTATTTTGCTTATTATGTCACCATTAAATGCAGATAAGAAATTAATTTACACTGTTGCTTTATGCTAGTATTTTGAAAGAATCTGACTGTAAAGTTTGTAAAAATTTCCAGAAAGAAACACCTTGCTGCCAATTTGGATCCAAAACTAAACCGTCACCAGACCGATACCCCTCTTTGAATTTGATACGTCACTGACTTCTGAGTCTTCTTTCTCCGGACAACCGTTATCAGGCAAAGAGTACCACAAGGCTATAAAATGCCCAAGTAATGTTTCAAATGTATTGATGGGGTTGTCTAAAAGACATCCATCCGGTTTCATCAAGACGATGGACGATGCCGACATATCGAGTCTTTTTATTCCATTGCGAACGTTTTTTTAAAAAAAGCAAAATATATAGTTACAGACTTTATGGAGGTGAATAAAGTATCACACTTTCTTACTTTAAAGATATTGTCTGAGGTGACATCGAGTAAATAGTCCAAAATTAATTATTTTTTAAGTGTACTTGATCATTTTTTAAAAAGATATCTTTTTGAAAATACCTGATATGGAGTTTTATAAAACAAATATTTCAAGACTTTTAAGATATTCACTTCATCAAATTCATGTCGAATCATTCTGAACGTAATAATACAAATGAAAATTATTTCAGAGTCCGCCATGGCTCTATGATTAGTGTATAATTCACGGATCTTAAATAACACAGGTTAAGCGGCCATGATGATTTATTCAATAAGCGTCACTGGCGTCAAAGATATTATTCTGGCGCGATTTGATATTTAATGTTAAACGTCTTTAAATTCAATATCATTATTAAGTTATTCAATGGCATGGGTAATGAAGGGAATTATACCAAAACATTGAAATTAGGTGTAGTCTCCATTTACCATCTGTCTGTATCATATGATATTCTATAAACTTTTGTACTAGCCTTTCTGTGGGTATCTGTTCTGTGTTTTTTGCATGGGTGTTTTGGGATTTTGCTGTGGGTGCTGCAACCTAGTGTTGTTGGAGATCTCCTCCTTTCTTTTATAGATATCGAAATAAGAAATATTTCGAAAAGGGTCGTATTCAGAAGTTATTTCCCCTTGATGAGAAACATAAAAAAAAATCAATTGCAAAAAAAAAAAATAATTGGAAAACTTTTTATTTTTCAGCGAAATTAGATGAAATCTATTACCTAGTTTGACCAATCCTAAATCGATGCCCCATCTCTCTGTTGAAAATTTCAAGAAAAAATTACTTTCTCCCGTAGAGTTCATTGTAACCTGCAAGGGCTTAAAACCCTTAAAATAGCAATTTGTTCAATATTCAAATTGGTAAATATTTTCAATTAATTTTTACATCATTACTATGCATTGAATTTAAGTCTCAGGATTCCATAAATGGGTGCCCCAATTTCTTTTCATTACCCATTGAATATCTTAAGAATAGATAAATTTTCAGCATGGACCACAACCAAGAGGTTTCGATTTAGTGTTAATATAGTCGGCATATACACACCAGTATAATGTGACAATTACTACTCACATGTTCAGTCTCAGCCAATGAGATTGGGAATTAAAATACACTACAAATAATGATGATTTTATATCTAGATATAACGAGGAAAAGTAAATTCTATTTCCTAAGTCTAAATTAAAAAAAATTCCTTCCAAAACAACTTCTTTTAGACTACTCATGCATGAAACATACAAAGATGATCCAATGACAAATATGGATAATGACCATATCCCTGCATACAGCACAAAATCGATAATTCAAAAATCAGAAACCGAAGGCATGCAAAATTAGGACAAAACAGGAACCAAAGCAAACAAACAAAAACCTCCACCATATGAAAAGAAGCGAACTCCCGATATGGGAGTGAGACCAGGTGCCCAGGAAGAGTAAGCATCTCCTGCTTGCATGCAACACCCGTCGCTTCAATTCGGTAGAACTGTCTCATCCGGTTACTTCCATTTTGGAAGATATAGAGTACAATCTTTGGTTGGATGGTTCAAATGGTCTATGACAGAATATCATCCACCATTCTTGAGAGTGGAACATCATAGTGTATGACGAGTTCCCCATATCGACCGTAGAACTTCCTCAGTGACGATGTTAGTCGGTCACAAACATAGTATATGATACCTTTCTATGTAACAATGACGTCAACGGATTAAATCACACAAAACACTATGGATCTAACATAGGAACGCGCCCCAATTAGTAGAAAATAGATGTCAAGAACCATACCAGTGTCTGAGAAGCATCCTTAATTAAACGAAATGTACGCACGAATACTATCCTTATGTCGCGTCAGTTTGTCCAATAATTTCAACAAAAAAGAAAACGATCCAGAATCTACCGATCTCTCAACGATTTACTTACTATAGCACGCAATGGTGGCAGACATGAGCTGTTACATGCTCTGTCGTCAATACCAGTTATGCACTTGAAATCTATCTTGGATGAAGCAGAGGTTGCATTCTTAAGAAACACTGACTGATTCAGACTTTTAAAATATCATTGTCTCATTCGCACAGTATAAACTTTATCCTATTGTGAAAATCACCCCCCCCCTCCCCTAAAAGACTATTCATAAAAATCCCGTTTATTAACAAAGGTTTTGATCTTCTAAACATCTCTGATATTTTTCGGGATCATCGCGTAAAAAGTACCATTCCTCAATATTTTGAAAATTTAGAGCCACCTCTTATTTGTTATAAGTGCAAAACAAAGGAGGGGATCTCCAACAACACCAGGTTGCAGCATCCACAGCAAAACCCCAAAACAGCCAATGCAAAACACAAAGCAGTCAAGCGCAGAAAGAGACGCATAAGGGACAAGAAACGTAAACGTACAACACAGAAACATCAAACACAAAGGAGTACACATAAACCAACGAGACCAATGGGCAACCGGTGCCGACCACAAGAAACTTATTCGAAACTTTGTTTTTAACTATTATAAAGTTACATCGGATCCTGACATACTTGAATCATGTCCTGCTTCTTGAGAATGTGCAACATCTAAATATCTCTACAAACCAGCTGGCTATGTTGTTACAGGTGACTTTTCAATTATCCAAGACAGACAGCTCCGTGGTCTTCTTAAAAAAGGACCTAAGTATAGAATCCCATCCAAGATTGATTTTGTCAAATGCCGTGAGGTGCTTACGGAAGCCTTAGATAATTATACGAAAAGATGGTCCAAATCAGAAGGAATTAAACCGCATGCTCTGAATGACTGGAAAAACCTTATTTTAGATATAACGGATATTCGAATAGATAACTTCCATAAAACCCTCATCTTTTTCAAAATCCACGTTCCAAATCAGAATGATATTTCAAATCCAAACTAAGTTAATTACATGAAAAATATGTCTTTGCACCAGCTGATCATGTTAAAAATCTTCAAGTTCAATAGCATCATTTAAGAACAGATACAATTTCAGCATGGACCAGACATGCATGTTTCGGGTACTTAACCCTCGTCAGTGATCCTCAATCTAAACAATGTAATATGACCAAAGAGTGTGAAATTTAGTATGTCTAAAAATGTACCGAAAGACGTAGCAGGATCGATGGGATGTGATGCTGCAGGACCCACGTTTTAGAAATATCATGAAATTTTGATAACAGAAATTTTCGAATGCGTTGAAGAGACAGAGTATCAACCGAAGTTGATCGAACTTGGCTACATGTGCCCTCGGGGAATCCTGGTCCACCAGCAGTGACACTCACCAAGTGGTTCAAATGTTAAACGTCTTCAAATTCAAAAGCAACCAACAATACCATTATCATTTGAAAACGTTACTACATATCAACTTTGGTTTCGGAACTTTCGTCTACTAATACACATATCAAAAGCGATGAAAGTGCATTTAACATTTTAAGCTAGCATAACAGTGAACTGTCTTCATTCAATATCTCTATTTCTAAATTGGATCTCCCAACACTATATTGCATACCGAAACTGCACAAGTCTCCTTACAAATTTCGATTTATTGCTAATTCTAGTAACTGCTCCACTACAATTTTGTCTAGAAATCTGCATCAGCACTTTCTGCTATTAAAGAACACGTAACTAGATATTGTGAAACGGTTCTAAACAGGAACGATGTAAATAAATTTTGGGCGATTAAGAATTTAGGGGATGTGATTGACAAAATGAAATCTGAAAATTTCCAAACCAATACGATTTGTTCATACGACTTCTTTAATATGTACACCACACTTCCTTATTTCAAATTAATGATCGATTATCTAATCTCATTAAATGGTGTTTTAATCGAGAGCGGGAAACTTACAGTTGTGCATCTGAATCGAAGGGTTTCTTTTCCTCGACAGACTACAAATCATACAAATCATGGACATGTAGTGACCTGTGTAATGCCTTGTCCTTCCTCTTGGACAATAATTATGTTAGATTTGGTGAGGATCTATACAAGCAGGTTTTAGGAATTCCTATGGGTACTAACTGTGCGCCTCCTGTTGCACATTTATTTTTATACACTTATGAAAAAGAATTTATCCAAAATCTTCAAAAGCAAAGAAAATTTGATGATCTGAAATATTTCAATAATACTTCTAGGTATCTGAATGATATTCTAACCATTGACAATCCTGCTTTTGAATTATATAAGAATGAAATTTATCCACAAGAATTAACACTTAACAAGGCAAACGTTACAAATACAGAAATACCGTTTTTGGGCCTAAATAACAAAATTGTAAACGGACAGATTCATACAAGTGTATATGACAAAAGGGATGATTTTGGATTCAACATAATAAATTTCCCCTGGCTTGACGGTGATGTTCCAAGATTACCGTCATACGGCATTTACATATCAGCTCATCCGGTACGCCAGAGCATGTACTGATATTTAGGATTTTCACAGTAGAAATTGACCAATTACCAAAAAACTTTTAGGTCAAGGTTTCCCCTTTCATAACCTAGTTAAGACTTTCTGGAAATTGTACAAAAATTAGTCAACTTCTTTTAAAATGCGGATCTATACTCGCAACAGAGTACATTACTTTGGGTATTAAACAACCTGTCTGTTGTGGTAATATGATGAACAGAATTAGAAGGATCAAAGGAAGGCAACATAACGATCAGAATCATCAAACGCCTTTTATACCGTGGATATGATCATAATGTCACCAGGCGGACACTAGGCTTGGTACTTGACCAATCTACAGTCTTGTACAAGCGCATCCTTGAGACTTGCACTCTGACTGACTGTGACGACGGGACTCGATGACATGACGGGCCCTGTCCAAACCTCTTTAGAGAAGACAGGGCCCCGACTACCTGTCTTCTCTGAATGTCAGTCGAACTCCTCGGGTGATTACATACATGAGCTTGCTACAGCCGGCAGTGCTCAGACTGTATAACGCATGCCCTCTTTTTATATCCATTTACATATTCATCTGTGTTTCTGGGGCCTCTACGTTTCGCGGTCTTTTTTGTGTGAGGTCATCTTACAGTGAGGAGGTTCTTTTACATCACAATTGTACGTTCTTCGAGACCTCTGGGTAATTGGAGAAGTGAGAGGGTTATGCGCACGTAATCCAGGATAACCACACCATTTGTTACATGCGTTACAAATGGCCGTCCAACGTCGGCACCGGTTGCCCATTGGTCTCGTCGGTTTATGTGTAGTCTTTTGTGTTTGATGTTTACATATCGTGTGTCTCTTTTCCGTCTCGTGCTGTACTCGTCTTTTGTGTTTTTGCATCGGGTGTTTTGCTGTTTTGCTGCTGATGCTGCAACGGGGTCTTGTTGGAGATCTCCATTCTTTCATGTATACACGGATATGGTCATTATCCATATTTGTCATTTCAAGACATTGCTAGGAGTATAAAAATGTGTTGGTATTTTGTTAATTCAGATGTACATGTATATCCAAAAGATTTACTTTAATTAATCAGGGAAATGCTTTTAATTTTCTGACTGTGACAAAAATGTAATATGAAGATGTGCTTAATAATTCTTAGACTTTTATGCCCCTTAAAGAAAAATGGCTTACAAAATGTCATTAGTTGTGCGATAAAAGTGTTCGTGCAATAGCCATGTAAACCCATCATGCTTAATAAAAAAACCACACATTTTCGTGATATATCAGATGATAATGATCAAAGAAATATGGATGACATCTATGGATAATGACCCTATCCCTATATAGAGCACAAAATCGATAATTCAGAAAATCAGAAACCGAAGGCATACAAAATCAGGTTAAAACAGGAACCAAAGCAAACAAACAAAAACCTCCACCACATGAAAAGAAGCGAACCCCCGATATGGGAGTGAGACCAGGTGCCCAGGAAGAGTAAGCATCTCCTGCTTGAAGAAATCGTATATGTCTACCAAACTATTGACATGAAAACAAATACCACTATGTTATTGGCATATAGTTTTGCTTTGTAAGATGATATGCAGGTACTTTTGAACATTTTGAACATTGATGAAATAAATAGGTGAGACGACGATTCCATCTATGATCGTAGATAGCTTCCTTCTTTTCTTAATAAGAAGCACAATACTTGATTATCAGACTGTCGTGAGTTAATTAGAGCCTTACTAGTAATTCATTGAGTAAAATTTAAGATTGTTAATAGATAAATTAATTCAGTTTTGCGCCTACCCTGTCCAGAGGCACAAAACATTAAAGGAAAAAAGTAAAAGCAGGATGAAATATTTTGTTGTAATTTTTAAGGATTTTTCAATCATTGTAATATTTTTTGGTTTGATCCAGGTATCAACACCAAAAATTGAGGGAAAACTGCATCGTGCGCAATGATTACTTGTCATTTCATTTTCTCGCTTTTCAACTTTTATTTGCCGCTTTCAAAATGGGTTGCTAACGACGTTGCGTATGACGTTGCTAAGCGCGACTCCCGGTTCAGGTATCAACAAAATTTATCGGCCAATCAGAATCTTAACAATGGAAAAAATGATTCTGTTATCAAACAAGAAAGGAGTGAATCTACACGAGGACTAACAAAAACATAGAAATAAACATCAAATCGGTCAATCGCAAAAAGCATCAAATCAGCAAATTGCAAATAAACATCAAACCAGTCAGTCGCAAAAATCATCGAAGATTTATTAAGTAGTTATTCATACTGTAAGTCGAGAAGGTAAGGTAAATTATAAGAATGGCCGTTGTAACAGTTGCCAACCCCAGAATAAACAATATTCCGAAGTCAGACAAAGTGCCCGGGGACAGTCGGCGTCTCGTGTTTGCATGCAAACTTGTTAAATTCGGTGACTGTTTCGATGTACATATTGATGAGTATATCACGTAAAGATGCATTGTTTTGTGATGCAGACAGATATTTAATCGCAATCCAGATCAATTTTGAAAAATATCAAATAAAGAATTTTTTATAAGCTGCAAAGGCTGCGAAGAAAGTCGGGAAAAATTGTTTCAAAATTTCTATATTCCAGGACGATAACTTAGCTAGAAATAGGTCTTTTTTCCGAAAATCGAACTGGATCTGTAATTATTTATCATGAAGGTATACATGTATATTAAGTTTCAACTAACCCTTACCCAACTCATGTATCTTAAGTTTCAATTCAATAGCAACAAAGGCTGCGAAAATAGTATGGAAAACTGTAAAATTGTTGAAAACTTCCGCAATGATGATTTCAGCCGTTGTGTGATATAACCCTGAACAAGTATCTTACTTGCAAGCCGTTTGGCTCTAATTATGAAATCATCATATTTGGAACATATTTGGAACATGCCCTGGCGTACCGTAACAGCTGAGAAAAAAAAACCCATAAGCAGGAGAAGATGGAATGTTGCTACTCATAAAAGGGAAATTAGTTATGTGGAAGCTTAAATCGTCACGCTTTTCATACAGTGAGGTATTCAAAGGGCCTTTTGTGTCGAAAGATAGAAGTATATCCAAGCACGAAGCGGATCTATCGCTCTCTGTTGTTTCCTTGATCTCTAGTTCATGAGGATAGATTTCATGTAGATGGTCCTTAAATTTCGGATTATTGATAGAAAACACGTCATCTATGTATCTGAAGGTAAAAATTGAACTGAGATGCGAGGTGCTTTCGCCCAGTCGATAGCAAGGTCTGGATGAACTCAGCTTCGTATGAATATAAAAATTAGTCCACAAGCGGTGGGGCGTAATTGGTACCCATGGGGATTCCGACTATCTACTGGAATACGTTTCCTCCAAACACAACAAAAATGTTGTCAATCAGAAACTCAAGCATCCGGATGATATCGTCTTCGGTATACTTTTTGTTTGAATCAGAGTGTTCCTTCTCGAAAGAAGTATCCTCACGTCCTATGACGAGGTATTTGTATCTCCTATTACCATGTTTTGAAAGAAAGGTGTTGCGAATAATATTAGCAAGAAGGGAGGAGATCTCCAACAAGACCCCGTTGCAGCACCAACACCAAAACACCCGATGCAAAAACACAAAAGACGAGTATAGCATGAGACGGAAAAGAGACTAACGACATGTAAACATCAAACACAAAAGACTACACATAAACCGACGAGACCAATGGGCAACCGGTGCCGACTTTGGACGGCCATTTGTCAAGCAAGTAGCAAATGGTGTGGTTATCCTGGATTACGTGCGCACAACCCTCTCACTTCTCCAGTTACCCAGAGGTCTCGAAGAATGTACAATTGTAGTGTAAAACAACCTCCTCATTGTAAGATGACTTCACACAAACAAGACCGCAAAACGTATAGGCCCCAGAAACACAGATGGATATGTAAATGGATATATAAAGAGGGCATGCGTAATACAGTCCGTGCTCTGCCAGCTGTAGCGAGCTCATGTATGTTATCATCCGAGGAGTCCGACTGACATTCAGAGAGGACAGTTGGTCGGGGCCCTTTCTTCTCTAAAGAGGTTTGGACAGGGCCCGTCATGGAGTCCAGTCGTCACAGTCAGTCAGAGTGCAAGTCTCAAGGATGCGCTTGTACAAGACTGTAGATTGGTCAAGTACCAAGCCTAGTGTCCGTCTGGTGACATTAGGATCATATCCACGGTATAAAAGGCATTTGATAATTCTGACGCATTTTCGACGGTTATACTGCCTATCTTTGATGCTTCTAATTTTGTTTATCATATTACTATAAGAGACAGGTTGTGTAATACCCAAAGTAATGTTTTCTGTTGCGTGTATAGATCCGAATTTTAAAAGATGTTGACTGTAATTTTTGTACAATTTCCAGAAAGTCTTAACTAGTTTACGAAAACGGAAACCTTGACCTAAAAGTTTTTTGGTAATTTGTAAATTTCTACTGTGAAAATCCAAAATATCAGTACATACTCTAGCGTACCGGATGAGCTGTGATATGTAAATGCCGTATGACGGTAATCTTGGAACATCACCGTCAAGCCAGGGGAAATTTACTATGTTGAATCCAAAATCATCCCTTTTGTCATATACACTTGTATCAATCTGTCCGTTTACAATTTTGATATTAAGGTTCAAAAACGGTGTATTGTATTTGTAACGTTTGCCTTGTAAAGTGTTAATTCTTGTGGATAAATTTCATTCTTATATAATTCAAAAGTAGGATTGTCAATGGTTAGAATATCATTCAGATACCTAGAAGTATTATTGAAACATTTCAGATCATCAAAGGACCAGAGCCACGAACGGCAAAATCGGCCTAATTTGCCAATACGTTCATCTTTTATATTTTGATAGTACCATATTTCAGCAACTCAGAACTGGCCAACTTTGTGATTTACGGCCTTGTTGAAGCAAAATATTTTAATGTGAATTGAGGGTATGGTATATTGTTTGCGACGTCATTTGACGTCATTTTCACATATGACGTAGCATAATGTCAGGACAAGTACCATGAATTACTAAGTATTAGAAATGATAAGAGATATTTCTACATTGAGAAAATGTGCGAAATATTAATTTGAAGAAAACATATTTTAAAAATTTTTATAAATACAATATGTGTACAATTCGTCATGTACAATCCGTGTTTGTTTTGCCTTTGCTCGAAATCACAGGCTGAAAATGTTCGTCCTGGAACTACAGTATGCATGTCTGCAATGTAATACTTTTACTTATTGTATTCGTTAAAATCGCGTAAGATGTAAGCTGCATCGATTCCCAAGAAATTGATGTCATTATTTATGATTATATGAAAAAAAATCAAAGAAAGACTTCATGTTTACCATCTTCATGAATCACGGATCTGATACGTTAGAGTGTTAGGCTGTATCAGATCAGACATAGGAATACCATGTATGCTTCTTCATTTTTTCCGAAAATTTCTGAAATACCGTTAAATTCAAAGATTTTCTCGTTATAAAGTTGTCAGAACATCTCCAATCAAAAGTGAATACCCCTGTACAACATCAAAACACGGTTCTATATCTGCTGCAGATCTAGATAATTAAAGCATCCACTTAATTTTGCCGTAGATACACCACTGTCAGCGATGAATGAAGATGAACGTTGATGTGACACAGTTTGACATGTATAAGTACTTCAAATCTGTTCCTATAAACTAGTAGGCTCAAATTACACGTATCAGTTTTTAATCCACTTTCGCGGTCAGTTGCTGGACTAGACAGAGATAATACATCGGCTAAATTGAAAACCCCTTCTGTACACTTCGGTGCATATGAGTCAATGACTCAGCATAAATAAGTACAGCTAAAACTCGAGTTGAAAAATGAGAAAAATAATGTCTTAATTCATTGCATAATTTTCATTCTAAAATCAGTGTGTAATACCCATTTGCAGAGCTTGTGGCGGATACAGGAATAAGGGGAAGGGATATTTCTAACATAAAAGCGAAGGGTCCCATTCGGGTCAATGGTAGCGGACTTTGAACATATAGAAAAAACGATGGTTGCATTTTGAATATTTCGTATTTTAAATTACTTTTCATGCTCCCGTTCTTATCATGACATATATAATTATTGATTAGTGAAATATGTGTGACTCTTCTCACATGTATGTGCTAGTACTAGTATACATGTAAGTGTTGGGCAATCAGAAGTTAAATCATAATCGATAAGCGGAAATAATCGGATGGGTTATTATAATCGGAAAATTCAAAACATTTCTTTTTTTCATTTTGCAACCAACGATGAATTGAAATTAACACCAAATCATTAATTGTTTTATTGAGTAAAGCACTTTCGATCACAACTACTATGAATACCCATAGGCTATTAATTCCTTCAAGCTTCTTTTTCTTGAATACCATGCAACAGAAAGTGTCAATACACTAGTATGTACTTTGAAGTACAAGGAAAAAAATAATAGTATAAAAGGGAAATACACGAATTTATCAAAACCAAGATACTAAATCGGACAATCTGGTAATCAGCGATGTCGGCGACAATCGCGTTTGATTTTCAACATCGATTAGTAATGTTCATCGCTGGCCATTCAACGACCGACAATCGATCGTCAGCGATAATCGTTCCATAACTAAACTAGAATCCTTTGCCATGACTCCCATTCTGATACATTTTTAGTGTCATTTTGTGTGAAGAGAGAACATTTTTCAAAGAAGTGTAGATCTATTTACTCCGATTAATCGATTCTCAGAGATAGAATCGATAGTCGGCGAGTTGGATATTTTAGAGACGATAGCGACGATGGCTGCGACTAGCGTTATAATAATACAGCGTGTATTAATGTGAACAAGATAGAGATTAAGGTATGGAATACATGTACGTAATGATTCGCGCTAAGAGGAATGAAAATTCAGGTACGTTACACGAATAAGAAAACCACTGATCCAAATCTGCCAGAACAGTACCATGAATGTGACAAAACGATGTCATAGATGCACAACATTATTAATTTCTGGATCGATGGACTGTAGCAAAGGTGATTAATGTTCGAATGTTATGAATTGCAGCGTTCGCGTACTTTTTAAGAATCAATTTTTTTTTCACATTTTTGCAATATCGGATGATTGGCGAATCTAAAGGGAGGGATGAGGCCAGGGCGAGAAAGGGAGCATGTTCTAGACTCTCCCCTTTTTGCGGTCAACATTTTTTAATGACGTGATTTTTGTTTTCAGAACTTGATGATAAAGCTTTTATAACAGTACGGTGTCCTTGAAAATTATTTAATTTTACAAAATTTTTAAATGCAAAATATTTCTTTTCATATGAAAGTTTACGTTCTCATTTGTATAAATTCAATTTTTCAGGCGAATCTAACGCATACATTCGCTGCTATAGCCGTTTGAAAACATCATTTTTAATTTGGGGTGCGCAGCTCTAATTCATTTCGCTGGCGCCACCTACAATGTATTGTGTTTTTATAATAGAGGTACATGTATATGAAGATTTAATTTTACAAATTCGACAATATTATGGTCGTTACTGCATATTTTCAAATAAAACTTTTTATGTCTCTTTTTTTTTTCTCAACCCAGACCCATCGGAATAAATTTTACATTTTCAATAAAATTTATTTTCAGGGAAATAGTATCTTTGAATATAAATTATTATACCACGGTCTCCTATCCCCTGTTATCCATTAAATTGGGCGCTGGACTTTATATTACATCAAAATAAACGGACAGAGAGAATTGATCCAGCATAGTCTGAACCTCAATCACAATTGGCTGGTTTGATATCGTTCGTCAATCATCTATTTCAAATGAATCATTTGATTTCAAGTTTTCCATCTTTTTTTTTTTTGTCTTCAAAAATCCCACCTCCTCTTTAAAAGAATTAGATCATATATATTTCTTCTTAGGTGTCGATCTATTTTGCTTCTTAATGCAGCATTCATATTACGTCTTTCTTTTATGTTTCGAATTCTCATTTTCTGCCCCTTATCTTCCAATTTCTCTATCATATAGGATAATTGTAGAAAGCCGATGCATTTGTTGTTTACATATTTTATTCCCGTATTAGGAACATTTTAGGAAATAACATACATATATATAACAAACAAAGAAATCGAAACCCCCAAAATCCAACATACATTATATATGCCTTCTTTAAAAGATTTTTAAATTATTCTCTTATTTTTTCCTCGTAGCATCACGTGTACACATGCCAATATATACAGGGAAGACATAGAGTGGTTCAAAAGATTTAAGTATAACGAAAATATGTATCGTAACTACTCGAGTGCACAACTTGACATTTCAGGAAATTCATAAACGTCAATTTTGATGACGTCATTGGTATAAATGACGTCACAAATATTATCTACTATGGAGCAGTTTTCTGAAGAATATTGGAATAGTTTGAAATAGGTGTAAAAGTAATCAACCGCCAAATTTATAAAATTTTACATAATTTTAAAAGCTTTCAGATTATCTACTACCTATCTTGAAATACAACTTCTCATTTTCATCGTCTGGGAAGTCTTTTTCGTGACGTTCTAACCATCTTTGATGAACAATTTGTCAAGAAATGTGCCAACAGAGAACTCATAAAAGTTTAATATTCGACTACGACCGGACCTTCTACCAAAAAAATCTTCATCGAAATAATCAAAGGTATAATCAAAGAATATTAAAATATAATTATTTTTTTGGTAGAATGTCCGGCCCTATGCGAAATTATCGATCGAAAGTCATGATATCTCACAAAAATACCGGAAATGCCAATCCTGGCTTGGTTTTGGGCTCTATATCTTCTTAATACATGTCCGGAATCTCACAACTTCACATGTTTTCGAAAGACAAAATGTTCTCCTTTCCTTTTGTTGATAATTTAGAAACATTGTCTGTGTTTGAAAATATACGAAAACTTTAGGCCGATATCGCCGTTCGTGGCTCTGGTCCTTTTCTTTGCTTTTGAAGATTTTGGATAATTTTTTTTTCATAAGTGTATAAAAATAAATCTACAACAAGAGGCGCACAGTTAGTACCCATAGGAATTTCTACAACCTGTTTGTATAGATCCTCACCAAATCTAACACAAATATTGTCCAAGAGGAAGGACAAGGCATTACACAGGTCACTACATGTCCATGATTTGTATGATTTGTAGTCTGTCGAGGAAAAGAAACCCTTAGATTCAGATGTACAAATGTAAGTTTTCCGCTTTCGATCAAAACAGCATTTAATGAGATTAGATAATCGATTATTGATTTTGTCATGAGGAAGTGTAGTGTACATATTAGAGAAGTCGTATGAAGAAATCGTATTGGCTTGGAAATTTCCAGATTTCATTTTGTCAGTCACATCCCCTGAATCCTTAATAGACCAAAATAAATTCACATCGATCCTGTCTAAAACCGTCTCACAATATCTAGTTACGTGTTCTTTAATAGCAGTAAGTGCAAACGTCAGATTTCTAGACAAAATTGTAGCGGAGCAGTTACTAGAATTAGCAATAAATCGAAATTTGTAAGGAGAATTGTGCAGTTTCGGTATGCAATATTGTGTTGGGAGATCCAATTTAGAAATAGAGATATTGAATGAAGACAGTTCACTGTTATGCTTGCTTAAATTGTTAGATGCACTTTCATTGCTTTTGATATATGTATTAGTAGACAAAAGTTCCGAAACCAAAGTTGATATGTAGTAACGTTTTCAAATGATAATGGTGTTGTTGGCTGCTTTATCGGCTGGTGCAAAGACATATTTTTAATGTAAGTTACTTAGGTTGGATTTGAAATATCTTTCTGATTTGGAACGCGGATTTTGAAAAAGATGAGGGTTTTTATGGAAGTTATCTATTCGAATATCCGTTATATCTAAAATAAGGTTTTTCCAGTCATTCAGTGCATGCGGTTCGACTCCTTCTGATTTACACCATCTTTTCGTATATTTATCTAAGGCTTCCGTAAAGCCACCGTTCCACTGCAATCCCGCTGTACCTACGACTATTCCCGACCGAAATTTTCACAAGAGCGGGTAAAACTTTCCCGACCTTTACATTTTTTCCTTTAAATCACGCTCTATTCCCGACCGATTCCCGATCAATTTATGACCGATTCACGTTTCATTGCGGACTTACTCACGCTTTACCCGCTCTACTCACGATCATATTGCCGACCAAGTCCCGTTCTATCCGATCAAACTCCGATCTATTCCCGACCAAAACCAGATCTATTCCCGATGCAATTCCGATCTATTACCGACTGTCCCCGACGCATTCCCGCTCAACACATAATTTCTAACTTAAACTGACCTCATTTTTCATCCAATGATCGTATCGACCGAGAAGAAGCCTATATTTCTCGTTTTGACCAAGCCTTACCCAAAAGTGTCGCGATCAAAATTTTAAAAAATTTCTTTCTTAAAAAGTGGCATTGGATAGCCAAGAATCGTCGCCGCGACATTTCGGTAATAAGTATTTTGAACGAATCAATATCAGTGCGAGAAAATGAATGAAATATGCACAGATCCAATTCGAAGCGTCGTTTGGTCGTAACTTGGTCATATAAAGCGTGAATAGGTCGCTAGATGGTCATGAAAAGGTCTTGGTATGATCAGCAAACATTGAATCTGTAGTGGATAGATCGTGGTAAGAGCGTAGAATAGACGGGTAAAGATCGGGAACAGGGCGTAATTAAAGCGTATCTTATGCGTGAAGAGAGCGGGGTTTAGTTAAATGCCGATCAGACCACGCTCAAGCCACGCTCTTTCCCGACCAGGACACGATTAACCTAGGCTGTACCCACGACTATCCCGACCAAGCGCCGACTATTTCACGACCACAAAGAGAGCGGGAAAGTTTCCCGTATTCTTTCAACCGGTTGAAAGAATACGGGAAACTTTTCCCGACCTCTAAAGCGTGCCCGCTCTAATACCGATCGATTTTGGACCAACATACGCTGTACCAGACCAAGATACGACTAAGAGCCGTTCTCTCCCGACCTGGCAATTTTCGAGGTCGGGAATGAACGTAGGTACAGCGGGATTGCAGTGGAACGGGGGCTTAAGCACCTTACGGCATTTTACAAAATCTATCTTGGATGGGATTCTATTTAAGTCTGTTTTTGAGGTTTTGTTGTGGGATGGTAGTGTAGAGCGTCGAGAAGTTGAAAGACTTTATGCTGGTTATATGATTGAAATTAGTGAAATTCTTCCAATAGATGCTTTTGTTTCCCGCCATCTGCTTGTGTTTAAAAAAGATTGGGCCACTGAAACGTTGGATGAATGCTATTGAAATGATTATGCTTTTCTGATTTAACATTTTTTGTATGGTTTGTATGGCTTATCCGCTGTTGGTACTGCAACCGGCTGTTGTTGGATATTCCTTCCTTTCATTTTTTATATCATGATTACATTTTTTATTTTTCATGATTACATTCTTGGTTAAGCTCCTTGGTGAGTCAAAAATGTAATCAAGATACATATATCGTGCTTCTTTGATTTTATTTATAGCACACATGGAATACGTCGTTTTCGTTTACGTTATCAGAAGAAGGCAAAACCTTTTATTTTGAGGCATTACTTTGGGAGTAAGAAAATACCAAGGGTCTTACATCTGTCAACTGATCCGCTATGGAACAGTAAATCAACGGTTTTATCACAATTTTATTCTTACTCTTTGCAAATCTCAGTATGATGTATGTGTCTGTGTATAGACTTACAGTTAGAATTCACGGTATATCATCAGTCTCAGATGCTCATATTTCCAAAATATTAACTTTTCCAGTATTTTCATTTCCATATATTCAAAGCTTATGTTAGACCTCATATAGCTACTTGATATAATTCGTGGTTTCATGATTATACCGAGAACTTAAGCCGTTCGAACTTTGATATTGGACCCTATGGGAAAAGTAAGAAAAATCCCTTTTAATAGGTGATATAATAAGATTTAATATATTACTATTAAATCCATTTATCAGAGGAAGGCCAAATTTTTCTAAATCACCAACTTTTATTTTCTATACATCGATTATTTTCCGAACACTCGTTTCTAATTTGCATATCCCGTGCTATCTTTAAACGTAGTTATCCATAGCTAATTTAAATAATACGTGCATCTACTAATGGAAGAGTATTTACTGCGAATCGCGTTCAACTTGTAACGATAAGGATTCAATACTATTGCTTCAATCTGCGAATGTGTTGCATTCAGATGTAAAGCATTTGCTACGGACGTCGTCATTGGTCAATCGGAAAACGTGATCCATTTAGCTCCACCTACTGCGCACGTCTCATTTTAGCGCGCTAAATCGTGACGAGAAAATGGAGAATGTGGAGGCGTTTCTGAGTGGGATAGACTCGGGGCTTCTGGCCTACAAAGATGAATTCAAACGTCACGCTGTGACGAGCGAAAATACTTTGAAGTATCTACGAAATTATGAGCTTGAAGAAATGAACATTCCCGCAGTTTTTAAACGAATGCTTTTGGAGAAAATTATAAATCTCCAGACACCGGAGACGAAGAGCAAACTGAAAGAACAAGCAAGACAGCGTGATTCAGACTTCCTTCGTCATTCAGAACCAAAAAGGTTGAAATTTGGAGAGACTGAAATTACCGAAAAAGATCTAGAGACAAAGAACGAAAGAACTGTTGTTTCCGAGAGAGCTGCTCCAGACAACGATTTCTTGAAAAAAGAACTTAGACGTTTGAATGACGATCGCGACAGCACGACCCTCATTTTGATTCGTAAACGGGATGAAATGAATGAATTGAAGAAAAAACCAAGCATGCAGCCTGCAGTTGGTATTCCAGGAAATCCTATCACGAAATCGTCTTGCGAGAATTGTCATCGGATTGGTCATAGAGCCGTGAGGAACAAAGGAAACAAGTCCTGTCCCTATCTTCCATGTGCTGGATACGATGTTTGTGGTATGGAAACGAAGCATCCAGAATACAGACAAGCTCTTTCGGAGGTGAACAACTTTTATTTCGAAATGTTTTAATCTAAAATTTATATGAAAATTTTCTTTAAATTTCAGGTATCTCCAGATCCAGCATTTTTCTTTCCCCAAAAAATCGGCGATATTCGGCCCCATTCCCCCTCTCTGGAATATATATATATATATATTCACCTCCTATCAGAGAAATATCCTCCAATATAAAATAATTACCTTTTCAGTAGTTAGCCCCCAAGCATCGGCCTTGACCCCCTTCCTCCAAAAGAGAGAAAAATGCTGATCTCATTTTTTTCTGTCTGTTTCTTTGCAAATCATTACAAAAACTTGTGTGATAACTGTTGATTGGCAAACTAAAGGGCTTTTATATTTCACGTGTCCAAGTCAACTTTCTATTGGTATTAATTAAGTGGTAAGTTGTGACCTTAACCTTGAACAGTAGTGTGACCTATCAAACAGTGTTTATACTGATAATTAAACGTGCAGACAGGGGCATTTCACAATTATTTATTTTATTTAATTCCAATTATCCATCTTCTTTTGTTTTGTTCTTGAATCTTTAAATTTGTACATGTATAATTTGGGCCATTTCTTGTTTTTATTCTGTTTAATTTTGCATCCTTTTTTTTGCATTTTTTCTTGCCCCCCCCCCCCCTCCCCCAAGAAAAAATCAAATGGTTGCATGCTTCCTTGCGACTTTTGCCAGCCGGAATTTTTTTTTTCGGCAATTTGAAGAGGCGGAATTTTTTTTCATCCAAAGCGCCAGATCATTTTTGTTGTTGTAATTTTCAAATGTTTCTAAAGTTTAAATCATTCAGCGAATCAGTATGATTTTTTGGCCAATTATTACTCCAAACACAGAATGAGTTCATTTCTTGCCAGCAAATCACTTCATTTTAATTTCTTGAATGGCATATGATACCTATAATTTATTTACTTAAGTGAAACTCAACAGAGACAGGCTATATGGTACTTATGACTCATGATTTTGGAAAGTCTATACCCCCCCCCCCTCCAAATCAAATGGTTGCTCCCTAAATAAATCAAATTTACGTTGAAATTTCATATGATTTATATGACTATGTGATTCATGACAGAAACCGATTTCATTTGATTATGCACAGATTTTAGTCAGCAAAACAATGATACTATCTTGAATCATTTACATTTTTACATGAAATATAAAAGTAAGATAAAAAAGTTCTCTTTGAATTTTGTAAAATACACATACAAATGGTTGTAGAAAACACATTTGATTGGAAAAAAAATCTATTATTTTATTTTTGTTTTGTTTCATGACTATAATGGGCACAAAACCTACCAATACGAGGATGCAAATAAGAAAATGACAAAGAAATGGCCTTATTGTTGTGCACACGAAAATATACTCTTCCAATGTATTTGTAAAATCAAATCTTTTTCTTTTAGATTACAAAAGATGTTAACAATCTTGAAAGGCAACTGAAGAATATAAATGATGAGTTGAACAGTATAAAGATGTTCCAGCAACACAATTCATCCAACTTCATTTCTGTGATGAGGCCTGTTCTTAAATCTTACTTCCCTATGAAATATTTTGGAAAAGATGGAGCACAGAATTTGCAGCGTGATCTTAGATATTTGAAGATTTCATGTGATGGTAAAATCCCGGAGGACCAATCAAAAGACAACATCAATTGTCTCCTAGGCCAGGGTAAATCCAGAGTATCTGATAGTGTTGGTACTTTTAAAAGTAGTTGTGATAATAAGCTTGCAGATAATGATACCAGTAGTGAGCTTAAGGATAAATGTCATGATGTTGTCAGTATTGCATCTATCACAGCCAAGACTTCACCAAATGTAACCAGTGACGCAATGGCACCATTTGTCAGAAGTCCAGTTTGTCAGCCCATACCATATAGCGTTACAAGTCCACCGAATATGACTGGTTACATGCCCGTAGCAGATCCATACTACAACATGCCATATACCTGGATGTATGGTAATTACCATAATAGTGTCGTATATCAACCAATGCCGAATGTTCCTACGTCTGGAGCAAGCACCCCAACAAGTACTGTAACTTCGGGATCACCACCACTTCCCCCCGGATCTCCTCCTAGGAACCCCCCTCTTCCAGACAAGGAACAAGAGTTTTGAGTTTTTTTGAAGTTGTTTAATTTGTTGAAGTACAATTGTTGTAACTGTTTTTAAATGTTGAAAGTTGTGTTTTTGTTGATCACGTTAATATACAAATGTATACTTTAACTTCTGCGAAACAGAACTAATTCGCATTTTTATAATTCAGATGTACAATTTCTTAGAAAAGCATTTTTTGTTCACATATTGTCATACTGTATTACATTTATTATGAAATTTATGTTGTCAGTGTCAGAGACCTGTTTACTGCTGATGTATACCATAAAAAGACATTGTGCCGGTATAAATTAAAAATACTGGTACTTTTAAACAAGACCATGCATGATGGAAATTGGTTGACTGCTCATTTATATTAACTGAATTCTGATTTATATAGAATGTATACCAAAAAATGTATATTTTCTGTCTTGCATTTTTTTGCCTTTGTGAAATATACATATTTGAGTATGATATATATAGTTTTAAGTCTGTCTGTTCTACAGCAAAAATGACCTTTATTTTAACCTTGACGTTTGAATGGAAAGTGAAAGGAATATATTGATATGAATTCCTTGTGGTAAATGTACCTACAGGTTTAAGCTTGAAGTTTGACCTACTTTTGAGAATTTGTTGGCTGACAATTTTATTTGCCATCCGTTTGGGGCATTATAAGCTTTAGTTCTTTTAAGGCACAAACAATTGAAATTTTTCATTGAATGTACTGTTTTATATCAAATACACGTTTATAATTTCACGACCTTTGTTGTATAATCAAATACTGCTATAACAAGTTCGACATTTTGTAATTTGTTGTACGTTTTAGAATTACTTAAATAAAGTAATTTGATGAAGAAGTAAACTGAAGTTAAAAATTGGACGTGAAATGTTTACCAGTTTTCTTTTTATATCGCATGCAACAGTGAACCCAGGAGTGACATACAGGAATCACTTTGTCCGTTGTCTGTCGGGTAGAGACGCTTTCATATGTTTGAACGTATTTATATCAGACATTTCAAATTTCAGGGATGGTGATTTCGCATTTATGAGAATCTGCATCCAATGTAGGTCAAGGTCACTATCAAAGTCATTTACTTAGGGTCAAACATGCTACATACCTATAACAGTGTTAAATAATTTATATGTACTTCTGTTTGTTTGAGCAATTTAGCTTATCATTTCAACATCACAGTAACTGCTGAGCAGAATTTCATGAAACATTAGGTCAACTACTAAATTTGTGTTTATGAGATTATTGCTCTACTCATATGACCTTGGGAAAGTTTGGACTGCTGCACAGGTCATCACTTGGACATCTTGTTTGAAGTAAGCCTCTATCGAAATGATGAGTATGTCGATTCACCTTGTATCTAGCATTTATCTTATTCTTAACGGGTTATGAAGATTTGATTTTGTTGGAAATTTGTGGCAGAGTGAGGTGCAATTTTTCTCCTTACATTAATACATTATACAGATATTGTACATGTATGGGATACATACACCAAGTTTGACTTATTTGAAGGTGGTTGACCTCTCATATGCAAAGCAAAGTTATCTCTGATGCTGTATACTGATTGGACATCTTTCTGTCTCCTTGTAAGGAATTACGAGGATTTCTTTTTCCCTTGACACATTTTTAAAGACAAACTTAGCCTTGGTGAGAGTTCAAGGTCACAGCTTGCAATATGGGAAATATTGAATAAATCCATTAGTATTAGTAAACAATCAGAATGTCTGAAACCCTGGTCAAGTTCATTAGATCAAAAGTCTTGGTAACCAATGCAAGCCCACATTACAGATGAATACGCATGGAAAATACAAACCATCTTTTAAAGATGATCATAATATGAGCTTGTGTGTAGTATATTATTACTTGAGTTGGTCGAGTTACCAGATGAAAAGTCACCAGCAATGTAAATTAAGTATCAATAGAGAGAGATGTTGCCATTCGAATTTTTTGAAAATGAAGTTCAAGGTCACTTGGTCGAAGTATTGCATGTCAGCCCTTGTTTCAATGAGTCTAGTGAAATATTTTTATCTGCTATGGTTTGAAAATTATGGCCAAGGATGAAACTTTTGATTAAAGTTAAAAATTGAAGTCATGAAGGTCATGGTCATGCTTGTACAACCAAAAGCCAAGGTATCATTACTACTGGGTAATGGAACTTTTGTTTTACAAAGAAGACAAATGAATTTGACTATTTTTTGTAAAGTAGGTCAAGGTCATTAGGGCAAAAATATCCAGTATAAGATGTCGCACATATTGAGAGCTCTAAGCTGTATCTGAAATGGTTCAAAAGGTGAAGTAAAGGGTAATTTTTGAACAGACAAACGAACAAAAACAATATCCACTCTAATCTTAAAAATATTAGTCATGGGAAAAGGATGCATCATAATATGCACATTCAAGGCCACAGTAGACAATACAGCAAATTTTTGTTGACAAAACAGAGAACAAACTAGGCAGGATCTCCAAACCTTTCACAAATGTTCTTTGATTAATGTATTTATTCAAGTCCACAGTGGACAATAAACATGTTAACTGCTAAAGACAGTATATTTGGATTGCGATACAGCATCTTTGAAAAAAATAGCAATGCAAGGAATGCTTGTGTCGCCTGCGAAGCGGTTTGATTATTATTCTAGAAAGTGGATCAAAATTATTGGTATCAGTAGAAAAGTCTTTTCAAATGAAATTCATTTGAAATATCAGACCACTTAATTACAAATTAAAAGATGTGGTGATTCTCAAATTTTCAGAAAAGAGTGTCAATCATCTAGGTCAAGGTCAATACGTAAAAATTGGTAACAAAAAGGTCTCATCATAAGAAATATTAAAGACCTATCACCTACTGTACCAATTAAAAGATATATACAACCTTAGAAAAGTAGGTCAAATATCAAGGTCAAGGTCAAAAGGTAAAAAATTATGGTATGTGAAGAATGGCATTGTTAAAAGGAAAATACATGTGAAATATCAAGCCCTATCACCTACCAATCAAAAGATATAGCCAATACTACTTTTCTTGAAAAGTAGATCAAATATCTAGGTCAAGTTCAAAAAGGTCAAATATTATGGTTTGTGTAGAAAGGTCTTGTCACAAGGAATACTCATGTGAAATACCAAAGCCCTATCTCTTACCAATCATAAGATATATCCATTCTTAATTTTTTGTGAAAAGTAGGTCAAATATGTAGGTCAAGGTCAATAGGTCAAAAACCATGGTATGTGTAGGAAGGTCTTGTCACAAGGAATACACATGTGAAATATCAAAGCCCTAACACTTACCAATCAAAAGATATAGCGAATCTTATCTTTTTTTCAAAAGTAGGTCAAATATCTAGGTCAAGGTCAAAAGGTAAAAAGTTATGGTATGTGTAGAAAGGTCTTGCCACAAGGATTGCACATGTGAAATATCAAAGTCCTAACACTTACCAATCAAAAGATATAATCATTCTTAATTTTTTCGAAAAGTAGTTCAAATTTCTAGGTCAAGGTCACTAGGTAAAAAATTATGGTATGTGTAAGAAGGTCTTGTCACATGGAATAAACATGTGAAATACCAAAGCCCTAGCACTTACCAATCATAAGATATATCCATTCTTATTTTTTTTTTGTGAAAAGTAGGTCAAATATGTAGGTCAAGGTCAATAGGTCAAAAACCATGGTATGTGTATGAAGGTCTTGTTACAAGGAATACACATGTGAAATATCAAAGCCCTATCACTTACCAATCAAAAGATATAGCGAATCTTATCTTTTTTTCAAAAATAGGTCAAATATCTAGGTCAAGGTCACAAGGTCAAAAATTATGGTATGTGTAGAAAGGTCTTGCCACAAGGATTGCACATGTGAAATATCAAAGTCCTAACACTAACCAATCAAAAGATATATCCATTCTTAATTTTTTTGAAAAGTAGGTCAAATTTCTAGGTCAAGGTCACTAGGTCAAAAATTATGGTAAGATGTATGGTAAAAATGTGTAAGAAGGTCTTGTCACAAGGAATACACATGTGAAATATGAAAGCCCTATCACTTACCAATCAAAAGTTATGGGCTGTGACACCCAAAGTGTGACAGACAGACAGACAGACGGACGGACGGACAGACGGACAACGGACAAAGTGATCCCTAAGTGTCGCTATGCTTCGCAGGCGACACAAAAATAAAGCCACCATAGCATCACCTTGCACGGCATGTAAATCAATGTACTCGCTCAGGGTTTATACAAGGATTTTTACCATTTCAAATCTATGACCTTAACCTTTGACCTTGAAAATCAGTAGTGCTCCTCTTCCTGACATGGGCAGTTATTGTATAAAATTTGGTAAAGATCCACCAAAACTGTCCTCTAGGATGTATACATGTACAAGTATTTTAACTATATATATATTTCCAATCTGTGACCTTGATCTGGGAATCAATAGGACTCTTCCATCATAAGCAAGAATTGTATGAAGTTTGGAAAATATCCAATAAAAACTGCGCCCTCTAGGCGGTATACAAGGAACTAACTATTTCAACTACGATCTTAACTATTTCCAATCTGTGACCTTGAAAATCAATAGGGCTCTTCCTCATGTCATAAGCAAGAAGTGTATGAAGTTAAGTGAATACCGAACCAAACCTTGCCCTCTCTAGGCTGTATACAAGGATTTAAACAATTTCCAGATTGTGATCCTGACCTTTGACATATGGCCTTGAAAATCAACAGGGTTCTTTCTCTTGACAAAAGGAATAAATGTATGAATTTTGATCAAGATCCAATCCAAACTGCCCATTAGGCTATATACACAGATTTTAGCCATTTCCAATCTGTGACTTTGACCTTGAAAATCAATAGGGTTCTTCCTCTTGCCATGAGGAATAAGCGTATTGTCAAGATCCAATCAAAACTGTGCCCTTTAGGCTGTATACAAAGATTTTAGACCCTCTGTGACCTTGACATACACCCTTGAGGGTTCTTCCTCTTGCTATAAGCATGATAAGGAATACCTGTATGAGGTTTGGTAAAGATCCGAACAAAACTCAGTCCTCTAGGCTGTATACAAAAGTACACATGCACCCACTCACAAACGAACAACCGTTTTACTATATCCCCCTGCAATTATGTTGCAAGGTGATAAAAAAGCATAAGTAGGTCAAGGTATCGCATAAGCTCGACTGGTCTGAGACCAGTACAGCTAAAAACATTATGAAACGTGAAACCTTGACTGTATTTTGTATGTATTTATTTTGTATGCAGGCTGCAAATTTGGAAACAAATTTGTACACTATTTGCAAATAGACCTTCCAGTTTTCAAGACTTTACATTTCGTATCAAACATTAGTTTCATACAATAGAGGTACACAATGGAACATGTAGTTAAATTAAAACATCTGTAAAGTTTATACATGCACTTGTTAATTGTAGCAGTAATTTTGCATTGTTACTACTGTATTTGGTACATACATTACCAAACCTAATGATGAAATGCTGAACCATATTACATAGTAAGAATATACTCCTAGATAATGTAGATGTGGTTAAGGTCAATTTCAAGGTCATATATGTATCAACTTGTATTTCCATGTTACTACATGTACATGTATATGTAATACATTATCCAAACCTGCAAGGAATGTCATGATTTATCAATCATAATTTAAATATAAAATCACGAGGTAGAGAGGGACATTTTCATTCCCATACATTAAGGATAAAGGCTTTATTCTTCTATTTAGTGCATTTAACATAAATTTGTGGTGAATGCAGAGTAAACCCGTCATACATTTAGGGTCAGGGTATAAGACTCTAGTTACCTATACATTTGTGACACCGATTGATGATCTGCACACACAATGAATCTTTGATGCATTTTAATATCTTTGGACTACAAATGATCAAGCAATTATCATTCTCTTGGCATGTGTTTAGTTTGGTTGTAAAACCAATGTATTCATATACCGGTAGTTCAGACAAAGCATTACAAATGTCTTTAAACATGATTTTGCTAAAATCAAAAATTAAAAGATATGCAGTGAAAGCATTAAGTTTAATTTAAATGCATTTGAACATCTTGAACACATTTTAACAATTCAAATTAATTAAAGTCAGCTAGAGTTTGATTGATCATTAGACAGAAATGTGACACACAATACTGTGAGGAACATTTCAATATTTCAATGTCTTGTTTTATAACATTTGTTACATAAAACTTTACAAATATCCACACTTTTTAAAGAAGGAGGGCATGTATCTCTTCATGATATCATTGTCAAGGGCATTCACCACAGCAAGCTCCAAGTATTGGGAAACAAATGCCTCATTAGCCTGTAAATGTTGTCTCATCATCCCGAATACACACTCTGTAACGTTAAATTCAGGGCTGTAGGGTGGTTGAAAGATAAGATTGATCCCATGGGTTGCAAGTAAATCCCTCAACAGTCTCTCGCCCTGTCTGTGGTGATGAAAGCCACAGTTGTCCATTATTATAACATCACCTCTGCAAAACATTGGGTTACCTATGGCATTTCTCTCCTGCATAGCTTCATTGAAGAAATTTATCATCTCGAATGCATTTGAAGCACCATTTATGATATTATAATGGTTCAAACCAAAAAAGTCACAACAGACATTCACCGTGAGGGTGGTTGAACTAGCGTATCTTTGTACTTCAACAGCCCTCGTTCCCACCAAGGAATGACCATAACCACGATTTCCAGCAGTCGAGACTATCGATGCTTCGTCAAAAAAGTGCATTTGCGTGTAATCATAATTCAGTAGAGATGCAAAATAATTGTTGACAATCTGGTCATGATTCGGTCTCAATGTTTCTGCAGGAATGGAACATAATTTCTTGTACGACAAATCAAGAACATGTTTTACCACATAACTTATCCTTTTAACTGAAGGCACGTTAGATGTAGTACAAAGTTTCTCATCGAGTAACTTCTGCTTGATTTCACGAGAGAAAATTGAAGGTTTTCTCCACTTCGAGTATGCGATGAACTGGAGTACCTGATCGGTAACCTTTCGATTTCCACGACTCTTTGTTTTTATTTTCGGAATTAACGTGTTGTGCTCCTCATATCGCTTTACGATTCGAAAACATCCAGGTTTAGATATGCCAAGAGTTTTTCCTATTTCACTGTAACTTTTTCCACTCAAATACATTTCAATAATACGGTTTCTCATTTCTTGAGATATCGCTTTCCCTTGTTTACTCGCCATATTGCTTTTAGAAATGGGGCGGAGCTTAAGGACGAGAGACTCTCTCCGCCAATCATTTGGCTTGTTACTTAAAGCGAAGGTTTACATCTTAGACGCGCTAATCACAAAAGTTGAATCAACGCCGATAGACTCTAATCGTTACAAGTTCGACACGATTCGCAGTAAAGTGACAATGAGACGAAGACAGTTATCAGTTTTGATTATAAATTGTCAAGGTAAGGTTTTTTCCACATTGCGTTTTATATCTACTTTACAACTTCATTTTTGTTATTGTTCTTTTTGTACATGTATAATATGCAAAGTAATTTCCTCTTACAAAGAAGTTTGACAATTTTCAAATTGAATGTATGAAATACATTATGACGTATATACCTTATCTTTGTCTTTCTAAATTCTATTTTCATTTTGTCCGGTCAAAGTTTCATTATCAATGCCAATGGTAATTAGAGGAGGATTTCTGTTCGTCAACAAACTTTTGATCAATGTAATTAATTTGTTTTGACAATGTTTAAAATACCGGTTACGTTAAGAAATAACCTGTGAAAATTATCAGTGTTAGGGAGATTTTAACCATATTTTAACTAGTATATTGGTATGAGTTTCAGCTAAATAAACTTGGACTATGCGGGTGGACTCATGTGGACAAAGCTTGAATTGTAAAAATCGAATGCACGTGTACAGGATGAAAGACGAATCTATCATTACCTCAACCGGTAGAGTGGAAATAGAAAAGTACAGCTCGACAATCACACGATTTTTGATTCTTCGATTGAAATAAGGTAGTTACAGTTTGAATGACCTTTCAGTTATATTATTTTTTATGCTAGTTCTTTTTTAAGTTGCTATTTAATGAAATATTAATGTTTCATGTCATATTTGTTTGGCTAATATGTATATACGCACTCAGACTGAGTACTTTACAAAGGAAATTGGAATCATTAAAAATATTCATTATATCGTAAATATAAGAAAAAACGACCAACATAGGCGTCATCACAAAGTTATGAGATCAAAATTATTTTGTTCACATCCCCTAATCTAGTCGGTCTTTAAAATGAGATTTCTATCCTATTTAGAAACTGGATTCACGTATAAATTAACTTCTGATTATCAATTTCTAATCTTTGCAGATTCCTTTGAATAATTTCAGTAAAGAATTGACGGTGACCCCCTTCCAAAATGATTTTCTTTTTCAAAATTTATGATCTAACATGTTTGTTATTCAAAATTCAAAGGCTTTCAAGAAAATACAAGCTTTTAGTTCATTTAATTAGAGTATGAAACGATTTTTTTTAAAGTAGCCCTTCCTCCCTCCCTCCCCCCTAAAAAAAAAAGTTATATAATATACAAAACTTTGTCATTCCCCGTATTGTATTTCTAGACACTTAGATAGTATCTGTATTTCTAAATAGCGTATAGTTTATTTGAGCAACTACTAAATTTCAGAAACCTCGGAAACTACAGAAGAAAGTATCTCAATGTTAATTTTTGTTTTGTGGTTGCGCACAAATCTAGTAGCGCCACCTACATTGCACTTAAATTCTTCACTAGAATCAATTATATGAATAAAAATAGTTCTATTGTTGAACATTTTGTAAAGAAATTTCACCGACATCTATATTTTTCATTCACAAATTAGGATTTAATTAAAATGATGTAGCTATTTTTTCTTGGACACTTGTTATATACTTGCGACTATAAAATTATTTAGCTGGTACTACGTAAAGATCAATAAATGCTATGTTTAGAAATAGGGATACATGGATTCGCTAAGATCATAAATCTTTTGTTTAGAAGTAAAAAACGATCCACTGGATAATCATGTTTACGTTTACATTGTGTAATATCCCGTGATATGGACAATATTAAGCTGCTACAAAACATTCTAAGCTTTATTTTCTAACTTGTAATTCATGATATTAATGTTTTAAAGAGCAACTTCAACACAGATTAACTGCAAAAAAGATTTATAGTAATTTTCATAATGATGATAATAGATACATTATGATAAAGACAATATAAACCATTAAAATTGATAGTACTCGTATATGTCAGTGGATGAAAGTCGAATTCAAAACCCGAAAAGTTTCATATCAATAAATGATTTATTTAGCGTCAGTACTGATCAAATCAACCATTTTTGCGACTTATAAAAGCTTTCTATTTTCGTGAGGGTAGGTAGTATGATTTTACGTTTAAAGAAATCCATTATAAAACGATAACAGTAGCCACTTTTCTCTCGTGTGAATATTGAACTTCTGGATATTTAGACAAGCCTAATCATATCAGAATTGTACGTCTCGTGCTTCTGCATAATGTGCAAGTTTCGTTAGCTACACTATTGATTCATGCAAAGGAAAATTTTCCATTCTATATATAATTATAACTATTTGATGGTGTTAATAGTCTTTTGAACATCTTTATATTACCATATTATCACAAAAAGAAGGACCCTAACGTGTTATGTAATTACATTCGTTAGAACTTCAGAACATAATTTAAAAATGTACGATTCAACCTTTAATTCTATATATTCGTTCTCTCCATTATGATTACAGTTGTATCTTTACGTATCTCACATGAAGACGTGAAATATTCACAAAAAGGAATTGCTTAGTACAAACGAAATGTACTGGCTTTACTTTGCTGGCTTGATAAATTAAAAAAAACAAAACAAAACAAAAACAAAAACATTTCAAATTCTTGTACATTCTTGTTGAACATTTTAAAACTTAAATCTCCATAGAAGTATACATGTATTAAAGGATCCTCGCAGTAACTAATTAACATTAATTGTATATGTAACTAGTTACTTCTTAACACGTGAAGCTTCTAAAAGATTAGGATGGCAACATATTTCTTAAGGTCAGTGAGATGATGTGAACAATTATGACACAAATCCAGGTGTCAGCATTGGAAAGGCAATCTAAATTTCTTTCAAATTACTGATTTTAAAATTCTGTATACTAAGATTTGAAGTAGAAACGGAGGCGACAACAGTTCACTCACTTTGGCTATCGCTAATGCATTTCTATCAAAGGTATAAAAAAGGCATCAATTTAATAAGACAATTTTTCGATTATATATCTTTTGTATTATCTTATTTTCTGAGTACTATAATACAACATCTTTCGTGAATTTTAATAAAATGAAGCTATTACAAACTGTATCTGGTCTGCGCGCTATGTATTCGTAAACCTTCAAGGCTCGAGCAGAGAGCTGGTTGAAAGTATGCTCTTGGCTTCATCTAACTATCCACTATGAACATTAATATTTTGATAATATTGACTTTAATATTTTGATAATATCGCTTTTTTTTTGTAACCCGTTTCAGATCTCCTACTTATTGCAGGTCTGCAATTGCAAAATTTATAGAATCTATTTTGCTCTGCAGGTTATGATTTTTTACCTCATTGAGAGTCTGGTGGTCTCATTTCGGGTATGAACCAAACGTTACTCTTTGTTTCCTTACTACAGATGTCCCACAGTATATAGCATTTGAAGTTTTATCGAAAAACTTGGATTGTATCAACCGTTTTATTTTGCTATGGTAAACTGATTTTTAAGCTTCACAGGTTATCCAGACGTGAACAGATTTTAGACACCTCTTTACGGCGCTAATGATAAAATTTATTTCATTTTAGAACTCCGACTAATACATGCATTTTGTCCATTTTAGTGCCTTCGACTCATATTGGTCCTAAGGCCCTGTAATCTCGATTTGATCTCTTAATTGTTGCATATTTGATGTTTTATGTTATCTTGACTTGATCATTCACTTTTGATATATCGTTTTTTGGACTTCGGCTCATATGTGCCCGAAGGTAATATTGTCACTTTTTTTTAACGTTTTAGATCTTCGGTTTGTTTACACATTTGATATCATATTGTTTTGATTTCGGGTCATACCGTATAAGCAGAAACTTTCACGAGGTACTTTGCGAGTTATTCAAAAATGAGAAAATAATTTTTTTTTGTCAGCAAAAAATGTATCCAAAAGAATTTGAGTGTAATGAGAATGCAAATTGCCTTACAAATTTAATACATTTATTATAGATTTTAAACTTAATAAATGATTTTGTGATATTTTTATGATCAGTCATTGCAAGAATGACGAGGAATATTACCAGAACTTTTTTTTTTGAATTCTCACTTTTTTTTTTTTTGGAAGAAGAAGAAGCATAATACAAAATGCAATACCTATCATGTCATACTCTTACCTTTTCAGAATCCTTCAAATCTTGAAAACATGAATTCACGAAATAAATACATTGTTTTGCACTATAATTACGAAATTTTATCCTCGCAAAAATTTCTGCTATTGTCCGAATACACTTTGTATATTGCTTTATGCATTGATCTTTTGAACTTCAGTTCATATTTGCCATAAAGTAAAGTTGTCTCGTTTTAGATCTTCGGTTTGTTGCACATTTGATTATATATTGATTGTTTGGCTTCAGATCATATTGACTGAATGCACTTTTGCTTTTTGTATTGATCATTTTTGACTTCGACTCACATTATCTTCAATTTTGTCTCGTTTTAGATCTACGGTTTGTTGCACATTTGATTATATATTGATTGTTTGGCTTCAGATCATATTGACTGAATGCACTTTTGATACTGCTTTTTGTATTGATCATTTTGACTTCTACTCACATTATCTTCAATTTTGTCTCGTTTTAGATCTACGGTTTGTTGCACATAATTGTGATATTAACTCTTCATTTTGACCAAAGACACTTGATAGTGCTTTAATGAATCTTTAGACTTCGGAACACGCAACATGAAGGTTGCTGTTATCTTGTTTTATGTCAGATTCCATTCAAATTTGTATTTAATCCATATTGGAGAAATGGTATAGCCAAGTTAATTTATTTTGAAATAAATTTATATTGATCTTTATAAATTTCAAAATTTGTTGTTGAAAAAGCAAAACGGTACCAAAGTTTACTGAGTTTAAAATCGTCTTTTGAACTTGTTAATTGCACATTTTTGTTTGACAAGCAAATAATTGTAAAAACAAACAAACACTTGAACTGATGTCTTTCAACAGTTTTCTTCTTTGTATTCAAGCATTAGGTAAATGACAATGGTCAAAATGGATTAAAACAAATCATCTTTATCAAAATCGTCCCTTCGAATGAAAGAATCACTGGTGGCGGGGCTAGCTTGCTAGCCTTTGGCGTTTGGTGCTCACCAGTGACGTTAAATTGAAAACATTTCATTAAAATTATATTCTATTTACCCTTTTCAATGGATGTTGAACGTCTGATCTCAGAGTTCTCTATTTTTCACATCCACAATTGATTTCCTGTAATTTGAGGATGCCCAACAGGCTCAATTGGAACCTTGGCTCCTTATCTTACAGCCGCGGCCAGATACAGCCAAAATATACAATAATAATAAATCGTAAATCTCAATTTTATTGTTTTTATCTTTATCACAGGCTATGTTGAAGTCCGTCTAGTCATAAAGGAAGTACACTGTCTGTGTTTTACTGTTTGTACCAGGCTCTGCCATTGATAGAGGTCAAGGTGTCATTCGGTCTTATTCCACATTTCTAAAGTACTTTGCAGTACTGCTTAAAGACTCGTTGCTTAGACTAGATCGATATGCTCATAAGATGGCATTATCTATGATAATAAGATTTAATATATTACTATTAAATCCATTTATCAGAGGAAGGCCAAATTTTTCTAAATCACCAACTTTTATTTTCTATACATCGATTACTTTCCGAACACTCGTTTCTAATTTGCATATCCCGTGCTATCTTTAAACGTAGTTATCCATAGCTAATTTAAATAATACGTTCATCTACTAATGGAAGAGTATTTAAAGTGACAATGAGACGAAGACAGTTATCAGTTTTGATTATAAATTGTCACCCTCCCACCCATCCCTTAATACTGCGTTAATTTGAAGAATATGATTCTGCTGCTGCTCTTAATTTTTATTTCAGTTCTAGCCTTCAACAACAGATTCCAGACGTCACGGCTGTAAGAATGGACATGATGTGAGGCATGCAGTTTGCCTGTGTTTGGGCGTTTGGTGCTCACCAGTGACGTTAAATTGAAAACATTTCATTAAAATTATATTCTATTTACCCTTTTCAATGGATGTTGAACGTCTGATCTCAGAGTTCTCTATTTTTCACATCCACAATTGATTTCCTGTAATTTGAGGATGCCCAACAGGCTCAATTGGAACCTTGGCTCCTTATCTTACAGCCGCGGCCAGATACAGCCAAAATACAATAATAATAAATCGTAAATCTCAATTTTATTGTTTTTATCTTTATCACAGGCTATGTTGAAGTCCGTCTAGTCATAAAGGAAGTACACTGTCTGTGTTTTACTGTTTGTACCAGGCTCTGCCATTGATAGAGGTCAAGGTGTCATTCGGTCTTATTCCACATTTCTAAAGTACTTTGCAGTACTGCTTAAAGACTCGTTGCTTAGACTAGATCGATATGCTCATAAGATGGCATTATCTATGATAATGTAACTATAAAAGCTTCTTCTCAAAAACCACATTACTTTGATAATCTGAACAATATTCTGAAGAGAAAAGATAGGAAATCCAGGCAAAAAAAAAACAGCAATTCTGACCTTAGTGATACTCTACCTTAATGGCAACCTAAATAAACTGAATTTTGTTGTTGTTGTTGTTGTTGTTGTTGTTGTTTTGTTTTTTTTGGCAGGTTTAATCCCCTTACGCTTCATTAGAACTTCGATCGATAATGAAGGATTATTGTGAGAAAAGGCCTTCTACAATTAGAAAAAAATTGATGACGGTGAACTTCCTATTTCTTTTTCTTAAGATAATATTTAAAGTACAACAAATAAATATTATGAATTTAATTAAAATCTCTTGCGTATAAATATGATAAATTTGAGAAAAATCATTATTTAGCAGTAAAACCCCGTAAGGTCTCATTGTAAGATGCCATTATCTTTTAGATGACCCCTTCATAATACTGAAAGGTCAACTTCTATTTTCTTTCCCATAAAATAGATTTTCTAATACTGCATGTTATATGATCCGAATTTAGTCAAAATACCTTTGGTAGAAGTTCATCATTTTCTAATTAGACACAGCCTTGTTTACTCTCTTCTTGTTAGTCTGAAATGTTGTATGACTTTAACTCATCTGTGTCATACTTATGCCCTTAGCCGTGTGGAGCTCGTAAAAAAAGTCCCCGACAGCGGTTTGACAGTGTTTTGAATATTTTCCCCCGACATAGTCGTTATATCACTTTCTATATAGACATGGCCTTAGACAGCGCATGTATTATAGATATTGTTTTATAGAAACGTGCATGTCTGGTCCATGCTGAAATTTTATCTGTTCTTAAATGATGCTATTGAATTCGAAGACGTTTAATATTTCATTTTCGTGCGTGAGCATCGACGGCGGGTGCGGCTTGCGAAACAGGCGATGCTTACTCCTCCCGGGAACAATGTCCAACCTCTAGCTATCTAGGGGTCTGTCGATGCTCAATTTTGTGCTCTATTGTGAGTGCTGTCGAGGTTATCGTCAGGATATTCTTTAACTCATTTGAGAATAATTAAACATATAGAATGTCACTCATGTATTATTTTAGTGTTTGCTGTTTTTTCTAATTTTTATGTCAATTCCACAATGAATAATCATGTTTGGCGGGCTTAAGGATCAATGAAATTTTATCTATCAATTAAAGTGACATCTATTTCTGATTTTCTGATTTATCGATTCTGTGCTGTATACAAGGATATGGTCATTATCCATATTTGTCATCTTTATCGAATTTATTGAGTTAGGCGCTACTTACAATTTATTTAAGCAATGCATGGCCAAGCAGCGAAACTGTGGGTAACACTAAGATAGACATTACGATGGGCTTTGGGCTTCCTTCTTGGTCCTTCCTGCTTGGATACTATACTTGCATTACATAAGTGACATTATTCATGTGATTTATGGAAATAATTATTACGACGGTACAATGCAATCTTCAATGCCTTGTGCGCTTGAACTGATGATGGTTCATTAGATAAGTTGGCCTTCGTGTTTCTGTGGGGCTTTTGTCGTTGTCTCCGTCTGTCTGTCTGTCCTTCGTGTTTCTGTGGGGCTTTTGTCGTTGTCTCCGTCTGTTTGTCCTTCGTGTTCCTGTGGGGCTTTTGTCTATGTCTCCGTCTGTCTGTCCTTCGTGTTTCTGTGGGGCTTGTGTCGTTGTCTCTGTCTGTTTGTCCTTCGTGTTTCTGTGGGGCTTTTGTCGTTGTCTCCGTCTGTCTGTCCTTCGTGTTTCTGTGGGGCTTGTGTCGTTGTCACCGTCTGTTTGTCCTATTTTCTTTTCGCGTGCGAAGTTCTGTTCTCTATTTTTACCCCAAATTTTACAAGCCTGTCGATTGTGGTCTTTGGAATAAGGTTTCGGCTTTTGAGTTTGACTTTCATTCATTGTTCAGTGAAATGGAGAAAAATATTACATTTCAAATTCTTTTCACGAACGATTTTTCATGGGATAGTGGATGTTGTAGTATAAATTTTACATGGGTTGTAAAGAATATATCAGATTTCTCCCATTATACAAATATCCTAAGATCGATTGCAAACGTCCTTTTTGGCTACCTTATTTTATTTCCTTTACATTTTTATGCATATTCTTGACACTAAATTTGATATAGCATCATTCTCATGAAAACGCAATAGAGAAAACCATAGCCATAACAATATATAAACTCTCAGTACTGAACTCGCAGGTCCAATATACTATTAAAAAGTTATTAAAACAAAAAGTCACAAGTAAAGAGCATAATTCATTTATATAATTTCTTTGTAACGTTTTCAAATTCTCACCATCATTTAAGAACATTTAAATTTGCAGCATGGACCAGACATGCACGTTTCGTGTACTTAAACCTCATCAGTGATCTCAATTCAAACATAACCAAATGACAAATATGGATAGTGACCATATCCCTATATACAGCACAAAATCGATAATTCAGAAAATCATAAACCGAAGGTATACAAAATCAGGATGAAACAGGAACCAAAGCAAACAAAAAAAAAACCTCCACCACATGAAAAGAAGCGAACTCCCGATATGGGTGTGAGACCAAAAGCCCAGGAAGAGTCAGTATTTCCTGCTTGCATACAACATCCGTCGATTCAAATCTGTAGAATTGTCACATCCGGTTACTTCCATTTTGGAAGATATAAAGTATTGTCTTTGGTTGGATGGTACAAATGGTCTATGACAGAATATCATCCATCATTCTGGAGAGTGGGAGATCAAAGTGTATGACGAGTTCCCAATATCGTGTGAAATGACAAAAATGGATAATGACCATATCCCTGTCCACAGTACAAAATCGATAATTCAGAAAATCAGAAATAAATATGAATATGAATAAAGTTATGACCAAACATACCGCAAATTGTAGCAGGATGGCTCGGATATGATTGCTAAACGTCTTCAAATTGTATAGCATCATTTAAGAACAGATAAATTGGCAGCATGGACCAGACATGCACGTTTCGGGTACTTATTCCTCGTCAGTGATGCTACAGGACCCACTTACAGAAAGTTCGAATAAGTTTGTAGAAACAATCATATGTGGATATGTAATGTAAATAATATGGACGTGTTCCAACTCTATACCTTCCCGAAGAAAATTTCAAACCAATGTATCATGTACAAGATATGTGTTTCGGATATCAAATCCTCATCAGTGATGTTTCCATTTAAAGTGATTTTTAGATACTGCCAAAAATCATTTTTAACGTTTAACAGCCCCTCTGGTTATAATGTTTGAAATTAAATTTGTGCAATTTGCGAAGAGTGCGCGGCTCCAAATTTCCTGTAGGGTCGATTCAGTAGCATATCCAAATAAATATCATTAGAGGGATGAGATGTTAACCTGTATGTAGCCTGATAAAGCAGCCAACAACACCATTATCATTTGTAAACGTTACTACATATCAACTTTGGTTTCGGAACTTTCGTCTACTAATACATATATCAAAAGCAATGAAAGTGCATCTAACATTTTAAGCAAGCATAACAGTGAACTGTCTTCATTCAATATCTCTATTTCTAAATTGGATCTCCCCACAATATATTGCATACCGAACTGCACAAGTCTCCTTACAATTTTCGATTTATTGCTAATTCTTGTAACTGATCCACTACAATTTTGTCTAGAAATCTGACGTCAGCACTTACTGCTATTAAAGAACACGTAACTAGATATTGTGAAACGGTTCCAAACAGGAACGATGTAAATTTATTTTGGTCGATTAAGAATTCAGGGGATGTGATTTACAAAATGAAATCTGGAAATTTCCAAGCCAATACGATTTCTTCATACGACTTCTCTAATATGTACACCCCACTTCCTCATGACAAAATCAATGATCGATTTTCTAATCTCATTAAGGAGGGTTTGAACACCAAGGTGGCGGCGGCATTATTTGTTTTCTCGCCTCCTAGGAAAAAAGTACAGTCTTGACTCCCTTTAAACATTTGATACTCTGATTGATATACGCATTTTAGTATCCTGATGAAGTTTGAATAATCTCCGATGTTATTTAAAGAAATTATGGCGATTTTCAAAATTGTGGACTTTGGGAGTTTACAGCATGTCTCGTCCATGCTGTAAATTTATCAGGTTTTAAATGATGCTATTGAATTTAAAGACGTTTAACATTTTATCCATGAGCAAACCACGACGTCATTTCGACGTGATCGGGAAAAATGGCGTCACAAACCTTCGCATTCAAAATGCAATAAAAACATTATTACTTAATGTATTGCATTGAAACTTAGCATGTGTAAAATAGGAACATAAATCTTCATCACAGTGTATTCGTTGACAAATTTACGTTACAGGAAAAAGGATGTCACTTCATTGAAAATGGACGATTTTGGAAGAAAAAATGGAAAATATAAAGCCTTTTGATATTTTAATCCTAAATTCAATTTTTCCCATTTAATCATGAAATCATTTCAGGACATTCTTGATAATTTTGATAGTTTTTGACAAAGATTCATCCACAAGATTCCTAATAATTAACTAGCAACTACAGTAAATTGGCTCGAGATTGCAATTTTTTAGCGACGGTGTCATCTTTTATTCAAGTATCCTGCCTGTGTTTAAAACACAATTCATTTTATCTTTTCCATATGTAAGTGCAATATATTTATGGATATTTTGGAAGTTAAATCAAAATTAATTTCCAATAGCTTTACGAGAACTGGAATGACACTTTCAATATTTTGACGTCATCAAGAAATTCACGAAAACGTCGATTAATGCATATTTCAAAGTCTCGTAGAAAATTTTCCTGTGGATAGAATCAAATGTAAGTTTGTATAGTCAAGGCCAGGCATGAAATATATAATTTCAGAATTTTTTTTGAAAAATTGAATTTGGCGTCCAAGTGTTCAATACCTCATGAAATGGTGTTTTGATCGAGAGCGGAAAACTTACATTTGTACATCTGAATCGAAGGGTTTCTTTTCCTCGACAGACAAATCATACAAATCATACAAATCATGGACATGTAGTGACCTGTGTAATGCCTTGTCCTTCCTCTTGGACAATATTTATGTTGGATTTTATGAGGATCTATACAAACAGATTGTAGGAATTCCTATGGGTACTAACTGTGCGCCTCTTGTTGCAGATTTATTCCGATACACTTATGAAAAAGAATTTATCCAAAATTTTCAAAAGCAAAGAAAATTTGATGATCTGAAATGTTTCAATAATACTTCTAGGTATCTGGTAATATTCTTACTATTGACAATCCTGCTTTTGAATTATATAAGAATGAAATTTATCCACAAGAATTAACACTTAAAAAGGCAAACCGTTAAAAACACAGAAACACCATTTTTGGACCTTAATATCAAAATTGTAAACGGAAAGATTCATACAAGTGTATATGACAAAGGGATGATTGTGGATTCAACATAGTAAATTTCCCCTGGCTTGACGGTGATGTTCCAACATTACCGTCATACGGCATTTACATATCACAGCTCATCCGGTACGCTAGAGCATGTACTGATATTTTGGATTTTCACAGTAGAAATTTACAAATTACCAAAAAACTTTTAGGTCAAAGCTTCCGCTTTCATAAACTAGTAAAGACTTTCTGGAAAATTTACAAAAATTACAGTCAACTTCTTTTAAAATTCGGATTTATACTCGCAACAGAGTACATTACTTTGGGTATTACACAACCTGTCTTTTATGGTGATATGATAAACAAAATAAGAAGGATCAAAGGTAGGCAGCATAACCATCGAAAATGCGTCAGAGTCATCAAACGACTTTTATACCCTGGCTATGATCCTAATGTCACCAGACGGACACTAGGCTTGGTACTTGACCAATCTACAGTCTTGTACCAGGGCATCCTTGAGACTTGCACTCTGACTGACTAGGAGGACGGGACTCCATGACGGGCCCTTGTATAAACCTCTTTAGAGAATACAGGGCCCCGACCACCTGTCCTCTCTGAATGCTAGTCGGACTCCTCGGGTGATTACATACATGAGCTCGCTACAGCCGGCAGAGCATGGACTGTTTGACGCACACCCTCTTCTTATATCCATTTACATCTTCATCTGTGTTGCTAGGCCTTCTACGTTTTGCAGTCTTGTTTGTGTGATGTCATCTTACAGTGAGGAGGTTGTTTTACACCATAATTGTACGATCTTCGAGACCTCTGGGTAATTGGAGTAGTGAGAGGGTTGTGCGCACGTAATCCAGGATAATCACACCATTTGCTTCTTACGTGACAAATGGCCGTCCAAAGTCGGCACCGGTTGCCCATTGGTCTCGTCGGTTTATGTGTAGTCTTTTGTGTTTGATGTTTACATGTCGTGTGTCTCTTTTCCGTCTCGTGCTGTACTCGTCTTTTGTGTTTTTGCATCGGGTGTTTTGGTGTTTTGCTGTTGGTGCTGCAACAGGGTCTTGTTCGAGATCCCCTCCCTTCTGTAAAGATAAAAAATAATTTCGCAATGTTTCTTTTAGTGATGTTTCTGCGTGGATAGTGATAAACGCTTTTCATTTATTCAAATTTATTAACAATAGAAGCGATCGATTTTCCAGGAATCATTTATAGTATCTACATTTCTCGGTGCCTATATATTCACTAGCTGAAAAGAAATCTGCCATACGTTTCTTAAACGAAGGCTTACGTCGTATCCAGCATATCGGAAGAAAAATTAAACAAATCTGATATTCAAATCTTTAAAAAGATAACATATCAGTTAAGTTTCCGTCACCATAGGTACACAATTGCTTAACATTTTTCCAAAATGGAAAAAAGAAATTTAGTTTCTACCATATCAAATCATAATAATGAGAATCAATCAGTTGGAAATTTCTCAGGATTTCGTGAAGTAGTCGAAAATCTTCGGATGGAGCGGATAGCCACGGTGATATTTTTGGTGATATTTGTTACAGGCGTTTGTGGGAACGCTTTGATTGTCTATGTTTTCGCCAAGAACAGATTGTTCAGAACTATTACTAACATATTCTTGCTCAATCTCGCCATCGTTGATTTGGTGTATTTGGTGCTATGCTGTCCGTTTTCCACCATGAAGCTATTCCTGGGATACTGGCCTTTCGGGAACATTTTATGTAAGTATAAAAATCCGTTTAAAGGGTAAAGTCCCATCATTTTAAAGGTAAACTTTGAAGAAAAACTTAATACTGAATGTAAATTAAATGATCATAAATTTATATTCTTAAAAATCAAAAATCATTTCCAAGATTTAAAAATACCGTTGCGTACGTTGCATTTATGATTTGATCAAAAGGTTTCTTTTCTATCGTTCGAAGTTTGAATGACAAATATGGATAATGACCATATCTCCGTTTTATTTCATTAGCCTTTTCTTGGAAAATGGAAGGATGGAATGAACAAGTATCAAAATTGAATTGTTTCAAGGAGCATGCAATGAACTTAGTGTTATGTGTCTTGTTTTTGTTTTTTCAGGTTTTTAATTTTTCTTATGTTCGATGTTTGTCTTGCGAGATTTTTTCTGCTCTGGTCTTAATAGATATCACATCCATCGGTGAATAAACATCGTAACCCACGAGGCAGCTCGTATCTCGCAAACGCCGTGGGAAATAAGAAATGAAAACCTTTGGAAGGCGTGTCCTCAAATACGGCAATCTCAGTGGTTAGATACGTTTTAAGCGCTAACCAATGAGCAGAAAACGCTCATTTTTACAATTTGTTACATTGATGTAACAACAATTCAGGACATGGTAATTGGGGAATTTTCTGAAAAAAGTTACATCAAAATATTTACATATTCAATTTTTCGACAAAACCTCATTAATTTATATATTTTTGAAAAGGTCTTAATGAGACGATTATTTTAAAATTTGTTTGATTAAAATCGGACTTGGAACAAAACTGTTATTAAAGAAAAGAACTTTGATGTCCGATTTGTTTTAAATTTTTTATGATTTTATTCTAGCTTAAAATCTATGTATTATAGACATATTTGGTAACAAACGATTCAGAATTAAGTGCTTAAAATGATTATAAACAGAAAATGCAAAAATAACTTTAAAAAAATCTAGATATTTAAATTTCGGTTTGTCGGCATTTCAAAGATTTGACTTTTCGTCACCGAGTGATCGAAATGAATTACGTTATCATGTTTTCAACAAAAAACAAGGGGGCGTGGCTATATTCAAGAAATGACAGTTAGTTCCGATGGTTTTCGTTTCTACTGTCCCGAGGGGTTATATGAGGTTTGATCTATCCCGGGGTTCACATGATGGTGAACAAAAGTTTAACAAAAGATCACAATCAAAATGTCACAACAAATAGGCAAATTGTTTGAAAATATTAAACAAAATAAAGACATGTATGCAATCCCATACTGTCAAAAATTACGGAACAAATTCTCGCGATACAAAGAAGTAATCTAGTGATTACTGTTTTGAAATTATGTTTATGTTTAACTGAAATATAAAATCGCTTTAAAAAGGTTGTACTGTACTTAAAAGTTTCATGTTTATTACTTTTCCTGACTGATTTCATATCGTTTGCAGTAATGGCGTTACAAGTGACGTTTTACGAAAAAAGAAAAAGATTATTAGCTTTGCGTACGCATGTTAAACGTCTTCAAATTCAATAGCATCATTTGAAAAGAGTTACATTTGCAGTATGGACCAAAATACACGTTTCAGGTAATTTACCCTCGTCAGTGATCCTCAGTCTAAACAATGTTATATTGTCAAAGAGTCATATCTGTAATGAACTTTATTACTGTTTAAGTTTCATTCCTTTCCTTCATTAAAGCTTTTATATGTGTTTATTCGTTTTCTATTCACTTCTGTCCAATGTATTGCCTTATAAGACCAAGAAGAGGAGATAGTACATTTCTTGCTCGACGAAATTCGTTTTGCCTTAATTAATTCAATCTAAAATGTGGAATTTAGGTGTCCGATGTACAATAGGGCATTTTCCAAGCCTGGTAATGTACTATAAAGTATATATTTTCTGAAAGGTTATAATGCCAACTGCTCAGAAATAGAAATTTCGGGGCCAGAAAAACAAATGGAAATAAACTGCTGTAGCATTTAAATTGTCTTTATTCTTTATACATAATAAAAAAGTTATACAAGAGTTTAAACCCTTTGATTTTAAGACCTGAGAGTCTTATATCTGTGCTCAGGACATCATTGCCTTTCAGAAAACATACAGTTTAAAGTACCTTACTGGGCATAAAATTTACCATACTTCAAAATGGAGATAACCACACCGTCTGCTATTTACGTGGCAGATGGCCGTCCTAAGTCGGCACCGGTTGCCCATTAGTCTCGTTGGTTTATTTGTAGTCTTTTATGTTTCATGTTTCTATGTTGTGAGTTGGTGTTCCTTGTCCCTTTTGCGTCTCTTTCTGTGGGTATCTGTTCTGTGTTTTTTGCATGGGTGTTTGGGGATTTTGCTGTGGGTGCTGCAACCTAGTGTTGTTGGAGATCCCCTCCTTTCTATTACAGAAACGCTATGTAAAATGATTACATTGTACAACGGATACCTTAAGAGATATCAATCAAACTATCCAGCATTTAGTACCCGAGACGTGCATGTCTGGTCCATGCTGTAAATTTATCAGGTTTGAAATGATGCTATTGAATTTAAAGACGTTTAACATGATACAGCAGAACAACTTCCACAAATAGCAGGGGACAGCCAGACATCCTACAAAACCTAGAAACAATGTTCAACCAAACAATAAAATCACATTGACTGATGTCAAAGTCAACGAAAGTAGGGTATTTCCACTGTGACTTATGCCAGGCACCCACAGCAAAACACCAAAATACCCAAATTAGAAAACACTGAGTGAACAAGCAAAACAAGAGACAGGAAATGAACTAGGAAGACAGGACACCAAAGATAAAAAAACACAGAGTAGACAAACAAAACAAGAGACATGAATTAACTAGGAAGACCGGACACCAAACACCAAAACACAGAGTAGACAAACACAACAAGAGACACGAAATGAACTAGGAAGACCGGACACCAAACACAAAAACACAGAGTAGACAAACACAACAAGAGACACGAAATGAACTAGGAAGACCGGACACCAAACACCAAAACACAGAGTGGACAAACACAACAAGAAACACGAAATGAACTAGGAAGACCGGACACCAAACACCAAAACACAGAGTGGACTAGCAAAACAAGAGACACGAAATGAAATAGGAAGACCAGACACCAAGCACCAAAACACAGAGTGGAAAAGCAAAACAAGCGACACAAAATGAAATAGGAAGACCGGACACCAAACTCCAAAACACAGAGTAGACAAACACTACAAGAGGCACGAAATGAACTAGGAAGAACGGACACCAAACACAATACACAGAGTGGACAAGCAAAACAAGAGACACGAAATGAACTAGGAAGACCGGACACCAAACACAAAAACACAGAGTGGACTCGCAGAACAAGAAACGAGAAAGGGACAAAGAAGAGTAAACACATAATGCAGACGACAACACGTCAACATGATCAAAGAGAGCCATTGATGGACCGGATTTGATTCAGGAGAGATAAAGTATCTAAACCTACAGCTTTCGTAGATTACTATGATTATCATTGAATTTTCCTTCATTTGAAGTAAGAAAAAGAAAAGTATACTTTAGTTTTGAGGGTAATGACATTTACTTCCTGTATGATTGAGTATGTATCGCATTTGAAAATTTGAAACAAGCCCAGGTATGTTTCATTTCCGAGATTGCCTTTAGTCACCCTATTTATGTTTATCAAAGGCTTGACGATGACGCCATATAGTCAGAGATCTTCAGCAGGTGCGGATTAAGACCCATGGAGAGTTGCAATTATATACACTGACCATAACATATGGGACTTATTTCCTTAAGGAAAGAGAAATATCGGAAATAGAAAATGGCATGCCCCCAGGGATAAAAAAAAAATACAAACAAACAATTAATTAGACTACTATGAATTCAATTGCATCTTTGAATAAACAAGGAAAAGTCAATAGTGTAATTATCAGACCTGCCTTCTTTACGATTTTGGCGTAAATTGTACGAATTCGACCTTTCATAACGCCCTACGCTTTTGTAATTCCCTTGTACGCATAAAACTTACCTTTCAGCGAATTAACGTTTTAGATTTTTTTTATTTTGAACGCTTCATTGAACAAATGTCTTCAATATCTTATAGGCAAGCACAGAAATTCTTAAAATTTGTAACAATTGTCGAAGCGGACAAAATGCACTGTACGATGTTTTCTCAAAAAAGCATTTAGTGGTATATGTCACGCTTTAGTCCCCCAATCTAACCAATCTAAATATCCCCTCTTTTTCATGAACAAAATATTAAACTTATCATGAGACTGGTAGGCATGTTTGAATTATAAAGACCTCAAAGACATGTGTGGTGTTGAGAAAGCAGCAAAATATCGAAGTTACCCCCCTGAAGATAATGGCCAAAAATGCTCTCTATTTATATGGAAGTGTTCCAACTCTATACATTCTTGAAGAAAATTTCAAACCAAATTTCATGCACCAGACACGTGTTTCGAATATTTTAAAATTCTCATCAGTGATGCTTCCAGCCAAAGTGCTTTTCATAAGCCACCCAAATTCATTTCACCAGCGCCCTCTGGTTTTGTTATTAGAATTCAAATGTGCATTTTCTTTACACTTTTCTAAGATACTTTCATCATAAAACCAGTCATTACAAAAACTAGTAAATCTCTTAGCAAAATAACTACAATAAATTTAAAGGGTTTTCTTCAAGTTTTTTTTCGCTATGATTGAAGTATCGGTTTCCACATTGACAAATCAATCTCGTTCCGTAAGGAATACACTAGAACTGGTCCAATTAAGGAATAGACCATTCTTCTTATTTCCTTTTTATCTCATTCGTACCAACTGCTATTCATGTAAAGAGAACAAAATAGAAATAAACATGCGCAAAACATACCTTACGGCTCTTTCATAATTACAAAAAACGTATCCCTCTATCATACCATTAACCTATAAAGGTATCAATAAACTGAAAACGATTGTTTCAAGCAAAGAAGGCGATTTATGGACCGGGTTTCATTAAGGAAAGATAAAAAATTCAAGCCTACAGCTTTCACAAATAAGATGATTATCATTAGATTGTCTTTCGTTTGAAGTATTATCGATAGATGAAATGTGTTGCATAAATTGCAGCGTATTTCAGCAAATGAGATGGAAATCATTTTCATAATTTGTCTGTCGTATTGCCGTAATGACAATCATGTTTAGAACAGTACGCGCATTGCAACATCAAAATGTCATCAATGATTCAGAAAAACGAAATATCAAGCTATTATGTCACTGAGCAACTTTTTGGACAAAAAATACTGAATAAGGCACAATAAACATACATGTTAAGGATCATAAATCCTTATCAGCTTTGGCGTCAAAACTTTTAAATGTAAAGTGTGGTGCTGCTGATTAAGGGGTTACAAAAACTGGCAGGGTATCGGCGAATCCCCTGTCATAAATTGAGATTTACCGCGAGGCGGCAGCCGAGCGGTAAAACGGATATTTGTAAAACATCAGTTTGGTGACCCTATTCTAATGCAAATGGTCAGTTACACATGTACGTGCTAGAAAACGTCTGCTTTTAACGACGTCGCTATTGGAACGTATGGCGTCATAGCAAAAACTGCAGAGAAACTTGAATTCCCTTGCAGTTTTTTAATTGCTCAACCAATTAAAGTGCGCGTTATAAAAAGAGTGCATTAGAGTTGAATTTTAATTCCAGATGTCTTATTACAGCGCATGGGATCGAAACGTATGGTGTTGTGATTCCTTACACAGTTTTTTTATCATCAAGTAAACTTTACAAGCAGTAGGGAGATGAATTATAAATCAATCAATATCGTCTAGGTATATGAAAAGTTCATAGTTTTAGTTCGTCGAGAACAGACACGTTCTTGACCTATCATTGCTTTTGAGGAACTCTTGAAGTGTTTGCAAATACTATCGACTTTTCAGATATATTAACCATATGGACTTACTTATTAGGCATATAACATCGTCACTGAGGAAGTTCTACGGTCGATATTGGGAACTCGTCATACACTATGATGTCCCACTCTCCAGAATGGTGGATGATATTCTGTCATAGACCATTTGAACCATCAAACCAAAAATTGTACTCTATGTCTTCGGAAATGGAAGTAACCGGATGTGACAGTTCTACCGAATTGAAGCGGCGGGTGTTGCATGCAAGCAGGAGATGCTTACTCTTCCTTGGCACCTGGTCTCACTACCATATCGGGGGTTCGCTTCTTTTCATGTGGTGGAGGTTTTTGTTTGTTTACTTTGGTTCCTGTTGTATCCTGATTTTGTATGCCTTCGGTTTCTGATTTTCTGAATTATCGATTTTGTACTGTATACAGGGATATGGTCATTATCCACATTTGTCATAGCTCTAGTGAAAAGTTCCATACGTTTTCTGCAGTATCACAATAAAATCTCCGTAAGGAATTACAAAGTCATCCGTTTCGATTCTACGTGGCGAATTAGACCTGCCCCAATGTTCAAATAAAGTTTTGTGCATCGAAAGACTAAGCGTACATGGCAGTGAAAACCAACAGAACTAAATATACTTGCTTGTGTCATTTTATCGTTTTTAATTGCATTCGCTAGACAGTACAAAATAATAAGGAAATGTAACTGAGAATTTGCAGTTTGCCCGTTCATAAACTATGTAAGGGAAAAAGCCAAAAACTATCCATTATGTCAGAGAAAGTACTGATCGAGGCCCGTTGTTTTAATAATGGACAGAAACAGGAAGGACACCTCAAAATCAAGAACCGTATCATTGGTCAAGAGATGATGACCGGGTGCACGTAGCTTGAATTCCTGGCCAGTCAACCGATCGAATTCTTTTGTCTTGATAATGGACACTTTCATGTCTAGGTCAATTATTGAGTTGAAAAAATCATTCATTTCGATGTAGCCACGTCTGTGATATACAACGTCTTTTTCGTTCGGAACTCGGTTTTATTTTTATGTAATTCACTTTGGGAAAAAAAGAGATAATACTATCATTGTTAGATGCTTTTGATTAGACTTTTTTTCTGTCTATATACTACTTTACTTTTTTTTAAGTTACAGACACCGAGAGAGAACTGGTGTTTCGTCTTGAATTTCGACGGATTTCAACATTTTGTAGTTTCAATTACTTCATTATACGTATTTATAATTTATTTCTATTTCATTTTACATGCATTTTTCGGACGCAAGATCTTGTAATGCCATCCCGTGAAAATTACGATATCTGCGCTTCCGATGGATAATCTTTTGTTCATTAAAGGAATATGTTTTACAAAACGGAATGATAGCTATGGATTTTGATATCGAAATATTCAAAGAAGCTCGGAAATATATTTTTGTTGGGATATATACAGTTGTTTCTATGTGATATTGTGTCATCATAATGAGGATTCTTCTGTCCGGGAATTTACCTGTGACTGTCCGTTAAGTGACCTTTAACTGTCCATTATTAAAATAATAGACAGTTAAAGGTAACTTAATGGACAGTTACAGGTAAAATTTTGGACGAAAAAGGATCATATTGAGACAATATCACATAGAAAGAACTGATTAGACAATGGAATGACGTCATAGTCATGTTTTAAACGAAGAATTACGATAAGTATTTCTTAACAATAATATGATAATAAATTAAATGACGTCATTTGTCGGAGTGTATATATTGGTTTATCATAAAACAAGTAACTGTCAAACTCTGCTACAAGGGAGCAACCTGATCGTTTCTTCAAATGTATTCAAAAATTTCTGTTCATAATATGTTCTCTAAATTTCAGAAACGTGGGTGCTGTAGCATCATATCCCACCCATTATGCTTTTTTGTATTTTTGGACATAATTTGCAAACCCTTTGGACATAATTCATTTTTCGAGGAACACTGACGAGGGTTAAGTACCCGAAACGTACATGTCTTGTACATGCCGCAAATTTGTCTGTTCTTAAATGATGCTAAAACTTTGAAGACGAGTAACTTCTGGATTTCTAGATTTCTTGTGTATAATTAAAATGTAAACAAAACATGAAAGTCAAAACCAAAAATCAGAATCAAAAATATGAATCGCAATCCATAGACAGACACAGTTTTGAAAACTATAATTTAGAACATAACAAAGTTTTGGAGGAGATCCCAATTACTTAAAACAGCGGGTCGTTTTTTTTTCAAGAGAGGAGAATAAGCGAACTAACGGACGGAGACAATGATACAGTGTTATGATGTAAAATTGAAGAATTTAGAAACGAAAACAGAACGAAACTCTATGAGGAGAAAGAAACGTCCATGAACAATACGAAAATACTATCAGAACACTATTAATCAAAAGAATCTTATCTTCTCCTAGTTAACGATTCCTTAGGCATTAATGTCAGATTAATTACCGGTTTGTCGATCTGGACTTTGGCCTCTATTACACCGGTCGTAAGAGAACATTCAAGATTAACTTTTTTTTCTTTATCGCATCGGCGGTTGAGCATTACGACCATAAGGGTAAATGATGCCTTCAGCCTTATCTATTTTCATGGCAAATCAATTGATTTGTCATATAGGAGAAAGGAGGGGATATAATTGTCATTTTCACAAGGAAGTGAAAGCTCAGTAGTCTGGGATGTATCACTGGGTTGGGTGCACCCCCCCCCCCCCTTGTTCCTCCAAAACCGTTCTAACTTTGTAGCATTTTTTGCGCTCTTTCATATAAAAAATTGTCTCATGGAAATTTCCATTGCAGAAATGGTGTTTTTTGGGAAAAACATGTTTTTTTAGTCAAAAATCACTGAAAAGGAAAAAAAATTATAACTTTCATATGGTTGATGTTTTGAAAAATTGAAAAGTTTGAATATATAGTATCTTTGATGCTTTTTCAGTTGAAATAAGTTGCAAGTTCCAATTCCTATTTTTACTGTGTGTTTTGGGGTAAAAAAAGACGAATGTTTGCAAAAATTCACAGAAATTTGAGGAAATTTTAATTCATTCCTGCTTCTTCAATGATGATTTAAAGAACATCTTTAAAGTCTCCTCTTTCAAATGACATATATTTTATATTCTTTTTTTTTCTGCAAAATCCTCGAAATTAATCATTTTATACAGAAACCTGTATTTTCAATTAAAAATCTCAGACTTATTTCATCTGAAAGAGCATCAAAAATACTATATATTCACACTTTTCAATTTTTCAAAACATCAACCATATAAAAGTTTTTTTTTCCTATTTTCAGTGATTTTTGACTAAAAAACATGTTTTTTTCCAAAAAAAACACCACTTTTGCAATGGAAATTTCCATGAGACATTTTTTCATTTGAAAGAGCGCAAAAAATGCTACAAAGTTAGGCCAGTTTTGGAGTATCAAGGGGGGGGGGGGTTGCACCCAACCCAGTGATACATCCCAGACTACATGGTTAAGGATGAAGTAATCAACAGTCCAATTTACCTGTGAATTTGATACAGAAGAGAAAAAATATAAGTTGGAATTTTTTTGATGAATTTCGAATTTGAAAATAAATTATTGGAGAGAGATTTTGAATGATTGCATTTGACTTTCGACCATCTTTGTTTGAAATACCGTGGTTTTTATTAAGTGTAACTAAAGCAATTAAAGCTATACCTCTCGTATGATACTTCATGACGACGCAAAACTTCTGTAAACCATCTTTTATTCGCGAGCGGTTTATTTCGGGATATTCGAGTAGTCCTTTGATTCGCGAAAATAAAACACCGCGAATACATCCATGTGTAGTAAGATACGCACGTACGATGCGAACCAGTCATCTCACCCGTGTTCGCGGAATTTAGACGCTGCGAATAAAGACGATTTACAGTATACATTGCAATAGACGATGTTAAGTCATTCTTTTGATCTAAGTCTCTTTACTTAAGGTACGATTTGATGGATAAGCATTGAAGCGACGGGTGTTGCATGCAAGCTGGAGCAAGCTTGAAGCAAATGAGATCCGCTTCGTACTTTGAAATACTTCTATCTTTCGACGCAAACGGCCATTTGAACACCTCGCTGTATGACAAGCATGACGATTTCAGCTTCCACATATTAACTAAGTTCCATTTCATGTCTCCTCCTGCTTATGGCGATTTTGTTTCTCATCTAATACGGTACGCCAGGCTATGTTCCAAATATGAAGATTTCATCATTTGAGCCAGACGGCTTGCACGTAAGCTACTTGTTCAGGGTTATATCACAAAACGACTGAAATCATCATTGCAGAAGTTCTTTGGTCGCTACGGGGATATTATAAAAGCATATCAGATCTCCCTTTCCAGAATGATCAGTGACAGTATACATTGTTATTGAATGGCTGTCGTCATCACCAAACAGGACATGCTTATGATCTGTAAATCAAAATGTACATCGAGACAATCACCAAATTTGACAAGTTTCAATGGAGCTGTTGTGACGGGTATTGCGTGCAATCAGGAGACGCTGACTCTCCCCGGGCACCTGGTCTCACTTTGGAATGTTGTTCATTCCGGGTGGTTCGTAATCGTTCCGATTGGAATTCTCGCAATTTGGCCTTGCCTTCTCGACTTTGAGACAGAATAACTGTTAGGTACTTCTTTGATGTTTATTGCTACAACCGAGTGTTGTTGTAGATACCCTCCTTTCTTTTACATGTATTGGTGATTTAGCAGCCATGATAAAATATCGCTCTATTTCGATTACCATCATGTAAATACCCTTACAGCTGTAAAATTCATATAAATATTCATTAAGTGAAGGAAATGCTCAGGAGGTTGTTGAGGGGAATCTGTTTCCATTAGAGTATATGTTTTACACGATGAACTTCACGTTCGATAATGTATGTGTTAAGGTTTAACATGAGAATATTTTTACATTAAAAGATTATGTGTCCACCATAAAATAATTGATACTCTCTTCCGCTAGAGATGGATTGCTCTTCCTATACAGATTAATAACTTTTTCGACAGATATTAGTAGTGCACTAAAATCGTTCTGGTCACATTGAAGGGTCCAATGTAAAATCAAAATCCAAACATCACAATTAATAGGCTTACAATATTCTTGAAAAAATATATGACACAAAATAAAAATATATGTAAGTCAATAAGCGTTATATTTACGTCAGGGTCGGTGTTAAGTCTGTAAGTGTGTGCCACTATAAAGAAAACGTTATATTTAAAAAAAAAAGCGTTAAAGTGAGGTCACAGTTGGTGTTAAGTCGTCTCTCTTTAATGATACGCCACTTGGAAGACAATAAGCGTTATATTAAGGTCACAGTCGGTGTTAAGTCGTCTCTCTGTAAGGATACGCCACTAGGAAGACAATAAGCGTTATGATAAGGTCACAGTTGGTGTTAAGTCGTCTCTCTGTAAGGGTGCGCCACTATGAAGACAATAAGCATTATATTAACGTCACGGTAGATGTTAAGTCGTCTCTCTTTAAGGGTATGTCACTATGAAGACAATAAGCGTTATATTAACGTCACAGTTGTTGTTAAGTCGTCCCTCTGTAAGGATACGCCATTATGAAGACAATAAGTGTTATATTAACGTCATTCTTGGTGTTAAGTCGTCTCTCCGTAAGGGTAGTCCACTAGGAAGACAATAAGCGTTATTTTAACGTCACAGTTGGTGTTAAGTTGTCTCTCCGTATGGGTACGTCACTATAAAGACAAAAAGCGTTATATTAACGTCAAGTTTCCCTGTAAGGATATGTTACTATGAAGACAATAAGCGTAATATTAACGTCACGTCTCTCTGTAAGGGTACTCACTATGAAGACAATGTTAAACGTCTTCAAATTCCATAGCATCATTTAAGACCTGGTAATTTTACAGCATGGACCAGACATGCACGTTTCGGGTACCAAACTCTCGTCGGTGATCCTCAGTCTAAACAATTCAAAATGGCCAAAAAGTATGAAAATCATTATGTCCAAAATGTACCAAAAGACGTAGCAGAATGGGTGGGAAATGATGCTACAGGACTCGCGTTTTAAACATTTCAAGAAATTTTGTAACAGAAAACTTCCAATGCGTTAAAGAGACAGACGATCAACCGAAGTTGATCGAACTTGGCTACATGTGCCCTCGGGGACTCTTGGTCCACCATTTCAACATTTCAAGAAATTTTGTAACAGAATAAGTGTTATATTAACGTCACAGTTGCTGTTAAGTCGTCTTTCTATAAGGGTACGCCACTATGAGGACAATAAGCGTTATATTTAGGTCAATGTTGCTGCTTGCGACACTCACTACCTCCTTTCATTGTTATGCCTATAGATTTACTTCTGAGTATCAACTAATGAATGAAATATCAGATCAGATCCCTCTTTCCAGAATGATGAGTGACATCCTAGATTGCGATTGAATGGCTGTCATCATCACCAAACAAGAAATATTTACCTGATATGTACAGCAAAATGTTTATCGAGATAATCACCGAATTTCACAAGTTTCCATGTAGCTGTTGCGACGGGTGTTGTATGCAATCAGGAGATGCTGACTCGCTCCTGGCACCTGGAATCGCTCGGTTATTCATTCCGAGGTTCGCAACCGTTCCCACGGAAATTTTAATGATTTTGCCTTGACTTCTCGACTTTAAAACTGATTGGTACTTCTTTGATGTTTTTTTTTTAATTAAACTTCTTTCATGTTTACGTCTAATGAGTACCAACCAAGTTCGTACATGTATTATTAAGATGAACAAGATACGATTTCTGAATTGCTCTATATCTAATTATCTTTCACTCAATTTCAACGAATTACTGCTTGTGTTCAAAGAACAATTCTATTTAAGGAAAATTACATTTTGTTGTAACCTAAAAGCAAAATATGTACGTTTTTGCTAAAGTAGTAATATTAAAATCTATACCATCATGACTACATCGTCTGTAATGGAAAAAAGTTTGTACAATGATTTCAAAGAGCGTATTCCAATTAATGGAAGTTACACTAATCTATTGCCCGTAGCAACATCTTTTATAAGTCGCATGAACAAAGAAGAACCGCAGTTAAGAAACTAATACACGGATACATTTATATCTGTTTTATTGAAAAATCAAACATTATATACTGTTTGAAGTTCGATAACAATTTCTAATCTAAGGTCGAAAATTTCAAGCTTTAATGTTTAAGTTATGAAGAACTTATGAAGAACCAAGTTTTTATATAAATTGTCACTGCCTTTTAACCGTACACAAGATAAAATAACGAAAAAGCTATGTCAGATAGATTACTTTTTTTAAAACACCCGATCATAAAGTACTTTGTATTATATTATTATAAATTCTAGCCTTGATTATTATAAGGCAAATCAAAAGAATGCCTTCCTCTAACATCGCTTACTGTTAGCAGCCCTTCTTGAATTTATCATACGTGAAAGCTTCAAAAAAGGTATTATGGAAAAAGATAAGGTGCGTGTTCTTCCTCAATATTACAAAAAGGTCAAAGGAAACGATTAAAAAAAACAGTTAGACTTTCATTCGCTACTTCATGGTCTTCCTCTGGTCTTTATGTGGTCTTTGTGTGGTTTCTGTGTGGTCTTTGTGTGCATGGTCTATGTGTGGTCTATGTGCGGTTTTTATGTGGGATCTATGTGGGGTCTATGTGTGATCTATGTGTGGTCTTTCCATTGTCTATGTGTGGTCTTTGTTTGGTATTTGTATGGTCTATGTGTGGTCTTTGTGTGGTCTATGTGTGGTCTTTGTGTGGCTCATGTGGGTCTCTGTGATCTATGTGTGATTTTTGTGTGGTCTTTGTGTGTTCTATGTGTGGTCTCTGTGTGATCTACGTGTCGTCTATGTGTGTGCTATGTGTGGTCTATGCGTGGTCTTTATGTATGGTCTATGTGTGGTCTTTCTGTGGTCTATTTATGGTCTATGTGTGGTCTTTCTGTGGTCTATTTATCGTCTTTGTGTGATCTTTTTTATGATCTTTATGTGTGGTCTATGTGTGGTCTCTGTCTGGAATATGTGTGGTCTATGTGTGGTCTTTGTGTGGTCTATGTGTGGTCTTTATGAATGGTCTATTTATGGCCTTTTGTGGTCTATTTATGGTCTTTGTGTGTGGTCTATGTGTGGTCTCTGTCTGGTCAATGTGTGGTCTTTGTGTGGTCTATGTGTTGTCTATTTGTTGTTCTTTAAGAAATGAATCTTTTCTGCAGGTATCACCCGAAAAATTGGACTGAAACCTGCATCAATGCGGGTAGCGCGTTGATGAAAAAAAACTGTTTTCTTGGATCTAAAAACAATCAATCACCGCACTATATTTCGTAAGTCGAAAGGCTTCGCAGTGATACATCTGCCAAAATAAGTTATGGCAGCCGCCATGATTCAAACAGCAAACGATTGTCCCTCTATATCTTTGGAATAAGGACCAGTTTGAGCAAATTCTACATGCACTGTTAAATTTTGAGTAAGTAGAAAAGAAATGGTACCCTTGAAATGATAAGCAAACATTAACAAATTGTATTTTCATCAACGAGTTCATTCGTGTTTGAAGGAACCCCCAGTTCTAAAATAGTACTATAAATAGACTTCCGTGAAAAATTATGTTGATCGATGTATCAACAAAATTTCTCAGCCAATCAGAATCTTCGTTTCTATAAAAAGGACAATGGAAATTAAATTATTTTCTGGTCTTTGTGTTGTCTTGTGTTTCTTGTTTCTATGGTGTCAGTTGTTGTTGTCCTTGTCCCCTTTCTTCTCTTTCTGACGGTATCTGTTCTGTGTTTTTCTATTATAAGAAAATAAGTAGACCAATTTCTATACCAGTCTGACGGCCGTTTACCTAGAACCTGTTTGCCGTAAGGCAAGAAAGTATCGTCATCGTTGTAACGGGAATCGTGCAAATATAAACCTTATAAATGAGGTCCAGAATGAAATTATTATCATATCAAATAAGATGTCAGCAGGAAACATCCACGATTGCATTGCTTTTAAAGATTGCATGAAGTGGTTTTCAGTGACCTGTAATAATGTCCTTCAGACTCCAATAATTGCTTTCGTCTGGTCTGTTGAATACAATCCTGAAACAGTCCTTTGTCCTTTATGGTTCTGAAAGTTTTTTATGCAAGTGTCTTTTTCATTTGCATAAAATTGGAGTGGACGTGGCAACGGGAGGACTTTTTCAAAGCAGGCAGACATCATTTCGAAAAATATGATGTCGAGAAGCTAACAGTATATTTAGAATGTTTGTAGATTTTGCTCTGGGTGCTGTAGCCGAGTATTGTTGGTGATCACCTTTTCTTGTTACACTCAAAATTGAAATAATTTTAATGAAACATGAAGTGATAATGATATAATATGCTCCAACAGTGAGCCTGAGGGTTATATCACTGTCACTTCAACACATCAACTATGAATGAATTCTGAAATAAAAAGAGTGACATAATTCACTAAAAGTAAAAGCTTGTGATTCTAAATCACTCAAAGTTTTCTTAGTGTATAATACTTAATCACTAAGTCTAAGACGAATTCGGTGTTTGGTCATTCCATTCTCCAGCGAAGCCATCTTTTTATTTCTACAAATATTATCACAAAGCCAGAGTGAATATAGAGGAGGATTAGGATTTTGTCCAAAATGTTGTTTTGTGTGTTGTGTATCTTTATCAAGATATGAGTCTTTGCGGAATACAGAGTTTATCCCAATTACAGACGGTATCTGACGTAAAATCATTGTGACGTCATGAAACTGGTATGGTAACGCCAATTTTATACCGTCATTTCCCAGACTTTTAGGACTGTTTCCAAAGATTTCGATGATATCATAAAAAGTCTACGTCAGATACTGTCTTAAATGGAAAGTAACTCTGATTTTCGAAAAAAGCGAAGACGAACAGCCTGGAAACAAAACTTTTGAATCTGCCTATGCAGAGATAAATTATTTTCTAAGGGTCATATGATAATCAAGACTGTCACGAAGAATTTAAACTTGAGAAGAAAGTCCACACAAAGACACTTTAACAGCTGTCCGTCTATCCTGACGTATATAATTACCCTAACCTGACTAAATATGTGAAGACTGTTCTATAAGTGAATGAGAGCCATTCACAAAACATAAGATCCGAATTTAAAAATATCTCGATCTTTTGAAATATAAAATGTTTTAGATGGCAACATTTAAGCTAAGCCAATCACAGGCTCTCATATCCTTTGCCATATTTGTGAAGAATCTGTGAAGAAACCGTCTTCATGGACCCTGCACCCTTCAAAAGCTGAACAGTATATACTTGAAAATTTTTGGTCTGAGAGCGGCTCGAACTCGATCGAGACCTTCACCTGTCTATCCTACACAGCCAATTGTGCCTCATATGAAATTTACATGAACTTACATGACACTTCACATGAAATTTATATGAAACGAGCACAAACATGAAATTTACATGAAATTTTTCACATGAAATTCATGTGAAGATTTTTACATGGATGCTATGTCAATTCAGTTTCCTGTGAAGGTCGCTTAGAAAAGTTCATGTGAAATCACTGACGAGGGTTTAGTACCCGAAACGTGCATGTCTGGGGTCCGCTCACCAGTTTCTCTTACCCGGTCAAGCGGCACAGAAATATTGCGCAATCATACATAATTTGACGTCATCTCATTTTATTTCTATTTATTTCACATTATTATACTATATATCAATCTGTTCGTTATATCTACAGCTTTTATATGATACTAGTCTCAAGGTCATGTTAAGATTGCTATACATAATAAATATCATACATTTTTACTGAAAAAGGTTCAGAAAATTGGCCTAAAATTCATGGTTTTTGCCATTTTTCTGTGTATTGTTTCTGGTCTCCTGGAAAAATTTCAGAAATAATGCTTATATTTCCTTAAAGCTATTATCTTATACTCCATTCTAGCCAAATTTTAAAAATTTCCAACACATGTAACTCAAAAAATGTGTAAAAACCCAAAAACTTCATATTTTCCCTTATGAAGTCTTGTCAAACAGGGAAAATCCGGTACGCCTTTTAAAATATCTATATTTAGACTAAATATGTCATGTGACCTAAAATTTTTATTGCTCTTACACAAAGCAGGCATACTCTACAATATGCATCTTACCATTATAGACTATCTTCATAATGGTCTTCTCAACCCACCTTTCAAAACCACTCTATTTCCCCTATTTCAGCTTTTCCACCCTGGACATTTTGGGTTTACTCTAAAAAGCGGTGAGCGGACCCTAATAATTTTCCCTATGTTAGCGTTCAATTTTGTTTTCTGATAAAATGATAGAATTTGACTTTTCGCACAAATTGATATACTACATAGTGTCGTAACGCAAATACCTTCCCAGAAATATGCTGCGCAAAGGTCCCTTCGACATCACAGAATGGACCCTTTTTCCCTTCATTTTCGACATTGCGTAAACCGTTACTGCTCTTTTATAACATTCAAAGGATAATTACCAGAAGACTTACATATAAGATATTGGTATCTTTTTAATCTGTATGCCTTGTAGTATTTTGTGATATATGGTTTCTAAGAACTTTTTAAACAAAATTTCTTGTCGCGACACTGTCTTCGACTCTATAAGGGTCCGCTCACCAGTTTCTCTTACCCGGTCAAGCGGCACAGAAATATTGCGCAATCATACATAATTTGACGTCATCTCATTTTATTTCTATTTATTTCACATTATTATACTATATATCAATCTGTTCGTTATATCTACAGCTTTTATATGATACTAGTCTCAAGGTCATGTTAAGATTGCTATACATAATAAATATCATACATTTTTACTGAAAAAGGTTCAGAAAATTGGCCTAAAATTCATGGTTTTTGCCATTTTTCTGTGTATTGTTTCTGGTCTCCTGGAAAAATTTCAGAAATAATGCTTATATTTCCTTAAAGCTATTATCTTATACTCCATTCTAGCCAAATTTTAAAAATTTCCAACACATGTAACTCAAAAAATGTGTAAAAACCCAAAAACTTCATATTTTCCCTTATGAAGTCTTGTCAAACAGGGAAAATCCGGTACGCCTTTTAAAATATCTATATTTAGACTAAATATGTCATGTGACCTAAAATTTTTATTGCTCTTACACAAAGCAGGCATACTCTACAATATGCATCTTACCATTATAGACTATCTTCATAATGGTCTTCTCAACCCACCTTTCAAAACCACTCTATTTCCCCTATTTCAGCTTTTCCACCCTGGACATTTTGGGTTTACTCTAAAAAGCGGTGAGCGGACCCCTGGTCCATGCTGTTAATTTATGAGGTCTTAAATGATGCTATTGAATTTGAAGACGTTTAACATTTGAACTACTTGGTGAGTGTCACTGCTGGTGGACCAAGAGTCCCCGAGGGCACATGTAGCCAAGTTCGATCAACTTCGGTTGATCGTCTATCTCTTCAACGCATTTGAAATTTTCTGTTTCAAAATTTCTTAAAATTTCTAAAACGTGGGTCCTGTAGCATCATATCCCACCCATTCTGCTACGTCTTTTGGTGCATTTTTTGGACATAATAATTTTCATACGTTTTGGCCATATTACATTGTTTAGACTTAGGATCACTGACGAGGGTTTAGTACCCGAAACGTGCATGTCTGGTCCATGCTGTTAATTTATCAGGTCTTAAATGATGCTATTGAATTTGAAGACGTTTAACATTCATGTGAAGGAAATTTAGGTGAAATTCATGTGGAATATTTTTCACATAAATCTGATGTGAAATTTATGTAAATTTTACATGAACTTTCATGTGAAATTTACATGATGCTCATTTCATATGAATATCATGTGAGGCACAATTGGCTGTGTACATGCTAACAGGGCGCGCTAAATATACGCCATCGGGGTAGTTGCCATCTAAATTGGTAAGAAGGTAATTCAAAGTTTCTAGTTGAACAAGAAGTGGGCGGGGCGTCATATAATATACTGAAGAATACAAAACCAAACAATAAACAAAAAAAAAGTGAGATTAAATGTATAGAATAGGTATGAAATGAGGCGAAAAAGTGAAACTAAATGTATAGAATAGGTATTAAGGAGGTATTGAACACTTTGACCCCAAATTCAATTTTTCTCAAAATTTCTGAAATTATTCATTTCTTGTCTGTCCTTCATCATACAAACTTACATTTGATTCTATCCACAGGAAAAATTTCTATGAGACTTTGAAATATGCATTTTTCAACGTACCCGTGAATTTCTTGATGACGTCATAATATTAAAAGTGTCATTCCGGTTCTCTTAATGCTATTGGAAATTAATTTTAATTTAACTTCCAAAATATTCATAAATGTATTGCTCTTACATATGGAAAAGATTAGCTGAATTGTGTTATAAACAAAGGCAGGATACTTCAATAAAAGATGACACCGTCGCTGAAAAAATTACAATTTCGAGCCAATTGACTGTAGTTGATAGGTGATTATTAGGAATCCTGTGGATCAATCCTTGTCAAAAACTAACAAAATTTTCAACGATGTCCAGATATGATTTCATTATTAAATGAGAAAAATTAAATTTGGGATTAAAATTTTACAAAGCGTTATATTTTCCAATTTTTTCCAAATTCGTCCATTTTCAATGAAGTGACATCCGCTTCCTTGTTATATAAATTTGTCAACGACTACACTAAGATAAAAATTGAATTTTTTATTTCATACATGTAAAGTTTCAATGCGATACGTTTTGCATTAATGTTTTAATTGCATTTTGAATGGGATAGTTTGTGACGCCATTTTCCCCCGATAACGTTGAAATGACGTCGTGGTTAGCTCATGGATAAAACTCCTAAAGTCCACAATTTTGAAAATCGCTATAATTCCTTCAAATTACGTCGGAAATTATTCAAACTTCATCAGGATACTCAAATTTGTATATCAATCAGGGAATCAAATGTTTTAAGGAAGTAGGGACTGCACCTTTCCTAGGAAGTCAGAAAGCAAATAATACTGCCGCCATCTTGGTGTTGAATCCCTCCTTAAATAAGGCGAAAAAGTAAAATCTAATGTATAGAATAGGTATAAAATGAGGCGAAAAAGTGAAATTAAATGTAAAGAATAGGTATGAAAGGAGGCGAAAAGGTGAAATCTAATGTATAGAATAGGTATACAATGAGGCGAAAAAATGAAATGAAATGTATAGAATAGGTATAAAATGTGGCAAAAAAGTGAAATCTAATGTATAGAATAGGTATGAAATGAGAAATAGAAGTGAAATCTAATGTATAGAATAGGTATGAAATGAGGCGAAAAAGTGAAATTAAATGTATAGAATAGGTATAAAAGGAGGCGAAAAAGTGAAATTAAATGTATAGAATAGGTATGAAATGAGGCGAAAAATTGAAATCTAATGTATAGAATAGGTATAAAATGAGGCGAAAAATTTAAATTTAATGTATAGAATAGGTATTAAATGAGGCGAAAAAGTGAAACTAAATGTATAGAATAGGTATGAAATGAGGCGAAAAAGTGAAACTAAATGTAAAGAATAGGTATGAAATGAGGCGAAAAAGGTGAAATCTAATGTATAGAATAGGTATAAAATGAGGCGAAAAAGTGAAATTAAATAAATAGAATAGGTATGAAATGAGGCGAAAAAGTGAAATTAAATGTATAGAATGGGTATAAAAGGAGGCGAAAAAGTGAAATTAAATGTATAGAAAAGGTATAAAATGAGGCGAGAAAGAGAAGTTTAATGTATGGAATAGGTATAAAATGAGGCGAAAAAGTGAAACTTAATGTATAGAAAGGTATTAAATTAGGCGAAAAAGTGAAACTAAATGTATAGAATAAGTATGAAATAAGGCGAAAAAGTGAAACTAATTGTATAGAATAGGTATGAAATGAGGAGAAAAAGGTGAAATCAAATGTATAGAATAGGTATCAAATGAGGCGAAAAAGTGAAATTAAATGTATAGAATAGGTATGAAATGAGGAGAAAAAGTGAAATTAAATGTATAGAATAGGTATAAAATAAGGCGAAAAAGTGAAATTAAATGTATAGAATAGGTATTAAATGAGGCGATAAAGTGAAACAAAATGTATAGAATAGGTATGAAATGAGGCGAAAAAGTGAAACTAAATGTATAGAATAGGTATGAAATGAGGCGAAAAAGTGAAATCAAATGTATAGAATAGGTATTAAATGAGGCGAAAAAGTTAAATTTAATGTATAGAATATGTATCAAATGAGGCGAAAAAGTGAATTCTTATGTATAGAATAGGTATACAATGAGACGAAAAAGTGAAATCTTATGTATAGAATAGGTATGAAAGAGGCGAAAAAGTGAAAATAAATGTATAGAATAGGTATTAAATGAGGCAAAAAAGTGAAACTAAATGTATAGAATAGGTATGAAATGAGGCGAAAGAGTGAAACTAAGTGTATAGAATAGGTATGAAATAAGTCCAAAAATTGAAATCTAATGTATAGAATAGGTATGAAATGAGGCGAAAAATTGAAATCTAATGTATAGAATAGGTATAAAATGAGGCGAAAAAGTGAAATCTAATGTATGGAATATATATGAAATGAGGCGAAAAAGTGAAACTAAATGTATAGAATAGGTATGAAATGAGGCGAAAAATTGAAATCTAATGTATAGAATAGGTATAAAATGAGGCGAAAAATTTAAATTTAATGTATAGAATAGGTATGAAATGAGGCGAAAAATTGTAATCTAATGTATAGAATAGGTATAAAATGAGGCGAAAAATTTAAATCTAATGTATAGAATACATGTAGGTATGAAATGAGGCGAAAAATTGAAATCTAATGTATAGAATAGGTATAAAATGAGGCGAAAAATTGAAATCTAATGTATGGAATATATATGAAATGAGGCGAAAAAGTGAAACTAAATGTATAGAATAGGTATGAAATGAGGCAAAAAAATTGAAATCTAATGTATAGAATAGGTATAAAATGAGGCGAAAAATTTAAATTTAATGTATAGAATAGGTATGAAATGAGGCGAAAAATTGAAATCTAATGTATAGAATAGGTATAAAATGAGACGAAAAATTGAAATCTAATGTTTAGAATAGGTATAAAATGAGGCGAAAAAGTGAAACTAAATGTATAGAATAGGTATAAAATGAGGCGAAAAAGTGAAATCAAATGTATAGAATAGGTATAAAATGAGGCGAAAAAGTGAAATCAAATGTATAGAATAGGTATAAAGTAAGACGGACTACCCGTGTTCATGTTCAAACTTTTACCTTTATTATCATACTAGAAGTTTTTCTAGCAGTGAATAATAATAAACAATATACAGTCAAATGACAATGCTACAATTAATTGTCAAGTTAAAAATCGGCAAAAATATCCAACCGCTACCTCTCATTTTGCTACAACTTGATAAGTACTCTGGCTACGCGCCTATGAACATTGCTAGTTCCGCAGTTCCACCGACATACACATGTATCCACTTATCTCTGAAATGTTGTATGTTATTTACAACCTTTGCTAATGTCTATGCTGTGACTACATGTTTGGCAATAAAGTAAATAATTAAGGTATCCTTGTATTCTCATGGTTCATGTTTTTATTGCAGGTAAGCTACTACGCTACATAATGATCGTCTGTCTAGCGGTAAATGTCATGACACTTGTGGCGATTGGAGTCGACCGCCTCTTGGTTGTTGTGTTTCCGCTGTTCTCAAAACCATACAGGTAAATTAAACTAAGTGCAGGCTAGGATGTTAAACTCGTTTTCCCTCCGAGTGTCAGCATAGAACTTCTTCTACATTACAAGTCTGAAATATGTATAAAATAGATTCTTCCGAGTGTCAGCATAGAACTTCTTCTACATTACATGTCTGAAATATGTATAAAATAGATTCTTCCGAGTGTCAGCATAGAACTTCTTCTACATTACATGTCTGAAATATGTATAAAATAGATTCTTCCGAGTGTCAGCATAGAACTTCTTCTACATTGCATGTCTGAAATATGTATAAAATAGATTCTTCCGAGTGTCAGCATAGAACTTCTTCTAAATTGCATGTCTGAAATATGTATAAAATAGATTCTTCCGAGTGTCAGCATAGAACTTCTTCTAAATTACATGTCTGAAAATATGTATAAAATAGATTCTAAGGGACATATTGTCAATATTGAAATATATCTTCTATAGAACCAATTTTGTTGTACTAGACAAGTGTTTCGGATACTTTAATCCTCGTCAGTAGTAGTTTAAATAAAGCCAAAGAGAATTTTTCTGGCGCCATCTACAATACAGAGCTTTAATTTCCTTTTCCTTTTGCCAAAATAAGCGGCTCCAAATTTTGTGTAGGGTTCATTCAGATCGAAACGTATTTAAGTGAAAAAAAATGGCCAAAAATAATGATTTCTTAGTCACTCTATTGCCGAATCATTTCAATTTTTATATCTGATGAAAAAAGAAATGTCAAGATTCTGCCATGCCATCTGCACTAGCATAGGGGATGATGGTTCATTAAATTAGTGGTCCTTCGTCTTTCCGTATGGCTTTTAGCGTCGTCTCCGTCTGTTTGGCCTATTTACTTTTCGGAAGGGAAAGTTCTATTTTGTATTTTTTTTCCAAATTCGTAAGCCTTTCGATCGTGGTGTTTGGAACATGTTTTCAGCTTTTGGGTTTGACTTTCATTCACTCATTTCCAAATTTTAAGATATTAGCTTGTAATATACATGTATATAAGACAATTTTTATGCAAACATAATATGCTTAACATATATTTGAATCTTTATATTCTTATCTGAACGAAATGGCGTTTAACTGTTTGCTCATCTTGATTTCAATAAACGTTGTTTTCCATTTTTACATCTAGGAAGAAAAAGTATGCCTACATTTGTGTGATTGGTCTCTGGGTGATCTCCTTCATCATATTCACTCCTTTCCTCAACATAACAAAGGAAATAAGAGTAGGCAGACCGTACTGTATAGAACAACTGGACGAACACAGCAGGTTCGTGTACGCCATTCTTATGTTTGTGGTGTTCTACGCTATACCACAAATATTCCTTGGAACATGCTATACCATCATCTCCCTCAAGCTATGGAACAGCAAATACTCAAGCGAAATGAATCAAGTAGCCATTGTCACCTTGAAAATCAAGGGTAAAATCGTGAAATTGACCTTTGCCATTATCCTTGCCTTTGCGGTTTGCTGGTTGCCCATGCACATCGGAGCTCTACTCAATGCCAAGTCAGGCGGATCAGAGTTCAACTACTACCTTCAGCTCTTTGCGCCATGTTTTGCCTACACAACAGTGTCCTTGAATCCGATTATATATTGCTTTATGTCCAAGTCACTGAGAAAAAGCTTAAAAGCAGCAATCCACTGCGATGACCATACCATAAAGCAGAGGAAGGCCAAGCCGCTTTTACTTCAAATGCAGATGTGATGATTAGGCATGGAATGGACATATGGTGTTAAGACAGGCTCACTATAGCGTTGATTTGTATCGGAAAGACACCATAGGATTGGGGATAAGAAATATAAAGTGACAATCATTTTCATTTCCATATTCATGAAAAATCAAGAAGATTATTGACGGACATCTTTTTTATAAACACACTTATATTTCTCCACATTAGTAAAGAATTGATATTTTACGGTGATTTTTTGGGTTTGACAGTAAGTGTTTTGAATATATTTCCCTGACATTGTCGCCATAGCACTTTCTACATAGACATAACGTCAGACAGTGCATGAATCTTATATATTTTTTTCATCTTCGTGCTCTAACATCGACGGCGGGTGCAGCTAGCCAGCAGGGGATGCTTTCTCCTCCCGGGCACCTGGTCCCACATCTAGCTTGCTAGGGGTCCGTCGATGCTTAATTTAGTGCTCTATTGTGAGTGCTGTTGAGATTATCGTCATGATCTTCTTTAACTCATTTTGCCTCTCTCAAAAACAATATGCCGCCCAGAAGACGAAATGAAATGTATAAAGGTTTAATCTCATATGTCACTTTCGTTAATGGATCCTAGCTTCAATATTTCGCCTGTCTCACATGTTATTTCTATTCCGTTATTTTTGTGTGTGAGAGGGCTTCAATTCCACCCCATAGATCGATGTTGTGAGCCGATTGTGTATCACAATCGCATGTTTCCGGGCGATAACGAGATAATTTTGATCATATATCCATTTCCTACCCTATTATTTACTGAATTCTGCTTTCATATCGAAACAATTCCCTGTATAAGTCCCGCTATTTGAGTCGTTTGAAAACTGTGCCGGCCGCCATTTTACTCTAGATGGTGAGAACATCCGCTTTCTTTCATGTTGTATCGTTCCTTACTTGGAAATCTTTCTATGGAATGTACTACGATTTCCATGTACTACGAGTACGAATCTACAAGTCCATGCCCGATAAAAAAAATAATGGATGAAAAACATTCATGAGCAAAACTTCTTCTATACTTTTACATGGAATACCTACTTGAAAACAATGTTTTATTGTTAACCACGTTTGAACGACTGGAATGTTCGTTTTCTTTTTCAAAATAACCATAATGGGTGAACGAAATTGCAGCACAAAACCGAAAAGTCACAATCTACAGGTATACAATTTCTTGAAAAAATACAAAACAAAACAAAAAGGTAAGGACGAGATCACCTTTGGTTTCTGATATTGGCCTTTGGTTAGAATACTCTCAATAACCTCAATGTTTCAAAATATTCTAGATGAGAAAACACCCAATTTTACCAATTTATATCAATCATAGTACTTACTTTTTATCTGATCTCATATATTTACGGGTGTGGTCATATATCACAAATAGGATGTTCCAGCCATATTCGGGATACCTTAAGATTAACCATATTTCATCTCATCAATTGGTGCATCACATGGTAAATCCTTGGAGTCCCATTGGTTAAGCACGTGGGGACTATGACGCGCTATAGATGTCGCCACCTCTTGTATAAAATCTGAATACTAGTAAATTAATTTGTCCTTTTTAAAAATGCTCTCAAAGTCATGTAATGCACTGAATCTATTAATGCCCGTTTGCTTGGGCACTATTCACCGATAGCTTTGCTTTCGAAGGTAAATATGGCCCTCTTGGGCACTATTCCTTCCAAGAGAAAAGTACCCACACAAACGGACATTAAGAGGTTTATTGGGCAAACGTTATGAACAACGTCACATTGGCTCTCTATTCATCTTGTAACACGACATATACATATCAAGATGGAAGCATTGGTCTCGTTGGTTTTTGTATAGTCCTTTGTGTTTGATGTTTCTGTGTTGTGCGTTGACGTTCCTTGTCCCTTACGCATCTCCCTGTGCTTGTCTGCTTTGTGTTGTTGCATTGGGTGTTTTGCTGTGGGTGCTGCAGCCTGGTGTTGTTGGAGATCCCTTCCTTTGTTTTATATCAAGATGGAGACTCGAAAAATTTGAATAGTCGATAAAACAAATATGATGATGATTCATGACAACAACGTAATGGGAGTAAATATGTCAAAATGTAAAATAGTGAATGAAACATTGTCCCTTACAGATATTGGAGGGGGGGGCCTCTCTATTCATAATTTGCATTTTTCTTTGATCCATTTATTGATAAATTGTGATTTGTGAAATCTCATACTTTTATTCTGTTTCATCTCTCTTCATTGAAATAGAGCTGATCTCGTCCTTTCTTTTTTTATCAAGAATGGTTGCATTGTAATTGAATTCCTTTGTACAATTCATACTTGATAAAGGAAAAATGTCCGTATCCATTTTATCATTAATCTTATAAATAGAAAAGAAAGTGGTCAGACAAATCGATAAAACTGATACAATGTTATTCTTCTCTTTTTTCCTGATTCACATTTAAGATCCTATAAAAGGTTTCTTCAAGGAGTCTGAATGAAAAATGAAAATAAGTCTTCTTTAAGAGTTCTTGTCGTTGGTAAATTCGTATTGTATACATTCTGTTCTTTTTAGCCGAGTTGCAAAACTCGGCTCTTAATTTGATGTGAGACGGGCGGGCGGGCGGTTGGGCGGGCGGGCGGGCGGGAGGGCGTCAACAATTGGTTTCCGGACTATAAGTCAACTACGAAAGAGGCTATAACAATGAAACTTCATACACTTACTCACCATTAGTCAAGGATGAGCCCTATTGATTTTGGGGTCAAAAGGTCAAAGGTCAAGGTCACAGGACTCAGATGATTGAAAATGGTTTCCGGACCATATTTCAGCCTGTATTGCACCTATAATCATGAAAGTTGCCAAAAATGTTTCCCTTGAATCAAGGATGAGGCCTATTGATTTTGGGGTCAAAAGGTCAAAGGTCAAGGTCACAGGACTCAGATGATTGAAAATGGTTTCCGGACCATATTTCAGCCTGTATTGCACCTATAATCATGAAACTTGCCAGAAATGTTTCCCTTGAATCAAGGATGATGCCTATTGATTTTGGGGTCAAAAGGTCAAAGGTCAAGGTCACAAGACTTTTTTGATTGAAATTGGTTTTCGGACCATATTTCAGCCTGTATTGCACCTATAATCATGTAACTTGCCAGAAATGTTTCCTGTGAATAGAAAATGACCACTTTTGGTTTTGGGGTCAAAAGGTCAAAGGTCAAGGTCACAGGACTCTGTTGATTGAATTTGGTTTTCGGACCATATTTCAGCCTGTATTGCACCTATAATCATGTAACTTGCCAGAAATATTTCCTGTGAATAGAAAATGACCACTTTTGGTTTTGGGGTCAAAAGGTCAAAGGTCAAGATCACAGGACTCTGATGATTTGAAATGGTTTCCTGGCCATATTTTAGTCTGTATTGCACCTAAAGTCATGAAACTTGCCAATAATGATTCCCATGAATCAAGAATGACCCCTATTGATTTTTGGGTCAAAAGGTCAAAGGTCAAAGTCACAGGACTCCGATGATTGAAAGTGGTTTCCGGACCATATTTCAGCCTGTATTGCAATTATAATCATGAAGCTTGCCAGAAATGTTTCCCATGGATCAAGGATGACCACTATCAATTTTGGGGTTCAAAGGTCAAAGGTCAAGGTCACAGGACTAAGATGATTAGAAATGGTTTCCCGACTGAATTTGAGCCTGTATTGCACCTATTATCATGTAACTTGCCAGAAATGTTTCCTATTAATTTTGGGGTCAAGAGATCAAAGGTCAAATTCATAGGACTCGTTAATTGAAAATGGTTTCTGAATTATATATGAATGTGGATCAACCTGAAACATATGCTAATAATGTTTCCCATCTGTCGAGACCATATTCAAATCATGTATATTTTACTTATATTCAAGTTTTGCAACTCGGCACTTTGCATCTTTGATGCATTTTAAGCTTATTTTTTTATTCATTTTGAGAATATTGTGTGATTTATTTCTATAAACTGGATATCTCTAAAGAAGTGAATAATAAAAGAGTTCTCAGATTTGTTATCTATAATGGACTTGGTATTCATAAAAATACCAGCGAAATATGTGATTCGCACTTCAATGAAACATAATTTATCTTGTAAATATCAAAATTGTGTCTTAGAAGTTTCCATATATGATAGGAAATTCATCTCTTAATGATAAATTTGCATTTTATATCTTCTTATAAAAGGCTTCCTCTCAAAGAATGATTAAAGAAGGTACGGCTTAATTTGACTTATTTCGTTAAAAAGGAAACAAAATTATGATTCTAAAAAAATAAATATAGAAGGATTGAAAGAGGATTATCAACGTTGAATCAGAGAATGAAAGTAAAACACATTTTAACTGATAGGTACTTCTTTGATGTTTATATAAATGTACATGACTGTATATGTAGTATAAATGAAAAACAGCATCAAAATATAAATAAGAATGTTCATTTCAAACATCACAAGATGTTTAGATGTTACCGTGTTAATAAATGAATATGTTTTGTGTTACATTTATTCAAATGACTGGCAAATGTTCAGTTATAAAATCCTTATGTAGTTTTTTTTTTTTTTTTTTTTGCTATTCATAGATTCCCTAATTAAAATTTCCCTCTTTTGACATCGAGCGTCACTGATGATACTTCGCTTGTTTAAATGCGCATATGGTGCACTAAAGATAGGAAGAATATTTTAATAAATAAACATCTAATGATCATCAATCAGTTCCTCGGTCCAAATGTCGATAATGTAAAGCAAAATCATTAGAACAATATTCCGAAGAAAAAGCGAACCTCGGCGAACATCGGCGAACAATATTCCGAAGAAAGAGCGAACCTCGACGAACAATATGCCGAAGAAAGAGCGAATCTTGGCGAACAATATTCCGAAGAAAGATCGAACCTCGGCGAACAATATTCCGAAGAGCAGGTGCCCAGGGATAATCAGCGTCTCCTTTTCGCAATACCAGTCAAAAAAGTCCAACCGATAAATTCAAGATTAGAGGAAAAATCGGAAGAATAGAAGAAATTATATGGTGTTCAAAATTCACCCCTGTAAATAAGATGAGCACAATGACTTGTATTGTTCAAAGAAATTGTAAAATTGTATTTTATTAAATATAATTCTTTTATTCATATTGTTCCATGATGTTCCATTGGTATTAACATCGTCACTGAGGAAGTTCTACGGTCGATATGGGGAACTCGTCATACACTATGATGTTCCACTCTCAAGAATGGTGGATGATATTCTGTCATAGACCATTTGAACCATCCAACCAAAGATTGTACTCTATATCTTCCAAAATGGAAGTAAGCGGATGTGACTGTTCTACCGAATTGAAGCGACGGGTGTTGCATGCAAGCAGGAGATGCTTACTCTTCCTGGGCACCTGGTCTCACTCCCATATCGGGAGTTCGCTTCTTTTCATATGGTGGAGGTTTTTGTTTGTTTGCTTTGGTTCCTGTTTTGTCCTGATTTTGTATGCCTTCGGTTTCTGATTTTTGAATTATCGATTTTGTGCTGTATACAGGGATATGGTCATTATCCATATTTGTCATCTATTACAAATATAAAGTCTAATTTTGTTCTCACTAAAGACGAAGACCTCAAACACTGCCATTATAAAGACTTTACTATATTAATCATATGTCTGTTACAAGTTACACGTACCATTCTGAACTAATACGAACTTAATTAACATAAGTTTTTGCTCATCCGTTTAACAATTCAATTATTGCTTTCTTGATATCTCAAAAACGGATTAGAGGAATAAACGAAAATTGGTTTGCTGCAGACCATGTACTAATGATTCTCTGTGAATATTCTTCATTTCGGCGGGACTCATCCGAGGATATGCCAATCCATTTACATATTCAGGTTTCTGAACGAAGCATGTAAGTAGTAAGACTATCTATCAACGTAGATTAATGTATTTACATTGAATGCTTTTCTAAGAATGTATTGCTAATTTTCAATAATACGATAGTTCTAAAGAATTAAAGATATCGAAAATCCAAGACTCAAACAAGATTTAAAATTGAAATGTCAATCAACAAATGAACTAGAAGTACGTAAAAGACAATGAGCACACCATTATCGTATCAGTATTCACAACTGAAAGCTTCTTAGCTATCCGCAGTAACAATCGCTATCAAATCGCTTACAAATCTTCTATTTATGTTAATGTCATTATTTGATATATGGCAGACATCTTTTCAAAGAATCCTCTTTTATGATGAGGTTATTGTCCCCCGCTTTCGCGAAAGCGCGGGGACATTAACGTATCCAATGTACAAATGAAGATCTCGCAGACGTCTCGTCCATTTAAACAGTGTTAAAATTATCTCGGTAATCTTCGACAGTGTCTCGATAGTTTCCGTGACTTGAGGGACGGTCGGAATGTTGACCTTTGATGAGATAAACCATTATTTATGTTGTGTTAGGTATATTTAGGTAAAATATGCAAGGATTCTAACTATATGATACACTTGATATTCATTTGTACAATGGATACCTTAAAACCGGTTCGTCCGTCTGTCCGTCAGTCACAAAAACTTTAACCTTGTCCATAACTTTTGAATGGTAAGTGATAGGGCTTTGATATTTCACATGTGTATTCCTTGTGACAAGACCTTTCCATGGATACCAAAATTTTTGACCTTGTGACCTTGACCTTGGACTTTGACTTACTTATTAAAAACTTTAACCTTGACCATAACTTTTGAATGGAAAGTGATAGGGCTTTGATATTTCACATGTGTATTCCTTGTGACAAGACCTTTCCATGGATACCAAAATTTTTGACCTTGTGAGCTTGACCTTGGACTTTGACCTACTTATTAAAAACTTTAACCTTGACCATAACTTTTGAATGGTAAGTGATAGGGCTTTGATATTTCATATGTGTATTCCTTGTGACAAGACCTTTCCATGGATACCAAAATTTTTGACCTTGTGACCTTGACCTTGGACTTTGACCTACTTATTAAAAACTTTAACATTGACCATTACTTTTGAATGGTAAGTGATAGGGCTTTGATATTTCATATGTGTATTCCTTGTGACAAGACCTTTCCATGGATACCAAAATTTTTGACCTTGTGACCTTGACCTTTGAGTTCGACCTACTTATTAAAAACTTTAACCTTGACCATAACTTTTGAATGGAAAGTGATAGGGCTTTGATATTTCACATGTGTATTCCTTGTGACAAGACCTTTGCGTGGATACCAAAATTTTTGACCTTGACCTTTGAGTTCGACCTACTTTTCAAAAAACTATAACCTTGTCCATAACTTTTTAATGGAAAATGATAGGGCTTTCACATTTCACATGTGTATTCCTTGTGATGAGACCTTTCTGTTGGTAATAACATTCTGACCTTGTGACCTTGTCCATGGAGGTTGACCCACATTTAAAAACTTCAACCTCGACCATAAGTTTTTGATGGTAATTTAAATCATAGGTCTTAAATATTACACATGTGCATACCTTTTCATAAGCCCTGTCCCTTTGAAACAAAACACAAGTTTGGACCTTTTCTTGGAGTTAATCTTTTATATTTAGAATGTTGATAATATATGAGATATATTATTAAATCTTAAGAATGGGTGGATGTCTGTAAGCATTTCTTTAAAGACAAACACCCAAAAGCGGGGGACCACAATTCCTTGAATTTGATTTTCTACGTGTTCTCGTCTTAGAATCATATTGTATACAAGTCATTCCTTTCGTTTGTTTACGAGAGGGAATTTTATAAATTTTAAGAAAATTTGAAGAGATAAGATTAATCTTAGAGATAATGAATATGGAAGTGTTCCAACTCTTTACCTTCTTGAAAAAAATTCAAACCAATGTTAATGTATCAGACACGTGTTTAGGATAGTAAAACCTCATTGATGAACTTCTAACCAAGGAATTTTGACTAAATTCGGATCATATTATTGCAGCATTATAAAATTCATTTTATGGGAAAGAAAATAGAAGTTGACCATTCAGTATTATGTAGAGGTCATCTCAAAGGTAATGGCATCTTACAATGAGACCCTTTGGGGTTAACTGCAAAATAATGATTTTTTCTCAAATTTTTCATTCTGCGCAAGAGATTTTAATTAGATTCATGTTATTTATTTGTTGAACTTCAAATATCATTTTAAGAAAAAGAAATTGGAAGTTCACCGTCATAATTTTTTTCTCATTGTAGAAGGCCTCGTTAAACTTGAAACGTCAATCAACAAATGAACTAGAAGTACATAGATATGTTAATGTTATTATTTGATATATGGCAGACATCTTCTCAAAGCATCCTCTTTTATGATGAGGTTATTTACGTGTTCTCATCTTAGAATCATATTTAGCAACTTTCATACGTTTTGGCATATTACATTGTTTAGATTTGAGGATCACCGACGAGGGTTAAGTACCCGAAACGTGCATGTCTGGTCCATGCTGCCAATTTATCTGTTCTTAAATGATGCTATTCAATTTGAAGACGTTTACATTTATACCACTTGGTGCGTGTCACTGCTGGTGGACCAGGAGTCCCCGAGGGCACATGTAGCCAAGTTCGATCAATTTCGGTTGATTGTTTCTTCAACGCATTCCAAATTTCTGTTATCAAAATTTCTTCAAATTTCTAAAACGTGGGTCCTGTAGCATCATATCCCACCCATCCTGCTACGTCTTTCGATGCGCTTTTTCGACATAGCAACTTTCATACTTTTTGGCATATTACATTGTTTAGATTTGAGGATCACTGACGAGGGTTAAGTACCCGAAACGTGCATGTCTGGTCCATGTTGCCAATTTATCTGTTCTTTAATGATGCTATTCAATTTGAAGACGTTTACATACTTGTATACAAGTCATTTTGTTTGTTTACGAGAGGAAATTTTATAAATATTGAGAAAATTTGAAGAGATAAAAATAATCATAGAGATAATGAAAATGGAATTGTTCCAACTATTCCTCCCGGGCACCTGATCCCACCTCAAGCTTGCTAGGGGTCCGCGATGCTCAGTTTTGTGCTCTATTGTGAGTGCTGTTGAGATTTTCGTCAGGATCTTCTTTAACTCATTTGTGTCACACTTATGCCCTTTGCCGTGTGGAGCTCGTAAAAAACGTTCCCCGCGAGGTGTTAAACAGTAAGTGTTTTGAACACTTTCCCTGATATGGTCGCTATAGCACTTTCTATATAGACATAACCTCAGACAGCGCATTTTTTTATATATTGTGATCATTTTCGTGCATGAACGTCGACGGCGGGTGCGGCTAGCCAACAGGGGATGCTTACTCCTCCCGGGCACCTGGTCCCACCTCAAGCTTGCTAGGGGTCCGTCGATGCTCAGTTTTCTGCTCTATTGTGAGTACTGTTGAGATTTTCGTTAGGATCTTCTTTAACTCATTACATTCTTGAAAAAAATCAAACCAATGTTAATGTACCAGACACGTGTTTAGGATAGTATAACATCATCAGTGGTACATAAAGCATCCGCTTTTATGATGAGGTTATTTACGTGAGTTAAAGAAGATCCTGACGATAATCTCAACAACACTCACAATAGAGCACGAAATTAAACATCGACGGACCCCTAGCAAGCTAGAGGTGGGACCAGGTGCCCGGGAGGAGTAAGCATCCCCTGTTGGCTAGCCGCACCCGCCGTCGATGTTAATGAAGCATGAAAATGAAAATATATATAATTCATGCACTGTCTGACGTTATGTCTATATAGAAAGTGCTATGGCGACAATGTCAGGGAAGTATATTCAAAACACTTACTGTCAAACCCCTCGCGGGGAACTTTTTTACGAGCTCCACACGGCAAAGGGCAAAAGTGTGACACAAATGAGTTAAAGAAGATCCTGACGATAATCTCAACAACACTCACAATAGAGCACGAAATTAAACATCGACGGACCCCTAGCAAGCTAGAGGTGGGACCAGGTGCCCGGGAGGAGTAAGCATCCCCTGTTGGCTAGCCGCACCCGCCGTCGATGTTAATGAAGCATGAAAATGAAAATATATATAATTCATGCACTGTCTGACGTTATGTCTATATAGAAAGTGCTATGGCGACAATGTCAGGGAAGTATATTCAAAACACTTACTGTCAAACCCCTCGCGGGGAACTTTTTTACGAGCTCCACACGGCAAAGGGCAAAAGTGTGACACAAATGAGTTAAAGAAGATCCTGACGATAATCTCAACAACACTCACAATAGAGCACGAAATTAAACATCGACGGACCCCTAGCAAGCTAGAGGTGGGACCAGGTGCCCGGGAGGAGTAAGCATCCCCTGTTGGCTAGCCGCACCCGCCGTCGATGTTAATGAAGCATGAAAATGAAAATATATATAATTCATGCACTGTCTGACGTTATGTCTATATAGAAAGTGCTATGGCGACAATGTCAGGGAAGTATATTCAAAACACTTACTGTCAAACCCCTCGCGGGGAATTTACGTGTTCATGTCTTAGAATCATATTGTATACAAGTCATTCATTTCGTTTGTTTACGAGAGGGAACTTTATAAATTTTGAGAAAATTTGAAGAGATAAGAATAATCTTAGATATAATGAAAATGGAATTGTTCCAACTCTTTACCTTCTTGAAAAAAAATTCAAACCAATGTTAATGTACCAGAAACGTGTTTAGGATAGTAAAATCTCATCAATGGTACTAAATCAAATGCCGAATTTCTAAAGTGATTTTCAGACACATCCTAACGTATTTTAGTGGTGATCTTTTTGTGTTTTTTTTTTCATTCAAATATCTGCATTTACTTTGGAAAGAGAGTGCAGCTCCAAATTTCCTGTGGGGTTGATTCAGTAACATGACTGTAACGACGGGACTCCGTGACGGCCCTTTCCAAACCTCTTTTGAGAAGACAGGGACCCGACCACCTGTCCTCTCCGAATGTCAGTCCGACTGATGAATAGAACAGAAAGTGGTCAGACAAATCGAAAAACTGATACAATACTATTCTTCTCTTTTTTCCTGATTCACATTTAAGATTGTATGAAATGCTTCTTAAAAGAGTCTGAATGAAGAATGAAATAAAGGCTTCTTTAAGAGTTCTCGTCGTTGGTAAATTCGTATTGTATACATTCTGTTCGGTTTTTTATTCATTGTGAGAATATATCGTGATCTATTTCTTTAAACCGGATATCTCTACAGAAATGAATAATAAAAGAGTTCTCAGAATTTTTATCTATAATGGACTTGATATTCATAAAAATACCAGTAAAATATGAGATTCGCACTTCAATAAAACATAATTTATCATGAAAATATCAAAATCATGTCTAAGATGTTTCCATAAGCAATAGAATATTCATCTCTGAATGATATATTTGCATTTTATATCTTTCTGATAAAAGGCTTCTTCTCAAAGAATGATTAAAGAAGGTACGGCTTGATTTGACAGTTATTTCTTTAAAAAGAAAACAAAATTATTATTCCAAAAAAATAAATATAGAAGGATTGAAAGAGGATTATTAACGTTGAATCAGAGAATGAAAGTAAAACACATTTTAACTGATAGGTACTTCTTTGGTGTTTATATAAATATACATATACTTGTCCTATAAATTTAAAACAGCATCAAAATTATAAAAATGCTCACTTCAAACATCAAAAGATTTTTCATTGATATACAAATAAAGTTGATTAGATGTTGCCGTGTTTATAAATGAATATGTTTTGTATTACATTTATTCAAATGACTGGCAAATGTTCAGTTATAAAATCCTTATGTAGTTTTTTTTTTAATTTTGCTATTCATAGATTCCCTAATTAAAAGGAGCAGGTTCGGGAACATGGAAAATCGGCCCTAATTTTAGAATGTTTTAGATTTCGATTGTATTTCGTATCAAGGAAACTAAATGTGTGGTTATATGAAATACCAAATAAATATTTCAATTTAGGTGCAATACACCTAAAGATATGGCTTCAAAATCGGCTGAAAGTCGTAAAATACTGAAAAATCGTAAGAAAAAGGCATAATTCTGGTCAAAATTTATGAAAATAAGTAGGGCGCCAGCCCTCACCCAAAATAACTTTTATATAAAAAGCTAGATTTGCAATCTATCTTTCGATCAACGTCAAATTTATGTTGGGTGAGGGTTGGCGCCTATACTAATTTTATAGATTGATGCAAAAAATATGGCGATTTTCATTCATTTTCCGTCCTGCAGAGCAAATGACGTCAAAATGTGACGTCATAACTAACGCACGTGACGTTTTGACAATGAAAAATATTTACTTTCTATATCGGCAGGAATTTGGGATAAATATAAGAGATACTGAATCATAATTGTCATAAAATTATTTTTCGCAAAACTTTAGGGCCGATTTTGGCAGTAAGTGAACCTACCCCTTTCCCTCTTTTGGCATCGAGCGTCATATCATATTGTATACAAATCATTCATTTCGTTTGTTTACGATAGGGAACTTTGTAAATTTTGAGAAAATTTGAAGAGATAAGAATAATCTTAGAGATAATGAAAATGGAAGTGTTCCAACTATTTACATTCTTGAAAAAAGTTCAAACCAATGTTAATGTACCAGACACGTGTTTAGGATAGTATAACCTCATCAATGGTACTAAATCAAATGCAGAATTTCCAAAGTGATTTTCAGACACAGCCTAACGTATTTTAGTAGCGCCTTTTTGTGTAATTTTTTAATTCAAATATCTGCATTTACTTTGGAAAGAGAGTGCAGCTCCAAATTTCCTGTAGGGTCGATTCAGTAACATAACTGTAACGACGGGACGTGAACATGTTGTCACTGGTGACCTCAGTATAGTCAAGAACTACAAGTTTAGATAATTGTTAAAAATGGTCCCAACTACAGAGAAAGTAAATCCTGTACATGGAATCAAAATTTCAAAATAATCATAGACTCGTATGAGGAATATGCAAGACCTCGGGCAAAGAAAGAGATAAAATCCATTAGAGGGTTATTTTTATAAATAAATTCACAACTTACAAACAACTCTGAACTCTAGGTCCGAGTCTAACTTTAATGACCCTGATGTTTCCGCAGAGCTCACCTACCTCCAAGAGCATTATGTCATCATACCAGCAGACAAAGCCTCAAATAACTATACATTTACTTCTAAAGGCTACTATTTCGATAGCCTTGTTAAAGAGTTGGGTTTGAATTCGACACACGGAAACCCTACTTACACCCTAATAAACCTTTCTGCCTCAGAAATAATAGATAACCACAAATCAGCTCTCGCTTCCTTTGGCTTTGACACAAACAATTTAGATTTAGATTTACCATAGTCATATTGTATACCTAAAATGCATAAAAATCATCGCTTGTTCCTCAAAATGTTCAGCCAAATCGGTATTGATCTTACTAAAGTTTTATCTGAATTAAAACCTGGGCTTCAAAAATATTGTTCTACAGTATATTCTTAAAGCGGTATTAACCAGCTGTGGATTTTAAAGAATTCAAAGACTTTTTTTAAACATTTGAAATCCACTCATTTCAATAGCGTTCATTCGATGAAAGCCTTTGACTTTTGGACAAACAATACCACATTCTCGATTGAAAGAAAGACTCACATAAATTATATGCAATGCGTTTACAAGCAAGTACGGTAATCGCAAGTATAGATTTATTTTTGTTAACTATGACAAAACCTACTTTATAAAAAAAAGTCCGATTCAAAAAATAAGTACACTGAAACAGATATTATTCAGATGTTAAACTGCCTGATCGACAACATTTTTTAGTTGTTTTGAGAAAAGGTCTTTCAAGATATTTTCGGAATTCCAATGGGAACCAACTATGCCCTACTCCTTGTCGATAGTTTTCTGAAGCTGAATTCATTCAATCGTTGGTCTCTGAAAGGAAAAGGTACTTAGCTTCTGATTTAAACTTCACCTCCAGATATATAGACAATGTGCTGTACAAAATTTCATGGATTACTTAGCAGAATATTTCCTTCGAAGCTTGAAGTGAAAGAAATTACAGAGACGAATAATTCAGCATCTTGTTTGGACATAATGCTGTCCTACGACACAGATGGTCACTTGAACATCACTCTATGAAAAACATAACGACTTCAATTTCAGCATCACAAAATTTCCCTTTCTGAGTAGCAATATCCCTTCATCGCCTGCTTATGGCGTGTACATATCTCAATTGATACATTGTGCTAGATCAAGTTCTAGATACACGGATTTTATTCTGAGAGCTAGGCGTCTTTCAAATAAGCTTCTCAATAAGAGATACGTTTGTAATCGACAAACATCGTCACTGAGGAAGTTCTACGGTCCATACGGGGAACTCATCATACACTATGATGTCCCACTCTCCAGAATGGTGGATGATATTCTGTCTAAGACCATTTGAACCATCAAACCTCAGAATATGAGTATATCTTCAGAATGGGAAGTAACCTGATGTGACAATGCTACCGAATTGAAGCAGTGGTTGTTGCATGCAAGCAGAATATGCTGACTCTTCCTGGGCATCTGGTCTCACTCCCACATTCGGAGTTCGATTCTTTTCGAGTGGTGGAGTTTTTTTTTTGTTTTGTTTTGTTTTGTTTTGTTTTGTTTTGTTTTTTTTTTTGCTTTGGTACCTGTTTTATCCTGATTTTGTATGCTTTCGGTTTATTATCTTCTGAATTATTAATTTTGTACTATGTATGGAGATATTATCATTATCCATATTTGTCATCAAATACGACATCAAATTACCAGAACAAAAGACTACACATAAACCAACGAGACCAATTGACAATCAGTGTCCACTTAGAACAGCCGTCTGCAACGTAAGTATGTAGAGTGAAGTTGAAATCCTGTAGCAAAGAGGGGCACGATGGTTTAAGAAAAATTGCAGTTTCCATTGGACCAATGCTTTGATCCCAATTTAAAGATAAAATTCCACAATAATCGACTTTCTTGGAATTAATTTCTATTATTCAGATTCTTTGCAATCCGACCTGGGCTGAAAGTTCTATCAATTTGTTCAAGCTCCTTTGCTATGGTTGACATATCCTACGTAGTGTATATTCATTTCGACTAGCCATCTTCAGGGATTTACCAAGGCTGGGCTAAGGGCTGTTCAAATGTTCAGAATTTTCGTCTCAAAATCTCTGAGCGGAGGAGATCTCCAACAACACTCGGTTACAGCACCCACTGCAAAACATCAAAACACCCAATGCAGAAACTTATAGAGGACATCTACAGGAAAAGACACAAAAGGGAAAAGAAACACCAACTCACACCATAGAAACATGTAACACAAAAGACAACACATAAACCATCGAGAACCATGGACAACCGGTGCCGACTTTGGACGGCCATCTGCCATGCAATAAGCAGAAGGTGTGGTTATCAGGATTTCGTGCGCATAATCCACCCACTTTTTCAATTACCAAGAGGTCTCAGAGAACTCACAATTCTGGTATAAAATAACCTCCTCACTGAAAGATGAACATAGAAAAATACAGCATGACGCAGGGGAATTTAAAAACAGAGGGCATACAAAATACAGTCAGTGTTCAGCCGGCTGTAGCGAGCTCATGCATGTGCACATCCGAGGAGTCCGACTGAGATTCAGAGAGGACAGGTTGTCGGTGCCCATTCTTCTCTAAGGAGGTTTTGACAGGGTCCGTCATGGAGTCCTGTCGTCACAGTCAGAGTTGAAAATTCTAAAGTATGGGCTGGTACAAGGCTGTATATTGGGTCAGTACTGGTCAAGCCAAATGTCCGTCTGGTAATAGAAGGATCATATCCAATAAACATCAAAGAAGTACCTAACAGCTATTCAGTTTCAAAGGCGAGAAGGCAAGGCAAAATCGTGAGAATTTCCATCGGAACGGTTGCGAACCCCGGAATGAATAACATTCCGAAGTGATACCAGGTGCTCGGGGAGAGTCAGCGTCTCCTGATTGCATGCAACACCCGTCGAAACAGCTCCAATGTATAGTAAACGGAAACAAGAATTAATTTTGTCTTAGTGATGGACTTATATCTATTTGCTCTGCTTCTTTCTTATGGTACAACGAAATATACTTTCTTGTCCCTTTGGTCCCTATTTTACGTGCCTTCCAATTTTTTTGTGTGTATTTTAATTTTTTTGCTGTGGGTTCTACAGCCTAGTCGTCTTAGAGAAAGGAGGTGACCTTTAAAAATGTTGCATCACCCACAGCAAAACGCCAATACCACAGATCAGACGCGCACAGAAAGAGACGCAAAAGTACCAATCACAAAGACACATCAAACACAAATAACTTCACATAAACCAACAAGACCAATGGGCAATCGGTGCCGACTTAGGACGGCCATCTGCAATGGAAATAACAGAAGGTGTTGTTATCCTGGATTACGTGCGCACAACCCTCCCACTTTTCCGATCACCCAGAGGTCTCGAAGAACGTACAATTGTGGTGTAAAATAACCCCTCACTGTAAGATGACAATAAACACAGACAGCATGACGCAGGGGTCCAAGAAATACACAGATGGATATGTAAATGGATATAAAACAGAAGGCGTACGAAATGCAGCCCATGCTTTGCCATCTGTAGCGAGCTTATGCATGTTATCACACGAGGAGTCCGACTGAGATTCAGGGAGGACAGTTGGTCGGGGCTCTGTTTTTTCTAAAGAGGCTTTCAGGGCTCTGTCTTCTTTCAAGAGGTTTGGACAGAGCTGTCATGGAGTCATGATGTCACAGTCAGTCAGAGTGCAATTCTATGACAAACGTGACGACTTCAATTTCAGCATTACAAACTTTCCTTATCTGAGTAGCAACATCCCTACATCGCCTGCTTATGGCGTGTTCATATCTCAGTTGACACGCTATGCCAGAGCAAGTACCAAATATACGGATTTTGTTCTGAGCCAGGCGTCTTTCAGATAAAATTCTCAGTCAATATGTTTGTGACCGATTAACATCGTCACTGAGGAAGGTCTACGGTCGATATGGGGAACTCGTCATACACTATGATGTCCCGCTCTCCAGATTAGTGGATGATATTCTGTCATAGACCATTTGAACCACCCAACTAAAGATTGTACTGTATGTCTTCCGAAATGAAAGTAACTGGATATAACAGTTCTACCTAATTGACGCGATGGGTGTTGCATGCAAACAGGAGATGCTTACTCTTCCTGGGCACCTGGTCTCATTCCCATATCGGAAGTTCCCTTCTTTTCATATGGTAGAGGTTTTTGTTTTTTGCTTTGGTTCCTGTTTTATCCTGATTTTGTATGCCTTCGGTTTCTGATTTTCAGATGCAAAAAGTAAAGAGTATATCTGCCAATCATCCTCTTAGATACTTTATTGTCGAAGTATAAGTAAACATACGGAAATTGAATTTAACTTTAAGTACTTACTTCCCAGAATGTTTGTCTGTTGGAGACTCCCCTCCTTTCTTCAGTAAAACGGATGAGGAAATAAAATTGACCACTATCAAAGAAACAGAACCCGGCGTGATTCATTAGCTACAAAAAATTGAAAGAATACCTTGATTTCTTAGATTAGATAAGATATTTTCAAGGTAAAACGCTTCTGAATAAACCCTACTCAAAATTTGGAGCCGCTCATCTTCGCAGGAGGTATTCAAAGCTCTGTATTGTAGATGGCGCCAGGAAAATTCACTTTGGCTTTATTTAACTGTTTGACATGAAGTACTACTGACGATGATTAAAATATCCGAAATACGTGTCTAGTACTACAAAATTTGTACTATAGAACATATGTTTCAATATTGAAAATTTCAACCACTAGGATGCTATCGCTGCTGGTGGACTGTAAGTTTTAGTGTTTACGCACTGCATTGAAATATATTCTAAATTTCCTGTCATCAAATTGGACCTAAATTTCTAAAACTAAGGGGTATCTCCCTCATTGCATAGCTCTGTCCTTAGCTGGATTTCGGCATAATTTATTTTCGGTCATCTTTAGAATTAAGCTCCTTGCGCCTACCCTCCAACGATTTTTGTCCATATTTTTCAAATAAATACGCTTCTGAATAAGCCCTACACAAAATTTTAAGCCGTTCTTTTTGGCAAAAGGAAATTAAAGCTCTGTATTGTAGGTTGCGCCGGTACAATTCACTTTGGCTTTATTTAACTGTTTGGCATGAAGTACTACTGACGACGATTAAGTTATCCGAAACCCGTGTCTAGTACAACAAAATTGGTACTATAGAACATATATTTCAATATTGAAAAATTCAACATAACGAGTTCGAAATGCATATAACAATCAGAGCCTTAGGGGACCATACATCTCGAATAAATGGACATTAAGAAATAGATTTCATTAGGGTTTTGTGACATTCAGTGAAATCATTGAAAACGAAAGTCGAAAATGCGTCAGCATATACGATTTTTCGGTAGTTGAAATTGTTTACCAATCGGTACATATTTTTAATTAATGTAGATAAGTTCTCAGACGGTCATAATCACTTACATTGACCAACTGGTTTGGTGAAAAATAAATACAAATAAGAACAAAATTCTTCTTCCAGTGCTTGGTAATCTTTTGTCCTTTTAAAAGATCAGAGAGCAGTCTTTCGATCATAAAAATCAAAATCAGAGAAACAAGGGATCTCGAACTAGACTTTGTTACAACAAAGCACTAAAACACCACATGCGAAATCATAGAGTAGACAAGCACAACAATTGACGTAAAAACGGCATACGGCATAGACACATTAAACACAAAAGACTTTACATCAACAACGAGATCAATGGGCAATCGGTGTCGACTTGGGACGGCCATCTGCCACACAAATAGCAGACGGTGTGATTATCCGGATAACATGTGAACAACACAACCTTCCCACTTTTACGATTACACAAAGGTCTTGAAGAACGCACAATATAAGCGTAAAAAGCCTCATCACTATAGGGTGACCATACAAAGAAGACAGCAAAACGCAGGGGTCCAAGCAACACTGACGAATATGTAAAATTAATATTGCGTGCGCACAACCCTTCCACAATTCCGGTTGGTCTGAGGTGCATCACATGTATGTTTCGACAAATGCATCTTCATCAGTGGTTCATCGGGTGCGGCTAGCCAACAGGGGATGCTTACTCCTCCCGGGCACCTGGTCCCACCTCTAGCTTGCTAGGGGTCCGTCGATGTTTAATTTTGTGCTCTATTGTGAGTGCTGTTGAGATTATCGTCAGGATCTTCTTTAACTCATTTAATTTCAAATTAAATATTTTAGAAGCTTGCTGAGGATACACGGTCTCTGCAAAGTTAGGAACCAAACACTGTAATGATGAAATGAATGAAAAACAGATATTGAATATGAATCAACTTAGAATATAAAAGATATGATAGTGTCAATTACTATAATACCCTAACCCTAACCCTATAATAACTTCATTTTCACAGTATTTCTTTTGTCATACCCTAAATACCTTCATTTGTTTAATCATTTGTCTGGTGCCCCTACGTGTCTATTTCAATTACTACGTGGCGATCAAAAATGTCTCAATGGTTTAATCATAAACATAATAAAATTAAAATCATTATCATGGGTATTGCAGAAGTAAAAAAACTCCAAAGATAATACTTTTAAAAAAAAATGACAGATTGTGATACATGTAATCGGTTTTTCAAATAAAACGTTGAATATCAATCGCGTAAAGAAAGCTTCTCTCTAGTTCAGTGTTTAAAAATTGTTCATTAAAATCACTTCCGTGGATAAGGTCATAGTATTTTGCAAAAAGCAATAAACTCGTTTTGTAATTAGCGGGAAATACAAGGAAATTTTAGGATACAAAAATAGTTCTTCCTTTGCACTGTTTTGAGGGGCGCGAGTCGGATGTGCCTCAGAGCCCCCCCCCCCCCCCCCCCCCCCCCCCCCCCACACACACACACTTTAAATTCACAATCTAATTAAAATCATATCTTCTACTCTCTTGGAGAGAAGAAGATCTGTTTTTAATTAGATTGTTTGAATTCACTACAGAGTTACATTCAACATTTTTCTGAGCAATATTTCTTTGAAATCTATAGTTAAGTGAAATAGGAATATCCAAGTTATTGGAATCGTGGTCATTTCTTTTCCTAATAAATCGGTGTTATTGCTTTTACTTTTTGAGTTACGGTTTCAATTAAATTTCGAAGCATGATTTATTCAAAAGTGTGAGAAAACGCTATCTTGGACAGAAATAGACGATCAATTGTCCCTATCTAAGAGACAACAAGTTTGAAATACTAAAATCATAGAGTTCTGTACGGCGTAGGTGACTTATGTTGCTAAAAATCAGATAACTTACTCTGAACGACTACCAGATTTTATCTCTTTACGTATTGGGAATTTACTTTTGCCCGTTTTCAGATTTTATAATATCATGCATTATGTACTTATATTATATAACCAGGATGGAACGTCGATTCTGATAGACTAGAGCGCGAGTCATTATTTTCCGATAATGACCGCTGACGGAAGATAATGATAATGTGTGGTATTTGTCCTGATTTCAGTATTTACAATAAAAAATAAGATAGTTATTTTGTTTAATCTTAAAAGTTCCGATACATCTTTGACAAGAAAAAAGTGAACTTAATTGATGAATTCTTATTGAGTTCATATTGTTTTGAATCATTATTTAAATATTATGTTACCTTACGATTCGTTACATAATATAACAAATAAGGACTTGGCCTCGGTCATTATGTCGGCTTCGTCCTCGGTCGATATTACAAATCTCATCGGGTCAATATATTGACATAATGACCTCGACCAAGTCAATATTTGTATAATATCTGTATGCTGAGGGGTTTATATTGTCGGGGTAAAATTCATCAGCCTCTATGTACATCGTATGACCTATTATTTCTTTATCTCCTAATTACTTATGAAAAGAAAGAATAAAACAAAGTCATACTTTAAGAACACGGTGTGGTATTGTCCAGATATGAACCATACAGTCAAAGACGTCCATACACTGCCAATTGTGCCTCAAATAAAATTCATGTGTAATTTACATGTAAAACGAGAAAGAACATGAAATTTACATGATTATCTTAACATGAAATTCATATGAAGTTTATTATATGAATTTTCTGTCAATTCAGTTTCGCAAGAGGGTAACAAAGAAAAATTCATTTGAAATTCATGTGGAGTAACTGTCTGGTCCATGCTGTAAATTTATCAGGTGTAAAATGATGCTATTGAATTTAAAGACGTTTAACATTTGAACTACTTGGTGAGTGTCACTGCTGGTGGACCAAGAGTCCCCGAGGGCACATGTAGCCAAGTTCGATCAACTTCGGTTGATCGTCTTTCTCTTCAACGCATTTGAAATTGTCTGTTACAAAATTGCTTGAAATTTCTAAAACGTGGGTCCTGTAGCATCATATCCCACCCATTCTGCTACGTCTTTTGGTACATTTTTTGACATAATAATTTTCAAACGTTTTGACCATATTACATTGTTTAGACTAAGGATCACTGACGAGGGTTTAGTACCCGAAACGTACATGTCTGGTCCATGCTGTATCAGGTGTAAAATGATGCTATTGAATTTAAAGACGTTTAACATTTATGTGAAATATTTTTACATTCATATGAGGTTGTGTTCCTTGTCCCTTTTGCGTCTCTTTCTGTGGATGTCTGTTCTGTGGGGTTTTTTTTACATTGGGTGATTTGGGATTTTGCTGTGGGTGCTGCAACCTAATGTTGATGGATATCCCCTCCTTTCTTTTACATGATGCTCATTCATATGAATTGTCATTATTTTGCCTTGGTTTATCGACTTTGAGACTGAATAACTGATAGGTACTTCTTTGATGTTTATCGACTTTGAGACTGAATAACTGATAGGTACTTCTTTGATGTTTATCGACTTTGAGACTGAATAACTGATAGGTACTTCTTTGATGTTTATCGACTTTGAGACTGAATAACTGATAGGTACTTCTTTGATGTTTATCGACTTTGAGACTGAATAACTGATAGGTACTTCTTTGATGTTTATCGACTTTGAGACTGAATAACTGATAGGTACTTCTTTGATGTTTATCGACTTTGAGACTGAATAACTGATAGGTACTTCTTTGATGTTTATCGACTTTGAGACTGAATAACTGATAGGTACTTCTTTGATGTTTATCGACTTTGAGACTGAATAACTGATAGGTACTTCTTTGATGTTTATCGACTTTGAGACTGAATAACTGATAGGTACTTCTTTGATGTTTATCGACTTTGAGACTGAATAACTGATAGGTACTTCTTTGATGTTTATCGACTTTGAGACTGAATAACTGATAGGTACTTCTTTGATGTTTATCGACTTTGAGACTGAATAACTGATAGGTACTTCTTTGATGTTTATCGACTTTGAGACTGAATAACTGATAGGTACTTCTTTGATGTTTATCGACTTTGAGACTGAATAACTGATAGGTACTTCTTTGATGTTTATCGACTTTGAGACTGAATAACTGATAGGTACTTCTTTGATGTTTATCGACTTTGAGACTGAATAACTGATAGGTACTTCCTTGATGTTTATCGACTTTGAGACTGAATAACTGATAGGTACTTCTTTGATGTTTATCGACTTTGAGACTGAATAACTGATAGGTACTTCTTTGATGTTTATCGACTTTGAGACTGAATAACTGATACGTACTTCTTTGATGTTTATTTCAGTGATCGAGCAGGAGATAGGTCTTCATTCTTTTGTTTCCGCCTAGCTAGTTAAGCCAGGAAATATGATAGAACATACAAGATAACATTTCATTGTAATTAAGATATATCTAGGAAATACCTTTTTCCTGATCTGTCATTTTACTTCTTGGATGTCAAGTTTATGGAGTTAAAAAGAAACATTTCTCATTTGTTTCATTATAAAGTTGAGATCTTTAGGTTTGTCATATACTGAAGTATTCTGATTACCATTGTCTACAAACAAAATAGCATGACATCTGAATATAAAGCGGAGCGCATGCGTACTTGTTCTCTATCACCTCTAGTTCAAATGGTATCTTCGGTAAAAGAGTGCATATCGATCAACATTTAAGAAATTCTTTATTTCCTGATAATGATAGAGAGTGAAAATACTTTTATCAAAATTATATTGATGAAACCCTTGATATGGTCTATTCTGACAGACATCAGTATTTCATCTTTTCGGTGAAAGACAGAGTTGTCTGCCGATTAAAGAGAATAATCATATACAAATGAAGACCTTGGCGACAGAGAGATTAGTTTGAAATTTAGTCATTAGGTAGAATTAATTTGGTACTATAGACAAGTTCTCTATACCGATTTGGTGTTTATAAGATTTCTGCCAATCTCGAAGCTGCAGTTCTTAAATCAGCGCTTAATGTGTCACTGTAATTGCACATTTTAAGAAATCTCATTTTTCCGAAGTTTTCTTCGGTTTTATTGCAGATATTGAAATGCATTTTGGAATGTGATTATACTGTGATAACCTACAATGGATCAAGGAATTATGGGAAATAATAATCACATTTCAAAAGACAGTTATTATATTCATTTACGTTCCAGTTTTTCAAGCTTAAATGACGTTGAAATACGTTGAAATACTTGCCTCACTCCCATATCGGGAGTTCGCTTCTTTTCATGTGGAGGAGGTTTTTGTTTGTTTGCTCTGGTTCCTGTTTTATCCTGATTTTGTATGCCTTCGGTTTCTGATTTTCTGAATTATCGATTTTGTGATGTATACAGGGATATGGTCATTATCCATATTTGTCATTACAACTGCGTTGCTAAGGCTCTGTTACTACGTACTGTCAAAGTTCAAATCAAGCCAAGTAACTATGACGTCATAGTTGAAATCACGCCACCGCGGTTATACACCCATAAATATAGTGTCCATTCTATGTAAATATACGTGAATACATCTGAGTGTGAAGTAGACAAAGTTTGAGTTCGGATTTGACTGCCTTATTTTTACAAGAGTTACGGCCCTTGAACTTAGCAAATACTATTACATTTCAGTTTTCCTGACTGATGTTAGGTATGTGAATACATTATAGTGAGATACAGTTCATGTTTAAATTGGATTTTGATTGACCTATTTGTACAAAAGTAAATTGTGGCCCTTTGACACATGAAATTTTCAGTTTTATTCAGTAACAACACACATTGAACTGATTTATGTATTGGTATTTATTTTTTGTTGTATTAAAGTACAGGTCAAGTTAAAATTCACGTTTTATCGAAGCGTTCTAGGAAGAGTTGCAGGACATAAATTTGTGATCGTAGGTAACTAATATCGCTTATATTGTGAGTGCTGTTGAGATTATCGGCAGGATCTTCTTTAAGGTATTAGATGTCAAAATTATCAAATGTTGTTTATGACTTTTTATAAATTTCCCCAACAGTGCGCACTGGACACTGGAGATTGTTCATGAGATAAAATCTCTACACAGTTATGTTATTGTATCCGTTTGTTTGTCCGATTTTGTTCTTCTCGTGAGAAAGTTCTGTTTTTTATTTTTCAAGAGCCATTTGATGATAATTATTTTTTGAATCTGAATTCGGGTTCACTTCAAATCTTAAGGAATAGATAGAATCATCAATCAGCTAAGAGGAATAGAGAAATCGATTCATTCCCTAGACTAACCTTTTTGGCCATACATGTTACGTCTTTAAATTCATAGCAGCATTACTAACAGATAAATTTGCAACATGGATTTGGCATGCACGTTTCGGGTATTTCACCATTGTCAGTGATCCTCAATCCAAACAATGAAATATTGCCAAAGAGTGTGAAAGTTGTGAATTTGAAGACGTGTAACATCAATTAGTAAAACGTATCTTACACCTGATCCCACTCTTTTCTCGGAGTTACCTTTGTTCCATACATAGAAAATGTTTTGTATACATTTTGTCGTGGGTGAAATTTTGTAAAATTGTCATATTTTTCTCATTTTCATTATCATTATTACTAGTTTTTTCTTCTTTTTTTTTCTATTGCTTTAAGGTTCATGAATTTAACTTTAAGTGTTTTTCAACATTCAAATCACTCTTCTTGCATTTGATTTAGTCCATAGTACTATAAGATATAAATAAGACATTTCGAGTTCATTCTTTGTAGGTCGTTTAGTACTCAAGTATCAGACAAAGATATTCAGAGTTCTACGCACTTATGTCATCAAATGATAATTTGCCTCAATAGAAATCTTTAGAAACATTCAAAGAATTTTATCTTATTGTTTTTAAGTTGTGTTTCCTGAAGCTAAATTTAGGGGGGAAAGTAAGAACATAATCTTTGAAATTCCATTTTCTGTAGCAAATAGGCTTGGCACAGCTGATGTTTGTCTTAGAGGCTTTTATGTCCGTACTTACGTAGAATAAATCGAAAATTTTATTTCTATTTGTCAAAAGCTGTACAAAATAGGGTTATGGTTAGAGTAACACTAGATATCACTATCTAAAATATCATCGTGCTCATTTGCGAGGAATATCTACATAGCACTTTCTATTTATACATAACCTCAGACAAGAAAGTGACACATAAATGACATCATACAAAACCACAAATCGTAAAAATACACATCGATATTCACTAGAACATCATGCAAAACAATCGTAACAGACGTACAGAAACATCAAACATTGATGACAACACATAAAAGGAAGAAGCTCAATGTTGACCCGGCGCCGGCCATCTGCTATTAGAAAATGCTGTTGTTATCCGGATTACGTGAGCACAACCCTCCCACTTATCCGGATACACAGAGATCTCCATAGACACACAATTTTTTGTATAAACATAAAATTTCTCACTGTAAGGTGACATCACAAACAAGATAGTTAAACGCAGCGGCCTAATGTAACACATCTTCTATGTAAATGGATCTAAAATTCTATGGCATCCCTATAACAGTCAGACTGAAGGTAGCCTAAGATCAATCACCCGAGAATTCAACTTTCAGATAGGTCAGAGAGTCAAGACCATGTCTTCTCTTACGAGATTTCAACAAGGCCCATCAGGGAGCCCTGTCGTCACGGTTGACCAGTGTGCAACATTCGGAAAAACACTGGTACAAAACTGTAGATTGGTCCAGTACCATGCCCAGTGTTATTTTGATGACCTTGGGATCATGTCCTCGGTAAAGCAGGCGACCGAATATTTTTTTAAGTTTATCTGCCTTTGATCCTTCTGATTTTGTTTATTATGTCACCATGAAATGAATACAATGAAAATCTTAATGATACATACTCTGATGCTGGAGTCGTCATAAATTTTGAAAGAAGTTCAGAAGAGTAATTGTAAAATTTCCAAAAAGATTTTACAAGTTTATGATACCTGAATCCTTGAATGAGAAGTTTTTGTAATTTCGATGGTGCAAGGCATCTTTAATGTCTAATACTTGAACAAAGTTAGGCATTTTTAGTGTAAAATCCTAGTTTGCCCATATTCAGTATATATACAAGGGAAACATAACAAAAGGCGAATTTAAGACATGTAAAATGCACTTTCTAAACAATGAACAGTATTAGCAATAGAAGACAAGACAACTATAAAATTTGAGAAATATCAACGAAATGGTAATAAACTGTCAAAATTTGCTTCCTAATATTTGATGTAGAAACATGTCGGATACTATTTTCTTATGCCCTTTCACAAAATTTAACCCCTTTCAACGTACCTTTTACATTATTTATATGTTTTAAGCTTAAGGGTAAACAAATTTTCATTGTATCAAGTTGTAAGGAGTTTCGACCATTATCTTTAAAGCTATTGCAAATTTAGATACAAAAATGTCATATTTTTCGCCAAAAATGAGCGAGAACCTGTATGACAAACTAAAAAAATTCTAAAACTTGAAGGGATTATTGTTCAGACAAGACTAATAAACATTTGTTAAACATACTATTTTCAACATCTATCAACAATTAAAGCAAAAAGTACGTTCTGATCTTAAAGTTTGGTAATGGGGGATTACGTCACACGATACACGAACGAAGTTAAATGTTAGATCAAACAGTGCCAACAGCAAAACACGGAACATCCAAATAAAAAAAAGCATCAGAAGGGACAAGCACAAAAGACAATATAAAGAAGATAAGAAATATTAAGAGAGAACGACGTTAAAATGTATTCTGTTATCAAACGGTCTATTCTAGAAGTCAACTTTTTCTTCATATATATCGCTACCATTAGTTTTTCATATTCCTCAATGAAAGGAAGCAGAGTAATAATTTTTTAGATAAAAAGTGTGTTTCATCTGAATAATTCAGATGCATAAAACGGACTCTAATAAAGAGTTCCTGTTTGAAAAAAAAGGCATTTGTTTAGCTCACATGTAAATACAAAAAATAATAGTGGGCTAAAAGTATGTTTCCAAGCATCCTTATGGCCATAGTTAGTGTGTCGTTGACTTTTTGCAATTATTCCACCTTGTCCCTTATGCGGCTCTTTCTGTGCTTGTCTGCTTTGTGTTTTTGCATTGGGTGTTTTGGGGTTTTGCTGTGGGTGCTGCAACCTGGTGTTGTTGAAGATCCCCTCCTTTGTTTTACAATTATCATAAAGAAAATGATTGTCAAAATAGGTTTCCGTCATCAACTACCTTTAACTCTGGTGATGCTATCTCCTCCTTCCTATCTATTGACATATCTTAACTGAAAGCTGAAGCACTTGGAGGGGCAGTGAGTTTACAATATGCGGTTGTTTTCCGCTGTAGTCTATGTAGTATTGATGAATATCTCTTTCCCATATGATGATATCGAAATAATTTCAGGTTTCTTGAAATCCAGGATAACCACACCATTTGCTACTTGCGTGACAAATGGCCGTCCAAAGTCGGCACCGGTTTCCCATTGGTCTCGTCGGTTTATGTATAGTCTTTTGTGTTTGATGTTTACATGTCGTGTGTCTCTTTCCGTCTCGCACTATACTCGTCTTTTGTGTTTTTGCATCGAGTGCTTTGGTGTTTTGCCGTTGATGCTGCAACGGGGTCTTGTTGGAGACCTCCTCCCTTCTTCTATGTCCTCCGAAATGGAAGTAACCGGATGTGACAGTTCTGCCGAATTGAAGCGGCGGGTGTTGCATGCAAGCAGGAGATGCTTACCCATCCTGGGCACCTGGTCTCACTCCCATATCGGGAGTTCGCTTCTTTTAATATGGTGGAGGTTTTTGTTTGTTTGATTTGGTTCCTGTTTTATCCTGATTTTGTATGCCTTCGGTTTCTGATTTTCTGAATTATCGATTTTGTGCTGTATACAGGGATATGGTCATTATCCATATTTGTCATCTAACACACAATTGTTCAACTTGATATAAAGAGAACCATGAAAGAAACCCAGGAATAAAAGACGATATATCATCCTGTGCCCGATTCCTCCATTGCCTTGTCTATTTCATATTCTTCCTCCCATGGGAACTGAAATTTGAAATATCAATTTAAACTAATTGAAATCGAATCTTTTTTTATCGAGAAAGACTTAAGATATCCGTTGTACAATAGAGTCATTTTACATATAGCATTTTAATCATCTCCATTGTAAAGTATGGTAAATTTTATGCGTGGTAAGGTACTATAACGATGTATTTTCTGAAAGGTAATGATGCCCTGAGTACAGATATAAGACCCCCGGGTCTTAAAAATCAAAGGGGAAAATCTCTTCTACAACTTCGTCATTTTGCATAGTTTATATAGAGAAAATAGACAATTTAAATGATTCACCAGTTCTTCCCCTTTATTTTTCTGACCCCAAAATTATTATTTTTGAGCAGTGGGCATTATAGCCTTTCAGAAAATATATAGTTTATAGTACCTTACTAGGCATGGAAAAATGCCATATTGTACATCGGATACCTTAAATTGAATCTCAAGTACTTTCAGTAAATGAAGCAAGTGTTCTTCACAAATACTTGATCTTAAAGTCTACTAATTGTTGTATTGCTGATATAACCCGTATACGTCGTACCATCTGAGTTTCCCTCTTTCAATACAAATCTTTACGATCTTCTGAAAAGCTGCGGTCTATTAATGATTTCAATAACAAGAAAGTATTCCAACTCTATACGTGTTTGAAGAGAATTTCAAACCAATTTTCATTTATCAGACATATTAAAGGAGCTGCCGATTTTCCATGTTAACGAACCTGCTCCTTTGGTAACAGAAATTTTCGAATGCGTTGAAGAGACGGACGATCAACCGAAGTTGATCAAACTTGGCTACACGTGTCCTCGGGGAATCAGTACTGCAAACAAGTCTTGTTTGAGATCACCTCAATTGACCCTTCCGATTGCGGGAAAAAATGCAAAATTGTGTGACGTCACAATGCTTTTACCTCGGACAAACAAGCTTCGAACCTCGGTCAAACATCGAAATTGCATTGTGACGTCATGGAATTTCTCAATTTTTTCCCGCGTTCGGAAGGGTCAATTAGGAATTGATTTCATCTGAAAAAAATTCCCTTGTTTAATTCTGAATGTAACTATATTTGATATCATTCATTACGGTGCATTTGATTTCTACGGCTTCAAGCATCCTCTTTATCCTGGTGGGTATCTTATTACATAATAATCTTGACTAGGCTAAAACGCAAAATACCATTGCATCAGTAGTGTTTCTAACAGAGAAATTATTCATTTTCCATATAAAGCATGGTGATGTTACCGCTATCGAAATATCAAAGATTGCAATATTGCATGGTTTCTTTTACTCTTAATTACTTTTCCATCATTTTTTTTTTCTTCATTTATAGACGGTTTTCTTAAAAAAACACAATTGTAGTCTTCAAACTTTATTTTTAAGTCTTTTAAGTTAAATGAATTCAGTTGACACGATTGGAAAGATTTTTCCTTTTTCTAGAGTACCCCTCAGGTCATAATTGCTTGTAATCTTTTGCCTAGATACCCTTTTTTTCTTCAAAAAAATGTTCAGATTATCAAACTAATATGATTTGGAGAAAAGAAGCTTTTATAGTTATATTTTATCACTAAAAAGGAGTTTTTCTTACTTTTGCCATAGGGTCCAATGATAATGTTCAAACGGTATAATTATGAAATCATGAATTACATTTTTTTTTTGTATATCAGGTTTTACATAAGCTTTGTCTTTATGGAAATGAAAATATTATAAAAGTTGTTATTTAGGAAATATGATCATCTGAGACCTGAGGGATGCTCAGAATTAGAATCGAACACGTTTACACGTGATTTCTGCCAATTCATCTTTACTTAAATGATGCTATTGAATTTGAAGACGTTTAACATTTATACCACATGGTGAGTGTCATTAATGCTGGACCAGGAGTCCCCGAGAGCACATGTAGCCAAGTTAGATAAATTTCGGTTGATCGTTCCGTCAACGTATTCTAAAATTTCTGTTATAAAAAATCCTTATAATTTCTAAAACTTGGGTCCTATAGCATCTTTTTCCACCCATCCTGCTACATCATTCTGTACGTTTTTAGACATAGTAAATTTCACACTTTTCAGGATCACTGACGGGAATTTAGTTCCCAAAGCGTACTTGTCTGGTCCATGCCGCCAATTTATCTGTTCTTAAATGATGCTATTCAATTTGAAGACGTTTAACATTGGAAACATTGCGAGTCGATCGTCTCTCATATTTTATCGAATGGTTTGCTGACTTCGAAAAGAAAGATATATATCATTTAGAAAAAAAGGAATTCAAGTCCAAACACTGCAATAAAAAGGCATCAAAACATTTTCAATCTATTCCAGTGTATGTTAAGAACATATATCAAACGTTAAAGGAATTAATTTCACCTGACTCTTTTTTTTTCTAAGCTTTGAATATTTCCCCTGACATGGTCGCCATAACCTACATAGACATAACATCAGCCATTTCATGTATTGTAGATAATTTTTTCATTTCTCGTGCGTTGGCATCGACGGCGGGTGCGGCTAGCCAAACAGGGGAAATTTACTCCTCCCGGGCACCTTGTCCCACCTCTAGCTTGCTGGGGTCCGTCGATGCTTAGTTTTGTGCTCTATTGTGAAAGAAGGGAGGATATCTCCAACAAGACATCGTTGCAGCATCAACAGCAAAACACCCTATGCAAAAACACAGAAAATGAGTACAGCACGAGACGGAAATGAGACACACGACATGTAAACATCAAACACAAAAGACTACAAATAAAACGACGAGACCAATGGGCATCCGGTGCCGGTTTAGAACCATTGATAACAAAACAAATCTGTAAATCGGAACTACAAGGTCAAGGATAAGACAAATGATCATACAATGAGTCAGACCACCTTACTGGTCAGACATAATAATTCGGAAGGATTCCAACTCCATACCTTCCCGAAGAAAACCTCCAACCAATTTTCTTGCACCAGACACGTGTTTCAAATATTAAATTCTCATCAATAATGCTTCCAGCCAAAGTACTTTTAAATAAGCAGGCCAAATAATTTCACAAGCGCCCTCTTGTGTTAGTTTTAGCATTTAAATTTCTGTGTGATAATTAACTTTGCCTCTTTAATGAAATATTGACAACGTCAGTCACGAGATTCCGTATTCACAGCAGCACATGTAGCCAAGTTCGATCAAATTCTGTTTATCATCTGTCTCTTCATCGCATTCAAAAATTTCTGTTACCAAACGTCTTGAAATTTCTGGTACTGTAGCATCATATCCCACTTATCCTGCTTCTTCTTTCGGTACATTTTTTTTTCATAATTTTCAAACCCTTCCATATTATGTTTAGAATAGGGATAACTGAGGAGGGTTTAGTACCCTAAACGTGCATGTCTGGTCAATGCTGCAAATTAATCTGTTCTTAAATGATGCTATTGAATATGAAGACGTTTAACATTAGTACAATCATCATAAATTTTGTCGTAAGGAAGCTTAGTGTACATATTAGAAAAGTAGTGTGAAGAAATCAAATTGGAATGAAAATTTCTTGATTTTATTTTGTAAATCACATCCCCTGAAGTTTTAGTATTCCAAATGAAGTTTACATTATCTCAGTTTAAAGCAGTTTCACAATATCTTGCCACGTGTCTTAATATCCTAATCGGAAAAGTGGGAGGGTTGTGCGCACGTAATCCAGGATAACCAAACCTTCTGCTATTTCCGTGGCAGATGGCCGTCCTAAGTCGGCACCGGTTGCCCATTGGTCTCGTTGGTTTATGTGTAGTCTTTCGTGTTTGATGTTTCTGTGTTGTACGTAGACTTTCCCTGTCCCTTGTGCCTCTCTTTCTGTGCTTGTTTGGTTTGTGTTTTTACATTGGGTGTTTTGGGGTTTTGTTGTGGGTGCTGCAACCTGGTGTTGTTGGAGATCCCCTCATTTGATTTACGCAGTATTTGGAATCATTTATCTAGAGGGCAGCTCCCTGGAAGCACAGTTGAAGCACTGAATTGTCTTTTTCCTTTATTATACTCCTACGGTATCTATTATTATTACTTTTCCAAGAAACTATCATTTACCATGATATACATGATTTTAAAAACAGATAATTATGATTCTGTGATATATGGCTTGTCTTAGGTTTCGGATAATTTAGCTTAACAATAGAGCCAATGAAGTCTAGAATGTATAAATGTCTATTTTTATAAAGCCACTGTCTGTGCGACTCATTTGAGAAAACATTTAAATTGTTTTGCTGTTTAAAACTTTGTACAGAATTTATTTCAGTCAATTAATCTTGCAGAGTCGTCGCTTTTAGTATAAATTACATGGTTAAAAGTGCACGCATTCAAGAAAAAAAATTTCCAGTGCTATAATTGAAATTGAAAAAGTCATTCTAAAAATACTTTTCTTTTTCTAGTTTGATCGTGTACACGTATCTGCAATAACATAACTTACTCCAAACATTACAACTAAACGACATTTTCAGAATGGTAACCAAGCCATTGAATGTTTTATATGTTAAAATGGTTAAGATCCATTTTATACGGTTTGTGAAGTGAAACCATGTACGTTAATCCAGGAAACTGACTGAGAGTTTTGAGGTTGGAACACTTGAACCACGAAACGTTACTCGGACCACTGATCTTTCCATGTTATGGATAGTGTCACTCCATCCGAGTTCATCGCAATATTGGATAATAAATCTCGGACTTAATCCATTTCAACCATGCAAAACGTTTACATTAAAAATACATTTTCAGAAGAGATTTCATGACTAATCTCTAGATTATTCTTCGAAAATATCTTATTCTTGAGAAATCTCATCACGTCATTTATGAATACGATGTGAAAACTTCAGAAAATTTGATCAGTGGAACAAATATAACATAGCAGGGATGAATAAAGTCAGAGAGCTGTAATCGAGGGAGGGAGATAACTCTAACCAATTTGAAGGAAAAATTTTTGAATTGTGAACACACTATATGCAAACATTATCTTTATAACCTATGAATTCAAATCTATATTTTCTGTGCGTGTCTGATCTATGTTTTTGCATTAGGTGTTTTGGGGCTTTGTTGTGGGTGCTGCAACCGAGTTTTGTAGGATATCCCCTCCTTTCCTTTGTTTTAAGGCTACGGAGTAACTACCTCATGACATAGCTGGGTCTTTGCAATACTTAGCATTTCGCTCTTTTTATATTCACTATTTTGATTTCTTCTCTTTCGGCCTGGAGCATCAATGATGTTACATGATTTCTTGAAAAACGCATATAATAAGCTAAAGTATTAAGATGGAACATATTTTTCAATATGATAATGTCTGTATATTAGTCACAAATGTACGTGGAAAGAAGATTATGCATTAGTATTTTAACTTACATACTTCTTAGCTTACCGATCGTTTTCAATGCACAATGACTTTGTGGTCGAGTGTACTGTTACAAGTAGGGAATTGATATAAGTATTTCCATTTTCTCCAAGCAAAATTAAGTATAAACATTTTTATCAAAAGTCGGTACATGTTTATTCAAAAATGAAGAAAAATAAAGAAAAGCGATTTGCTCCGACTTTTTTTTTTTTTTATTTCCTTCACCGTGAGAACCGTATCTCCAAAAACTTAATTATCATTTGGTGCTCTATTGTGAGTGCTGTTGAGATTGCTGTCAGGACATTCTTTATCTCATTTGTGTCACACTTATGGCCTTTGCCGTGTGTAGCTCGTACAAAAGTTCCCCGCGAGGGGTTTTACAGTAGGTGTTTTGAATATTTTTCCCTGACATTGTCGCCATAGCACTTTCTATATAGACGTGGCCTCAGACAGTGTTTTTTATATATTCTTTTCGTTTTCGTGCATGAACATCGATGGTGGGTGCGGCTAGCCAAACAGGGGATGCTTACTCCTCCCGGACACCTGGTCCCAGCTCTAGCGTGCTAGGGTTCCGTCAATGCTCAGTTTGGTGCTCTATTGTGAGTGCTGTTGAGATTGCTGTCAGGATCTTCTTTATCTCATCTGTTCATTCGGAGCCTAATGGTTTATGTGTGGTTTGTGTTTCATGTTCCTATGGTGTGAGTTGGTGTTCCTTGTCCCATTTGCGTCTCTTTCTGTGTGTGCCTGCTCTGTGTTTTTGCATTGGGTGTTTTTGGAGTTTTGCTGTTGATGCTTCAACCGAGTGTTGTTTGAGAACCCCTCCTTTCTTTTAATGTCACATCATGCCTCGCAAAGACTTCCTCATAAAACCATTAAGCTTTAAACCAAATATATGATTATTAAACACACTAACCAAGATATCAATCACAATACTTAACATGCGGTGCTCTTTTATCCAATAGCATTTCCAGTTTTAGCAGAAGCTACTAAATTTCATGGTTTTTTTTATTCTTATTTCATTAGAATTATATGTAATTGTGTAACTTTGCCATCCCATCCTTCATGACCATTGCATGACTGTAAGGTATCTACATAAAGTTCGAATGAAAAGTCTTCACAAATATTTGCAGTTCTATAACTAAAACAATGTTCAATGGAAAGATCAAGTCAGCTTGTGAAATCAAATAAAATCGTTTACGATTTCACTTGATTTCACCAGTTGATTACGATACAGTCATTACGACACTAGTTCATTTATCACCGTATATAGTTGACATCCAATCTAAAGATTTAAAACCTTTGATCATGGAATCTGTTAAATGAAAACTCGTACACATATCAATAATTGAAGCATTTTATTTTATACGGTCCATTTTCTTATCGCTAAAAAACGAATATAGTAGACAATTTAAACGTAAAACAAAAACCTGATTAATATTATAATTGTTAACTTAAACTGGAAGCATCACTGATAAGAATTTAATATTCGAAAAGGTTCAGGAACAATTGGTTTGAAATTTCAATCAGGAGACGATGACTCTCCCCGGGCACCTGGTCTCGCTTCGGAGTGTTGTTCATTCTGGGGTTCGCAACCGTTTCGATGGGATTTCTCACGATTTGGCCTTGCCTTCTCGACTTTGAGACTGAATGACTGTTAGGTACTTCTTTGATGTTTACTTCATGAAGGTATAGAGTTGGAACACTTCCGTATTATTAGGAACCAGACATATGATAAACTGCAGCAGTACTTTGCTGTTTTATTCAAAAACATATAAGTGTATGAATGTCAAACACAAAAATCCAAATCGAAAAATCCACAATCAATAGCCATACAGATTCTAGAAATGATAAAACAACAAAATGTAGGGATGAGCCTTCCAACTGTGCATTTTAAAACAGACGGAGGCAATAACACAACACAATAAAACAATGTCTTATGGACAATGTTCACAGAGATAATAATATGGAAGTGTTCAAACTCTATACCATCCGAAGAAAATTTCAAACCAATTTATCATGCACCAGTGGTTCGGATATCAAATCCTCATCAGTGATGCAGCCATCGAAAGTGAGTTTAAGAAACAGCCAAAATTCATTTTAGTTGCGCCCCCTGGTTATATTTTATAAGTTAACTTTGTGCAATTTGCAGAGAGATCGCGGCTCCAAATTTCCTGTAAGGACGATTCAGTAACATATCCAAATAAAATCTATATTCAAAATAGCATAGGAGTGATGGTAATAAAATGTTTACCTCCTTTAATTTTGATGATATTTTTGAATGAAATGACAAGTTTCTGAGATAGCAAAATAATATTTATGACGTCAAATTCATAAAGTGCCACACAAAGCTTTTTCAGCAGACAGAGCTGCAAAGAGGTAATTAATACACTTATGAAACAGCTACATTGTATGTCACGAGGAAAGAGTTTCACTGCTCCACACTGCAACAGGAAATAAATGTTATTCATTAAATTGGAAGTGGTCTGACTCCATACCATCCGAAGAAACTTTAAAACCAATTTATCATGCACCAGACAAGTGCAAGATGGCAATTAACGCCACTAACTTCACTCGCTGTATTTTGATTAAAGGGTGTATAATAAAGTATATGGAATATTCCATCATTTAGAGTTATGCACCGCAAAATTTTGATTTTTTTTTCCATCTGCTAGATCCCTTAATTAATCCTTGTCCTCTCTGAATGTCAGTAGGACATCTCGGGTGATAATATGTATTACCTTGCTACAGCCGGCAGAGCGCGGACTGTATTTCGTACGCCTCCCCTTTTATATCCATTTACATAATTATCAGTGTTGCTTAGGCTTGTGCTTGTGCTGTCTTATCTATGTGTCCATTTTACACTAGAATTGTGCGCTCTTTGACACCTTTCGGTAGCCCGAAAAGTGGGAGGGTTGTGCGTACGTAATCCGGATAAATACACCATTTGCTACTAGAACAGCGGATGTCAGTCCTATGTCGGCACCGATTGCCAATTGGTCTGTTTGGTTTGTATGTAGTCTTTGTGTTTTATGTCCCTATGTCGTATTTCTCTTTTTCGTCTCTAGCTGTCCACTTTGTATTTTCAGGTGTTCTAGCACAGTGAGTTCTGCTGGTTGGAGATCCCCCTCATTTCTTCTATATGAATTTTGTTTTACAATAGGACCCAATAGGAGACCATTCAGATGCATCTTCTTGTCTTTCGTGCCTTAAAGATGCAATGGGATCCTTCTTGTCCAGGGTGTATTTCATGTTGTGATTTTCCCTTTATTTTACATGGAGCCAATTATTATCGAGGACGATTGTTGATATTTTACTCCTACTCAAAACATAAAATCCTAGCGAACATTTCCCTTCACAAGAACGTCTTAAACAAAGTCATCTTTTAATTTCCTGAAGGAAACGGATTCCAGATATCGTTATTGGACCCCCCGTTTCTTCATTCTTATTGTAAAAAGACAATGCCGATAGATAGCTGAAAAATCATGACTAAGGACATTTTCTGAGATGCTCACTCCATTGTCTTGTCTTTTGAATACCACTATCAATGATTAAATACGATGATTGACGTCCAATCTCGGTCGTCTCATACTGCAAACAGACAACTATTGAAAATAGAACCTTTTTAAGATTTTTGATTGGGGCCAAAAATGGTCACTTTTGCCCCTACCCCTTTAAAGGACCTAGTATAGCAAACTATAATAAATACTTCTTTCCAAAATAGCATAGCTGTCTTGCTGTTATCTATCACGATTGCAAGTAATATTGGCGATCGTATGCTTTCGTGAAGTACTTTTCGCTGTTCAGCAATCTTTTCAGCGTTAAATGTAGTTTCATTTACAAAGAAGGTCAATAATTAATTATTTAAATCGTCCGCTTAATCATCTTACACTTGATGGCCTGGACAATGTCTTACAGTTGATTTCATTCATCTAGTCTCGATTTATTTCAAGTGGATACCATCCAAGCAATAAGTATAAATACTGTCGTAAATCAGGCAGTTCTTCGATGTTTCTACCTAAGATCACTTCGTGGCCTGATGTTTGTCAAGTTTATTAATTACTTCTTTCCAGCTCTGTCACCTGAAAGAAGCTTTGTTTTGGCCTTATATCAACGTGACATCATATATATTTTTTGCTATTTCGGAAACTAGCCAATTTACCGATAAATATCATCGAAATTAAAGAAGTTTAACATCTTAGCACCATCCCTCCAATAGTGTTTTCAACATAGATTTAATTTGGATATGCTACTGAATCGACCCTACAGGAAATTTGAAGCCGCGCACTCTCTGTAATGTAAATATCTAACTTTAAAAAATTAAAGAGGGCGCTACTGAAATTATTTTTGGTGGCTGTACTGAAAGCATCACTGATGAGAATTTAATATTCGAAACACGTGTCTGGTGCATGTAAATTGGTTTGGAATTTTCTTCAAGAAGGTAGAGAGTTGGAACCCTTCGACATTATTCAAAATATTCGAGCACTAAAACGATCAGTGGTACTAACAATTTCTCTCATGAAGTTTTAAATGTTATCAAGAAAGGAGGGGATCTCCAACAACACTCGGTTGTAGCACCCACAGCAAAACCGAAACAAACGCAAAGCAATGGACGTAGAAGGGTCAGACGATATAAAAAGATTAAACACAAAAGACTACACATTAATCAACGAGAACAATAGACAATCAGTGCGACTAAGGGCAGTCATCTGCTATGCCATTAGCAAATGGTTTGGTTATAAGGATTATGTGCGCACAAGCCTCCCGCTTTTCAGGTTACCAGAGAGGTGTTGCTGAACGCACAACTGTAGTGTAAAATACTCCTCACTGCCACATGACCACATAAACAAGGCACAGGAGCCCAAGCAAGAAAGGAGGGATCTCCAACAAAACTCGGTTGCAATACCAGCAGCAATAATGTCGAAAGGTTCCAACTCTCTACCTTCTTGAAGAAAATTCCAAACCAGTTTACATGCACAAGACACCAACAGCAACACACCAAACACCCCAAGTGAAAACACAGATAAGACTCATACAGCAAGAGACAAGGAACAGCAAACGAGACATCAGACATCGAACATAATAGACAACACATAAACCAACGAGACCCATGGGTAATCGGTGCCAACTTACGACGACCATCAGCCACGTTGGTAACAGATGGTGTGGTTATCCTGGATTACGTGCGCACAACCCTCACACTTTTCCAGTTACCCACAGATCTCGAAGAACGCACAATTGTTGTGTAAAATAACCTCCTCACTGTAAGATGACCAACACACAGATGAATATGTCGAAATATTTTCGGTGCTCTTGCGGCTGAAGCGAGTTCATTCATGTTGTCGCCCAAGGAGTCAGGCCGATGTTCAGAGAGGACAGGTGGTCAGAGGTTTGAACAGGGCCCGTCATGGCGTCCCGTCAATACAGTCAGCCAGAGAGCTAATCTTGAGACTAAGCACGCATCGAAACCTGCTTGGGGATAGCCTTATAAAAACGCGTAGAAAAGAGCTGTCAGAGCAAGTAAAATATTTGAGTCGCGTCAAGGGAAAAGGGACCTTCGTGACGTTGTTGTATTACGTCAGAATATCGCTGCCAAACGACGTCATAAAGTTTGCTGTGTCGGTGTTTTATCACGTGTAACTGCGTCTTCGTCCAGAGTGTTGCTTACGTAATTACCTGTATTTCAACGAATGTAAGAGAACATATAAAGCTTAATGGATCTAAGGGTGAGTATGATTTTTTGTTTGACAGAACTTGCTATATTACCTAATATTTTGTAATCGTTTGGATCTTTTCTCTTTGATACTGGAATGTGTTATTTTAAAAATTAAAAATACTCTTTTAAAATCCAAAAGAAAGAATAGTTCAGTGGTCAAGCTAAGACTGGAAAAGGTTTATAACTCGTACTTCGTCATATTCATAGTGAATTTTTCAAATAATTTTTAACTACAATATTTCCGTAAGAGAAATTGAATGAAAAAGGAAGAGTTTGATGAAGATTGGACTATATTATGAAAATTATCAACGTAACACGATAAATTTATGAAACAGATAGCAAATGGCTTGGGTGTGTCGGTCTTAAAAAAAGAATCGGTAAATAATGATAAAAGTTTTCTCCCATGTAATTCGGTTGTTGTCGTGGCTGAGCGGCGACGCTTTTTGCTTTTCATGCGGACGACCGGGGTTCGACCCTGGGCGAGGGCACCTAACATTTATTCTTTCATGGGCTATTTTTTTTTTTATTCGTACATATTTTTTAATAGGAATTGGATCACATTGACGACGAGTTCCTGCCTCATCAAACAGTGCGAAGAACGTCCAGGGCAGAAGATGTGAACAGCGACGAAGATGAGAATATAACGGACAATGTCGTAGATATTGACGAACGCATTCGGGAATTCAGATCTACATTTTGTGAGGAAATCGATGAGAATGATGACAGTGATGAAGGAGATGACGATCGTGATGATATAGTGTGTAATGGGAGATTCGACAGAGGTGATTTCGAGGAAAAAGTAAAAAAGGCATGCACATGCAAAAAGGACAATTGTTTAAAAGACTTATCACTCGATGAAATCCAAAACGTCATCTTGTCTACAATTGAACTTACACGGGATGAGAGAGACATGTACATCATGGGGAAATTAAATTGTGTGGGACATGGTGACGAAACGCAAAGAGGGAAGGAAAGGAAAAGGAAAAGATATGCCTTCTATCACCAAGGTCATGAAATCTGTAAAGGCGCCTTTATGCTTATACACGGTGTAAGCAACAAGTACGTGAAAAACATCGTCGCCCATATGAACGAGAACGGCAATGTCCCAAGAGTCCATAAAAACAAAAACAAACGTCCAGCAAATGCCTTCTCTTTTGATGAGCTGAAGCATGCCCTGAATTATGTACATCATGCATTATGCGGAAGAGGTGGGGTTACCACAGCCAATGGTCCGCGGTAAGGGGAATCCCGTCGTATTCCTACCATCTTCGGGAAGCAAGTCGGACTTACACAAACAGTATGTGGCATCGTGCGAGGAGGCCGGGATCCGACATTTAGGCTTGACCTCGTTTAAGCTACTATGGAAGGACTGCTGTCCGCATATAAAGTTCATGTCACCTATGTCAGACATGTGTCCGAAATGTGAGGAGCACCGGGATGCCATTTCCAAAGCCGTCGGTATGGAACAAAAACAGGAAGCTGTCCGATTATTTTCAGAGCATCTCACCATTGTACAAAAAGAACGAGAGGTAACGACAGATAATAAATGCTAATTACGTGTAGAAAAGCTTATCTCAAGTAAAATTAAATAAATTTAGAGACAAAATAGATAAAAAAAGGAACAAAGAAAAAATAAAAAAGCTAATAATAAGAATTAAAGAGAAAGTGAATGATAAATAAATAATTAGAGATAAATAAAATTGGAAAATAAGTAGATATTGGAATTTTAAAGAGGTAAGAACTAGACTATAAATTTTAGATTTAGATTATAACATTATATAGATTATAAGAACTAGATAATAAGACGATTCGGAAAGAATTTTACGTTAATTTGAAAACACCAAAGGATCTTACACCCCCAATCCTAGCGAGCCCCGCCCCCTATCCCAGCGAGCCCCTCCCCTCCCCCAGAAAAATAACTTATCACAGATTAATCAGAACGCTCTGTTATATGAAAAAAAAAAATTAATAACAGAGCCGAACTTTCAAAGAATTTCTAACTGAATATTAATACTAATGGATTGATTTTAATTGATACAAGTATCTATTTCGTTAATACGATTGTGCGATAGAAAAGAACAGATACAATCAATATTTTAATTTTCTATTTACAGGTATACAATAAGTCCGTTGGTGACGCAAGGGTGGAAATGACAGATTGCGTGCGTCCGGCCGGTGTTATACCCCCCTGCAGTGCAAATCTTACAAAGGTCCACTACACTTATATATGGATTTCTCACTGGCTGTCTCTGTACCCCACCATGCAAGACAAGAGGGTCCACTTAATTTTCTGGTGCCAAGGAAATTGCAGTTGTTCGGCATTGCAGTGGAAGGAATTTTTCGCCAGTTCAACTACGTCATAGACGAGGACCAGACGATCGGAGAAAATGGGACGGGTATCAAAGGACCTAATGGTGTGATATCAATGTTACATCATTCTTTGCAACAAAATGGTTTTGGAGAAGAAGAATGTATTATACATTGTGATAACTGTGCCGGTAAGTAGTTAGCGGCGAAAGTAAGCAACTCAATACAAAATATTTTAAACTAAAAGACATAAATACATGTAAAATTAGTGAGAATACGAAAAATTATTGACTAAATTGTGATATTTCACAGTATTATGCAAGCATAGTCGTACGTCATGTATATTTATAATTTAATTTGTTTCAGGTGAGAACAAAAACAGGTACGTCCTGGGATATTTGTCATGGCGAACCCTCATAGGACTACACAAAAAGATCACCTTGTCCATGCAGGTTCAATATCATGGACGCTGCCTCGTTGACGCTGGATTTGGACACATCAAGCGTCTGTACAGAAGGAGTGATGTTGACAGCTTCTCATCTATGATCAATGTGGTGGATAAGAGTGCGAAATCCAATGTCCCTGTGGGCTACGAGAATCCGCGAAACGGGGAACACAACTGGGAGTGGTACGATTGGAAAACCTATCTTTCTACCCACTTCAGCCCTCTTCCTGGTATTCGGAAATACCGTCACTTTACTTTTGACGTTCAGAGCCCAGGTCTGTACATTGTGCATTTTGTGAAATTCTTTCTCTTTCATACACTTTTGTGAAATTATTTGTGGGAAAATTCATTCAATACAATAAGAAATTATTATCATACCGGAACGTATAATTTACATATTTATGTAGAATGTAATTTTCTTGTAGGAAGTGTTCAAGTGAAAGAAACGTGTGATGGAGTACCTAAATCGGTTAAGCTCCTGAAGTCCGAGGCCACAGCACTGACAGACCCTCCCATGCCCACCATTCTCCCACCAGCAGGTATCACAAAGGAGAGGGAGACATATCTGTACAATATGATCCGGCCATACGTTCGGGATCCATTCAAGGATGTCACGTGTCCCAATCCAGAAGAGTGATTTAAGTAGTGACTGCTATACATGTACATTCAGACTAAGCTGTATTCATGATAATTGGGAAACATCACGTTGACCACCATTACATATTGAGTGCTTTAACCTCATTCTGTTTGTCATTCAATGAAATTGGTGTCTTTTATTTTGATCTTTTATTAAACTTGTTTAATGTTCAATGTTGTCTCATTTATGAAATCATCGTAACGTCGTGACGTCATGTTGACGTTCTTACACTGGTATACTGTAGATAAGAGAGTTTTTCAGCAATTTTAAACCCGATAAAAGAGAAAAACGACACAATTTGGAATCTACAGAGTATGTACTATATGAAAAAAGAAAAAAACAAATTTTGAATATTTTGTCACAAAGGTCCCTTTTCGCCTGACACGACTCATTTGTATAAAGTGGTGCAAATAAAAAAAGCATGGCAAATACCCATTAAAATTGAACATCGGATAAATTCGAATGTATGGCAAATTACAGCCCCGACCAGTCGAAAGTTTAACGCCGAGCTGACGAAATTTTGAAAGCTAAATTCGAAAGTTTCGTTAACTATTCGTCAGCGATTTTTTGAAAGCTACTGAGATGACGAGATTTTGAAAGCTCTAAAAAGCTTTCGAAAAATCGCTGACGAAAATTTCGTTAACTTATCTTACTTAACGAAAGATTTGAAAGCTATGAGCTTTCAAATTTTCGTCATCTCGGAGCTTTCATAATATTTGAAAGCAATCGCTGACGAAATTTTGAAAGCAATCGCTGACGAAAATTTTGAAAGCAATCGCTGACGAAAATTTTGAAAGCTATCGCTGACGAAAGTTTTGAAAGCTATCGCTGACGAAAATTTTGAAAGCTTTTTGAACGCTCGGGTGCCATATTGTTTTTGCAATGGCTGCAGTACGCCTCGGGCGAATTCCTCTGCCCAGTTTAGAGGATGAAAGAAGCCGTCTCTTTATCGGCGTGGCACTTTAAAAATTCACCGATTGTGAAATATCTTTCAAAGCTTCCGACAGTCACAGAGAAGCCAGGGTTTCACTGGATATAAATTCCCCTCATTTAGTCAGAATTTGGCCGGTCAGATGTAAATTTTCTGGTATATATATACATTTAGATTTTAGATGAAATGGAAGTTGTTCATATATACACTTAAAGATGGAATACCTTTACAGGTAATACAAATACAGGTAAATTCAGGTAACTAATTAGTGCAAAGCATACCCTTTTGATGGCCCCATTCACCCCCAATTAACATAATGTTATTTTAACCAAGTAGTCGTATGGGGGAACACACCGATCTGGGAAACACGGAATCTTCAAATAAACTTATAAAAATAAACAAGATACAATATTTAATTTAATCCAGGAATATATATTTTCATAATTTAATCTGAATAATCATCATAATTAATACTATTTCATCAAGCAATTTATGAAGATGATTGCTTTGATTTCGGCCATCTTGGTTTTCTCGACACAAAATAGCTTACGAGAAAAGCTTTCAAAAATTTTGAAAGCTAGTTAACGAAATTCTCGTCAGCGATTAGCTTTCAAAAATTTTGAAAGCTATAGTTAACGAAATTTTCGTCAGCGATTAGCTTTCAAAAAATTTGAAAGCTATAGCTGACGAAATTTCGTTAACTATAGCTTTCAGATTTTTTGAAAGCTAATCGCTGACGAAATTTCGTTAACTATAGCTTTCAAAAGTTTTGAAAGCTATCGCTGACGAAAATTTTGAAAGCTAGGGAATCGCTGACGAAAATTAGTTAACGAAAAATCGCTGACGAAATTTCGTCATCTCTTGAGTATTCAAAATTTTGAAAGCAATCGCTGACGAAATTTTGAAAGCTAAGCTTTCAAAAAGCTTTCAATTCGTTTACGAATTGAAAGCGAATATTAAACTTTCGACTGGTCGGGGCTGTACAATGTAGTTTATCATCTGAACAGACTTGTACTCCCTAGAGGAACCGATCAACTGTCCGGTTTGAAATACACGTGCCTTTTTCATAACCATATTATTCAACATTCACGTTATACTATCATTTTTATACATACATAACCAATATATACCTTCACCTTCGTATATTAAAAACCATATCAATCAGTGAATAAAAGTCTTATACAATATAAACATAATGACACTTTATCTTTGAGGTTTACAACATACATGAGCTCGCTATATTTAGTAGAGAATAACTAGCCTTAGCAAATACACGCCAATCCAACAGGAGACACTGATGACAGATATGGATAATGACCGTATCCCAATATACAGTAGAAAATCGATAATTCAGAAAGTCATAAACCGAAGGCATACAAAATCAGGATAAAACAGAAACCAAAGCAAACAAAGAAAACCCTCCACCATATGAAAAGAAGCGAACTTCCAATATGGGAGTGAGACCAGGTGCCCAAGAAGATCGAGGACACCTGTTCTCACTTCCGAATTAATATTGTTTATTCCGGTGCTCACTCCTTAGCTGGCTCTTTGTCATACATTTTAGGTGATTTAAGAATTTCGCTTTTTTTCTATGACTATTTGGAATTCTTCTCTTTCGACCTGTACAAACGTGCATATGATACACTTTATTATGAAATGAAGTAATCATGAAGTAAATTGTACTGCTTAAATTTGGTAATGATATAAATGTGTGTATTGTTTAATATCATTAATATTATTCATTTTATTTTTCTATTTCTATTTCTATTTATCTATTTATTCATTTTTTATTTATTTATTTGGATAAAACACGTAATTTCATCATAAACATTTTTATCAACGTCGGTATATCGAAAAAAGGGAAAGAAAAATGAAATGCTCCGACTTTGTATCGAATTCCCTATACCGTGTATGTATCTATAATATTTGTAACTTGATTATCGGTTAAGCATGAACTTAATGCCACATCATGCCTTGCGAAGGTTTCATCATAAAACCATTAAGCTTAAACCAAGTACATGCTGATTAAAGACAATAACCAAGATATCAATCACAATTCAGTGGATGTGATGCACTTTTATCCAATGGCATTTCCAGTTTTTACCGAAGCTAAAAAATTCCACGGTGATTTTATCTTATTTCATTTATATTAAAACTGAATAACTGATAGGTACTTCTTTGATGTTTATGTGTAATTGCATATAACCATGATATCCCCTCTTTAAAGATAATTGCTTGACTGTTAGGTATTTATAAAATTCTAAAATGAAATTTCTTCATTGATATATATTATCTTTGCAGTTCCGTAAAGCCCTAGCCACAACCCGCCGTGATTGTTTTTGGATATGCGTGTTTGGCGAAGCCAAGATGCAAGGAAGGAAGTGGCAAGAGTACGGAAGGAGTGTGTCAACGCACGTCGTACGTACGGTTATATGGAGTTATTACATGCATCATATGCCGCGCACGTGGCAAGTACGTCGTACGTGCAGACAACGTGTGTGCAACTTGTTAACAACGTATGTCCGTATGTCTTCTGCGATATCATATGGGTGTTGTACTAACACGTACTGCTAACGCACGGGTTCATCACTCCGTTGCGCGACAAGTGCCTTACACGTACTTACAACGTACCCAAAACATGCGTGTCGTACTTCTTTATGAATCCGTAGACTGAACGCAGACAGGACGTAGCGAAAGTTCTGCATGCACTTAAACAGCTTCGTCCTGTCTGCGTGTTCCAAAATCCGTATGGAGGCCGTGCGGACCACGTATTGAGAACCCACAGACACCGTGCGGATCCCAAAGTTTGCCTACATTTTTGCCCGTAGACAGCACGACCGACGATGGATTTTGTGCCACGCTATACTGAAACAATGTTCAATCAAAGGAGTAGATCGATCATCGATTGAAAGAAAAAGTCAAATGGAAAAATCAAGTAAAATTATACAGGCTATCATGAAACAAGTCTATTTATCACTGTGCATTGACAGCATATCCAAAGATTAAAAATCCCTCATTGGATAGAATTTACAGGGAGTCTTTTAATGAAATATTGTACACATATCAATAATTAAGGCATCTTATTTAGAGCGGGATTTGGGTAGCAATGCTATTTGACTTGCTTACATGCTCCATACTATGTTGAAACAATGTTTTACTTATTCCATGTTCATTTGTCTTGCTTTCATTTCAAATATAGATATTTGAACCAAAATGCATTAAATGATAAATATTTGGGCCTTTGTGTTTGTTGTAATTTTTATTTATTGTAGACTGAATGACCTTTCCAAACATACTAATAGATTTGACCTTGTTGAACTGACAAACATTTTTGTGCCTCTCTCTTTTCCCGTAATTTCTTTTTTCCAGTGTTCTTTGTACTTTTGGGGTTTGACCTTGACCTTTGGTACGACGAACGATGCCTAAGACTGATTCCAGCTATCTGCATATTTTGCTCTTATAAAACAATTTGAATGAAAATACGTTTGTTAAATTTTTGTAAATTTATTGGCAATATTTGGCCGCGGTGGATGACATGTAATGTATATATATATTTATGAAAATTTGAAACAAAGTCATTTTACGGTCAACTCGACCGGCAAACAAATTGAAATACATGTATTATGTAACCTTGTCAAATAGACAAGCAATGTGGCTGCCAAATTGATAAGGGCGAGCCACTTGACGGTCAACTCGACCGTCCAAAAAATGAAATGAGTTAATAAAAATATATACATCTATATAATGTTCACAAATTGTAGTAATTGGGTTCCAGCAGCGCCGGGTGAATATGCCATGCGTGCTGGAATATAGAGTTCGTATTGAGTGGTTAACGCCATGCACTTGATCCATATAGTGTCGAATGAGTCCAGGCTTGTAGCTTGCATCCACCGCGACAAAGGGATTGTGTTGTGATCCGGGGAAGGAAGGCGAATGATGCAGGTGACCCTCGACTGAGAGGATGACAAATATGGATAATGACCATATCCCTGTCTACAGTACAAAATCGATAATTCAGAAAATCAGAAACCGAAGGCATACAAAATCAGGATAAAACAGGAACCAAAGCAAACAAAAACAAAAACCTCCACCATATGAAAAGAAGCGAACTCCCGATATGAGAGTGAGACCAGGTGCCCAGGAAGAGTAAGCATCTCCTGCTTGCATGCAACACCCGTCGCTTTAATTCGGTAGAACTGTCACATCCGGTTACTTCCATTTTGGAAGATATAGAGTACAATCTTTGGTTGGATGGTTCAAATGGTCTATGACAGAATATCATCCACCATTCTGGATAGTGGGACATCATAGTGTATGACGAGTTCCCCATATCGACCGTAGAACTTCCTCAGTGACGATGTTAGTCGGTCACAAACATATCCTTGACTGAGAAGCTTATCTGAAAGACGCCTAGCTCTCAGAACAAAATCCGTATATTTGGTACTTGCTCTGGCATAGCGTATCAACTGAGATATGAACACGCCATAAGCAGGCGATGAAGGGATGTTGCTACTCAGAAAAGGAAAGTTCGTAATGCTGAAATTGAAGTCGTCACGTTTGTCATAGAGTGAGGTGTTCATGTGACCATCAGTGTCGTAGGACAACATTATGTCCAAATAGGATGCTGAATTATTTGTCTCTGTAGTTTCTTTGACTTCAAGCTCCGAAGGATAGATACTGCTCAGGTAATCCGCGAATTTTGGATTATTGATGGACAAGACATCGTCTATGTATCTGTAAGTGAAGTTGAAGTCAGAGGCTAAGTATCTTTTCCCTTCAGAGATCAAAGATTGAATGAATTCAGCTTCGTACGAGTAAAGGAAAATGTCGGCAAGGAGTGGGGCACAATTGGCCCCTATTGGAATTCCGACAATTTGCTGGATGACTTTTCCTCCAAACACCACAAAAATGTTGTCGATCAGAAAGTTTAACATCTGAATAATGTCTGTTTCAGTGTACTTATTTTCAGAATCTGACTTTTCTTTTACAAAGTAGGTTTTGTCATAGTTAACAACAATAAATTTGTATTTGCGATTACCGTTCTTACTTGTAAACGCATTACTTATAATTTTTGCGAGTCTTTCTTTCAATTTAGAATGTGGAATTGTAGTGTAAAGTGTCGAAAAATCAAAGGCTTTGATCGAATGGACTCTACTAAAATGAGTGGATTTCAGATGTCCTAAAAGTTCCTTCGAATTCTTTAAAATCCACATCTGGTTGATACCACTGCGAGAATATACTGTCGAACAATATTTTTGTAGCCCAGATTTGATTTCTGATAAAACTTTGGTGAGTAAGATCGATACAGATTTGGTAGAACATTTTGAGGAACCAGCGATGAAACGTTGTTTGTACGGATTCTTATGCATTTTAGGTATGCAGTATAAGTATGGTAAATCTAAATCTAAATTGGTAGTGTCGAAGCCAAAGGAAGCAAGAGCTGATTTGTGGTTATCTATTATTTCAGAGGCAGAAAGGTTTGTTGGGGTGTAAGTGGTATTTCCAGGTGTCGATGGCTGAAATGAGATTAACTAGCGGCAGAAAAACTGAAAATTGTAAAGATTTCTAAACATGTACAAGTAAGCAGTAAGCATTTTGTGTGCGTATTCCAAAGATAAAAGAACAATGATTGGTTGATAAACAGGAATTAAGAATGGAAGAAATTGGGAGGGGGTGGGTGGGTTCGAAAATTTTTACGTCTGCTCGCACTGCCGCCTTCGAGAAAGAGGAAAGGTGCGCGAATGTAGTTCCGTATTTCTACGCGAGGCACGTGGTACTAATTTGCATGGACTATTTTATTTCATTTTATTGAGTTTTGCGCTACAATAAATTCAAATATTACACAGTGGCCTTCGGCCATAATATTTGATGTTATTGTAGACTGAATGACCTTTCCAAACATACTAATAGATTTGACCTTGTTGAACTGACAAACATTTTTGTGCCTCTCTCTTTTCCCGTAATTTCTTTTTTCCAGTGTTCTTTGTACTTTTGGGGTTTGACCTTGACCTTTGGTACGACGAACGATGCCTAAGACTGATTCCAGCTATCTGCATATTTTGCTCTTATAAAACAATTTGAATGAAAATACGTTTGTTAAATTTTTGTAAATTTATTGGCAATATTTGGCCGCGGTGGATGACATGTAATGTATTTATATATTTATGAAAATTTGAAAGAAAGTCATTTTACGGTCAACTCGACCGGCAAACAAATTGAAATACATGTATTATGTAACCTTGTCAAATAGACAAGCAATGTGGCTGCCAAATTGATAAGGGCGAGCCACTTGACGGTCAACTCGACCGTCCAAAAAATGAAATGAGTTAATAAAAATATATACATCTATATAATGTTCACAAATTGTAGTAATTGGGTTCCAGCAGCGCCGGGTGAATATGCCATGCGTGCTGGAATATAGAGTTCGTATTGAGTGGTTAACGCCACTTGATCGCAGATCACGCCAACATTGATACCTCATAGATCATGTTGGTGAACCACTCATAACGAGGGAGTATATTTGGGAATCTCAAGGAAAAATGGGGGGGGGGTTCATCAATAAGTAGCAGGCAAAAACTTATTCGCCACCGCGGCCTTAAAAAGTTTAGGGGAGGAAAGTGGGGGCTGATAGTGATTTAATGATTTTACTCATAATGGGGTGGGGGTGGGTGGGTTACGATTCTAGGGGGTGGGGGGTAGGGGTTACGATTCTAGGGCTCCCCGAGAGGGTATTGGGTTTTTTTTTGGTCATTGGTTAAGAGCTGTTGCCAGGGCTCGTTTTATGTTTTGGCAAAACAATTGGTTGCCCTCGAAGGATAAGTGTACTCCATCAGAGATGAACAGATTGGGCTTTTTGCTAGAAAACTGTGGGTGACTAAGAGTTGTCCCTGTCTGAGTAAAAGTTTTGGTGGCATGACGGTTAAGGCGACACCTTGCTTTTTCTATTGCCTTTTTGTTATTTGCAAAGGACCACGCTACCCTGGGTATCGCATTTGACCAGATAAGGGTGGCATTAGGAAAACGTGTGCTAAGGAAGTTATACACAGCAACTGTATCCCTTAAAGTTTGTCGTAAAGGGTGGACGCCCAAATCGTTAGCCCCACAGTGGACTAATATCACCTGGGGGTTTCTCCAACAACAGCTAGGTGGTGCAGGCGTTTTCTTGCACGTTTCATGGTCATACCACTGTATCCCTGCCACCATAAGGTTGCTCTGAGGCCCAAATTGAGGTCTTCGGATTGCGTCTTCAGGCTGAAGAACGCACGCTTTACCAATGATGATCCGAAAAGCCAAATGGTGGGCGTATCTGAAAAAACTTGGGGGGAATTAGTCTCAAATGACTGGGGATTTTTCAACAGCTTAAGTGAGAAAATAGATTAGGGGGACGTTAAGGGGGGGAAGGGGGAGGTTGTTAGCAGGGAAAGGGGGAACGAATGTAGTTTTTATATATGGGGGACTTCCAGCGACCGGCTGCCTGGATGAGGTCACTTGAAACTCCGTTGCATGCCGCTGTCGTAGCGGCTCCGATGCGGAATGAGTGAGTTTTATATCGGGAGGCATTTAACCCCAAGTCGGATATTGCTCGGGAGGTAATTGTGGAGAATTGATACCGCGTGAGTGGTGTGCCATCGAAGTGACAACATAGAGGTCAAGGAAAGACGGGTCGTATATCCAGAAATTCCCGTAACCACTTCAGAGGACAAGAGGGGGTGTCTGTTCGCGATAGAATAATGGAGGCGCCTTTCCCATGTTGGTCGGTTTTGGACGATCGTATACATATAACTAGGTTGTCGGGACATATATCACTAAATGATAGGACCGAGGTAGGCGAATTTCCTTTTGCTAATGTAAACTCGCCTACACGTAAAAAGGCGTGGAATGCTAAGGAGCAGGCGGCTGAAAATAGGGTTGCCTCGTAATTACTAGTGCATACAAGGGGGAGAACCGCAATAATTCGCCCCAGTATATCTAGCGTAATGGGAAGACGCGAGTCGGGCCTGTTATTTGAGCGACAAAATCCTTCTAGAAGCTTGGTTATGATCAATGACTGTGAAAAATCAGGAAGGGACTCGGATTTACATTTAAAGTTCAATGCCGATATGTAGCTGCGAGCCGTGGCAGCCGCGTAGCCATTACATTACAAATATGCTATGAAATTTGCTACCAGCATTGTAGTTGGGGGCCAAGGATGGCCGATTCCTTGGATTTTACAATAGTAATTGTATGCGGACAAACCTACTTCGTATGTTAATCTGGTATTGGGTGCAAAGGATGAGTTCCATAGGTGGTTCACTTAACATTGGATAGTAGCCGCCGGAATTCGTACGGGATTTGGGTTGGATCGAGATCTGCGTAGGGTGCTGCTCTGCGGAAGCGGGCCAACTGCATTCGAGAGATGGAGTCAGCGACATTATTTAGCTTCCCTTGAATGAACTTAGCTCGAAATGTTATGTTGGATTTCATCAAAATCAAGATCAGAGGGCGCAATAAGGACATTGTTCTTTCCGACTTGGAAGTTTGGCAATTTAGTATACTAACAAGGGCTTCATTATCTGTGTGGATTATTATTCTCTTATTAGCGAGGTCATTGCACCATAGCGTAAAGGCTAGGACGATGGGGACCAACTCCAACGATGACATATCATGCAAAATGTCTGTATTGGCCCAGGAATGGGGCCACGGCAGGTAAGCCCAGTGGGTTCCGAATATAGCACCACATCCAAGCTGGGCATTGCCTGCGCTGTCCGTGAATAGGTGCAGCGTAGAGTCTGATGACCATTCTGATTCCTGAAAGTAGGTCACCCCATTGAAGTCATTGAGAAAGGATTGCCAAAGTCGCAAGTCGGGGTGTAAATATGTTATTCGAACATGATGGTGCGGTTTGGTGAGACCAATCATCGCATTATAGAACCTACGGATGAAGGCCCTGCTCCCTTGGATTGCTTTGCTTACGAAGTTAAGTTTCCCTGTGAGTGACTGCAACTCTTTGAGTGTTGCTTTTGGCTTTTTAATAAGAATTTCAAGTATAGATAGCAGTTCTGCGATCTTATCAGGGGGTATTGATACTGTTTGAGCTTGTGTGTTGATTGTTAACCCAAGAAATTTGATAACCGTTGCCGGGCCTTCAGTTTTTTGAAATTGCCCCCATTTTTTGCCAGGATGCGGATGTCGCTTAAGTATTTCAGTAGGTGTTGGGATTGTTGTGGATGTGTTGATGTGAAAATACTCATAAAAGGCAAGAAGGCATCTAGCCACTGTTCTAAGTTAGAAATTTTAGGGCCTATCTTGGGTTTAAGTGACAGCTCCCCTGCATGATTCAAACAGAACATTGTATTTTGCAAGTCGTGAACATTTGTTTTAAGCAAATTACCAAGATTAATGTAGTCTCCAGCAATTATTTTAGTTCTTAATGAAGGGTCCACATTGTAGCCCAATTTCAATGCAGGAGATTGAATCATAGATGGTGTATCAACTAATGCAGTTGAGAGATGAAACATTGGGGTACCTGTTGTAGCTGTGGTAAGTGATGGTGGTGCAGGTTGCAGGTTGGTGGTGACAACCTGTGTGGACTCGCAAACAGAGGCTGCAGACTGGGGGGCAGTAACTGCCTCCTGGATGGTAGGTTGAAAAGGCGGTGGCCCGGGAGGAGGCGGATTCGACAACTCTTGGGTTGGTGGGGGAGTGGCATCCTCAGTGGTGCTGGTTGACCCTGTGGGGGTGCTGTGACTGCAGGCCCTTGCTGACCTGTTGTCGGTCTGTCGTATGGACTGCTGGAACTTCTCTTTGATCGTCGTGGCATTATTCACAAGAAATATATAACTGTATTAAGCTCATAATGGATCATTTGTTTATATATCTTTAAATAACAAATTTCTGGCAGTGTATATTAGAAAAAATTACTTTTTTGTATGCTTTTTAAACTAATACTTGTAAATGAATTTATCCTATTTTGATAATTATGAAATTTTTAAAGAGTGGTACAGCTGGGAAAACAAAAGGTGGGGGTTATTTATTATGGTGCAGTACATGGCGATGCAAAAACAACTAGGATAGCCCAGGAGTAGGAATGACGTGTAAATATGCATATTACACACAGTGGCCTAGGCTATTTAACCTATTAACATTGGCGAGGCCGTTGTTAAGATGGGGGGGGGGTTCTGCATTGAAATAACTGAGGTGGATTGGATGACATAGTACAAGTAAGAAGGCGTGGAATGCTTGGGGTTTTACATCCCATATGACAGAAAGCTCAGAAGGCATTCTGATGTTGGTAAATGCTGGCCTACTCGTTGACGGGATTCTGGAGGGAAAATGGCGAGAAGGCTCCGGGCGCTTGGGCCATGACTTTCTGCACGACGGTGAGCCCCTTGACACAAGAAAAGGGGCTCTAGACGCATGTAAAAATGATCCCTAAAACCTAACCAAGGTTATAAAATTGGATACGAAACGGCCTACATTTTACCAGATTACCAAAAAACCTGCAAAGACTGCGCTGTACCCTCTTCGAAAATTTTTACGTCTGCTCGCACTGCCGCCTTCGAGAAAGAGGAAAGGTGCGCGAATGTAGTTCCGTATTTCTACGCGAGGCACGTGGTACTAATTTGCATGGACTATTTTATTTCATTTTATTGAGTTTTGCGCTACAATAAATTCAAATATTACACAGTGGCCTTCGGCCATAATATTTGATGATAAACAGTATATTAGCCATTTGTGGATTTGGATTTGAAACCTTTTCCTCCATGGGCACTAGAGCATCTGTGGCACAATGGTTAGCGTGCTGAACAATTCGAAGTCTTCTCTCTTTTTTTGTTTCCGCGTGGGTTCGAGTTCCATCGACTTCGTAATATTTTTTTCTACAATGTGTGTAGAAAAGTATTTTTTCTGAGATATCTTGGGCGGTATTTCATATGCTAAGATATCCATTAATTCTGGACAAATTAAACTGACAACAGATCGATCCCTTCCCATTTATACAGTCAATAATGCAGTTTCCTAGTACAATTTTGACCTTGAAAATTTACCTTTGACATCTCGGCATGTCAAAAATATTTCAAGCTGTTGTCCAGGGCTTCACCTGTTCATGAACGTGGCACAGAAACCCAGCCTTTTCCACAATTGCCAAGCTAAACATATTTATTCATTTATATTCATTTTATTTCAGAAAATGGAGTAGGCAAAAGTTACATATGTAACAACATTACATGTGCCCTTTCCCTTTATTGTGGCGACACGGAGTAAAGGAGCACAATAAAGGTCTTATTCTAATAAGATTGCACAGAAAATTTCTGTTATTAAAAAGTCTTGAAATTTCTCAAACGTGGGTCCTGCAGCATCATACCCCACCCAACCTGCTACGTCTTTCGGTACATTTTTGGAAATAATAATTTTCAGACTATGGTCATATTCCTTTGTTTAGATAGAGGATCACTGACGAGGGTTAAGTAACCGGAACGTGCATGGCTGGTCCATGCTTCAAATGACAAATATGGATAATGACCATATCCCTGTCTACAGTACAAAATCGATAATTCAGAAAATCAGAAACCGAAGGCATACAAAATCAGGACAAAACAAGAACCAAAGCAAACAAAAACAAAAACCTCCACCATATGAAAAGAAGCGAACTCCCGATATGAGAGTGAGACCAGGTGCCCAGGAAAAGTAAGCATCTCCTGCTTGCATGCAACACCCGTCGCTTCAATTCGGTAGAACTGTCACATCCGGTTACTTCCATTTTGGAAGATATAGAGTACAATCTTTGGTTGGATGGTTCAAATGGTCTATGACAGAATATCATCCACCATTCTGGATAGTGGGACATCATAGTGTATGAGGAGTTCCCCATATTGACCGTAGAACTTCCTCAGTGACGATGTTAGTCGGTCACAAACATATCCCTGACTGAGAAACTTATCTGAAAGACGCCTAGCTCTCAGAACAAAATCCGTATATTTGGTACTTGCTCTGGCATAGCGTATCAACTGAGATATGAACACGCCATAAGCAGGCGATGAAGGGATGTTGCTACTCAGAAAAGGAAAGTTCGTAATGCTGAAATTGAAGTCGTCACGTTTGTCATAGAGTGAGGTGTTCGTGTGACCATCAGTGTCGTAGGACAACATTATGTCCAAATAGGATGCTGAATTATTTGTCTCTGTAGTTTCTTTGACTTCAAGCTCCGAAGGATAGATACTGCTCAGGTAATCCGCGAATTTTGGATTATTGATGGACAACACATCGTCTATGTATCTGTAAGTGAAGTTGAAATCAGAAGCTAAGTATCTTTTCCCTTCAGAGACCAAAGATTGAATGAATTCAGCTTCGTACGAGTAAAGGAAAATGTCGGCAAGGAGTGGGGCACAATTGGTACCCATTGGAATTCCGACAATTTGCTGGAAGACCTTTCCTCCAAACACCACAAAAATGTTGTCGATCAGAAAGTTTAACATCTGAATAATGTCTGTTTCAGTGTACTTATTTTCAGAATCTGACTTTTCTTTTACAAAGTAGGTTCTGTCATAGTTAACAACAATAAATTTGTATTTGCGATTACCGTTCTTACTTGTAAACGCATTACTTATAATTTTTGCGAGTCTTTCTTTCAATTTAGAATGTGGAATTGTAGTGTAAAGTGTCGAAAAATCAAAGGCTTTGATCGAATGGACTCTACTAAAATGAGTGGATTTCAGATGTTCTAAAAGTTCCTTCGAATTCTTTAAAATCCACATCTGGTTGATACCACTGCGAGAATATACTGTCGAACAATATTTTTGTAGCCCAGATTTGATTTCAGATAAAACTTTGGTGAGTAAGATCGATACAGATTTGGTAGAACATTTTGAGGAACCAGCGATGAAACGTTGTTTGTGCGGATTCTTATGCATTTTAGGTATGCAGTATAAGTATGGTAAATCTAAATCTAAATTGGTAGTGTCGAAGCCAAAGGAAGCAAGAGCTGATTTGTGGTTATCTATTATTTCAGAGGCAGAAAGATTTGTTGGGGTGTAAGTGGGATTTCCAGGTGTCGAATTTAAACCCAACTCTTTAACTATACTGTCGAAATAGTACTTTTTGCAAGTAAATGTGTAATTATTTGAGGCTTTGTCCGCTGGTGTGATGACATAATGTTCTTGGAGGTAGGTAAGTTCTGTGATAACATCAGGGTCTTTAAATATAGACACGAATCTGGTGTTCACAGTTGATTTTAATCGGTTAATTCTAGATAAAAAGAAGGGAGGAGATCTCCAACAAGACCCCTTTGCAGCATCAACAGTAAAACACCAAAACACCCGTTGCAAAAACACAAAAGACGAGTACAGCATGAGACGGAAAAGAGACATACGACATGTAAACATCAAACACAAAAGACTACACATAAACCGACGAGACCAATGGGTAACCGGTGCCGACTTTGGACGGCCATCTGTCACGCAAGTAGCAAATGGTGTGGTTATCCTGGATTACGTGCGCACAACCCTCTCACTTCTCCAATTACCCAGAGGTCTCGAAAAACGTACAATTGTGGTGTAAAACAACCTCCTCACTGTAAGATGACATCACACAAACAAGACCGCGAAACGCAGAGGCCCCAGAGACACAGATGAATATGTAAATGGATATAAAAAGAGGGCATGTGTAATACAGTCCGTGCTCTGCCGGCTGTAGCGAGCTCATGTATGTAATCACCCGAGGAGTCCGACTGACATTCAGAGAGGACAGGTGGTCGGGGCCCTGTCTTCTCTAAAGAGGTTTGGACAGGGCCCGTCATGGAGTCCCGTCGTCACAGTCAGTCAGAGTGCAAGTCTCAAGGATGCGCTTGTACAAGACTGTAGATTGGTCAAGTACCAAGCCTAGTGTCCGTCTGGTGACATTAGGATCATATCCACGATATAAAAGGCGTTTGATGATTCTGACGCATTTTCGATGGTTATGCTGCCTACCTTTGATCCTTTTTATTTTGTTTATCATATCACCATAAAAGACAGGTTGTGTAATACCCATAGTAATGTACTCCGTTGCATGTATAGATCCGAATTTTAAAAGAAGTTGACTGTAATTCTTGTAAAATTTCCAGAAAGTCTTAACTAGTTTATGAAAGCGGAAACCTTGACCTAAAAGTTTTTTGGTAATTTGTAAATTTCTACTGTGAAAATCCAAAATATCAGTACATGCTCTAGCGTACCGGATGAGCTGTGATATGTAAATGCCATATGACGGTAATCTTGGAACATCACCGTCAAGCCAAGGGAAATTTACTATGTTGAATCCAAAATCATCCCTTTTGTCATATACACTTGTATGAATCTTTCCGTTTACAATTTTGATATTTAGGTCCAAAAAGGGTGTTTCTGTATTTGAAAGGTTTGCTTTGTTAAGGGTTAATTCTTGTGGATAAATTTCATTCTTATATAATTCAAAAGCAGGATTGTCAATGGTTAGAATATCATCCAGATACCTAGAAGTATTATTGAAACATTTCAGCTCATCAAATTTTCTTTGCTTTTGAAGATTTTGGATAAATTCTTTTTCATAAGTGTATAAAAATAAATCTGCAACAAGATGCGCACAGTTAGTACCCATAGGAATTCCTACAACCTGCTTGTATAGATCCTCACCAAATCTAACATAAATATTGTCCAAGAGGAAGGACAAGGCATTACACAGGTCACTACATGTCCATGATTTGTATGATTTGTAGTCTGTCGAGGAAAAGAAACCCTTCGATTCAGATGTACAAATGTAAGTTTTTCGCTCTCGATCAAAACACCATTTAATGAGATTAGATAATCGATCATTAATTTTGTCATGAGGAAGTGTGGTATACATATTAGAGAAGTCGTATGAAGAAATCGTATTGGCTTGGAAATTTACAGATTTCATTTTTTCAATCACATCCCCTGAATTCTTAATAGACCAAAATAAATTTACATCGTTCCTGTTTAGAACCGTTTCACAATATCTAGTTATGTGTTCTTTAATAGCAGTAAGTGCTGACGTCAGATTTCTAGACAAAATTGTAGTGGAGCAGTTACTAGAATTAGCAATAAATCGAAATTTGTAAGGAGACTTGTGCAGTTTCGGTATGCAATATAGTGTCGGGAGATCCAATTTAGAAATAGAGATATTGAATGAAGACAGTTCACTGTTATGCTTGCCTAAAATGTTAGATGCACTTTCATTGCTTTTGATATATGTATTAGTAGACGAAAGTTCCGAAATCAAAGTTGATATGTAGTAACGTTTTCAAATGATAATGGTGTTGTTGGCTGCTTTATCAGCTGGTGCAAAGACATATTTTTCATGTAATTTACTTAGTTTGGATTTGACATATCTTTCTGATTTGGAACGTGGATTTTGAAAAAGATGAGGGTTTTTATGGAAGTTATCTATTCGAATATCCGTTATATCTAAAATGAGGTTTTTCCAGTCATTCAGAGCATGCGGTTCGACTCCTTCTGATTTACACCATCTTTTCGTATAATTATCTAAGGCTTCCGTAAGCACTTCACGGCATTTGACAAAATCTATCTTAGATGGGATTCTATACTTAGGTCCTTTTTTAAGAAGACCACGGAGCTGTCTGTCTTAAAAGTAACCCTCTGATTGATTTTATCCATTCGGAAAGGGTGTCGAGCTGTACATCCTCTTTCTTTGCCCAACGTCTTGCATATTCCTCACAAGAGTCCATGATAATTTTGACATTTTGGTTCCATGTAAAGGACATTCTTTCTCTGTATTTGGGACCCTTTTTTAAAACAATTCTCTCAACTTGTCGTTCTTGACTATACTAAGGTCACCAGTAATAACGTGTCCACAAGGAGAGTAGTTGAAATCCGATGAAGAACATTCGCAGGGAAGTGGATGTAGTGAGGGATTACTTAAATCAATACACTGCAGGAATCGTTTGTAATTGTAAATTTTAGATGCAACTGTTGGTGTGTAGCTATAGGAAATACAAGGAGTTTCTTTTCTTTTGAAATATGGTGGGATTTTTTCTGTAACAGTTTTGTGATTCAAAATTTGACCAAGATTCAAATTATCAATACCTTTGTTTGCAAATCTTACTTTAATGAAAGGGCGGTTTGTTTTCTCCTCTGATTTATCTGATCTAACTGCTTGAAATAAACGAAAAGTAGAAATGTCCAAGATGACTCCTTGTAGTCTGTATTCTGGGGAACGTGTATCGGTATATGCGAGGTCCTTCGTATAATCGTAGATTTCGTGTAACTTCCGTAAAGGAACAGAGTATAATTTGGTACGAATATAATGCAGGCCTAGAGGCTCATTCAAAAATGGAACCAAGTCATCGAAGGAGAAACTATGTATCTCAGGCCTATTATATTTTCGAATACCATGACTTCGAGGTCTTCTTTGTGATCTGTTGAATAAGCTAGTCACATTTACCGATTGACAACCGGGACTTGTTAAGTTTCCTATAGTGCTGATGTTGTCGTTGCACCCATAGGGCGCTGCAGTGTTAAGATTTTTTATCCAGAACTCTTCTCTGTTGCGACGGAGAGGTGTGCTCAAATTGGGATTGTTTGTGGGGTGATATATTTTCTCCAGGATTCTGACTCTCATAGATAAAACAGAATGATCCGCCTGGTCAAAATGTCGGTAAAGGAGTTGACTTCCTTTATTATTTATTTTTGACCGGTGTCCTGACATTCTTTTTCGGAGCTGGCCTTTGGTTTCGCCCACATAAATCAATCCACAAAGTGAGCACTCTATTCCGTACACAACATTAGATGTCATGCAGTTAAGGTTTTCAAAACTATGCGTGTTAAATGTTTGTTTTGTGAGATTACTTGAGAATGAAGTGTCTGTTATTAGGATGTTACAAGTTTTGCAGTTCTTCATGCCACACTTAGAAATTGAGCAATCGCTTGGTGAAAATAGGTGCTCTTTTAGTATATCGACCACTTCAATCTTACAGGGCTTGATTTTAATATACCCATCTGCATGTTTATACCAAAACTCATGGTTGTTACTAACTACAAATGTTTCATCTCTAATGTCGTGTAAGCTAATTCTAGGGACACCTAAGTTACCTGTTGCGTATGTGTCCGTAGACGCAACAGGTTGGGGCCTTTTTATAGTGGGCGACGCCCCAGCCACTTTGTAGGTCTCTTGAGTTCTATCCATTTAAGCAAAAGACTGCTCGACAAGTGCCCTCGGGGACAATTTGTCCACCAGCAGTGACACATGAACAGTGTCACTTTTTTATCTGTTCTTAAATGATGCTATTGCATTTGAAGATGTTTAACATTCAGCATGGGGAAGAACTTTTTGCATTATAAATAAAAATGACAAATGATACTTTCGATGCTGTAATTCGTGTTTGCGATGTTAATATGGTGTCTAATATTTAACAAAAATGTTTTTAAAAAATTAGAAATGACTGTCTTAGTTTTGGTGTTCATGGGTGTATAATTCGCGATTTACTGAATTTGCAGGTGACCAACCAGATTCTTTTGTAGACAAGGAAACACTTTCCATAACTGCCCTTGTTATCTTTTTACTCCCTCTCTTTTTTTGTTTTTTTTTTTAAATGACTGAAAACATCCATTTGTTGTTTACATTTAGTCTGTTTTATGAAGCACTACTGACGAGGATTAAAATGTCCGAAACACGTGTCTAGTACAACAAAATTGGTACTACAGAGATTATCGTCAGGATCTTCTTTAACTTATAGAACATATTTAAAATATGACAATTATAACGTTTTCGTTGATAAAAACATAAAACCTCCATTCATTGATTCATTATTAGTATTATGATTTATTTGATATTTATTTGAAAGGAATGAAAAAAATGCGTATTGTATTGAAAATATTGAGTATTGATGCAAAAAGTATTGTATCGAAAAAATTATTTCAATATACAGCACTAAACTAGACTCAGAACGACAGATGCGCTTCGTACTTGGAAATACTTCGACAAAACGGCCATTTGATCACCTCACTGTATGACAAGCGTGATAAGTTCACCTTCCATATAACTATCTTCCCTTTCTTGGGTAGCAGCATTCCGTCTTCTTCTGCTTATGGCGTTTTTGCTTCTCAGCTACACCAGGGCATGTTCCAAGTATAAAGATTTCATCGTTAGAGCCTTACGGTTTGCTAGTACGCTACTCGGTCAGGATTATATTACCCAACGGCTAATATCATCATTGAGAAAGTTCTTCATTCGCTACTGGGATCTTTTAAAAGTATTTGAGACCTCAAGAATCAGAATGATCAATGACATTATGGATTTCGATTGAATGTTAAACGTCTTTAACTTCAATAGCATCATTTAAAACCTGATAAATTTACAGCATGGACCAGACATGGTTGTCAACAACACCAAACAAGACATTTTTACCTGATGAGTACATCAACGTGTATGTCGAGAAAATCACCGAATTTGACAGATTTTCATAGCTGCGACGGTTGTTGCACACAAACAGGAGACGTTGACTCTCCCTCGACACCTGGTTTCACTTTGGAATATTGTTTATACCGGGGTTCGCAACTGTTACAAACTTCTCGACTTTAAGACATATTGGTATTTCGTATATGTTTATCACGATACTGAGGAGGAAGACTTTAATTTATCTGATTAACCTTTGGAAACAATAAGGTATGACCAATATTTGTTTAACAAATAGTCATCCTACCTAAGCTAGGGAAGATTTTCATTTTCTCCGAAAAGACCTGCATCTACCTACATGATTGTGTTCAATCTCCAGCCACTGTCCGCATATGCACTGTACGTTCTTTCTTATGTTTACATTTGTAAATGCAATGCTAAAGTAAAATCAAGATCCGAATAGGCCACTTGCCAAAATTCTAATGGCTGACAAAATGACGAAAAATATCCGATATAGGCAGTTTTCGCGCAGTTTTTCATTGTTACGTCTCAATGGAATTGCGTCTTTTAACAGTGACGTCATAGTGCAATACAACACCAAAAGATGTTGACATTTTGTGCTTTCTGACAAGATCGGAAAATGTTCTATTCAAAAATTTTAAAAAATGGGTATAAAAGAAAAGGAACCGTGCAAAACCAAGCAAGTTATTACAAACCGTCCTTTCATTAAAGTAAGATTTGCAAACAAAGGTATTGATAAATTGAATCTTGGTCAAATTTTTAATCACACAGCTGTCACAGAAAAAAATCCCACCATATATCAAAAGACAAGAAACTCCTTGTATTTCCTATAGCTACACACCAACAGTTGCATCTAAAATTTACAATTACAAACGATTCTTGCAGTGTATTGATTTAAGTAATCCCTCACTACATCCAATTCCTTGCGAATGTTCTTCATCGGATTTTAACTACTCTCCTTGTGGACACGTTATTACTGGTGACCTTAGTATAGTCAAGTACGACAAGTTGAGAGAATTGTTAAAAAAGTGTCCCAAAAACAGAGAAAGAATGTCCTTGACATGGAACCAAAATTTCAAAATCATCATGTGAGGAATATGCAAGACGTTGGGCAAAGAAAGAGGATGTACAGCTCGACACCCTTTCCGAATGGATAAAATCTATCAGAGGGTTACTTTTATCTAGAATTAACCGATTAAAATCAACTGTGAACACCAGATTCGAGTCTATATTTAAAGACCCTGATGTTATCACAGAGCTTACCTACCTTCAAGAACATTATGTCATCACACCAGCGGACAAAGTCTCAAATAATTACACATTTACTTGCAAAAAGTACTATTTCGACAGTCTTGTTAAAGAGTTGGGTTTAAATTCGACACCTTGAAATCCCACTTACACCCCAACAAACATTTCTGCCTCTGAAATAATAGAAAACCACAAATCATCTCTTGCTTCTTTTTGGAGGAAAGGTATTCCAGCAAATTGTCGGAATTCCAATGGGGACCAATTGTGCCCCATCCTTGCCGACATTTTCCTTTACTCGTACTAAGCTGAATTCATTCAATCTTTGGTCTCTGAAGGGAAAAGATACTTAGCTTCTGCCTTCAACTTAACTTACAGATACATAGACGATGTGTTGTCCATAAATAATCCAAAATTCGCGGATTACCTGAGCAGTATCTATCCTTCAGAGCTTGAAGTCAAAGAAACTACTGAGACAAATAATTCAGCATCCTATTTGGACATAATGTTGTCCTACGACACTGATGGTCACATGAACACCTCACTCTATGACAAACGTGACGACTTCAATTTCAGCATTACAAACTTTCCTTTTCTGAGTAGCAACATCCCTTCATCTCGAGCTTATGGCGTATTCATATCTCAATTAATACCCTATGCTAGAGCAAGTACCAAATATACGGATTTTGTTCTGAGAGCTATGCGACTTGCAGATAAGCTTCTCAGTCAGGGATATGTTTGTGACCGACTAACATCGTCACTGAGGAAGTTCTACGGTCGATATGGGGAACTCGTCATACACTATGATGTCCAACTCTCAAGAATGGTGGATGATATTTTGTCATAGACCATTTGAACCATCCAACCAAAGATTGTACTCTATATCTTCCGAAATGGAAGTAACCGGATGTGACAGCTCTACCGAATTGGAGCGGCGGGTGTTGCATGCAAGCAGGAGATGCTTACTCTTCCTGTGCACCTGGTCTCACTCCCATATCGGGAGTTCGCTTCTTTTCATGTGGTGGAGGTTTTTGTTTGTTTGCTTTGGTCCCTGTTTTGTCCTGATTTTGTATGCCTTCGGTTTCTGATTTTCTGAATTATCGATTTTGTGCTGTATACAGGGATATGGTCATTATCCATATTTGTCATTCACAATGACTTCAGAAAAGCATAAGGCAATTAACAAGATGAAAGAGGAAACGTAATCAACTCATGGAAGAAAATGTCAAATTTGGTCACTATTTATCGTCGAGGTTTTCACTTGCATTCAATTTGGTATTTAACTACGTCTTCCTAAAGGCCGTATCACGAAGTCTTACTCGAGCTTATTTTCTTCATTTAAGAAGAAAGTGGCCTAGAAACCTTGAGCGAAAATTTTGCGACGATAATGGATCTGAAGTGGCTCAAGTATGTCCAGCTGTGAATGTTGAACAACACTTCATTTAGAGATTTCCTGTACATAAAACTACTGTGCGCTATGCAATAACGATCATATTCTATGTAGTGAGAGGGTTACATGTACTATAGTGAAATGAATTTTGGCTGTGTCTGAAAATCAAGTTGAATGGAGGATTCAATATTCGAATCACGTGTCTGGTGCATAATAAATTGGTTTTATATTTTCTTCGGTAGGCATTGAGTTGGAACACTTCCGTATTATTAAATAAGCACATATTTCCTGATGCAGGGTGGAGCAGTTAAACTCGTTCCCTGTAATTGGATGTTTTCAGTGTATTCATTACTTCTTTCCAGCTATGTCGCCTGAAAGAAGCTTCGTTTTGGCAGTTTATCCATTTGACGTCATCAATATTATTTTGCTATATCGGAAACTTACAATCTTATTAAAAATATCATCGAAATGAAAGGAAGTCAACATCTTAGCACCATCCCTCCTATGCTATTTTGAACATAGATTTTATTCGGATATGCTACTCCCTGCAGGAAATTTGGAGCTGCGCACTCTCTGCAAATTGCACAAATTAAATTTCAAAAAATACAACCAGATGGCGCTACTGAAATGAATTTTGATTGTGTCTGGAAATCGCTTTGAATGGAGGTATCACTGATGAGGATTTAATATCCAAAACACGTGTCTGGTGCATAATAAATTGGTTTGAAATTTTCTTCGGGAAGGTATATATGTTGGAACACTTCCGTATTATGTAAATTATCGGGATTACCATACAATTTGCTGGGGGGTTTTTTGGCAAATCGTTTTCCAAAGTCAACTCAGGTGGACCAGCGTCTTCTGTTAAAATCTTCATGTCTATGTGTATTTGAAGACTTTTTCGTAGAAATTGGAGGGTTTGGTTATATACATGTGTGTAAAGAGAAGGGAAGGATCTCCAGCATGACCACCCTGCACTGACCAAGCGGAACAAACCCACATGAAAGAGACTCATAAATAACATCAAACAAAACTACAACCCCCACGGGATACAACAATATGCACTAGAACATCATACAAAACAGAAAAAAAGTCGAAACAGACGTACAGAAACATAAAAAATGAAAACACATCAATGGAAGGACACCAATGTGCGACCGGCGCCGACTTTGGACGAAATCAGTCTCACTTTATCCCTTTTTCGGTCGTCCCTTATGTTTCAAAATGAAAGGATGGAATCTCCAACAACAATCGGTTGTACCACCAAAGGAAAACTCCAATACACTCAATGCAAAAACACAGCTAGAGCGGAAATCCACAGAAAGAGACGCAAAAGGGACAAGGAACACCAACTCACACCACAGAAACATGAAACACAAAAGACTACACATATATACCAATGAGACCAACTCGCACATTAGAAACATGAAACACCAAAGACCACATATAAATCAACGAGAAAGTTTCAATAGCGTGTTTGATTTATGTGCTTTATCATTTTCTCGTGGCTTTATATCATCATCTCTGTCTGTCTATGTTTTTATGTTGTCTGGTTGTTGCAGCGATCGTCACCTTCATGGTCAGATACTGTGATAGATGAAGCAATGCCTTGAATCTATGCGGTCCATCAACTTTCGTTGTAGTTTTATACCAATTAAACGATAATTTCCCCTTCAGAATGAAGAGTATACCTATCAACCTATACCTTGTACTTTAACTCTATTCCCTATATTCAGTGTTTAAGTTGGCCATTTAGTACGGCCATTAATCCTTCAGCTGTCAAGAGGTTACAATGTACAATTGACGGACATAAACATTTCGTTACATGGTCGAGGTCAATCTTTTTAGGGAATTATATTGTAAATCGAAGCAAATGATTAAAATTCTGGTCGACTTAAAATGAGTATTTAGAAGTAATAATCAGAAAATGGAACAAAACATCTCTTTGCAGGTGATAGCACTTTAGTATGTGGGATTATGTCTGCTACATTACAAGATGAAACTAGATTATTTATAGCACTTCGAACATTATATAAGACGCATCGATAGGAAAAGGATGGGTTTCTTAATTTTTGCTATTTTTGGATAATTCAAGAAGTACTTAATAGTCTATTTGAATACGGTCTAATTCATGTACTTTTTTTCGTTGCGTCGTTGACATTTATAGGTAATACACGGATAATCTACATGTTAAGAGGGGTTGTGAAACCCATCATTGAATGAATTGTATAACATAAATGAACAGGGCATGTCGGATTTACAGAGATTTGTGTAAGAGCTTTTCTCTTCATGACCTATAAACATAAGAAAAAACTAACATTTGAAGAACACAATGACGTCATAACGTGGATGTATTTCTAATCTTTTTCATCTCACTTGTTTTGTTTTATGTCAATAAGGGAGAATTCAATAAACGTCTTTGATACAAAAATACGTTTACAGAAATTAATACCGAAGCGGAATGAGCTTAGTCGAGCTGAATCGGATGACAAACACATCTGAAAAATGACTGTTGAAATGGCCGTCAATACAATGTCAATGTGGTGTCAATCCGGACAATTTACTTAAATTATCAGGGGATGATGGCGATATAATCTGGTCTACATGTGGTCCAATATCTACATCTTATCACATAACCAAAAGCTGTCCTTGATCAGACAAAAAATAATAAATCGTAGATCTAGCTATTGATAAAGTCTATCCAAAATCTACATATAAATCACATTTAAAATCACCATATAAACCATATTTAAAATCACCACAAACACATTAAAAATCGGCTTTTGTGAAGATCAATGTTGTGAGTTTTAGTGCACATCTACAAAGGAGAGAATAAGCATGTGCTCGGGAGGAGTAACAATCATCCACAAAGTGATAATACCATTCAGATCAGTAAACAAGGCACAAACTTTCCACTCGTTGAATACCGAGTTACTGAGTGTCAGTTGATATTCTATCCTGCGACGTCCTGTTAAAGTAGGCCAGATTTAGGTCAGTTCTCAAAACATCCAAGGTCGAATTGAATTCAAATAGAAGAGGACCACAAGCCAGAATACCATTTAGGATATAAGACAATCAAGTATTGTTCATTTTTCATCCTTTTTTATCTTTTTCATTTTTGGGACAATTTTTTTCATTCTTTCCGTAAATTGCCTTCTTCGGCGTTTCTTGATTTTCCTTTGTACGAAGCTTTTCCTTTTGATTTGAATCGATATCAAACAGATCGGACAACGCATCCCCAGTGTGTAATGGACTACTTACAGTTTTCTCATCGACACTCTTCTAAAATGTAGGGTTTTTCCTGCATTAATGTATGTTTTTTCAGCAAAAGAACATATGTCAGTAGTAGAAACCCCTTGTAAATCCAGGAGTCCATCTTATAATTTTCATGTAAAAATGTGTTATTGTACGGAGTATAAGGTTTTAACCCTCCGACTTCAGAGATCTTCAAATAACATACAAACTTCATGCAAAATTATTATAAAGTGGCACATTTGCTGATGACAAATGTCAATACTGATTTATCTTCTCAACTTTCAATGTCACGTTAGCAAAAAAAAGTCAAATCTCTTGAAAGAAGTGGGAAGAACAGATACAACACATAATGAGAGGCATCAGAGAACTGCTGCCTATTCTACTCTTTCAGTTTGAGATTCTGCGCGTGAATTGTTTTTCATGCAGATGTCGATACACTTTTTCCACTCTGTCTTCAGGAGATCAAAAAGCTTTGGCAAACCACTCAGGGAACGAGTAGACATTACTGATCGATGTTGGCTGCGAGTGCTTGGTTACAACAGCGGCAGCTTCTCATCGTCGTCTGCAGCAAGATCGCTGTCGTATTAACTAACAGGCATACCTACTATAGATTGTATTGTATTACTCTCAAACAGTTCTCTCGTGTGCTACACATTCTCACATACCGGACAAAGCTCGCTTGCCGTGAAGTAACTGAAGGTGCGGTTTGTCGTCTGCTAGCATAATATTGTATCTGCCAGCTTACAACTGCAGGGTACACACGCCGTGTAGAAAGTTCTTTCAACTAGCTGGTACATGTAAGTACATTTGTTTTCTGATAAGATGTGTGGTAAATACTGGAAATTTAATGTACTGAAGTAGATCAGGCTGAACAAAATCTTGACAACTTGATTGCATATTTTGCCTGTGAGAATGAGCTGGTAGAGATTTGGTGAGTTAAAAATAGACTGTTAAACTGCTTAGCGTAAAGTCGATCGGCGAGTTGCCTGCCATATGGGAGATTAAGACCTTGACAAGATGGGATTTATTTATTGATCAGGAAGCAGGCAGAAGAAAAGGAACGTAAATATCACGCGCTGTGTAGCCACGCTGTGTACAGTGTACTGTTGCGGGGCACCAAGAGGGCGTATAAATATGTTTACATGATAAGACGATAAAAATGGGGCGCGCGTAAAGGGGAACGTTCAAACAGTGTATAGGATGAACAAACTTATGATCAATTGGTAAATAAAACAAGATACATTTTATTTAGAGAAAAAGTCTTTTTTTATTATTATTATTCATTTGACTTTTTGCAGATGTCAAGATAAATCTTAGATGTAACTTCCGCATTTTTTATTCATGAAAAAAGAACAATAAATTGAATTTAATTATAGCTTTAGCGGATATATAATTGTCTTTTTCCAATTTATCATTCATTATTCATTTTAATTTTATTTATTTATTAATTTATTTATTTATTTATTTGTTTATTAAGTTATTCATTCATTCATTCATTCGGCAATTTATTTACTATTTACTGACCATTTTATTTTACTTTTTGTTTTGGTTTAATATTTAACTTATTCTTGGTTGTTTTGATTTTTGGATTAATTCCTTTTATACGGGATTTTATTTTTTTTTTTTTTTTTTTTTTTTTTTTTTTTTTTTTTTATTGTATTGCAGAGGGGAACAGCTTTAAGGGGCTTAAATAAGGGGAAAATGTTATTTGAGAAGGGGGTAATACCCTTACAGATCAAGATGGGTTTGTTTTTTTTCAGATAAAACCATCTATAATTAACGTGTTGTAAAAAAATTATCTATATGATGCTAGGATACATTTATGATTCTTACAGTAACTGGAAGGAGGATGGCGGGGGCCATATACATGTACTTCCAATACCTCAATACAACTTTACAAGCAAATTTTCAAGGTTCCAGTTTCACTTCCAAACACTTTACAGGCATAATTAATTACTGACCACTCCTAAAAATATCCGAACGTGTGTTGTGCCGTAATTAATCTGTACAGTAGTTAGAACTCACTCCAGCGCTTATCGCAGTTACTTTGTCTATTAGAATCGCTTTCTAATGTAATGGAAGGAGGCGATACAAATATTCAGTAGACATAGAATACAGTTATTTGCGCTGCTCCTTGATTCCATTGCAACACTTTCCATTGTAGAGCGCCATGTAGCTATTATATTTCTTTTCCGCTCGGGTCTCTTGTTGTATTGATCTACTTTTGATATGAAAAAGCTGTCAGACTCAGTGTGCATCAAAGTTGACTATCTGACCATCTTTACAAGGAATGAGTATACGAGCATTTAATTGCTACGAAACTTGGTAAACATAGTAAATTCGCGCAAATACTATATGATTTTATATTCGTGCTTTTATCACAGAGCTTGGCGGGTAGTTCCGACATAGATAAATGCATGCTTTCTATTACTTATGAAATAAAACATTTTTGTTATAAGACTAGACAGTCGCAACTAATCGCATGCAAGCGATAAATCGCGTCGTGTTTACATGATTATCTCAAAACAAGTTATATTCAACTTTTGAAGTAGAACATGTTCAGATCTGTTCCTGCAATTGGTTGCATGCAACTTTTGCCGTCAGCCATTCAAAATATCAGGTATCTCTTGTTATTTCAACTTTTTTTTGCGTAACTTAGTCATATTGACCATAAAATGACGAGTTTCTTAAAGATGATCACAACTAGTACGCTTGTAAACTCGAAGGTTATCTGGTCAAGCTGGTGATTTTCTGCTCCCTCGTCGTAGAGGAAGTTATATGAATAAAATTGTATTAAAAAATTGTAGATATGATGTGCCATATTATTATGTTGATAACTCAATTTATTAGTCAAATTTGGGGAAAATATGACTTTTAGATCAAATAAATGCAATTGGTTGCACCGTATAACAATGCGAGTCTTAGGTCAGACCGTAAAATCATCTTGTCCGTGTAGAAGTGCCCCAATGTATACAGTACGTATTTCAAAAGAGGGTTCCAGGATTTCTTCTTACGAAGAGAAAACTAGATAATATGACATGTTTATTCTTCCTTGATGTGTTTGAGTGTCAAATAGGACAAGAAAGAAGGTTCACATGTAACCAAAGAATGAGGGTGTACAATTTTCATTTATTCTTGATTTACTTTCTTATGCCACAGGAGCTCGTTGTCAACGATCCACAAGAATATCTGCCTCTACTTTCCTTAATTAGGCCATTTCTTGTTTTTATTCTGTTTTGCGTCCTTTTGAAATTGAAAAACCCACCAGCCAGCCAGGGAGAAAAACAAACAAGCACATAAAACAAAGTTGCAATTTCATAATGTGTGAAGTACTATAAGTACCATGTGAAATATGACAGAAACTTGTTTCATTTAAACATTAACAAATTTTAGACATCAAAAGAATGAATGTCTTGAATCATTGAAGTATTTTTACATGTCATATAAAGAATTAAACGATTTCTCTATAAAAATTGTACAAAGTACATTAAATTTGCAAAGATTTCATCAATTGAATTTTGTTTTGTTTTATGACCATGGGCTCAAAACCTACCAGCACGAGGACGCAAAACAGAAAATAACAAAGAAATGGCCTTATGTATATAGAGGACATTGACTATCCATATTTTGAATGAAATCCAACAGTCTCACTTGAATGTCGAACTTTTCGAAATAAATCTATATTGCAAATAAAATTGTGGTTGCCGTGTTTCTTTTTATGTTAAAACTACCCAAAAAGTTATGAACCTTTGACTAGAGAGAGATGGGAAGGGGCGGGTGACATTGAAGGTTGTTGGCATCGAGGTCCTGTGTCTTGTGAATAGGTTTGGGTGAAAAAATTACTATGCATATAATTTGGACATTTTTGGGGAAGAACATTTATTTTAAAGATGCACGTCATGTATATTTTATAGAATTAAGAGAGGAGAACATTCAAAGAAAATTCGAAATGTGATTTAACTATATTCTACAGTCCTTGGTCACCTCAGCACGATCTTTGGCCTTGATAATGACGCTCAGCCGGTGACGTCAGCAATGCTCCAATAAGAAATAACTTTACCAATAAGAAGTCGAGAACTTGAAGATAAAATCTGGAATCATAGCAGATGGTCATCATCTGGGATTTTCATGTAGTACTCGTAGAAAGGTCAACCTGAATAAGAACTTTCATGTGAAGACACCAGTGCTTCTGACTCAATCACTCGGCTGTGATCGTTAATAGTACTGTAATAATTCCAATTTCAGAAAAAAAATTCGAAGATATTGAATGTATATCTAACTAAGCATATTGTGAATATCTAACTAAAATTCGAAGAAAGCAAATATTAGAATTTAAGATGAAGTGATGTATCTGAACTTCACAGTAACTTATAGTCCGAAATACCTGACAAAACCTTTGGCGGTTATTAGGACGGTTTGTGGCTGGGACCGCCCAAATCAAGGGCGTAGAGGGGGCAGCCGGGCCAACCCCCCCCCCCCCCCCCCTCTGTGAAATGTGGGGGGGGGGGGGGGGGGGGGGCACAACTCCACTTTAAAAGTAAATTAAAAGGCATGACAAAATAGAATACGACATCGAAAACAGATGAGAATGTCAGAAACTACCATTTCAGTTAAATGTTTTTGGTCAGGGTTAGGGTCAGAAACCATCATTTCAGTTAAACGTTTTTGGTTAGAAATTCATTACACGATAATTCTGTATGATTATTAGTACATATATACATTAGTGTCGAAATAAATCTTGTCAATGTTGGGCGAAATCCGGTTCAAATGCAAATAAAAGTGCGCATCCATACAAATAAACCCATCGTTCAATCTATGCTAAAACTCTGCATGAAATCCATTAACTTCAAAGATCACACACTCTGACTGTAATCAAAAGGGCAATTCTTGTGGGTTTAATTATAGCGTGTTCAGCAAAATTAAACAGAAAACTGAATAAAAAGACAGTTTGACAAAAGGACAATCCAAGTGTACATACCCCCATCCACAGGAACTCGATGCCAACGATCCACAAAAATATCCGCCTCTTCTTTCCTTATGAACTTTGACTATAAAGAGATGTGAAGGGGCGGGTGTCATTGAGGGTTATTGGCATCGAGCTCCTGTGCCCCGATCCTGTATGTCAAAAAAGTAGTACGTGGATCTAACTTCAGTATGATACATGCCCTGATTCAGGATCAAAATGCCTCGGATCCGATTCATTATAACCTCCAGACTAGCGCAACATTATTGTTGAGGGGGGGGGGGGGGGGGGGGTGACTTATGTGTATGCCTTGTCTAGAGGATCTCACAATTATTCTAATCTTCGTCAAATTTCGCATGCTAGTTTCCAGTGGCGAGAGGATTACGCCCTCTTATTTTCAAGGACAGGGATCAGAGGTCAAGGTCAAAATGACAGGCTGTCGATGTTTATCTAATATTCAAAAATAAAAACCAGCCTTTTGTTGTTGTTTTGTTACCGAGAAGTTGGCTTTTATTTTTTAATAGATAAACATCGACAGCCTGTGGTCAAAATCGGTCATACAACAAAAATTCATGTACAATGAACATTCTGATCTAGATGTCTAAGTTTTCTTTGTTGATTTTCAGGCGCATGAGTCAAATGTCAAGGTGACAACTGAAAGTCACAAATAAACCTTAAGGATACACTAGAAACCCCAGATGGATTTTGATGCTATAAATCAACTTTTGTATTTGAACTATACAAACATTCAAAGCTTCTGTTTCAATGCATAAAGAAGCTACGGTTTACGTTGACTCGTTTCCATTGAAATAGTGCTGCGGAGAGCCGGCAAAAATAATTTCCCCCCCCCCCCCCCCCCTCTCCCAACCTTTCCACAAGCCTGGTTAACTCTTTTTTGTGTTGTAAACTAAGTAAGAATAAAAATGAAACAAACTTTATTCAAAGGAACAAAATCAAATTCAAAAGTTTTAGCACCATATAGCCTGTCTGCGTTGAGTATCGTTTAATTAAAAAGATGTGATTTGTTTGCAAGCGATGCCTTTAAGTTAATATTCTCTTCCTTGATACCTGATCTTTCTCCGTGTTTGATATTTAATATAGCCGAAAAATCACGCTGAATATTTCAAACTTTAAGTATAATTTTCAAAGCCCACTGTCTCAAGTCTCGTCTGTATATTTAGCATGTTTTTAAAATAGGCGCATGTCAAATCACATTTGAAATTCGATTCTTCTGCAATAATTTTATTTTCGTTATTTGCTTAGATATTTTGAACTTTGACTTTTAAAATTTCTCGACAACAAATAATCAGAAAAAAAACGTTCTCCGAGTGGAAACAATTCAGAGCAGTTAGGCTTGCAAATCTAAAGTAAAAGGTCAGGTCGGTTTGCTCCTGGAAGGCTGTGAAGGTAAACTTCATACTGGTCTGGCATTGGGATGAACGCACTAAATATTATATATGCATACAGTATAGAAAATCATCGTTTGAAACGAAGAACAAATGTTTCTTTTACATGTACTTAAAGTACCAAGTTCTCGTCTTTCTTTTTGCGATATTGTTCTGATTTGAATTTCGATCATACCAAAGAAAGCTCTATAAACTTGCAGACGTCAGCTGCGTGCGATGTTCGTAAAGATATTTTACCCTCAATGTGATCCGTTTTGTATATATAACACTGCGTGGGATCAAAAAGTATGGTGTTGTGATTCATTAGACAGTTTTTGGGTTTTTTTTTTTTTTTTTCTTTTTCCAAGTTAAACCTTACAAAACTGATGAGTCGTTGCAGTAAGACAATGCCTAATAAATCAATCAATATCGTCTAGGTATGTTAAAAGTTCATAGTTTTTGCAAACACTTCAATAGTTTGTCGACGGCAGAACTCTTGAAATGTTCGCAAAAATTATAATCTTTTCAGATATATATGTAAACGATATGGACTTACTTATCAGGCATTGCCCTACTGCAGCGTCTCATCATTTTTGTACAGTATCACTTAATATGATGAGAAAACAATCAAAAACCTCCGTAAGGAATCACAACATAATACGCTTCGATCCCACGCGGTGTATAATGAGGTGATCCCGACAACAATCTCAACAGCACTCACAATATAGCACCAAACTGAGCCTCGACGGACTTAATGTACTATTAAAAAGTACACTCCCCGTTACTTAGAAAAAAAAAACGTCGGTGAAAGACCTTAGAGAATAGGCGTCTCCAAGACTTCCATATGAATTTCTTCCAAAGATTAATCACCAAGAAATTGAAGGTAGGAACTGATCGATTACATTGTCTGTGTATTTATTTCAGAAAGAAGATGGCAGGTGTAAGCTATAATGGCGGAAATGACGGAGCGCCCACGCTTGATCCGGCACTATTGGACATTCCAGAGGCGGAAAATCCCTTGCAGTGTCGTTACTGCGGGAAGATTTTAACCCGTATTTTCTACAGGAAAGAACACGAGAGAATTCACACCGGGGAAAAGCCATTTGCGTGTATGCATTGTGGGAAACGCTTTAACAGTCAAGGAACATGTCGAAAGCACGAGCGCACTCATGGTAAAAATAAGAGAGGCTTCGAATGTGAGCATTGCGGAAGGAAGTTTTTCGACTTCCGGTACTATAAGTCACATCTGCGTTCGCATGAAGGGGACAAGCCATATTCTTGTCATATTTGTGATAGATCATTTGGTGTAGAGAGCGTATTGAAAAAGCACCTTCAGTTTCATAACGAGCAGAATTCGAAACAGTATCAATGCACGTCGTGTCCGAAGACATTTTCAACGGCGTTTGACCTAAAGGAGCACTTGCGCACGCACATCGCATATCAACAGTACAAATGTCGGTATTGTAATTTGAAATTTGCGTCCGAAAAGAAACGAAGCTTCCATGAAAAATGTCATGAGAGATCCGATGTACATGAGTGCAAATACTGTGGAAAAGCTTTTGGTTCTGCCAATGCACTCGCAACGCACGAGGCGAAGAGTGAGGTTGCAGGAGGTTGTGATCTAAATGAAGATCAGGGAAATACTTTGAACGGAAGTTATATGAATGGCTCAAATAGCACAGACATCGGGTATTTAGGTCAAAATGCCGAAGGGAACTCCCATCTTGATAGCGACCAAGGAATAGGGTCAGGATCGGAAAATACAATCTATCCTACCGGCCTGATCAGATCTAAAGATAAGGGAATCGTCGTAAAACAGGAAGCTATGGAATCCATGTCGTCATTTCCGGATCCTGTTGAGGAAAATGGCGTCGGTTCCGTCGATGGTGCTTCTAACAGTCAATTCGAAGAAGAAAATCAGCAGTACATATTGTCTCCGTCAAACACCTTTGGGATGATCCCTGCCGTAGACAAATCGTCTCAAACAGACCCACAGGATAATAACGACCTCAAGTCGTTAGAAGCGGCGGGTAAAATCCACGAGTGTAAGATCTGCCAGATAATCTTCCGTAATTACACCATGTTCCTGGTACATAAGACACTCCATGCCAACCCACAAAATCCCCTGGCATGTCATCTGTGTAGCAACGTGGCCAAAGACAACGTAGACTTTAACGCCCACCTTATATGGCACATGAAGTAAAATGACGAATCGTTTTTGTTTCATTCCATTATATGTAGTGTTAGACATTGAACCTCCGAGAGTTATTTTGTATATTTGTAATTACAAATTGTTTGTCGTTCATAATTTCATCTTTCCATTTGTCTCTGACAATGCAGATACTAGTACTGAGATACTGTGAATTAAACTTCTTTCATTTACAGTTGTTGTAAGGTTTATGTTATACTACGTCATTTCTCGTTGTATCGCGCGGGTGTGTTCCGCGGTGGTCAGTGCACATTTCCACATTTCTATATATACAGCTACATGTACATTGTATATATCTATTAGAAATGTTCTATGAACACGTGTAAAACATAGTTTTCGAAATAACCTTTGAATTCTGGAAACGTGTGCACATTTGTGATTTAGAGTTTTCATATAGTTTTGACTGTAATGTGAAAGTGTAATCGGCTTCCTTACTATGAGGTGTAGATTTTTTTTTACGATCAATTAAGAAAAAAACAAGTTAAAAGTCATGTTTGTAAAACATTAATGCCCCCCTACCCCTTCTGTGATTAAAGTCCGTCACAACTTTATACTTGATTTTCATTTGATGTGTCTGTACACAAAATTTCATTTTAATATGTGAATCCACTCCAGAGGTATTGAACGGAAACTGATGTCGTGGACCGACCGACGGACCGATAGACAGAAAGTCAGACAGCGGCAAAGCAATATGTCCCCTCTTCTTCAAAGGGGGCATAAAAATTTTTGATTGAACCCAAATATGAACTTGACCTAGATTTTTATTTGATGTGTCTGAAAACAAAATTTCATTTCAATATGTAACTCCACTCAAGAGATATTGAACGGAAACCCTGAAATTTTGGTATTTTTCGAAGTGCAAGGGGCATAAATCTGTCAAAATATTGTTCATCGGACCTAAATATGAACTTGGCCTAGTAGATTTTCATTTGATGTGCCTGTATACAAAATTTCATTTCAATATGTAACTCCACTCAAGAGATATTGAACAGAAACCCTGAAGTTTTGGTATTTTTCACATGGCAAGGGTCATAACTCTGTCCAAATGTTTTTGATCGGACCTAAATATGAACTTGACCTAGATTTTCATATGATGTGTCTGTATACAAAATTTCATTTCTATATGTAACTCCACTCAAGAGATATTGAACGGAAACCCTGAAATTTTGGTGCAAGGGGCATTACTCTGTCAAAATTTTGTTGATTGGACCCAAATAAGAACTTGACCTAGATTTTCATTTGATGTATCCGTATACAAAATTTTATTTCAATATGTAACTCCACTCAAGAGATATTGAACGGAAACCCTGAAATTTTGGGGTTTTTTTTCGAAATGCAAGGGGCATAACTCTGTCAAAATTTTTTTGATCGGACCCAAATATACACTTGACCTAGATTTTCATTTGATGTGTCTGTATACAAAATTTCATTTCAATATGTAACTCCACTCAAGAGATATTGAACAGAAACCCTGAAATTTTGGTATTTTTCGAAGTGCAGGGGGCATAACTCTGTCAAATTTTTTTTCGATCGGACCTTCATACGAACTTGACCTGGATTTTCATTTGATGTGTCTGTATACAAAATTTCATTTCAATATGTAACTCAATTCAAGAGATATTGAACGGAAACCCTGAAATTTTGGCATTTTTTGAAATGCAAGGGGCATAACTCCGTTAAAATTTTTTTGATCGGACCCAAATATGAACTTGACCTAGATTGTCATTTGATGTGTCTGTATACAAAATTTCATTTCAATATGTAACTCCAGTCAAGAGATATTGAATGGAAAACCTGAAATTTTGGTATTTTTCGAAATGCAAGGGGCATAACTCTGTCAAAATTTTGTTGATCAGACCCAAATATACACTTGCCCTAGATTTTCATTTGATGTGTCTGTATACAAAATTTCATTTCAATATGTAACTCCACTCAAGAGATATTGAACAGAAACCCTGAAATTTTGGTATTTTTCGAAGTGCAGGGGCATAACTCTGTCAAATTTTTTTCGATCGGACCTGAATACAAAGTTGACCTGGGTTTTCATTTGATGTGTCTGTATACAAAATTTCATTTCAATATGTAACTCCATTCAAGAGATATTGAACGGAAACCCTGAAATTTTGGTGTTTTTTGAAATGCAAGGGGCATAACTCTGTCAAAATATTTTTGATCGGACCCAAATATGAACTTGACCTAGATTTTTGTTTGATGTGTCTGTATACAAAATTTCATTTCAATATGTAACTCCATTCAAGAGATATTGAACAGAAACCCTGAAATTTTGGTATTTTTCGAAATGCAAGGGGCGAAATGCAAGGGGCATTACTCTGTCAAAATTTTTTTGATCGGACCCAAATATGAACTTGACCTAGATTTTTGTTTGGTGTGTCTGTAAACAAAATTTCATTTCAATATATGAATCCATTCCAGAGATATTGAACGGAAACCCTGAAATTTTGGTTTTTTTTCGAAATGCAAGGGGCATAACTCTGTCGAAATTTTGTTGATCGGACCCAAAAAGGAAGTTGACCTAGATTTTTGTTTGATGAGTCTGTATACAAAATTTCATTTCAATATGTAACTCCATTCAAGAGATATTGAACGGAAACCCTGAAATTTTGGTATTTTTCGAAATGCAAGGGGCATTACTCTGTCAAAATTTTTTTGATCGGACCCAAATATGAATTTGACCTAGATTTTTGTTTGATGTGTCTGTATACAAAATTTCATTTCAATATGTGAATCCATTCCAGAGATATTGAACGGAAACCCTGAAATTTTGGTATTTTTCGAAATGCAAGGGGCATAACTCTGTCAAAATTTTGTTGATCGGACCCAAAAATCAACTTGACCTAGATTTTTGTTTGATGTGTCTGTATACAAAATTTCATTTCAATATGTAACTTCATTCAAGAGATATTGAACGGAAACCCTGAAATTTTGGTATTTTTCGAAATGCAAGGGGCATAACTCTATCAAAATTTTTTTGATCGGACCCAAATATGAACTTGACCTAGATTTTTGTTTGATGTGTCTGTATACAAAATTTCATTTCAATATGTAACTCCATTCAAGAGATATTGAACGGAAACCCTGAAATTTTGGTATTTTTCGAAATGCAAGGGGCATAACTCTGTCAAAATTTTTTTGATCGGACCCAAATATGAACTTGACCTAGATTTTTGTTTGATGTGTCTGTAAAAAAAATTTCATTTCAATATGTGAATCCATTCCAGAGATATTGAACGGAAACTGATTTCGCGGACCGACCGACAGACCGACCGACAGCGGCAAACCTATATGTCCCCTCTTCTTCGAAGGGGGGCATAAAAATAGGTGACAAAGTTGGCGAATCTTATTGAAAAAAAATGAATTGTATATCATTGATTGTATGTAACTCATTGAAATCGATTAATATTACATGTTTTGCATTAAATATAATTTGTTTAATATCGCTTTTCAAGATCTTTTGCAAGTTGAATCATTCTCCAAAGAAAAAGGAAAAAAGGAATGCGAAGTCTATCATCCGACCGACACTCGAGTGCTGTCACGGATATGTCAAGAACCATCTTCACATTGTCAATGGGATATGTTATCTAAAACTTACGTTTTACTTCATGTTCTAGCCCATTGACAGAGTGACGATAGTCACCTGTGCCGTTACCAGATCGGCAAATAGGCTGTCCAAAAGAGAGACGACACACAGAGGAAATGGGTCCCATGTGGACAGCATCTGGGCAAAATGCCTGTCTTAGACCCATATGGGTCATTTTTGGGATTGTAAGCCCATTTGGGACCCACATAGACCTATGTACCATTTTTGCATCGCAGACACATTTTTATCATATAAATTAGAGACTATTCAAATGACAACATTTTCTAGAATCCATTTCATCCTAATATTCATCACGTTGATATCTCCCATATACAGCAATTTTCGGCCCACCAGGGGCAGTGCAATTTTATGTTTAGTTTATTAAATTAATCTGGATTTTCATGATATTGCAAATCCCCATATAAAATCCCATAAGGTCCGGTCCATTATATTGTTATATTTTGCCTCCTTGGTAAATCGCCCTTGCATTGCAGACGACATGAAAAGCTTCACCCCACCTCTCGAGTTCTAAAGTTGGTTGCTGTGCGAGGCCTGTTCCGAAAGTTCATGGACAATGCAATTTAAGGAAAGATCTAGAAAATTTGATAAAAACCAAGTTGATTTCTTTATTCTGTAAATAATTGTGAATACATATGCGAATTTTCATAACGATCGGTCAATAACAATCTTTCAAATCCCCTATTGAACAACGCAAGGTCATAGGTCACGGAGCAGCTTACAAAAAGTAATGACGTAGTTAGATGGCTTACATAAATTTGACATTTTAAAAGAAATAATATCATCTCATCTGTACAAACTTTAGATTTCCTTTCGTGTATTTTTATGAGACAGACATGTTCTATTTTCATGTGTATTTCTACCTCTATATCATGATGTACTATCATCTTTGAAGTGATCAAAGGCAGATCACCATTAAGCGTTGGAAAAGCATCACTCTTATTATTTTCGTTTACATTTTTGTTCCACTCTAATCTATATCCAAAATCGTGTATCTATATATCTATTCATGATGAAAACACTTTCTTCTGTATGTACAGTTTTTAAAATCTAATAGGCACAACTCTTTCTTTTAATTGGTCATTTACATTGATTTCATTCCTCTAGAAAAAGAATTATTATGATCTGTTGCATTTATATATAATTATTTTCTCGGCGATTTTATGCTTTCATAAATGCTTATTGGAAGGCAGCTGTCTCAAAACAATAAAAGGTCCGGAAACGACGAATTCATGAAAAGAAATAAATGTACTTGAAATCTTTGTTCGCAAAGAAGAAACGTATCCTGAAATTCTATCTACATCGATAATACAATAAGGGGTCGAATTCGTGCATAAGGCTACTAATTTGCTACGTTTGAAGTTCCTTTTACAAGAATATATACTTCCGAAATCGTATAGTTATATTGATAATATTATCTGTTTATATTGCCGGTTTTAATCATTTTGATGTCGTGTTATGACAATCCCCTTTCAGAGTGGGCAGAGTTCAACGTTACAAGGACAACATTAATGGCATTAATCTATGACAAGCCAACGTGGACAAAAATACGTATTTTCTAATATTAGAAATTCATTTTCAGATATTAGAAATTCATTTCTTAGTATTAGAAATTCATTTCTTAATATTGGAAATTCATTTCTTAATATTACAATGTAGAAATTGATTTTCAAATATTTGAAATTATTTTTTTTCATATTAGAATTTATTTTCTAATAGTAGAAAGTACTTTCTAATATTAGGAATTAATTTTCTAATATTAGAAATTCAATTTCTTATATTAGAAATTCAATTTCTTATATTAGAAATTCAATTTCTTATATTAGAAATTCAATTTCTTATAATATATGAAATTATTTTTTTAATATTAGAATTCATTTTCTAACATAAGGAAATATTAGGATATTCTAATATAAGAAAATGAATTTTTGATATTAGGAAATGTATTTCGAATATTAGAAAATACCTTATTTTTGTGTACTTTGGCTTGCCATATGAATCTGACCACACAAAATATTGTATGCCTTCTAAAGAGAGTCGACAATTCTCTTCTCTTTCTTCTTTTTTTTTCTAACTAATCTTTTCTTTCGTCGAAATTTCAAAGTTTTCCATTAGTGAGCCATTTTTCGTTACGGTCAACTGCTTCTGATATGCTTTATCGCGATGGAATGGCATCCATCGACGCTACTTATTGTTCATACCAATATTACGTTACTAGAGTATAGTACTCACTCGGTAAGGTGCCATCTGATTAAGTATGATACATGAATTTGAAGTTTAGTAAAAAATAAATCTACTTTGCATACATTCACGTGATCGAAACGTATGGTGTTGTTATTCATTACAGTGTTTGTTTGGGGGTTTTTTTGGGGTATTTTTTTCATTTTCTTAATTAAACTTTACAAAACTGACGAGCCGTTGCAAAAGGACAATGCCTAATAAATCAATCCATATCGTCCAGGTATATGAAAAGTTCATAGTTTTTTCAAACACTTCAATAGTTTGTCGACTACAGAAAATCATTCCTTTTGACGAAGTGTTTGAAAAGCTAACAGACTTTTCAGATATATAAACGATATGGAAATTAAACGTCTTCAAATTCAATAGCATCATTTAAGAACAGATATATTTTCAGCATGTACCAGACATGCACGTTTCGGGTATTAACCCTCGTCAGTGATCCTCAGTCTAAACAATGAAATATGGCCAAATGTTGAGAAAGTTGTTATGTCCAAAAGAATCCGAAAGACGTAGCAGGATGGGTGGGATATGATGCTACAGGGCCCATGTTTTAGAAATTTCAAGAAATTTTGATAACAGAAATTTTGGAATGCGTTGAAGAAACTACGGAAGCATAGAGGGGACATGTGCGATTGTTTTATTATCTCGTGGCCACGACTTACTAACTCGTGGCCACGACATAATTATCTCGTGGCCACGACTTATTATCTCGTGGCCACGACTTAGTAACTCGTGGCCACGACTTATTATCTCGTGGCGACGACTTACTAACCCGTGGCCACGACATAATTATCTCGTGGCCACGACTTATTATCTCGTGGCCACGACTTAGTAACTCGTGGCCACGACTTATTATCTCGTGGCCACGACTTACTAACTCGTGGACACGACATATTTATCTCGTGGCCACGACTTAGTAACTCGTGGCCACGACTTAGTAACTCGTGGCCACGACTTAGTATCTCGTGGCCACGACTTACTAACTCGTGACCACGAGATAATTCTGCGTTTCTATTGGTTGATTATCTCGTGCGCACGACTTACTAAGTCGTGGCCACGAAATAATTAACCAATGAAATTAGTGAATATCTAAATATTTAAGAAAGTGACTGAGTTTATTTTTAGAAATTTATTCATGCCTTTTATTGTTTATTTTTAAAGTCATATAAGCTCACTGGACAAATATTCCAAGAGTCATTGTCGTACTAAGAAAAATCGGCAAATTTTCATATTTTCTTAAACAAACGGACATGTAGATAATCGTGAGATACGTGTCTTTTCATTACACATTGTAAATACATTATAAGACTGACTGTCTATTTTTCATTAAATTGAGAGATTTCGACTCTTTTGATTATATAATAAATTCCATGTTCTCGTCCACATTTTTCTCGAGAAATAAAACGGCAAAACAAAGCGGAAAGAACAAATTTTTTTTCAAAAGTTGAATGTCCTGGCTTTTTCGTGTTTGCTGTCCTGGCTTTTGTATATTTCTTCAACAATCACATAGAGGTAAACTAACTTTTTAGGGATTTCGTCATGACAGAAGCTCCTCTTTCATATGAAACATTATTTTGCAAAACTTGTTTGTGACAAAAAATCACTACATACATTTGTTTTTATGACTGAATTCAGATGAAATTTGAGCTTATTTGAGAGGCTTCCTGTGTTAATACATCTTAGACTCTAAGAGACCTATGTATGTATCAGATTAACAGTAGGTTGTGCTCACAAATTCCGGATAGACACACCATTTTCTGTAAATAATGCAGAAGAATTACTAGTATTGATAGTCGCGTACGTTCGATCGAATAATCATGTCAAGGTCCAGGGGGCGAAACTATTATCCTACGATGGGGTTTCGACAGATTTACGCAGCATATTTCAAATTTGATATGTGAGTTTTATTTTACGTTTACGTACGTTTTATTTATTCATTTTTTTTTTTTTCTTAAAACGTTAATAAATTGTTTGCGAACAGTAACTCCGATTTAGAGGAAGGGGACAGTGGGGCCGCCCAATCACCGTAATTTATATCATGCTCATCTTCAGCTCATGCACTATTTTTCTTTGCTCTGCTTGAATGGATCAATAACGAATCTAGCGCAGTCGTGTGGGTCGATCCCTATCCTCCCCTTTGGCGGTCAATATTTTTTTCAAACGTTCTTAATTGAATTGCTATTAAAATCAAGGGCGTAGAAGAAGGGGGGAGGGCAGCGGGGGCACATCCTCCCACTTGGGGTGGGGGGGCACAACCATCTTTGTGTCCCCCCCCCTACTTTTCAATCACAAAATTTTATGATGCATTAATATTGTTTAAAATAGCAGCATTTTGTACATAAATCTACAATTTTTCGGTCAATTTTCAACATTTTTTCTTTGCCTCGCTACCGCTCGCCATTCTGATCCATCCTTTATACATATTACATGTACTTTATCAATGTACATGAAGTCCTTTTACTCAAACTATGTAGAATATTACATGTACTTGTTAATGATAGAGGGTATAGAAAGTATTTTCTGATAAGTCAATATTTTGCTAAAAACATTTCCTGGCCCGCTACCGCTCGCCAGACATTTATTCATCTACTTAGAATTTAGAATTGCACCAGAAATGTTAAGTTTTATGCATTCAGAACATGAAACCCCCTTTTTTTAAATCTCTTCCTCTCCTTCCCCCTCCCTTTTTTTTTTTTTTTTTTTTTTTTTTTTTTTTTTTTTTTTTTTTTTTGCTTGTTAGACTTTATTGGATGCTGTGCCTCTCCACTTCTTCAGACAGAGCTACGCCATTGAAACATTGAAAATCAAAATAATTACGATTTTTTTCTGTCAGTACATGTATTTGAAAAAAAAAAATGTTGGCACGCTGTCGCTCGCTGGTTTCGGTTACTATCACTTTCACATTGTTGAGCTTTACCACGAATTTCTTTTTAAAATATGCATGGACTTTGAGTTTTATGTAGAGACCCAAAAATACATTGATAAAGGGATTAGATAGTACATGTGTATTTGAATTTCATTTTCATTTTTAATCTGAAAAATGATTGCCAATCATCTTTCAATCATAAGTCATTTATCAAGGAACCGAGCGGAAGGAATTACAATTATTTCAATTTTCGCTCATCAGTTTTCCGTAGAAATTTTCTTTGAAAGTGGACTTTGCCCTCTTCCCTCCCCTATCTGAATTCCTCGATCCGCCACTGGCAACAAACAATTGTGTGAAAAATGATATACTGTACATGTATGTAATTTTGTTATCTTGTTTGCATAGTAGGAGGGGATACATTCAATTTGACTAGCCCCCCTCCCCCCTTCCCTATAAAGAAAACCAACAAAAAATGAATTAAAAGGACAAGAATCGGATATATGGTCATTTGTTCTGTTGAAGAAAGATCACCTTTTAAATTCATGCTATATTACTATATTCATGCCATATTACCAATCTGCTCCTACGCCCTTGAATATATCTATACAAAAGGAAGGCGCTGGGAGGAGAGTGCCTGACCCCCTCTCCTTTTGTGTGAAATGTTATAATCAAAATGTCGGATAATATGAAGAAAAGGAGAAAAAAATCATATGCGAAGTTGGTCAAACGTCAAGGTCATAAGGTAAAAATGTAAGATCAAGTTTAAAATTTTGTGCTAACACACGTAACAAGGTATAACAATGGCGCTCTGAATATTTGTTCAGTTGAGCTAAGAGAAACAATAAGACCGCAAAAGGATTATATATGTATAAATATCTACAAATCAGTCTTAAATATAAACTTCATGTACAGATTTCTATTGGTTAATTATTTCGTGGCCACGACTTAGTAAGTCGTGCGCACGAGATAATCAACCAATAGAAACGCAGAATTATGTCGTGGCCACGAGATAATACGTCGTGGCCACGAGATAATAAGTCATGGCCACGAGTTAATAAGTCATGGCCACGAGTTAATAAGTCATGGCCACGAGATAATAAGTCATGGCCACGAGATAATAAGTCATGGCCACGAGTTAATAAGTTCATGGCCACGAGTTAATAAGTCATGGCCACGAGATAATAAGTCATGGCCACGAGATAATAAGTCATGGCCACGAGTTAATAAGTCATGGCCACGAGTTTATAAGTCGTGGCCACGAGATATTAAGTCGTGGCCACGAGATAATTATCTCGTGGCCACGACATAATAAAAAAATTGCACACGTCCCCTCTATGCTTCCGTAAGAAACGGTCAACCAAAGTTGATCGAACTTGGCTACATGTGCCCTCGGGGACTCCTGGTCCACCAGCAGTGTCACTCACTTGCTAATTAGGCGTTGGCCTGCTGCAACGTTTCATTAATTTTACGCAGTATCACTTAAATGATGAAAAAAAAATGAAAAACCTCCGTAAGGAATCGCAACATCATACCTTTCGATCCCACGCGGTGACATTTCTAATGTAGAAAAAAATCATATACACATCATTACAAGTATCCACAATATGAACGTGAGGAATGATCACATAGAAAAAAGTTACAGCACCAAAGATTCACAAAATACCTTTTTGTACAGTGCTAACACAGATGCTATAGGGCCTCCTTCTGTGGCATTTTGTTTATAGATACACCAGATGTATGTCTTCTGTATGAAGACAGGTTTTGTGAACGTTATCCTGTTAACCAACTATTGCCGATTTTGCTTATTTCTGATTGGTGGAGACGCTGTTTGATAGAGTGTACCTCAGAGTGAGTTGACCGTTAACGCTCCAAAGCGGTCTATTCGGGATTAGCACGTGCATAACCAGCGCGTGCGTTTAGATCATTGACTTTGCATATCTTTACAATGCAATTGTTAGTAAAATCCTGATAATTTAATAAAGCTGTTATTGACTTTTGATTTCGGTCTACTCGGGACTATACAGACCTGGTCAGGCATTGGTTAACCTCGGCCTTCGGCCTCGGTCAACCAATACCTGACCAGCTCTGTATAGTCCCGAGTAGACCTCATCAAATAGAGAATAGGTGTCTTAATTTGTGTTTTGTTACGGGTATGCAACACACAGCAAGTGCGTTCATAGTACATGTAATGCGCGTTACCCATTATGACATTTATTCTATATATATGCACCATAATTGTCTGTTTCATTCTTGTTTTCTGAAATTGCTTTTTCTAGTTAAAGGGTCAAAATTCATCTCGACGCGGGTTCAGTTTGCAGGTTAGAACAGCCGTCGCGGCATATTTCTTAAGATCTTATACATTGTGACGTCACGAGTATTAATACACAAATTACAGCACGTTCTTTTCAATAGTAACATCCCAGGGACTTACATTGGCTGTGCATTATAAGTCAATAATTGTATAATATATTGCGGACGTGTGACCAAAGTCGCCGCTACATATACAGTGGTCTGCCTCAGTCTATGTTTTACCATTCCCGTTTCATTTTTTTTGTGTGTATCTGCTTCTGATGATTGTTTGTTGGACCGTTAAGTGTTGGTGTTGTTGTGTGTCTTGTTAGACTGTTAAGTGTAGGTGTTGTTGTGAGTCTGTCTTGACCGTTAAGTGTGGGTGTTGTTGTGAGTCTGTTTAGACCATTAAGTGTGTGTGTTGTTGTGTGTCTTGTTGGACTGTTAAGTGTGGGTGTTGTTGTGTGTCTGTCTTGACCGTTAAGTGTGGGTGTTGTTGTGAGTCTGTCTTGAACGTTAAGTGTGTGTGTTGTTGTGTGTCTTGTTGGACTGTTAAGTGTAGGTGTTGTTGTGAGTCTGTCTTGACCGTTAAGTGTGGGTGTTGTTGTGAGTCTGTCTTGACTGTTAAGTGTGGGTGTTGTTGTGTGTCTGTTTTGACTGTTAAGTATGGGTGTTGTTGTGTGTCTTGTTGGACCGTTAAGTGTGGGTGATGTTGTATGTCTTGTTGGACCGTTAAGTGTGGGTGATGTTGTTTGTCTTGTTGGACCGTTAAGTGTGGGTGTTGTTGTATGTCTTGTTGGACCGTTAAGTGTGGGTGTTGTTGTGTGACTTGTTGGATCGTAAAGTGTGGGTGTTGTTGTGTGTCTAGTTTGACTGTTAAGTGTGGGTGTTGTTGTGTGTCTAGTTTGACCGTTAAGTATGGGTGTTGTTGTGTGTCTAGTTTGACCGTTAAGTGTGGGTGTTGTTGTGTGTCTTGTTTGATCGTAAAGTGTGGGTGTTGTTGTGTGTCTTGTTAGACTGTTTAGTGTGGGTGTTGTTGTGTGTCTTGTTAGACTGTTTAGTGTGGGTGATGTTGTGTGTCTAGTTGGACAGTTAAGTCTGGGTGTTGTTGTATGTCTAGTTGGATCGTAAAGTGTGGGTGTTGTTGTGTGTCTAGTTTGACTGTTAAGTGTGGGTGTTGTTGTATGTCTAGTTGTACCGTTAAGTATGGATGTTGTTGTGTGTCTAGTTTGACCGTTAAGTGTGGGTGTTGTTGTGTGTCTTGTTTGATCGTAAAGTGTGGGTGTTGTTGTGTGTCTTGTTAGACTGTTTAGTGTGGGTGTTGTTGTGTGTCTTGTTAGACTGTTTAGTGTGGGTGATGTTGTGTGTCTAGTTGGACTGAAAGTGTGGGTGTTGTTGTGTGTCTAGTTGGATCGTTGAGTGTGGGTGTTGTTGTATGTCTAGTTGGACTGAAAGTGTGGGTGTTGTTGTATGTCTTGTTGGACCGTTAAGTGTGGGTGTTGTTGTGTGTCTAGTTGGACCGTTAAGTGTGGGTAATGTTGTGTGTCTTGTTGGACCGTTAAGTGTGGGTAATGTTGTGTGTCTTGTTGGACCGTTAAGTGTGGGTAATGTTGTGTGTCTTGTTGGACCGTTAAGTATGGGTGTTGTTTTGTGTCTGTTTTGACTGTAAAGTGTTGGTGTTGTTGTGTGTCTTATTGTACCGTTAAGTGTGGGTGTTGTTGTGTGTCTTATTGTACCGTTAAGGGTGGGTGTTGATGTGTGTCTTGTTGGACCGTTAAGTGTGGGTGTTGTTGTGTGTCTTGTTGGACCGTTAAGTGTGGGTGTTGTTGTGTGTCTTATTGGACCGTTAAGTGCTGGTGTTGTTGTATGTCTAGTTGGACTGAAAGTGTGGGTGTTGTTGTGTGTCTTGTTGGATCGTTGAGTGTGGGTGTTGTTGTGAGTCTAGTTGGACTGAAAGTGTTGGTGTTGTTGTGTGTCTAGTTGGATCGTTGAGTGTGGGTGTTGTTGTGAGTCTGTTTGGACCGTTAAGTGTTGGTGTTGTTGTGTGTCTTGTTGGACCGTTAAGTGTGGGTGTTGTTGTGTGTCTTATTGGACCGTTAAGTGTGGGTGTTGTTGTGTGTCTAGTTGGACTGAAAGTGTGGGTGTTGTTGTATGTCTAGTTGTACCGTTAAGTGTGGGTGTTGTTGTATGTCTAGTTGGACCGTTAAGTGTGGGTGTTGTTGTGTGACTTGTTGGATCGTTGAGTGTGGGTGTTGTTGTATGTCTAGTTGGACCGTTAAGTGTGGGTGTTGTTGTGTGACTTGTTGGACCGTTAAGTGTGGGTGTTGTTGTATGTCTAGTTGGATCGTTGAGTGTGGGTGTTGTTGTGTGTCTTGTTGTACCGTTAAGTGTGGGTGTTGTTGTGTGACTTGTTGATTCGTTGAGTGTGGGTGTTGTTGTATGTCTAGTTGGATCGTTAAGTGTGGGTGTTGTTGTGTGTCTTGTTGGATCGTTAAGTGTGGGTGTTGTTGTGTGACTTGTTGATTCGTTGAGTGTGGGTGTTGTTGTATGTCTAATTGGATCGTTAAGTGTGGGTGTTGTTGTGTGTCTAGTTGGATCGTTAAGTGTGGGTGTTGTTGTGTGACTTGTTGATTCGTTGAGTGTGGGTGTTGTTGTATGTCTAGTTGGACCGTTAAGTATGGGTGTTGTTGTGTGTCTAGTTGGACTGTTAAGTGTGGGTGTTGTTGTGTGTCTTGTTGGATCGTTGAGTGTGGGTGTTGTTGTTTGTCTTGTTGGATCGTTAAGTGTGGGTGTTGTTGTGTGTCTTGTTGGACCGTTAAGTGTGGGTGTTGTTGTGTGTCTTGTTGTACCGTTAAGTGCTGGTGTTGTTGTATGTCTAGTTGTACCGTTAAGTGTGGGTGTTGTTGTATGTCTAGTTGTACCGTTAAGTGTGGGTGTTGTTGTGTGTCTTGTTGGATCGTTGAGTGTGGGTGTTGTTGTATGTCTAGTTGGATCGTTAAGTGCTGGTGTTGTTGTATGTCTAGTTGTACCGTTAAGTGTGGGTGTTGTTGTGTGTCTTGTTGGATCGTTGAGTGTGGGTGTTGTTGTATGTCTAGTTGGATCGTTAAGTGTGGGTGTTGTTGTGTGTCTTGTTGGATCGTTAAGGGTGGGTGTTGTTTTATGTCTAGTTGTACCGTTAAGTGTGGGTGTTGTTGTATGTCTTATTGGATCGTTAAGTGCTGGTGTTGTTGTATGTCTAGTTGGATCGTTAAGTGTGGGTGTTGTTGTGTGTCTTGTTGGACCGTTAAGTGTGGGTGTTGTTGTGTGTCTTGTTGTACCGTTAAGTGCTGGTGTTGTTGTATATCTAGTTGTACCGTTAAGTGTGGGTGTTGTTGTATGTCTAGTTGTACCGTTAAGTGTGGGTGTTGTTGTGTGTCTTGTTGGATCGTTGAGTGTGGGTGTTGTTGTATGTCTTGTTGGACCGTTAAGTGCTGGTGTTGTTGTATGTCTAGTTGTACCTTAAGTGTGGGTGTTGTTGTGTGTCTTGTTGGATCGTTGAGTGTGGGTGTTGTTGTATGTCTAGTTGGATCGTTAAGTGTGGGTGTTGTTGTATGTCTTGTTGGATCGTTAAGGGTGGGTGTTGTTGTATGTCTAGTTGTACCGTTAAGTGTGGGTGTTGTTGTATGTCTTATTGGATCGTTAAGTGCTGCTGTTGTTGTATGTCTAGTTGGACTGAAAGTGTGGGTGTTGTTGTGTGTCTTGTTGGACCGTTAAGTGTGGGTGTTGTTGTATGTCTAGTTGGATCGTTGAGTGGGGGTGTTGTTGTGTGTCTTGTTGGACCGTTAAGTGTGGGTGTTGTTGTATGTCTAGTTGTACCGTTAAGTGTGGGTGTTGTTGTATGTCTAGTTGGACTGAAAGTGTGGGTGTTGTTGTGTGTCTTATTGGATCGTTGAGTGTGGGTGTTGTTGTGTGTCTAGTTGGACTGAAAGTGTGGGTGTTGTTGTGTGTCTTGTTGGACCGTTAAGTGTGGGTGTTCTTGTATGTCTAGTTGGACTGAAAGTGTGGGTGTTGTTGTGTGTCTTGTTGGACCGTTAAGGGTGGGTGTTGATGTGTGTCTTGTTGTACCGTTAAGTGTGGGTGTTGTTGTGTGTCTTATTGGACCGTTAAGTGCTGGTGTTGTTGTATGTCTAGTTGGACTGAAAGTGTGGGTGTTGTTGTGTGTCTTGTTGGATCGTTGAGTGTGGGTGTTGTTGTGAGTCTGTTTGGACCGTTAAGTGTGGGTGTTGTTGTGTGTCTTGTTGGATCGTTGAGTGTGGGTGTTGTTGTATGTCTAGTTGTACCGTTAAGTGTAGGTGTTGTTGTATGTCTAGTTGGACTGAAAGTGTGGGTGTTGTTGTGTGTCTTGTTGGACCGTTAAGTGTGGGTGTTGTTGTGTGTCTTGTTGGATCGTTGAGTGTGGGTGTTGTTGTGTGTCTAGTTGTACCGTTAAGTGTGGGTGTTGTTGTATGTCTAGTTGGACTGAAAGTGTTGGTGTTGTTGTGTGTCTAGTTGGATCGTTGAGTGTGGGTGTTGTTGTTAGTCTGTTTGGACCGTTAAGTGTGGGTGTTGTTGTGTGTCTTGTTGGATCGTTGAGTGTGGGTGTTGTTGTATGTCTAGTTGTACCGTTAAGTGTAGGTGTTGTTGTATGTCTAGTTGGACTGAAAGTGTGGGTGTTGTTGTGTGTCTTGTTGGACCGTTAAGTGTGGGTGTTGTTGTGTGACTTGTTGGATCGTTGAGTGTGGGTGTTGTTGTATGTCTAGTTGGACCGTTAAGTGTGGATGTTGTTGTGTGACTTGTTGGACCGTTAAGTGTGGGTGTTGTTGTATGTCTAGTTGGACTGAAAGTGTGGGTGTTGTTGTATGTCTAGTTGGACCGTTAAGTGTGGGTGTTGTTGTGTGACTTGTTGGATCGTTGAGTGTGGGTGTTGTTGTGTGTCTTGTTGGATCGTTGAGTGTGGGTGTTGTTGTGTGTCTTGTTGGACCGTTTAGTGTGGGTGTTGTTGTATGTCTAGTTGGATCGTTAAGTGTGGGTGTTGTTGTGTGTCTTGTTGGACCGTTAAGTGTGGGTGTTGTTGTGTGTCTTGTTGGACCGTTTAGTGTGGGTGTTGTTGTATGTCTAGTTGATTCGTTGAGTGTGGGTGTTGTTGTATGTCTAGTTGGACCGTTAAGTATGGGTGTTGTTGTGTGTCTAGTTGGACTGTTAAGTGTGGGTGTTGTTGTGTGTCTTGTTGGATCGTTGAGTGTGGGTGTTGTTGTGTGTCTTGTTGGATCGTTAAGTGTGGGTGTTGTTGTGTGTCTTGTTGGACCGTTAAGTGTGGGTGTTGTTGTGTGTCTTGTTGTACCGTTAAGTGCTGGTGTTGTTGTATGTCTAGTTGTACCGTTAAGTGTGGGTGTTGTTGTATGTCTAGTTGTACCGTTAAGTGTGGGTGTTGTTGTGTGTCTTGTTGGATCGTTGAGTGTGGGTGTTGTTGTATGTCTAGTTGGATCGTTAAGTGCTGGTGTTGTTGTATGTCTAGTTGTACCGTTAAGTGTGGGTGTTGTTGTGTGTCTTGTTGGATCGTTGAGTGTGGGTGTTGTTGTATGTCTAGTTGGATCGTTAAGTGTGGGTGTTGTTGTGTGTCTTGTTGGATCGTTAAGGGTGGGTGTTGTTGTATGTCTAGTTGTACCGTTAAGTGTGGGTGTTGTTGTATGTCTTATTGGATCGTTAAGTGCTGGTGTTGTTGTATGTCTAGTTGGACTGAAAGTGTGGGTGTTGTTGTGTGTCTTGTTGGACCGTTAAGTGTGGGTGTTGTTGTGTGTCTTGTTGTACCGTTAAGTGCTGGTGTTGTTGTATATCTAGTTGTACCGTTAAGTGTGGGTGTTGTTGTATGTCTAGTTGTACCGTTAAGTGTGGGTGTTGTTGTGTGTCTTGTTGGATCGTTGAGTGTGGGTGTTGTTGTATGTCTTGTTGGACCGTTAAGTGCTGGTGTTGTTGTATGTCTAGTTGTACCTTAAGTGTGGGTGTTGTTGTGTGTCTTGTTGGATCGTTGAGTGTGGGTGTTGTTGTATGTCTAGTTGGATCGTTAAGTGTGGGTGTTGTTGTATGTCTTGTTGGATCGTTAAGGGTGGGTGTTGTTGTATGTCTAGTTGTACCGTTAAGTGTGGGTGTTGTTGTATGTCTTATTGGATCGTTAAGTGCTGCTGTTGTTGTATGTCTAGTTGGACTGAAAGTGTGGGTGTTGTTGTGTGTCTTGTTGGACCGTTAAGTGTGGGTGTTGTTGTATGTCTAGTTGGATCGTTGAGTGGGGGTGTTGTTGTGTGTCTTGTTGGACCGTTAAGTGTGGGTGTTGTTGTATGTCTAGTTGTACCGTTAAGTGTGGGTGTTGTTGTATGTCTAGTTGGACTGAAAGTGTGGGTGTTGTTGTGTGTCTTATTGGATCGTTGAGTGTGGGTGTTGTTGTGTGTCTAGTTGGACTGAAAGTGTGGGTGTTGTTGTGTGTCTTGTTGGACCGTTAAGTGTGGGTGTTCTTGTATGTCTAGTTGGACTGAAAGTGTGGGTGTTGTTGTGTGTCTTGTTGGACCGTTAAGGGTGGGTGTTGTTGTATGTCTAGTTGGACTGAAAGTGTGGGTGTTGTTGTGTGTCTTGTTGGACCGTTAAGGGTGGGTGTTGATGTGTGTCTTGTTGTACCGTTAAGTGTGGGTGTTGTTGTGTGTCTTATTGGACCGTTAAGTGCTGGTGTTGTTGTATGTCTAGTTGGACTGAAAGTGTGGGTGTTGTTGTGTGTCTTGTTGGATCGTTGAGTGTGGGTGTTGTTGTGAGTCTGTTTGGACCGTTAAGTGTGGGTGTTGTTGTGTGTCTTGTTGGATCGTTGAGTGTGGGTGTTGTTGTATGTCTAGTTGTACCGTTAAGTGTAGGTGTTGTTGTATGTCTAGTTGGACTGAAAGTGTGGGTGTTGTTGTGTGTCTTGTTGGACCGTTAAGTGTGGGTGTTGTTGTGTGTCTTGTTGGATCGTTGAGTGTGGGTGTTGTTGTGTGTCTAGTTGTACCGTTAAGTGTGGGTGTTGTTGTATGTCTAGTTGGACTGAAAGTGTTGGTGTTGTTGTGTGTCTAGTTGGATCGTTGAGTGTGGGTGTTGTTGTTAGTCTGTTTGGACCGTTAAGTGTGGGTGTTGTTGTGTGTCTTGTTGGATCGTTGAGTGTGGGTGTTGTTGTATGTCTAGTTGTACCGTTAAGTGTAGGTGTTGTTGTATGTCTAGTTGGACTGAAAGTGTGGGTGTTGTTGTGTGTCTTATTGGATCGTTGAGTGTGGGTGTTGTTGTGTGTCTAGTTGGACTGAAAGTGTGGGTGTTGTTGTGTGTCTTGTTGGACCGTTAAGTGTGGGTGTTCTTGTATGTCTAGTTGGACTGAAAGTGTGGGTGTTGTTGTGTGTCTTGTTGGACCGTTAAGGGTGGGTGTTGTTGTATGTCTAGTTGGACTGAAAGTGTGGGTGTTGTTGTGTGTCTTGTTGGACCGTTAAGGGTGGGTGTTGATGTGTGTCTTGTTGTACCGTTAAGTGTGGGTGTTGTTGTGTGTCTTATTGGACCGTTAAGTGCTGGTGTTGTTGTATGTCTAGTTGGACTGAAAGTGTGGGTGTTGTTGTGTGTCTTGTTGGATCGTTGAGTGTGGGTGTTGTTGTGAGTCTGTTTGGACCGTTAAGTGTGGGTGTTGTTGTGTGTCTTGTTGGATCGTTGAGTGTGGGTGTTGTTGTATGTCTAGTTGTACCGTTAAGTGTAGGTGTTGTTGTATGTCTAGTTGGACTGAAAGTGTGGGTGTTGTTGTGTGTCTTGTTGGACCGTTAAGTGTGGGTGTTGTTGTGTGTCTTGTTGGATCGTTGAGTGTGGGTGTTGTTGTGTGTCTAGTTGTACCGTTAAGTGTGGGTGTTGTTGTATGTCTAGTTGGACTGAAAGTGTTGGTGTTGTTGTGTGTCTAGTTGGATCGTTGAGTGTGGGTGTTGTTGTTAGTCTGTTTGGACCGTTAAGTGTGGGTGTTGTTGTGTGTCTTGTTGGATCGTTGAGTGTGGGTGTTGTTGTATGTCTAGTTGTACCGTTAAGTGTAGGTGTTGTTGTATGTCTAGTTGGACTGAAAGTGTGGGTGTTGTTGTGTGTCTTGTTGGACCGTTAAGTGTGGGTGTTGTTGTGTGACTTGTTGGATCGTTGAGTGTGGGTGTTGTTGTATGTCTAGTTGGACCGTTAAGTGTGGATGTTGTTGTGTGACTTGTTGGACCGTTAAGTGTGGGTGTTGTTGTATGTCTAGTTGGACTGAAAGTGTGGGTGTTGTTGTATGTCTAGTTGGACCGTTAAGTGTGGGTGTTGTTGTGTGACTTGTTGGATCGTTGAGTGTGGGTGTTGTTGTGTGTCTTGTTGGATCGTTGAGTGTGGGTGTTGTTGTGTGTCTTGTTGGACCGTTTAGTGTGGGTGTTGTTGTATGTCTAGTTGGATCGTTAAGTGTGGGTGTTGTTGTGTGTCTTGTTGGACCGTTAAGTGTGGGTGTTGTTGTGTGTCTTGTTGGATCGTTGAGTGTGGGTGTTGTTGTATGTCTAGTTGGATCGTTGAGTGTGGGTGTTGTTGTGTGTCTTGTTGGACCGTTAAGTGTGGGTGTTGTTGTATGTCTAGTTGTACCGTTAAGTGTGGGTGTTGTTGTATGTCTAGTTGGACTGAAAGTGTGGGTGTTGTTGTGTGTCTTGTTGGATCGTTGAGTGTGGGTGTTGTTGTGTGTCTTGTTGGACCGTTAAGTGTGGGTGTTGTTGTGTGTCTTATTGGACCGTTAAGTGTGGGTGTTGTTGTGTGTCTTATTGGACCGTTAAGTGTGGGTGTTGTTGTGTGTCTTGTTGGACCGTTAAGTGTGGGTGTTGTTGTGTGTCTTGTTGGATTGTTGAGTGTGGGTGTTGTTGTATGTCTAGTTGGACTGAAAGTGTGGGTGTTGTTGTGTGTCTTGTTGGATCGTTAAGGGTGGGTGTTGTTGTGTGTCTTGTTGTACCGTTAAGTGTGGGTGTTGTTGTGTGTCTTATTGGACCGTTAAGTGTAGGTGTTGTTGTATGTCTAGTTGGACTGAAAGTGTGGGTGTTGTTGTGTGTCTTGTTGGACCGTTAAGGGTGGGTGTTGTTGTATGTCTAGTTGGACTGAAAGTGTGGGTGTTGTTGTGTGTCTTATTGGACCGTTAAGTGCTGGTGTTGTTGTATGTCTAGTTGGACTGAAAGTGTGGGTGTTGTTGTGTGTCTTGTTGGACCGTTAAGTGTGGGTGTTGTTTTGTGTCTTGTTGGATCGTTGAGTGTGGGTGTTGTTGTATGTCTAGTTGGACTGAAAGTGTGGGTGTTGTTGTGTGTCTTGTTGGACCGTTAAGTGTGGGTGTTGTTGTGTGTCTTGTTGGACCGTTAAGTGCTGGTGTTGTTGTATGTCTAGTTGGACTGAAAGTGTGGGTGTTGTTGTGTGTCTTGTTGGACCGTTAAGTGTGGGTGTTGTTGTGTGTCTTGTTAGACCGTTAAGTGTTGGTGTTGTTGTGTGTCTTGTTGGACCGTTAAGTGCTGGTGTTGTTGTATGTCTAGTTGGACTGAAAGTGTGGGTGTTGTTGTGTGTCTTGTTGGACCGTTAAGTGTTGGTGTTGTTATGTGTCTTGTTGGACCGTTAAGTGCTGGTGTTGTTGTATGTCTAGTTGGACCGTTAAGTGCTGGTGTTGTTGTATGTCTAGTTGGACTGAAAGTGTGGGTGTTGTTGTGTGTCATTGTGCACCGTTAAGTGTGTCTGTTGTTGAATGTCTTGTTGGAACGTTAAGTATGGGTGTTGTTTTGTGTCTTTTTGAACGGTTAAGTCTTGGTGGGATTTATTTTCTTTTTTTTGGGGGGGGGGGGGGGTATGTTTTATTTATCTTTTTTTATTTCTTTTATTCATTAATTTTTTTCCGAAGGTACTATTTTGATAGACTATAACCCTTAAGAAAATTACCTTGGTATCTCCTTGGAAAATGATTAGCTTGACCACTATTTCTGTTGTTCTTAATCCCTAAATCTCTTCGTTCATGGTTTTCCAGGTGTCTTTCACCTGGATAGTTTCAAACAATCACTTCGTACTTGAAGTATCACTGACGAGTTTATAGAAGCATCACTGTAACCAGTTTGAAGGAGGTAAAAGTCCAATATTATTCTAGATTCTGAAAAAAGTTGGGTGATTAAGATTAGAATGTTAAAAGAAATATATTTTACTCAATACTGCTGACCAAATTGTAATATTTGAAAACATAAAATTAAAGTAAGTTAAGCAAGTTTTTTACTTATGTTATATTTGAAAGGTAAATTGATCGTGCCATGCAAGTAAAAACATAAATTGGGACTTTTTGAGTCAAGAGCGATAACTGCGGTAAATTCAAATTTAAATTTAAATTCACCACGTTGGCATACATGCAATGTTTTACAATATATCGAACACCAATCATAAAAACGAAAAAAGAAATGTTTACATAAAATGAGATTCTTCAAGAGAATAATCTCTTCAAGAGAAAAATCTATTAAATTATCCACCTCAGTTGAAGAAAGATACTTCCTTCCCAACAATACCTTCATATTGGTTTGTGTTTTTATGCCTGCCCTATGCCTATGATCTAATCCGTCAATTTTATCGGTTTTTTTTTTTAATTTGTTACGTATTTGCGTCATTATCATCAGATAAGAACAGAAATTAACCTATCGAAATGTACCATTTAAAGAATAATGGGGTTTCGACATTGATTAGCCTAGCCTTTATCTGAAGACTGAAACGATGACATGTCGCTTTTTCGATACACGTCAGGCGCGTAGCCAGAGTACTTTTCAAGTGGAAGCACTTTTGAACAGCCAGGGGGTTGGAGATCACTTTGATGCTCCCATTGGGTCCAGGGAGAAGCTCTATGTTAAAATGACCCTTTGTAAACTTTTATTGAATTTTTTTTGAATTTTTTGAATTTTTTTTTTTTTCAAAACGATGTGGAAGCATCTGCGTACTTGCTTACGGCTGGCTACGCGCCTGCACGCAGAATCACCCCATAGTATCATCAATAATGTCGAAGGGTTCCAACTCTATACCATCATTGAAAAAAAATCCCCCCCCCAATAGAATCCGCCACTGCCTCCAACTGTCTTTATCCAAAAAATTGAATTTTACTATGAAATGAATACATGTAATTGATTTGTTAGAATAATGTTTTTCGTCATTTGCATGCACATGCTGTACCACAATTTGCTGTTTTAATTGAATAATATGCATTATTTAAAGAAAAAAATCGCTCGTTCCAACAGAATCTGTATCGCCTCTAAAATAGCGATTTCAAAATATTTCTATAAATAAAAATGCTTCGTCCTCTCGCCCCAATTTTTTTCCAAAAAATCCGAAGAACTAAAAATTAAATTATATATAGATAGAAATGTTTCATCCTCTCGCTCCAATTTTTTTTTCCAAAAAATCCGAAGAACTAAAAATTGAATTATGTTGCGGTGCGGTGCGGTTTATATAACAAGGAAATCCGATCCAATTACCGACCGTATACTGGTCGGTGCTTTTGCAAGAAAATGCTTCAAACCACATATTCTGGCTTTAATATTCTTTGTTGCACGGTCTACCTCGTAGACGATAATTAACACCTTTCCAGACAGTGCAATACTTTTCATTGTGAAACAATGATTGAATTAATGATTGAACTAATCATTGAATGAACAACTAAGCCGTTAACTGTCCTTAACTGACCTGACTTGTATTGCCACCCGTTTTGAAAATACAACACAACAAAATAAAAAGGGGGTGGGGGGAAGGAATGTACGCTTTAGCATTTCTAAAATGGCATTTCATAATAGGAATTAAGAAAAAAAAAACGCCATTTACAGGTTGAAATACTTTTTTCAATGTCACGGGCGTACGTAGATTTTTTCCCTATAAGGTTGATTCAGCGTTAGGGAAAGGGGTCCAGCCTATGATTTTGAAAGAAAATACATAGAAACGGGAAATCATGTTGGTTTTTTTCTAACTCCATGAAGGGGGGGTCCTGACACCAGCCCGCTCTAGATCCGCTCTTTGTCAAATGTTTCAATATGCATAGGATCAGCTACCAGACAAAACTCGCAAGATTTCGATTGAATAATGTACTGACTGGTAACCTTAATAGTATCATAATAGCGGAGTATTCCCGTAGTTTTGAATATTTGTTGGAAAACTTGTGTGTGCTCACTTTCAATGATTCAGAATTGAAAGTTAGAAAAGGACACTTGTACACAATCCTTAATCGCATCTCGTAAAATCCGCTTCCTACGTGTATGTGCTCTAATCACACTGTAGTTTGAAGAATTCAAATATCAGCTTCCCTTTATTTTATTAATTTCAATTCCCCTAATTTAACAACAAATACTGGACCGGAATTTTTATCGTTGTTTTCTTTGAAATCTACATTTAAAAATGCGTGAAATTCTTAACTGTTTACCGACCATGAGTAGTTTTATCCTACTCGGAATGACGACTTATAATTACTGAATCAACGGTGATAATTGTTTGATGGCATAAGAATTGCCGTGCAACAAGTGGGTTATTCAACTGTTCCTCGGGCTACGCCCTCGGAGACAGTAGAATAACCCTTACTTGATACAGGACTCTGCTAGTAAACAGATTTCACTCCTTAAAATGTAATTGATTTTAAAATCATTTGTTATAAGAACCCATCCGCTTTAAGGTTTATCGAATCCTGACCCCTCCTTCATGGATTTCCAGGTGTCTTTCACCTGGACGTTTTCAAAGAATCACTTCGTACTTGAAGTACCACTGATGAGTTAAACTTCGGCTTTCAGCAATAAAACTTTAATATCTTTTAAGAGTCTGACAAAATTTAAGTGATTGCGATATAAATGTCACAAAATTTATATTTTACTCAATATTGCTAACCAAATTTTGATATTTTAATACACAATATTATGGTTTTTATTGTATGTCTTTTACTAATTTTATATCTAAGAGGTAAATAGATCGTACAACGCAAGGTAAAACATAAATTTTGACTTTTAGAATCAAGAGCGATAACTGCGGTAAATTCAAACCATTACATATTAGGCATTTATGATGACCTCAGCAAGTGCCTATTCAGGGGCATAGCTAGCTATAGGTAACGAAATCCTTGTAAAACAAAGTCTTCTACAAAAAGTTTTGACCTTGGGACCTTGACCTACATGTAGCTTAATGATTGACCTTCTTTTTTTCTGAAAATTTGAGATTTACCATATCTTTTAATTGGTAAGTAATACTAGACCTGTATCCTTTTATGTGAATTCAAGGCTTTCCTACTGATACTTATAATTTTGACCCAGTGACCTTGGCCAACATATTTGATCCACTTTTGAAAAATAAGCCGCGTCGCGAGCGACACAAGCATTCCGATATTGTTGATGTTTCAAATTTGTCATAGGACGACTTACACCTTTCAGTCTAACATTTTGATGTCACGGTATGGTTGGTCATAGATATATATATAGCACTGTAGCATTTCAACATATTAACTTAAGGCTTAGATGTAAAGGCACCTGCCTGGATACGCGCCTGAGCGCGATATTTTTATGCTTTGATTTAAGAAATAAAAAATGACAAGCCGGGCTATATTGTCTCATAATGCCCGAGCGTCCTCAGCCAATCACATTTATTACCGAGCCGCGTCAGCGGCGAGGTGATAAATTTGATTGGCTGAGGACGCGAGGGCATTATGAGACAATGGAGCCCGGCTTGTCATTTTTTATTTCTATTCTAATGATGACCAAACTTAGACCTTTCGATTCTTGGTAAAAACCAGTTCCTGCCGGTTTATCTGCTTTCAGAAAATGGGTAGGCGTGGCTTATTGCTATAGGGCCTATATTGGAGAATAGAGACCGGCTGGCGTCTGTTGTCTGAATAGGGAAAAAGAATCAAGTCATATTAGAATATCAATTCAAATAGGCATATATTTATACATGTAGAGTTTCACCTATGTACAGAACACGAACATACTTTCATATTGCAAGATATATTTTTCTTCTTTCAGAAAAGTTGTACAGAACCAGATCATTGCTTTGTCCAGCTGGTGTAAATAGTGTCTTCTCATGTCATGGTGCACTGGATTCCTGCAACTAATTTAAAGATCGATATTGATACCAAGTATTGCATAGACACATTTATAAGGCTAATTCACGACATTTGATACTCTGCCCTGTTGGCTTAATATAATTACTATTTACCACAACTGTCCGTTTGCGGTCAGTGTTCACTAAGCGATGGTTTAAGTTTTGATGACGCATACATGTTTTCTCCCGCTCTTGAATATACAAATTTTTAGAGAGGCACTGAAAAAATTCCTGACGTTATTTGAACCATCTCAGATTGTTTTGGCGAAGAAAGTGATATCTAAATCTACTTTATGGGTATTATTTAAGACTACATGGCACATGGATATTCTAGTTATCATTTACATGATGGCCATTTCATTCTGGTCATACATAACAGTATATTCCGAGAACAAATATGCCTGAGCAAATTTTTTTCAAGCTATGAAATGTTCCAAGAAAACCCTAAATTTTGTTCTCTAGTGTTTTGTTTTACTTTATTCAAAAACGGACATTACCTTTTCTATAATTTTCTCTGTACAGAAGTCATCAACATTACTTGTTTCTATGAACAGATGGTACGGTGAGAACTTCCTCTCTACACTCCCGTGCGCTACTCCGTAACGAACTTTCTTAACGAATGGAACGTCGTCGCCGACCCTATAAAGTATTTTGGAAAACTATATCTTATTTTAGTCACACATTCAGTGATTTTACGGGGGAGGGGGTGTTTGCGGTACAGAAATATATTTCGTAGATGAAAAAAAGTTGTATTGGGTGAGGTAAAGCAACTTGTCTCAAGATTGTCTATCTCCTGTTTTAGCACTCATTGAAAGATGTTTCAATTTTTATTATGGCCAATGTATCATTTCTGACTCTATTGAAGACTTGAATTCATCACATACCAAAAGTTGATAAGTTTAAGAATTTGATCTTAACTGAATGAAGTATCCGTAAGAAAATGCTTCGTGATAATTTCTATAAAAATGCACTGGAGGTTCTCTTTTGAACTGTTCGGATTTCTCTTACCTAACTAATGTGAAGATTTACAAAAAGTCAAATCTTGGTCGAATAATTGGTTAGTGAAATTTAATCCTCAAAAAACTGAAGCTCTTTTGATAACAAGGAAAACGACTCATTCAGCACACCCTGATCTTTATTTTGATAATACTGTTATAAATGAAGTCTCGAGTCATAAACATCTAGGTATAACGTTCACTTCTAACTGTCATTGTATATACTCGACGTGATTCGCCTTTCCCTTCATTCTTTTTCTTTTTCTCTCTTTTCTGCATATATATATATTTTTTTCTTCTTTCTTCTGTCCTTTATCTGTTGATATTTTTTTGATATTTATATAAACGTTTATAGTCTCTTATGCTACTTAGATAATGTAACAAACTTGTTAGATTATCCTATCATTTACCAATTCGTGACTTTTCAATTACGTGCTTAATTAACACCTAGGAAAGGAATTCGTATAAGCTTAAATGCTTTTTTTCCAATCCTTACAGATTTCCATTGTACATGTAACATGTATGTTGACAATACGAAATAAATATGTTTAAACTAACTAATGACCCATGAATTTCGTTTAACATATGGAATATTATTGGCTTTAACTGTCTAATAAGGAAGAACAAAAAACCGAAAAAAATATTAATTGCTTAAATTCCACCCAAGGCAAATGTTTCCGCGCCGACACTTTTTCAAGGAAACAAAAAAATGGCACTATATTCCTTGACATATACTTTTTCTTCAATACGAAAAAAATGTATTTTGAAAAGTATTTCTCAGGAGCACGTTTTACTCAGAGTTTGAAAAAATCGTTGATACTCAGTATATCTGATATTTTGGCATTAAATAAGATGATTTTCGTTAATTTTGTGTGTAATCGAGAAAATTTTGAATGATCGGTGAATTATCTACCTAGGGTAAAACATGATCACATTAAAGTTTTATACAAAGTTTGAAACCTGTTGTATTCTATGTTATCAAAGAAAATCAAAATCAAAATCAAATTAGTGCATTTCAACACTTTTTGTATTTTCGTTGTAAATATTCCATTTTAGCAACGGATTTCCAGCATTTTAACCCTGTTTTCCAAATAAGCAAATATCTTAATTTTCAACACGGATCTATCGATTTTCCTTTATAAAATTATTAATTGACATGAATTCATAAAATTTCTTAAAATTTCTAAAACGTGGGTCCTGTAGCATCATATCCCACCAATCCTGTTACGTCATAAATATAATAACTTTCACACTCTTTTGCCATATTACATTGTTAATATTGAGGATCACTGACGAAGGTTAAGTACCCGAAACGTGCATGTCTGGTCCATTCTGCAAACTTATCTGTTATCAAATGATTCTATTGAATTTGAAGACGTTTAACATTCCTATGGTTTCCATAAAATCGTTGAAATTCCCTCATTCAAAAATGTCATGCCTTAATGTGCTTCTGCACTGACCTGCAGCCATTTTCACAAAAATACTTACGATGAATTTGAGAATTTGTCGTAACTTTCAAGTATATATATTTCTTAAAATTCATATTCAATATTCAAAACTTATACCACATTTTGGAAACTTCAGTAGTTAGAGAAAGAAAATCAAAACTGTTCGAATATTGTGATTTATTTGACTGAGATATCATGAATTGAAAGTTACGAAAAATCCTCAAGTTTATCGTAAGTATTTTTTTGAAAATGGCCGCTGAAATTCGGTCTTTTCGAAATACAGAGTTACTTCCCATTTATGCAGGTATCTGACGTCAACCCATTGTGACGTCATCAAATTCTATAGAAACCACCATGAAATTCAGGGAAACAGGGTTACATATATGACGTTTTCAAAGGAATTTAATGACGTCACAATGCTTTTACGTCAGATACCTGCACAAATCGAACGTAGGACTGTAAAATCGGAAAGACGAGATATAATTATGTTTTTCATCATTTCTAATACTTAATTTGATAAATTTATTTCAAACTAAGGGGCATCTCCCTCCTAGCATAGCATTCAAAAATAACATGCCTAAATGTGCTTCTGCACTGACTTGAAATATATATATATTTATAACTTCTAATACTTATTTTAATAAATTAGTTTCAAACTAAGGGTTATCTCCCTCCTGTCATAGCTATGTCCTTAACAACATATACTTTTATATCTATAATGCTACAGGGCCAAGTGTGGTGTATGTTAAACTTGGCCCCATAAATTCGACTAAAATTTATCTTTGTAAGCAATCTTAGAGAGAGAGAGAGAAATGTATATATATTTTGAAAAACAAGTTTTGCTTTCTAAGACATTCTTAATTTCACATAAATATCATGCAAATCGGTATATTTGTCAATTTTTCAACAAAAATAGCTTAATTCTTGCTTATTTTCAATGAGATAACATATAGCGGAATTGTGAAGAACTTTTTCTCCTTTTGCATGCACATTAAGATAATTATTCAAAGCTAATTAATTATTCATATCAATTAGTTACAATATTACTTGTAACGAATTAATATGAATAATTAATTAGCTTAAAATCTAAAGTTTAAAACCGGCGTCGGACACTTACCACTAACTTGATATTTCCTCAGGTTTAAACTCCCTCTCTAATGATCCTAATTTCACCAGACGGACACTTCGCTTGGTATTTGACCAATCTACATTCTTGTACCAGCGAATTCTTTTAAAAGACTTGCACTCTGACTGACTGTGGCGACGGGACTCCATATGACGGGTCTTGTGGAAACCTCTTTAGAGAAGACAGGGCCCCGACCACTGAATGTTTGTCGAACTCATCATGTGATAACATACATAGGCTCGCTACAGCCGACAGAGCACGGACTGTATTACGTCCGCCCCCCCCCCCCCCCCGCCTTATGACAAATATGGATGATGACCATATCCCTGTATACAGACGAAATCGATAATTCAATAAATTAGAAACCGAAGGCATACAAAATAAGGATAAAACAGGAACTAAAGCAAACAAACAAAAACCTCCACCATATGAAAAGAAGCAACCTCCCGATATGGGAGTGAGACCAGGTGCTCAGGAAGAGCAAGCATCTCCTGCTTCCATGCTACAACCGCCACTTCAATTCGGTAGAACTGTCAAATCCAGTTACTTCCATTTTGGAAGACATAGAGTACAATCTTTGGTTGGATGGTATGACAGAATATCATCCACCATTCTGGAGAGTGGGACATCATAGTGTATGACGAGTTCCCCATATCGACCGTAGAACTTCCTCAGATCTACCTTTCATTCATAGCTACAATTGATAATTTCACAAATGACAAGTGTTTCAATTTCTTACTGATTGGCATATTTGATGTGACCTATGATCGATATGCGGTATGTGATATGATTAAATGATTCTTATTCAATGGCATAAATATCTAACACATTCATCTTTTGTTAAAATAGAGATATTGTGCTTTATGATGAAATACACATATAAGAAATACATCTGAAGTGATCTGTTCTTTGGAAAAAAATACAAAATGTATCCTTTATTCGTCAAATATCTCTATAAGACGACCGTAATTGGAATTCTTAGCCTGCATTTTTCTCGCTGCATTGTCTCGCAGTTAGCTATTTCTTTGTCAATTTTTCGCTTTACATCGATTTCATTTTAACCCTCGTCAGTGATCCTCAATCAAAACAATGTAATATTGCCAAAGAGTGTGAAAATTATTAGGTCCAACATTTACCGAAAGACGTAGCAGGACAGACAATGATTGAAAGACAACAATGACACAAAGTAATTCGTCAGCTCGGTTTTTGTTACTGACGTATTGGGATGGCGTTCATTTGGTTACGTTCATCCGCTTGCCGACGACAATGAAAGTTGTATTATTTCACATTCATTAATATCAGTGCCAAACAATATGTGATAACGTCTATGAATCTGAAAAGAATCCTTATGTATTTCATACTAGAGTCATGCATAACGTATCCAAATATGCCAACGTATCTAAATCAATATATCCCGCGATTGCGCGGGTTCTTTTCTAGTTTTTACTATACAAGCCATTTAAACTGTTTTGATACATTAGTATAAAACTAAGGCTTATCTCCCTCGTGGCATAGCCATGTCCTTAGCTGGTGCTTTGGTATATATTTTTGGTCAGGTTTAGAATTTCGCTCTTCACATACTTGCATTCGCAAGCATCACTGATGATACATTGTAGTTGAAATTATTACTAATTATTACGATAGAACTTATATATTTCAATTTGATAATACTAACCAATGGATGTATACGAATTTGACCGTTTTGGAATCATTAATTGATATCTGATATCTTGCTAGGATGTACAGGACTTCTGCGTCATCCACAAACTGTTGCAATTTCTCCACGTCTTGTCCCACATATAGTAATGTCAGTGTTCTTGGGTCATCATCCACGTGTCCTACTACCAAGTAATTATTATCAGTATCGTTGTTGCGTATAGATGCCATCGCACCTTCCAAAATGTCAGCGTTCAGGAATTCTGTAGTGTTACCCGTGATGCCATATATGTATATGACTACAACGACAATAGAAATCGTTTGCAACTAAACTCAGTAAAGTTTGTTCTTTAAATAGTATTGCCAAACGTATTTCTATTAACAAAATAAGAAGGATCAAAGGTAGACAGAATTACCATCGAAATTGTTTTAGAATCATCATACGCTTTTTTTTTGCCGTAGGGAGCTCGTAAAAAAGTCCCCCGCGAGGGGTTTGACAGTACGTGTTTGGAATATTTCCCTGACATGGTCACCATAGCACTTTCTATATAGACATAACCAGACAGTGCATGTATTTCATATATTGTGATCATTTTCGTGCATGGACATCGACGGTGGGTGCGGCTAGCCAACAGGGGATGCTTACTCTTCCCGGGCACCTGGTCCCACCTCTAGCTTGCTAGGGAGTCCGTTGATGCTCAATTAGGTGCTCTATTGTGAGTGCTATTGAGATTATCGTCGGGATCTTCTTTAACTCATTTATACCGTAGATATTATCCTTCTGTCACTTGGCTTGGACCTGGACCAATATACAGCCTTGTACCAGCGTATCCTTAGGAATTGTACTCTGAGAGACAGTGACGAAAGGAAATCACGTCGAGAAATATCCAAACCTCTTTAGAGAAGTCAGGGCCCGGACCACCTTTCCTCTCTGAATCTCAATCGGACTCCTCCGGTGATCAAATGAATGAGCTCGTTACATCCGGCAGATCGAGCAAGGAATATATTTTGCCTTCTGGTTTTTTATTTATCCATTTACATATCCATCTGTGTGTTTCTTGGGCCCCTGCGTCATGCTCAGTGTTTGTATGTTCATCTAATGGTGAGGAGGTTATCTTACTCCACTTCTTCATTTGCGTTCTTAGAGACTTCAGGGTAATCGGAAAAGTGGGAGGGTTTTGCGCACGTTATTTGGATAACCACACCGTGATACTTGCGTGGCAGATGGCTGTCCTAGGTCGGCACCGGTTGCCCATTGGTCTCGTTGGTTTATGTGTTGTCTTTTGTGTTTGTTGGTGTATTGGTGTTTTGCTGTGGGTGCTGCAGCCGAGTGTTGTTAGAGATTAACTCCTTTCCTCTATAGTATGACGTTTGTCCATTTATTCTCTATTCGTGAGAAATCATTGTAATATTTTTTGAGTTGATTGAGGTATCAACACACAAAAAAGATGCATAAGTTTTCCCTCAATTTTTGGTGTTGACACCTGGATCAACCAAAACAATATTACAATGATTTTTTATCCTTTCATCCCGTCGTTTTTCAACGTTTATTTGTAGATTTGAAACTGTGTCGCTGACGACTTCGCTTATGACTTTGCTAAGTGCGTACTTCCGGTTAATGTTCATACAGGTATTAACAAAATTTCTTGGCCAATCAGAATATTCGTTTCTTAAAAAGGACAATGGAAATCAGATTTGACTTCCACTCACTGATCGTACGAAAGCACTATTATAACTTCCCAACAGGATCGAATTTCTTTCATGGTTGTTGTTTTAATTTTTGTCCAAACTATGAAAACAAATGGATAATAAAATCCAAGCTCTGTCTTTGTGAGTGAAGTCCTTGTCACACCTCCAAGTTCTTGCATGAAGCTAGCATTACACCTGGCAAAATTCCAACGAAACATATTGACCATCTATAGTCTTGATGGTTTTTTGGTCAATTTGATGTTGATGCTGTGTGTCTTATTGACATCTCTTGTTTGTTGAAGTTATCTAGCTTGTATTATATCGGTTCTTTGGCGCAGTCCCTCAGTGTTCTTCTTTGATCTTGGCAAAATGATTTTGCTTATGTACAATCACGACAGTCGTCAATAATGAGAGAACTTGTACTACGGTAACTAGCCAATAAGAAATGTTTACTTTTAGTAGAGCGACCAAATTGAAAAAGGGGCTTAGTTTTCGAGTTTAATCAACACCCCTAACACATGCCTGAATTTGGTCTTAACTTTTAGCTGAATACCCCTGCTTTCAAGAACAGCTGTCGTAAAGAATATATCATGGTCAGATTTTGTTTAAATTGGGTTAAAAATGATAAAACCATGAAAAATAAAAACGAAATATTTATCGGTTACACCCTCTGTATTCCTATATTTGGCTCTGTTTTGTGCAGAGAGTCATTGTAATCCTTGCATTAGATATGTAAATATAATAAAGAATTGTTTTGGAGGTAGAATATTTTCTCTTCTCTCGAAAAATGGCAGTTTTATGCAAATTTCTATGAAATATGAAGAATCCGTGTTAACATCTTATCTAGAGCCCCAAGACTTAAGTTTTGTCTCGAAACATATCGACAAATATATGTTCATTATTTCTGAGGCCTTTTTATCGATAATTTTTCTAGAGGCTTATAAATAAATATAAAAAACTAATGCGTATACACTTTTAAGTTAACCTTCATTTCCCAAGGAAAATTCCGTAGATTAAGATTCGGTTGACCACGTGTTACAGTTTCTATCAAATCGTACATTTTTATCGTTATATATATGTTTGATACAAGTAACTGCCGAAAGTGGAACTATGTCATCCTGTTGACAAATTCATGAAAAATAACTCATTTTGACATGTCGTTTGAAGATCACGTATGGCGACCCGATTGTGACAACTTGTAATGAAAATACGTTAATTGAAAAACTGCACATGAAGTTTCTATAAAATAATAAAAAGTATCTTACGACGTTTATTTTAGTACTACAAAGATGTAAATATATATGCCAAGTACATTGGTCAGTGTTTGGACTCTTCGTTTTCTTTGTTTTAAACTGCCGGGTTAGCGCAGTGGTAGCGCGCTCGCTTCTCACCTCTAAGGTCCCGGGTTCGAATCCCAGATTCGGCGAAGGGTCTCATGTGGGAGGGTAGGTGGTCCCCCACCCAGGCCTCTGCAGGAGGTTTTTCTCCGGGTACTCCGGTTTCCTCCTGCTCCTTGGACCCCCTCACGCCAACATCTGAGCCAACGTGAGACATTAATATAAGTTGTGTAACTTGTTTGTTAAACGTTGTAAAATAAATAAAGTTTAAATTTTAAATTTTTTGTTTTAAACATTGAGATATGCCTTTTGTTAACATTGTGCAATTTTTCAATTTTATCCTCCGTACTTACCCTCCGTTCAGATTCGTAGCTGTTACATATTAAGTAGATGCTTTTCATGATGCATTGGGTTAGAGAACCCCCTTAAGGGGTCCAGGGGATCCAATGGAATGTCTTCAAGTGTCACAGAATGGGGGGGGGGGGTGTTTTGTGATGCTGTACATAGCACAAACATCACATAGTCATACGTAATATTGGTAACGTAATTGAGCAATCCTACAGTAATTAGGACTATATACATGATTCTACAATAAAAGAAATAAACAGCTAGATATCTCGGAGAGATAAAGCAGAAAAGTGTGTGCTGTGGTCTGTTGACAATTTAACGGAACGTTTGATCGACAGGAGCCTGGAATTTTGGCGCATCGATTGCCGTTTTTCTCGAAGCGCTCCGAATAAAGTAGAAAGTATGAAAAAAGTTATGAAAAGTATGACTATAGTCAGTGCAATGTATCCAAGTTCCGATTTTCAACTACGGATATTAAAGAGTCCAAGATACGATACAACAATATTAGAATCAAACTTTTATGACGACGAGACTGATGTTGTCAGCTCAGCGTCAGACGTCAGTACCAAAAAGAAGATCGACAAGAAAGTTTCAGTGAATAAACATGGTTAAAAAGGAAAGTAATTGATAAAATGAATAGCCGATTGAAAATCATATCAAAAGTCCGAATTTCCTATGTTACATGTATAGCTACAACACTTCGATTGCATCATGAGACAAGTGTAATATATCCACAATTTTAGGTGCCTATTGAGTAATTTCCAACTGTAATACATGGAACCGAGAAAAAAGCTATTTTGTATCTGGTTACACTCATTCATTATCTTAAAGTGTTTTTCTTTTTTAAGAAATTAAGAATATGTCCATGAGACTAGGATGAAGCGTGGAAAATGATGTACAGACAGTCAAAACTCTAAAAAAAATGCATACAAAGTCATATTTTTCGTAAGCGGTCAATATCGTATAATGTCCAACACCGATCTGCCAATCAGAAAAAAGAGATCCAGAACTAGAAATCAGAGTTTATCTCCATTATCATCTACATGCAGTACAATTGCCTTCAAGTTACGTTTTTAGCGTCAAGTGTTGTCACACCGTCAAACGGAGAAAGAAAATGCAATGATTGCCTTGAATGTGATGGGGTCGTATAGGCAGATACGAAGCTTATCTAACTTGAAGCTTGTGGAAGTAAAATACAATGCGCATTTCCTTGTTTTGTTGATCGCAAAATCTTTGTTTTACTAAATTATTTCTATAATTGGGCGGACAAAAGGCTTCCATATCACAATGTTTGAAATCATCAGAAGAGAGATAGTTCAGAAAACAAAAGCATTATTTTCAAAATTATTGATGTAAATTTGTCGTCTTCTTTAAAATAAAACAATACTTTTATTCATATTTATATGTTAGAATTAGACTTTCCTGTAATTTTCCTATAACTCCGTAACAGTATCGAAGAAACATCTAGTTTATTTTGTAGTGAATTGTTATTAACAAAGTTATGGGGAGGGGCAGTTTAATTGCCTGTAACTCTAAAGTTTTTTAATCGATCTCTGTCAAACTTTCCAAAAAACACATTCACATATCAAAATATCGTTTCGTTTTGGTAATTTTTATGTTTGAATCAAAATTCTCAAAATTCAAGTAAAAGAATTGAATTTTCCCACTTTACCTATTTATCTTTGATTGTGTGCTCATTCATCCATGAAGTTGAAATTTGAAAAATCAATTTAATCCAAAAAGTTTCTTTTGACTGCAGTAAGCATAATGACATTTCTTTCGGTTACCTGGACAATCCATTTGTAAAAGGAATTAAGTTTTTGTTCAAAAATCTATAATTTTGAATTTTACTAATTTTCCTCTTTTCTGTGAAATTACAGAAATTCTGACCATACGAATTTTTTACGACACCTAAAACTGATGGCCCACGTTATGTTCTTTCGTTTGATATTAAATTTAGCCCTGTGTTAGGGGTGTTGATTAAAATTTCAAATTTAGCGACTTGGTTGCTCTACTATTTTACTCTTGCTGCTTTAAAGTACTATGTATTTATTTGCAAAATTAGCAATCAATTCAGATAAACTGACGATCTTTAATCTTTAAAAAATCATTTCTCAAATCTAAGTTTACTCACCCAAACAAGTAATTAGAAAATGCATGATTACACAGGAAGATCTTCAACGCCCCTCCTAAACATAACAATTTACCTATGAAAACAATACATCTTCTTTAATTTATACAAATATCAATTTGCAACAGCCTGCATTGTATACTTTTATATTACTTAAAATCTTCTTATGGTTGTTCCAAAATGATACGATATTACATAACTTAATGCAATCATGATATTACATAAAAACAATATCAAATTAGTTTTGTCACACGGTGATCGTTTATCATTCCTATTGACAATTTACGTGAAGAAACTTCCTGGTGCTTTCCCTTTTAGCACTATCTATACATATAGACATAGCCTCAGCCACTGCACTTTTCGTACTTGAGCATTGACGGCGGGTGCTTACTCCTACCGGGCACCTGGTACCACCTCTATTTTGCTAGGGGTCCGTCGATGCTCAATTTAATGCTCTATTATATGTGCTGTTGAGATTGTCGTCAGGATGTTCTTTAACTCATTTGATGTTTCTAATCGATTTGACGTTCCTTGGTCTTCCTGTGTTTCTATGGTGTTCCTTATCCCCTTTTGCGTCTCTTTCTGTGGATGTTTACTCTGTGTTTTTGCATTGGTTGTTTTGGGGTTTTGCTTTGGGTGCTGCAACCGAGTGTTGTTAAAGATCCCCTCCTTTCTTCTATAAATTGTTTATTCTTGTAGGGGACTATACGTAAGTCCAAAATTCATGGAATTCCATTCTTACACTGGATTCTGTGGAGATTGTTCACATTGGATTCTGTGAAGATTGTTCACACTGAATTTTGTGGAGATTGTTCACACTGAATTATGTGGATATTGTTCACAATGTACTTTGTAGAGATTGTTCACACTGGATTCTGTGGATATTGTTCACAATGTACTTTGTAGAGATTGTTCACACTGGATTCTGTGGAGATTGTTCACACTGGATTTTGCGGAGATTGTTTACACTGGATTCTTTGAAGATTGTTCACACTTGATTCTGTGGAGATTGTTCACACTGGATTCTTTGAAGATTGTTCACACTGGATTCTGTGGAGATTGTTCACACTGAATTCTGTGGAGATTGTTCACCAGTGTAGTATTACCTCATTCTATGGTGCTGTGCTATCGTCTCCGTCTGTTTGTCCACATTTTTTCTTTGCGTGAGAGTGCGCTCCGCTGTTTTCACTGTTGGGGGTCTGCTTTTGTTTTGCTTCATGTATGTTTTCAAGAATTTGTAAGCTAGCCTCTTGATTCCGGTTTTGGATCCTGATTTGTTTGAATTTCATTCCCTGATAGCTATTACAACAGGCCATGTTTTATACATCGGAGCCATTTATATCTATGGTCTTGACGTTCCATCACTGACCTTGACCTTTTACCTAGTGCAATATACCTTCCATCTGTTTACTAAAGTGGCATCGATATCTTATCTATCATTAGAAATTTTAATAAAGCGAATATGACTTGGGATTTTCTCCCTTTATGTGCTATATAGAGCTCACCTGGTCATGGTCTATTCTCCAACAAATTCATAATCAGATAAGCCACGCCTACACATACTCAGAATTCGATTTTCTGAGGACCTGTTATTTTCTGAAAAAAAATACAGCAACACATCTTGTCGTCTCCTATAATCAGAATATATAAGAATAGAAATAACAACTAGCTGGTCGTGGTTTATTATCGTAAACGTGGTTTATTACCGTTTATTATCATTTATTATCCAGTAGTTCTCCTCGTCAGACGGACTGACCATATCATCACCTCGATCGGTTCATGCGACGAGGAGAATTGACTTACTGGACAGTAAACCACGGCTAGCTACTGGTTATTTCTTAATTAAGCAAATAGTCTTAATTGGGTTTCTAAAAGAAAGGAGGGGATATCCAACAACACCAGGTTGCAGCACCCACAGCAAAATCCCAAAACACCCATGCAAAAAACACAGAACAGACACCCACAGAAAGAGACGCAAAAGGGACAAGGGACACCAACTCACAACACAGAAATATGAAACATAAAAGACTACACATAAACCAACGAGACCAATGGGCAACCGGTGCCGACTTAGGACGGACATCTGCCACGTAAATAGCAGACGGTGTGGTTATCCTGGATTACGTGCGCACAACCCTCCCACTATTCCGATTTCCCAGAGGTCTCGAAGAACGCACAATTATGGTGTAAAACAACCTCCTCACTGTTAGATGACCACACACAAACAAGACCGTAAAACACAGGGGTCCAAGCAACACAGATGAATATGTAAATGGATATAAAAAGAGGACGTGCGTAATACAGTCCGTGCTCTGCCGGCTGTAGCGAGCTCATATATGTTATCACCCGAGGAGTCCGACTGACATTCAGAGAGGACAGGTGGTCGGGGCCCTGTCTTCTCTAAGGAGGTTTGGACAGGGCCCGTCATGGAGTCCCGTCGTCACAGTCAGTCAGAGTGCAAGTCTTAAGAATGCGCTCGTACAAGACTGTATATTGGTCAAGTACCAAGCTTAGTGTCCGTCTGGTGACATTAGGATCATATCCACGGTATAAAAGGCGTTTGATGATTCTGACGCATTTTCGATACATATGCTGTCTACCTTTGATCCTTCTTATTTTGTTAATTATGTCACCATAAAATGCAGGTTGCGAAATACCTAAAGTAATATACTCCGTTGCTTGTATGGGTCCGAATTTCAAAAGAAGTTGATCATAATTTTTGTAAAATTTCCAGAAAGTCTTTACTAGTTTGTGAAAGCGAAAACCTTGACCTAAAAGTTTCTTTGTAATTTGTAGATTTCTATTATGAAACTCCAAAACATCAGTACATGCTCTAGCATACTGGATGAGCTGTGAAATGTAGATACCGTATGACGGTAATCTAGGGACATCACCGTCAAGCCAGGGGAAATTTACTATGCTGAATCCAAAATCATCTCGTTTGTCATAATTATTTTTTACACTTGTATGAATTTCTCCATTGACAATTTTGATATTTAGGTCCAAAAATGGTGTTTCATTGTCTGTAAAGTTTGCCTTGTTTAGAGTCAATTCTTGTGGATAAATAACATCTTTATAACATCTTAAAGAAAGGAGGGGATCTCCAACAACACCTAGTTGCAGCATCAACAGCAACCTCCCAAAACACCCACTGTAAAACACAAAAATGACACGCACAGAAAGAGATGCAGTAGTACAATGAACGTCAAATCACAGAAAAACATAAAACACAAATGACTACACATAAACCAACGAGACCAATGGGTAAACGGTGCCGACTTAGGACGGCCATCTGCCTCGTGAGTAGCAGACGGTGTGGTTATCCTGGATTACGTGCGCACAACCCTCCCACTATTCCGATTACCCAGAGGTCTCGAAGAACGTACAATTGTGGTGTAAAACAACCTCCTCACTGTCAGATGACCACACACAAACAAGACCGCAAAACGCAGGGGCCCAAGCAACACAGATGAATATGTAAATTGATATAAAAAGAGGGCATGCGTAATACGACCTGTGCTCTGCCGGCTGTTGCGAGCTAATGTATGTTATCACCCGAGGAGTCCGACTGACATTCAGAGAGGACAGGTGGTCGGGGCCCTGTCCTCTCTAAAGAGGTTTGGACAGGGCCCGTCATGGAGTCCCGTCGTCACAGTCAGTCAGCGTGCAAGTATTAAGGATGCGCTGGTACAAGACTGTAGATTGGTCAAGTACCAAGCCTAGTGTCCGTCTGGTGACATTAGGATCATATCCACGGTATAAGAGGCGTTTGATGATTCTGACGCATTTTCGATAGTAATTCTGTCTACCTTTGATCCTTCTAATTTTGTTGATCATGTCACCATAAAATGCAGGTTGCGAAATACCCAAAGTAATATACTCTGTTGCTTGTATTGGTCCGAATTTCAAATGTAGTTGACAATAATTTTTGTAAAATTTCCAGAATGTCTTGACAAGTTTGTGAAAGCGAAAACCTTGACCTAAAAGTTTCTTTGTTATTTGTAAATTTCTATCATGAAAATCCAAAACATCGGTACATGCTCTAGCATACCGGATGAGCTGCGAAATGTAGATACCATAAGACGGTAATCTAGGAACATCACCGTCAAGCCAGGGAAAATTTACTATATTGAATCCAAAGTCATCTCTAACCCTTAACATTCATTTAGTAAGAAGACTCCGTAGTATGTATGATGAAGAAGAGTAATGTAGAAATATAAATTCAATTATCATGTCTCGCCCTTGGTCAATGCATTTTTCTTCATTAATAAGAGCATTCAGAAATCACTTACAAGTATTTCTTCTATAAAAATCCCATTTACCACTAGAATATCTAACATGTCTAACTATGACGTAAGATAACTTGTTGAAATGTGCATATGATGCACTGGAGTTTTATAATAGAACATATATATTGATATTGATATTGACAATGTCTAAAACAAAGGAGGGGATCTCCAACAACAACAAGTTGCAGCATCTACAGCAAAACACAAAAACACCCATTGCAAAAACACAGAACAGACAAGCACAGAAAGAGACGCATTTATAAAGGACAAGGAACATCAACGCACAACACAGAAACATCAAACACAAAGGACTACACATAAACCAATGAGACCAATGGGCAACCAGTGCCGACTTAGGACGGCCATCTGCCACTAAAATATCAGAAGATGTGGTTATCCTGGATTACGTGCGCACAACCCTCCAACTTTTCCGATTTCCCAGAGGTCTCGAAGAACGTACCATTGTGGTGTAAAACAACCTCCTTACTGTCAGATGACCACACACAAACAAGACCGCAAAATGCAGGGGTCACACAGATGAATATGTAAATGGATATAAAAAGAGGGCGAACGTAATACAGACCGTGCTCTGCCGGCTGTAGCGAGCTCATGAATGTTATCACCCGAGAAGTCCGACTGACATTCAGAGAGGACAGGTGGTCGGGCCCTGTCTTCTCTAAAGAGGTTTGAACAGGGCCCGTCATGGAGTCCCGTCGTCGCAGTCAGTAAAGCGCAAGTTTTATGAATGCGCTGGTACAAGACTGTAGATTGTTCTACAACCAAGCCTAGTGTCCGTCTGGTGATATTAGGATTATATCAACGGTATAAAAGGCGTTTGATGATTCTGACGCATTTACGATGGTTAAATGTCCAAAATCATCCCTTTTGTGATACACACTTGTATGAATCTCTCCATTAACAATTTTGATATTTAGGCGCAAAATGGTGTTTCTGTGTTTGTAAAGTTTCCCTCAATTAGAATCAATTCATGTGGATAAATAACATTTTTATACTTTTCAAAAACAGGATTGTCGATAGTAAGAATATCATCCAGGTACCTAGAAGTACCGATGAAACATTTCACATCATCATGTTTTCTTTGCTTTTGAAGATTTTGGATACATTCTTTTTCATACGTATAAAAATAAATCTGCAACAAGAGGCGCACAATAAGTACCCATAGAAATTCCTACAACTTGCTTTTAGAGGTTCTCACCGAATCTTACACAAATGTTGTCCAAAAGGAATGACAATGGAATACACAGGTCACCACATGTCCACGATTTGTATGATTTGTATTCTGTGGCGGAAAAGAAACCCTTTGATTCAGATGTACAAATATAAGTTTTCCCCTCTCGATCAAAACACCATTTAATGAGTTTAGACAATCGATCATTAATTTTGTCGTGAGGAAGCGTGGTGTACATATTAGAAAAGTCGTATGAAGAAATCTAATGGACATTGCCTAACAATTAATAAATCAAACAGCCATATCTCCATATCTTATGAAATACAAAACCACTGTTTACGTTTGATAAATGAAAACAACTAGCTAGCTGATTTATGTATTCAGATTTATATAAAGTATGATAAAGGAAATTAATTAGCTAAAAGATTACAATTCACAATGTTTTATTGCCAGAAGATAGTTATCGGTATTAAGAAAAGTTCATGAAAGTCAAACCTACAACCCGAAATCAGAGAATGCGCGGCTCTAAATTTCCTGTTATTCATTCTATCTTACCATAATGCTTCTGTTGACCTACGTAAATACAGACTGCGAATTTCTGATCAAATAAAGATAAGGGTTTTTTTTTTATTTATTTTTTTTTTTTGCTTGAATATAAACTACCTGAGCATATAAAAAGGATTTCCTTTATTATATGAAACTCTATAAAGATTTCTAATATGTCAACTAAAGATTCATGGAAAAGTTTTACATTCGTAAGGCAGGTGTCAACGGATTGAAATGATAAATAAACATCAAAGAAGTACCTAACCGCTATTCAGTCTCAAAGTCGAGAAGGCAAGGCAAAATCGTAAGAATTTCTATCGAAACGGTTGCGAACCCCGGTATGAACAAGATTCTGAAGTGAGACCAGGTGCCCGGGAGAGTCAGGAATACAGAACGTTGACTAGTGCTCATCATTTGGTTCCCAAAATCATAATCAAAAGGCTTACAATTTCTAGAAAAAAAAATAAAACAGAACTTTCTCACGAAAAAAGAAAAATCGGATAAATAATGTTAAAGGGTTCCAACTCTATACCTTCTTGAAGAAAATTCCAAACCAATTTCCATGCACCAGACACGTGATTCGAATATTAAACTCTCATCAGTGATGCTTTCAGCGGAACCACCAAAAATAATTTCAGTAGCGCCCTCTTTAATTTTTTGAAGTTAAATTTTTACATTTAGATTACAGAGAGTGCGCGGCTCCAAATTTCCTGTAGGGACGATTCAGTAGCATATCCAAATAAAATCATATAAACAGACGGAGATAATAATACAACTCTATAGAAGAGAGGAGGGAATCTCCAACAGCACGTACTCGTTTGCAGCGCCCACAGCAAAACACCAAAACACCCAGTGTAAAAACACAGAGCAAACACCAACACAAAACATAGAAAACATCAAACACAAAAGACTACACATAAACCAACGAGACCAATAGGCATCCGACGTTGGCTTAGAATGGTCATCTGCTGCGCCAGTATCAAATGGATTGTTTATCCGGAATACGTGCGCACAACCCTCCCACACTCAACAAAATTGTAAATTCAGTGATTGCATCATTTAACAACATAGGTCAAATTTATAGAATGGACCAGACATGAATTGTGTGTACATACTATCGAAACCCCAAAAAGGTTTCTGTCATAAGTCGGCTTCGATTACCTATTGGTCTCGTTGATTAATGTGGAGTCTTTTGCGTTAAGTGTTTTATGTCGTTTTTGTTTGCTCCATGTCACGTAATTAAAACTGTTTTTTCTAATTATGTGCTTGCATGTCTAGCTACCCCAGATTTGTTAGTCTTTTGCGTTAAGTGCTTTATGTCGTTTTTGTTTGTTCCATGTCACGTAATTAAAACTGTTTTCTAATTATGTGTTTGTCTAGCTACCCCAGATTTGTTTTCGCATAGAGATGCTTTGATGGGTACTGAAAGAAAGGAGGGGATCTCAAACAACACTTGGATGCAGCATTCACAGCAAAACCCCAAAACACCCAATTCAAAAACATAGAGCAGACATCCACAGAAAGAGACGCAAAGGGACATGGAAAACCAACTCACATCATAGAAATAAGAAACACAAAAGACAACACATAAACCAACGCACCAATGGGCAACCGGGGTCATCTGCCATGCAAGTATCAGACGGTGTAATTATCCGGATTACGTGCATACAACCCTCCCACTTTTCAGAGTGAAGGTGAGACTGGTCGGATATCTTTCTTTGAATTATTCATTCTATCTTACCCAATTTGAAGAGGTTGCCATAATTTAATGTCCCTCACATTAAATGAAGTGATAAGGTTTGTCAAACTCGTTGTCAAATCTAAAAAGGATAATTCCGAAATTTCACGAATAAAAAGTAAAGAACTATTTGCGTACGAGTTGCAAGCTCCGAAAGTGAAATCATTGCTTCATAAAGCGCGACTCTATTTTCACTGATAAGGGAGCGCGTTTCATTTATGATCATTGGACTTTTTTTAAGCTACGTGAGTGTGTCGAAGTTGATGTTGACCTCCTCCATGAATCAATGAAAAGGCGTTATGTCAGTTACAAAAGTTACCATCCACCTTGCATTAGTTGTTCTGTTGACCCACGTAAATACAGACTGCTAATCTCTGATCAAATAAAGATAAGGTTTTTTTGCTTGAATATAAACTACCTGAGCATATAAAAACGATTTCCTTTATTATATGAAACTATATAAAGATTTCTAATATGTCAACTAAAGATACATTGAAAAGTTTTACATTCGTAAGGCAGGTGTCAACGGATTGAAATGATAAATAAACATCAAAGAAGTACCTAACCGTTATTCAGTCTCAAAGTCGAGAAGGCAAGGCAAAATCGTAAGAATTTCCATCGAAACGGTTGCGAACCCCGGAATGAACAACATTCTGAAGTGAGACCTGGTGCCCGGGGAGAGTCAGGAATACAGAACGTTGACTAGTGCTCATAATTTGGATTCAAGTGTTTCTTAGTCATCCCTACGTTTATTTCTGTAATAAGTGATGCTTTCATGTCTGTAATGCTCATTCACTGCATCATTTATTGCAAACGATATGTTAATTCTCTAAGAGTTGAGTATCCGAACGTGCATGTCTTGTCCATGCTAAAAACGTATCTGTTCTTAAATGATGCTATTGAATTGAATTTGAAGACGTTTAACTTTCTAATAAAGTATGTGATACCGATTTTAAGTTTGAACTCTGCACGACTGAGCACACCCATGAGCATGCAACCAAAAAATACTTTCAACAAAGTACAAGGGACAACAAGAAAAGTGAAATGTTCCTACTCTTTACCTTGTTGAATAACATTTTGAACAAATTTTAATGCACCAGACACGTGTTTCGGATAGTTAACCCTCACCAGTGTCACTTAAAGCCAAAGTTACCTACAGACACAGCAGCCAAATTTTTTCAGCGTCCTCTAGTTGGATTTTTGAAGCATGCAAAAGCAAGAGGCACAAGAGGCCACAACGCTCACCTTTGTACTGATTTGCAGCTTTATCATAGTGACGTATACAATTATGGACTTTTTACGAGGTGAATATGGTGTGATATTTTCTGAATTTGAAAATATTGACCGGGGCGACAGCCGAGGTCAATTTTTTTCAAATTCAGAAAATATCACACTATATTCACCGAGTGAAAAGTCCACAATTGGTTTATTACATAGTGGACTTAATCAGTATTTATAGAAGTACCTTTTCGAAATGGCTGACATCGATTTTTCTTTGAAAATGTTTCAAGACGTGTTAATTAACATCAGCATTTTCTGTCGCTGAATTATCCTGAACGTAATGGAATTCATTCAATGAGTCAAATGAAGAATATTTCAGAGTCAAAATCTGTAGATAGGTTCAAAATTCAAGAATTTGAGCTTAGCTTCAGGGTCCTTGCTGCTTTTTACGAAATGACGTTAATGACGTCACAGATACAAATTTCGCGCGTTTTCGATATTTCATGGTAAACCGGAAGCAAGAGTTTTCGCGGTAGTGATATTTAATGAAATCGCCTCTCACAGGTCGATATGATGAGACAATGACTCGTCACGTGACAGTTCAGCCAATGAGAGTGGGAATATCAACAGACTATATAATAATCTCTGATATTTGCTCGTTATATGAGCCTAGGAATCTTCTGCAATATTTTGATTTTTTTTTTCCTTTTCTATCAGGCAAATAATCTTATATAAATACTAAGTAGATAAGGAAAACTTATCATTCATCTCTTCAAATTTGATTTCCATGCTTTATCAAAATGTCCTCTTGAGTTGTCCAGGAGAAGTAGATCAAAATGTATGAAAATAATACCAACCCCCCCCCCCTCTTCCCCCTCCCGTTTTAAATCCATTGATGGAAAACTCAATAAGATCTGAATCCTATAGCATTTATTTTTGAGTTTCACAAAAACCCTTCAAGTTGCTGAAATTGTATAGAATCCCCCCCCCCTATTTTTCAGACAAGAAAAAAAAATTCAAAATTCAAATGAAACACAATTTTCACATAAAATCAACATCAAAAATTTGAACAATTTAATTAATGTAACAAATATGCAGGAAATTAGAGCAATATAATAAATCTATATTGATTTATCCAAAGAAATAGCATTGTATTGATTGAACTAAAATCAGCATTTTGGACATACTCTGAAAAGACATCGAAATGTAAATCTTGACCTTTTATACTAGTTTATTGACTGCCATCTGTTTGCAAAGATTGCCATCGATATGCTGTCTACCATAAGAAATAGTGTCTTCTTTTTGTTTGTGATCTGACAGGCCAAAATCTATTATGTTGTACATTATTTGACATTTCATTCTAGCACAATTATGCTTTTGATCCTTTGATGAGCTATTGGGAAAACAGGAGCATCAGTTTTTATGTAAGCCTAGCCTTAGAGGATTTATGTTAACTTGACTTTCAATGTATTAAAAAACTTATAAAGATTTTTTTTTCAATTCTCTGCTCTTTTTATTTTATATGAAGCACATTGTAAGAGATAGAAAATCCTAGTCTCTTAAATATCAAATGTAATACATCAAAACAAAGATTATATCTATATCAGAAACATGCATAATATCAATATCAATATCATGGTCCCTTAAAAAACAAAAGGCCCAAGTGGGCATTGATGGCTCTTTTGAATATAAACAATTCTCAATACTTCAATGGTATGAAAACCTTATTTGAAAATTTGATGACTAAACCATGAAAGAAAAGTATACATCTAAAAGTAATACATTTACACAGCCAATTGTGCCTCATATGAAATTCATGTGAAATTTACATGAAATTTACATAAAAGTTCACTTGAAATTTATGTGAAATGATCACGATCATGAAATTTGCATGAATTTTTTTACATGAAATTTATGTGAAGTTTATGAAATAATTGTTTATATGAATTTAATTTCGCATGAAGGTCACAAAGAAAAATTCATGTGAAGTAAATTAATGTGAAATTCATGTGAAAATTTTTCAACATAAATATTATGTGAAATTTATAGGAATTCTACATGAACTTTCATGTGAAATTTACATGATGCTCATTTCATAAGAATTTCATGTGAGGCATGTTGGATGTGTAGATAATTGAATAAATGGTGGATCTAGCACTTTCTTTTCCATGTGGTCAGGAGGCAAATTCCACATTTTTTTTCTTGGAAATTTTCAAAACATATGGTTTTTCGATACAAATTTGGTCACCATTTAGGGAAGGGGGGGGGGGGGGCGACATAGGGGTACCTCTCTCCTCTCTCCCTTTCCCTCCTTTTCACCCTTCCCTTCCCTCCCTCCTCCTGCCGCCCTTTCTCCCCCCTCCCACCCCCCCTTTCTCCCCTTTTTCTTCCTTCCTTCCCTCCCTCCTCCCTCCTCCCAACCCCCTTTCACCCCTCCCTTTCACCCTGTTCACCCCCTCAGATATACCCTCTTCTGCACCCTAAAACAGCTACAGTGTATTCTGAAGTATCTTAAAACAATCTTTTTTTTCATCCTTAGTATCCCCAAGCCATTTACAAATACTTTTTAAAAGTTGAAATATAAAAATAAAACTATAGATCTAGCTACACATGCTTGTACATGTACATGTAGACAGGAAAACATTCGGAATTTGCTATTCCATCTTTATATACATGTATATTTGAACTTTGTACCATCATTACAGAGTATAAAATGTTACAGAAGGAAGAAATCATGTTTTAAAAATGGACATATTAAAAAAAATTCTTTAAGATATAAAATATTAAAAAGAAATTTTCAAACACATGTACAAATAGTAAAAGATATAATAAGTACAAAAATATAAAATTCAAAACCTGCTAGAGCTAGTTGAATCATAAATCTACGAGAGATGGGTTTTAACATTGCACAGTTCCTGAATTAGAAGTACATGTTGGTGTTCCCTCAATAACAAACATTTTACAGGATGATAGTGCTAAATATGCATGAATATGAAAATCAAAGGAAATAGTCTAAAAAGCTTAAGAAGCAAAGAAATTCTAATACTATGGTTGTATCACAACAGCTTTACATCAATACACAAAATAAATGTAAAATGGAAGAGGAGAAAGTTTTAATTGAAGATATTTACTAAAAATTAAAAAAAATTAAACTAAGGTTCTAATATCAATTGTAAAAAGGGATGGGATAAAACTTAAATGGTTAAGGTTACTTGCTAGTACATGTATTACACCATGAAAAAGACACTATTATGTAGCATTTATTTCATACCTGTGACAGGTAAAATAACATTTATTTCACACAAATAAAATTCATCAATCATGTCAATGTATGCACCAAACCAAATATCTTACTTACTAGTATTTCTTAAACAAATCTAAATGGTAATGAAGATGTTTCCCTTATGGCATAATACACTAAAAGTACATGTATGTGGTTTTTTTTTTTTTAAATCTTGCAGTTCTTAAGTGCAGAAAGATTCGGGCAAGAATTTTGCTCAGTGCACAAATGATACTACAAAACGTGTCGCAATATAAAATGTAAATGTATAACATCAACTCATGTGCCTTTCTGAAAGCATGCATATATGTTATTCAAGATTGCACAGAGGATTTCTATCTTACCATTGAATTCTTTGACTAGAATTGTTACTGTGCTGGATTTTTAAAATTTAAGGCTATAATATGCTAGCACCATAGTTATCTTAGAGAGGTTGAGGTTTTTTACTATTGTATGCATTGAGAGAACAATGTTCAAAGTCTGCTACCAAAGGTCAATGTATAACTATAGTCAGATAAAAATTAAACTAGCATCCGACTTGACGTTTGCAGATGGATTATACTGATTTTAAGGTTGAAAACTGATCCATTTTAAGCGATACATATTCAGTGCCATTTATCTTGACGTTTGCAAGCTCAGCATTATCACACAAGTAGCTAGTTATTCTGATTCTTATATGATCTATATTTGCATCAATAAATGGCAAAATATTATGGTAACAAGACTGTAAGAAATCTCAACCTCTCTAATATATATTTCATGACATATTAATCTACATAATACATTACATAATGTATATTTATGGTAACAATCTTAAGTTTATACTTATAATTTTATACATGGAACTTGACAAAATATCTAACAACTGTAAGTTACAAAGTAGATACTGACCATAAAATGGACATGTCAGTCTGTGTATTACAAACAAAAATTATAAACCTTTCAAATAACAATTTTCTTTCTTCAATAACACTATCTTCCAGAAGGTGAAAACAAGCATTCTATGGAATATTGGAAATTCTAAACTAATCTTGAAATAAAATCATTCTTGTCAGACAAAGAGAGATAACTCTAACCAAAAAAAATTTGGAGAGTAAAATTCTGACCAAAATATTAGGAAGAGGCAAAATCTGCTTTTGGTTCGAATAACATTTCTCCGTTTTAGAGTTTCTTTTCTTGGTAACATTTCAGATTCACATGTTAATGTGGAGAATTTTGCTAATTAAAATGAAAAGGAACTTTTTTTTATGTTTAAAAAATTAATACACTACTGTAAGGCCATATAAAAAAAAATCCTGGTTCTCAGAGACCGCCGCGCGCTCAAAATTCCTCCCGATGAGACGTTTTTATCGTTGGAAGGGAAAAAAATAGCCGCCGTCCGCCAGATTTCTCATGCTGATAAATATAATTTTCTATTAATAGAACAGGGATTTCTGTACAAACGAAAAGTAGAAATGTCTGTTTCAGTACAGCGCTTTACGTTTTAACGGCGCTTGTCGGTTTTGTTAAGACTTTACACGACCAAGACACTTAGGTGCTCTGACTTCTGTGGAGGGAAATACTGTACTTTGTTAGCGAGCAACCATTTTATTTTTATGGGGGGGGGGCAGGAAGACTTTTGCCGGCCGGAAAATTTTTTTCGGCCATTTTAAGAGCCGGAAAATTTTTTTCGCCGGCCCTTCGGGCCGGATTATTTTTTTTAATATATTTTCCAGTGTTGAAAATTACTCTAAAGTTTAAATAATTCAGCGTGATTTTTGAGCCATATTAAACATCAAACACACAATGAGTTCATCTCTTGCCAGCAGATCACTTCATTTTAATTTCTTGAATGGCAAATGGTGCCTATAATCTGTTTACTAAAATGATACTCAACGGAGACAGGCTATATGGTGCTAATGACTTTTGAATTTTATTTATTCACTCCAAATTGCGTAAAGTTTGTTCTATTTTTTTATACTTTGTTTATGATACACAAAAAAGTGTTTATTTGGCAGTGGAAAGGTTGGAAGAGAGGGGGGAGGGGCAATTTCATGATCCGGAAAATTTTTTTCCCTAAAATTTCGATCTGGAAATTTTTTTTTGCAAAGTCTTCCTGCCCCCCCCCCCCCCCCATAAAAATCAAATGGTTGCTCCCTTATTGTACACAAGATGCAAAATGGCGACCAGGGGGGAGGAACGAGTGATTGTCAGCTTGAAGGTGAATTTTAAAATTGCAGACTGGGCTGAAGCATTCTTGGCACTGTAAAAATGAGAAGAGTTGAGTATGGTGAACATTTACAACAAATATAGTCACTATAGATCACAGTCTCCATAATATCTGAATAAAAAAATGTGCTTAAGTAGTTTTCGGAAAATAAAAACAAAAAATAAAAACCCTACCTACCTACCCATATTTTTAGATCAATTATCTGAGAACCAGAAAGTTTTTTTTGCATGGCCTAACAGTATACATATATATGAAAAAATACAATGAGGTACTATAAAGACTTCTTACTTACATTTCAATACAAGAGACATTAAAATTAATACAAAATATTAACTAACAACAAAGAAGATATTTTTCTGCACCATAATGAAATGGTTGTATGCTATATGTAAATTTGTTCAAATCTTACAATGACGTATAAAACTTTCTCAAATATTTTGAATATCTTATGATCCTAATAATATTGTACTTCTATTTCACATGAGATCTTGTTCCAGATGCCGATGTTACCTATAAAAAATAAATCAATATTTATCATGACAAATTAATTTTTGCGCGTTATTCATGCAGTATTTGTGGAAATCCTTTTAATATTCTTCATTTATAGAGGAAAGAGAATTGCATTTCATGAAATAATTTTAGCAATGACAATATCAATCTGCACAAATTACACAAATTTAAGAATATTCAATGGAAAAGCCCACTTTCAAATTTATGTACTTCTGTAACTAAATGGACCATAATAATTGACTGACCTTGTCCATGATGATATTTTCTGAGATGTCGGATAGCTCCGTGGCAAATATGGCGACATGGTAAGGTCCGTACGTCTGTTCTGCCACACCTTTATGTGTAGGTATCTTAGCTTTCGTCATTGGCTTTATTTCATTACCTACCCTGTGAAAGAGGAGAGGTGGAAATTATCATTTTACGATTTATAAATGCATGTACATGTACAGTATACATCTTGTTCACTTAGTTGGATTATTGTGAATCAGATGGTTTTAGACTTGACCTATGCATGATCTAATAGTATGTTAAGAAATACGAATTATCAGGCTGGGTATTACATGACCTTGATGTGAGATCACCAAAAAAGATTTTAAATCATTTAAAGCTATAATTATAAATTAAATGATATAAATCAGTAGCACCACAGCAGCAAGCCAGATGCATTAAGATACGCATCCAATCTTACTATGCTTACTGTTCAACCAAAATTGAACTTTCCATGATTTACTATCGTGATTATATATTGATGTAGGAAAATGGAAAGGAAAAACTATTGTGAAAAGCCATAACAAAATGTGTCACGCCTTTGCAAGTGCAGTTTGGAATGTTTTAAAGGAGGAAGGAAACTTTTATTTATCATAGACATGATACAATTCAAAGAATAAATCCTTCTTCCTCTTCCCTTAAAATCTTTTTTTTCATATTTTACATGAAGTACAGTCAAAAGTACATGTAACGGTATCATAGGTGGAATCAGGGGGATGTGGAGGGGCTGTCCCATTACAATATCAGTGATGAATTAATACATTCATTTTTTTTTTCAGAGAATGGATGAACTCAGTATTTAAAATTTTTGTTCCTCATTCTTTCAACAAAAAAGACAAAATAAATGTAGTTAACATATTATGATATGAAACTATTTTTTTTTACAATTGATACCTACACTTATGTTATATAATAATTATACATATTTTTTGATACAGAGTCATTTCTTATTTGAGATGTTAATATTGTGCCATCATTTCCTGAAGGTAACAAATTCAAGGTCTCCATTACCTCTCAATAACTATTTAAATTATTCTATTTATATACATACCATGTGATGAACACAAATTTTACGGTGGTAATATCGTCTACAGTGTCTGTCACCCTATATATCCCGTACATAGCGCTATTACTTTGTAACAAGTCCTTCATCTCCGAAATGTCACCTGACCCCTTGCTGACACTAACGATTGGTCCTTTTGCGTTTCCATTTTCATATTGAGATAAGCACCATCTTGTATCATTGTCATCAGCCCGTACTTCACCTATATCACTTAATACTTCAGGTGATATTTCTATTTTTGCTCCCGTCTTTGCCACTTCAAATCCCGCTTTTTGGATTGGTCCCCTGTTCGGTAATTGTGACTGTGTAAAGCCCCTCTCCTGTCTTCCCTCTGTTGATTCAATTACCTTGGATTTCTTTCCAGTATTTTCCTCTAGCTATAACATAACAATTCGTATGAAATTAAGTCCAATCCATTAAAATTGCTCAAGTTTCTTAAAAAATTCAACTTTATGACTTAAATGCCTTGACCATTGTTGACTCTGTTTAATGTTTTTAGACTGTATGATATCTAATATTTTATTAAGAAAGTATATCATTACTAGTTGGGTAAAAGAATCTTAAAGTAATATAGCAACTTGAAGTTTTGGTGAACTGCTCCAAGTTAAATCTACATTTAATGATCACTAATTTGCATAAATTACCATAATACATTCATTATGTACCTGTTGTATAATTTTCTCTGTACAGAAGTCATCAACATTACTAGTTTCTATAAACAGATGGTACGGTGAGAACTTCTCTTCCACACTGCCATGCACCACTCCGTAACGACCTTTCTTCACATATGGAACATTTTCGCCGATCCTATTAAAAAATATGAAATAATAATTCATTAGGTTGGAGTTGGGGATGGCTTAACAGCTTAGGATGAATTCTTATCGATTCATGACTAGCTGTTCTTGAATCTTTTTGGTTTTGCTTTATTTAACACAATGTAATATAAAGTTTAACCTCTCTTAAGAGACCCTTCAAATATCAAGGTCACATAAGACAGGTGGTCGTTTAATACAACCAGTCGCTGAAGGCAGCTAGGTTTAACTGTACATGATCATGATGATATGTAGATGAAAAAGTTCATTAAGTTGGAATGGGAATTTAGCAGTATATCTAGAGTGTTCTCCCTCCCTGCCTCGGCCAAATTTTGTCAAAATCCATGCAGGACGGTATAAATTGATATATATGTCTGTACGAAACACCTTAATATTACTTACCAATGGAAGTACACGAATTTGACAGTGTTGGACATATCAAACGTGCTCTGATATCTGGCCAGGGCGTACATCACTTTGGTATCCTTCATGTGATTGGCCAGTTCTTCCACGTCTTGACCAGTGGTCACTACGGTCAGTCGGGTGGGGTCATCCTCCTCGTGCCCTACCACCAGGTAATTATCGACTTTATCGTCGCTGCGTACAGACTTCATCGCCTCTTCAAAATTGGCGCCATCTATGAAATCTGCCGTGGTGCTCATGGTGTATCGTCAGTATTCCTACAATTTGGAGAATTTGTTATCAAATATGTATATATAATCATGATATTAAAACTGTTTTTTTCTATTATAATGTTACATATGACTTAGACTGAACAGGCCAACACTTTATTACTGGTCATTTCAAAAAATATGAATTCAAGTCCCTGTTATGCATGTAACAGGGACTTGAATTCATATTTTTTTTTACAGTCTTACTCTCTCAGGGAGCTCTATATAATCTAAAAGAGGAATTCAATCTCCTGTGGCGAGGCTCTCTGGATAAATCATCATCATCATCATCATAATCACTATCGTCATCTCTCTCTCTCTCTCTCTCTCTCTCTCTCTCTCTCTCTCTCTCTCTCTCTCTCTCTCTCTCAGTATTTGCAATCAATAAGCCAACAAAACATTGTGTAATCGTCTATCACATAGTAGATATCTATATACACAGAACAATGATAGGTACAAATAGCCTCTTTGGTTGTCCGCCAGACCTGCCCTGATAATGTTATATGAAAAGGTCTATTTAATCATTATTCATGACGCATATAAATTAAAAAGAGTTTCAATTGCTCATATCATGATTTTTAAACCCCCCCCCCCCCCCATCATAATTTTCCTCAACGTCCAATCAATAATTCAGACACTCTGAGAATTGTTTCGTGATGTTCATGGACCAAAAATATGTATAATCTACCATGCGTATTGAAAATCCTCGTTTTATATAGAAAATCACACAAGTACGCTGAAAAATCTTAAGATCTCAAAATATCTAGCTAAGCCAAATGCTCGGAAACACTTTAGGTCCTTTACATGTATGTATATAAAGAGGGGTTGGAGAAGGGACAGGGTTATGGTCGGGATGCTTTTCAAGTTGTTTCCGGGAACTGTAGTGACATGCTTTAAAACAACATGGATTTGATAAAGAAAAAAATACTGTGTCAACTCCCTGAAGGAATACAATTTCTCTTCAGGTGGACTTAAGCACCCCCCTTTCCACTTTACGTGACCATACACCACTTAGGTCAATGTATTAATAATTACTGCAAATACATAGAAATGGAATTGAAAAAAAAAGAGGGGCTACTCGGAGCCTAGAATTTCGGTAAAAGAAATAAAATTGGGGGGGGGGGGGGGGGGGGGGGGGTTAATTTCTCAAAAAAAAAAAAGGGCCCATTTCAATCCCCTTTTCCTTGCCAGGCAGGAACATGCCCAAGCAAAATGTCTGGATCCGCCCATAGATATGGATCAATCTTCACTTAGAGTGTGAACATGCATGTAAGAGGAACAATTAAGTGTCAACTTTATCTTTAGCTGTCATATTGCTCATCTATATGTATACATATTATATACATGATAAATGTACGAATACAAGTAAGTTTACATGTACAGGCCTAAAAATGGGGAAAGGGGGGGGGGGGGGGGGGTTCGCTCCAAGTATATCATTTGCCAAAATTCGAAAAATTATGGATTTCAATATTTCCTTATAATTTTTGCTGAATATACGGGGCTGACCCTATCCCTTATTTTGACATACCATAAAAATAATGATAAACTAAAAGATTAAAACCAAGCATTTAATCTGTCACTTACCAAAGTGAAATTCCTGATTTTTAAAATTATCCTGATATCACAAAATGTTCACAACTACAGCAGAAATTGTAAAGCTCCTCCTTAACAAAAAGGCCGGCAATGAGATCTATATAATAATACTAACACCTACTTCGACGTTGACTAACCAACACTACTTGATACTTCCGCATTATTTCGTCTATATATAAATACACTAACCTTCCCGTTAATATTGGCCTTGCCTTGTTTGGTTATAGATCAGCCCTCTCTTAAAAATCACAAAATGTAACTATTTAATCCATAAAAATGCATTTAAATTTAAAACTTTAAAGTCTCGAAAACGGCTTAAAACATTCGCAACTCGCAGACAAATCAAATTATAAAAAATTCTAAAATAGATATGTAAATTCAAGACAGAAAAATGTCGACGTCACGAAAAATTAATTTCGGGTCATTCAAAAATACATGCCTTTTAAGGTAAATATTTATTCGCCGACGGCATATCTTTTTTAATAGTACATAGTGGTTAGTAATTGACATGGGTTCCTTTGATGTGTAGACAAAGAAACAAACATTTAAGGTGTGACTGCGGTGGCACGAACCTCATACCTGAAATGCTCGACATTATCTTGTAAATCACCTGTACATATTTCAGTAGAGAGGACGCGACCATTGCATAACAAAGCACTTCGGAACTACAGCTACACCAAAATCCACCCCCCCCCTTTCCGATGTTCACCAATCCCCTCTTCATTTCCAATGAGATCCATTTGGGAGAATTGATGGTAAGGATCACGACCAAAGACACTTTCCTATTTGGTTGGGTTGGTATACACCCCAATAGCCGTTTCTGCGGCTAAGGGTTAGGGTGTCCGATTTTTATTCAAACCTGAATTTCACCCCACCCATCCCCCTTTATTTCTCTCTTTCAATCCCTTTCTTACTCTCTGCGCATTGGTCCTTCCTATGGGTTCCAAAAAACCTTACATATACTAACACCTACCTGTAGAATTAATGAAGGAAAAAAGTCTTAGACGTTGTTTTGTTTTGTTTTTAGATACATGTATAACCTAACATAGTAAAGCTACATCTTTCATCTAAAACCAATACGCGTGAAAACATTTCTTACCTTTTCACAAAAAGACTACAGTTCCGTGTATGTCCAGGTGAAAATTGAATACCAACCTTCGATCAAACCCCTAAATTACACTACAATAGAGACCGCTGTGAGACCTGCCTTAACTTCTTTTAAATCTGAGTGCATCTTTTTTATTTTCCAAGGTCAGCAGTATTTTACCTGTTATCTGATCCAAGGGCTTTATCTGTCTAGATTTTACGAGAGATATAGAGATATATATATTTTTTTAAATTTCAAACAGGTGGCCCCCCTGTGCTAACATTTTTCGTTCTGTCTTCATAATAGTATTCATAGAATAGAATAATTTACAAATATTCAAAGTTAGGACCCCTTAGAGCATCATATATAACATTTTTAAACAAGAGCCCCAGGGGGCACAACGCTCACCTGATACCCATGCACGCTCTAATTGACATACTGACATTGAATACTGATAGTGCCACTACCAGGATTTTAGCCCACAACCTTTCTAACAAGATTTTTGCCGGATGCAGACAAGTTTTTTTTTTTCAGACAACCTTTAAAAGTACAAACAAGAGAAAATAGTCACATTTCAAAACAACAACTTTTTTACTGATTTGAAAAGATGGATTATGCGATCCAAAGTCATATGCCCAGCTAGTATAGTTTGCAACATCAAATATAAAATCATTTTGTAAAATTCCACATTAATGTGCAACAGAAACAGAATAAAACAATGAAATGAATTCATAAATTAAGTTTATTTAAAATTGAACACCAAACCTTTCATTATTAATAGCTAGTATGCCAGAAAATAATAAAGCCTGTGTTTGTGAAACACGAATGCCCCGCAGTGGCATCTTTGTTGGTATAAACACCATTTTCTAAGTATGTGAGAGGTCAGGGTCAGAGTAATGTTGGTATCAATGGAAAGATCTTGTCACAAAGAATACAAATGTACAATATGAAAGCCCTATCACTAACCATTCAAAAGTTATGCCCAATGTTAAAGTTTTTGAAAAGTAGGTCAAAGGTCAAGGTCACGAGGTCAAAAATTTTGGTATCAATGGAAAGGTATTGTCACAAGGAATACACATGTGAAATATGAAAGCTCTATCACCTTCCATTCAAAAGTTATGCCCAATATAAAGTTTTTCGGACAAACAGACAGACGGACAGGCCAAAAACTATATGCCCCCGTATCTTTGATTCCGGAAGCATAAAAAACATAGACTTTTCGGTTTTGCCTTTATTCATATTAAATTATACAGAAATCTATGAATGAGAGCTTTTGAATAGTACTGATTTCATCTTAATACATGTAACGTACAGTCAAAATCGTGTTAATCCAATTAACACAGACAAGTTGTTAGCAGACAATATTAATTCAAGTGAGTTGTGCAGAAATTGAGCCAATTTATTTTCCAAACAGCAGTGTACGGTGTATCAAACCTCATGACCCAGTGAAGCCACTTGGACAAATTATTTTCGGTAAATATGCTGAAATGCGGCCCTTGGAAATGTATTTTTAGCGTATTGAATCAATAGTCGTGATAAATTTAACTTCGAACTTGATCTTGTCTTTTATGCAATCTACAGATAGGTTTGAAAATATGCAAAATTCGGAACATTTTCGTTAAAAAAAGTGAAATTTGCGAAAAAAGGACATGCATGACCCCCCCCCCCCCTTTTTCTTTACATTTTTATGCGTGCCAAAGATTCGCAATCAAAAAAGACCAATTTTACAGACTTCCAGGCATTTCAAGTCAGTCAAAATTTTTAGTGTGCACCTTTTTATTTCCTGTAGTTACCCCTACTAAAGGGGCAAGGAGGTATTGAACCAATCAAATCTGTAACACAAGATATATGGCGGCTATGTTTACCATAGATACAGAAATAAGACAGAGAAAATAATCAAGTACATGTATATTGGCTTTTAAAGGCAAAACCACTCAAGCAGAAAAAGCAGGTCAAGGTCATTTTATGAAAACTTGATCAAAGATACATCCAATATGCAAGTTTGGTACATGTAGCAGTTATACTTTGCTCAATATTGGCTTTATAGAGCAAAATCACTCAAGCGGAAAAAGTAGGTCAAGGTCATTTTATGAAAGATTGATCAAAGATACATCCAATATGCAAGTTTGGTATATGTATCACTTATACTTTGCTCAATATTGGCTTTTAAAGGCAAAATCACTCAAGCGGAAAAAGTAGGTCAAGGTCATTTTATGAAAGTTTGATCAAAGATACATCTAATATGCAAGTTTGGAACATCTAGCACTTATACTTTGCTCAATATTGGCTTTTAAAGGCAAAATCACTCAAGCGGAAAAAGTAGGTCAAGGTCATTTTATGAAAGTTTGATCAAAGATACATCCAATATGCAAGTTTGGTACATGTAGCACTTATACTCTGCTCAATATTGGCTTTTAAAAGCGAAATCACTCAAATGGAAAAAGTAGGTCAGATGCTGCATCCGATGCATGGGTCCATCTCGGCATCCAAAGATGAATCACTTGTGCAAGTCTGATTACTGTAGCATTAGTACTTTGTCAGATACTGAGCTACCCAAAACTTCTTATCCAAATCACTCAAGCGGAAAATGTAGGTCAGATGCTGCATCCGATGCATGGGTTCACCTCAGCATCCAAAGATGAATCACTTGTGCAAGTTTGGTTACTGTAGCATCAGTACTTTGTCAGATACTGAGCTACCCCAAACTTCTTAACCAAGTCACTCAAGCGGAAAATGTAGGTCAGATGCTGCATACGATGCATGGGTTCACCTCAACATCCAAAGATGAATCACTTGTGCCAGTTTGGTTACTGTAGCATTAGTACTTTGTCAGATACTGAGCTACCCCAAACTTCTTAACCGGACGCGGACGCGTGGGGTTACAGCATAAGCTCACTCAACTTCGTCGAGGTGAGCTAAAAATGATGGTATGTGAAGAAAGGTCTTGTCACATGGAATGCACATGTGAAATATCAAAGCCTATCACTCAGCAATCAAAAGAAATAGCCAATCTAAGATTTTTTGAAAAGTAGGTCAAATATCTAGGTCTTGGTCATGAGGTCAAAAGTTATGATATGTGTAGAAAGGCCTTGTCACAGGAAGGAATACACATATGAAATATCAAAGCTCTATCACTTACCAATCAAAAGATATAGCAAATCTTAATTTTTTTGAAAAGTAGGTCAAATATCTAGGTCAAGGTCATGAGGTCAAAATTATGGTATGTGTAGAAAGGTATTGTCAAAAGGAATACACAAGAGAAATATCAAAGCCCTATCACTTGCCAATCAATAGATATAGCCAATCTTGGTTTTTTTTTTAAAAGTAGGTCAAATATCTAGGTCAAGGTCATAAGGTTAAAAAATATAGTATGTGAAAAAAGGGCTTGTCACAGGAAATACACATGTGAAATATCAAAGCCCTATCACTTACCAATCAAAAGATATAGCCAATCTTAGATTTTTTGAAAAGTAGGTCAAATATCTAGGTCAAGGTCACGAGGTCAAAAAATATGGTTTGCGTAGAAAGGTCTTGTCACAAAGATTACACATGTGAAATATCAAAGCCCTATCACTTGCCAATCAAGAGATATAGCCAATATTAGATTTTTAGAAAAGTAGGTCAAATATCTAGATCAAGGTCACAAGGTCAAACATTTTATGTGTAGAAAGGTCTAATCACAAGGAATACACATGTGAAATATCAAAGTCCTATCACTAATCAATCAAGAGATATAGCCAATATTAGATTTTTAGAAAAGTAGGTCAAATATCTAGGTCAAGGTCACAAGGTCAAAAATAATGATATGTGTATAAAGGTCTTGTTACAAGGAATACACATGTGAAATATCAAAGCCCTATCACTTACCAATCAAAAGTTATGGGGTGTGACACCCAAGTGTGACAGACAGACGGAGGGACGGATGGACGGACAGACGAACAACGGACAAAGTGATCCCTAAGTGTCGCTGTGCTTCGCAGGCGACACAAAAAGTCAACATCTTAAAAATAAATTCAGAGTATATTTGATAGCGTATGTGGCCAAGTTAATTCGAAGTATGACAATAAGTACACAAAGCCAAACTAGCTATAGCTTGTCTTATTTAAAAAATCATTAAAAATCTAAAAGTTGATATTTTGACAAAATTCTTTCACAGTTTCATTTCTAGCGATAAATATAAAAATAAAAAGAGAAAAAAAAACTGAAAAAGGGAAAAAAAAATTGTTGGGGTCCCGCCGGGGTTTGAAGCTACTCCCCATGGGTCCATTTGGCATGGAAAACATACATTATACCAATGTACAATCTTAAAAAATATTCCTTAAAAATCCAAAAGTGGATATCTTGACAAAATTCTTTCACTTGTAGGGTACCATGCATGAGAACCTCATACCTACAAATTGTCATGACAATCTGAAGAGTGGCTATAGAAAAGAAGCAGAAAATGTATGAAAATCAACCCCCCCTTCCTTTTTACATAAGAAAAAAATTCATAAAAAATCAAAAAAATAAATTTTAAGCATAAAATACATATCAAAGCATTAAGTAAGTTAAATATGATAAATATGTAGTAAATGAGTGTGTAAAATCATACACTTATTGAGTTATTTAAAGAAATAGTGCAAAAATGTGCATTTCTGACAAAGTCCGAAAAGACGTCAAAAACGCGTCAAAAATTTGACTTCGAAGTGGAACCAAAAATAACAACACTTCTTAAGACATCTCTCTAGATCATCCTGATGCTTTCGGTTTGTCGATACATGCTTCGGTTCTGAAGAAGAAGTTTGTCAAAGGAGGGTACCCCCCGTGACCTACTTTTGGCTGTGGTGGCGCCACCTGTTGACAGATCCGGACGAAAAACAACAACACTTGTAGGGGACCATGAGTACTTCATACCTACCAAGTTTCATCAAAATCCCTTCAGCCGTTCTGGAGAAGAAGTTTAAAATGTGAAAAGTTTACGACGACGACGGACGACGACGGACGACGACGGACGACGACGACGACGACGGACGACGGACGCAACTCTATGACAATAGCTCACTTGAGCCTATGGCTCAGGTGAGCTAAAAAGATGCACAATTACAATATTTATTTATGTTGAGGGGGTGGACAGGGTGAAAGGGAGGGGATGGAAGGAGGTGGGAGGAGGGAGAAGGGAGGTAAGGGAAGGGTGAAAAGGAGGGAGGGGTGGGGCGTGAGGGGGAGATAAGGGGGTGTGACAGGGGGAGAGAGGTACCCCCTGTCCGCCCCCCCCCCATTTCTTATCTGGTTCCCGTGGGACCTCTTTATGATAAAACCGGAAATCAGACTAAATCCATTATATGTCCAAGATCAATCGATTAAAGGTGAAGTAATCGACTCGAGAATCAATAATCGTTACATAGAAATTAATATTAAATTTTCATGGAATTTAGAAAAAAGCATGAATTGTGATTTAAAATCAGATTTATGATAAGAAATAATTATATAATTTCAGGGGAAAAATTCAGACACGCTTCTCCCTATCTCATTCCTGTATTTTAATCTCGGTGTTGTTTATATTTTTCTCTACAATGTGTTTAATCGGATTACCTGAGTAATTTGGTTCGTCCGGAGGTTGAGATTAGGCAATCTTGATTAAGCCAATTAAAATATTTTTTCTTGGCATTTTCCGCACACTAAGTAAGATCAGAGCCAACTAGAACACACTTACTGTAGGTACTACAGTCATAATATTATATAGTTAGAGAGCAACCATTTGATTTTTATTGGGGGGGGGGGGGGTGGCAGGAAGACTTTTGCCAGCCGGAAATTTTTTTTCGGCCATTTTAAGAGCCGGAAAAAAATTTCGCCGGCCCTTCGGGCCGAATTATTTTTTTTTTGGTTGTAATTTTCCAATGTTGAAAATTACTCTAAAGTTTAAAAAAATTCAGCGTGATTTTTCGGCCATATTAAAAATCAAACACAGAATGAGTTCATCTCTTGCCAGCAGATCACTTCATTTTAATTTCTTGAATGGCATATGATGCCTATAATCTATTTACTTAAACACGTTAAATGATACTCAACGGAGACAGGCTATATGGTGCTAATGACTTTTGAATTTGATACATTCACTCAAAATTGCATAAAGTTTGTTCCATTTTTTAATACTAAGTTTATGAAACACAAAAAAAGTGCTTACTGGGCAGTGGAAAGGACGGAAGAGGGGGGGGGGGGGGGGCAATTTCATGATCTGGAAAAAAAAATTTCGCCCTAAAATTTCGATCCGGAAATATTTTTTTTGCAAAGTCTTCCTGCCCCCCCCCCCCCCCCCCCCCCCAATAAATATATATATTATTCGCACGATAGACGGTTACGGTATATAAACGCCAAACTAAATCATTTGTCCTACGATAACCTCAACCCCCCCCCCCCCCCCCCTAAGGTACAGCTGCAACGGAGAAGTGATATTTTGCTGTGTCTTGGGGAAGATGCGGCAAAATATCACTTCTCCGTTGCAGCAGTCCCCCCCCCCCTTCCCCATTTATTTTCTTTTCTGGACAATAGTAAGCATGATCAAAGTACATCAGTATCCATATCTTTAACTTATGATTTTTTATTGAGTGTTTCCTGTTGGGCAATCTGTTTAGTTTCAATAAGACGTTACATTATCATGTAAATCTAAAAATAAACTTCCATGGATAAATTAAGATTAGTTGTGCATATTTATGAGAAAATCTATATCCATCCAGAATGTGGTAACCCCCCTCCCCCTTATCCTTTTTATTTTAACAAAGTTGAAACGAAACGAAGAACAAATGAATGTATATGACCAAGACAGCCACTATAGCATATTTATGTCGTCCGTACGATGCAGAGCGGGGGGGGGGGGGGGGGGGGGCATTGCGACCAATGATGCTTGATTCGGGATTCGTGGAAATTTAAGGTTGTCCTTTTGGGCAAAACCGTGTGAGAAAATTGGTATTTGATTGCCCCGAAACAGCTGAAACTTTGAATGAAACACATCAAGGTCGTCAATAGGATAGCAATTCTAAAGGAAATAATTGGTGCCAGTGACGAACTCGACTCATTGAGATGGTTTCAATGGATTAGAGGCCATTAATCATTTTGAGTGCCACTGTATAATTAATTTTCATCATGTACACATTTTAAAACTTGTTGCCCAATCCCTTTTCGCTTTATTAAAATAAGATATGTTTAACCTAACTATAAGTTTGTTCACATTATCGTAGAAGAGAGGATAATGATGAACCCTATTGAGCGAGTTTCAAGGTCAAAGGTCAAGGTCAATGTGGAACAAGATTTAGAGATAAATGTGAACAACATACCAAGTAGAATTTGACGCAAAAATTATAGAATCACATAATCTTCCACAAATGTTTTCCATAGGCAAAAAAAATTGTGACACAGGATGAACTCTAATGATTTTTAAAGTCAAGATTCAAAGGTCATGGTCACTTGGACTTGGAATTAATAAACCTATTGTATGAACATAGTAGAAGATAAAAGTTGAAAGCTATAATGCTAAAGTCATATGATATTCAAACCTTGTCAATGAATGTTCTCTGTGAAGACAGAATGAACTCTTAATATTGATTTTCAAGGTCAAAGATCAAATGTTAAGATCACTATGGAATAAAGCTTAAAAACTTGTGAATAGCACTATCCATAGACTGAATACAAAGCTATAATCATCAAAGATCATCAAATATGACAAATGCTTCCTTATAGAGAAAGAACAACTCCTTATAATCCATTTTCAAGGCAAAGGGTCAAAGTTCAAGGTCACTGAGGACTTAATTTTGAAAACCTTGTGAACAGCATAGATGGCATGTAACAGTGCAGGAATGTTATCCTTGCATTCCCTTGCAGGGTTTTTTTTTTCAGTAATTTGGGAAAAGGGTCGGGAACCGTGCAATGGGGAATATTTACAATGTTTGGGAATATTTTGGGAAGTACTTAGATAAATAAATGACTGCTTAGACAATCAAAAGAATGAAAAGATTAGAATTTAATGTTAAATCGAATGATTTTCCTTTTAATTTGATTTCATTACTTATGATTAGTGTTGATTACAAAAATTATGGCAAATTAACAGTAAATTTGCTACTTTTGTACCAGTACTAGTAAATTTCACCAATTTTGGTGATAATACTATCTATATGTGATTGGGAAATTTTAGAGCCACAGTTGGGAAAAAAAGATACTTATTTTCATTGGGATAAATGGAGCCGAATAACACCTCCCTCCCCCCCCCCCCTCCAAAAAAAGGGGGAAAACCCTGCCTTGTTATGAAACAATCATGCAGTATTACTATAGGCAAGAACCATCAAAATTAAGTTCTCTGATCTATTTGACACAAAGAATTAAACATTTTACATGTAAACTTAAGTTAATCAGTATGTATACTATTAGATGATCTGTATTTAAATGAATACATTACAAAATTACAAAATGATCTAAGCTAGTGTACCTGATAAAAAAAAATTCCGAACAGATATCATATAATAATAAGAGAAGCCAAGGGAGGGGATCTCCAACAAGACCCTGTTGCAGCACCAACAGCAAAACACCAAAACACCCGATACAAAAATTAACACAAAAGACGAGCAAATAAATATAAAATGTGCTCTTTTTCATAAATATAATATATTAGGCCTTACTAAATCTCTTAAACCAGGGGTTTTTTTTATTTTGGGAAGGTGCCTGTGCCTGTCCCATTTGGGAAAATTTGTGACATTTTGCTGAAATTGGGAAAATTTGTATACAAATTGTCACCACAGTAAACAATTGGTAAAACCCTGAAGTATCATTTATTCACACTGCTCATCCATTGATTTGCTTGAAATAAACAAGGGATGAATGAAAAACTTAAAGGTGCACTTATAATAGGACATTTTGTGCTGACTTCCAGGTTTTGAGTCTTATTTTCTAAGGTGATTTTTTCATAATTCCTCTTTGGGAATTTAAGAGTGATTTTTTGGGAAAAATAGAGGAAATTTTGCATTGGGAAGAGGCCGAAATTCGGCCCCAAAACAAGGAAAAAAAACCCTGTGAACATGTTGAAAAAAGTTGCTCCATCTTTGTCATTTATTTGAGTAAAATTTATCTTGTTAATGAAATAAAAATTTAAACACGAATGATGTCAGCATGATGATATTGCTGATGCTTGAATTAATTCCCTAATTTATTACACTTATTGACTTACCTCAGATTGACTCCCTTCTGGTGGATTTATCAACCTATATATTTTTTTTTTATATTCCTATTCAACATTGATAGATGGACGTGATTATAAGGCTGATAAATAAATATTTCAGTAAAATTCATCTTGTTAATGAAATAAAATTAAAACATGAATGAAGAGCATGATGATGTGAGATGCTTAATTGAAAATAAATTCATTTACCCTAATTCATTACACTTACCTGATTGGCTCCCTATACTCAAGCTATAAATGTAAAATAGGTCATCAGATCTTCTTGAATGACCACACCCAATACTAATGATTCTGTATACCACCTTTCTGGGGCTATTGCACACATATGATCAAGTTACAAAAAAATCAATAGAGTTATGAGATGGAGTTGTCTTTCTTTAAGGACAGATCAAAGTAATTTCTCTTTAGAGTACTGTAGAACAAGGAGAACAGCTGCCAATGCAGGAATCAGCTTCAGAAATAAATATTTAAAATATGAACAATACTCACTTCTGGTGTCAATCTGTCATTTGCCTAGTGACTGGGAGTTGAAGTGTCAAGTAAGAAGCGCGGACGCGGACGTCGCGTTTTAAGCACTTTTTGTGAGAGTTATCTTCCTTGACTTGATTTCTTCCAATGAAATTGTCAGTTTGTCATTCGCTCCGTGTCTGTCACATGGAAAGAGGGAATTGATGAAAACTAACGTCGATGGAGAAAGGGACTGATATTTTCTAAAATTGCAAAATGCCTGAAGAAAAAGCAATGTCGAAGGAAGAGGAGAAGAAACTGAATGAACTCTTCAATAAGCTAGATGTCAATAAAGACGGGAAAATCGACATGCATGATTTGACACAAGCACTTTCTGACATGCGAGTCCCACAACTTCCAGGACACGCAAAGGTGATTTTCAAAAGGATAGGTCGTGGTTGTTTATAATGTAGATTTAAGTTTCAATGCATTTTAATACGAGATTTATCCAATCTCTATTCATTAAAACCATCACAAAATTTAAAGTGACCCGGCATATATCGTTGGCGGATCCGGTTACCAGTACTTTCGACCGTATTCACTTTCGACCCCAGTCTTTTCGACCTTTTGAACTTTCGACCCAAGGCCATTCGACCAGGTCGAATACTTTTCGTCCTTACTTTTCGGCCTTTCAGTAGAGACTTTTCGACCTCGTAATATTTACATACAATTTGTTTCCATTGCCGATTCTTATAAAATATGGATCCAAGTCCGAGACAAAAAGATGACGTCAAGTGAAAACCACCCTAATAGTGAAAAATATGGCAATTTTATTTTTCAAAGAATTACAATAGTAAATTTCATTCTGAACAAAATGATATATGATATGTATGTATATGACACGGACAAATGCAATAAATCTGCTTTGAAAACTTTCGAGTAAAAGATAACTTTTAAAGCAATATTATCGAACATAAACGTACACGTACCCTTGTCAATATTTTTTTCCACTTTAATTCACCTTTTTGAATTGTCGTTCATTTCAACAGAAAACGACACTAGGATCTAGAATTTTTCCCAAGGGTTGGGTCATTCAGGGGAGTGAATTTTGAATGATTTTGAAAAATGCGTTCAGGGGAGCAGCGAATGATTTTGAAAAATGAATTTGATAAATATCAGTTTTGCTAATTCCATCAGATCTCTTGACCTGCGCTGGAATATCTTTGAACTCAAATTCTTAGAGGGACGTACGTGTTAGTCCAACTCACATATATTACTTGGAAATCAAAATAAGTAATTAATATAGCAGAAATTTCGTTTAAGAAGACAGGATTTTTTTTTGCCTTAAAAGTTTTCGCTTGGGCCGAAAGTACCCCAAAATTGGTCGAAAAGGCTTCGGGTCGAAAAATCGTTAGGTCGAAAAAAAAATTTGACAGGTCGAACTTTAAAAAGGTCGAAAGTTCAAAAGGTCGAAAAGACTGCGGTCGAAAGAGAATACGGTCGAAAGTACTGGTAACCAGAATCCATAAAATTCAGTAATTTTCAGTGCACTGCAGCAGAGGCAGTGATAGCCATTTATACTGACAATTGTAAGGAGGGGTGGGGCAATACATGTACATACAGATCAACCCTCAATAACTGAAATTAACCATTGCTAAACAATCACAGTGATTTTTTACATGTTTCCTAGTGAATTTGGGCCAATTTCTCGTGTCAAATCCCTACCATTCTTCCCAAAAAGCGACCAGCAGAAGGAATTACCGAAAAGACTGCATTTACCAAAAAGACCTGGTTATTCACCTGTTGTGGATTACGATCATCTGATAATTTAGAGTGTCAAATGACTGATATCAAGCTATAGGGTTGACCTAATTTCAATGGAAACTGAGGAGCTTCTTTAAGGAGGATCAATAATCGGTTGACGTCATCATATTCCCGGCGTCAATACTGGTTCGAATAGAACCGAGTGCGGTTTCGGTCTTCAAACTCCTCTAATTGGCTTGTTTCTTGACGGATTTCGACAAGTTTGGTATCGATGGAACCAGAAAATTATCATCTACAATCTGAGTGTAATATATCTATAGTCAAATGCATCGTTAAATCTATATATTAAAAAATATCCCGTAAATGAGACACCCTTGCTACTGCTGTAAACGTATTATTTTTATAACGTCATCATCAGAAATTCAACCGTGTTTTGCTTAGCAATAAAATCAAGTAGAAAATCTAAAGTTTAATGATCAAACAGGATATTTCTTTGAGATTTTAGCAATATAATAAATAAAATATTTCAAGTTTGCAATCCCTAATTATCTTGGGTATTACAAATTTTTCTACAATTTTGTGAACTATCGTACTTTGCAGCGAGATGTTATCGAATAAAGTTTCCCTATTTAAAAACTTTGAGCGAGTGAATTTTAGTTTTAACCCTGCTTTGTTCAAAGATATATCCATTTTACAGATGAGTGCACGTATTATCGAGAACGAGGGAGGTTAGTGACGTCTACTTATTGACCTTGAACGTCAAAATGTTTTAAAACGCTTCCGTTTACTTTTTCTATTTCTCTTATTCATATTTCCGTATCTCCGACGCCCGGCGATCGTTGTACTTTGAAAAAAAAATACCGCTTATTTTACATTGTTAACGCCGTTTAAAATGTAACTAAATCTAGAAATTTCATCTTCTGAGTTACTTCTTTCAGAATCGCCCCCTTCTTTAAACATTACTGACAACCCTACCCCCTCCCCCTTAAAATCGTTACTATGACAACCAAGTATTTTGAATCAGGATGAACGAAAACATGTACTTTTTTATAATTATTTTTTAAGAACAGAATTTGTCGTTGAGAAATATGTAAAAGAAAATAACTTCTGACAAAGACTTTTTATCACTCTTATGACAAATATGGGTACTGGGTACATTTTTTTAGATTTTCATTTTGGGTGGGGGTGCACAAAAATGTACGTTTCGGGAACAGTTTTAGCTATTTTATTCTTTGAAAACATTATCTACAAAGAAATAGACATATTTGATTATATCATGGTGAAAATAATCACAAGAATGGTTTTAATGTGAAATTATTATCCCTATATCATTTATTTATCTATCAAAATTCATTGTTTTGCGACAGATCTCGGAATTGGTTTACACATGTATATTCAGAAGACCACTAGTCAATCAAATGAACGATGATATGTAATCTTACTTACAAATATAAATCATCAGACATGAATGTCAAATAAACAGAATAATTTTTTTGACTCTGACAAAGAATTTTTGGATTATTGAGCCACCTTAATTTAACCTTGCGCTAGACAAAAATTAAAGAAGCTCCTCAGTTTCCATTGAAATTAGGGTTGACCCATTAGCTTACTCGGTAACGCTCTGCAGCCAGTATCTCAAAGATACTTGCGAATAATTTCAATTATTTTCGTAACTTTTGATTGCTAAGTTCTTCTTTAAAATAAAAATATTGATGTTTTGTTTCTGACTATATACATATAGTTCATGTCGTATATATGATATTAGAAAACATAGTGCAATCTAAATGGAAAATCTTTGGAGCGTTTTTCAAATCAGGGAGTAAAATTGGCTGCAGGACTTAGGGGCCAGCTGGGCCCAGCTAGAAAATTAGGGGCCCAGCTGTTTTTTAAGGGTGTGCATTCATTTTAAGTATAAATTGAAAAAATAAGGATTTTAAGGCAAATTCCAGTGGGAGTCGGGTCCAATCCCTCCCCACTCACCTGAAAGAAAGGAGGGAAGAGTATTGTGGATAACAATCCTTCGATAGTTCAGAGTGTTAAATGACTGAGCTATTGGGTTGACCCTTTTGCTCACTCAGTTATGCTGTGGACTTGTAACTTTTAACTCATACCCAGGAATTCCCTCCTATGTAGGAGTACTTCTGTACTGTAGAGTGATTAAAAAAGTACTGGTGCACAAAGACCAGGTTGATTTTTCCCAAATTGAATGGCACAGGCACCGTTGATAAATTGTAAATATCACTGAATCATTTGGCTTGGTTATGATCATGGTCAGGTCCAAGAATCAAAACGTGTTATGCCACTGGAAAATAGAAAGTGCAAAACTCCTGGCAGGTCAGCTTTACTGTGACAGACTAATTGCCATTTGCATATTTTAATGTAACGTTACTACATGTACACATATAGTCTCTCAATTATTTCAAGACAGGATTCTTAAATTTTCCTACTGTTGAGATTGTTTAGACTGGTCCAGCATGAATGATTGTCAGAAACTTAGACCTATTAGATGGGACATTTTCTATGTTAATTTTCGCTGTGACTTTCCATGCATAACATCACCAATATCATAGAAAAATAAACATTGAAAACACCTTACCAAAACTTCTTTTTATTTCTGATTTTAGTAAATATAAAGTAATAATCTCTTAATGCATGTGATAAGTTACAAGAATTAAGGCAATGATTTTCATTCAAACAATACATGTATGCTTGTTGCTCTATGGTAATAAAAAATGAGCATCAAAATTTGTAAAAACAGAAAGTTTTATAATGATACAGAGTATCAGAAGATAACTTCTATCAATAATGCCTATATAATTGATTTTTTTTCTAGGAGTTCTTCAAAAAACATGACTCTGACAAAGATGGACAGATTGATTTCAAAGAATTTGTCAAGTATGTCACAGAGCATGAGAAAAAGCTACGTCTGTACTTCAGAGATATTGATATCAATAAAGATGGTAAGTCACAGAGCACGAGAAAAAGCTATGTGTGTAACAATTCACTACAAAGATCGAAAATTCAAGGTTTTATATTTTGTGATAGTTTTCATTACAACTGGATTTATACTCAAAAGCTTGACTCCAATAGCCCAAATTTTAATTTACTCGGAATTTAGAGGATTTAAATTATTACTTTGTTGAGACAGCCTTCGCATTTGATACTTTAGGGTAACTTTGAGGATGTTTTAAAAGAATGTGATTTTTTGCTCCAACAAATAGATGAAAACTCACAGCCATAAAACAAGCCAGTTTTTTGAACCACTTGCCCAAAGACAAATTCTATTGGCCAATTGTATAGCTTGTTCAACAATTTCCATTGGCACGGCAAAAATTCCAGCATCCCCTGATGTTAGACCATTGAGTCTTCACAAAGAGTGCATATGTGATATCAGAGTATACATCTATAGGTATTAGGTAATGAGAATGTTATACATGTATGTTCATGCATTGTGGTAAACAAGATAGGTTAAGGTTAGAATAAATCATCACAAGGTAAAATGGTAAAAGTTAAAATAAATAATCACATGATTTAGAACATTGTTATTTTGTGATTTTAGGAAGTATAGATGCTCAAGAAATCTGTGACTCCTTTAGGAAGATGGGGATCAATATGGAATTATCGGAAGCAGAAAAACTACTCAAAAGGTATGGCAAACATGGTAAATGATGATGGTGTAATGACTGCGGATGTCAGAAAAATAAAAAAATAATGCTGAAAATGGGGAAATGATTGCGGTGGTTTTAATTTCGCTAAGTTAGCGGTTTTTGAATTTTCTGCAAATATTAAACCATTGCAATGATTTTGTACAACAGTTAAAAAAATTAGACATCTGATAAGATTTTTCCAGCTGAATCTTTAAATAGTACTCTTTTCACAAACAAATAGTTTCAATATAATTATTCATACCCTTCAACTGATCGTAAATCATTTCCGTGTAATAACCAATAATTACTTTGTGTTTGTCATTGATGACGATGAAAACAACAACAACATAAGTACAAACAGTACAATTACATATGTACGTGTACATGTTTGCTTGAGCGACAACAACTTTACATCAAAAGTATACAAGTTTTTTTCTGCAGTTTTTTTCTGTTGCCTGTGAAGCATAGGGACACTTAGGGATCACTTAGTCCGTTGTCTGTCTGTCTGTCACACTTGGATGTCACACCCTATAAAAGTGATTCATGAGTGTCACTGTTTCGCATGCGACACATGCATTCCTTGGAATGATTTTTTCTGAAATAAAAACCACCGCAATTAGCTACATTCAGAAAAACGTTAACTTTTGACACCGCGAAATTAAACCTGTTTACACATGTTACAACATGTACGGTATTTCTACAATTTTAAAATTTCAGATATTTTACAATTCTCAGATATTTTGCACATTAAAATGAATTTTCACTTTACCTTGATCTTTATCATATACATGTAGTAATAACCAATGTGTTTATCTGAATAACACATTTTGATTGGTCCTTCACATTTATTGTGACTTTCTTTGGGCACTGTTGGTGTTGTGAGGTAATACATGTCAAAATTTGTTGAAACTACTTTCACACCAGGGGTAAATTAAAATAATAAAATCAGCTTCAGTCATTAATAGTTTGTTTGAGTTTTCTCTTGTTCTAAATGCTGTTCCTTTTTAATCCCAACGTTAAACTCGATCATGTCTCTAGTCTTAATGTAATTCTTACACACAGAATGGACAAAGACGGCACTCTGAAGATAGACTGGAACGAATGGAGAGATTATCTTATACTGACACCTACATCAAGTATAAAGGATATTTTACATTACTGGAGGCATAGTACGGTAAGATGCTTAAGGCTTAAACCTAGGCAACTAACATGCTTTCATACATGTGGAAACCTGACAGTGTGAATTCTCATGATGAATTGTTAATTGGTGATTTGGCACTGCCATCTTAGTGCAGAATCTCTGCAGGTATTAAAATCCCTCTGCCATTTAACTTATATTGCTGTTCTTTGAATTACTACACTAAAATCTACCAATTTTTCTCCTTGTTAGTTCACCGCTGCGAAGCTCAAGTGAGCTATTGTCATAGCGCAACGTCCGTTGTCCAGCGTAAACTTTTTACATTTTGGACTTCTTCTGCAACCCCTGGACAGAATTTCACAAAACCTTACAGGAAGCTAGTACTCAAGGCCCTCTACCAAGTTTGTGTTTTTTGTGCTGATCGGTCAACAAATATGGCCACCAAGGGCTCTGATTGGTTAACTATATTTGACTTCTCCCCTGGAACTGCTGCACAGAATTTTATGAAACCTTGCAAGAAGCAAGTACTCCAGGCCCTCTACCAAGTTTGTGTTTTTTGTACCAATCAGTATACAGATATGGCTGACGAGGGCTCTGATTGGCTGACACATTTCGACTTTTCCTCTGCAACCGCTGTTTTTGCATTTGGAATTGGTCCAGTTAACCGCCTCAAAGTCTTGAAAAAATCCCTTTTGTCTGTACTGTGTTTACTTTATCATGTTTATTGTGACACCCATACATGTATGGTGATGCAAATTTAACATCCAAAAACTTGATTGTACAATGTAAATCTGGAATCCTTAGCGCCAGCAACAGTCTTAAGACAAATGCTAGAACAAATTATCAAATGCCCAAAACTTCAAACTCAACAAACTCAAAACATTGTGTGATTTGTCTTGGCTTTCCTCATGACAGCCCCACAGTGTCCAATCATTCCAGGGAAATTGCAGCCAAGAATTTTTTGCGTCTTGATATTTAAACTATTATGACATTGCAAGGAGCTTGCATGTGAACTAAAGGTAAATTTATGACAATCTTGTGGCTGTTGTATGACCATGATGACATGCAGCAATTTTTTGGCAAATTTGTACGCCTGGTTTGAATTCAGGCCAAACTTGCATTGATGATGGTGCATAGTGATGTGCAACAAATTGCATGTGTACATGTTGCATCTGACCTAACTTCTTGATATTAATTTTACACTATTAAATCAATGCAGAAATAGCAAAATCGATATATGTCAGTTGCCAAGTAAGAGGAGCTTTATAATCTTTGATTGTTTAAAGATCTACTTTAGCAAATTAGATATACATGATGTACTGAATATCAAGAATACTCTACATGCATACATATGTATGTATGACATCAACTGCCTTGTGACAATACATAAAAGTTTTTACTTTGCAATCTTTGATCTTGGCATGCTTGGAGTTCGTATCTCTACTTTTGAAAAAAGGGTAGGGCCAGAAAGCCTGATATTGGCCCTATCTTTATGCTTTCAATCTGGTGACCTTGACCTCCATGTCCAAAGTGTTCATGATACTATGAAATGTGATTCTGTGACTCCTGCCATGATAGAATGCTGCCATGAGGTGAGCTTTGTAATCTTTGATTACACTATGTTTGACCTAGTGACCTTGACCAATGTACTTTAAAAAAAAACCCTTAGCCTGCGCTTTATCTCAGGAACTACATATACATGTATGAAAAGGAGTAGGGCTTTGATATTTCACTGTCATGTAAATCTCCCATGTCCAAAGCGTTCATGATACCATAAAATGTGATTTATTGTGGTTACCTTGACCTCCATGTCCAAAGCTTTCATGATACAATGAAATTTGATTTATTCTGGTGACCTTGACCTCCGTGTCCAAAGCATTCATGATACCATGAAATGTGATTTATTCTGGTGACCTTGACCTCCATGTCCAATAGGGCTGGGACGATACTCCGATTCATCGATGCATCGCGATTTTTTTTTTTCGCGATCCAAGTATCGATACACCCCGACAATACCTAAGTTAAGATTTACAAAGAAATTGTGCTTGAACTTTCCGTATTTTCAAGTACTAGTACTCAAGTTTAAATCCAACTTTCTTCAGTTTACATATAGATAAATACTTGCCATTTTCCCGCATTTTCAACCGAAAAAATCTGTCCCGACCGGGACACGGAAAATCCCGATTTTTGGACGTTCCATAAAAAGAATTCAGCGTAATATTGATTATTAGTCGCTCCGTCTTTTCATAAACTTTAACTGTTTTATAATATTTATCTACTCTATATACCCATGTGCAGTAATCAGCCGGTAATCGATCTATGTTTTGATAGTAATAGGTTGATGGAAGGTCGGCTGTCCCAAAAACAATAGTCAATTAACGTTGCTAGATAAATTCACGTAAGCCTTCTCTTGTTGGTATTTTTTTTTTTTTTGCTCACAAAATAATTCGATCATTTTCGATAAAGCAATAGTAATAGTTATACGATGCTCGAGTGATACCATTTATGTAAGCCAAGATATAAAGTCATTTTTTGAAAAGAAACAACGTGAACAGAAGTAAAAAAATGTAAACAAGATAAAAAAAAAGGGGGGGGGGATACGGCAACCACGGAACGCCTTATAGTTATTATAATCCTCTCTTTATTATTATCATGTCAAAAAGCCCTCAATACTAATCAAAGTACGTTAGCTTACTGTCCTTTTTTTTTTAAATACCCGAGTCGGTAAGGTACCCTTGTTATTGTTCGCCGACGTCAACTCAGGTAATGGCACAGGTGTATAAAACGTGAACAATGGAGAAAAATTCAAAAGGGTGGACAAGTTCATTGAAGCGCCACTTTTAGAAATGCGTCCGACCAGGAGCCGTCTACGTATACGGCGCGCGTATTGAAATAAGATTTATTTTTTTCTCTGACGTTCTTGTCTTTGCAGAGAGCAATGATCTAGTGTAATTTTGGATTGCAATATCTGAAGTTCAACCTCCTAATGGAAAGTTACCTTAAAGATAGTTATGAAAGTTAGCTTAGGATGTGTTGTGTGCGACTCACTCAGATGCTGATACTTAGTGAGATAAATTTCAGTATTTTTAGAAAAAAAATGACAAATTGAAGAGGAATTATGAGAAACAAATTAATACCACATGGTCCTTTGTTTTGAAAATTTTACACTTCGCATCGTTTTGACTGTATTGCTCCTTCAAATGTGAAGGAAATGCCCCCCCCCCCCCCAAAAAAAAACAACTTGTAATTATAATTAAAAGGCCTTATTATAGTGATAAAAAAGTGTCCCTCTTTATGTCCCTCTTTGTTGTTATATTTGCCCCTCTTTTTGATGCTTTGTCCCTCTTTTTATCCCTCTTTCATGATACTATAAAATGTGATTCATTCTGGTGACCTTGACCTCCATGTCCAAAGCGTTCATGATACTATGAAATGTGATTCATTCTGGTGACCTTGACCTCCATGTCCAAAGCGTTCATGATACCATGAAATGTGATTCATTCTGGTGACCTTGACCTCCATGCCCAAAGCGTTCATGATACTATGAAATGTGATTCATTCTGGTGACCTTGACCTCCATGTCCAAAGCCTTCATGATACTATGAAATGTGATTCATTCTGGTGACCTTGACCTCCATGTCCAAAGCCTTCATGATACCATAAAATGTGATTCATTCTGATGACCTTGACGTCAATGTCCAAAGCTTTCATAATACCGTAAAATGTGATTTATTCTGGTGACCTTGACCTCCATGTCCAAAGCTTTCATGATACCATGAAATGTGATTCATTCTGGTGACCTTGACCTCCATTTCCAAAGCTTTCATGATACCATGAAATGTGATTTATTCTGGTGACCTTGACCTCCATGTCCAAAGCTTTCATGATACCACAAAATGTGATTTATTCTGGTGACCTTGACCTCCGTGTCCAAAACGTTCATGATACCATAAAATATAATTTATTCTGGTGACCTTGACCTCCTTGTTTAAAGCTTTCATGATACCATGAAATATGATTTATTCTTGTAACCTTGACCTCATACATAGAGCATTTTCTCATCATGTTGCTCACCAGCAAGCTATATGTTGTCATTCTGTCAAGCCAAGTCAAAATTTTAACGTTAAGCATAATTTTGAATAGTACATATTAAAGTGAAACAAATTTCATGTGTATTCCTTGGCTTGGGTACCAAAATTTTTTATCTTGTGTTCTTGACCTTGGAGTTTGACCTACATTTGAAAAAAAACTTATATAATATATTTATTAGGTCTTCCGACTTCCGTCGGAAGACCTATTGTTTTCGTAACCGTGGAAAATTGGATCAGCGATTTCTCAAGAACCCTGTAAGCTAGGACAATGAAAGTTCTCCAACGTTACGTTTGGAGTAAAAGCTAGATTGGTCTTTTTTATTTTTGGTCTCTGTTATTTTTTTATCATGTTTTTTAGTAGATTCAAATATTTGACGGGAGCGTCGAATTACTCAAAAGGACCGAAAATTTCATGTTTTGCTATTTGTAAGCTTAAATATCTCGTATTTTGCTATCTACAATTTCCATTCTTTTTGAAAGTCGACAGCCATGCAAGATATGAAATGCTAGATGCACACTGTAACGATTTTTTACGATGACGTCCTTCACCGTCCTTCATATTTCCAAATTCAGAAGTTCATAGGAGGAAGACACTTTTTTGCTTATAATAGTAAACAAAAATTAAGCTTATGAAGTTTCCTAAAAATTTCAATATTATTATGTTTTATCCATATATCTGTCTTATTTAGTCTTTCTGATTTTTCCTATCTCTTACTGTTGAAAAGATATGAGCATCGAAATTTTGAGTTGGGTATTTCGATACACCTTCACGCCAACAGATCGGGCGCACACTAAAATTGGTAGTCCGAGTCCGACTCGAGAAAAGCAGTGTTGAGATTTTCAAATTCCGATTTCACGGCAATGATGAATATGCATTTCATAAATACATTTCGATATACACAATTTGATTTTAAAACAGTTGATTAATTTAGAAGAGATCAGCTACAAACCAGAATTTACACACAAAAAGTGGTAGTTTGATTCCGATTTCTAACCTACAAACCTGTTTCTAAACTTCAATAACTGTATTTTGAACATCAAGTTTGATTTCTAATTCTAGCAAACGTTCGAACATAATTTTTGGTTGGTTTATTTACAAATTGATGAACAATTTCTCCAACATTCTTCCCTCCCCTCGTTTTTCGAAAACAGTTCTGTTTATATTGAACAATGTCGCCATGATGGAAATTCAAAATAAACTTTGAAAAAAGGGAAGGGGGGGGGGGGGTCCAAATTTGAACCTGCACAGCGAGAACCTCATGGTATTTATATATATATATTGAACGTAACTTGTTATTACCATTTCTCTTCTCAAGAAAATTGGTTCTACAGCTACGAGCTCGCCTTTTTTATGGGGGAAGGGGGCAGGAAGAATTTGCAAAAAAAAAATCCCGGCTCTGAAAAATGCTGAAAAAAATATTCCGGCCCAAAGGGCCGGCAATTTTTTTTCCCGGACCATGCAAAAGTAAGGATACATTGCATGATATGGAAATTTTTGCTGGCCCTTTGTGCCAGACAATTTAAAGTCAAAAAATTAATTAATATAAATACAAACTGTTCACATAGCTGTATCTACCAGAGACCTAATACGCATAGGCACAAAAATCTAGAAAAGGTTCTATTTAAACATCATACAATCTGTCTGAAATTCGCTAATTGCAAAGAGACATCTGAAGGAACGGTTATTAACTCATACTCTGTAACAGCGGGGAGTTTAACTTACACAGACATTCACAACATTTGACAATTTGTTTAAATCCGGCCCGAAGAACCGGCGAAAATTTTTCTCCGACTCTGGTAATGGCTGAAAAAAATGGCCTGCTCAGAAAATTGCTGAAAAAATTTTACCGGCTGGCAATAGAATTCCTGCCCCCCCCCCCCCCTCCCCACCCCCCCCCCCCCCCCCAAAATCAAATGGTTGCTCACCAACAATTATCGGTTTGAAAATTTAATGTTACTGCTATTTGAAAACTTAAATATATAATATAAATACATGTAATGTGACGTCCTTCATATTTCCAAACCAAAAACTGTATAGGAGGAAGACACTCTTGTTGCAACCGCAACAAGAAACCTTTCTAGTTATATATGTTATTATCTTTGAATGGAAAGAGATTAGAACTTCATGATTCACATTTACAATTCTGTGTGACAACCAAATTTTCATACAAAAAGTTTTACCTGTGACCTCCACTTCGGAGTTTTGACCTACTCATGCTGTTATATGTAAAATTGAGGTGTATCTGATTTATGCCATCCGGGGATATCAGTGTTTCATAGACACGTACTGGTATCTTGTTGTTTCCTGAAGTGTTCTAAGTTCGCATCGTTGTACGTCTTACTGATAAAACTGAACGTTGTTTGCACGTTCTTTCATTTTGCGCACAAAAAAGGCTAAGTGATGCTGAATTTTAAATGGAGCAATGAGCAGAGTTATAAGATAATAACGGAGGGTAACACAGCGACCTACAGCCCTTTCTATTCCATACCATCTCTTCCTCTCGTTATCTAATTATCCGTTACGGTTATTTTAAACATTCGATATTTTATTTTATCTTATGCGTGACCATTATGGATGTTACATAACGACTAGTGATTTTCCGATCAATTATAAAGAGAATACAGAAACAGAGCGATGGACGTTATCCATTATACAGATACCGTCAATTTGTAAATTATGGATCGATAGGAGCGTGGCCAGAATGGAAGGTCTATAGGAATGATCTTTATCACAAGCTGTACAAACCGTTTGTTTATAAGTCCGTGCCATTTGTAATCTGGAAAGTGCACCGAATGATTTCCGGGGACGTTTGAAGGACGCGCCGTCTTGACCGACCTCTCTGCGCCATAAATTAGTCTCCATTGGAAATTAGACGAGAATAACGTGCTAGAAGAAAAAGCAAATTATTATACATACTATATACCGTTATGACATGGTACTTCTGGTCCTTGTATATGGAAATACATACGATCATTGACTTATAAACAACATAAGTACTTGATAGGATTAATCCGTTAATCTGTTAGGACCTTCATAAATTTAAAATAACATGCTAAAAAGGTCGTTCTGGACGTTCTACGTCTTCCGTTTCTGGATTGTGTCTAGAACTTAAATGGACTTTTTATATTGATGAATTTTTATCAAGGACCAGATGTTTTAAACTTCTTTGTGCACATATTCAAACACATGTATACGAACGTGGACAAATCGATCACAGCTTTAAACGTATGGAATTGTCATGAATTATACAGTGTTGGTGATCTTTTGAAATGATTTTAAGATAATATGAAGTAAGTTTAGTCAAAAGGGTAAGTCGGCAGAGCTAATTTTAATCTGTGTTAAAGTGAACGTGAGCTAACTGTGTTGATGAGCGTCACTGAGTACTGTTATAAACTTTATCGACAGATTATAGACGTTGGCGACAATACTATCATACCAGATGATTTCACGGAAGAGGAGTTAAAAACAGGATTATGGTGGCGCAATCTGATGGCCGGAGGAGCCGCAGGGGCCGTCTCAAGAACATGTACAGCACCACTGGACCGTATCAAAGTTATGCTTCAGGTTAGTATTTATTTGACAAGTAACTTTTGTGATCTCTTAAGGGAGCAACCATTTGATTTGGGAGGGGGGGGGGGAGAGAAAGACTTTGCAAATAAATTTCTATCTCAGAATATTGGCAATAAAATTATTCTGGCAAAAAGGTCTGGATTAAAAAAAAGAATTATCTGTCCAGAAAGGTCATAAAAAGTTCTAGCTCTGCTATAAATATATTTTGGGTAGCAAAATTGTTCCTACCACCCCACCCCTTTGAACAATATTTTTCATGGTGAAATCACGACAAAAAACCCATCTTGGTGCATCAAGACATTAGTGTATTCAAATATGACGCCAAAATGAAAAAAAAAAATTGCCATATGATGTGTTGTCTGCTGTGGGTGTTAAATCTAGGTATATAGCGGTCACTTCTCTTAACTTGTATATGAACTATTTACTACGTCATTTACATTATTCGCTTAGAAATGATCTCTTTGACACAATTAGGTCCATGGTACAGGCAAAAACCAGTATGGAGTTATCAGTGCTTTCAAACACATGTATCAGGAAGGCGGTTTTAAATCCATGTGGAGAGGTAACGGCATCAACGTGCTAAAAATAGCTCCAGAATCAGCCATTAAGTTCATGGCGTATGAAAATGTAGGTACACAATTTATACTTTCTCATGTACACAAATAATTTTAAAAGCTGCTTTTTTAGCTCTACTGGTCAAAGACCAGTCGAGCTTATGCGATCGCCCTTCGTCCGTCGTCCGTCTGTCTGTCCGTCCGTCTGTCCGGCGTCCGTAAACAATTCTTGTGGACACGACTCCTCTGAAACTATAAATCATAGAAATGTAATTCTTTTTGCATTGTGATTGGTCTGTGGCTTAGTTGTTCTGATTATATTTTGATTGAGCCCTTGACCCCCAGGGTCTTAGAAAAAGGGTGTGGTCACTTCCTCCTTAAAGGGGTCTTTTGTACGCAACTCCTCTGAAACTGTAAATGATAGAAATGTAATTGTTTCCTATATAATGGTTGGTCTATAGTCTAGATATTCACCTTATATTTTGTTTGAGCCCTTGACCTCAAGGGCCTCAGAAAAAGGGTGTGGTCTTTTTGTCAGGCAGTTTGAAGATCTGTACATTTTCAATTATCTTCAGAAAATTCTACAGATTGAAAGTTAAATCCATGGCTGGTTTGGTACATTCCATTTTTATGAAGTTTATCTGTCTAAATAGTATCACAATTGGATGCCTGTATTTATTTTTACTTGTTTTTTTTTCCTCTTCTCTGGTATAATTCATGCACCGATACCAGCCTTTATCAAGCTATATGGGCTCAAATACTTTTATCTGTATTTGGAAATGTAAAGACAGTAAGATTCCATGCTTTTCTTTCAATATTACTGATATTTCAAGTTTTTTTTACATGAGATTACTGCTTTCTGATAGGTGTGACAAAGTTTTTTAAGAAATGATTTTGGTATGAATTAGTTTCAAGGTCGAATTGTCTTGTACAGTATAATTAAAGAAAACAACAATGGCAGCCACTGCTCTCTCAGTTCATCTCAGTTTTCCCTCCCAGGTAAATAAAACAGAAGGCATTTCTCTTCAAATACTTCTTGTAAGTTATATTTATGCTGTTCATTACAATTTCAAAAGTGCTACAAGTTTAATTCTTCCAAATTTTTCAGAAATTACCTTGACCAATTTTTTTATCTAAGTGACTAATGACAGCTCTAAGTTTAAAGTTCAGTGCAGCAGTGTGGTAATTGAATTATGTACATACAATTCTGTGTAATACATAATAATTTTTAATCTATGAAAGCAGCTTGTAGTTTGTAAGAGCAGGAAAGGAAAGGGGTCAGTAGGTTTATGTTGTGTCAAAAGAGGGCTGATTTCTCTAGGGGCAGTCATGGGTCCGGATACTATCATTCGACGTATCTTTAAATCTGTGGCTCATGGTACAAACAAGTTTCTGATTGTTCTGTAACGGTCATGTGACTGGGGTCATGTGTTCATTGTAGAGAAATAAGTTGTTTTTTGTAATCATACATGTAATAGTTTCTATATGCATGCATGAACTCTTCAGCAACCGGCTGACTTGGACTAAAGCCTGTTATGATTTCAAATACAATGCAACAGGGATAAAAATGGGGATCACTCATGTCAGCTACCATGCAGTACCGACAGCCCATCGCTTGAGCAGAAGTTCAGCTACAGTTGTTGTCCAACATTCAAACAGATTAACACCTTTGCTTTTTTTACTTATTGCACACAGCTAACTTGGATGCTTGACAAAAGTTGGGGCGGTTAAATATCTGTGTTACTTCTGTCTGATTTTTCCGCAGGAGACTATATTTCAATATTTGTCATTAGTTTTAGTCACATTTTGCAAACGTGTAATTGGACCAGTGAAAGTCTTTACTAATATGGTAGTTGAAAATGGATCTAATAGGCCTCGACGTCATTATAAACAGAGAAAAAGATGAAAATTTAACTCTTTCGTGTTGCGAAGACATTGGTTTTAACAGCGTTTGATTTGAAAAATGCATAGAAATGCAATATGATTACCAAATCACTGAAAAAAAATGCATACATGTATGTACTGTTACATGTACTGTTGCTACTATGGAATCTGGCAAGAAGACAATAATCTTATTTAACCTTCCACCTCAATAACACATACATACATGTATATTATTCAAAAGATTATTTACAGCATGTGCATCCACATAATTTTAGGGTCTTGCGGTTTTTTTTTTACATGGTTTTGATTGATTACTTTGAAAAGTAAGATTTTTATCTCTACTCATATGCATATTGGTGAAGTTAACAAAAACAAACAGTAGAGCTTCAGTCTCGTCAGAGACTTCTGGTTTGGTTATGGTGTCTTGTATTCTAAACTAATGTAAAGAGCGCTTCTACATGTATATGAAAAGAAAACCTTCAACATTTAACCTATAGTGTGTTCCCATGATGATGTCATACCTCCAAATTAACTGCCATTTTGGATTACAGCTCTCGCACTTTATTCATTTCTACCATGCAAAATGTTGACATTTAAAAAAATTATAACTAAATTTTCAGAAAGATTTCATAACTAACTTTCTGACTATTCTTTAAAAATATCTTGTTGTTTGTAATTCTCTTCTGTACAACATGTACCATGATATATATGATGTGAAAACTTCAGAAAATTTGTTTAAGTAGAGCAGTTTTAACAAAGCAGAGTGTCCGTGTCCGCGTCCGTGTCCGCGTCCGGTTTAGAAGTTTGGGGTAGCTCAGTATTTGGCAAAGTACTGATGCTACAGTAACCAAACTTGCACAAGTTATTCATCTTCGAATGCTGAGGTGAACCCATGCATCAGATGCTGCATCTGACCTACATTTTCCGCTTGAGTGACTTGGTTAAGAAGTTTGGGGTAGCTCAGAGTGGCTTGGTTAAGAAGTTTGGGGTAGCTCAGTATCTGACAAAGTAATGATGCTACAGTTACCAAACTTGCACAAGTGATTTATCTTTGGATGCCAAGATGGACCCATGCAACATCTGACCTACTTTTTCCGCTTGAGTGATTTTGCCTTTAAAAGCCAATATTGAGCAAAGTTTAAGTGTTACATGTACCAAACTTGCATATTAGATGTATCTTTGATCAAACTTTCATAAAATGACCTTGACCTACTTTTTCCGCTTGAGTGATTTTGCCTTTAAAAGCCAATATTGAGCAAAGTATAAGTGCTACATGTACCAAACTTGCATATTAGATGTATCTTTGATCAAACTTTCATAAAAAGACCTTGACCTACTTTTTCTGCTTGAGTGATTTTGCCTTTAAAAGCCAATATTGAGCAAAGTTTAAGTGCTACATGTACCAAACTTGCATATTAGATGTATCTTTTATCATACTTTCATAAAATGACCTTGACCTACTTTTTCCGCTTGAGTGATTTTGTCTTTAAAAGCCAATATTGAGCAAAGTATAAGTGCTACATGTACCAAACTTGCATATTGGATGTATCTTTGATCAAATTTTCATAAAATGACCTTGACCTACTTTTTCCACTTGAATAATTTTGCCTTTAAAAGCCAATATACATGTACTAAGAAATATGTTTGAATTGAATTTTGCTGCCACGAGGTGAGCTTCGTAATCTGTGATTACCTATGTTTATTTTATAGAAAACCATGTGATACATATTATGTCATTAGAAATAAAGAATTGATGATAGGATTATTTTGTTCCTTATTGGGAGAGGAAGACACTTAATTCATTTGGGATAAATAGGTCACTGGTCAAGGTCATTATTAGGGAAATACACTTCAATTATTAGTACCCAGATGAGACTAGTTCAGAATACTCATGAACCTTTTGGCTTACTGAAACTAAATGTAGATTTATCAATACTTTTTATAAAGGGAAGACACAAAACTGTTGGTTTATCATAGAAAATTACTACATTGGTACATGTATATGAAAAAAAAATGACGTAAATATAATTGCAAGACTTATTTAGGGAAAAAAAAACTTAGAATATTCACTAAATTATAAAATGTATTTCAGTATAAGAGGTTAATCCATGGAGACGACAAATCAGATCTGAAGGTTTGGGAGAGGCTGGTGTCAGGGTCGTTGGCGGGGGCAACGGCACAAACCATTATATACCCAGGGGAGGTAGGTATTGAATTTAATTAAGCATATTGATATTTTACTGTGTGAATGAAGTATATTATCTCGTAGCTGTGAACATGGTGAATGTATATCGTAAAGCAGTGTATCATGAAATTTATGTCAATTTTTGTCCCCAGCTTTCGCGAAAGCGCGGGGACATTAAAACCGGTCCGTCCGTCTGTCCGTCCCTCCGTCCGTCTGTCCGTCAGTCAAAAAACTTTAACCTTGTGCATAACTTTTGAATGGTAAGTGATAGGGCTTTGATATTTCACATGTGTATTCCTTGTGACAAGACCTTTCCATGGATACCAAAATTTTTGACCTTGTGACCTTGACCTTGGACTTTGACCTACTTATTAAAAACTTTAACCTTGACCATAACTTTTGAATGGAAAGTGATAGGGCTTTGATATTTCACATGTGTATTCCTTGTGACAAGACCTTTCCATGGATACCAAAATTTTTGACCTTGTGACCTTGACCTTGGACTTTGACCTACTTATTAAAAACTTTAACCTTGACCATTACTTTTGAATGGAAAGTGATAGGGCTTTGATATTTCACATGTGTATTCCTTGTGACAAGACCTTTCCATGGATACCAAAATTTTTGACCTTGTGACCTTGACCTTGGACTTTGACCTACTTATTAAAAACTTTAACCTTGACCATTACTTTTGAATGGAAAGTGATAGGGCTTTGATATTTCACATGTGTATTCCTTGTGACAAGACCTTTCCATGGATACCAAAATTTTTGGCCTTGTGACCTTGACCTTGGACTTTGACCTACTTATTAAAAACTTTAACCTTGACCATTACTTTTGAATGGAAAGTGATAGGGCTTTGATATTTCACATGTGTATTCCTTGTGACAAGACCTTTCCATGGATACCAAAATTTTTGACCTTGTGACCTTGACCTTGGACTTTGACCTACTTATTAAAAACTTTAACCTTGACCATTACTTTTGAATGGAAAGTGATAGGGCTTTGATATTTCACATGTGTATTCCTTGTGACAAGACCTTTCCATGGATACCAAAATTTTTGGCCTTGTGACCTTGACCTTGGACTTTGACCTACTTATTAAAAACTTTAACCTTGACCATTACTTTTGAATGGAAAGTGATAGGGCTTTGATATTTCACATGTGTATTCCTTGTGACAAGACCTTTCCATGGATACCAAAATTTTTGACCTTGTGACCTTGACCTTGAGTTCGACCTACTTATTAAAAACTTTAACATTGACCATTACTTTTGAATGGCAAGTGATAGGGCTTTGATATTTCACATGTGTATTCCTTGTGACAAGACCTTGCATGGATACCAAAATTTTTGACCTTGACCTTTGAGTTTGACCTACTTTTCAAAAAACTATAACCTTGTCCATAACTTTTTAATGGAAAATGATAGGGCTTTCACATTTCACATGTGTATTCCTTGTGATGAGACCTTTCTGTTGGTAGTAACATTCTGACCTTATGACCTTGTCCATGGAGGTTGACCCACATTTAAAAACTTCAACCTCGACCATAAGTTTTTGATGGTAATTTAAATCATAGGTCTTAAATATTTCACATGTGCATACCTTTTCATAAGCCCTGTCCCTTGGAAACAAAACACAAGTTTGGACCTTTTGACCTTTTCTTGGAGTTAATCTTTCATATTTAGAATGTTGATAATATATGAGATATATTATTAAAACTTAAGAATGGGGGGATGTCTGTAAGCATTTCTTTAAAGACAAACACCCAAAAGCGGGGGACCACAATTCCTTGAATTTGATTTTGTATACTAATTTTGTCAATATTTTATAAAACTCTAAAACTCACTTTGACATACCTCTATCTTCCTTTGTGAGGATGCAGCATATTTGTTCATTTGACTGTACAGAACACGATTTTCGCCCTGTCTAAATTTGAATTTTATACAATTTTGGACATTCATTTCAGGTACTTAAAACTCGATTAGCATTAAGGAAAACTGGACAGTATAGCGGCATCATAGATTGTGCTAAGAAAGTATACCGGACTGAAGGTGCTAGAGTGTTCTATAGAGGTTATGTTCCTAATATACTGGGCATCATTCCGTACGCTGGGATTGACTTGGCTATTTACGAGGTAAGGATGAATATAATTATGATGGTCTTTAAACTTAACAGATTTCTGAATGATGAGTTTTAAGTTTGTGCTTACGTTGAACTTAACGAGGCCCTGGACAAAACGTGTGCGCATCGTTTCGCGCATTCCCGTAACCGGTTCAATCTTTTATCTCTACATCGCACCAAACGCACTGTCATACTATGACGTCACAACCAAATGACGCGACAAAGCATTTAACACCGCGCTAAAAATCAATAGGCTAGTAATCTGTGTATGTTCGTAATAAACGAAGATTAATGCAAAGCATGGTTAGATGATGAGATCGTCAGACTAGGATGGACTCAAGGTTTTCAATATTATCATTATTTGGTGCACCTCCTCTCACTAAATAGTTATCTTATTCTATAACGGGGGCCTTTAGAAAAAAAAACAAGAAACAAATAGAAAAATAAATAGAACTTCATCGATCAAAACAATTTTTAATTCATTAATTTTGTAGAAAACAAAAAAAAAAAAACCAAAAAAAAAAAAAACCAAAAAAAAAAAAAAAAAACAAAAAACAAAAAAAAAAAAAACCCCAACAACAACTACATGTACTTTCCTGATACTATGTACACATATTTTTTTTTTGCATCATAAATCATCGTATCATAATTCCAATGTATTGGGGGAGGGGGGGGGGGGGTTGTTAGCTAGTCATATGCACGGCACGGAAGCACGTGTTTTCTCATCATTATTTTTTTTTGTTCAGAAATAGCTTGATGTTCCTTTTCGTCTCATCGAGAGAATTATCAGCCAAATTGCAGCAAGTAAATCGTCTCACCTTGCTCGCAAATTTCATAATCAACAACGCTGACGAATCTTCATTTTACTTTAATTTCTTTTTTTTTTTTTTTTTTCCTTTTTTTTTTTTTTTTTTTTTTTTTTTTTTTTTTTTTTTTTTTGCTCTCATGAGGTCGGAAGGCATTGTTAAACTAGAAAATTTTGCGAGGGACCTGCATACCTCTTATGATCGAGTAGAACATATTCAATTATTAAAGTTTTATATTGAATTATTTAAAGTATATTTTAAATATATCCTCGTAATACGTATGAAGGTAAGCAAATGTATTTTACATAGATTTATGTCATTTTCTTTTTTTTTCAGGGGAAAAAAGGGGGAAGTACTCAGATTAAAGTCGCTACATGATTTTTTTTTCTCAAGGTTTCACGAGCAATTTATAAATATAACATATTAAATAAAGTACATTAATTCATTGAAACGAGGCACTCCGGTCCTGCAATCAGAAAAAGTATCTGTATAAATATATAGTATGCATTTTATTTTCAGGGTTTCATTCTCTGAAATTGAGCCGGAGCGAAAATTCACATTTACTTATAAGTTATAGAAGTTTCCGAGATATATACATTTTCCGATTCTTCATTTTTGGGGGTTAATTTCAGTATAGATACATGAGCAAATTTTGAAGGGGCGCAAAGGGCGCACGCCCCCCCCCACCCCCTCTGAAATCGTCGAAGTAAGGTATTTTGGGGGCTTAACCTTTATGTGTATACTCATTTTCAGTTTTGAGTCGAATTTCGGAAAATTTTCGCTGGTTCGCTGCCGCTCGCCACCTAACTCAATTTAGATTAACTTCACACCATTTGCTAAGCATGACCATTTCATGCTAAAATAGCCAGAATTATAAAGTGATACTACGCTTTTCATACCTTTACTTTACTGTGACTATTTGGACGGTCTTTTTCTGACATATGTACTAAGATTTTAGTCAACAAACATGTACTCTTGCAGCAAAGGGGATGCCATTTGGGTTGTGTACCCCAACCCTCTCTAAAACAATTTTAGAAAGTTCGCTGGTTCGCTTCGCTCGCCAGATATATTCAATAATACATAGTTTTTGTATGAATTATACATATGATACGTCGTATTATCACGCCTCAAACTAATTTCAGCCAATGACGTCGCAGTATTACGGTCACATTGTGTCCTACCTTGACGCCGAGTTAGGTCACTAAATTTTCAAACGTTAGAATTACACAGAGTATGTTACGAAATGGTTCACGGTATGATAAATTCGTTATAGGGTTTGTTCCTGTCACACTTTCTACTCAAAGTACCTTGAGTAGGAAGTATGACAGGAACAAACCCTATAACTATATGAGCACATTCGTTCTTTATTCAAAATTAAGGGAAGATATGTTAAAAAAAAAATGATTTTGAGATGTTCCCCGAAGCTCACACAAAACGGCTAGATATCAAACTTGAAAAAACTTGATATATTCTGTCTTATGTTTCTCTTTATAATATATAAGAATATGCCATCAAATTCTCTGTTTCAGGTTTTTTTTTAAATTTCACTTTATATCTGCGAGTACAAGTTATGTGTAAAATTGCAAAAATATGCTTTTAAATGGTCCCTTACATATTTGGCAATATCATTTGGCTGTCTTTTTCTGGATAGATATATGCTAACGAATCTGATATGCCATAAACAATAAATATACCAGCACGTTCATACTTTATGAGGCCTTCTTTCATAATAAAGGGCAAATATGCTAAAAATATGATTTTGAGATGTTCCCTGAAGCTCAACCAAGCGGTCAAAGTTGTACAGAACTTGATCTATTCTGGCTTATGTTTCACTTTTCAATGTATGAACATGTCATCAAATTCTCTATTTCAGTTTTTTTATAATTTCAATTGTACTGATAAAGACAGAGTACAAGTTATGTGTAAAATTGCAAAATATGCTTTGAGATCACCCCTGATATATTTTCAGGATTGAATTTTGTTGTCTTTTTCTAGAGAAATATATACTAACAAATATTATATGCCGTAAACAAGAACTATAAGGACATATTCATCCTTTATGATGTCTTTATTTCAAAATATAAGGCAAATATGTAAAAATATGATTTTGAGATGTTCCCTGAAGCTCACACAGGCGGTCAAACTTCCACAGAACCTGATATATTTTGTCTTATGTTTCTCTTTTCAACATATGATAATCCTATCAAATTCTCTATTTCAGTTTTTTTATAAATTGCAATTATAATGCAAAAACTCTTGTTTTTCTATGAAATCATATGCAGAAAACAAGGAAATTATTGAGATGGTCCCCCCGAAAAACTAAGCGGTGAAATTGATTCATTTTTCACCAAACTCTTGTATATAAGGAAATGACATTATTATATGAATTTAATCAAAATCTCTATTTCTGTTTTTGAGTTATCTTATTGTCCAGGGCCTCGTTAAATGTAATTGCTTTGAATTGTGACAGTATTTGATGTCTATCTGCTATAAATTCTTTGTAGACCAGTGTAATACTGGGTTTTTTGAAGGGAAATGTTATGAAAATGACTAGAATTAAATATTTCATAACTCAATCTCATTTCAATCTTGTATTATGAAAAGTGTAGCTAGCTTAATGATAATTTCCTGCAAAATTTAGCTTTCTGTATAAACATGATAAAGATTTCTCATTCATACAATCATGTATTTCATTCTTTAAGCACCTTTTATAAACCTGTAAGACAAGAAAGCACTGTATTTTATACTTCTTTTCAGACGATAAAGAGAACGTATATGAAGAAATATGAGAACAAGGATCCCGGAATTATGGTATTACTAGCATGTGGCACGATCAGTAGTACTTGTGGTCAACTAGCCAGCTATCCCCTAGCTCTAATTAGAACCAAGTTACAGGCGCAAGGTGTGTTTTGTATATTTTATACATGTGTATTTATGCTGCCTTTATTCTATGGTTTGTCTGTCTGTCCTTCTGTCTGTCATGAGTCATGATACATGTGGTCAACTAGCCAGCTATTCCCTAGCTCTAATTATAACCAAGTTACAGACGCAAGGTGTGTTTTGTATATTTTATACATGTGTATTTATGCTGCCTTTATTCTATGGTTTGTCTGTCTGTCTGTCCTTCCGTCTGTCTGTCATATAGCATGACACATGTGGTCAACTGGCCAGCTTTTCCCTAGCTCTTATCAGAACCAAGTTACAGACGCAAGGTGTGTTTTGTATATTTTATACATGTGTATTTATGCTACCTTTATTCTGTGGTTTGTCTGTCTGTCTGTCCTTCCGTCTGTCTGTCATGTAGCATGATACATGTGGTCATCTAGCCAGCTATTCCCTAGTTCTTATCAGAACCAAGTTACAGGCACAAGGTGTGTTTTATATTGTGTATTTTATATATACTGTTGTTGTCTGTCTGTCTGTCTGTCTGTCCAACATGTGGCATGATAAGTGGTACCTGTGGTCACAGGCACAGAGTGTGTTTTACATTTTACATTGTTTTATGTATTAAATTATTTATTTACATATGTTGCCCTCATTTTATTGCTTAGAATTTTTAGAGAGCTACTCAGTTGGCAAAAGACAAAACACTAGATCAGCTGAGTGTCAATTGTCATAGAAATAAAGAACCTACTTTGTAGTTCCCTCCAAATGATTGTCTTTCAAGGTTTTGAAAATGTCAGTATTTTGAGTAAGGCCTGGAAAAATAATAATTATTGAATATGTCAATGAATGTTTTGCAAAAGTCATAATATTTGACTCATTACAAAGATTTATCCTCTGGAACCTTAAATTTTTTTTTCCCATAGCATTAGATTTGAAAAGGCTAAAAATATAATAATTTATTGTTTACAAAACAGGAGGTGGCGACACCTACAATGCATTACTGTCCAAGTGCTGCAACTCTGTCAAGCAGAGTGTGATAGTTCCCTGCACGATGGGCACTACTCTCTCATAGTCCCCCCCTTGCTTAACCAATGACATTCCAAAGACTGATCATGTGATGCGCTAATGCTGTATATTGATAATCTGGTGTATTGTAACACCCTTACCTGTCACAGAGAAAGAAAAATCAAGTGAGACCAAACAATAGAATGGCATTGGCAGATCAAGTTATTTAATTTTAGTTACTGTAAACCGTCTTTTGTTCGTGGTTGTTTTATTTTCACAATATGTTCCAACACTTGTGCAGAAAGTTATGTTTATACGATGTCGTGTAAATAAAACATCACAAACCAGTCACCTCACTCATATTCACGAAATAAAGACGCCGCGAATAAAAGAGGGTTTACAGTATCCCAAAGATTAAGAGGGACACGACAACAAAGACAGCTAATTTAAGACCTCTCTTTAATGGTTTTTCTTTCAGATCAGAATGATCCTAGTATGTACCTATTTGCTTAGTTTGTTGAGCACTCTTGTTCTGTGGTCATTTATTAATGATTTTTGTTGTTTGCCAATTTTATTTTTTACACTTATCCTAGCGGTACGTATATGTACTTGTTACTCTGTTTGAGTTACATGTTGGATATTGGGGATTTTACTATGTCAAAGTTCACATTGTCTGTTGGGTTTAACAGTGTTAGAGAAATTGTTTATATAAGAAAGTTAGCACGATGCAATTGAGTCACCTCCACTTGGAACATAAAATTTCATCTAATATTTAACAATGTTCGTTGTAGATTATTGATGGTCAATTTTCCAGGATATACCCTTTACCAAATTTTTAAGAAATCAGTGTTTCACCTCAAATTTTACAGAATAAGTTTAGAACCATTAAAAAACTTTTCAAGTCACCATAAGTTGAATAATCAAGATTAAAAATATTTCTTCATGTTACTTATTAATACACATCAATGCTGTAATCCCACCCCTACACAAACACTCTAAAAAGTGTACAGTAATTGCTTAATATAATCTAACTCAGAATAGAATTTATTGTTTACATACTTTCATTAGATTTTTGACACTTTTTAAATGTTTTATTCAAATTATTTTGGCCAAAGCTTGATTATCAGTAAGTCTTTTATAGGACTGGTGTAAAATATGGTTATGTATTAAATTACATGAGTTTAAAGTTTAACTTTGTTTCATACAAAAATTATTTTCAAAGTTTCAACTATCAATAAATGAGAAATAAAAATCTCATTCTTTCCTTTCAGGTTCTAAGCCAGATTCCATGACTGGACTATTTAAGAAAATTGTGAAGCAAGATGGTGTCTTAGGACTTTATCGAGGAATTGTCCCAAATTTTATGAAAGTGATTCCTGCCGTAGGTATAAGTTATGTTGTGTACGAATATTCAAGAAAATGGCTGGGATTGTCGTCATCATAATCTGTGATGGTTCTAGGACGTTTAAAAAGTGATCGCAAAAGCCAGCCCACAAAGCAAGAGGATGGGAGTCCAATGGGCACGGTGCCTGAACTGTGATGGCATCGACGCGGGAGATCTCAGAAGCTGTGATTGTTAGTACATAGAATATATAGTCATGTATTATAGGATTAATAAGTATATTGTGTACCATAGTACATGATTTTTTCCTGATATTTCAGGGAATTTTTTTTATTTTCCTAAGATTTTGTCTGGAGGCATTTCTCATATTTAGTTGGAATACAAGGGGCTGAGCTGATACACTTCTACACAATGCAATATCTTGAAATTCCAATGTGTAACAATATTTTAGAATTACATGTTACATGTTACATGTATTTGTATATGAAAAGACTGAGGCAAAAGATGAAATTCAGTTAGCTTCCAATACTTTAAAGAAAAAGGAAACTGTATTTTATGTTTTGATCAGTAATGGGTAAAATTAAAATTCATAATGTGCTGAGCAACTTCATTAAAATCAGAAAATCTGTTTTCTTTTCATGAAAAATCCATCAAGAGCTGGGAGTGAAAACTTTAATATGATATTGAAAAAGATGTCTTCAATTTTAGTCGATAAAATTTGTTCAAAGTATTGTGATACATATCCTATCAGCACAAACAACTAACATGTTTATGTGTTAGTAAGCCCTAGTAAGTTGACTTATTAGTAAGCCCTAGTAAGTTGACTTATTAGTAAGCCCTAGCAAGTTGACATATTAATAAGCCCTAGTAAGTTGACTTATTAGTAAGCCCTAGTAAGTTGACTTATTAGTAAGCCCTAGTAAGTTGACTTATTAGTAAGCCCTAGTGAGTTGACTTATTAGTAAGCCCTAGCTTATTAGTAAGCCCTAGTAAGTTGACTTATAAGTAAGCCCTAGTAAGTTGACTTATTAGTAAGCCCTAGTAAGTTGACTTATTAGTAAGCCCTAGTAAGTTGACTTTTTAGTAAGCCCTAGCTTATTAGTAAGCCCTAGTAAGTTGACTTATTAGTAAGCCCTAGAAAGTTGACTTATTAGTAAGCCCTAGTAAGTTGACTTATTAGTAAGCCCTAGTAAGTTGACATATGTATATGTGTTGTCATTTTTTCTATAATATTTTTTAATTGCAAAATCTGCTTGAATTACCCAGTATATACCTGCAATCACCTTTGTTTTTGCCATCATTAGCTCATACGACGCACGTTATTTATTGTTATGTCTCACTTAGATTTTTTTTTTCACTTACAACATGTAAAAATTTCATCTGAGTAACCAAAAATCTTGTGGTGCCGCTATTTCTACAGCAATATTAGTTAATTGCTTTATGTTGTTTATTGTTAGTATGTAAAGGTCAAATTGCCCAAAGTTTGTTACTAGTTCATATATGTAGGAAGTTTTTGTCTTATCTATTTTCGATATACTAGTTGTACATGTATGCCTTTAAGTGATAACTGTTTAATGATTCTTCTAATACAAGTAAGTATATAGCCCTTTATAAAAACTTGAAAGTTTTCAAAACTATACAAATGTACACTGCTCAAAAAAATTAAAGGAGCGATTTTTCCATTGTAATATAACGGTACATAGAATGTAATATATTTTGGGATAAGCAAGGCTACATAATAACGTTTTATCATGTGTATGTGGTTAATCTGTTGGTAATTAATAAATGACTATGAAATATGTCTTAATACATCTATGCTCATCATATAGAATGAGCAGCTGCAAACATGTGTGATATGAAAGTAGAAACATGGGTCCCTTAATTTTTTTGAGCAGTGTATATTATGACCAACCTTACATCAGTTTTAGATTTACTGTACGGATTAATTTCAGATACAGTTTAAAATGAAGCTTGCAACAGTATGCAAAGGAGAATTAAAAATTTGAAGAAAAAAATAAAAGTTATACTCAGGGATATATGCATACTTTTTGCCTTGAAGTTTAAATGAATGTAATGTTGAATGGTTACCGATTTCTTGTATGATTCATTTGCAATATTCTTGTGTAGAAAGAAAATAAACATTATTGTACATGTATAATAGAATAGGCAGATGAATCTCTCACTGAAATTAGTCACTTCTCTCTTTTTCTAGTTTGTATGGATGCTAATACAGGAGTGACCTTTGTCAAAAAGTTATAGAGTCCCTGTTTTGTACTAGTGCATCAGAGTTGTTGATAATAATAATGTAGCCTAAGTTCACATGTACATGTACCCTGCAATGCCTGTATTACATGTATTCGTCCCTGAATTTTGGTTAATTTGAAATACTAGTAATGCATAGAAATGTTCTTCAAATAAACATATCTTGAGAACATTCCGATATTTGTTGACCTCTTCTTGTTCATGTGTAATTCTTTTACATTTGAGTGCTATTACTAAGTGTCTATTTGTCTTTCAAATTTTGTCCCTGTCTGTTTAGTGCTATTGGCTTTAAGTACCAGCAGCCTGTTTAACAAAACTTCTTATGAAAAATTTCAGGAATATTCGTTAACTTTTGATTGCCAAATTCAACTTTCTAACTAGATTAAGCAAAGTTTTGTCTCTGAAAAATGATTTTAGAAAACATAATACACTCTTAATGGTAAAAATTTTGAACCTTTTTATTGGTTGATGAAAGTTACGAGAATTCCTTCGTTTTTTCGTAAGAACGTTTGTGAAACTGGGCACAGTATTCGTGTGAGCATATGATATTTTTTGTAAGCTGGTTTACTTTGGAGTTTATTTTATATGAGTAGATTCATTGTGTTGTAATGCATTTTTACAATGAGTGAAAGTGTTTTAAGTGATAGAGTATTTCTGCACACAATGACATTATGTCTAATATTTTTTTAAGTCTCAATGTAAAGTTTTTACTAAAGCTATGAAATCCAAAGCAAAGAAATTAAGATTTAAATTATGCAATGTATTATTAGTATGTGTATTAGCCATTTCTATTTTACTACATACTTGTGTAAGAAATGAAAATGTTTGTGTAACTATAACAGCTGAAATTGCCATAATTTAGTACCAATATAACATGTATAAGTTATAAAACTCCTTTACACTTTTGTTACGGTAAGCTGTCACATGTTATAAATCCTTCTGTGATGAGAAAATTCAACTTGACTATCTATGTTAATATAAACTCGCCTATTAATTACCAGTAACCCAGCAAGTGTGCATTTAATCTATCAAAAGAGAAATGTTTCTTTAAATTACATGTAGGTGAAAGAGCTAAATTAAGACTTTGCATTTACTGCTAAATCAATATACATGTTATATCTTTCACTGTTTATCTATATTGAATTTTCACGGAAAAACAATTCAAACATGTACAAAATGCATGTGTAAATTCATGGTCAAACTATAACTATTACACCTTTAAATCTAAATTAATGAAGTACACTTACCGTATCTTTAAAGGAAGTCTTATTGTTTAAGTCAACTTCTAACTATGCCCACAGAATCAAAGATTCGGGGGCATATAGTTTTTGGCCCGTCTGTCTGTCCGTGGCCATAACTTTTGAATGGTAAGTGATAAAGCATTCATATTTCACATGTGTATTCCTTGTGACAAGACCTTTCCATTGATACAAAAATTTATTACCTTTCACCTACTGAACAGAAAATGGTTTAAGTACTAACAAAGATGCCGATGGGGCATTCCTGTTTCACAAACACAGGTTTTATTTTCAAATTGTATTTACAATAAAGGATAATGTTGGTTATTTAAGTGAAATTCAGTTGTGCATCATTTTAATGTAGAGTGTCTGTGTTTGAATATGGGTTATGTTTTTTGTGCACATGTATAATTGTCCCCCGCTTTCGCGAAAGCGCGGGGACATTAAAACCGGTTCGTCCGTCCGTCTGTCCATCAGTCACAAAAACTTTAACCTTGTGCTTAACTTTTGAATGGTAAGTGATAGGGCTTTGATATTTCACATGTGTATTCCTTGTGACAAGACCTTTCCATGGATACCAAAATTTTTGACCTTGTGACCTTGACCTTGGACTTTGACCTACTTATTAAAAACTTTAACCTTGACCATAACTTTTGAATGGAAAGTGATAGGGCTTTGATATTTCACATGTGTATTCCTTGTGACAAGACCTTTCCATGGATACCAAAATTTTTGACCTTGTGACCTTGACCTTGGACTTTGACCTACTTATTAAAAACTTAACCTTGACCATAACTTTTGAATGGAAAGTGATAGGGCTTTGATATTTCACATGTGTATTCCTTGTGACAAGACCTTTCCATGGATACCAAAATTTTTGACCTTGTGACCTTGACCTTGGACTTTGACCTACTTATTAAAAACTTTAACCTTGACCATAACTTTTGAATGGAAAGTGATAGGGCTTTGATATTTCACATGTGTATTCCTTGTGACAAGACCTTTCCATGGATACCAAAATTTTTGACCTTGTGACCTTGACCTTGGACTTTGACCTACTTATTAAAAACTTTAACCTTGACCATAACTTTTGAATGGAAAGTGATAGGGCTTTGATATTTCACATGTGTATTCCTTGTGACAAGACCTTTCCATGGATACCAAAATTTTTGACCTTGTGACCTTGACCTTGGACTTTGACCTACTTATTAAAAACTTTAACCTTGACCATAACTTTTGAATGGAAAGTGATAGGGCTTTGATATTTCACATGTGTATTCCTTGTGACAAGACCTTTCCATGGATATCAAAATTTTTGACCTTGTGACCTTGGACTTTGACCTACTTATTAAAAACTTTAACCTTGACCATAACTTTTGAATGGAAAGTGATAGGGCTTTGATATTTCACATGTGTATTCCTTGTGACAAGACCTTTCCATGGATACCAAAATTTTTGACCTTGTGACCTTGACCTTTGAGTTCGACCTACTTTTCAAAAAACTATAACCTTGTCCATAACTTTTTAATGGAAAATGATAGGGCTTTCACATTTCACATGTGTATTCTTTGTGATTAGACCTTTCTGTTGGTAACAACAACCTGACCTTGTGACCTTGTCCATGGAGGTTGACCCACATTTAAAAACTTCAACCTCGACCATAAGTTTTTGATTTTAATTTAAATCATAGGTCTTAAATATTTCACATGTGCATACCTTTTCATAAGCCCTGTCCCTTGGAAACAAAACAAAAGTTTGTACCTTTTGACCCTTTCTTGGAGTTAATCTTTCATATTTAGAATGTTGATAATATATGAGATATATTATTAAAACTTAAGAATGGGGGGATGTCTGTAAGCATTTCTTTAAAGACAAACACCCAAAAGCGGGGGACCACAATTCCTTGAATTTGATTTTTGATATTTAATTAATCCATTGCTTCAGACATAGAAGTTTGTTTCCATCGTTTTATTAATGTATTTGTTGTAGTTATATTAAGTAGACAGGTATTATGAAATCACTTCAATCCATTGTTATTATTGCTATGTACAACGTCTTTAATGACTATGTTAGTGAAAAACTTTTTATACAAGCTACATTGTATCATTTAAGATCTTATTCTTTAAACTTACTAAAAAGGGAAAATAAAAACTCAAAAACACCACTTATGTTCGTATCGATTTAGTTGGTATCGCTGCAAGGATAAACTCTGTCTTCTTACCGAGATTTTTGGAAAAAGCTACCACTTTTGTGACCTTGACACACATTGGATGCCGAGTCTGATGTTTGATTATCCTTGCAAGTTTGATGTTTGTACAAGACAATATCAAGAAAAATTACAGTCATGTGTGAAAGTACGACAACCAAGCTAAAACTCCTTATGTTTGCTGTTTACTAAAAAGCATTCCACCCTAATGCATCCAACTCATTAAGCTGATATGAATGCTAGATATTCCATGTACCAATCCTTGCAAGTCAAGATTCAAACAGATTTCTCCATGTAAAGCTTCTATATAATATTTTATGTATAGAAATGTCTTGAATCTTCCATAAATTGAAATACACATGTACATGTGCAAGCTTTCTACTCTACCTTGATGAAAAAGTAGTAGGAAAAAAGTAGGGAGTAGTCAATGAAAAAAAGTAGGAGAAAAAGTAGGAATTAATAGGGGAAAAGTAGGAAATTTTCCATCACTTTTAGCGACAATTTTCACTAAGTATGAAAGACAAATCACAGTAAGCAATGATTGTAGACTGGTAATGTTCATCTTTGAGGAAATCACAGAGAGAATTTTTTATTTTAATTTTGAATCAGATGTCAATGACAAGTGAAGCAAGTAATTTTTTACTTTTGTGATGAAAAAGTAGGAATAGTAGGTTTTGAAGAAAAAGTAGGAAAAAATAGGATCAAAATAATATAGTAGGAAAAGTAGAAAGCCTACTTGTGTATCATATATTGTTGCATATACATGTACAATATTCAACATGTATATAGAAACAACTCACTGGTGAAGAGAATTTGAACATTGCACAGATTTGGAAAGTAATGAAACAAGAAACAGATTCATAAATAAAGAGATTTAATCCCTGAAGTACATTACATTCTATAATTTATAATTCAAACAACAGCCAAGGTTTTGCATTGATATTGTTAAATTGTTTACCACCATACAGTCATGTAAACTGCCATTGATTAGTAAATACATGTAAATTTTTTCATATGATATATTTTTTCCTGTATTAGTCATGAATAAATAGTTCTCCAATTTAATACCAAAAAATTTGTCAAACTACACAAATGCCATTATTTACAAAACAGACATTATCCTAACTAAATTTCTGACGAGAATATTCACTCATTTTGATCATTCACCGTAAAGCAACAAAATTTTTACAGATTGTCTACAAAAATCAGGTTTTCAGTTTTTCCTTTGTGCTTATTTTATCACAGGATGCCGTCAAAGGTAAGAAAATTGATTTTTTTCTATTTCCCCATGGCTCGATTCAGCAGCTCTCGAGAAATAATCACACGCTGGATTTGAGCTGTTCCCTCATAGATCTGAAAAATAAAAGGGGGAAAATTCAGTCGGTCTATTTTTCTTAGAGTTTCTCCATATTAGGTGTACATACAACATGGACCTATAAAAGCCTTGTATGGGAGGATAAATTTTAATTGGTCACCTGTTCTAATTATTTTGATAACAAATTTTCACGTTTCATCTTTTGTGATCAAATTCACAATGTACGAAGAAAACTTCTTTTTAATGGATGATCACATGTATCAGTATTCCAAAAAGTTCCAACAGATGTCATCATCATGTGATTAACATCTGTAACGTCTATTCGGATTTTCGTTATACAGAGTTATTTCCTATTCGAGACGGTATATGACGTGAAGTTATTGTGACGCCATCAAATTTTAAGGAAACCAACATTAAATTCTTGGAAAGCACACTACAACACCAATGTTTCTATAGGAATTTTATTACGTCATAATGCTTTAATGTCAGACACTGTCCTACATCGAACACAAGCATACACCAACGAAAAGACAGAATATACGTGAAGGTATCTTATAACAATTATTAATAAACAAGTGACATTTGCAGCTTTTTGCCTGGCTCATATAGTTTTTAAAGTGATTCTGAACTGGGTAAAAATGATTGGTATTTGTTTTGATCAGCCTAACATTCAAATTCATAAGGCATAAATACATGTATACACCAGGATGTATCAGCATGCATATACATGTATCTGCACTTTCAGTACAAACTAAGGGAAAAAACTCTTACCTGGTAGATCTTGGCATCTCTCATGAGCTTCTCTACTGGGTAATCTTGGTTGAAACCATTACCACCAAAAATCTACAACATAAAAAGAGTTATCTTTCATTGTAAAATGTAAAACCTTTTTCCTGGCACGTCCTTGTATAAGGACATAGATTAATGTGATAGTATTTTGTTTTCCTTTCTATCTTAGGCATATTACATGTTTAAGTTTTATCTCTGATAGTGTCAGTTTGACAAGTATACATGTATATGACAAAAACTAATGTTTCAAATCCATTATCACTCTGATCAAGTAAAGAACTACTGCATCACACGTACCTGTACTGCGTCTGTGGCACATTTGTTCGCCCAATCTCCGGCCAGGGCCTTGGCAATGGAAGCATAATATGTATTACGTCGTCCTTGGTCTATTTCCCATGCGGAACGGTAGGTGGCAAGTCTAGAAGACTCGACTCCAATAGCCATGTCAGCAAGAATCTGGGCTACCATTTGATGCTGAAAATCACCAGAGAATAACATTAGGAAGTTAAGACAGGAAACCTAGATTCCATGTGTAACAAGGGCAATGGTACAAAATATTTATTGTTTAACCAAATTGTCTTAGCTCTGATGAATGTAACATTCTACATTCCAAACAACATTCCAAATTTACAAACTTTAAAATTGACGAAATTAGTACTAGTTGTCAGTAATTTTCAAGCTAGTTGAAGCTTTGGATCTAAGAATAATGATTTCCAGGAAAGACATGTAAATGTGCATTCATATATACACTTCTCTTAATAAATCTACATGTACGAAAAACACTGAAGAACTAATAATATCTGCCTACCTATGGACCTAGTGGGGTTAAGAGAAGTAATATCTTGGTCACTGTTCCTTCATCTATAAAACCACTGGGCCACAAGGCAGACAAGGCTTTCATGTTTTATCTTGAAATACAAAAATAGAAATATCTAACCTCACAGATGAGCTTTCCCATGGTTTTTCTCTCCATTGAGTATTTAGTGGCCTCATCTAAAGCTCTCTGTGCCAATCCTGTGGCTCCGGCAGCAACCTGTATTATAAAACAGAAATACCGGCTTTGGATAAATATATATATATGAAAACTGTGTTAGGAAACAGAACCTGTCACTGGACATGAACATTGGCATCACAAATTCAACCGGAGTTTACAGAATTGCTTGAAACATAACAACACCTGCTGATAAATAGACAAATGCAAATACCAGATGCAAAGGTTGAAATTCCTTGACCAAATGTCAACTTTACAAGTCAATTGCATGTACTTGCAGTATTAATACATGTACATGTATTTTAGCATGTAATGACAAAAGGCAATATTAAGTGACAAAGAAAACTATAAAACATTTATTTATCTCCTTTCATGTTAATGTCATTAGTGAGTTATGTTTGGATTATTTTAAGAGATATGATCTTACAGGTGGTCTGGTTTTATCGAAGGCTCCCATAGCAATCTTAAAGCCCATTCCTTCTGCTCCCAACACATTCTGAAATAAAGCAAAATTGTTATGGTTTATTTTTGTAAGTTTTCCTTCACTTTCTATTTCAAATGTGGTTTGATAGACTATAAGACTAATTTTGAAAATTTGATGAATAGTCCAGTCAAAGTACAGCATATAGGGGCCCAACCTATAACAAATTGCAACACAAACTTTTTCTGTTGATTTGATTACCTTAATGTAGTGACTTTCACAGGAGAAATTGTCTACCAAAATCAACCCCGTGGAAATTGGATTTTTTTCGGAAAATATGAAAATTCCAATTAAAAATCACGAAAAACTGGAAAATTCAACTTACTCGTTCATTTCTCATCCAAATTGGACAAAACCAAATCCTATGTTTCAATAACGTAAAAACGTTGTTCCATGAAGCGATTTGATGATTCGAAAAACTGTATTTCATGCATTATTTTTGGGGGAAAAGACGAAATTTAGTAATGAAATCTCTGAAAACTGGAAAAAGAGCTTTCACACATAATGGCTTAATGTATTTATAATAGGTACATTTGTATAATTTTGTTTTATACTTAAATTGAATATGGGTACACGAACAAACATTTCATGTACAGAATTTTTTTCATTTTGAGACCCTGAGACCCGAATAGGCCTATTTAGCTAACCTGAGGATCTGAGGATATGTATGAAGTGCAATTATCGTGTATTTTTTAGAAAATTCTAACGCATTTCTGTTTCATCTTTATTTTTGCATACATGGGTATGGAGAAAATGGAATAACTTTCTTTTTTTTAACCGAAACTCTGATTTAAGCCAAATTTCATGTGTGGATCTAGGGGTGGTAACGATAAAAAAAGTTTACTTCATATACGGCTTGACCCCTTTCTCTTTTCTGAAATCGAACTTAAACGTTAACTACATGTAACTTCAGCGGAGCTAGATCCCACCTCTATTTCATGCACAAGCACCCTGTGCACGTGCCTTGCTTTATACACGATGTATACATGGACGGATCTAGATTTTTCCAGAGGGGGGCAACCCATCGAGGGAGGGGATCCTGCCTATGAATAAAAAGATAGATTCATAAAAACGGGGAAAATCTGCGGTTTTTTTTGTGTCAAGTCCAGGGAAGGTGTAAGAATCCCTCACCCCTAAGAACCCCTTAACCCCCCTCTAGATCCGCCCTTTCTGCATGTTTCAACAGTCAAATTAAAGATTTTTTTTTTTAAAGAGCACATATCTTAATTCCCTCCACATTGACAATTTATTCATCTAAATACAGTATGAAATAGGCCATCTTCGTGAAGGAATCGCCGACATTTCATGATATTATTTAATAGCATAAATTCTACAACTGTTTATTTTGAAGCATTAAAATACAAGTTTATATAAATAGTGCTGTAAAACTAAGGTACCGGGAAATTATTGGTATATTCTTCAGTCCTTTGCCATTTATTTATAAAATTGCACATTATGCATTTCTTTCATCACAAATACCATTCTATTTGAATTGACTCCGAGTTATCGCAATAAAAACAAAATATGCAATACAAGCCATTTAGACTATTTCAGAAAAGAGACTCGATATGAAGACTCATGCTACCTTGCACCCTCTCCACTCCATCATAGACCTAACTATGACCTCACGCTGGAAATAAATCATTATAGTTGATTTTTTCATGATCGCAAAGTTCTAATAAAAATGTAAGACTCTAGTAGCGCATGTACTATCAGTTTTCCTTTTTCAGTCTCGATAAGAAAACAATTTGTGATCGGGGACACGTTTCGGCAACTTCAAGAGACTTGTCTTGAAAAGATGACGTTTAGGAAGACTAACCCCTTTGGACTGCACATTAATCTATGATGTATAGAAAGTAATTCTCCGAATTGATTCTCAACAAATTCCTATTTTATCCATCTTAGGTGCCCAAAACCCGAAAGCGTAATAACACAGAATATAACATGTAACACACGCCAGTGTAACACAGAATATAGCTTGTATTTCAAAAGCATATTATTCGAAGAGTAGTAAACTGAATTGAATCTTTATATGAAAAAAGTTATAATCTGACTTATGAAAGTAGATACTTGTTAACAGCCAGCAGATCAATAGCTTGTCATAATTTTAATACACCATAGCATAATTTTTATTTTCAAACGTATCCATAATAGACTTTTTCGTAGTACTTACAATGTATACTACACATACAGTGGAGAGTATACGTCGGGCAACCCGTGGAACAAGGTAACTGTTAGAAATGTACCATTAAACTGACGTTTCTGATTCACTTCATAAAATGACGTTAAGGAATTTATTTTAACCCCCCCCCCCCCCCTTTTTTTTTGAAAAGGTATTCAGCCAATTCTGTATATGTAATATGTTACGAGTTTTGTGTATTAATAAAAAAAAAAACACGTATTTTTTAAACTTGCGATGGCGTATATTAAACCGGTATTATAATTGTCTCCATAAGATATCACATAATACTCTTGGTCTAAATGTTTAATACAATTTCTTTCTTTATAATGCATTACAAACAACTAGACGTCCACATAAATTATTATTTGAAAATTGTATTCGAGTAGTCATGTCGTCACCGGAAGTACGTCTGTCATACTAAATGCAAATGAACTTAAGCTTATTCATTAAGATAAAATACCAATAAGGAACAAATTATCCACACACATTATGTGTCTTGAAAATTTTCACATCTGAAATTGAAATAATTCATAGAAATCAGGTACAGAAAACATACATTATTACATGATCACGATATCCGGATTCCGTCTTATCATGTTGTATGGAATCACCGAAGCGTATTTACAAATAACGAAACTTTGAGGGTCGATATCAATGTGTTCCACGCCAATATTTTTGGTAGACTTTTTAATTTCAGATTTACTCTATCATATTAAAACACATAAAACACAAAAAGTTTGTGTTGAAATTAGTTCAAGGTTCAATATTACTTTGACTGGACTAGAAAGAATTTGCCTTGTTAAATCCTCTTTTTTGCACCAAATAGAAGATTAATACCTGACAATGTACATGTATGTTCCTTACAAAGACATGTAGTAACATAACGTATTAAAATATTTTCCAAAACAAACCTCTGCGGGTACGACAACATCCTCAAACGTAATACCACGTGTGTCAGACGCTCTCTGTCCCATGTTCATCTCCTACAATTCACAGATACACTCACATTTTATTATTGTTTCCCTATGCTTTGCAGGTGACTCAAAAAGCATACAAAAGTGATTAACACTGGAAGTCAGGTGAATTTGTTTGGTTTTTGTCTTCATTTTCTTTATAATTAGTATGCATCCATACTTTCATTTTTCTTGGATATTGGGTGTATCCATGTAAGACTTTGAGTAATATCAATACAAAGTTTAAGCAGAAAATATACATGTACCAATACATGTCATTATATTTTCCATATCACTCTGAAATTACACATTTATGTATCTTGCCCATCAAATCATTTACTAATTAGAAGCATATTACTATATTATTAACCATACTTTTCTACCGGGTGTAATTCCGGGTGTATCTCTCTCCACCACAAACCCAGTGAAAGCTTTCCCTGCCGACATTTTGGGATCGTCTGATGTACGAGCCAGGACAAAGTACCAGTTGGCCACGCCCCCATTAGTGATCCACATCTTTTGACCGTTTATAACATACTCGTTACCCTTTTTGACGGCCTTTGTCTTGATCCCTGCTACGTCTGATCCAGCTACTGGTTCTGTTACACAATATGCCTTCAAATAGGAAAATCAGACATTTTTAAACATGATAAAATACAAAATAGAAATTTTATAGAATGGTAATTCTTTAAAGTAAATTACACAAAATAAAGAGCATTAAGAAAGGTAAAATCTGATTTATACATGTATTTGATTTAATTCATAATACATGTATATCTATTCTTCGAAAAGATAATATCAATATAACTGATTTGCATTATTTTGAAAGAAAAGAAATATTTTGCAAAATCTGTTTTAACACAGAAAACAGATCTGGACAGAAATGTTAGTACGAGGTGGTTGGTCATAATTTAAACTACTGAAATGAGTAATCCCTTTGACTGTTAAGAAACAATTTCACAGTCTCATATTCATGAACACCTCTTATCCTCCTCTTCATGGCATAATCTAATAATTCTCCTTTTAAGACATCAGCATTAATTTTTGTGTTGCCTGTGAAGCATTGCATTAGGGATAACTATGTCCATCTGTCTGTCTGACACATCCCATAATGATCCTTTTAAAGTGTCGCTATGTTTCGTAGGCAAAACATACATTCATTGGAATGCAGTCATTCTAGTTTATAAATAAATTGATGAAAGAGAAACTGATGTAATAGATACTCCATGATTTCCAAAAGAAGGGAGGAGATCTCCAACCAGACCCAGTAATGTAATATTAACAATCACAAGATAGATAGTGTACATTGTACTTACACACATCAAGGGTTCTTCCATCATACGACCCAGGAACTTGTCCTTTTGAGCTTTGTTACCGGCTAAAATCACCGGCATTTGCTGAAAAACAAACACATCAGAGTTTAGACATGTACAACAAACTTTATAGGACTATTCCAATTTATTTCCTCTAACCAAATGTCCAATGTAGATTTGTATGTCCAATATACTTAAAGTTTCGAATAGACTGGGTCTCGGTGTGCATAAACTGCAAGTCTACTGCATTAACTTGTAAATGATCAAATGTTGCAAAGGAGCAGGTTCGGGAACATGGAAAATCGGCCCTAATTTTAGAATGTTTTAGATTTCGATTGTATTTCGTATCAAGGAAGTTAAATGTGTGGTTGTTTGAAATACCAAATAGATATTTTAATTTACGTGCATTACACCGAAAGATAAGGCTTCAAAATCAGCTTAAAGTCGTAAAATGCTGAAAATCGTAAGAAATTGGCATAATTCTGGTCAAAATTTATGAAAATAAGTAGGGCGCCAGCCCTCACCCAAAATAATTTTTATATAAAAAGTTAGATTTGCTATCTATCTTTCGATCAACATAAAATTTATGTTGGGTGAGGGTTGGCGCCTATACTAATTTTAAAGATTTATGCAAAAAATGTGGCGATTTTCCTTCATTTTCCGTCCTGCAGAGCAAATGACGTCAAAATGTGACGTCATAACTTACGCACGTGACGTTTTGACAATGATAGATATTTACTTTCTATATCGGCAGGTATTTGAGATAAATATAAGAGATACTGAACCATAATTTTCATAAAATTATTTTTTCGCAAAAATTTAGGGCCGATTTTGGCAGTTAGTGAACCTACCCCTTTCAATCAAATACATGTATCTATTTTTAAATCATGAACAATTAAACATATGATACATGTACATATCATTTATAATTGTAGATTTGTGGAGAAGACAATAGTTTAAATGGTACATGATTCTTTAAATTTACCCTATTCTTTAAATTTACCATATAAATAGAACAAATGTAGTCTCATCATGTAATTTGAATAAGCAAACATTCCATATTCTATTCAAATTCTAATGCATCTTTACTGTTAACTTTACTCACCCCTGATTCCAGTACAGGCATACGCTAGTTCCTCTGTTACAAGACACATACATGTATCTACAGTTTACTTGACTTACCCCTAACGAGTTAGCTTCTATAGCTGTCTGTATAAAGGTACAGCCTTACGCTAGTTCCTCTGTTATGAGACACATGTCCACTGTTTAATTTACTTACCCTTAATGAATTAGCTTCTATAGCTGTCTGTATACCGATACAGGCATACACTAATTCCTCTGTTACGAGACACTTGTCCACTGTTTACTTGACTTACCCCTAATGAGTTAGCTTCTATAGCTGTCTGGCTACCTGTACAGGCGTACGCTAGTTCCTCTGTTACGAGACAGGTGTCTACTGTTTACTTTACTTACCCCTAACGAGTTATAGCTTCTATAGCTGCTGTATGCCAGTACAGGCATACGCTAGTTCCTCTGTTATGAGACAGGTGTCTACTGTTTACTTTACTTACCCCCAACGAGTTAGCTTCTATAGCTGTCTGGATACCAGTGCAGGCGTATGCTAGTTCCTCTGTTACGAGACACGTGTCCATGATCCCCAGGTTCAGACCTCCCTGCTCCGCGGGAATATGCATATTGATGAGGCCAAGTTCCCATGCCTTCTTGATGACGTCCCACGGATACTGTAGAGATTCAGATATTAGACATCTTGACAGACCTAATATTTCAAGCAAATCCAGGTATACTGCAAAATTTTACTTAACACATGTTATTTAAAATATAATACAAGCTTCAATAGTTGTATTTCGATATTCACCTTTGATCGAGAAAAAATACAAAATTTCCCTGGGAATGTGACCAAATTTTGACTACAGAATGATTGATAGTCCCATGAATTACTAGAAACTTATACGTAATTTCGCAATTTTTCACAATTTGTTACTAGTAAAGGGACAACATTTTCAAACATACAAAACTGTAATATCGCAAAGAATGTGACCAAATTTTGACGACAAAGTTGCCGAAGCCCAATGGATTACAAGACTTACCTCCCCTGTCCTATCATGGTGTGGAGCCACTGGGATGATCTCTTCTCGGGCAAACTTCCGCGCCAGCTGCTGATATTCTCTTTGTTCGTCAGACAACTCTGACAAAATTATCAAACTTTGATTAATTATATCATGTATATGTAATATAATATTAATTTAAAAACAAAAATGTGTGTGTATAGTAGAAGATAAATTTCAGATTTTGAATATTTTGAGATTATTACTTTTCGCTCATCATCTTTTTTTAAAATTTGGAATCACTGTTGAATAGGTAATTTTTTGTATATGAACACTACAGTGTATTCACAACACTTAACAGAGTATAGAAGAAGAGCTGACTTTGGTTAAGGTGCCTTTGCTTTATCATACATGTATAAATGAACAGCTTGAAGAAAAAGTCAAATGAAGAAATACATGCATACTTTTGATCTGAAGAAAGGAATGGAAATCTGCAACCTCAAATTAAATGAGCATGTGCAATGTGAATAAATTATTAGTAACACACAGAGCTATGTGTATCATGTATACATGTATCTTACCAAAGTTGACTCCAGCTCCAGATGGGACCGTGTGTGACTCTGTACTTGGTGCAGTGGCATAGGCTCGAACTCCTACACGCAATACATCCCTCAGGCGCAGTGAGGCCTGAAATGGTATATAATTAAGAGTTTTCAATAAAATTTATTTATGGCCATAATTTATCAAATTTGAAACGGATCTTCTGAGCACTTTTTTCAAGTACATGTAACTGCAGAATCAGAGGAAATCTGATTGGAATATAGCTGTCATTTGACATGCTCGAGATGACGATTCAGGCGCTATTTGCCAGGTCACTACATCAGTCAGGGGTATAACTCATTTCAGTGATAAAATTTTATAACCGAAATCAGTTACTTTTCTTTCTATGAAAATCAGTAATGTTAAAGTAGGTCATGAAAAATAACTGATCTCTGCATATAAAAATTCCTATGGGAATTGCTTCATATTTATTCATTGGGTAAAGGATTATTTTACAAAATTTAAGGTATTGATGTATTAAGATGATACTGAACACTTGATTATCAGCAGGAAAAATCTGGATTAGAAGATTTAAGCAATACCAAAAAAATATAACCAAAAATGGTTATTTAAAAGTAACTTCTTTCAGTTATATTTATTTTTGACCCAGATTTTGCACAAAGATGATTTTATCCAGCTGTGACCTTAATTTATTTTTAAAGAGGCACCAATGTTGTATCTGATGAAGTCAAACTTTTCTGTACGCATTGGATGATATAATCGTATTTGACCTTGGAAAGTTTTGTAACCTGAACCAGTTATATTCTGGGTGATTCTATAAATATCTTGCAAGAAAAATAACTGATTTCAGTGACGAAAAATATATCTGAAATGAGTTATACCCCTGACTGTACATGGAGAGTAAATCATCTAGGAAAGTCGTTACAGATTTAGAGGATTCTGAAAGTATTAAATATATATAGCATGTGTCTTTTTATCTGTGCTTAATTTGGGCTTGAATGAACTTTACCTGTACACATCTGCCATCTTGGATTCTCATCGGAGCTCACCGGTAACTTAAACTTAGTAACATGTACCGGTAAGCTACAAATGGGCTGCCATTTTGATTCACTTGTGCTATGTTTCAGTGAACCCAGCCGCATTTGAGTGAGTTAAAAGGCAGGGGTGTGGGGCCAGCAGCCCCCTTAAAAACTTAAATTATCATGACTTTTAAATCCAGAAATCGTCAGCTTAAATTTTTAACTTTTCCGTCATCTTCCAAATTCTGCTGTGTTAATTTCCTTTTAAAATTGTTTTGCTATGAATCTGAATCTCATTCTCCAATTAAACATCATAATCCACATTTGATATGTGTTTCATTCCCATTCATGTAACTGGGACACTTGGATCAAATCCAGTCTTAAGGGTTAGCCCTTACTCTAACCCTAACCTAAGGTTAGGTTCTAGGTTAGGGTTAAAGCAAGAAACTCATCATACATGCTGCACAACTGCTTTCATTTACAACTGCATTCCACATCATGCCAATCCATTGCTCCAAGTTGCGACTAAATTGGTCGCATTTGCGACTGAAAATTTGGTTTTGCGACCTTAATTTAACATGTTTAAATGAACTCGCAAAATCGCGTATTACGCCAAAAAAAAAATACATAGTAAATAATTTAAAATAGATAAACAATCGCTGAGGAGAGTCTACAAACGGGAACGTGATACCTTTTAAAAGATGTTGAAACCAGTATTTGGTCGGTAAGAACTACTCAGTCATATTCAATTGCCTGCTAACCTTTGATCTTATAAAGGACTGTCTAATACTAGAGGCATAAACTACGTGGACATTATTTTTATAATGTTGGAATAGAGGTGTTTGTCAGTTTAAAATTAGAAACTTTTTTCTCAGAAATGCAAATGTTCGACCGTTCTTCGATTACAATTTAGGATAATAAAAAAAATTCTTTCAGATGCACACAAATTACAGATCTACTTCGGTGAAGTAAAATTTAAAGTACCTTCATAAAATTGATAAAGTATAGCTAACGGAGGCAAACTACTGACACATGTATGTACACTAATTAGGTCTTCCGACTTCCGTCGGAAGACCTATTGTTTTCGTAACCGTGGAAAATTGGATCAGCGATTTCTCAAGAACCCTGTAAGCTAGGACAATGAAAGTTCTCCAACGTTACGTTTGGAGTAAAAGCTAGATTGGTCTTTTTTATTTTTGGTCTCTGTTATTTTTTTTATCATGTTTTTTAGTAGATTCAAATATTTGACGGGAGCGTCGAATTACTCAAAAGGACCGAAAATTTCATGTTTTGCTATTTGTAAGCTTAAATATCTCGTATTTTGCTATCTACAATTTCCATTCTTTTTGAAAGTCGACAGCCATGCAAGATATGAAATGCTAGATGCACACTGTAACGATTTATTACGATGACGTCCTTCACCGTCCTTCATATTTCCAAATTCAGAAGTTCATAGGAGGAAGACACTTTTTTGCTTATAATAGTAAACAAAAATTAAGCTTATGAAGTTTCCTAAAAATTTCAATATTATTATTTTTTATCCATATATCTGTCTTATTTAGTCTTTCTGATTTTTCCTATCTCTTACTGTTGAAAAGATATGAGCATCGAAATTTTGAGTTGGGTATTTCGATATACCTTCACGCCAACAGATCGGGCGCACACTAAAATTGGTAGTCCGAGTCCGACTCGAGAAAAGCAGTGTTGAGATTTTCAAATTCCGATTTCACGGCAATGATGAATATGCATTTCATAAATACATTTCGATATACACAATTTGATTTTAAAACAGTTGATTAATTTAGAAGAGATCAGCTACAAACCAGAATTTACACACAAAAAGTGGTAGTTTGATTCCGATTTCTAACCTACAAACCTGTTTCTAAACTTCAATAACTATATTTTGAACATCAAGTTTAATTTCTAATTCTAGCAAACGTTCGAACATAATTTTCAGTTGGTTTATTTACAAATTGATGAACAATTTCTCCAACATTCTTCCCTCCCCTCGTTTTTCGAAAACAGTTCTGTTTATATTGAACGATGTCGCCATGATGGAAATTCAAAATAAACTTTGAAAAAAGGGAAGGGGGGGTCCAAATTTGAACCTGCACAGCGAGAACCTCATGGTATTTATACATATATATTGAACGTAACTTGTTATTACCATTTCTCTTCTCAAGAAAATTGGTTCTACAGCTACGAGCTCGCCTTTTTTATGGGGGAAGGGGGCAGGAAGAATTTGCAAAAAAAAACAAAAATCCCGGCTCTGAAAAATGCTGAAAAAAATATTCCGGCCCAAAGGGCCGGCAATTTTTTTTTTCCCGGACCATGCAAAAGTAAGGATACATTGCATGATATGGAAATTTTTGCTGGCCCTTTGTGCCAGACAATTTAAAGTCAAAAAATTAATTAATATAAATACAAACTGTTCACATAGCTGTATCTACCAGAGACCTAATACGCATAGGCACAAAAATCTAGAAAAGGTTCTATTTAAACATCATACAATCTGTCTGAAATTCGCTAATTGCAAAGAGACATCTGAAGGAACGGTTATTAACTCATACTCTGTAACAGCGGGGAGTTTAACTTACACAGACATTCACAACATTTGACAATTTGTTTAAATCCGGCCCGAAGAACCGGCGAAAATTTTTCTCTGACTCTGGTAATGGCTGAAAAAAATGGCCTGCTCAGAAAATTGCTGAAAAAATTTTACCGGCTGGCAATAGAATTCCTGCCCCCCCCCCCCCCCCCCCTCCAAAAAAAAAATCAAATGGTTGCTCACCAACAATTATCGGTTTGAAAATTTAATGTTACTGCTATTTGAAAACTTAAATATATAATATAAATACATGTAATGTGACGTCCTTCATATTTCCAAACCAAAAATTGTATAGGAGGAAGACACTCTTGTTGCAACCGCAACAAGAAACCTTTCTAGTTAGTAATATTATAATAAACAATGTCTACCCCGGCAACGTCTACCCCGGCAATTGCAACCTCTACCCTTGCGCAACGCTTTAATCCAGTTATCTATTTAGCGATGAGTGCAATTATTTTCAACGTACAATGAATGGCTTCACACACGTATACATACACTTTAATAGAATGTCTGTGATTTGAAAGTACATTTTTCACATGAAAGACTTTCGTCAAGTACAATTTTCTTTCTTTGTTTTAAAACTTCTCTTGCTACTGGCGAAAGATAGCTTGCGCAAGTCCTTTTGATGCAGGAATAATATGATTATGTCAAAGTGTTTTCTAGCGAGGCTTTCCCTGCATAGACTTTAAAAAAATTGTTATTTATGAGAAAATACAGATTTTTGTTTCTGGAAAGTCAAACATACAAATAAAGACCAAAAATGTGCTTATTGCGACCAAATTTTGGAAATGGCGACCAAAATTTAAGCAAGGTTGCTTTTTGGCAACTAAATCTTGAACGCTACTTGGAGCGCTGCAATCAAAACCATTGAAATGGTCATGTGACATGCTAAGTTACGGTAGCAATATAATTGTCAGCCATTTCTTTCACCATGGATTGCAGAAAGTCTACGAGTTTGTTGACAAGTTAGTGATATTCCTAGTTAATAACAATAGTTAGAAATATACTTTTTGATAAGGGATTGTACTTTTTCAGGGCTCTTAGTCAGCCTAATTTGGGGCCCATATTGGGCCCCAGTCCCAATGCAAAGTAGTATCTTTTCCTCCCAATTTATCATGGTAACTGAAGGGACATTTTAGCTGCATAGAAAGGCAGTGGCTCCGGATACGAACGTTCGTATCTTTAGACCTATGGCTCGGCGTACGAACATGTTTCTGATTGGTCTGTAACTGTCACGTGACTCGGGTTATGTGTCCATAACAAAATAAAAAGTTGACTTTGGTATACGAGTTTATTCTGCATAATCTATAATTTATTAAATTTAGCAACCGGGACAAGAAGCTATTTTTTAAGCTCTCAATCATTATAGTGATCATCAGTAATAGACACGCACTTGTCGTCTGTTGTGTGCACGTACTGACGTTCCGTCGCTCCAGCGGAAGTTGAAGTTTTTGAAAGTTTTGAGACGATAACAAATACATAACATGTAGATGCAACTCCATGCTTTTTAGAATATGTCACAAAAAAGATATAATTTGAACACAAGATGCCTTGAAAAAAAAACGAACCATAATATATATGCAGAAGCTCACTACGATTTGTGTTCGTACGCCGAGGCATAGGTCTAAAGATACGAACGTTCGTATCCGGAGCCACTGCCGCATAGAAACCATTAACCTTATGTCATAAATCAAATTTTTTTTATGTTCTAATTTTTTATGACAATGAAAAAAATCATGAGTGACTTTGAGCCATCATGGACCTTATTTATTTTTTCTTCAGGTGTCAAAAAGAGGAACAATGGTGTCGACTGCCTAAGTAGGACAAGAATGTGCACTTTTCGTTTTATTTCTACATACTGATAAAGTGCATTTGTACCTTAAATTGTTGATAAATCATTAACAGGTTAATCAACAAAGAAAATTTGACAATTATGCAAAATATTACGCATACGATGGAATTTCCTCTGACCTGCGATGTAATATCTCATAACTACATTAAAAGACAAGTCTGCTTCTTCCAGATACTGATATATGTATAAACAACCTATTACCGTATAGAAAAATCTTTAAAAAGACTTTCAATATCAGTTTTCAAATGTATTTTTCTCACCTGTTTTATAACGGACGCCATTTTCCTCCTTCTTTTTGAAGAGTTCCGGGCAAAGTCTCGGTTCATCTATCTACCGAAAAGGCCTGGTAAATTACAGAACATCCCATCTCGTTCTTGTAGTTCCGCACATGTTTACATTCAAATTGAGATTTGAAAGAAGTTTAAGTCTCTTTTTAATCTCAAAAAAATAACTGCTTTTAAGATAATGATAAATAAAATAAAACCAAATTCAAATCCTTCAATGCAAAGCACAGTTCGAGAATCAACATACATGCATGTACTTTATCAGTGAATGAAAGTAAATAACAAAATCAAATAATCGTACTAAATTGGGCATACAATGTTTACAAAACCAACAAAACAACCAAATATTCCACCAAGAAGCAAAAGAGAATGAATGGAGAGGAGATCACTCAGCAGGTAACAGGGAGAGTAAGCATCTCCTGTTTGTTAGTAACACCAATCACTACAGTATGGCCGTACAGAAAAGCCGGGTCAATGTGTCAAAATATCTGTTATCGGGGGGGGGGGGGGAGGGGGGGCATAGCATAGGAATCAGGGGAAAAGTATAAAATGCCCATTTGATTTGGATTAAGACATATGAGACTGACATATGACCAGATACTCATGTTCAGGGTATTTTGAATAGGGAAAAGTCAAGCAACCTATAATTTAACCTCTAAATATTACGACCTTATCATATGAGTAGGTATCATAAATATTGGGTTGATTTTTTAAAGTGGAAATATTTAAAGTTTATCCTACAAAAGTCGATATGGTACCCTTTTTCGTACTTTTATATCCCTATACAGGGTTAACGTTTTTGTAATACATAGAGCCAGATTGTCACATTGCAACAAAGATACTTTTTTTCCTAAGGGGGGGGGGCATCAGCTAAATAAGAAACAGTAATAGTGCAGTCATGTACATGTATTGCACGCTGACTGTTAAGATATAGCTACGTATATATAGGTACGTATTTGTCCTCCGGAAACTGGAAGCTTGAAGTACTTCACAATCTTTCCGCAACACTTAGAATTTGCGCTGATCTTGCGACTGAATTATCTATATGCATCGTTTAATGACTCTAAACACTGTCTGGTCCATGTTGCATATATAATATGTTCTCAAATGATCAATTTGAACGTAACATTTGTACCACTTGGTGAGTGTCACTGGTGGTGGACTAGGAGTCCTCAGGGGCACATGTAACCAAGTCCGATCAACTTCGATTGATTGTTCCTTCAAACGCCTTCGAAAATTTCTGTTGACCATGTGTTTTTTTGTTTTTTTTTTTTTGCATGGGTTATTTAGTGTTTTGCGTTGGGTGCTGCAACAGAGTATTGTTGGAGATCCCCTCCTTTCTTTTATCCAAACTACGTCTAGTGCACCAAATCTGATTTGTTTTGAATACATCTTATATTTGGGATTTGAGAATTCACTGGGGTACATGCAGCTAGGTTTCACCAGGGATGTAATCATAGAGGTCGCATGAGGCTCATGATACGATACTATAGAGCAGTTGCATTTATTTTACTTTACCACTACTTTTACCACAACTCTACGCTTCGATGGTCCCTGTGATTAGGGATTAGGCCATGGTAAATAATATTTGTTTTCCACCATGGTGTTTTCAAAAAAGGCACCCTCCAGCTAGGCAAAAACACACAAACATACGATTTGGTGTATTGTTGTCAATAAGATGTATTACTCTGACATGGTATTTAAGGCACATATCCCCTGCACATGTCAGGGGACAGGAATGTGAGCTTTTAAAGTTTAAATAGATCCATTTGAGCCCTATTTCGATTCGAGTAATAAAGCCGTAGTGGAACTTTTTTTTCGGTTAGCCAGGGTACCTTTGTCAGTCTCTAATTTTGTGCGAGATTATGCTTTTTTTATCTGGTATTTTCACTCAAAAGGTACCAGCCCGCACACGTAAAACAGAATATTTCACAGCCATGGCTTTACTATGGAACGCCATCGCTGTCTTATGATGAGATATTTCAATATATGGTATGGTTCAATCAATATATGCGGTGGTAAGTACATTATATGCGGTGGTAAGTACATTATATGCCGTGGTAAGTACATTATATGCGGTGGTAAGTACAATATATGCGGTGGTTAGTACATTATATGCGGTGCTAAGTACATTATATGAGGTGATAAGAACATCATATGCGGTGGTGAGTACATTATATGGAGTGGTAAATACATTATATGCGGTGCTAAGTACATTATATGAGGTGCTAAGAACATTATATGCGAATTTTAACGTCACCCTTTTACCTAGAAAACGCGATTTCAGAAAACAAGAATGAAATAGACAACTATGGTGCATATATATAGAATAAATGTCATAATTTGTGTTTTGTTACGGGTGTAATGTTTTTTTTTATCTTTAAATTGACGAGATCGGTGTATGTGCTTATGTGTATCCGTCCAGTATATAAGGAAGCGGCGTCCATCGTAAAACACTCTTTGTCAAGCTACCGAGGTGTAAGGTTCTAAATATAGTAACGCTAAACATTACCTGCATAAGGTTGATAGCGATCGATAGGTAGCATTTGGTAATAAGGTATTGTGCCAGAGGCAAGGTGCGTGCCAGAGGCTATACAGTAACCTTTGGCTATTGTCAGAGGCGAGTGTCAGAGGTACTGTGTCAGAGGCTATACAGTAGTCAGAGGCAAGTACCAGAGGCAATCGTCAGAGGCAAGAGCCAGGTGACAGAGTGTCGTCAGTGTCGTGTAAATAATCTCCCCTCTGTAATTATACATTTGATTTGTTTCATGTACCAATCATTTGTTCCAATCATTGGTCAATCATTTGTCGAATTGTCTAGTCAGTCAAGTAACTGAAGGAAAGTACTTTGATATTTGAATTTGTATTGTTTTCCTACCGTAAATTTTATATATCAGTTGGTGACCCCTACCTCGGTCACGTTACATAAAATTGGTGGCAAGCGCTGGGCTGATTTTTTTTTCTATTTACAGTAGAATTGGTTGTAGTATGTCTGCTGACGATTTACAACGTGAGGTGACATTGTTAGAGGCTGAGATTCAACTTATTGAACTTAGTATTCAGGAAAATGGTATGCGCCACTCGACTCCTAATACTCACTTACAAGGTAACGGGCCAGGTCATGTCTCATTAGACTCTGGTATTGTTACAATGCGCAGATCCTCTGTCCCAGATGCCCGTGGTACTAACAGTCAAAGTACCAGGCGCAGAGTTGGTTTTGCAAACTCTGATAATATTAGTCAGTTATCTAGTGGTGTCACGTACAGGCGCAATACGAACAGACAACAAGGTAATGTAGGTAATAATACACCTGCTGGACAGGCAACAAGCAATGTACAGACACCTACTGTAACAAACAATGTACAGACACCTACTGTAACAAGCAATGTACCGACACCAGGTCAGATAAATAGTCATGTACAATCTCCTGCCTTTGACAGAAGGAGAGAGATAAAACCTGCCACTTACGATGGTAGTGGTAACTGGCTTGATTACAAATCACATTTTCAGTCGGTAAGTAAAATTAACAGGTGGACTGATGATGACAAGGGGCTTTATCTCGCAGCATCATTACGGGGTCATGCTCAAGCTGTACTTGGTGATCTCCCTGACTCCAAGAAGGATGACTACACGTCGTTGATCAAAGCTCTTGAAGATAGGTTCCTTCCACCTAATCAAACAGAATTATACAGAGTTCAACTGCGGGAAAGGCGTAAGCGTGCGACAGAGACCATCCCGGAACTTGGTCAAGCTATACGTAGACTTACAAATTTAGCTTACGCAAGTGCACCGTCAGAGGTAAGAGAGACCCTTGCTAGGGAACAGTTTCTTGATGCCTTACCAGACTCTGACATGCGAATTAGAATTAAACAGGCTCGTCCCAAGGACCTGAATGATGCAATAAGGCATGCAGTAGAGCTAGAGGCTTTCCTCAGAGCAGAGGATAAAACTGGAAGTAAAGGCTATCAACGTCAGGTTACAAGTGAAGCAAACGAGTCAGACGACATGAAACGTCTGATTGAGAAATTGCAAAGTTCTGTGGAAACTATGGGTAAGGAAATACAGCAGTTAAAGACTGCAACGTCCCAGGCAAAAGGTAATCAAGGTCAACAGTTTCAGAGACGCAGGAAGAAGCTAGAGGACCTAGAGTGTTACAATTGTCACGAGAAAGGGCATATGAAAAAGAAATGTCCTAAGGCTATCAAAGGCCCAAATGAACGCAAGGACGAGTCCAAGGCTCCAACACCAGGAGTAGGTAGTAACAAGCACGCGTCTGCATCTCTAGGTAATTGTTCAGGTGGTGCTGGTATATACGTAGACGTCCTTATAAATGGGGTCCCTGGTAAGTTTCTAGTTGATTCAGGTTCAACTGTTACAATCATTTCTAGGGAACATTTCGAACAACTGAACCTGGTATTGCATGACACAGATATGAAGGTATTTACTGCAAACGAAAAAGAAATGCCAATAGATGGTTTCACAGAAGTTACCATAACACTTGGCCAGAAACAGGTAAAGATACAAGCAGTAGTATCTAGTATTCTAGCACAAGGTATATTAGGGTTAGATGCTCTTAAAGAGTGTGGCTATTTACTCGATATCAGTGATGCAAGATTCATTTCCAAAGACATGAGTCATACATTACCTTTGACATTTGAAGGTAGGGTAGGTTGTTTCAGGATTACATCTTGTCAGACGGTAAGCATACCACCAAGGAGCGAGATGGTAATTCAAGGGAAAATTGACAAACAACCTAATGAGACATTGCCTTTGGTAGGTATCATAGAGTCGTCTGTGAAGTCACTGACAAGTTCTAGACCACTAACTGCCAGAGTACTAGTGGCTACAGGTGATACGGGAATAATACCGGTGAGACTTCTCAATCTCGAAGATACATCTAAGGTAGTATACAAAGATACAGATATAGGGCAATTGGAAAGTGCTGAAGAAGTACAGGTGCCCCAATGCCAAGGTGAAATCTTAGATGAAGAGCTAGAGAAATTGGCAAGTGAGTCGTCTCGTAATCTGACACAGGACGAACAGTCACAAGTAAAAGATTTCCTTTACAAGCATCGTGCCATGTTTGCTAAAAGTAATAAAGAACTAGGTAAAGCGACACTGGTCAAACACAAGATTGACACCGGGACGTCAAGACCCATAAAGCAACCACTCCGTAGAGTACCCGTACATCTCACTAGTGAAATAGATAGGAATATTGACGAGATGCTTGAATACAATATTATAGAGCCATCGACTAGTCCCTGGGCCTCATCTGTTGTCCTGGCGAAAAAGAAAGACAACACGTTCAGGTTTTGTGTTGATTATAGGCGGCTGAATGCATGCAGAGTGAAATATGCCTATCCCCTCCCAAGAATTGACGAGGCGCTAGACCACATGAAAGGGTTCTCTTGGTTCTCCACTCTTGATCTCATCTCAGGATACTGGCAGGTTGAGCTAGATCCAAAACACCAAACAAAGCTCAGATGACACAGAGCAAGGTGACGATGTCACAATACCGTCATCTGACACTAGTAACAAGGAGCAAGAAGGCTCAGATCAAGAATCTGTTGTAGATTCTGTGCCAATTGACAATGACAAACGCCATCGACGTCCTCCTGTCTGGATGACAGACTTTGTTACTGCATAGAGTGATAAGCAGTGTGTAAATATGTAAATACATTTGTCTTATTGTTAGTGTTCACTGGACTTTTTTTGGTTAGTATTGTTGTTGTCTTCATTCGGGACGAATGAAGCTAAGAGGGGAGCAATGTAATGTTTTTTTTATCTTTAAATTGACGAGATCGGTGTATGTGCTTATGTGTATCCGTCCAGTATATAAGGAAGCGGCGTCCATCGTAAAACACTCTTTGTCAAGCTACCGAGGTGTAAGGTTCTAAATATAGTAACGCTAAACATTACCTGCATAAGGTTGATAGCGATCGATAGGTAGCATTTGGTAATAAGGTATTGTGCCAGAGGCAAGGTGCGTGCCAGAGGCTATACAGTAACCTGTGGCTATTGTCAGAGGCGAGTGTCAGAGGTACTGTGTCAGAGGCTATACAGTAGTCAGAGGCAAGTACCAGAGGCAATCGTCAGAGGCAAGAGCCAAGTGACAGAGTGTCGTCAGTGTCGTGTAAATAATCTCCCCTCTGTAATTATACATTTGATTTGTTTCATGTACCAATCATTTGTTCCAATCATTGGTCAATCATTTGTCGAATCGTCTAGTCAGTCAAGTAACTGAAGGAAAGTACTTTGATATTTGAATTTGTATTGTTTTCCTACCGTAAATTTTATATATCAGTTGGTGACCCCTACCTCGGTCACGTTACACGGGTATACAACACACAGCAAATGCATTTATCGTATGAAATGTGCTAACGCGCATTACATGTACGATAAATGCACTTGCTGTGTGTTGTATACCCGTAACAAAACACAAATTAAGACACTTATTCTCTATGTGAAAGTATAATCATCAGACGGACGGACATGCAGACGGAACGATCATTTATTTATGTAGCAAAAATTACAACGTTTAATGTTTCTTCTTCTGAAAAGGGGAAATTTACATAAAATGTTCCCGTAAAATTTATGTCTAAGATATGAAATGTACCCGTAAAACGTCAGGGAAGGTCAGCTTTAAAGTTAACTGTATAGTCAATACTGGAGAAAAAGATTATGTAACCCCTAACCGCAGTGACCACTGAGGCGTAGAGTTGTGGTAAAAGTAAAATAAATGCAACTGCTCTCACTATGGCGTATCACGTGATACGCAAATGATATGTTCCACGGGAATCCCCGTTTATTAAACCAAGTAAATAGTGTTTAAATCTTCTTTATATGATTTTACTTTAGGCCTATCACATGACCATTATCATCAATGATATGATGGTTATCTATTCTGGTCAAGAATAGACGTGTATTCGGAGAACACTTAAACAGAATTTTTTCAATGCTCACAACATGTTATGATATGGTACACGGACAGATACAAAATTTTCTGTTTAAGTGCTCTCCAAATACATATATATGCACAACCAATGTTATTCCCTGAGATGTTACTATTGAAAGGAACGTGCTGCAATTCGTGTATTAACACTCGTGACGTCACAATGCATCAGATCTAAAGAAACATGCCGCGACGGCTGTTCTAACCTGCAAACTGAACCCGCGGTGAGATGAATTTTGACGTCACTCTTTTACCTAGAAAAAGCAATTTCAGAAAACAAGAATGAAATAGACAACTATAGTGCATATATATAGAATAAATGTCATAATTTGTGTTTTGTTACGGGTATACAACACACAGCAAGTGCATTTATCGCATGAAATGCGCTAACGCGCATTACATGTACGATAAATGCACTTGCTGTGTGTTGTATACCCGTAACAAAACACAAATTAAGACACTTATTCTCTATGTATACGTCTATTCTTGACCAGAATGAATTACCATCATATAATTAATAATAATGACCATATGATAGGCCTAAAATAAATTCATATAAAGTAGATTTAGACAGTATTTACTTGGTTTAATCAAAGGGGATTCCCGTGGAACATATCATTTGTATATCACGTGATACGTCACAGTGACTCTACTACTATTTGACAATCATATCACAAACTGAAACGCACAATACATGTATATGAAGTGAGTCAACCAAACGAACCAAGTGCGAAAGCTTCCTATATCTAAGAAATACGGAAATGTCTCAATTCTAACTTCTTGAAGACAATTAATTTCAAATAAATTTTAATGCACCAGACACGTGTTTGGGATAGTAAATCCTCACCAAGGAAGTAGCATTACGCTATATAGTTGTATCGAAATTTTTTGCTTATTCTTTATATCACCCGTAATTTATTCTCTTTTCCCCTCTTCGTTTTTCTTTTCTTTATTGTACAACTGAAGGTCTCATTTTTCCGCACCTAGAATTAAGAGGCAATTTACATCATTTTGCCTTAACATGCACAGTAATGGCTTTTAAATTACAATTGCAGGAAAACACACTTAAAAACTCATATTTATATCTAGTTTGTGTATCACATAATGACACAGGGAAGAAAGAAGGGGGACACCGTCAGTCATTTTGGAAATATTCTATGTATATTTCATAAATCTGAAAAAATGATAGCTAAGCAATGTTTACGTCAATGAAATACTGTTCGTAATAAGGTAAGAGTATAACTTTTTTTCCTTTATTGTTTATCCGACTTTTTTTTTTTTTTTTTTTTTTTTTTTGCCTGAAGATAAAGTATTCACAAGGCAATACTGTTGTGCTTCTTTGATATAAAGTTATTCTATCATAAAATTGATATTTGTTTTCAAATAAGAAATAGATTTTCTACAATATACACTGATATAACGTTGCAATAAACACAACAATAAACAACGCAGACATATTGTGTAATTAACAACAAAAAGGGTAGGATCTCCAGCATGACTACTCTGCACACACTCAACAAATAACATGAAACAATCGCACTAAGTTGTAACACATACTAGTATATGTTTATTTCGGAAACTTGTCATTTTAATAAAAAATGTCATCCCCAGTCGAGCTCCCTCCTGAAAGGTTTTTCGGTGACCGATCGCTGGTAGGAGTTTGAGAAGAGATTGGTTTTTCGGTGACCGATCGCTGATAGAAGTTTGAGAAGAGATTGGTTTTTCGGTAACCGATCGCTGGTAGAAGTTTGAGAAGAGATTGGTTTTTCGGTAACCGATCGCTGGTAGAAGTTTGAAAAGAGATTGGTTTTTCGGTGACCGATCGCTGGTAGAAGTTTGAAAAGAGATTGGTTTTTCGGTAACCGATCGCTGGTAGAAGTTTGAGAAGAGATTGGTTTTTCGGTAACCGATCGCTGGTAGAAGTTTGAGAAGAGATTGGTTTTTCGGTAACCGATCGCTGGTAGAAGTTTGAGAAGAGATTGGTTTTTCGGTAACCGATCGCTGGTAGAAGTTTGAAAAGAGATTGGTTTTTCGGTAACCGATCGCTGGTAGAAGTTTAAATTATGAGAAGAGATTGGTTTTTCGGTAACCGATCGCCGGTAGAAGTTTGAGAAGAGATTGGTTTTTTTCGGTAACCGATCGCTAGTAGAAGTTTGAGAAGAGATTGGGTTTTCGGTAACCGATCGCTAGTAGAAGTTTGAGAAGAGATTGTTTTTTTCGGTAACCGATCGCTAGTAGAAGTTTGAGAAGAGATTGGTTTTTCGGTAACCGATCGCTAGTAGAAGTTTGAGAAGAGATTGGTTTTTTTTTCGGTAACCGATCGCTAGTAGAAGTTTGAGAAGAGATTGTTTTTTTCGGTAACCGATCGCTAGTAGAAGTTTGAGAAGAGATTGGTTTTTCGGTAACCGATCGCTAGTAGAAGTTTGAAAAGAGATTGGTTTTTCGGTAACCGATCGCTAGTAGAAAGTTGTTAAAGGAGGTTAACATCTTAGCACCATCCCTCCAATGCTATTTTGAACATAGATTTTATTTGGATTTGCTAATGAATCGACCCTACATGAAATTTGGAGCCAAGAACTCTCTGTAAATTGCACAATTTAAAAAAAAAGTATATAACCAGAGGGTGCTACTAAAATGATTTTTTGCTGTGTCTAAAACTCACGTTGGATGGAAGCATCGCTGATGAGGATTAAATATCCGAAACACGTGTCTGGTGCATAATGAATTGGTTTGAAATTTTCTTCGGGAAGGCATAGAGTTGGAATTATTTTATTATGTTTAGAATATCGCTCTTCATATATTCACTTTTTGGATTCCCTCTCTGTCGGTCTTGAGCACCACTGATGATATATTGTTTGTTGTAATGCACATATGGTGCACTAAATTATCAATGTAAATGTTAAACGTCCTCAAATTCATAAGCATCATTAAAAAACAGATAAATTTACAGCATGGACCAGACATGCACGTTTCAGGTACTTCACCCTCGTCAATGATCCTCAACCTAAACAATGAAATATGGCCAATATATGTAAAAATAGCAATCCAAGGAATGCTTGTGTCGCCTGCGAAGCGGTTTGATTATTATTCTAGAAAGTCAATCAAAATTATTGGTATCAGTAGAAAAGTCTTGTCAAATGAAATTCATTTGAAATATCAGACCTCTTAATTACAAATTAAAAGAAAAGAGTGTCATCATCTAGGTCAAGGTCACTATGTAAAAATTGGTAGCAAAAAGGTCTCATCATAAGAAATATAAAAGACCTATCACCTACCAATTAAAAAGGTCAAATAGCTAGGCCAGGGTCAAAAGGTAAAAAATTATAGTATGTGTAGAATGACATTGTTACAAGGAAAATACATGTGAAATATCAAAGCCCTATTACCTACCAATCAAAAGATATAGCTAATATTACTTTTCTTGAAAAGTAGATCAAATATCTAGATCAAGGTCAAAAGGTCAAATATTATGGTCTGTGTAGAAAGGTCTTGTCACAAGGAATACACATGTGAAATACCAAAGCCCTATCACTTACCAATCAAAAGATATATCCGTTCTTAATTTTTTTGAAAAGTAGGTCAAATATGTAGGTCAAGGTCAATAGGTAAAAAATTATGGTATGTGTAGGAAGGTCTTGTCACAAGGAATACACATGTGAAATATCAAAGCCTTATCACTTACCAATCAAAAGATATAGTGAATCTTATCTTTTTTTCAAAAGTAGGTCAAATATCGAGGTCAAGATCACAAGGTCAAAAATTATGGTATGTGTAGAAAGGTCTTGCCACAAGGATTGCACATGTGAAATATCAAAGTCCTAACACTTACCAATCAAAAGATATATCCATTTTTAATTTTTTTGAAAAGTAGGTCAAATATGTAGGTCAAGGTCACTAGGTCAAAAATTATGGTATGTGTAAGAAGGTTTTGTCACAAGGAATACACATGTGAAATATCAAAGACCTATTACTTACCAATCAAAAGTTATGGGCTGTGACACCCAAAGTGTGACAGACAGACAGACGGACTGAATGACGGACGGACGGACGGACGGACGGACAGACGGACGGACAACGGACAAAGTGATCCCTAAGTGTCACTATGCTTCGCAGGCGACACAAAAATTATGTTCAAAATATACCGAAAGACGTAGCAAGATGGCTGGGGTATGATGCTACAGGACCCAGCTTTCAGAAATTTTAGGAAATTTTGTAAACAGTCATTTTCGAATGCGTTTGAAGAAACGACCAACAGAAATTGATCGAACTTGGCTACATGTGCCCTCGGGGACTTCTGGTCCACCAGCAGTGGCACTCACCAAGTGATACAAACGTTAAACGTCTTCAAATTCATTAGCATCATTAAATAGCAGATAAATTAACAGCATGGACCAGACATGCACGTTTCGGGTACTTAACCCTCGTCATATTTCACGCCAAGAGGACCATCGATTAAATGAAGTGACAACCCATAAAGAGAGGAAAACTAATATATATGCAATTTAAACCGACTTATTTCTATTTCTCCCAAATTTTTAAAAACTTTTATCTCTCAATGATGATCCTATACTGTTTCATTGATAACATTCCCCTTTTCTTCTTGTGAGATTATTTCGAACATTTCGTCTTTATTTACATACCTCTAAACCTTAGTTAATTTCAAACTTTGGCAATCACCTGTGATAAGGTTTGTGCGCCAATGTGTCCGTTCGATCTATGTTGCTATAAAATATATTTGAATGGCTTCATATGTGCTCATCACAATTGTTATTTGTAAGGTTTTTTTCTGGCATGGTACATGGTGCGGTATGTAGATAGGATCGAAGGTCCTACTATATTTCTGGAAGTTGCTCGGTTTCGGAGTTCCCTTTAATTCAAATTGTTATTCGGTTGATTACGAATTATCACACCCAGCTTTGAAATACATGGATAAAATGAAAGCACATGATGTCAAGATTCCTGTTCCTTTTTTGCTCGCGAGATCATTCTTGACGAGTATACTTACATATTTTCTTCTTTATTTTCAAGTCAGCATGGTAACTTCTGCTTATGCATCAACGTTGGAAACAACCAATGCTAACAGGACAAGCCGTTTGCTACTGGGACCATGTGCGGATCAACTCAGAGATGTATTGCGTCACCATGTACCACCGCATCATTTTCAACATATCATCAAACAGTGCAAGTTAAAGCTACCTCGCTTGACGAAGCCGCAATTAGATTTGATCTTCCCACGAAACGGACATTATTCTGGTGACTATAGCGATATGGACATTTCTTTGCTATACTTATTGTTGAGAAATACGTGTAACATGCCATCACATACTAACAGATGGGGAAAAAGTCCTGATGTAAACGATCATTCTCTCGCCGCAAGCATAGAACGAATCCGTGAAGCTAGAAACCAATTAGGTCATTCCTCCAGTACATCTCTTTCTCAGGTGGATTTCAACAACATTTGGTCGTATGTTAAAGGAGCCGTTCGTTGGATTGATACTTTCCTGCTAAATGCAATGAAGTATACCAAAGAGATGGACTTCCTACTTTCTGAGACGATGGACCCGGAACAGGAACAGTTCTACTTGGACATGCTCAAGGAAGAAGTACAGGAGGACACACAGACACGGCAAATGTTAATGGAGGTTAAAAAGAATATTCATGGTAATATATCGCTACAGTATTTTGCAGTATTTACTTAACAAATTTGATTCTGAACAAAACCATATATTGGACACTTATGCTGCAACGAATTTTGACATTTGTTTTTGCAGAGCTGCCCACGAATTATTTTCCTTATATAATAATTTAATTTCCATTGTTATTATTGTGAAACGACGATTCTGATTGGCCGAGAAATTTTGTTGATACACAAAACAGGCATAAGTACCGTCGTTAGCAACACAAAATCAAAGCTGCAAATAAACGTTGAAAATCTACGAAATGAAATGATAAGTAATCAATGTAATATTTTTTTGGTTGATCGAGATATCAACACCAAAAATTGAGGGGAAACTTATGCAAATTTTGGTGTTGATACCTCGATCAACCAAATAATATTACAATGATTCGGATTCCTTATGATAACATGAAAATAGTGTGTTTGATAGAATCGAACTCGAATACACAGATTTATTCTGTGACGCGCATTGCTTTCGAATATACAAAAGTGGCATAACGATTGAAACAGTAGAAGGCTTGAGCATAAGGTGACACAAAAACTCTGAGATGAGTAAAAAAGAAGCATTGACAGGTAATTAAGCTCATGAACACCCCGGAAAGCTCTCTAAATTTCAGGTGAAAGAAGCCATCTCCGATCGATAAGCTACCGGTTTGTCTATAAAAATCCCACAGATTCATCAGTGAATGAAATAATCACCGAAGAAGTACCTATAAGTTATTAAGTCAAAATCACTAAAAAAGAAATCCATTAGAACGGTTGCGAACCTCGGAATGAATAACATTGAGACCAGGTGCCCGGGGAGAGTCAGCGTCCCGAGATTGCATACAAATGAGCTAAAGAAGATCCTGACGATAATCTCAACAGCACTCACAATAGAGCACAAAATTAAGCATCGACGGACCCCTAGCAAGCTAGAGGTTGGACCAGGTATCCGAGAGGAGTAAGCGTCCCCTGTTGGCTAGCCGCACCCGCCGTCGACGTTTAAGCATGAAAATGAAAACTATATAAAATCCATGCACTGTCTGACATTATGTCTATATAGAGAGTGCTATGGCGACAATGTCAGGGAAATATATTCAAAACACTTACTGTCAAACCCCTCGTGGGAATTTTTTTACGAGCTCCACACGGCAAAGGGCATAAGTGTGACCCAAATGAGTTAGAGAAGATCCTGACGATACTATCAAGAGCACTCACAATAGAGCACAAAATTAAGCATCGACGGACCCCTAGCAAGCTAGAGATGGGACCAGGTGCCCGGGAGGAGTAAGCATCCCCTATTGGCTAGCCGCACCCGCCGTCGATGTTTAAGCATGAAAATGAAAACTATATAAAATCCATGCACTGTATGACGTTATGTCTATATAGAATGCTATGGCGACAATGTCAGGGAAATATAGTCAAAACACTTACTGTCAAACCTCTCGTGGGGATTTGTTTTTACGAGCTCCACACGGCAAAGGACATCAGTGTGACCCAAATGAGTTAGAGAAGATCCTGACGATAATATCAACAGCACTCACAATAGAGCACAAAATTAAGCATCGACGGACCCCTAGCAAGCTAGAGATGGGACCAGGTGCCCGGGAGGAGTAAGCATCCCCTATTGGCTAGCCGCACCCGCCGTCGACGTTTAAGCATGAAAATGAAAACTATATAAAATCCATGCACTGTATGACGTTATGTCTATATAGAGTGCTATGGCGACAACTCCCCGTTGCAACAGTTCCATGAAATCTTGTCATCTTCGGTGATTGAAAGTCCAACCCAAAGCCTGAAATCAGAATCCAAAAATTAAAATCAAAAGGCTTATAAATATCTATCCAATAAGGCTTCGAAATGTTGTTAAAGGATACCAATAGCATTGTATGAACATAAGTTGAAAAACAATATACTGTGTATGAATCTGAAGCAAACTCTTTTAAGGTTAAGTTGTGACTACAGGGAGATAACTCTATTTTCATATCACATAATATTTGAAACCGACATAAACGATACATGGTATAAGCTCAGATTGTTACATTATTTTAGAAAAAAATAATACTCCTTGAAATTTTCATTGCTGAATGGATATTTTTGGGAAAAATGCATATTTTTCAATGAAAAATCGCCGAAAATATGAAAATTTTGTCATTTTCGCACGAGTTCTGCTACCAAAGATTCAAACATCAGAATAATTACTATCTATTATACTCTTTAAATGTGAGATAATTAGAATTCGAACTTCAAGCTTAACTCTATGTTTTTGGGTCAAAATGTTGATTTTTTTTGCATAAATTATTGTGCTATTTATAGAAACAGTCATTTTGCTCAAAAAATAATTCGGATACATATTGATTTGACTGCTTTAGGATAAAGCAATACCATAGATATATATGTAGAAAAAAATATGTAGTTGGCGATCTTCTAGCTATTAATATCAATTTTCTGTAAGGACCAAAGTAAGTTGAAAATAGCATGTCACAGATTTTGATAGTTTTTATTATATTACATGTTTATGATAACGTTAGAATGAAAATACAACTCTTCGATGAAATTGACCTTCGGTTGCCATGGTAACAAGGCCCCAATTTTCAACAGGTATTTTGAAGTCTAAACTAAGAGGTTTTCAGGCATCTGCTTGCCATGGAATCCGGTATCAATTCAGATTCCCCATAACAAATTCTATACTTCTATTTTGTCAATCCGTATAAAATTAAATGGCACTCCATACAGTAAATCAGCAAAATTCAGACAAAATGTCAATATTTTCCTTGAAAATATACCCCAAAATTAGGTCTGTTTTTCGTCAATTTCTCTAAAATGACAAAAATGTGAAAATAGGCCAAAAATGGACGTTTATATCCAAAACACGAAACGGGCAAATTTTTGATCTGAATAGTTCGAGGAGATGTTCTCTATATATTAAACTATCCATCCTTCTTCCTCCTCATTTCCATTAAAAGTCGCCACTCTGACCTTAAGGGAACTACTTTGTTATGTTCTGATTTCTCTTCAAAAGAAACCGACACCAGATTACAGGGACACATGGAACAGATTGGACATAGGATTGAGAGGCTTGAGGACCAATTTCGGGGACTAAATACAAGGCACGAAACAAATATTAATGACGTACAATTCCAAGCGCGAAGAATACCAGCTTTACAAGGTAAAAAAAACTTTCATGAAAATAAATGAAAGGAGGGGATATCCAACAAAACTTGGTTGCATCACCAACAGCAAACCCCCAAAACATCCACTGCAAAAGCACAAAGCAGACACGCATAGAATGAGACGCAAATGGTACAAGGAACGCGAAATTACATAGAAACATCAAACACATGTGACTACAAATAAATCAACGAGACCAATGGACAATCGTCGCCGACTTAGGACGGCCATATGCAACTACAGTAACAAAAATGAAAATGTTGAAAGAAATGCAAATCTTAAACTCACTCATCAGTGATCCTCGATCCAAACAATGAAATAAGACCAAAGACAGAAAGTTACGTCCAATAAATACCAAAAGACGTAGAAGGATAGGTGGGAGATGATGCTACAGGAACCACAGTTCAGAAATTTTTCGAAAATTTTGTGAACAGAAGTTTTCGAATGCTTTTGAAGAAACGATCAAAACTGCAATTGTTCTTAACCTGGATGGTTATTTACTCTCTTTACTAGTGATGCACTAACTCATTACAATAGAATATGCGTGTATATTTCAGACGAGAACCTCTACATCAGCCAATTAAAAGAGAGACTGATTGAGGAAAACCAAAACGAGGCACAGGAAATTCCACTTTCCCCCATACAAGAGGGTGGCCATAAGCTACCCATAGAACAACTGTTTTCTTCTGTTGTTATCAAAGGAGACATAAGGGAGACCAGAAAGTCGAAAGAAAGAGATCAGGAAAAACAAAAAGAAGTAAAATCTCCTGGAGATTTGCTGATGAAGAATGGGAAGCCAGTTTACAGAATATTTATGCTCGGTGATGCTGCACATGGCAAAACAACGTACTGTTTGTGGCTTCTTAAGACATGGTGCAATACTCAGCAACAAGGTTTGAGACCACACAATGAATGGGAAAACGCTCTCAATGACTTTGACTTTGTTTTTCATTTACCGATGCGGCATATGGATCCATCAAGAGCGAACGTTTCGGACATGATCTGCCACGATATTTTCGAAGCAGACACTTCTCTTAAAACTGCCGCAAAGCACGTGCTATCTAGTCACAAATACCGTTGTCTTGTTATCATGGACGGCTTGGACGAATGGAGGCCAGAACAGACCGCCATAGGCAGACTCAGATACAAAGGGATGCCTACTTTAGATAACATGACAAACTGTGTCATTTTCACCACTATGCGACCATGGAAGTTCTCTGATGTGGCAGGGTTTGTCAGAAACAGGGATAGAGTTGTCGAAATACAGGGATTAGATGACAAAAGTATTGAGGTCGTAATAAAGAAAGTTCTTGAATATCATTTTGAAATAAAACCAGCTACTGTTGAATACCAGACAATGTATGAAGAAATGATAGGCAAATTGAAAGATAAGACAATGAGGTCCTTTGTAAGAATTCCTTTGTTAGCTGTAGTTTGTGTTCAGATATGGTACAAAAGGAGGCAAGTAGGGGACAGCTTGACAAGCTTCTATTCTTTAATGATAGACATGTTGATCGAAAGAGCCCTAAGAAAAATGGAAATACAAAATGTTGAAAAGAAAGAAATCAAAGATTATTTACCTAAGATATTATCAGATAATGAAAATATTACATCTTACATTTCAATTTTATTGAAATTGGGAAAGGTGGCATTTGATGGTTTGTTATCAAATAAGGAGACCTTAGAATTTCAGTTAAGAAAATTGGAGAAAGAAATTGGCAAAAGTGAATTACATTTTGCCCTCAATGTAGGTTTGATCAGCCAGAAGGAAGCGCCAAGTCTTACTACACGAAATGTAACAATTAGCTTTTTCCATAAATCGATTCAGGAATTTTTAGCTGTCATATATATTGTAAGCCAAAATGAGGCTAGAGATTCATTCTGTAAACATCTTTCTAGTGTCAAGTTAATCATGGAGTTGTCTAATGTTATCATGTTTATATGTGGTATGCGTTCGCGTTTGGGTAGTGAAATATCAAAGCGTGTTGCAGTTGTTATGGACGGCGACAAAGATATCTGTAAATATAGAGAATCGCTGTTTGAATATAGTCCAGTGAAAGAACTGTACAAACTTCAGCTAGGCTGGTTCAGAGAATTGCAGTGCGGACGGACAGACAGCCCAGTGAAATTTCACGTATCCGATATCTATCTTAACAATTCCGAAACTGACAGAGAAGCAGTGAAGATGACACGGGAACTGTTGTGTAGTCACCATGACGACATAAGGTCACTATGGTTACTACATGTACCTTCTGACGGAGAGCGTAGTATTCCTAATACGGAACTTAACGACTTCCTTTCTGATATACACAAGACAAGGTCCCTTGTCATGGTCTATATATCTGGCTATGGCACTGGTAGATCTATACAGAGAATCGTTGGACCATCATTAAAATTTTTACATTTGTATGGCGTAGGGATACAAGACATTTGCAAAGTTCATCAACCGTTCATAACACGCATGGAAAGGTTAGAAGTTTTAGACCTCGATGACGTAAAACTGGACGACCGAGACATCGGACTTTCACAACTTATGTCACAATTGAGCCAGGTAACGTTAGTGGGTGTAAATATGACACAGTCAGGATGGTTAAGTGTAATTCGGTCCTTAGTTAAGATTAACAATCAATTCGTTGTAAGACTGCTGGACACCAACATAGACACATATTGTGTATCTGTAATTCGTCGCCATCGCCACCTTGAGATGACACAGAATGATCGATCTGAGTTTGTGATTGAAAAGAATTCCCAACCAACCACATTCATATTGTAACTGTGACGACGAGGCTCCATAACGGGCTAGTCTGAGAAAACATGGCCGCGATAATCGTTAAAACAAGTTTTAAATGGCCGAAACATTAAATTTAAGGAGGTATTGAACACTTGGACGCCAAATTCAATTTTTCTCAAAATTTCTGAAATTATATATTTCTAGTCTGTCCTTGATTATGCAAACTTACATTTGATTTTATCCACAGGAAAATTTTCTATGAGACTTTGAAATATGCATAAATCGACGTTTTCGTGAATTTCTTGATGACGTCATAACATTGAAAGCGTCATTCCAGTTCTCGTTAAGCTATTGGAAATTAATTTTGATTTAACTACCAAAATCTTCATAAATGTATTGCACTTACATAATGAAAAGATAAGATTAAATATGTTTTATAGAAAGACAGAATACTGGAATATATGATGACACTGTCGCTCAAAAATTAGCGATTTTGGGTCAATTGACTGTAGTTGATAGTTAATTATTAGAAATCGTGTGGATGAATCTTTGTCAAAAACTAACAAAATTATCAACAATGTCCAGAGATGATTTCATGATTAAATGAGAAAAATTGAATTTTGGATTAAAATATTACAAAGCTTTATATTTTCCAATTTTTCTTTCGAAAATCGTCCATTTTCAATGAAGTGACATCCGCTTTTCTGTGATGTTAATTTGTCAACAAATTCACCGTGACGAAGATTTAATGTTCTATTTTATACATGCAAAGTTTCAATGCGATACGTTTGGTAGTAATGAGTTTATTGAATTTTGAACGCGAAGGTTTGTGACGCCATTTTCCCTGATAACGTCGAAATGACGTCGTGGTTTGGTCGTGGATAAAACTCCCAAAGTCCACAATTTTGAAAATCGCCATAATTTCTTCAAATGACGCCAAAAATTATTCAAACTTCATCAGGATACTCAAATGTGTATATCAATCAGCGTATCAAATGTTTTAAGAAAGTTAAGACTGTACTTTTCCTATGAAGTAAGAAAACAAATAATGCCGCCGCCATCTTGGTGTTCAAACCCTCCTTAAATTCTAACATGACTTGAGATTTTCTCCCTATATGTAATATAGAACTCGCCTGGTGTAAAATCTACTTCCAGTTTGCTAATCTCCGCCCATTCACGTGCTAAAGATCTCGTGCAGAACAATATTAGAATAGAAATAACAACTAGCTTCGCGGCTTGGTGTTAATTTGATTAGTTCATGCGACTCGGGGAATTACTGGACAACGTACAAACCAAGGCTAGCTAGTTGTTATTTCTTAAATTAAGTGAACCATATCCGCACTACTCTACATTGTAAAACGGAAGTTTTATTCGGTCTGTTATTTGATCATCCAACATGGTGAAATATACACTACAACATGTCTGTCAGTCTTTGGCTACTTTATTTATCTTTCCTATTTCATGTCAGATAGCTCTCTACTAATTATTTATGGAATAAGTATCTTAATGTAGGTTTTGTTACGGGTATGCAATACAGAGCGAGTTCATTTATCGTACATGTAATGCATGTTAGCACGATAAATACAATTGCTGTGTATTTCATACCAAGGAACATCGATTATTATGATAGCTCAGTATTATAATGAAAGAATTAAATTGTTTGTTCATTAATTGTACATCGCAAAAAATAGTTGTTTGCCACGTTTTACTGTATCACCATAACCAAGTGTTAATGAATATGGCTTTCCTGATACAAGTGTTGAAAGTTACTGATTTTTTAAAAGTTAAAATAGACTATGTACAAGAAACAGAAATCCTTAAATAAAGTAATTGCTCCTTTCTTTGCGTAGTTCTTGTTCTTTTCATAAAATTATTTTTATTCTGTTCTTAAAGCTGTTAATGTGTTTCTGTTTCTTTAAGTTAATCATAAGAAATTGCAAAGAAAAGTACTGAGAAGCAAATGAGCTGTTGTGTGAAAAAAATAAATATCATGTCATCAACATACAGGTGGGTTTTGTTTGTAAAATCCTTTAACATTTATCACCCAAATTCATAGCTCTGTCCGTAGCTGGCCCTTTGGTACAAGTAGTTCGAAAAACTCGATAAAATGCATGCACTGTCGACGAGCTCTACACGCGAAGGGCATAAGTGTGACACAAATGAGTTAAAGAAGATCCTGACGATAATCTCAACAGCACTAACAATTGAGCGCAAAATTGAGCATCGACGGACCCCCATCAAGCTAGAGGTGGGACCAGGTGCCCGGGAGGAGTAAGCATCCCCTGTTGGCTAGCCGCACCCAACGTCGATGTTCATGCACGAAAATGGAAACAATATATATAAAATGCATTCACTGAGGTAACGTCCATATAGAAAGTGATATGGAGACCATGTCAGGGAAAATATTCAAAACACTTACTGTCAAAAGAAGAACTTATCAAAGTTTTGAACTTTCTGATCGATAACATATTTTTGATGTTTGGAGGAATGGTCTCTAGGCAAATCGTGGAAATCCAATGTGAACCAATTGTTCAAACTTCTTGCTGACATTTTTATACGTACTCATATGAAGCCGAGTTTGTTCAGTCTTTGCTCTCTCACGGAAAGAAACAACTATATCCCTCCAATTCCAGTCTACATACAGATATATTGATGACGTGTTCTCAATGAATAATCTTTACTTTGCAGATTAGATTAGCACGAATTATCCGTGTGAACTAGAGATTAAAGAAACCACTGAAAGCATTTACTTTACTTCGTATTTAGACGAGAATGGTCAACCACATTCAACAATATATGACAAATGTGTCGACTTCAACTTCAAAATTACAAGTTAAACATTATAACCTCTCCTTGTCGTCGATGTTGGAAGAAATAACAAATTTACCTGATATTACCTTCATTTCTGCGCCGGCGTCACACTGTCCCGATTTTGGCTAACCATGCTATATAGCCAACATTCTGGAACAGTGTGTTCGGAGATTCAGATATTCGCTAACATATTTGAGAGTTTGACTTTTGGGATTTTTATTTACTCATTATTCGTTTTTATCTATTCATTTTTTATTACGTTTTTTTGCATTTTTTTTATATTTTCTTGGACAGAAATGACAAAAGGCAGAGGAGGAAACCATTGATTAAGCATCCAAAACATGACGCATTCCCGGTTACAATCCGATGCATCGAATTCTAGATACGACGTCGTGAAACAATCTAATAGCCTTCGTTAATACATCGCAAGCCTTCGTATGTTCTTCTGATATGTTTTAAGATAAAAAATGTTGTCATCGGGAGTGATTCGGATACAATCGTGTATCCGTCTTTTAGCATCGTATAATTATTTTTTAGCATCGTAAAAGCTTCGGTTGTTGAGTGGATCTTAGCCATATTCGGGAGTAACTTCGCACGAAATTGATAATTTCATATTCGTGTGTCCATCGGATATCAAAATCGGGACTATGTTTGGTCAGCTCATACATCAGTCAAGCACTATTTACACTCTCAGATTGCTCGGCTTTTTTATTTCTTTAGAACTGGTCCGTCGTGGACAACCTTCACTTCAGCTTGACGGAAATTCATCGACGTATGATGGAGTTGATTACATGAATGACGCCTCATCCCCTCAATAGAGTCCAAGTGATTTGAGCTTCCCCTGACAAAGCGTATTACAAGTAACTAAGACATATAAATACGCCACAGACAGGCAAAAAGAACATGAAACCGAATTTGCTACTTGCTTCATCGCTATATGTATGGTCATACATTTTTCAAATTTTGGTGAGTTGACTCTGATTGTATGCTGGATGATGTATTTATTGTTGTGCGTTTCATTGGAGTCCCCTATCTCGTGTTTGTTGAAGTTCTTCTGTCTTATGTTTGTTACCTGTAAGTATGTACCGCTATGGTAGTGCAGGGAAGTATTGATGGAGATCTCTTTCATTAAAGAAAGGGAAAGTGATACAGAATTTATTACAATTTTGATTGCTATAAAATTAAGTTTTCAGATTATAATTTACTAAAAATAGCTTTCAAAGTAGCCCTCTGTATGCCAAAATTATCTCAACTTCACTTTTTTCGTGTCTTTCCATATTTTGAATACGGTATATGTATTTATTGATGTTTGCAATACTACATTTTGTTTGAAATTCGTATCTTCTATTTTTTTCTTCAGCTTCCTCTTTTTTATGCATATTCATTATTATTCTTTCTATCTAATCATGACTTCCTTTTAAACACAAAGGCGTCTTTTGAAAAAGATAATCTTTATTTCATAAATTCAATATCACATCATCAAATGCAACATATGAGCAGATAGCAGCAGGAAGTCTCAGTTCGGATAAAGCAGTGTTCACATCCTTCCTACAAACTGTATTTCTAATAGCAATTCGGCACAAATGTTGTAGACTAGAAACTTGGATACCGCCGTCCCTGAACACTTGATGGTAGGTATCAGTCACCTTACACCGGGAACTTCCAGTCGTCTTTCCATTTCGACATTTTGTTGTCTTTGATTTGTTAATTCTAAATCCCAATTGAATAAGAGATCGAGCCAATTTGATTCTAGATTTTGAATGGAAATTATGAGAGTCGGTAGCAAATTTGAGCAACTTGTCTAGCGGTGTTTCCTCTGCTGTGTTAAGAGCGTTGAATTGTGCACCACTTGATATAAGAATTTCTACAGTCTCCACGCAACATCTTGCGCATGCCACGTGGAGGGGCGTATCTAATGTCACTGAGTCACGTGAGTTGACGTCACATCCGATTTCAACCAGACATTTTACTGCCTCCGCGGAATGAGCTGCAGCAACGTGTATCGGTGTTTTACCAGCACAACCTGTTGAATTTGGACTTACTCCTCTCTGAACAAACAGCTTAATAAGTTTACCCTAGAATTACAATTTGAAATCAAATCTTTATAATAGAGTCTTGAATGTCAAGAAACGAACTATAGTTTTATTCGAACAATCTTTGCATTGAACTTTCAATATAAAACACACTATTGATTGTTAAAAAGATAAATCTCATAAATTCTTTCTTTAAATTTTTATACCTCGATCAGGAATAATTTTAATCTAGGCAAATAATAAAATTGTTTCAAGTCGCAATCAAATAAGCATGTGAAGCATGCAATGAGGTTGTAATGTCTCATTTGATAAAAGAGTCTTGTTCAAATCTCTGATTCCAATCAAGTTTTATATACATGAACACGTATTACATTATTTTAAAATGTTATTAATTACAGGCGTAATATCAAAAACCGAGACTTAATCATGTCTAGTTAGCCTATTGCCAATTTATTACGTATTGAATATAAACATATGCGTAAATTGGGATTATATTTTCTAACCACCAAGAGGTTAAACATTTAAAAACAAAATGTAGAAGAGGTATTAAACAATAGTCTTTGATGAATCCTTTGATAGATCTCCTCCCTTCTTTAAATACCCCTTTATTTTTAGTTTTGCTTTATGCGAGGTTTGCACTCTTTTTCTCATGCTTTTTGATTTTATTGGAACACTTTGAGAATTAAAATACATGCATATCCATATACTTTTTAATTATTGATTATTTCATTTATTTACTTATCAAAATATATTCAAATTTTTAGCATTCTTTTTAAATAATTATATTGATTTAAAGTCTGAACTTTTATTTTCTTAGGATACACGTACGTATTTCATAAAAATACAAGCGCAAAGTTTCATGTATTAATGCCCAATTAAATACGTACTTAGACGTTTGGAGATAAGTACCAAGGATTACATTGATTCAAAAAGTAAAATTACTTTTCTTTATTGTTCAATTGTTTACAACGCGTCAACACTCAAAATTGAAAAATGAATATACTCTAACGGATATTGGTTTCGCTTTTTTTTTTCATTAAATGTGTTTCATAATAATGCTTTTATTTTCATAAATCATTCATCTGTATTGAATGTTTGCATATTAAAACTTTAGATGTTCAAATTAGTTCTTATCAAGTAAATATGCATGTACCTTGTCTGGAACATCGGATACAATTACTGGCACTAGTATAGTTTCTCCTCTTTTATCTGTTGCAAGAGGGTAGGCATCAAATGTGAGCAAGAGTTCGGCAATTTTCGGGTGACCCTGGGTGATGGCGAAATGTAATAGAGGTTTCCCATGGATCAGAATATTTACGTCTGCTCCATTTTCACACAACACTTTCACGACGTCCTCCTGGCCATTTTCAACAGCCAAACAAAGCAGCCGTGTGACGTAAGTTTTACCATTTGAATAATTTTTCGTTGTAAGAAACGTTTTGTCGATGAACGGCAAGAGCTGCAAAAGGATATCACGTGACCCAGACTTGACCACTCCAAGTAGAATTTCACTGCATTGTTCCGCCAAATCGGATAGTTTCGTTTGCTGAAAATGAGTAATCAACAGATTTCGAACCGCGTCTACGTATCCCATTGCGATACTGTACTGGAGAGCTTGGACGGCGCTCTCCGTGTTGGAACATTTGGTGGCAAGGTCCATGTCTGTTTTCTTGAAAGTCTGGACCTAGAACCTGAAATTATTCCAAAACATTTAGGGATGTATCTTTATTTCAATTGCTTTAAAGAGCTGAATATCTCCAATACAACGGAGAACAAAATATCTCGAACAAAATTCATGCATCTCAAAGCTGTGAAGAGCAAAATAGTATCTCAATTATAATGAAGAACAAAATATCTCAAAGATACGATAAACAAAATATCTTAATGTTATAGAGAATGATGTCTATCATCCATAATATTATAAAATCCATATTGGCATATTGTATATATGAATGGTGAAAACATAATAAAAGCTTTTCAAATAGGGAATTAAACTTTAGCATGTTTAGTGAAAATAAAAATTTTACATTCCAAATTTTTGAATATTTAATGCTGACATTAGAATAATGGAAATCTAATAATACTTTTAATATTTCATATCTATTAGTGTTAGACAAACGCAAAAATCTAATGACACATATAAAACTTTAAAACACAATATTCCCTAATTACAGAAGAGATATGACCTAATTATATACTTTAGAGAAGCAGATATATAAAATTAAAGTAAATATTTATTTTCGTTAAATTTTGCTACTTACCTTCAAATTGTAAGTTTTTATCCGATTTGGTCTGACTCAATAAAAGAAAGGAGGGGATCTCCAACAACACCAGGTTGCAGCACCCACAGCAAAACCCCAAAACACCCATGCAAAAAACACAGAACAGACACCCACAGAAAGAGACACAAAAGGGACAAGGAACACCAACTCACAACATAGAAACATGAAACATAAAAGACTACACATAAAACAACGAGACCAATGGACAACCGGTGCCGACTTAGGACGGCCATCTGCCACGCAAATAGCAGACGGTGTGGTTATCCTGGATTACGTGCGCACAACCCTCCCACTATTCCGATTTCCCAGAGGTCTCGAAGAACGCACAATTATGGTGTAAAACAACCTCCTCACTGTTAGATGACCACACACAAACAAGACCGTAAAACACAGGGGTCCAAGCAACACAGATGAATATGTAAATGGATATAAAAAGAGGACGTGCGTAATATAGTCCGTGCTCTGCCGGCTGAAGCGAGCTCATATATGTTATCACCCGAGGAGTCCGACTGACATTCAGAGAGGACAGGTGGTCGGGGCCCTGTCTTCTCTAAGGAGGTTTGGACAGGGCCCGTCATGGAGTCCCGTCGTTACAGTCAGTCAGAGTGCAAGTCATAAGAATGCGCCCGTACAAGACTGTATATTGGTCAAGTACCAAGCTTAGTGTCCGTCTGGTGACATTAGGATCATATCCACGGTATAAAAGGCGTTTGATGACTCTGACGCATTTTCGATACATATGCTGTCTACCTTTGATCCTTCTTATTTTGTTAATTATGTCACCATAAAATGCAGGTTGTGAAATACCTAAAGTAATATACTCCGTTGCTTGTATGGGTCCGAATTTCAAAAGAAGTTGATCATAATTTTTGTAAAATTTCCAGAAAGTCTTTACTAGTTTGTGAAAGCGAAAACCTTGACCTAAAAGTTTCTTTGTAATTTGTAGATTTCTATTATGAAAATCCAAAACATCAGTACATGCTCTAGCATACCGGATGAGCTGTGAAATGTAGATACCGTATGACGGTAATCTAGGGACATCACCGTCAAGCCAGGGGAAATTTACTATGTTGAAGCCAAAATCATCTCGTTTGTCATATACACTTGTATGAATTTGTCCATTGACAATTTTGATATTTAGGTCCAAAAATGGTGTTTCAGTGTCTGTAAAGTTTGCCTTGTTTAGAGTCAATTCTTGTGGATAAATAACATCTTTATACTTTTCAAAAACAGGATTATCGATAGTCAGAATATCATCCAGGTACCTAGAAGTACCAATGAAGCATTTCACATCATCATGTTTTCTTTGCTTTTGAAGATTTTGAATAAATTCTTTCTCATATGTGTATAAAAATAAATCTGCAACAAGAGGCGCACAATTTGTACCCATAGGAATCCCTACAACCTGCTTGTAGAGATTCTCACCAAATCTTACATAAATGTTGTCCAAGAGGAAGGACAAGGCACTACACAGGTCGCTACATGTCCATGATTTGTATGATTTGTATTCTGTAGCGGAGAAGAAACCCTTTGATTCAGATGTACAAATATAAGTTTTCCCCTCTCGATTATAGCACCATTTAATGAGTTTGGACAATTGATCATTGATCTTGTCGTGAGGAAGCGTGGTGTACATATTTGAAAAATCGTATGAAGCAATCGTATTGGCTTGAAAATTTCTAGATTTTATCTTGTCAATCACATCCCCGGAATTTTTTATAGACCAAAATAAATTTACATCATTCCTGTTAAGAACAGTTTCACAATATTTTGCAACGTGTTCCTTTACCGCCGTGAGGGCTGACGTCAGATGTCTAGACAAACTTGTAGTTGAGCAGTTGCTAGAATTAGCAATGTATCTAAATTTGTAAGGAGATTTGTGCAGTTTTGGTATGCAGTATATTGTAGGAAGATCCAATTTAGAAATAGGGATGTTGAATGAAGAAATTTCACTGTTATGTTTGCTCAAAACGTTGGGGACACTTTCATTGCTTTTAATATAAGTATTTGTAGACGAAAGTTCCGAAACTAAAGTTGATATATAGTAAAGTTTTCATATGATTATGGTGTTGTTGGCTGCTTTATCTGCAGGAGCGAAGACAAATTTTTCATGTAAATTACGTAATTTGGATTTAAAATATCTTTGAGATCTAGAACTTGGATTTTCAAAAAGATGAGGATTTTTGTGGAAGTTGTCTATTCGAATGTCAGTAATGTCCAAAATGAGGTTTTTCCAGTCATTCAGAGAATGCGATTCGACTCCTTCCGATTTACACCATCGTTACACCATAAGTTACAGAAAGTCAAGCTGATTTATATATATGCAGTTTGTATCTTTGAATACACAAAGGCCATTCCATATAAGGTCATTTATGGGTGTGCTAAAGATTTAATCGGATTGGATCGATTGATCAGTCATTCAAATATTGATTTTTATCGCTTTACATTTAGTTCCCTAATCATGCTTATATCACCACCAACGTTATTGATAAATGTATATTTTTCTACCGACTTTCGACAATGATATAAGATAGACATTTATTATAATACTTACGTTTATATGTATAGACAAATAAATGGAAATAGGAAATGCGGTTTCAATTTCATTGTCGGTCTTTTTTCAAATAAATACGTCATCTAAACTTGCGGTTTTCTCTTTCACTTCAAAGTTTTTAAAATTTAAAACTCCCACATAAAATGGATCAGTGTATCATGTACGTATTCATCGGATTTTTTACACTTGTAAGAATAAATAGTGCACTTAAATTCTTTTAATTTTGTTGATATAGCTAAATGAATTGCGGGCAATCGTGTTTTCAAAGCTTTCAGAAAGGAAATAAAAGATAACACTTGATGTTGATAAATACCCCGTCCTTCGTTTTAAATTTTGAAATGTCAACTTCAAAAGAAACTTTTCGGAAGTAATCGAACAGAAATAATATCAATTTATTGATTTGATGTACTTGATTACTACTGCATGATTTTTAAAAGCTTCTGAAATAGGAACTTATTTCAAATTCAGGTGCAGATTTAATAAGATTTTGCAGGCTTTGCATATCAATGTGCATAGCCTATATTTTCTATAATGAAATTCATAGGTTGGATTATGAAAATTCATATCTTGAAAGAATACTCATGGTGATAGATTTATGAATATAAGGGCGAATAAAGATAAAGATAAAGGAGTTAGGAATCCCTAAATTAAAATTATCGAATTGTTCCAGCATTTGTTCTTCTATGTTCTTAAAAGCATAAAACCATACCCCCCTTCTTAGCATTGATTGAAGATAAAAGATAATTCTTCACCTAAATCCGCACATGAAATAAAATGAATGACTTTCGCAAAACACTTCAGACTGGGGTATCTGGAACTAAACCATTTGAATTTTCTGTAAAAATGGTGGTTTTTTTTTTTGGCTAACAAGTCTTCTTTGCGAGTATAGCTCTGTCCCAAGTTCGCATATTTTGTAGATAATTAGGTTATTTACTTTATAATTCAGATTTTCATTCATCGTTTGAGTATATATACATGTGTGTATTTATTTTTTCTATAATACAAGCGATATTCACCCTTTTTAAGAGTACCCGAAACGTGCATGTCTGTTCCATGCAGGAAAGTGATCTGTTCTAATTTGAACACGTAACACTTGCACATTATGGCATGCAGACTCCTCAGCACAAGAGCACTAGTCGAACAAAATATCAAATAAATTGCAATTATATGTTATGTAACATTTCCCTAGTCCCCCTCCCCCTTTCTCTTTATACTTTCTAGCTATACTAGTAATTTAAGAGAACAAGAAACATCGATTTTCTTTGTTGTTCTTTGCCAAACACAGTTAATAATTCATTTCCCCTCCAGTTGCATGCATTAAAACGAAAGTCAATACAGAAATTACACAAGTTAAGTGTTTGAAACGGATCTTATCAAACTCTATAGAAAATTCAACTGATAAGATTGAAATATACGACATGAAAGTGAGGCTCCATTTCACAAACATTAATTCATATGAAAGCTTTTAGCTGTTTTCGTAATCAGAAATGATAAACAAAACTCTACCAGAATCTAAAAGATTGATAAGTGTTAGGTATATATTATAATTTTCAACATGTTTTGAATGAAGTCCAAAACTCAAATCTTATTCTTTGATAAGGAATGAAAAGATATTTGAAGTCATATACTATTTTCTATTTCAACCATTTAATTAAAATGGATGAAATAACGTAATCCTTGCTATTCTTTGACGCAGGCGAAACTGGAATTCTCAAAATAATTTTATTTTTTTAAATATGCAACCAAAAGCATTTTTTACATGTTATATTTTTAGCTATGATTCCTATGATGGTTTAAAAAGAAGACAATGACATTTTAATTTTGTATTTAAAAGCTCGATTATTCAATATTTTAAGTAACTTAAATAAGTACATGTTAATCAAAGAAAGAACAATTAAAACTTTAACATGATTTCATCAGGTTGCATCATGGTCCCTCCTGATAAAAAACGCCAAAAATGACGAGTCCGTTTTCGTTAAAAACAACGAAAACAACGAAAGAATGAAGAATTGCAACATTGTACACCTCCCAAAAGGGCACTAACCTAGATCCGCCAATGCATACATGTACTTAATGAATTGTCTTACCTCTCTTTTCCTTTCATGGTCAGACTCTGAGACACATCAAGACTTTATGAGCAGCCCTTACAATTATATCCCAGTTTGTCATGACACAAATCTCCTATTTGAAGTCGTAATTACGTGGCGTGCTATTAAACATTTTATCATGACACAATATAAAATACAAAATGAAGCATTGTCTATAAATGAGTATACGACTTTACACTGCAATAGTGTGACAAAATGCAATCAATATAAACATGCACACATGGTTAGGCAGAACTTTAAACTTCAATATATACTATTGTACGTGCTATACCTATATACCTAGATTTGATATATGTATATCTGATTAATATGATCTATTTTCATATTCAATAACCCACTTGTAAAAATACCCGAAAGATAATTGAATTCTGTACAATCCATGGACATTCGATATACAAAACGTGCTTGCTTATTGATTCAAAATTAAAATTGTAACAGAATATAATTATGCACATATCTTTCCCTAACTGTTCATTTCTATAAAATGCCCGGACACGTAGATTTTACTTCCCACGGTTCAGTCAGCTGATCCTATAAAAGATTATTATGTTCCATATCTATATCTGTCAATAAAATTGTTTTCACTAGTTTTTGCGTGATTTGAAATTCAATCACAAACATGCGCGTATATATACATGCACATTTTATCATTATGCACATTTCTATAAAGTTTTTTTGTACAAGTTTTTGACGCTAACTTTGATAATGTAAACGATCCAAAAAAAAAAACTTTGATCAAAGCCCATCAAAGAACTTGGATGGACTTTGACGGAATAGAACTCTATCCTATTTTTCTTGAAACTTTGACGGTCTTTGACGGGAATCGACCAATCAGAATAGAGATTCAAAATTATTTCAGACGTATTTAAAGTATCAAAGAAAGTAATTTAGGACGTTAAAAGTAAATAATATAGCAACAAAGACAGAAGACGTGATGCAGTGAATTCCATCTACGTTTTTTGTTTGAAAAATCCTTGAACTCGTGCTTAAAGATTCCATATAGACCAATGAACAACTGCAAACATAAACTATTAATTTTCATGACAACTTTTCACAGTATTTACAGGAACCATATCTGTTTTGGGGGATATTTACCACGTTTTCTTGTACAAGTCGTTCAAAGAACTTTGATAGTGTAAACAAACAACTTTGTCCAAGAAAAATTTGACCAAGTTTTCTTTGACGGACTTTGACCAAGAAAACTTTGATAGTGTAAACGCGGCTTAATTGTGTTCGGTGATATGGTAACCACACCATACCGTTTGGCAACTGGCATGGTAGATGACCGTCCTTAGTCGATACCGATCGCTAATTGGTCTTATGTGTAGTCCTTTGTGTTGAATGTTTCTATATTGTTACATGGTTGTATATTTAGTGTTGGTGTTCCTTTCCCTTTTGCGTCTCTTCCTGTGCATGTCTACTCTGTGTTTTTGCATGGGGTGTTTTTGTGTTTTGCTGTGGTTACTTTAAGTAACGTAGATATCAAGTGAAAATAAATTAAAAAAGAAATACAACTAGATGGCTACTGTTGCAAGCAACAGATGGATTCCTCCTTCATTAGACCTTCCTCGGAAGTGGAGTGTTAAAATCCTATAAAAGAAGATGGAAAAAAGAATAGTTCCTTTAGTACCTTATTCACTTCAGCAAATGAGTCAAAAGAGCATATGTCTAATTTGGGACTCTTATCTATTTATCAACAAAATAGAAGAGAAAAATAATAGATACCTTTCATTTTACGAAAGCTTTAAATTCCATGCTCTATCAATATCAGATCCTTTACAATTATTTTCTCAAAACAGAATTGCATAATGATTTTGCAATGAGATAATTTCTATTAATAGAAAATGACAACAACATAAAAGTACAGATATGTAATGCTACTAAGAAAAAAAAAAAGAAACAGAGAACAAGAAGAAAAGAGTTATCTTTCTTATACTATGTTAAGTTCAAATAAGAAGGACTACTTGTGTAAAGAATAAATAGTATAGGACAAAAAGTGTTAATTCTAAAAGAGTAAATGATTGTCATGACATTGAGAATGATTATTTAACCTTGAACAGATGTCATGGATGAAAGATAAGTATTGTGATTATTCTCTTCACGATTGATCCTAATCTGAGCAAAGCTCAATATGTAATCAAACAAAGTCTGTTATGACCTTGAAATAGAGCAAATGACCTTGGGTCAAGGTCACGGTGAAAGGGTTTGATGCAAGGAATATTTGTGTAAAGTTTGAACACCCCAGGTCAAACAGTCTTTGTTTTATAGACTAAAGTTTGTTGTGACCTTGAGAATGAGAATTTGCTTTTGGTCAAGGTCAAGGTGAAAGAGCTGGGCCCAAGCATTATATGTATAAAGTATGAACTATGAAGGTCAAATAGTCTTTGTTTATAAGCAAAAGTTTGCTGTGACGCTGAGAATGAGAATTTGACCTTGGGTCACGGTCAAGGTGAAACAGCTTGACAAAACAATTTTATGTATAAAGTTTGAACTCTGAAGGTCAAATAGTCTTTGTTCTATAGGCAAAAAATGTTGTGACCTTGAGAATCAGAATTTGATCTTGGGTCAAGGTCAGAGAGCTTGGTTTAACGATAATATGTATGAAGAATGAACTCTGAAGGTCAAATAGATATTGTTCTGTAGACAAAAGTTTGTTGTGACCTTTAGAATGAAAATTTGACCTTGAAAGTAGGTCAGCATTAAATGACCACCTATAAGTAACCTACTATCAAAGTTTCAACTCAAAATCTCAAAAAATGTAGAAAATGGCATTGTACCAATTTAAAGTTCCATTTTCAACTCGGAATAGCGGGAAAACCGTATAAATTTTATCGGGCATGTTTTCAATTTTCCCAAAGAACATTTTAAAACAAATTTCGTTCAAATCGAACGGTTAGTTTAAGAGTTATAAGTCTTCACAGATTTGACCTTTGATGACCTCTAGCGGGGGCACTGGTGAGCTTATCGACAAACAAAATATAGTTAAAGAAGATCTTGGTATATTCTTTCTGATGGTACCATGACAAATATGGATAATGACCATATCCCTGTATACAGCACAAAATCGATAATTCAGCAAATCAGAAACCGAAGGCATACAAAATCAGGACAAAATAGGAATCAAAGCAAACAAACAAAAACTTCCACCACATGAAAAGAAGCGAACTCCCGATATGGAAGTGAGACCAGGTGCCCAGGAAGAGTAAGCATCTCCTGCTTGCATGCAACACCCGTCGCTTCAATTCGGTAGAACTGTCACATCCGGTTACTTCCATTTCGTAAGACATAGAGTACAATCTTTGGTTGGATCGTTCAAATGGTCTATGACAAAATATCATCCACCATTCTGGAGAGTGGGACATCATAGTGTATGACGAGTTCCCCATATCGACCGTAGAACTTCCTCAGTGACGATGTTAGTCGGTCACAAACATATCCCTGACTGAGAAGCTTATCTGCTCTCAGAACAAAATCCATATATTTGGTACTTGCTCTGGCATAGCGTATTAATTGAGATATGAATACGCCATAAGCAGGCGATGAAGGGATGTTGCTACTCAGAAAAGGAAAGTTTGTAATGCTGAAATTGAAGTCGTCACGTTTGTCATAGAGTGAGGTGTTCATGTGACCATCAGTGTCGTAGGACAACATTATTTCCAAATAGGATGCTGAATTATTTGTCTCAGTAGTTTCTTTGACTTCAAGCTCTGAAGGATAGATACTGCTCAGGTAATCCGCGAATTTTGGATCTGCTTTTTGCTCTGTGTTAAAAGAGCAAAAAGCAAAATTTTGGATCCCTTTTGCTCTGTGTTAAAAGACCTATAAATAAAGTGTCTGGAAATGATGAGGGGTAAGAATAAAAATAATAATAATAATAAGAATGATAATAAGAAGAAAGAAAAGACATTGCAATAACAGAAAGGATTCCGACGGAAAAGTCGGAATCCTTAATAATAAAGGATAAAAGTCCATTCTCATATATTTTCCATATAACTATAGAATATTATTTGTAGTTTAATTTAATTGCACTTGAGGTCATCCGAGGCAGCGGACCCAGTCCTTTATCGACCAGCGGACTCCCATATAGGTGAAGGTATTATATATAAAGTCACTAAACTCGTAAGGCTGCTTCGCCTAGCATACAAAGTTTACGCAGCTTTATATAGAATATTAAATTCACAATTTTATTAAATAACTGCTTATATGTTTGTTTGCATGGTTTCATTTCGGGTTTTATTTATTGGGGAGGGTAATTCTTAATCTGTAGATGCAACAATTTAAATTACTTTGTGGACGTAATGATTGAGTAATCTTTGGGATCCTTTCTTCCGTTAAGATGTTAATAAAAATCTCATCTTGTTTTATTTATAAAATGTTTGATATCCAATTCACATATCATTCATAATATTACAGTAAATACAAACATATTGTCTGACAGTTACTTTATATCGTATAGAGCGATTTTTTTGTAACATCCTACCACGGCTTTGTCACCCTTGGTATTAAAGCTGATACAGTACGGATGAGAAGGAATATTGTCAAATATAATTCTTTGAAGCTTTCCGTCGTGACTCAGTTGGTGTACGTTCCTAGAGGAATAGCAACAGACAAAGATATGTCTGGATGGATAAACTGTGATACCTTGTGGACTCGTTAGTTTGTCATGTGAGTACGTGAACACCGGGGAACCGTCCATAGTGATACAGTGTACCTCGCCTCCACTAGTATAACAAAGTGAGGTGCCATCACGGAGAGCCATATAGCGTACATCATTGTTCACTGATATAAAACAGATCTTATGGAGACTACAGTCATATACGGCGATATTCTTATCGCATCCGATGTAATATCTATCTCTATGATACACAAAGTCATAGGTCACGTTTGTCTTGATTTCTTTTATCTTTGTGATCCGATTGTTCTGTATGTTGAAGATGATCAATCCATGTCCTGATACAGCTACAGCGCCCTCTGTGTCACTGGTCATCTTGATTCCCCATAGGTATCCCGGCAGTGATAATGATGACAGTACTGTAGTACAATGTTGGTCACGTAACTGTAGGGTGTTACCGTAGAAATCAGACAGCACCACATGACCAGTATCTAATATCGCTATTCCTTTCACATATGTTGGTATATCGACCTCTGAGGAAAGGGTTGGTATGGCTGAACTCATGTCGATAAACGTGTCTGTAGGTTGCGGCAAGTCATCCTTTTTAGATTTTCTGAGATAAACTTTTCCTAGTAAGCAAATCTCTTTTTCTATTTCTAAATATTTCTCATTTGCTTCAAATGTTACCTCCACGTCCTTAATTTCTTTACTTTGATCTTCTACGAATTTTTCAAGGATCAGTTTTTGTTCCGTGAGTTTTTCCATAGCTTGTAGGAACTGGGCGGGTGGGGCGTACTTCATGTTGGTCTGAAATAAGGCCAGGTCATTCTCTATCGTAGACATTTTACATTGGATCTCATCACGTTTATCTATTATCTCTGGTCGGACCTCTTTTTCAATCTGTGATATCTCCGATAACATATCCGACTTCAAACGATTTAAGTGAGTGGACATGCGCGTAAATAATATGTCGATTTCACATTTTATATTTTGAATGTCTTTGTCAAATTTTTGCAAATTTTTAGCCCTGTCGTTCACCATTGCATCGAGTGATTTTTTGAGATTTTGTAAATCTTGTGTAAAGTCTTTTACTTCTAGAGACTTCTTCTTTTGCTCACTTGCGTCTTCTATTGACCCTACATTTTCGCATTTCCTGTGTTTTAGTATCACGCATGTCACACAGCACACCGTTGAGTGGTCAGTGCAGTACGCCTCCACCTTTTTATCCGGGTGTTCTGTGCAAGGTATATCTGCGTGGTGTAGTGGCAATTCCGAATTTTCATATGTCTTAATTCCAACAAGTTCATGGCTTGATGTAAATCTGTTTCTACGATGAGCACGATCGCAGGCTTTACAAAGAGATTCACTGCAGTTAACACACCACGAGCAGGCACTTTCGCTTTCGTTTTCCCTTGCACAAGCAGAGCATAGTTTCTGATCGGACTTTGAAATGAGACTGACCAATATATGATTCGTTGGTAACTTTGCTGACCATTCTTCAATGCTGACATCCTCAGGTTTCGACACGAACAACCGACATAACGGACAATGAATACCACCCTTTGTCTGTACGAAAGTCGTTGTGATGTAAGTTTGTATACATCCCTCACAAAAGCTGTGTAAACATGTAAAATATTTAGGAGTCTTAAAAGTCTCAAAACAAATAGAACAAGAAGTAAGATCCACTTTGTCCGAGGAAGAACTATCTGTTGAGGCTGCCATCGCCATTTTATGTACTCTATGCTTGTATTGACATGACATTTAAATACATAGCTGCCTTTGTATTACCCACATGTCTATCTGATTATTGTAATGTCGTACTAAAAATTTAAATGTTCAAACAAGGAATAAGAAACGAGTTTAAATGCACTATCAGAAGAGAGAGAGAGATACTTGAAATATTTGATAAAAGGCCGAATTAACGGAAAAGCCGTAAGACGATGGATTGATCTTTAATCATTCCTAAGACTTATACTCTGACTGACTGTGACGACAGGACTCCGTCACCGGCCCTGTTCAAACCTTTTAAAGAAAACAGGGCCCCCACCACCTGTCCTCTCTGAATGTCTGTCGGTCTCCTCGGGTAATAATATGCATCAGTTCGCTACAGCCGACAGAGCATCGACTGTATTTCGTACGCCCTCCCCTTTTTATTTCCATTTGTCTGTGTTTCTTATGCTCCCGTGTTTTGCTTTCTTCTTTGTGTTGTCATCTCACAATTAGGGGAATCGTTTTACAAAATTATGTGTTCTTTGAGGCATTTAGGTAACCACAAAGTGGGAGTTTGTGCACACGTAATCAAGATAACCACGTCATTTGCTACTAGTGAAGTAACTGGCAGTCGCAAGTCGGCACCGGTTACCCATTGATGACATCATTGGTTTATGTGTAGTCTATTGTGTTTGGTGTTTCCATGTCGTATGTCTCTTATTCGTCTCTTGCTGTGCTCTTCTACGTGTTTTCAGGATCAGAAGATAGGCCCCCGACCACCTGTCCTCTCTGAATGTCAGTCGGCCTCCTCGAATGATCACATGCATGAGCTCGCTACAGCCAGTACTTATTTCGTATGCCATCTGATTTTTATCAATGTACATATCCATCTGTGTGTTTCTTTGGCCGCTGCGTCATGTTGTTTGTATATTCATCTAACGGGGAAGATGTTATTTTACACCACAATTGTGCGTTCATCGATACCTCTGGGTAATCGGGAGAATGTTAGGGTTGTGCGCATGTCATCCGGATAACTACACCGTCTGCTACCTGCGTGTCAGTTGACCGTCCTAAGTCGACAACGGTTGTCCACCGGTCTCGTTGTTGATGTGTAGTCTTTAGTGTTTCATGTTTCTTTATGGTGTTATTTTGGTTTCGTTTGTTTATGTAAGGTCTTTTGTGTTTAATGTTTCTTTATGGTGTTATTTGGTTTCGTTTGTTTATGTAAGGTCTTTTGTGTTTCATGTTTCTGTGGGTTTCTTTCTCTTTTGCGTCTCTTCCAGTGCATGTCTGCTCTGTGTTTTTGCATTGGGTATTTTGGAGTTTTGCTGTGGGTGCTGTAACCGAGTGTTGTTGGAGACCCCCCCTTTCTTTTATATCGGGTGTTTTGCTGTTTTATAGTTGGTACTTCAACCGGGTCGGGTTAAAGATCTCCTCCCTTCTTTTTTATTTTGCGGTTATTGGTGAAAAATGGATAATCAGGTTTTTGAATGTACGTAATTACTTCCCATTTGGAACGGTCTCTGGTGTATCAAAAGCATATCAATTGGGGAGTCATCAAATTGTATAGACGACAGCGTAAGTGCTTTACAAGAAATACATTGCTTCTTTAGATACCGTCTTAGATGAGAAATATTCCTGTGTATCGTAAAGAATACTGTAAACCGTGTTTTATTCGCGGCGTCTTAAGTTCGCGAATACGAGATGGGTGACTTGTTCGTGGCGGGTTTTTTTTTTCGTGAATAGGTATGTATCTGAAAAAAATTTCATTAAAATGTCAGTCTACAAAACTTCCAACTTTTTAATCTGTCAAAACGCCCTGATTGTTAATAAGATAATTGATTGTTTTCTTATCAGGTAAAACGTTATCAAAACAAAACAATTATGTGTGATGCATGAAGACGTTTTTCAGGTGTGAAACACTTTTGCTTAAATCCATTCGTACGTACTGTCTTGTAAAGTTTGCTTTATGATCATTTTTTAAGGTGATTAATGATTATAAAAGGTTACGTCAGAACAGTAAAGCATTAAAAGAAGAACAACATAATATGTAACATATAAAATGAGGACTGGTTTATCTAGAGGGCGCTACTGAAATTATTTTTTTCTGCTGGAAGCATCACTGATGAGAATTTAGTATTCGAAACACGTTTCTGGTGCATGGAAATTGGTTTGGAATTTTCTCCAAGAGTATATAGAGTTGGAAACCTTCAACATTATTGTAACAGTAGATTCCACTAGTAATTATTATGTTTGGCAGGCTTCTGAATAAATGGAATTGAATCTTTGATTTATGGCGTTAATCTAATTTCTTCATTGAATTTTTTTACAAGATGCCACGACTTAAAATGAGTTTTAGAAATTTTTCTTATTCTTAATTCTGATATCGCGACCAATTAGGAAGCTCTCCCTTATTTGCTTTTTCCCTAATACAGCGAGAGAAATTAAGGAAGCTTTTTAAAAGCCTCCTTTTTGGTCCTAATGACTTAGGTTCTATAACTTGCTTTATAAATACGTGTAATATTAGAAAATGTTTAAATTGTACTAAGAAGAAAGGCGCTGCTTAAAAGCGCCACCTACAATGCATTCCGTACTTGATCATTGGATAAAATTGTCCTTTGTGTTTCTATGAATCTGTGTTGTTGTCCACATGAGTTAAAGAAGATCCTGACGATAATCTCAACAGCACTCACAATAGAGCACCAAATGGAGCATCGACGGACCCCTAGCAAGCTAGAGTTGGGATTAGGTGCCCGGGAGGAGTAAGCATCCCCTGTTGGCTAGCCGCACCCGCCGTCGATGTTCACGCACGAAAATGAAAATTTATTAAATACATGCACTGTCTATGGTTCTGTCTATATAGAAAGTGTTATGGCGACAATGTCAGGGAAAAAATTCAAAACACTTACTGTCAAATCCCTCGCAGGGAATCTGATAATCCTGATATCTGATAATCCTTTCTGATAATCTGATAATCTGATATCTGATAATTTTTTCACATCTGATAATCCTTTCTTTCTTTTCTCGTGAAAAAATTCCGTGCCCAGTTTCACAAAAATTCTTTTTAAAAAAAATTCTGGAATTTTCGTAGTTTTCGTCATTAAATACAGGGTTTTAAATATTTTTGCATTAACATCGTATTATGTTTTCTAATATCATTTCTACGTACAGAATAGATTGTCAGAGTCAATACATGTCATTTTTAGTTAATAAGAATGAGTCAAAGAAGATCCTGACGATAATCTCAACAGCACTCACAATAGAGCACCAAATTGAGCATCGACGGACCCCTAGCAAGCTAGAGGTGGGACCAGGTGCCCGGGAGGAGTAAGCATCCCCTGGTGGCTAGCCGCACCCGCCGTCAATGTTCACGCACGAAAATATATTAAAAACATGCACTGTCTGTGGTTCTGTCTATATAGAAAGTGCTATGGCGACAATGTCAGGGAAAAATATTCAAAACACTTACTGTCAAACCCCTCGCGGGGAACTTTTCTACGAGCTCCAAAAACGAGCTCCAAGAAGAACTAAGTGATCAAGTTACGAAAATTCCTGAATTCTAATTTCTTTAAGTATTTTGTGAAACTTTCTGCTGTTTTATATTTTTCCCCAATCTGTAAGCCTTTTGATTGTGATTTTTGGAATCTGAAATCGAGTTTAGACTTCCATTCACTGACTGCTAATGCCAGTTCATGATTCATCATGATTCATCAATCAAGAACTACTGTCTACGTTCAGATAGCTTGGATTTCTTTCATCTTTCTTTGGACAGACATGGTTCGTCGTGGTTCTGCTTGAGAGAAAAAATGTCAATAAATCATTTTATAGACGCAGACCTTCTGGGGTTTTCTGTCATTTTGAATGAATGACGCCTTATTCCCACAATAGAGTCGAATTGATATGAGCTTGTCCTGACAAAGCGTATTAACTGAGATATATAAATACGCCACAGACAGGAAAAATATGAACCCGAATTTGCAACTTTCTTCGGCTGTATATGTATTGTCATACATTTTTCAAATTTTGGTCAGTCTGCTTTGATTGTCGGACGATTTGTTATTGTCTGTTTCATTGGGGTCCCCTATCTGGCGTTTCTTGAAGTTCTTATATTAGTTACTTGTAAGTATGTACCGCTGTGGCATTACAGGTTATTATTGATGGAGATCTCCTCCATAAAAGAAAGGGAAAGTGATACAGAAATATTGCAATTTTGCAGTAGATTGAAATATTTTTCCAGAGGGAAGAAATTGATAGCATATAAAAATACAAACACTCAAATACACAAATTTTCCGCCCCTTGGCCTTAATCAAGTGTAAAAAACGACGATCTATAATTATAGATCGTCGTTTTTACACTTGATAAAGGCCAAGGGTCGGAAATTGTGTATCTGAGTGTTTGTGATTTTATCTATTACAAATTTGATTGCTATAAAATTAAGTTTTCAGATTATAATTTACTAAATGTAGCTTTCAAAGTAGCCCTTTTTATGCCCAATTTATCTCAACTTCACTTTTCCGTGTCTTTCCATATTTTGAATACGGTATATGTATTTATTGATGTTTGGAATACTACATTTTGTTTGAAATTCTTTTCTTCTAATTTTTTCTTCAGCTTCCTCTTTTCTATGCATATTCATTATTATTCTATCTATGACTTCCTTTTAAACACAATAGCATCTTTTGAAAAAGATAATTTCTATTTCATAAATTTAATATCAAATCATCAAATGCAACATATGAACAGATGGCAGCAGGAAGTCTAAGTTCGGATAAAGCAGTGTTTACATCCTTCCTACGAACTGTATTCCTAATGGCAATTCGGCATAAATGTTGTAGACTAGATACTTGGATACTGCTGTCCTTGAACACTTGGTGGTAGGTATCAGCCACCTTACACCGGGAGCTTCCAGTCGTCTTTCCATTCTGACATTTCGTTGTCTTTGATTTGTTAATTCTAAATCCCAATTGAATAAGGGATCGAGCCAATTTGATTCTAGATTTTGAATGGAAATTATGAGAGTCGGTAGCAAATTTGAGCAACTTGTCTAGCGGTGTTTCCTCTGCTGTGTTAAGAGCGTGGAATTGTGCACCACTTGAGATAAGTATTTCTACAGTCTCCACGCAACATCTCGCGCATGCCACGTGAAGGGGCGTATCTAATGTCACTGAGTCACGTGAGTTGACGTCACATCCGATTTCAACCAGACATTTTACTGCTTCCGCGGAATGAGCTGCAGCAACGTGTATCGGTGTTTTACCTGCACAACCTGTTGAATTTGGACTTACTCCTCTCTGAACAAACAGCTTGATAAGTTTACCCTAGAATAGCAATTTGATATCAAATCTTTATAATTATCATTTGTGAAAGAGTCTTGAATGTCAAGAAACGAATTATAGTTTTATTCGAACAATCTTTGCATTGAACTTTCAATATAAAACACATTATTGATTGTTAAAAAGAGAACTGATAAATTCTTTCTTTAAATTTTATACCTCGATCAAGAATGATTTTAATCTAGGCATAAAATAAAGTTGTTTGCAGTCGCAATCAAGTAAGCCTATGAAGCATGCAATGTAGTTGTAATGGCTCATTATATAAAGGGTCTACCTGTTCAAATCTCTGATTTCAGTCAAGTTTTATATACATGAACATGTATTATTTTAAAACATTATTAATTACAGGCGTAATATCAGAAACCGAGACTTAATCCTGTCTAATCTATTGCCAATTTATTATGTACTGAATATAACCATATGCGTAAAATGGGATTATATATTGCTAACCAAGAGTTTAAACATTTAAAAACAAAATGTAGTAAGAGGTATTAATGAAGATGAATCCTTTGAACACCCCTTATTTTTAGTTTTGCTTTAGGCGGGGTTTGCACTCTTTTTCTCTTGCTCTTGTTTTGATTTTATTGAAACACTTTGAGAATTAACATACATGTATGTCCATATACTTTTTAATTATTTATTATTTTATTTATTTACTTATCAAAATATATTCAAATTTTTAGCATTTTTTAAAAATAATTATATTGGTTTAAAGTCAGTACTTTTATTTTCCCAGGATACATGTTTTTCATAAAAAATACAAGCGCAAGGTTTCATGTATTAATGCCCATTTAAATAAATACATCGGGTGTTTTGGTGTTTTACTGTTGATGCTGCAACGGGATCTTGTTGGAGATCTCCTCCCTTCTTTTTAGACGTTTGGAGATTAGTACCAAGGACTACATCGATCAAATTTAAGTAAAATCACTTTCTTCATTGTTCAATTGTTTACAACGCGCCACCCTCAACATTGAAAAATGCACATGCTTTAACGGATATTGGTTTTGTTTGGTTTCTCTTTTTTTCAATGAATGTATTTCAAAATCAATGCTTTTATTTTCATAAATCATTAATCTGTATTTAATGTTTGTATATTAAAACTTTTGATGTTCAAATTAGTTCTTATCAAGTAAATATGCATATACCTTGTCTGGAACATCGGATACAATTACTGGCACAAGTATAGTTTCTCCTCTTTTATCTGTTGCCAGAGGGTCAGCATCAAATGTGAGCAAGAGTTCGGCAATTTTTGGGTGAGCCTGGGTGATGGCGAAATGTAATAAAGGTTTTCCATGGATTAGAATATTCACATCTGCTCCATTTTCGCACAACACTTTCACGACGTCCTCTTGGCCATTTTCAACGGCCAAACAAAGCAGCCGTGTAACGTAAGTTTTGCCGTTAGAGTAATTTTTCGTTGTAAGAAACGTTTTGTCGATGAAAGGCAAGAGCTGCAAAAGGATATCGCGTGACCCAGACTTGACCACTCCGAGTAGAATTTCACTGCATTGTTCCGCCAAATCGGATAGTTTCGTCTGCTGAAAATGAGTAATCAACAAATTTCGAACCGCGTCTACGTATCCCATTGCAATGCTGTACTGGAGAGCTTGGACGGCGCTGTCCGTGTTGGAACATTTGACTGCAAGGTCCATGTATGTTATCTTGAAAGTCGGTACCTAAAACCTGAAATTATTCCAAAACATTTAATGATCTTTCTTTAATTCATAAGTTTTAAAGAGCTAAGTATCTCCAATACAATGAAGAACAAAATATCACAAACAAAATTGATGTATCTCAAAGCTATGAAGAGCAAAATAGTATCTCAATTACACTGATGAACAAAATATCTCTAAGCTACGATAAACAAAATATCTCAATGCTACGATAAACAAAATATCTAAATGCTATTGAGAATTATGTTTATCGTCCATAATAGAATCCATATTGTGCACAATGGCATTTTGTGTATATGAATGGTGTAAACATGATAAAAGCTTTGCAAATTTAGCATGTTTAGTGAAAATAAAAATTTTACATTCCCAATATTTAAATATTTAATACTGACATTAGAAAAATGGAAATCAAATAAAACTTTCAATATTTCATATTTATTGGAGGTAGAAAAACACAAAAAACTTATTGACATGTTAGGTATAAAAATTAAAACACAATATTCCTTAAGTACAGAAGAGATATGACCTAGTTATATACCTGAGAGAATTTTAAAAGATATAAAACATTAATTTTCGTTTAATTTCTCTACTTACCTTACTAGGATTTTGTCTGACTCATTAAGTCACATAAAGGCAAGCTGATTTATACAGTGGTAATTTAGCAGATTGGAGATATCCCACTCCCCACTGAAATGACTCCCACTCGAAATCCACCCGTTTACCTGAGAGAACTCCCACTCCCCACTCCCCACCAGGATTCCCCACTCACCTGGATTTGCACCTGTACAAGCGTACATGTATATCATTGTTTATTGTGAATACACGATTGATCTCACCTGATATAACGTCCAGGTTGATTCTAGAGACATTGAAGGAAAATGAATGGGAAAATATTTCTAAGCAACAGATTTAAACTTGCAATAGCAATATTTTATGGATCAAAAACTCTTCGACATGTAGAAATGTACTAAAAATTCACGAAATAAAAAAAAGTTTTCATATGAATAATATTTCTGTGCGAATTTCATTCAAAATCTGTTGTTTGTGATCGTTTTAATTCTTTTTTTTTTTTCGACAGTTGCTCCGTTTTTTTTTTCCGAATGTGTTTTTCTTTTATGACCAATGGAAATTTTCAAAATATATGACTTTTGTATAAATTATGGACGTACGTTTGTCTTATTTTCTTAAACGGGAACTTGTCAGCGACAAGTAGAAATCAGGAAACAATATGATGGCCGATATATTTCATAATTCTTTTCACAAGTCATCTCGAATGTATAGAAGTCTCTATATATTGAAACAATGACTTATTATTTCTGCCGTGCGAGAGGAATGTCCGCTTCCAACAGAAGGGCCAACACTTTTCTAATAACGGAAAAATAGACGACCTTGTCTCTCTTTTAAACTCTATAAAATCAGAGTGTAACTTGTTCAAAGACAATTCATTTCATTATATATCTTCAATAATGATTGCCATGTATAAAATCTTGTTTTAATAAATTTTATATAATTCTTTAAGAGTTTATAGAAATATATTCATTTTTTTATCGGTCAAAAAATTGGCTGGATTTTGATGTGTTTGATTATGGAGTTTTCTATGCCTACGCTTTCATACATGTACGGTTATTACCCAATTAACAAAGGTGATTTGACAAGTATACACACCTGTCAATAAAACATGCAAAGTACCTAAAAGGTACCGCATTACCAGGTGTGAATTCACCCGAGCGTAAAAACATCGCCGGGTATTATCTACAGATAGAATAGAAAGAAAGGGGGATTAAAGATCATTTTTAAGGAATAATTCATGTATGTTAAAAATCTTATTTTGCGTATTTACTGTAAAGCTTGATTATTTTTTTCTTCGAAAACATACATTGCTGGTAGTATACTTTTTTAAGATATGGTACCAAAACTAATGATGAATTTAAATTGATCCCCCCCCCCTCCCGATATATCAGTAAATCTTGATTTAGAAAACTTTCTTGCTTTATCTCTGCTTTTCATTTGGTCGTTTCTCCCTTTTTATATGATTTGGACCACAGATAAAGATGGTGATTGTTGTAGGGAGAGGGCGTAAGGGGGGGGGCTTACCCCGTCTGCGTGTATATCTGCGCATGATAGCATTCTTTTTATGGCCATCTTCCTTTTGCATTTGTAATTCCATATTTAAACAGTGCGGATATCATACCTGTCAAATGCCGAAAACTGTAACCAGTGAAGTCTACATACATGTACATGTAGATGGAAAGTGACGGGAGGACGAATGGAAATATTTTAGTATCAAATCCATAACACAATGCTAAATGGAATTTATACATGTAACATGATTCGATCTGCACAAGGAAAAAAGAAGAGAATATTGGAAACAACGATCATATTTGTACGACTTAAAGAAATACAATAATCGCACATTTTTATTGATCTCGTATTTTCATATCATTTCCCAACTCCCCTGTCCACCTCCGGGCTCCCTTGGTTTTCTGCTGTTCTAAGCAAACAAAAAATAGAGATGGAAAATCTAAGAGCCCCCTTCTGGCCTCCTCTTTTCCAAAATATGCTTCTGACTCAAGTTTCATAATCGCTCGAATGTTATATTTGGAGTCCCCCCCCCCAAAAAAAAAGAAATCAAAGTATGTATTTCTTCATTGACGATCCAACGAACTGCAATTACAAGTTAACTTTTTTTTTTAAGTGTGACCCTACCCCATAAACCAAATGCATGAAAAATATGAGAAAGAGAGAGGGAACATATTTTAGATTTAAAGGTAATATAATTATCATTTTGGTCGTCCGAATTGAGACGGAGGAAACTCAGGAAAGAGATCAGCTGTCAATAAATTAAAATTCGTTTGGGGTATGGAAAAAGAATATTTCTATTATAAGAGTGAGTAATTTGAATGTACGGAACAAAATTTTCTTTAATGATTAATGTATAATATCTAGGATCGTTTATTATTAACAAAAGCTTCATATAAAAATTAATGAGCGCAACATTTATCACAGAATGATTCCTTGCAGTTTTTATAATCTTCACATCTTTAAAATTGATCCCTTTCCTTTCTTTTAAATCTGCAGAGGACTAAGCATGTTTAGGGGTAAAGTTACCGGGGCTTCTCTCCGATATGCTACCGACATGCCGCCAGGTAAAACGTGGTGAACTGCCCGAGGGGGTAACAGGTGTGATTTCAACAGAGTAAGCACGTCACCGATATATTTCTAATAGACGAGAGGGGGAGGAGGTGTTATAGGACCAATATGACCACTGTAGACTTCTTCATAAATCCGTAAGTTTACACCTTATTTTTTTTTTCTTTTGCAGAAAATTGTCATCATGATTTATTACTGTTGTATTTCCCGGCTTATCTAACAATTATCGTTATTTTGAAAGAGAGAGAAAAGAAAAAAAACAAAACAAAACAAAACAAAAACAATATTTTTGCTTTTATTGTGCAAAATTCACAGAGTGCGATTCCGATTCCATTTTAAAAACTTAGTTTAAACTGTATTTATTCCAGACAAGCATGGTGACAATGACAGTACAATAACACAAGAGATTGGAAAACAAGTGGTTCACCACTTATATCAATTCCTCTCTCACATCTCTCACTTCACGACGATCACGGTACAATACATATATGGTGTATGAAAAGTAAATAAATAAGGTGCGAGAAAAGTTAACAATATTGAAAACTGGATTATAGTAAATGAAGGATCACACATGTACAAATACAAAGTGTAACATAATTGATAAATGAAAATTCACACAATTAATTCAAAAAAGAGTGACTGACGATACTCATACAATAATTGAAGCCTATGTAAAACGCTTGGATTTGACTATAAATTTTTGAACATTGAGGAAAATCTTACAGTTGGTTTCGAAACTCAAATTTTCATCTCCAAAAAGTAATAGGGTTGTGCCGATATCTAAATTAATCGAATGAATATATTGCTGTCTTAGTAAGTTATATTTGTTACAATCAAGTAGGTAATGGAAATTAGATTCAATTTTTCCACATGTACAATAGGGATCAGACTCGAGGTTACAAAGATAGAGGTGCTGTTTAAGTGAGCTACATTTCATTCTGAGTCGTGTATGGAGAATTTGTCCACGTCTATCACCTACAGTGTAATATTCAGGAACTTTAGATTTATGAGAGAGTGCACGTTTAAATTTGGAGAGGGAGCTGATTTCTTTTACGCGAGGTGGTAATTCATTCCATAGTCGGATACTGGAGGGAACAAAGCTATTTGAATAATGAGCTGTTCTACAAACTTGTCAGTGTGTTGCACATCAAAAGCTAATACGGGAACAAAACCTTTTTGACTTCAATTTTACTGACCGGTCGTGCTAGTACCATTTATATGGTGTTTTAAATTCATGCACACTCTCAGTTTGAAAATTTTAGTTGTCAGTCTGGCCAAAATAAATCCGAGTCGTCTGGCCAAAATAAACTAAATAAAGTTTATTAGCATTTAAAAGACATATGCAAACAGAGGAAACATCACACAAATAATCTTAATAAAAGTAAAAAAAAAAAATAAAATAAAAATGTCAAATTTCAATTACCATGATTACTGGTGTTCATTGTAATTCATCCGAAAAAAAGGGGTAGAAGAATAAGGCCAAGCAAAAAAAAAGTTGTTTCTCAGGCCTAAATTTTTCAAATCATATGCGGCATGCAGTTTTTCAGAACAACAGCAAATTGGAATCTGTTGACATCTTTGATGCCGGTAATTTGTTTTCTAGGCGTGTGATTGATGTTTCTGCCCAGATTTATTACTTCAATTTGTATTCAATGAATGACCACTTGAAATGACATGAAAATTTTACGGACGAACGCATACACAAGTACATGTACATTTAGATAAGATAAAAGTGGACGTTAGAGATTTAAATCTCAGGCACAGAACAAGAATACAAAAGAATGTCATAGAGAAAATCAATACTTTACGTTAGCTATTTTATCAACGTAGTGCCTGCTTCGTCATCGGCGTCCTTATTCCGTAAATTCTCTTGAATTCGATGTTATCCCGGGACTTCTGTCCCTCTAGTCGTACATTGGTTGTGGAGAAGTTAGGCTCGTTCAGCTGTTCAACCAGGTCTGTCGCCTTCTCTGTCAGAACAGGGCCTGATAGGGGGATTTCTCTTGATACGGTTTCCGTAAACCACTGGGTCAGGGCTCCCTCCATGTCAACTGTCTTGCCAGATCGACGTCTTTGCTAGTCTGGGTTGGAATTTCGCGGATGACATCCCTTTTCTCGAAGATGTTGGATATTTGGGACTGCGAATTTCTTGGCAATCTATATCTGGGGAAGGGGGGAGGGGGGTCCTCTGTTCCAGGAGCTTCACTGCTTTGTATTTATCGACCACGATATGTCTGTTCTTTTTCTTTTCAATCTTTGGATCGGGACTGAATGATACAGATGGGAAGTAAACGGTCGTTTTTTATTGGCATAAAATTCTATGCCAAGCCTCCGTTTCTGTTCAGTAATTTATAGAGGATAAATCAATGTTTGATCGGCTCATCAATTGATAATTTTGAGTCGTACAACAGTTTTACCAACGACCGGTCATTAAAAAATGAAGACGAAACCAACAAAATGATTTTTATAATTCGATATTTTAGCGAGGCCTAATTAAAACGTGTTGGTCAAATCGATCGTTTAATGCCACGACATGGAATACACCTACTTCGGACTATCTATTTTAGTTTTAAAAAATCAATATCGTTGCATAAATTCTACACAGGGGTATCCACGGTAATGTTAAAATAACACTCCATACTATCTCCCTTACAATGATTGACCGGTGAAAAGGTGAAGCCAGGCGGTAGTAAGCTGGAAAACGGGATTTTCTTTTACCTGTGTTTCGATTTGGTACCTTGCCGAATTCCAGAATTTACGATTACTTTCTTACGTTTTTTTTGGTTGAAAAAAATCGAATGCGTATGCGGTGGGGCCTGAGAACCAATTCTTTTTTTTCTTGGCCTAGTTCATTCTGAAAACTTTTGATACTAACTTAGAAAAACATTTAACTTTTATATCCGATTCACTGCCAGGAATATTCAATAAACAAAGATGTGAACAACAAAAGTAGACTGGCGATGTTACCTGTGCGCGGTTAGGATCAAAGAGATTGTTTAACACCTGTACAGGTGAGCTGGGTGACACCGTGGTGAGTGGGGAGTGGATTGCCACTGACTGAGTGAAGATGCTAAAATTCCCCACTCGAATTCCACCCTTTCGGTGGGGAGTGGGATATCTCCGATCTGCTAAAATATGACTGTATATATACAGTATGTATCTTTGAATGCACAGAGACCATACCATATAAGGTCATGTATGGGTGTGCTAAAGATTTAGTCGGATTGGATCGATTGATCAGTCATTCAAATATTGATTTTAATAGCTTTACATTAAGTTCCCTAACCATGCTTATATCACCACCTACTTTATTGATAAATGTATAATTTTGTACCGACTTTCGACAATGATCTAAGATAGACATGTGTTACTTTTATATATAGACAAATAAATAGAAATAGGAAATGCGGTTTTAATTTCATTGTCGGTTCTTTTTTCAAATAAATACGTCATCTGAACTTGCGGTTTTCTCTTTCACTTTAATGTTTTAAATTTAAAACTCCCACATAAAATGAACCCATCAGTGTATCATGTACGTATTCGTCGGATTTTTAACACTTGTAAGAATAAATAGTGCACTTAAATTCTTTTAATTTTGTTGATATAGCTAAATGAATTGCGGGCAGTCGTGTTTTCAAAGCTTTCAGAAAGGAAATAAAAGATAACACTTGATGTTGATAAATACCCCGTCCTTCGTTTTAAATTTTGAAATGTCAACTTCAAAAGAAAACTTTCGGAAGTAATCGAACAGAAATATTATCGATTTATTGATTTGATGTACTTGATTACTACTGCATGATTTTTAAAAGCTTCTGAAATAGGAACTTATTTCAAATTCAGGTGCAGATTTAAAAAGATTTTGCAGGCTTTGCATACCAATGCGCATAGCCTATATTTTTCTATAATGAAATTCATAGCTTGGATTATGTAAATTCATATCTTGAAAGAATACTCAAGGTGATAGATTCATAAATATAAGGGCGAATATAGATAAAGATAAAGGAGTTAGGAACCCCTAAATTAAAATTATCGAATTGTTCCAGCATTTGTTCTTCTATGTTCTTAAAAGCATAAAACCATACCCCCCTTCTTAGCATTGATTGAAGATAAAAGATAATTCTTACTTTATAATTCAGATTTTCATACATCGTTTGAGTATATATACATGTGTGTATTTATTTTTTCTATAATACAAGCGATATTCACCCTTTTTAAGAGTACCCGAAACGTGCATGTCTGTTCCATGCAGGAAAGTGATCTGTTCTAATTTGAACACGTAACACTTGCACATTATGGCATGCAGACTCCTCAGCACAAGAGCACTAGTCGAACAAAATATCAAATAAATTGCAATTATATGTTATGCAACATTTCCCTTTATACTTTCTAGCTATACTAGTAATTTAAGAGAACAAGAAACATCGATTTTCTTTGTTGTTCTTTGCCAAACACAGTTAATAATTCATTTCCCCTCCAGTTGCATGCATTAAAACGAAAGTCAATACAGAAATTACACAAGTTAAGTGTTTGAAACGGATCTTATCAAACTCTATAGAAAATTCAACTGATAAGATTGAAATATACGACATGAAAGTGAGGCTCCATTTCACAAACATTAATTCATATGAAAGCTTTTAGCTGTTTTCAAAAATCAGAAATGATAAACAAAACTGTACCAGAATCTAAAAGCTTGATAAGTTTTAGGTATATATTATAATTTTCAACATGTTTTGAATGAAGTCCAAAACTCAAATCTTATTCTTTGATAAGGAATGAAAAGATATTTGAAGTCATATACTATTTTCTATTTGAAAAGACGTAATCCTTGCTATTCTTTGACGCAGGCGAAACTGGAATTTTCAAAATAATTTTATTTTTTTTAAATATGCAATCAAAAGCATTTTTTACATGTTATATTAGTAGCTATGATTCCTATGATGGTCCAAAAAGAAGACAATGACATTTTAATTTTGTATTTAAAAGCTCGACTATTCAATATTTTAAGTAACTTAAATTAGTACATGTTAATCAAAGAAAGCACAATTAAAACTTTAACATGATTTCATCAGGTTGCAACATGGTCCCTCCTGATAAAAAACGCCAAAAATGACGAGTCCTTTTTCGTTAAAACAACGAAAACAACGAAAGAGGGAAGAATTGCAACATTGTTCACCTCCCAAAAGGGCACTAACCTAGATCCGCCAATGCATACATGTACTTAATGAATTGTCTTACCTCTCTTTTCCTTTCATGGTCAGACTCTGAGACACATCAAGACTTACGAACAGTCCTTACAATTATATCCCAGTTTGTCATGACACAAATCTCCTATTTGAAGTCGTAATTACGAGGCGTGCTATTAAACATTTTATCATGACACAATATAAAATACAAAATGAAGCATTGTCTATAAATGAGTATACGACTTTACACTGCAATAGTGTGACAAAATGCAATCAATATCAACATGCACACATGGTTAGGCAGAACTTTAAACTTCAATATATACTACTGTACGTACTATACCTACATACCTAGATTTGATATATGTATATCTAATATGATCTATTTTCATCTTCAATAACCCACTTCTGAAAATACCCGAAAGATATTTGAATTCTGTACAATCCATGGACATTCGATATACAAAACGTGCTTGCCTATTGATTCAAAATTAAAATTGTAACAGAATATGCACATATCTTCCCCTAACTGTTCATTTCTATAAATTCTAAAAATGCCCGGACACGTAGATTTTTCTTCCCATGATTCAGTCAGCTTATCCTTTAAAAGATTTAAGCTCACAAAATTATATTGTTCCATATTTATATCAATAATTTTTTTTTTCACTGGTTTTTGCATAATTTGAAATTCAATGACATACATGCGTGTATATATACATGTACACCATATCATTATGCACATTTCTACAATTGTGTTCGGTGATATGGTAAATATTTACGAACTCCCTTGGTTTGTATTTTGTCAATATATAGTGTTCCATGTTTTGGTATATCTGCTTTGATTGTCTTCGATATCGTTGTTCGGGCAGACTGATGGCGTGTGTCTCGTTGTCGTCTGCAAGATCGCGAATACAGCGCGTGCAGCTTGTCCGTTCTGATTTTTCATTTAGTCACCTACCTATCGTTCAAAACTTGGGCACCTTTACTGCCCAAGTAAATTGATGACGTCATAACTATAGAGAACAATCTCTTGGTTAGAAGTATTTGCGATCTTCCTAATGTCGACTTTCTTTTGTCTTGTCAGCGGAATAAGCTCTACACTTGCTGCTGTATCATATAACAGCAAACGGTGATCTTATTCCGCTTTTTCATCATAATACAGCTTAATTTTTACGTTGTAAAAGCCTTATTTCACCAACGACATATATATGACCAACGTGATTCACTGTGACACCTATGGTGACACAGATACATGCATATATTTTAGTAGCTTGACATGCAAGTAGTAAATTGAATCTAACTCTTGTTTGCTGGGAGGGTTGTGCGAACGTAATTCGCATAACCACACCATACCGTTTGGCAACTGGCATGGTAGATGGTCGACCTTAGTCGGTACCGATCGCCCATTGGTCTTATGTGTAGTCCTTTGTGGTGAATGTTTCTATGATGTCTCATGGTTGTATGCTTGATGTTCCTTGTCCCTTTTGTTTCTCTTGCTGTGTCTGTCTACTCTATATGTTTTAATGTCGTATTTGGTTTCCTCGTCCATTTTGTGTCTCTTGTTGTGCTTGTCTACTCTGTGTTTTTGATGTCGTGTTTAGTGTTTCTTGTCCCTTTTGTGTCTCTTGCTGTGCTAGTTTACTCTGTGTTTTTGATGTCGTGTTCAGTGTTCCTTGTCCCTTTTTTGTCTCTTGTTGTGCTTGTGTACTCTGTGTTTTGATATCGTGTTTAGTGACCCTTGTCCTTTTGGGTCTCTTGTTGTGCTTGTCTACTCTGTGTTTTGATGTCGTGTTCAGTGTTCTTTGTCCCTTTTTGTCTCTTGTTGTATCTGTCTTCTCTGTGTTTTGATGTCGTGTTAAGTGTTCTTTGTACCTTTTTTGTCTCTTGCTGTGCTTGTCTACTCTGTCTTTTGATGCCATGTTTAGTGTTCTTTGTCCCTTTTTTGTCTCTTGTTGTGCTTGTCTACTCTGTGTTTTAATGTTGTGTTTAGTGTTCCTTGTCCCTTTTGTATCTCTTGCTGTGTCTGTCTGCTCTGTGTTTTTGCATGTTTTGCTGTAGATGCTTTTCGTAACGTAAATAGGAAGTGAAAACAAATAAATAAAGCTGCCACGATAAATGATAAAAGTCTATTCTGAAATGATTTCCATATAGCTATAGACTATTAAGTTTACAATTTTATGAAAAAAAAATAATGCTTTCTCTTTCGTTTGCAAGTTTTCATTTCGGGTTTCATGTTTTGGGGAAGAGTTATATATTCTTTAGCTGTGAATGCAATAATAAAATACGATTGAGTCATCTTCGGGGGTCCTTCCTTCCGTTAAGATTTAAATAAAAATCTAAGCCTTAGTATTTTGATTTATTTATAAAATGTTTGATATCCAATTCACATAATTTTATTATTAACTACAAAGCAAACTGTCTGACAGTTACTTCACATTGTAAAGAGCGATTTTGTAGTTACATCCGACCACGACTCTGTCAGCCCGAGTATTAAAGCTGATAGAGCGCGGTTTAGAAGGGAGATCCTCAAATATAATTCTTTGTAGCTTTCCGTCATGACTCAGTTGATGTACATTATTAGAGTAACAGCCGCAGACTAAGATATCTTTTGATTGATAAACTGTGATACCTTGTGGGTTTATAAGTCTGTCATGTGAGTAGGTAAGCACCGGGGTGCCGTCCATAGTGATAGTGTACCTTGCCTCCATCAGTATAGCACAGTGAGTTGTCATCACGGACAGTCATATAGTACACATCATTGTTCACTGATATATCACGAACCTTATGGAGACTACTGTCATATACAGCGATATTCTTATCGTATCCGATGTAATATTTATCTCTATGATACACAAAGTCATAATTCACGTTTGTCTTGATTTCTTTTATCTTTGTGATCTGATTGTTACGTATGTTGAAGATGACCAATCCATGTCCGTGTATAGATACAGCGCCCTCTGTGTCACTGGTCATCTTGATTCCATAAGAGTGTCCCGGCAGTGATAATGATGACAGTACTGTCGTACAATGTTGGTCACGTAACTGTAAGGTACTCTCGGAGTAATTAGACAGCACCACATGACCAGTATCTAATACTGCTATACCTGTCACAAGTGATTGTATATCGATTACTGAAGACAGGGTTGGTATGGCTGAACTCATGTTGATAAATGTGTCTGTAGGTTGCGGCAAGTCATCCTTTTTAGATTTTCTGAGATTAACTTTTCCTAGTAAGCAAATCTCTTTTTCTATTTCTAAATATTTCTCATTTGCTTCAAATGTTACCTCCACGTCCTTAATTTCTTCACTTTGATCTTCTACGAATTTTTCAAGAATTAGTTTTTGTTCCGTGAGCTTTTCCATAGCTTGTAGGAACTGGGCGGGTGGGGCGTACTTCATGTTGGTCTGAAATAAGGCCAGGTCATTCTCTATCGTAGATATTTTACATTGGATCTCATCACGTTTATCTTCTATCTCTGGTCGGACCTCTTTTTCAATCTGTGATACCTCTGATAACATATCTGACTTCAAACGATATAAGTGAGTGGACATGCGCGTAAATAATATGTCGATTTCACATTTTATATTTTGAATGTCTTTGTCAAATTTTTGCAAATTTTTAGCCCTGTCGTTCACCATTGCATCGAGTGATTTTTTGAGATTTTGTAAATCTTGTGTAAAGTCTTTTACTTCTAGAGACTTCTTCTTTTGCTCACTTGCGTCTTCTATTGACCCTACATTTTCGCATTTCCTGTGTTTTAGTATCACGCATGTCACACAGCACACCGTTGAGTGGTCAGTGCAGTACGCCTCCACCTTTTTATCCGGGTGTTCTGTGCAAGGTATATCTGCGTGGTGTAGTGGCAATTCCGAATTTTCATATGTCTTAATTCCAACAAGTTCATGGCTTGATGTAAATCTGTTTCTACGATGAGCACGATCGCAGGCTTTACAAAGAGATTCACTGCAGTTAACACACCACGAGCAGGCACTTTCGCTTTCGTTTTCCCTTGCACAAGCAGAGCATAGTTTCTGATCGGACTTTGAAATGAGACTGACCAATATATGATTCGTTGGTAACTTTGCTGACCATTCTTCAATGCTGACATCCTCAGGTTTCGACACGAACAACCGACATAACGGACAATGAATACCACCCTTTGTCTGTACGAAAGTCGTGATGTAAGTTTGTATACATCCCTCACAAAAGCTGTGTAAACATGTAAAATATTTAGGAGTCTTAAAAGTCTCAAAACAAATAGAACAAGAAGTAAGATCCACTTTGTCCGAGGAAGAACTATCTGTTGAGGCTGCCATCGCCATTTTATGTACTCTATGCTTGTATTGACATGACATTTAAATACATAGCTGCCTTTGTACTACCCACATGTCTATCTGATTATTGTAATGTCGTACTAAAAATTTAAATGTTCAAACAAGGAATAAGAAACGAGTTTAAATGCACTATCAGAAGAGAGAGAGAGATACTTTAAATATTTGATAAAAGGCCGAATTAACGGAAAAGCCGTAAGACGATGAATTGATCTTTTATCATTCCTAAGACTTATACTCTGACTGACTGTGACGACAGGACTCCGTCACCGGCCCTGTTCAAACCTTTTAAAGAAAACAGGGCCCCCACCACCTGTCCTCTCTGAATGTCTGTCGGTCTCCTCGGGTAATAATATGCATCAGTTCGCTACAGCTGACAGAGCACCGACTGTATTTCGTACGCCCTCCCCTTTTTATTTCCATTTGTCTGTGTTTCTTATGCTCCCGTGTTTTGCTTTCTTCTTTGAGTTATCATCTCACAATTAGGGGAATCGTTTTACAAAATTATGCGTTCTTTGAGGCATTGAGGTAACCACAAAGTGGGAGTTCGGCACACGTAATCAAGATAACCACGTCATTTGCTACTAGTGAAGTAACTGGCAGTCGCAAGTCGGCACCGGTTACCCATTGATGACATCATTGGTTTATGTGTAGTCTATTGTGTTTGGTGTTTCCATGTCGTATGTCTCTTTTTCGTCTCTTGCTGTGCTCTTCTACGTGTTTTCAGGATCAGAAGATAGGCCCCCGACCACCTGTCCTATCTGAATGTCAGTCGGCCTCCTCGAATGATCACATGCATGAGCTCGCTACAGCCGGCAAAGAAAGTACTTATTTCGTATGCCATCTGATTTTTATCAATGTACATATCCATCTGTGTGTTTCTTTGGCCGCTGCGTCATGTTGTTTGTATATTCATCTTACGGGGAAGAGGTTATTTTACACCACAATTGTGCGTTCTTCGATGCCTCTGGGTAATCGGGAGAATGTTAGGGTTGTGTGCATGTCATCCGGATAACTACACCGTCTGCTACCTGCGTGTCAGTTGACCGTCCTAAGTCGGGAACGGTTGCCCACCGGTCTCGTTGTTGATGTGTAGTCTTTAGTGTTTCATGTTTCTTTATGGTGTTATTTGGTTTCGTTTGTTTATGTTTCTGTGGGTTTCTTTCTCTTTTACGTCTCTTCCAGTGGGTGTCTGCTCTGTGTTTTTGTAGTGGGTGTTTTGGAGTTTTGCTGTGGGTGCTGTAACCGAGTGTTGTTGGAGATCCCCACCTTTCTTTTATATCGGGTGTTTTGCTGTTTTATAGTTGGTACTTCAACCGGGTCGGGTTAAAGATCTCCTCCCTTCTTTTTTATTTTGCGGTTATTGGTGAAAAATGGATAATCAGGTTTTTGAATGTACGTAATTACTTCCCATTTGGAACGGTCTCTGGTGTATCAAAAGCATATCAATTGGGGAGTCATCAAATTGTATAGACGACAGCGTAAGTGCTTTACAAGAAATACATTGCTTCTTTAGATACCGTCTTAGATGAGAAATATTCCTGTGTATCGTAAAGATCGAATACTGTAAACCGTGTTTTATTCGCGGCGTCTTAAGTTCGCGAATACGAGATGGGTGACTTGTTCGTGGCGGTTTTTTTTTTCGTGAATAGGTACGTATCTGAAAAAAATTTCATTAAAATGTCAGTCTACAAAACTTCCAACTTTTTAATCAAAACGCCCTGATTGTTAATAAGATAATTGATTGTTTTCTTATCAGGTAAAACGTTATCAAAACAAAACAATTATGTGTGATGCATGAAGACGTTTTTCAGGTGTGAAGCACTTTTACTTAAATCCATTCGTACATGTACGTACTGTCTTGTAAAGCTACTGAAATTATTTTTTTTTCTGCTGGAAGCATCACTGATGAGATTTTAGTATTCGAAACACGTTTCTGGTGCATGGAAATTGGTTTGGAATTTTCTTCAAGAGTATATAGAGTTGGAAACCTTCAACATTATTGTAACAGTAGATTCCACTAGTAATTATTATGTTTGGCAGGCTTCTGAATAAATGGAATTGAATCTTTGATTTATGGCGTTCATCTAATTTCTTCATTGATTTTTTTTACAAGATGCCACGACTTAAAATGAGTTTTAGAATTTTTTCTTATTCTAAATTCTGATATCGCGACCAATTAGGAAGCTCTCCCTTATTTGCTTTTTCCCTAATACAGCGAGAGAAATTAAGGAAGCTTTTTAAAAGCCTCCTTTTTGGTCCTACTGACTTAGGTTCTATAACTTGCTTTATAAATACGTGTAATATTAGAATATGTTTGAATTGTACTAAGAAGAAAGGCGCTGCTTAAAAGCGCCACCTACAATGCATTCCGTACTTGTACAGGACTCTTTGATCATTGGATAAAATTGTCCTTTGTGTTTCTATGAATCTGTGTTGTTGTCCACATGAGTTAAAGAAGATCCTGACGATAATCTCAACAGCACTCACAATAGAGCACCAAATGGAGCATCGACGGACTCCTAGCAAGCTAGAGGTGGGACCAGGTGCCCGGGAGGAGTAAGCATCCCCTGTTGGCTAGCCGCACCCGCCGTCGATATTCACGCACGAAAATGAAAATATATTAAATACATGCACTGTCTATGGTTCTGTCTATATAGAAAGTGCTATGGCGACAATGTCAGGGAAAAAATTCAAAACGCTTACTGTCAAATCCCTCGCGGGGAATCTGATAATCCTGATATCTGATAATCCTTTCTGATAATCTGATAATCTGATATCTGATAATTTTTTCACATCTCATAATCCTTTCTTTCTTTTCTCGTGAAAAAATTCCGTGCCCAGTTTCACAAAAATTCTTTAAAAAATTTTCAGGAATTTTCGTAGTTTTCGTCATTAAATACAGGGTTTTAAATATTTTTGCATTAACATCGTATTATGTTTTCTAATATCATTTCTACGTACAGAATAGATTGCCAGAGTCAATACATGTCATTTTTAGTTAATAAGAAGAACTTAGTGATCAAGTTACGAAAATTCCTGAATTCTAATTTCTTTAAGTATTTTGTGAAACATATTGCTGTTTTATATTTTTATGAATCTTTAAGCCTTTTGATTGTGATTTTTGGAATCTGAAATCGAGTTTAGACTTCCATTCACTGACTGCTAATGCCAGTTCATGATTCATCATGATTCATCAATCAAGAACTACTGTCTACTTTCAGATAGCTTGGATTTCTTTCATCTTTCTTTGGACAGACATGGTTCGTCGTGGTTCTGCTTGAGAGAAAAAAGGTCAATAAATTATTTTATAGACGCAGAACTTCTGGAGTTTTCTGCCATTTTGATGGAGAGGATTACAAGAATGACGCCTTTTTCCCACAAGTCCAAGTGATTTGAGCTTCCCCTGACAAAGCGTATTAACTGAGATATGTAAATACGCCAAAGACATTAAAAATGAATATGAACCCGAATTTGCAACTTTCTTCGGCTGTATATGTATTATCATACATTTTTCAAATTATGGTGAGTTTCCTTTGATTGCCGAACGGTTTGGTGTATATGTTATTCTGTGTTTTATTGGTGCCCCCTATCTGGTGTTTATTGAAGTTGCTTTGTCTTATGTTTGTTACCTGTAGGTACCGGTATGTACCGCTGTGGTATTACAGGTAAGTATTGATGCAGATCCCTTCCATAAAAGAAAGGGAAAGTGATACAGAAATTACTACAATTTTGATTGCTTTAAAATTAAGTTTTCAGATTATAATTTACTAAATGTAGCTTTCAAAGTAGCTCTCTGAATGCCCAATTTATCTCAACTTCACTTCACTTCTTTTTTGTCTTTCCATTATTTGAATACGGTATAAGTATTTATTGATGTTTGCATTACTTGTACTACATTTTGTTTGAAATTCTTTCCTTCTAATTTTTTCTTCAGCTTTCTCTTTTTATGCACATTCATCATTATTATTATCTAATTATTTGAATTATTTTCTGACTTCCTTTTAGACACAATGGCATCTTTTGAAAAAGATAATTTTTATTTCATATATTCAACATCAAATCATCAAATGCAACATATGAGCAGATAGCAGCAGGAAGTCTCAGTTCGGATAAAGCAGTGTTTACATCCTTCCTACACACTGTATTCCTAATGGCAATTCGGCATAAATGTTGTAGACTAGAAACTTGGATACCGCCGTCCCTGAACACTTGATGGTAGGTATCAGTCACCTTACACCGGGAACTTCCAGTCGTCTTTCCATTTCTACATTTCGTTGTCTTTGATTTGTTAATTCTAAATCCCAATTGAATAAGAGATCGAGCCAATTTGATCCTAGATTTTGAATGGAAATTATGAGAGTCGGTAGCAAATTTGAGCAACTTGTCTAGCGGTGTTTCCTCTGCTGTGTTAAGAGCGTGGAATTGTGCACCACTTGATATAAGAATTTCTACAGTTTCCACGCAACATCTCGCGCATGCCACGTGAAGGGGCGTATCTAATGTCACTGAGTCACGTGAGTTGACGTCACATCCGATTTCAACCAGACATTTTACTGCCTCCGCGGAATGAGCTGCAGCAACGTGTATCGGTGTTTTACCTGCACAACCTGTTAAATTTGGACTAACTCCTCTCTGAACAAAGAGCTTGATAAGTTTACCCTAGAATTACAATTTGATATCAAATCTTTATAATAATCATTTGTTAAAGAGTCTTGAATGTCAAGAAACGAACTATATATAGATTTCTTCGAACAATCTTTGGATTGAACTTTCAATATAAAACACACTATTGATTGTTAAAAAGAAAACTCATAAATTCTTTCTTTAAATTTTATACCTCGATCAAGAATGATTTTAATCTAGGCATAAAATAAAGTTGTTTGCAGTCGCAATCAAATAAGCCTATGAAGCATGCAATGTAGTTGTAATGGCTCATTACATAAAGGGTCTACCTGTTCGAATCTCTGATTTCAATCAAGTTTTATATACATGTATCATATTATTTTAAAACGTTATTAATTACATGCGTTATATCAGAAACCGAGACTTAATCTTATCCAGTTAGCCTATTGTCAATTTATTATGTATTAAATATAACCATATGCGTAAATTGGGATTATATTTGCTAACCGCCAAGAGGTTAAACATTTAAAAACTATATGTAGAAGAGGTATTAAACAATAGTCTTTGATGAATCCTTTAAATACCCCCTTATTTTAAGTTTTGCTTTAGGTGGGGTTTGCACTCTTTCTCTCTTGCTCTTGTTTGATTTTATCGCAACACTTTGAGAATTAAAATACATGCATATCCATATACTTTTTAATTATTGATTATTTCATTTATTTACTTATTAAAATATATTCAAATTTTTAGCAATCTTTTTAAATAATTATATCAATTTAAAATCGGTACTTTTATTTTCCCAGGATACACGTATTTCATAAAAATACAAGCGCAAAGTTTCATGTATTAATGCCCATTTAAATGCTTACTTAGACGTTTGGAGATTAGTACCAATGATTACATTGATTCAAAAAGTAAAATTACTTTTCTTTACTGTTCAATTGTTTACATCGCGTCAACCCTCAAAATTGAAAGATGCACATACTTTAACGGATATTGGTTTCGCATTTTTTTTTCATTAAATGTGTTTCATAATAATGCTTTACTTTTCATAAATTATTAATCTGTATTGAATGTTTGCATATCAAAACTTTTGATGGTGAAATTAGTTCTTATCAAGTAAATATGCATATACCTTGTCTGGAACATCGGATATGATTACTGGCACCAGTATAGTTTCTCCTCTTTTATCTGTTGCAAGAGGGTCAGCATCAAATGTGAGCAAGAGTTCGGCAATTTTCGGGTGACCCTGGGTGATGGCGAAATGTAATAATGGTTTTCCATGGATCAGAATATTAACATCTGTTCCATATTCGCACAACACATTTACGACGTCCTCCTGGCCATTTTCAACGGCCAAACAAAGCAGCCGTGTGACGTAACTTTTGCCGTTAGAGTAATTTTTCGTTGTAAGAAACGTTTTGTCGATGAAAGGCAAGAGCTGCAAAAGGATATCACGTGACCCAGACTTGACCACTCCGAGTAGAATTTCACTGCATTGTTCCGCCAAATCGGATAGTTTCGTTTGCTGAAAATGAGTTATCAACAGATTTCGAACCGCGTCTACGTATCCCATTGCAATGCTGTACTGGAGAGCTTGGACGGCGCTGTCCGTGTTGGAACATTTGGCGGAAAGGTCCATGTCTGTTTTCCTGAAAGTCTGGATCTAGAACCTGAAATTATTCCAAAACATTTAGAGATGTTTCTTTATTCAAAAGTTGTAAAGAGCTAAACATCTCCAATACAATAAAGAACAAAATATCTCAAATAAAATTGATGTATCTCAAAGCTATGAAGCGCAAAATAGTATCTCAATTATACTGATGAACAAAATATCTCACAGCTACGATAAACAAAATATCTAAATGCTACAATAAACAAAGTATCTCAATGATATTGAAAATGATGTCTATCGTCCATAATAGAATCCATATTGTGCGCAAAGGCATTTTGTGTATATGAATGGTGTAAACATGATAAAAGCTTTGCAAATTTAGCATGTTTAGTGAAAATAAAAATTTTACATTCCCAATATTTAAATATTTAATACTGACATTAGAATAATGGAAATCAAATAAAACTTTCAAATATTTCATATTTATTGGAGGTAGAAAAACACAAAAAAACTTATTGACATGTTGGGTGTAAAAAATCAAAACACAATATTGCTTAATTACAAAAGAGATATGACCTAGTTATATACCTGAGAGAATTTTAAAAGATATACAAAATTAAGTTTCGTTTAATTTCTCTACTTACCTTACTACGATTTTGTCTGACTCATTAAGTCACATAAATGCAAGCTGATTTATATATATACAGTGTGTATCTTTGAATGCACAGAGACCATACCATATACGGTCATGTAGGGGTGTGCTAAAGATTTAATCGGATTGGATCGATTGATCAGTCATTCAAATATTGATTTTTATCGCTTTACATTTAGTTCCCTAATCATGCTTATATCACCACATACTTTATTTATAAATGTGTATTTTTCTACCGACTTTCGACAATGATCTAAGATAGACATGTATAATAATACTTACGTTTATATATATATATATATATATCTATAGACACATTTATAAATGGAAAAAGGAAATGCGGTTTTAATTTCATTGTCGGTTTTTTTTTTCAAATAAATACGTCATCTGAACTTGCGGTTTTCTCTTTCTTTTCAAAGTTTTAAATTCAAAACTCCCACATTTAGTGAATCCATCAGTGTATCTTGTACGTATTCATCGGATTTTTAACACTTGTAAGAATAAATAGTGCACTTAAATTCTTTTAATTTTGTTGATATAGCTAAATGAATTGCGGGCAGTCGTGTTTTCAAAGCTTTCAGAAAGGAAATAAAAGATAACACTTGATGTTGAAAAATACCCCGTCCTTCGTTTTAAATTTTGAAATGTCAACTTCAATAGAAAACTTTCGGAAGTAATGGAACAGAAATTATATCGATTCATTGATTTGATGTACTGTATGATTTTTAAAAGCTTATGAAATAGGAAATTATTATTTCAAATTCAGATGCAGATTTAATCAGGTTTTGCAGGCTTTCCATATCAATGTGCCTAGCCTTTATTTATTTATAATGAATGTCTTGGCATGGATTATGAATATTAAAAATTGTCATCTAAGAATGATCATGGTGATAGGTTTATTTAAATAAGGACGAATATAGATATACCTAGGAGTTAGGAATCTACCCTAAATTAGATTAATCGAAAATACGTTTTACTTTTTTCTTTTTACATGGTATTGCACTGTCTCGGTATCGAGCTTTTTTATTTTGATAACAACTTTACGACATTTGCAAACCAAGTTTCGACATAAATCTTATATAAAGACATACAAGATATCTTAATGTGATACATTTAATTAATTCATAGAATTGCTCGTATACATGTATAACGAATCTTCTTTTACACCAGACGTAAAAATAAGATTTTAGAGTTCTCAAAGCTATATCTGAAGATAATTTCATCTTTCAGCAGATAAATCAAAGATCTGTGATACGAATCGTACCGAAGGCAAATATTGTGATACATACATTTTGTATCATATCGTGAGCATACTCAGCAAAGTGTATCCTTGCAGCCCTACCATGCATCAAATTTATCTGTTCGAAAATGATGCTAAGAATTTGAAAACGTAACACTTGTATATTATGGCATGCAGACTCATCAGCAAAAGAGAGATAGTCAACAAAATATAATAAAATGAAATTATATGTTATGTAACATTTCCCTACTCCCTCCCCTTTCTTGTGATACTTTCTACCTATACTAGTAATTTAAGAGAACAAGAAACATCGATTTTCTTTGCTGTTCTTTGCCAAACACAGTTAATAATCCATTTCCCCTTCAGTTGCATGCATTAAAACGTAAGTCAATACAGAATTTACACAAGTTAAGTGTTTGAAACGGATCTTATCAAACTCTATAGAAAATACAACTGATAAGATTGACATATACACTGAAAAGTGGGGTTCCATTTCACAAACATTAATTTATATGAAAGCTTTTAGCTGTTTTCGAAATCAGAAACGATAAACAAAACTGTACCAGAATCAAAAAGATTTCATTAGTTTGATATGTGAGCTTTTAGGTATATATTATAATTTTCAACATGTTTTGAATGAAGTCCAAAACTCAAATCTAATTCTTTGATAAGGAATGAAAAGATATTTGAAGTCATAAATATTTTCTATTTCATCCATTTAATCAAAATGGATAAACTGATGTTATCTTTGTGATTCTATGACGCAGTCGAAACTGGAATTTTCAAAATAATTTTGTTTTTTTTTAGTATGTGCAATCAAAAGTATTTTTGACATGTTATATAATTAGCTATGATTCGTACAATGGTTACAAAAAAAAAGACAATGACATTTTAATTTTGCATTTAAAAGCTCGATTATTCAATATTTTAAGTAACTTGGATAAGTACATGTTAATCAAACAAAGCACAATTAAAACTTTAACATGATCTCATCAGGTGGCAACATGGTCCCTCCTGATAAAAAAAACCGGAAAAAATGACGAGTCCGTTTTCGTTAAAAACAACGAAGACGACGAAAGAGGGAGGAGTCCACCATTATCCAACTCCCAAAAATGCGCCCCTAGATCCGCCAATGAATGCTTAATGGATTGTCTTACCTCTCTTTTCCTTTCATGGTCAGACTCTGAGACACATCAGGACTTTATGATTAGCCCTTACAATTATATCCCTGTTTGTCATGACACAAATCTCCTATTTGAAGTCGTCATTATGAGTCGTGCTATTAAACATTTTATCTTGACACAATATAAGATACAAAATGAAGCATTGTCTATAAATGAGTATACGACTTTACACTGCAATAGTGTGACAAAATGCAATCAATATAAACATGCACACATGGATAGGCAGAACTTTAAACTTCAATATATACTACTGTACGTACTATACCTATATACCTAGATTTGATGTATGTATATCAAATATGATCTATTTTCATATTCAATAACCCACTTGTTAAAATACCCGAAAGATATTTGACTTATGTACAATCCATGGACATTCGATATACAAAACGTGCTTGCTTATTGATTCAGAATTAAAAGTGTAACAGAATATGCACATATCTTTCCCTGACTGTTCATTTCTATAAAATGTAAAGGGCCCGGACACGTTGATCTTTCTTCCATGGTTCAGTCAGCTGATCCTTTAAGAAGTTAAAGCTCACAAAATTATTTTGTTCCATATCTATATCAATAAAATTATTTTTCACTAGTTATTTGCATAACTTGAAATGCAATCACATACATGCGCGTATATATACATGTACACCATATCATAGCTAATAAATGTGTTGCTACCTAACCTGACGACACGGGGTCCATGACGTCATATGACGTTACGTTATTTGGCGGAAAAAACTTCTACGTCATTTCTATGGAAGGCCTTAAATGTGCTGCGTAATGTTGACTTTCTTTTGTCTTGTCAGCGGAATAAGCTCTACACTTGCTGCTGTATCATATAACAGCAAACGGTGATCTTGTTCCGCTTTTTCATCATAATTCAGCTTAATTTTTGCGTTGTAAAAGCCTTATTCCACCAACTACATATATATGACCAATTAACGTGATTCACTGCATGTGACACCTATGGTGACATAGAAACATGTATACATTTTAGTAGCTTTACATGCAAGCAGTAAATTGAATCTAACTCTTGTTTGCTGGAAGGGTTGTGCGAACGTAATTCGCATTACCACACCATACCGTTTGGCAACTGGCATGGGAGATGGCCGTCCTTAGTCGGTACCGATTGTCCATTGGTCATATGTGTACTCATTTGTGGTTAATGTTTCTATGTTGTCACATGGTTCTATATTTGGTTTCCTTGTCCCTTTTGTGTCTCTTCTTGTGCTTGTCTAGTCTGTGTTTAAATATCGTGTTTAAATTCATTGTCCCTTTTGAGTCTCTTGTTGTGCTTGTCTACTCTGTGTTTTGATGTCGTGTTTAGTGTTCCTCGTCCCTTTTGTGTCTCTTGTTGTGTATGTCTACTCTGTGTTTTAATGTCGTGTTTAGTGTTCCTTATCCCTTTTGTGTCTCTTGTTGTGCTTGTCTACTCCATAATTTAATGTCGTGTTTAGTGTTCGATGTCCCTTTTGTGTCTCTTAATGTCGTCTTTGGTGTTTAGTGTCCCTTTTGTGTCTCTTGTTGTGCTTATCTACTCTGTGTTTTGATGTCGTGTTTAGTGTTCCATGTCCCTTTTGTTTCTCTTGTTGTGTATGTCCACTCTGTGTTTTGATGTCGTGTTCAATGTTCCTTGTCCCTTTTGTGTCTCTTGCTGTGTCTGTCAACTCTGTGTTTTGATGTCCTGTTTAGTGCTCCTTGTCCCTTTTGTGTCTCTTGTTGTGTATGTCAACTCTGTGTTTTGATGTCATGTTAAGTGTTCCATGACCTTTTCGTGTCTCTTGCTGTGTCTGTCTACTCTGAGCTTTGATGTTGTGTTTAGTGTTCCTTGTCCATTCTGTGTCCTTTGTTTGCTTGCTACTCTGTGTTTTGATGTCGTGTTAAGTGTTCCATGTCCCTTTTGTGTCTCGTGTTGTGTCTGTCTACTCTGTGTTTTGATGTTGTGTTTAGTGTTCCTTGTCCATTTTATGTCCCTTGTTGTGCTTGTCTACTCTATGTTTTGATGTTGTGTTTAGTGTTCCTTGTCCCTTTTATGTCTCTTGTTGTGCTTGTCTACTCTGTGTTTTGATGTCGTGTTTAGTTTTCCTTATCCCTTTTTGGTCTCTTGTTGTGCATGTCTACTCTGTGTTTTGATGTCGTGTTTAGTTTTTCTTATCCCTTTTGGGTCTCTTGTTGTGCTTGTCTACTCTGTGTTTTGATCTCGTGTTGAGTGTTCCTTGTCCCTTTGTGTCTCTTGTTGTGTATGTCTACTCTGTGTTTTGATGTTGTGGTTAGTGTTCCTTGTCCATTTTATGTCTCTTGTTGTGCTTGTCTAATCTGTGTTTTGATGTCGTGTTTAGTGTTCTTTGTCCCTTTGTGTCTCTTGTTGTGTATGTCTTCTCTGTGATTTGATGTTGTGTTTAGTGTGCCTTGTCCCTTTTATGTCTCTTCTTGTGCTTGTCTACTCTGTGTTTTGATGTCGTGTTTAGTTTTCCTTGTCACTTTGTGTCTCTTGTTGTGCTTGTCTACTTTGTGTTTTGATGTCGTGGTTAGTGTTCATTGTCCCTTTTGTGTCTCTTGTTGTGCTTGTCTACTCTGTGTTTTGATGTTGTGTTTAGTATTCATTGTCCCTTTTGTGTCTCTTGTTGTGCTTGTCTACTCTGTGTTTTAATGTCGTGTTTAGTGTTCCTTTCCCCTTTTGTGTCTCTTGTTGTGCTTGTCTACTCTGTGTTTTTATGTCGTGTTTAGTGTTCCTCTTCCCTTTTGTGTCTCTTGTTGTGTATGTCTACTCTGTGTTTTGATGTCGTGTTTCGTGTTCCTTGTCCCTTTTTTGTCTCTTGTTGTGTCTGTCTACTCTGTGTTTTGATGTCATGTTTAGTGTTCCTTGTCCCTTTTGTGTCTCTTGTTGTGTCTGTCTACTCTGTGTTTTGATGTCATGTTTAGTGTTCCTTGTCCCTTTTGTGTCTCTTGTTGTGTCGGTCTAATCTGTGTTTTGATGTCGTGTTTAGTGTTCCTCGTCCCTTTTGTGTCTCTTGTTGTGTCGGTCTAATCTGTGTTTTGATGTCGTGTTTAGTGTTCCTTTTCCCTTTTGTGTCTCTTGTTGTGCTTATCTACTCTTTGTGTTGATGTCGTGTTTAGTGTTCCATGTCCCTTTTTTTTCTTTTGCTGTGTCTGTATACTTATTGCTTTGATGTCGTGTTAAGTGTTCCTTGACCCTTTTGTGTCTCTTGCTGTGCTTATCTACTCTTTGTGTTGATGTCGTGCTTAGTGTTCCATGTCCCTTTTTTGTCTCTTGCTGTGCTTGTCTACTCTATGTTTTAATGTCGTGTTTTGTGTTCCCTGTCCCTTTTTTGTCTCTTGTTGTGCTTATCTACTCTTTGTGTTGATGTCGTTTTTAGTGTTCCTTGTCCCTTTTGTGTCTCTTCTTGTGTCTGTCTACTCTATGTTTTGTTGTCGTGTTTTGTGTTGATGTCCCTTTTTTGTCTCTTGTGCTTGTCTACTCTGTGTTTTGATGTCGTGTTTAGTGTTCCTCGTCCATTCTGGGTCTCTTGTTGTGCCTGTGTACTCTGTGTTTTGATGTCGTGTTTAGTGTTCCTCGTCCGTTTTTGGTCTCTTGTTGTGCTTGTCTACTCTATGTTTTGATGTCATGTTTAGTGTTCCTTTTCACTTTTGTTTCTCTTCTTGTGTTTGTCTACTCTATGTTTTGTAGTCGTGTTTTGTGTTCCTCGTCCCTTTGAGTCTCTTGCTGTGCTTGTCTACTCTATGTTTTGATGTCGTGTTTTGTGTTCCCTGTCCCTTTTTTGTCTCTTGTTGTGCTTATCTACTCTTTGTGTTGATGTCGTGTTTAGTGTTCCTTGTCCCTTTTGTGTCTCTTGTTGTGTCTGTCTAATCTGTGTTTTGATGTCCTGTTTAGTGTTCCTCGTCGATTTTGGGTCTCTTGTTGTGCTTATCTACTCTGTGTTTTGATGTCGTGTTTAGTGTTCCTTGTCAATTTTGGGTCTCTTGTTGTGCTTGTCTACTCTGTGTTTTGTTGTCGTGTTTAGTGTTCCTTTTCCCTTTTTTGTCTCTTGTGCTTGTCTACTCTGAGTTTATGATGTCGTGTTTAGTGTTCCTCGTCCATTTTGTGTCTCTTGTTGTGCTTGTCTACTCTGTGTTTTTTTGTCGTGTTTAGTGTTCCTTGTCCCTTTGTGACTCCTGCTGTGTCTGTCTACTCTGTGATTGGATGTCATGTTTAGTGTTTCTTGTCCCTTTTGTGTCTCTTGCTGTGCCTCTCTACTCTGTGTTTTGATGTCGTGTTTAGTGTTTCTTGTCCCTCTTTTGTGTCTCTTGCTGTGTTTGTCTACTCTCTGTTTTGATGTCGTGTTTGGTGTTCCATGTCTCTTTGGGTCTCTTGCTGTGCTTGTCTACTCTGTGTTTTGATGTCGTGTTTAGTTTTCCTTGTCCCTTTTGTGTCTCTTGTTGTGTTTGTCTACTCTGTGTTTTGATGTCGTGTTTAGTGTTCATTGTCTCTTTGTGTCTCTTGTTGTGTTTGTCTACTCTCTGTTTTCATGTCGTGTTTGGTGTTCCATGTCTCTTTGTGTCTCTTGCTGTGTATGTCTACTCTGTGTTTTGATGTCGTGTTTAGTGTTCCTTGTCAATTTTGGGTCTCTTGCTGTGCTTGTCTACTCTGTGTTTTGATGTCGTGTTTAGTGTTCCTTGTCCCTTTTGTGTCTCTTGTTGTGCTTGTCTACTCTGTGTTTTGATGTCGTGTTTAGTGTTCCTTGTCCCTTTTGTGTCTCTTGTTGTGCTTGTCTACTCTGTGTTTTGATGTCGTGTTTAGTGTTCCTCTTCCCTTTTGGGTCTCTTGCTGTGTCTGTCTACTCTGTGTTTTGATGTCGTGTTTAGTGTTCCTTGTCCCTTTTGGGTCTCTTGTTGTGCTTGTCCACTCTGTGTTTTGATGTCGTGCTTAGTGTTCCTTGTCCCTTTTGGGTCTCTTGTTGTACTTGTGTACTCTGTGTTTTAATGTTGTGTTTAGTGTACCTTGTCCCTTTTGTGTCTTTTGTTGTGCTTGTCTACTCTGTGTTTTGATGTCGTGTTTAGTGTACCTTGTCCCTTTTGATCTCTTATTGTGTTTGTCTACTCTGTGTTTTGATGTCGTGTTTAGTGTTTCTTGTCCCTATTTTGTCTCTTGCTGTGTTTGTCTACTCTCTATTTGATGTCGTGTTTGGTGTTCCATGTCTCTTTGGGTCTCTTGCTGTGCTTGTCTACTCTGTGTTTTGATGTCGTGCTTAGTGTTCCTTGTCCCTTTTGGGTCTCTTGTTGTACTTGTGTACTCTGTGTTTTAATGTTGTGTCTGTCTAATCTGTGTTTTGATGTCCTGTTTAGTGTTCCTCGTCGATTTTGGGTCTCTTGTTGTGCTTATCTACTCTGTGTTTTGATGTCGTGTTTAGTGTTCCTTGTCAATTTTGGGTCTCTTGTTGTGCTTGTCTACTCTGTGTTTTGTTGTCGTGTTTAGTGTTCCTTTTCCCTTTTTTGTCTCTTGTGCTTGTCTACTCTGAGTTTATGATGTCGTGTTTAGTGTTCCTCGTCCATTTTGTGTCTCTTGTTGTGCTTGTCTACTCTGTGTTTTTTTGTCGTGTTTAGTGTTCCTTGTCCCTTTGTGACTCCTGCTGTGTCTGTCTACTCTGTGATTGGATGTCATGTTTAGTGTTTCTTGTCCCTTTTGTGTCTCTTGCTGTGCCTCTCTACTCTGTGTTTTGATGTCGTGTTTAGTGTTTCTTGTCCCTCTTTTGTGTCTCTTGCTGTGTTTGTCTACTCTCTGTTTTGATGTCGTGTTTGGTGTTCCATGTCTCTTTGGGTCTCTTGCTGTGCTTGTCTACTCTGTGTTTTGATGTCGTGTTTAGTTTTCCTTGTCCCTTTTGTGTCTCTTGTTGTGTTTGTCTACTCTGTGTTTTGATGTCGTGTTTAGTGTTCATTGTCTCTTTGTGTCTCTTGTTGTGTTTGTCTACTCTCTGTTTTGATGTCGTGTTTGGTGTTCCATGTCTCTTTGTGTCTCTTGCTGTGTATGTCTACTCTGTGTTTTGATGTCGTGTTTAGTGTTCCTTGTCAATTTTGGGTCTCTTGCTGTGCTTGTCTACTCTGTGTTTTGATGTCGTGTTTAGTGTTCCTTGTCCCTTTTGTGTCTCTTGTTGTGCTTGTCTACTCTGTGTTTTGATGTCGTGTTTAGTGTTCCTTGTCCCTTTTGTGTCTCTTGTTGTGCTTGTCTACTCTGTGTTTTGATGTCGTGTTTAGTGTTCCTCTTCCCTTTTGGGTCTCTTGCTGTGTCTGTCTACTCTGTGTTTTGATGTCGTGTTTAGTGTTCCTTGTCCCTTTTGGGTCTCTTGTTGTGCTTGTCCACTCTGTGTTTTGATGTCGTGCTTAGTGTTCCTTGTCCCTTTTGGGTCTCTTGTTGTACTTGTGTACTCTGTGTTTTAATGTTGTGTTTAGTGTACCTTGTCCCTTTTGTGTCTTTTGTTGTGCTTGTCTACTCTGTGTTTTGATGTCGTGTTTAGTGTAACTTGTCTCTTTTGATCTCTTATTGTGTTTGTCTACTCTGTGTTTTGATGTCGTGCTTAGTGTTCCTTGTCCCTTTTGGGTCTCTTGTTGTACTTGTGTACTCTGTGTTTTAATGTTGTGTTTAGTGTACCTTGTCCCTTTTGTGTCTTTTGTTGTGCTTGTCTACTCTGTGTTTTGATGTCGTGTTTAGTGTACCTTGTCCCTTTTGATCTCTTATTGTGTTTGTCTACTCTGTGTTTTGATGTCGTGTTTAGTGTTTCTTGTCCCTATTTTGTCTCTTGCTGTGTTTGTCTACTCTCTATTTGATGTCGTGTTTGGTGTTCCATGTCTCTTTGGGTCTCTTGCTGTGCTTGTCTACTGTGTGTTTTGATGTCGTGTTTAGTGTTCCTTGTCCCTTTTGTGTCTCTTGTTGTGCTTGTCTACTCTGTGTTTTGATGTCGTGTTTAGTGTTTCTTGTCCCTTTTGTGTCTCTTGTTGTGCTTGTCTACTCTGTGTTTTGATGTCGTGTTTAGTGTTCCTTGTCCCTTTTGTGTCTCTTGTTGTGCTTGTCTACTCTGTGTTTTGATGTCGTGATTAGTGTTCCTCGTCCATTTTGGGTCTCTTGTTGTGCTTGTCTACTCTGTGTTTTGATGTCGTGTTTAATGTTCCATGTCCCTTTTGTGTCTCTTGTTGTGTCTCTTGTTGTGCTTGTCCACTCTGTGTTTTGATGTCGTGTTTAGTGTTCCTTGTCCCTTTTGTGTCTCTTGTTGTGCTTGTCTACTCTGTGTTTTAATGTTGTGTTTTTGATGTCGTGTTTAGTGTTCCTTGTCCCTTTTGTGTCTCGTGCTGTGTCGGTCTAATCTGTGTTTTGATGTCGTGTTTATTGTTCCATGTATCTTTTGTGTCTCTTGTTGTGCTTGTCTACACTGTGTTTTTATGTCGTGTTTAGTGTTTCTTGTCCCTTTTGTGTCTCTTGCTGTGCTTGTCCACTCTGTGTTTTGATGTCGTGTATAGTGTTCTTTGTACCTTTTTTGTCTCTTGTTGTGCTTGTCTACTCTGTCTTTTGATGTCATGTTTAGTGTTCTTTGTCCCTTTTTTGTTTCTTGTTGTGCTTGTCTACTCTGTGTTTTGATGTCGTGTTTAATGTTCTTTGTCCCTTTTTTGTCTCTTGTTGTGCTTGTCTACTCTGTCTTTTGATGTCATGTTTAGTGTTCTTTGTCCCTTTTTTGTTTCTTGTTGTGCTTGTCTACTCTGTGTTTTAATGTTGTGTTTAGTGTTCCTTGTCCCTTTTGTGTCTCTTGCTGTGTCTGTCTGCTCTGTGTTTTTGCATGTTTTTCTGTAGATGCTTTTAGTAACGTAAATAGGAAGTGAAAATAAATAAATAAAGCTGCCATGATAAATGATAAAAGTCTATTCTGAAATGATAGACTATTAAGTTTAAAATTTTATGAAAAAAAAAATAATGCTTACTCTTTCGTTTGCAAGTTTTCTTTTCGGGTTTCATGTTTTGGGGAAGAGTTATATATTCTTTAGCTGTGAATGCAATAATAAAATACGATTGAGTCATCTTCGGGGGTCCTTCCTTCCGTTAAGATGTCAATAAAAATCTTAGCCTTAGTATTTTGATTTATTTATAAAATGTTTGATATCCAATTCACACATAATTTTATTAGTAACTACAAAGCAAACTGTCTGACAGTTACTTCATATTGTAAAGAGCTATTTTGCCTTTACATCCGACCACGACTCTGTCTCCCCGAGGATTAAAGCTGATACAGCGCGGTTTAGAAGGGAGATCCTCAAATATAATTCTTTGAAGCTTTCCGTCATGACTCAGTTGATGTACATTCTTAGAGACAAAGCAGCAGACAAAGATATATTTTGATTGATAAACTGTGATACCATATGGGTCCCTAAGTCTGTCATGTGAGTACGTGAACACCGGGGTACCGTCCATAGTGATACAGTGTACATCGTTACAACTAGTATGACACAGGGAGATGTCATCACGGAGAGCCATATAGTACACACCATTGTTCAGTGATATATCACGAACCTTACGGAGACTACTGTCATATACAGCGATATTCTTACCGCATCCGATGTAATATCTATCTCTATGATACACAAAGTCCCATCTTATGTTTGTCCTGATTTCTTTTATCTTTGTGATCTGATTGTTACGTATGTTGAAGATGACCAATCCATGTCCATTAACAGCTACAGCGCCCTCTGTGTCACTGGTCATCTTGATTCCATAAGGGCTTCCTGGCAGTGACAATGTGTCACTGGTCATCTTGATTCCATAAGGCCATACTGGTAGTGACAATGATGACAGTACTTTAGTACAATGTTGGTCACGTAACTGTAGGGTCCTGCCGGAGTCATCAGACACCACCACATGACCAGTATCTAATACTGCTATTCCTGTCACATTTGTCTGTATATCGACTACTGAAGACAGAGTTGGTATGGCTGAACTCATGTTGATAAATGTGTCTGTAGGTTGCGGCAAGTCATCCTTTTTAGATTTTCTGAGATTAACTTTTCCTAGTAAGCAAATCTCTTTTTCTATTTCTAAATATTTCTCATTTGCTTCAAATGTTACCTCCACGTCCTTAATTTCTTCACTTTGATCTTCTACGAATTTTTCAAGAATCAGTTTTTGTTCCGTGAGCTTTTCCATAGCTTGTAGGAACTGGGCGGGTGGGGCGTACTTCATGTTGGTCTGAAATAAGGCCAGGTCATTCTCTATCGTAGATATTTTACATTGGATCTCATCACGTTTATCTTCTATCTCTGGTCGGACCTCTTTTTCAATCTGTGATACCTCTGATAACATATCTGACTTCAAACGATTTAAGTGAGTGGACATGCGCGTAAATAATATGTCGATTTCACATTTTATATTTTGAATGTCTTTGTCAAATTTTTGCAAATTTTTAGCCCTGTCGTTCACCATTGCATCGAGTGATTTTTTGAGATTTTGTAAATCTTGTGTAAAGTCTTTTACTTCTAGAGACTTCTTCTTTTGCTCACTTGCGTCTTCTATTGACCCTACATTTTCGCATTTCCTGTGTTTTAGTATCACGCATGTCACACAGCACACCGTTGAGTGGTCAGTGCAGTACGCCTCCACCTTTTTATCCGGGTGTTCTGTGCAAGGTATATCTGCGCGGTGTAGTGGCAATTCCGAATTTTCATATGTCTTAATTCCAACAAGTTCATGGCTTGATGTAAATCTGTTTCTACGATGAGCACGATCGCAGGCTTTACAAAGAGATTCACTGCAGTTAACACACCACGAGCAGGCACTTTCGCTTTCGTTTTCCCTTGCACAAGCAGAGCATAGTTTCTGATCGGACTTTGAAATGAGACTGACCAATATATGATTCGTTGGTAACTTTGCTGACCATTCTTCAATGCTGACATCCTCAGGTTTCGATACGAACAACCGACATAACGGACAATAAATACCACCCTTTGTCTGTACGAAAGTCGTTGTGATGTAAGTTTGTATACATCCCTCACAAAAGCTGTGTAAACATGTAAAATATTTAGGAGTCTTAAAAGTCTCAAAACAAATAGAACAAGAAGTAAGATCCACTTTGTCCGAGGAAGAACTATCTGTTGAGGCTGCCATCGCCATTTTATGTACTCTATGCTTGTATTGACATGACATTTAAATACATAGCTGCCTTTGTACTACCCACATGTCTATCTGATTATTGTAATGTCGTACTAAAAATTTAAATGTTCAAACAAGGAATAAGAAACGAGTTTAAATGCACTATCAGAAGAGAGAGAGAGATACTTGAAATATTTGATAAAAGGCCGAATTAACGGAAAAGCCGTAAGACGATGGATTGATCTTTTATCATTCCTAAGACTTATACTCTGACTGACTGTGACGACAGGACTCCGTCACCGGCCCTGTTCAAACCTTTTAAAGAAAACAGGGCCCCCACCACCTGTCCTCTCTGAATGTCTGTCGGTCTCCTCGGGTAATAATATGCATCAGTTCGCTACAGCCGACAGAGCACCGACTGTATTTCGTACGCCCTCCCCTTTTTATTTCCATTTGTCTGTGTTTCTTATGCTCCCGTGTTTTGCTTTCTTCTTTGTGTTATCATCTCACAATTAGGGGAATCGTTTTACAAAATTAAGCGTTCTTTGAGGCATTAAGGTAACCACAAAGTGGGAGTTCGGCACACGTAATCAAGATAACCACGTCATTTGCTACTAGTGAAGTAACTGGCAGTCGCAAGTCGGCACCGGTTACCCATTGATGACATCATTGGTTTATGTGTAGTCTATTGTGTTTGGTGTTTCCATGTCGTATGTCTCTTTTTCGTCTCTTGCTGTGCTCTTCTACGTGTTTTCAGGATCAGAAGATAGGCCCCCGACCACCTGTCCTATCTGAATGTCAGTCGGCCTCCTCGAATGATCACATGCATGAGCTCGCTACAGCCGGCAAAGAAAGTACTTATTTCGTATGCCATCTGATTTTTATCAATGTACATATCCATCTGTGTGTTTCTTTGGCCGCTGCGTCATGTTGTTTGTATATTCATCTTACGGGGAAGATGTTATTTTACACCACAATTGTGCGTTCTTCGATACCTCTGGGTAATCGGGAGAATGTTAGGGTTGTGTGCATGTCATCCGGATAACTACACCGTCTGCTACCTGCGTGGCAGTTGACCGTCCTAAGTCGGCAACGGTTGCCCACCGGTCTCGTTGTTGATGTGTAGTCTTTAGTGTTTCATGTTTCTTTATGGTGTTATTTGGTTTCGTTTGTTTATGTTTCTGTGGGTTTCTTTCTCTTTTACGTCTCTTCCAGTGGGTGTCTGCTCTGTGTTTTTGTAGTGGGTGTTTTGGAGTTTTGCTGTGGGTGCTGTAACCGAGTGTTGTTGGAGATCCCCACCTTTCTTTTATATCGGGTGTTTTGCTGTTTTATAGTTGGTACTTCAGCCGGGTCGGGTTAAAGATCTCCTCCCTTCTTTTTTATTTTGCGGTTATTGGTGAAAAATGGATAATCAGGTTTTTGAATGTACGTAATTACTTCCCATTTGGAACGGTCTCTGGTTTATCAAAAGCATATCAATTGGGGAGTCATCAAATTGTATAGACGACAGCGTAAGTGCTTTACAAGAAATACATTGCTTCTTTAGATACCGTCTTAGATGAGAAATATTCCTGTGTATCGTAAAGAATACTGTAAACCGTGTTTTATTCGCGGCGTCTTAAGTTCGCGAATACGAGATGGGTGACTTGTTCGTGGCGGGGTTTTTTTTCGTGAATAGGTATGTATCTGAAAAAAATTTCATTAAAATGTCAGTCTACAAAACTTCCAACTTTTTAATCTGTCAAAACGCCCTGATTGTTAATAAGATAATTGATTGTTTTCTTATCAGGTAAAACGTTATCAAAACAAAACAATTATGTGTGATGCATGAAGACGTTTTTCAGGTGTGAAACACTTTTGCTTAAATCCATTCGTACGTACTGTCTTGTAAAGTTTGCTTTATGATCATTTTTTAAGGTGATTAATGATTATAAAAGGTTACGTCAGAACAGTAAAGCATTAAAAGAAGAACAACATAATATGTAACATATAAAATGAGGACTGGTTTATCTAGAGGGCGCTACTGAAATTATTTTTTTCTGCTGGAAGCATCACTGATGAGAATTTAGTATTCGAAACACGTTTCTGGTGCATGGAAATTGGTTTGGAATTTTCTCCAAGAGTATATAGAGTTGGAAACCTTCAACATTATTGTAACAGTAGATTCCACTAGTAATTATTATGTTTGGCAGGCTTCTGAATAAATGGAATTGAATCTTTGATTTATGGCGTTAATCTAATTTCTTCATTGAATTTTTTTACAAGATGCCACGACTTAAAATGAGTTTTAGAAATTTTTCTTATTCTTAATTCTGATATCGCGACCAATTAGGAAGCTCTCCCTTATTTGCTTTTTCCCTAATACAGCGAGAGAAATTAAGGAAGCTTTTTAAAAGCCTCCTTTTTGGTCCTAATGACTTAGGTTCTATAACTTGCTTTATAAATACGTGTAATATTAGAAAATGTTTAAATTGTACTAAGAAGAAAGGCGCTGCTTAAAAGCGCCACCTACAATGCATTCCGTACTTGATCATTGGATAAAATTGTCCTTTGTGTTTCTATGAATCTGTGTTGTTGTCCACATGAGTTAAAGAAGATCCTGACGATAATCTCAACAGCACTCACAATAGAGCACCAAATGGAGCATCGACGGACCCCTAGCAAGCTAGAGTTGGGATTAGGTGCCCGGGAGGAGTAAGCATCCCCTGTTGGCTAGCCGCACCCGCCGTCGATGTTCACGCACGAAAATGAAAATATATTAAATACATGCACTGTCTATGGTTCTGTCTATATAGAAAGTGTTATGGCGACAATGTCAGGGAAAAAATTCAAAACACTTACTGTCAAATCCCTCGCAGGGAATCTGATAATCCTGATATCTGATAATCCTTTCTGATAATCTGATAATCTGATATCTGATAATTTTTTCACATCTGATAATCCTTTCTTTCTTTTCTCGTGAAAAAATTCCGTGCCCAGTTTCACAAAAATTCTTTTTAAAAAAAATTCTGGAATTTTCGTAGTTTTCGTCATTAAATACAGGGTTTTAAATATTTTTGCATTAACATCGTATTATGTTTTCTAATATCATTTCTACGTACAGAATAGATTGTCAGAGTCAATACATGTCATTTTTAGTTAATAAGAATGAGTCAAAGAAGATCCTGACGATAATCTCAACAGCACTCACAATAGAGCACCAAATTGAGCATCGACGGACCCCTAGCAAGCTAGAGGTGGGACCAGGTGCCCGGGAGGAGTAAGCATCCCCTGGTGGCTAGCCGCACCCGCCGTCAATGTTCACGCACGAAAATATATTAAAAACATGCACTGTCTGTGGTTCTGTCTATATAGAAAGTGCTATGGCGACAATGTCAGGGAAAAATATTCAAAACACTTACTGTCAAACCCCTCGCGGGGAACTTTTCTACGAGCTCCAAAAACGAGCTCCAAGAAGAACTAAGTGATCAAGTTACGAAAATTCCTGAATTCTAATTTCTTTAAGTATTTTGTGAAACTTTCTGCTGTTTTATATTTTTCCCCAATCTGTAAGCCTTTTGATTGTGATTTTTGGAATCTGAAATCGAGTTTAGACTTCCATTCACTGACTGCTAATGCCAGTTCATGATTCATCATGATTCATCAATCAAGAACTACTGTCTACGTTCAGATAGCTTGGATTTCTTTCATCTTTCTTTGGACAGACATGGTTCGTCGTGGTTCTGCTTGAGAGAAAAAATGTCAATAAATCATTTTATAGACGCAGACCTTCTGGGGTTTTCTGTCATTTTGAATGAATGACGCCTTATTCCCACAATAGAGTCGAATTGATATGAGCTTGTCCTGACAAAGCGTATTAACTGAGATATATAAATACGCCACAGACAGGAAAAATATGAACCCGAATTTGCAACTTTCTTCGGCTGTATATGTATTGTCATACATTTTTCAAATTTTGGTCAGTCTGCTTTGATTGTCGGACGATTTGTTATTGTCTGTTTCATTGGGGTCCCCTATCTGGCGTTTCTTGAAGTTCTTATATTAGTTACTTGTAAGTATGTACCGCTGTGGCATTACAGGTTATTATTGATGGAGATCTCCTCCATAAAAGAAAGGGAAAGTGATACAGAAATATTGCAATTTTGCAGTAGATTGAAATATTTTTCCAGAGGGAAGAAATTGATAGCATATAAAAATACAAACACTCAAATACACAAATTTTCCGCCCCTTGGCCTTAATCAAGTGTAAAAAACGACGATCTATAGTTATAGATCGTCGTTTTTACACTTGATAAAGGCCAAGGGTCGGAAATTGTGTATCTGAGTGTTTGTGATTTTATCTATTACAAATTTGATTGCTATAAAATTAAGTTTTCAGATTATAATTTACTAAATGTAGCTTTCAAAGTAGCCCTTTGTATGCCCAATTTATCTCAACTTCACTTTTCCGTGTCTTTCCATATTTTGAATACGGTATATGTATTTATTGATGTTTGGAATACTACATTTTGTTTGAAATTCTTTTCTTCTAATTTTTTCTTCAGCTTCCTCTTTTCTATGCATATTCATTATTATTCTATCTATGACTTCCTTTTAAACACAATAGCATCTTTTGAAAAAGATAATTTCTATTTCATAAATTTAATATCAAATCATCAAATGCAACATATGAACAGATGGCAGCAGGAAGTCTAAGTTCGGATAAAGCAGTGTTTACATCCTTCCTACGAACTGTATTCCTAATGGCAATTCGGCATAAATGTTGTAGACTAGATACTTGGATACTGCTGTCCTTGAACACTTGGTGGTAGGTATCAGCCACCTTACACCGGGAGCTTCCAGTCGTCTTTCCATTCTGACATTTCGTTGTCTTTGATTTGTTAATTCTAAATCCCAATTGAATAAGGGATCGAGCCAATTTGATTCTAGATTTTTAATGGAAATTTTGAGAGTCGGTAGCAAATTTGAGCAACTTGTCTAGCGGTGTTTCCTCTGCTGTGTTAAGAGCGTGGAATTGTGCACCACTTGAGATAAGTATTTCTACAGTCTCCACGCAACATCTCGCGCATGCCACGTGAAGGGGCGTATCTAATGTCACTGAGTCACGTGAGTTGACGTCACATCCGATTTCAACCAGACATTTTACTGCTTCCGCGGAATGAGCTGCAGCAACGTGTATCGGTGTTTTACCTGCACAACCTGTTGAATTTGGACTTACTCCTCTCTGAACAAACAGCTTGATAAGTTTACCCTAGAATAGCAATTTGATATCAAATCTTTATAATTATCATTTGTGAAAGAGTCTTGAATGTCAAGAAACGAATTATAGTTTTATTCGAACAATCTTTGCATTGAACTTTCAATATAAAACACATTATTGATTGTTAAAAAGAGAACTGATAAATTCTTTCTTTAAATTTTATACCTCGATCAAGAATGATTTTAATCTAGGCATAAAATAAAGTTGTTTGCAGTCGCAATCAAGTAAGCCTATGAAGCATGCAATGTAGTTGTAATGGCTCATTATATAAAGGGTCTACCTGTTCAAATCTCTGATTTCAGTCAAGTTTTATATACATGAACATGTATTATTTTAAAACATTATTAATTACAGGCGTAATATCAGAAACCGAGACTTAATCCTGTCTAATCTATTGCCAATTTATTATGTACTGAATATAACCATATGCGTAAAATGGGATTATATATTGCTAACCAAGAGTTTAAACATTTAAAAACAAAATGTAGTAAGAGGTATTAATGAAGATGAATCCTTTGAACACCCCTTATTTTTAGTTTAGCTTTAGGCGGGGTTTGCACTCTTTTTCTCTTGCTCTTGTTTTGATTTTATTGAAACACTTTGAGAATTAACATACATGTATGTCCATATACTTTTTAATTATTTATTATTTTATTTATTTACTTATCAAAATATATTCAAATTTTTAGCATTTTTTAAAAATAATTATATTGGTTTAAAGTCAGTACTTTTATTTTCCCAGGATACATGTTTTTCATAAAAAATACAAGCGCAAGGTTTCATGTATTAATGCCCATTTAAATAAATACATCGGGTGTTTTGGTGTTTTACTGTTGATGCTGCAACGGGATCTTGTTGGAGATCTCCTCCCTTCTTTTTAGACGTTTGGAGATTAGTACCAAGGACTACATCGATCAAATTTAAGTAAAATCACTTTCTTCATTGTTCAATTGTTTACAACGCGCCACCCTCAACATTGAAAAATGCACATGCTTTAACGGATATTGGTTTTGTTTGGTTTCTCTTTTTTTCAATGAATGTATTTCAAAATCAATGCTTTTATTTTCATAAATCATTAATCTGTATTTAATGTTTGTATATTAAAACTTTTGATGTTCAAATTAGTTCTTATCAAGTAAATATGCATATACCTTGTCTGGAACATCGGATACAATTACTGGCACAAGTATAGTTTCTCCTCTTTTATCTGTTGCCAGAGGGTCAGCATCAAATGTGAGCAAGAGTTCGGCAATTTTTGGGTGAGCCTGGGTGATGGCGAAATGTAATAAAGGTTTTCCATGGATTAGAATATTCACATCTGCTCCATTTTCGCACAACACTTTCACGACGTCCTCTTGGCCATTTTCAACGGCCAAACAAAGCAGCCGTGTGACGTAAGTTTTGCCGTTAGAGTAATTTTTCGTTGTAAGAAACGTTTTGTCGATGAAAGGCAAGAGCTGCAAAAGGATATCGCGTGACCCAGACTTGACCACTCCGAGTAGAATTTCACTGCATTGTTCCGCCAAATCGGATAGTTTCGTCTGCTGAAAATGAGTAATCAACAAATTTCGAACCGCGTCTACGTATCCCATTGCAATGCTGTACTGGAGAGCTTGGACGGCGCTGTCCGTGTTGGAACATTTGACTGCAAGGTCCATGTATGTTATCTTGAAAGTCGGTACCTAAAACCTGAAATTATTCCAAAACATTTAATGATCTTTCTTTAATTCATAAGTTTTAAAGAGCTAAGTATCTCCAATACAATGAAGAACAAAATATCACAAACAAAATTGATGTATCTCAAAGCTATGAAGAGCAAAATAGTATCTCAATTACACTGATGAACAAAATATCTCTAAGCTACGATAAACAAAATATCTCAATGCTACGATAAACAAAATATCTAAATGCTATTGAGAATTATGTTTATCGTCCATAATAGAATCCATATTGTGCACAATGGCATTTTGTGTATATGAATGGTGTAAACATGATAAAAGCTTTGCAAATTTAGCATGTTTAGTGAAAATAAAAATTTTACATTCCCAATATTTAAATATTTAATACTGACATTAGAAAAATGGAAATCAAATAAAACTTTCAATATTTCATATTTATTGGAGGTAGAAAAACACAAAAAACTTATTGACATGTTAGGTATAAAAATTAAAACACAATATTCCTTAAGTACAGAAGAGATATGACCTAGTTATATACCTGAGAGAATTTTAAAAGATATAAAACATTAATTTTCGTTTAATTTCTCTACTTACCTTACTAGGATTTTGTCTGACTCATTAAGTCACATAAAGGCAAGCTGATTTATACAGTGGTAATTTAGCAGATTGGAGATATCCCACTCCCCACTGAAATGACTCCCACTCGAAATCCACCCGTTTACCTGAGAGAACTCCCACTCCCCACTCCCCACCAGGATTCCCCACTCACCTGGATTTGCACCTGTACAAGCGTACATGTATATCATTGTTTATTGTGAATACACGATTGATCTCACCTGATATAACGTCCAGGTTGATTCTAGAGACATTGAAGGAAAATGAATGGGAAAATATTTCTAAGCAACAGATTTAAACTTGCAATAGCAATATTTTATGGATCAAAAACTCTTCGACATGTAGAAATGTACTAAAAATTCACGAAATAAAAAAAAGTTTTCATATGAATAATATTTCTGTGCGAATTTCATTCAAAATCTGTTGTTTGTGATCGTTTTAATTCTTTTTTTTTTCGACAGTTGCTCCGTTTTTTTTTTCCGAATGTGTTTTTCTTTTATGACCAATGGAAATTTTCAAAATATATGACTTTTGTATAAATTATGGACGTACGTTTGTCTTATTTTCTTAAACGGGAACTTGTCAGCGACAAGTAGAAATCAGGAAACAATATGATGGCCGATATATTTCATAATTCTTTTCACAAGTCATCTCGAATGTATAGAAGTCTCTATATATTGAAACAATGACTTATTATTTCTGCCGTGCGAGAGGAATGTCCGCTTCCAACAGAAGGGCCAACACTTTTCTAATAACGGAAAAATAGACGACCTTGTCTCTCTTTTAAACTCTATAAAATCAGAGTGTAACTTGTTCAAAGACAATTCATTTCATTATATATCTTCAATAATGATTGCCATGTATAAAATCTTGTTTTAATAAATTTTATATAATTCTTTAAGAGTTTATAGAAATATATTCATTTTTTTATCGGTCAAAAAATTGGCTGGATTTTGATGTGTTTGATTATGGAGTTTTCTATGCCTACGCTTTCATACATGTACGGTTATTACCCAATTAACAAAGGTGATTTGACAAGTATACACACCTGTCAATAAAACATGCAAAGTACCTAAAAGGTACCGCATTACCAGGTGTGAATTCACCCGAGCGTAAAAACATCGCCGGGTATTATCTACAGATAGAATAGAAAGAAAGGGGGATTAAAGATCATTTTTAAGGAATAATTCATGTATGTTAAAAATCTTATTTTGCGTATTTACTGTAAAGCTTGATTATTTTTTTCTTCGAAAACATACATTGCTGGTAGTATACTTTTTTAAGATATGGTACCAAAACTAATGATGAATTTAAATTGATCCCCCCCCCTCCCGATATATCAGTAAATCTTGATTTAGAAAACTTTCTTGCTTTATCTCTGCTTTTCATTTGGTCGTTTCTCCCTTTTTATATGATTTGGACCACAGATAAAGATGGTGATTGTTGTAGGGAGAGGGCGTAAGGGGGGGGGCTTACCCCGTCTGCGTGTATATCTGCGCATGATAGCATTCTTTTTATGGCCATCTTCCTTTTGCATTTGTAATTCCATATTTAAACAGTGCGGATATCATACCTGTCAAATGCCGAAAACTGTAACCAGTGAAGTCTACATACATGTACATGTAGATGGAAAGTGACGGGAGGACGAATGGAAATATTTTAGTATCAAATCCATAACACAATGCTAAATGGAATTTATACATGTAACATGATTCGATCTGCACAAGGAAAAAAGAAGAGAATATTGGAAACAACGATCATATTTGTACGACTTAAAGAAATACAATAATCGCACATTTTTATTGATCTCGTATTTTCATATCATTTCCCAACTCCCCTGTCCACCTCCGGGCTCCCTTGGTTTTCTGCTGTTCTAAGCAAACAAAAAATAGAGATGGAAAATCTAAGAGCCCCCTTCTGGCCTCCTCTTTTCCAAAATATGCTTCTGACTCAAGTTTCATAATCGCTCGAATGTTATATTTGGAGTCCCCCCCCCCCCCCAAAAAAAAAGAAATCAAAGTATGTATTTCTTCATTGACGATCCAACGAACTGCAATTACAAGTTAACTTTTTTTTTAAGTGTGACCCTACCCCATAAACCAAATGCATGAAAAATATGAGAAAGAGAGAGGGAACATATTTTAGATTTAAAGGTAATATAATTATCATTTTGGTCGTCCGAATTGAGACGGAGGAAACTCAGGAAAGAGATCAGCTGTCAATAAATTAAAATTCGTTTGGGGTATGGAAAAAGAATATTTCTATTATAAGAGTGAGTAATTTGAATGTACGGAACAAAATTTTCTTTAATGATTAGTGTATAATATCTAGGATCGTTTATTATTAACAAAAGCTTCATATAAAAATTAATGAGCGCAACATTTATCACAGAATGATTCCTTGCAGTTTTTATAATCTTCACATCTTTAAAATTGATCCCTTTCCTTTCTTTTAAATCTGCAGAGGACTAAGCATGTTTAGGGGTAAAGTTACCGGGGCTTCTCTCCGATATGCTACCGACATGCCGCCAGGTAAAACGTGGTGAACTGCCCGAGGGGGTAACAGGTGTGATTTCAACAGAGTAAGCACGTCACCGATATATTTCTAATAGACGAGAGGGGGAGGAGGTGTTATAGGACCAATATGACCACTGTAGACTTCTTCATAAATCCGTAAGTTTACACCTTATTTTTTTTTCTTTTGCAGAAAATTGTCATCATGATTTATTACTGTTGTATTTCCCGGCTTATCTAACAATTATCGTTATTTTGAAAGAGAGAGAAAAGAAAAAAAAAACAAAACAAAACAAAACAAAAACAATATTTTTGCTTTTATTGTGCAAAATTCACAGAGTGCGATTCCGATTCCATTTTAAAAACTTAGTTTAAACTGTATTTATTCCAGACAAGCATGGTGACAATGACAGTACAATAACACAAGAGATTGGAAAACAAGTGGTTCACCACTTATATCAATTCCTCTCTCACATCTCTCACTTCACGACGATCACGGTACAATACATATATGGTGTATGAAAAGTAAATAAATAAGGTGCGAGAAAAGTTAACAATATTGAAAACTGGATTATAGTAAATGAAGGATCACACATGTACAAATACAAAGTGTAACATAATTGATAAATGAAAATTCACACAATTAATTCAAAAAAAAGTGACTGACGATACTCATACAATAATTAAAGCCTATGTAAAACGCTTGGATTTGACTATAAATTTTTGAACATTGAGGAAAATCTTACAGTTGGTTTCGAAACTCAAATTTTCATCTCCAAAAAGTAATAGGGTTGTGCCGATATCTAAATTAATCGAATGAATATATTGCTGTCTTAGTAAGTTATATTTGTTACAATCAAGTAGGTAATGGAAATTAGATTCAATTTTTCCACATGTACAATAGGGATCAGACTCGAGGTTACAAAGATAGAGGTGCTGTTTAAGTGAGCTACATTTCATTCTGAGTCGTGTATGGAGAATTTGTCCACGTCTATCACCTACAGTGTAATATTCAGGAACTTTAGATTTATGAGAGAGTGCACGTTTAAATTTGGAGAGGGAGCTGATTTCTTTTACGCGAGGTGGTAATTCATTCCATAGTCGGATACTGGAGGGAACAAAGCTATTTGAATAATGAGCTGTTCTACAAACTTGTCAGTGTGTTGCACATCAAAAGCTAATACGGGAACAAAACCTTTTTGACTTCAATTTTACTGACCGGTCGTGCTAGTACCATTTATATGGTGTTTTAAATTCATGCACACTCTCAGTTTGAAAATTTTAGTTGTCAGTCTGGCCAAAATAAATCCGAGTCGTCTGGCCAAAATAAACTAAATAAAGTTTATTAGCATTTAAAAGACATATGCAAACAGAGGAAACATCACACAAATAATCTTAATAAAAGTAAAAAAAAAAAAATAAAATAAAAATGTCAAATTTCAATTACCATGATTACTGGTGTTCATTGTAATTCATCCGAAAAAAAGGGGTAGAAGAATAAGGCCAAGCAAAAAAAAAGTTGTTTCTCAGGCCTAAATTTTTCAAATCATATGCGGCATGCAGTTTTTCAGAACAACAGCAAATTGGAATCTGTTGACATCTTTGATGCCGGTAATTTGTTTTCTAGGCGTGTGATTGATGTTTCTGCCCAGATTTATTACTTCAATTTGTATTCAATGAATGACCACTTGAAATGACATGAAAATTTTACGGACGAACGCATACACAAGTACATGTACATTTAGATAAGATAAAAGTGGACGTTAGAGATTTAAATCTCAGGCACAGAACAAGAATACAAAAGAATGTCATAGAGAAAATCAATACTTTACGTTAGCTATTTTATCAACGTAGTGCCTGCTTCGTCATCGGCGTCCTTATTCCGTAAATTCTCTTGAATTCGATGTTATCCCGGGACTTCTGTCCCTCTAGTCGTACATTGGTTGTGGAGAAGTTAGGCTCGTTCAGCTGTTCAACCAGGTCTGTCGCCTTCTCTGTCAGAACAGGGCCTGATAGGGGGATTTCTCTTGATACGGTTTCCGTAAACCACTGGGTCAGGGCTCCCTCCATGTCAACTGTCTTGCCAGATCGACGTCTTTGCTAGTCTGGGTTGGAATTTCGCGGATGACATCCCTTTTCTCGAAGATGTTGGATATTTGGGACTGCGAATTTCTTGGCAATCTATATCTGGGGAAGGGGGGAGGGGGGGTCCTCTGTTCCAGGAGCTTCACTGCTTTGTATTTATCGACCACGATATGTCTGTTCTTTTTCTTTTCAATCTTTGGATCGGGACTGAATGATACAGATGGGAAGTAAACGGTCGTTTTTTATTGGCATAAAATTCTATGCCAAGCCTCCGTTTCTGTTCAGTAATTTATAGAGGATAAATCAATGTTTGATCGGCTCATCAATTGATAATTTTGAGTCGTACAACAGTTTTACCAACGACCGGTCATTAAAAAATGAAGACGAAACCAACAAAATGATTTTTATAATTCGATATTTTAGCGAGGCCTAATTAAAACGTGTTGGTCAAATCGATCGTTTAATGCCACGACATGGAATACACCTACTTCGGACTATCTATTTTAGTTTTAAAAAATCAATATCGTTGCATAAATTCTACACAGGGGTATCCACGGTAATGTTAAAATAACACTCCATACTATCTCCCTTACAATGATTGACCGGTGAAAAGGTGAAGCCAGGTGGTAGTAAGCTGGAAAACGGGATTTTCTTTTACCTGTGTTTCGATTTGGTACCTTGCCGAATTCCAGAATTTACGATTACTTTCTTACGTTTTTTTTGGTTGAAAAAAATCGAATGCGTATGCGGTGGGGCCTGAGAACCAATTCTTTTTTTTCTTGGCCTAGTTCATTCTGAAAACTTTTGATACTAACTTAGAAAAACATTTAACTTTTATATCCGATTCACTGCCAGGAATATTCAATAAACAAAGATGTGAACAACAAAAGTAGACTGGCGATGTTACCTGTGCGCGGTTAGGATCAAAGAGATTGTTTAACACCTGTACAGGTGAGCTGGGTGACACCGTGGTGAGTGGGGAGTGGATTGCCACTGACTGAGTGAAGATGCTAAAATTCCCCACTCGAATTCCACCCTTTCGGTGGGGAGTGGGATATCTCCGATCTGCTAAAATATGACTGTATATATACAGTATGTATCTTTGAATGCACAGAGACCATACCATATAAGGTCATGTATGGGTGTGCTAAAGATTTAGTCGGATTGGATCGATTGATCAGTCATTCAAATATTGATTTTAATAGCTTTACATTAAGTTCCCTAACCATGCTTATATCACCACCTACTTTATTGATAAATGTATAATTTTGTACCGACTTTCGACAATGATCTAAGATAGACATGTGTTACTTTTATATATAGACAAATAAATAGAAATAGGAAATGCGGTTTTAATTTCATTGTCGGTTCTTTTTTCAAATAAATACGTCATCTGAACTTGCGGTTTTCTCTTTCACTTTAATGTTTTAAATTTAAAACTCCCACATAAAATGAACCCATCAGTGTATCATGTACGTATTCGTCGGATTTTTAACACTTGTAAGAATAAATAGTGCACTTAAATTCTTTTAATTTTGTTGATATAGCTAAATGAATTGCGGGCAGTCGTGTTTTCAAAGCTTTCAGAAAGGAAATAAAAGATAACACTTGATGTTGATAAATACCCCGTCCTTCGTTTTAAATTTTGAAATGTCAACTTCAAAAGAAAACTTTCGGAAGTAATCGAACAGAAATATTATCGATTTATTGATTTGATGTACTTGATTACTACTGCATGATTTTTAAAAGCTTCTGAAATAGGAACTTATTTCAAATTCAGGTGCAGATTTAAAAAGATTTTGCAGGCTTTGCATACCAATGCGCATAGCCTATATTTTTCTATAATGAAATTCATAGCTTGGATTATGAAAATTCATATCTTGAAAGAATACTCAAGGTGATAGATTCATAAATATAAGGGCGAATATAGATAAAGATAAAGGAGTTAGGAACCCCTAAATTAAAATTATCGAATTGTTCCAGCATTTGTTCTTCTATGTTCTTAAAAGCATAAAACCATACCCCCCTTCTTAGCATTGATTGAAGATAAAAGATAATTCTTACTTTATAATTCAGATTTTCATTCATCGTTTGAGTATATATACATGTGTGTATTTATTTTTTCTATAATACAAGCGATATTCACCCTTTTTAAGAGTACCCGAAACGTGCATGTCTGTTCCATGCAGGAAAGTGATCTGTTCTAATTTGAACACGTAACACTTGCACATTATGGCATGCAGACTCCTCAGCACAAGAGCACTAGTCGAACAAAATATCAAATAAATTGCAATTATATGTTATGCAACATTTCCCTTTATACTTTCTAGCTATACTAGTAATTTAAGAGAACAAGAAACATCGATTTTCTTTGTTGTTCTTTGCCAAACACAGTTAATAATTCATTTCCCCTCCAGTTGCATGCATTAAAACGAAAGTCAATACAGAAATTACACAAGTTAAGTGTTTGAAACGGATCTTATCAAACTCTATAGAAAATTCAACTGATAAGATTGAAATATACGACATGAAAGTGAGGCTCCATTTCACAAACATTAATTCATATGAAAGCTTTTAGCTGTTTTCAAAAATCAGAAATGATAAACAAAACTGTACCAGAATCTAAAAGCTTGATAAGTTTTAGGTATATATTATAATTTTCAACATGTTTTGAATGAAGTCCAAAACTCAAATCTTATTCTTTGATAAGGAATGAAAAGATATTTGAAGTCATATACTATTTTCTATTTGAAAAGACGTAATCCTTGCTATTCTTTGACGCAGGCGAAACTGGAATTTTCAAAATAATTTTATTTTTTTTAAATATGCAATCAAAAGCATTTTTTACATGTTATATTAGTAGCTATGATTCCTATGATGGTCCAAAAAGAAGACAATGACATTTTAATTTTGTATTTAAAAGCTCGACTATTCAATATTTTAAGTAACTTAAATTAGTACATGTTAATCAAAGAAAGCACAATTAAAACTTTAACATGATTTCATCAGGTTGCAACATGGTCCCTCCTGATAAAAAACGCCAAAAATGACGAGTCCTTTTTCGTTAAAACAACGAAAACAACGAAAGAGGGAAGAATTGCAACATTGTTCACCTCCCAAAAGGGCACTAACCTAGATCCGCCAATGCATACATGTACTTAATGAATTGTCTTACCTCTCTTTTCCTTTCATGGTCAGACTCTGAGACACATCAAGACTTACGAACAGTCCTTACAATTATATCCCAGTTTGTCATGACACAAATCTCCTATTTGAAGTCGTAATTACGAGGCGTGCTATTAAACATTTTATCATGACACAATATAAAATACAAAATGAAGCATTGTCTATAAATGAGTATACGACTTTACACTGCAATAGTGTGACAAAATGCAATCAATATCAACATGCACACATGGTTAGGCAGAACTTTAAACTTCAATATATACTACTGTACGTACTATACCTACATACCTAGATTTGATATATGTATATCTAATATGATCTATTTTCATCTTCAATAACCCACTTCTGAAAATACCCGAAAGATATTTGAATTCTGTACAATCCATGGACATTCGATATACAAAACGTGCTTGCCTATTGATTCAAAATTAAAATTGTAACAGAATATGCACATATCTTCCCCTAACTGTTCATTTCTATAAATTCTAAAAATGCCCGGACACGTAGATTTTTCTTCCCATGATTCAGTCAGCTTATCCTTTAAAAGATTTAAGCTCACAAAATTATATTGTTCCATATTTATATCAATAATTTTTTTTTTCACTGGTTTTTGCATAATTTGAAATTCAATGACATACATGCGTGTATATATACATGTACACCATATCATTATGCACATTTCTACAATTGTGTTCGGTGATATGGTAAATATTTACGAACTCCCTTGGTTTGTATTTTGTCAATATATAGTGTTCCATGTTTTGGTATATCTGCTTTGATTGTCTTCGATATCGTTGTTCGGGCAGACTGATGGCGTGTGTCTCGTTGTCGTCTGCAAGATCGCGAATACAGCGCGTGCAGCTTGTCCGTTCTGATTTTTCATTTAGTCACCTACCTATCGTTCAAAACTTGGGCACCTTTACTGCCCAAGTAAATTGATGACGTCATAACTATAGAGAACAATCTCTTGGTTAGAAGTATTTGCGATCTTCCTAATGTCGACTTTCTTTTGTCTTGTCAGCGGAATAAGCTCTACACTTGCTGCTGTATCATATAACAGCAAACGGTGATCTTATTCCGCTTTTTCATCATAATACAGCTTAATTTTTACGTTGTAAAAGCCTTATTTCACCAACGACATATATATGACCAACGTGATTCACTGTGACACCTATGGTGACACAGATACATGCATATATTTTAGTAGCTTGACATGCAAGTAGTAAATTGAATCTAACTCTTGTTTGCTGGGAGGGTTGTGCGAACGTAATTCGCATAACCACACCATACCGTTTGGCAACTGGCATGGTAGATGGTCGACCTTAGTCGGTACCGATCGCCCATTGGTCTTATGTGTAGTCCTTTGTGGTGAATGTTTCTATGATGTCTCATGGTTGTATGCTTGATGTTCCTTGTCCCTTTTGTTTCTCTTGCTGTGTCTGTCTACTCTATATGTTTTAATGTCGTATTTGGTTTCCTCGTCCATTTTGTGTCTCTTGTTGTGCTTGTCTACTCTGTGTTTTTGATGTCGTGTTTAGTGTTTCTTGTCCCTTTTGTGTCTCTTGCTGTGCTAGTTTACTCTGTGTTTTTGATGTCGTGTTCAGTGTTCCTTGTCCCTTTTTTGTCTCTTGTTGTGCTTGTGTACTCTGTGTTTTGATATCGTGTTTAGTGACCCTTGTCCTTTTGGGTCTCTTGTTGTGCTTGTCTACTCTGTGTTTTGATGTCGTGTTCAGTGTTCTTTGTCCCTTTTTGTCTCTTGTTGTATCTGTCTTCTCTGTGTTTTGATGTCGTGTTAAGTGTTCTTTGTACCTTTTTTGTCTCTTGCTGTGCTTGTCTACTCTGTCTTTTGATGTCATGTTTAGTGTTCTTTGTCCCTTTTTTGTCTCTTGTTGTGCTTGTCTACTCTGTGTTTTAATGTTGTGTTTAGTGTTCCTTGTCCCTTTTGTGTCTCTTGCTGTGTCTGTCTGCTCTGTGTTTTTGCATGTTTTGCTGTAGATGCTTTTCGTAACGTAAATAGGAAGTGAAAACAAATAAATAAAGCTGCCACGATAAATGATAAAAGTCTATTCTGAAATGATTTCCATATAGCTATAGACTATTAAGTTTACAATTTTATGAAAAAAAAATAATGCTTTCTCTTTCGTTTGCAAGTTTTCATTTCGGGTTTCATGTTTTGGGGAAGAGTTATATATTCTTTAGCTGTGAATGCAATAATAAAATACGATTGAGTCATCTTCGGGGGTCCTTAGTATTTTGATTTATTTATAAAATGTTTGATATCCAATTCACATAATTTTATTATTAACTACAAAGCAAACTGTCTGACAGTTACTTCACATTGTAAAGAGCGATTTTGTAGTTACATCCGACCACGACTCTGTCAGCCCGAGTATTAAAGCTGATAGAGCGCGGTTTAGAAGGGAGATCCTCAAATATAATTCTTTGTAGCTTTCCGTCATGACTCAGTTGATGTACATTATTAGAGTAACAGCCGCAGACTAAGATATCTTTTGATTGATAAACTGTGATACCTTGTGGGTTTATAAGTCTGTCATGTGAGTAGGTAAGCACCGGGGTGCCGTCCATAGTGATAGTGTACCTTGCCTCCATCAGTATAGCACAGTGAGTTGTCATCACGGACAGTCATATAGTACACATCATTGTTCACTGATATATCACGAACCTTATGGAGACTACTGTCATATACAGCGATATTCTTATCGTATCCGATGTAATATTTATCTCTATGATACACAAAGTCATAATTCACGTTTGTCTTGATTTCTTTTATCTTTGTGATCTGATTGTTACGTATGTTGAAGATGACCAATCCATGTCCGTGTATAGATACAGCGCCCTCTGTGTCACTGGTCATCTTGATTCCATAAGAGTGTCCCGGCAGTGATAATGATGACAGTACTGTCGTACAATGTTGGTCACGTAACTGTAAGGTACTCTCGGAGTAATTAGACAGCACCACATGACCAGTATCTAATACTGCTATACCTGTCACAAGTGATTGTATATCGATTACTGAAGACAGGGTTGGTATGGCTGAACTCATGTTGATAAATGTGTCTGTAGGTTGCGGCAAGTCATCCTTTTTAGATTTTCTGAGATTAACTTTTCCTAGTAAGCAAATCTCTTTTTCTATTTCTAAATATTTCTCATTTGCTTCAAATGTTACCTCCACGTCCTTAATTTCTTCACTTTGATCTTCTACGAATTTTTCAAGAATTAGTTTTTGTTCCGTGAGCTTTTCCATAGCTTGTAGGAACTGGGCGGGTGGGGCGTACTTCATGTTGGTCTGAAATAAGGCCAGGTCATTCTCTATCGTAGATATTTTACATTGGATCTCATCACGTTTATCTTCTATCTCTGGTCGGACCTCTTTTTCAATCTGTGATACCTCTGATAACATATCTGACTTCAAACGATATAAGTGAGTGGACATGCGCGTAAATAATATGTCGATTTCACATTTTATATTTTGAATGTCTTTGTCAAATTTTTGCAAATTTTTAGCCCTGTCGTTCACCATTGCATCGAGTGATTTTTTGAGATTTTGTAAATCTTGTGTAAAGTCTTTTACTTCTAGAGACTTCTTCTTTTGCTCACTTGCGTCTTCTATTGACCCTACATTTTCGCATTTCCTGTGTTTTAGTATCACGCATGTCACACAGCACACCGTTGAGTGGTCAGTGCAGTACGCCTCCACCTTTTTATCCGGGTGTTCTGTGCAAGGTATATCTGCGTGGTGTAGTGGCAATTCCGAATTTTCATATGTCTTAATTCCAACAAGTTCATGGCTTGATGTAAATCTGTTTCTACGATGAGCACGATCGCAGGCTTTACAAAGAGATTCACTGCAGTTAACACACCACGAGCAGGCACTTTCGCTTTCGTTTTCCCTTGCACAAGCAGAGCATAGTTTCTGATCGGACTTTGAAATGAGACTGACCAATATATGATTCGTTGGTAACTTTGCTGACCATTCTTCAATGCTGACATCCTCAGGTTTCGACACGAACAACCGACATAACGGACAATGAATACCACCCTTTGTCTGTACGAAAGTCGTGATGTAAGTTTGTATACATCCCTCACAAAAGCTGTGTAAACATGTAAAATATTTAGGAGTCTTAAAAGTCTCAAAACAAATAGAACAAGAAGTAAGATCCACTTTGTCCGAGGAAGAACTATCTGTTGAGGCTGCCATCGCCATTTTATGTACTCTATGCTTGTATTGACATGACATTTAAATACATAGCTGCCTTTGTACTACCCACATGTCTATCTGATTATTGTAATGTCGTACTAAAAATTTAAATGTTCAAACAAGGAATAAGAAACGAGTTTAAATGCACTATCAGAAGAGAGAGGGATACTTTAAATATTTGATAAAAGGCCGAATTAACGGAAAAGCCGTAAGACGATGAATTTATCTTTTATCATTCCTAAGACTTATACTCTGACTGACTGTGACGACAGGACTCCGTCACCGGCCCTGTTCAAACCTTTTAAAGAAAACAGGGCCCCCACCACCTGTCCTCTCTGAATGTCTGTCGGTCTCCTCGGGTAATAATATGCATCAGTTCGCTACAGCCGACAGAGCACCGACTGTATTTCGTACGCCCTCCCCTTTTTATTTCCATTTGTCTGTGTTTCTTATGCTCCCGTGTTTTGCTTTCTTCTTTGAGTTATCATCTCACAATTAGGGGAATCGTTTTACAAAATTATGCGTTCTTTGAGGCATTGAGGTAACCACAAAGTGGGAGTTCGGCACACGTAATCAAGATAACCACGTCATTTGCTACTAGTGAAGTAACTGGCAGTCGCAAGTCGGCACCGGTTACCCATTGATGACATCATTGGTTTATGTGTAGTCTATTGTGTTTGGTGTTTCCATGTCGTATGTCTCTTTTTCGTCTCTTGCTGTGCTCTTCTACGTGTTTTCAGGATCAGAAGATAGGCCCCCGACCACCTGTCCTATCTGAATGTCAGTCGGCCTCCTCGAATGATCACATGCATGAGCTCGCTACAGCCGGCAAAGAAAGTACTTATTTCGTATGCCATCTGATTTTTATCAATGTACATATCCATCTGTGTGTTTCTTTGGCCGCTGCGTCATGTTGTTTGTATATTCATCTTACGGGGAAGAGGTTATTTTACACCACAATTGTGCGTTCTTCGATGCCTCTGGGTAATCGGGAGAATGTTAGGGTTGTGTGCATGTCATCCGGATAACTACACCGTCTGCTACCTGCGTGTCAGTTGACCGTCCTAAGTCGGGAACGGTTGCCCACCGGTCTCGTTGTTGATGTGTAGTCTTTAGTGTTTCATGTTTCTTTATGGTTTTATTTGGTTTCGTTTGTTTATGTAAGGTCTTTTGTGTTTCATGTTTCTGTGGTTTTATTTTCTCTTTTACGTCTCTTCCAGTGGGTGTCTGCTCTGTGTTTTTGCATTGGGTGTTTTGGTGTTTTGCTGTGGGTGCTGTAACCGAGTGTTGTTGGAGATCCCCTCTTTCTTTTATATCGGGTGTTTTGCTGTTTTGTATTTGGTACTTCAACCGGGTCGGGTGAAAGATCTCCTCCCATCTCTTTTATTTTGCGATTATTGGTGAAAAATCGATCATCGGTCTTTTGAATGTACGTAATTACTTCCCATTTGGAACGGTCTCTGGTGTATCAAAAACATATCAATTGGGGAGTCATCAAATTGTATAGACGACAGCGTAAGTGCTTTACAAGAAATACATTGCTTCTTTAGATACCGTCTTAAATGAGAAATATTCCTGTGTATCGTAAAGATCGAATACTATAAACCGTGTTTTATTCGCGGCGTCTTAAGTTCGCGAATACAAGATGGGTGACTTGTTCGTGGCGGTTTTTTTTTTTCGTGAATAGGTATGTATCTGAAAAAAAAATCATTAAAATGTCAGTCTACAAAACTTCCAACTTTTTAATCTGTCAAAACGCCCTGATTGTTAATAAGATAATTGATTGTTTTCTTATCAGGTAAAACTTTATCAAAACAAAACAATTATGTGTGATGCATGAAGACGTTTTTCAGGTGTGAAACACTTTTGCTTAAATCCATTCGTACGTACTGTCTTGTAAAGTTTGCTTTATGATTATTTTTTAAGGTGATTAATGATTATAAAAGGTTACGTCAGAACAGTAAAGCATTAAAAGAAGAACACATAATATGTAACATATAAAATGAGGACTGGTTTATCTAGAGGGCGCTACTGAAATTATTTTTTTCTGCTGGAAGCATCACTGATGAGAATTTAGTATTCGAAACACGTGTCTGGTGCATGGAAATTGGTTTGGAATTTTCTTCAAGAGTATATAGAGTTGGAAACCTTCAACATTATTGTAACAGTAGATTCCACTAGTAATTATTATGTTTGGCAGGCTTCTGAATAAATGGAATTGAATCTTTGATTTATGACGTTTATCTAATTTCTTCATTGAATTTTTTACAAGATGCCACAAATTAAAATGAGTTTAAGAAATATTTCTTATTCTCAATTCTGATATCGCGACCAATTAGGAAGCTCTCCCTTATTTGCTTTTTCCCTAATACAGCGAGAGAAATTAAGGAAGCTTTTTAAAAGCCTCCTTTTTGGTCCTACTGACTTAGGTTCTATAACTTGCTTTATAAATACGTGTAATATTAAAATATGTTTAAATTGTACTAAGAAATAAAGCACTGCTTTTAAAGCGCCACCTACAATACATTCCGTACTTGTACAGAACTTTGGAGATTGTTCATTGGATAAAATTGTCCTTTGTGTTTCTATGAATCTGTGTTGTTGTCCACATCTGATAATCCTTTCTTTCTTTTCTCGTGAAAAAAATTCCGTGCCCATTTTCACAAATTTCTTAAGAAAATTTTCAGGAATTTTCGTAGCTTTCGTCATTAAATACAGGGTTTTTAATATTTTTGCATTAACATCGTATTATGTTTTCTAATATCATTTCTACATACAGAATAGATTGTCAAAGACAATATATGACATTTTTAGGTAATAAGAAGAACTAAGTGATCAAGTTACGAAAACTCCTGAATTTCAATTTCTTTAAGTATTTTGTGAAACATATTGCTGTTTTATATTTTTCCCCAATCTGTAAGCCTTTTGATTGTGATTTTTGGAATCTGAAATCGGGTTTCGAATTCCATTCACTGACTGCTAATGCCAGTTCATGATTCATCATGATTCATCAATCAAGAACTACTGTCTACGTTCAGATAGCTTGGATTTCTTTCATCTTTCTTTGGACAGACATGGTTCGTCGTGGTTCTGCTTGAGGGAAAAAGGTCAATAAATCATTTTATAGACGCAGAACTTCTGGGGCTTTCTGCCATTTTGATGGAGAGGATTACAAGAATGACGCCTTTTTCCCACAAGTCCAAGTGATTTGAGCTGCCCCCGACAAAGCGTATTAACTGAGATATGTAAAAACGCCAAAGACATTAAAAATGAATATGAACCCGAATTTGCAACTTTCTTCGGCTGTATATGTATTATCATACATTTTTCAAATTATGGTGAGTCTGCTTTGATTGCCGAACGGTTTGGTGTATTTGTTATTGTGTATTTCATTGGTGTCCCCTAGCTGAAGTTGCTTTGTCTTATGTTTGTTACCTGTAGGTACCGGTATGTACCGCTGTGGTATTACAGGTAAGTATTGATGGAGATCTCTTCCATAAAAGAAAGGGAAAGTGATACAGAAATTATTACAATTTTGATTGCTATTAAATTAAGTTTTCAGATTATAATTTACTAAATGTAGCTTTCAAAGTAGCTCTCTGTATGCCAAATTTATTTCAACTTCACTTTTTTTCGCGTTTTTCCATATTTTGAATACGGTATATGTATTCATTGATGTTCGCAGTACATTTTGTTTGAGGTTCTTTTCTTCTAACTTTTTTCTTCAGCTTCCTCTCTTTCTGTATCATTATCTGGATTATTTTCTGACTTCCTTTTAACCACAATGGCATCTTTAAAAAAAAATCATTTTAATTTCATAAATTCAACATCAAATCATCAAATGCAACAAATGAGCAAATAGCAGCAGGAAGTCTCAGTTCGGATAAAGCAGTGTTTACATCCTTCCTACACACTGTATCCCTAATGGCAAATCGGCATAAATGTTGTAGACTAGAAACTTGGATACCGCCGTCCCTGAACACTTGATGGTAGGTTTCAGTCACCTTACACCGGGAACTTCCAGTCGTCTTTCCATTTCGACATTTTGTTGTCTTTGATTTGTTAATTCTAAATCCCAGTTGAATAAGAGATCGAGCCAATTTGATCCTAGATTTTGAATGGAAATTATGAGAGTCGGTAGCAAATTTGAGCAACTTGTCCAGCGGTGTTTCCTCTGCTGTGTTAAGAGCGTGGAATTGTGCACCACTTGATATAAGAATTTCTACAGTTTCCACGCAACATCTCGCGCACGCCACGTGAAGAGGCGTGTCTAATGTCACTGAGTCACGTGAGTTGACGTCACATCCGATTTCAACCAGACATTTTACTGCCTCCGCGGAATGAGCTGCAGCAACGTGTATCGGTGTTTTACCTGCACAACCTGTTGAATTTGGACTTACTCCTCTCTGAACAAACAGCTTGATAAGTTTATCCTAGAATTACAATTTGAAATCAAATCTTTATAATAATCATTTGTTAAAGAGTCTTGAATGTCAAGAAACAAAGTATAGTTTTATTCGAACAATCTTTGCATTAAACTTTCAATATAAAACACACTATTGATTGTTAAAAAGAGAAATCTCATAAATTCTTTCTTTAAATTTTTATACCTCGATCAAGAATAATTTTAATCTAGGCAAATAATAAAATTGTTTCAAGTCGCAATCAAATAAGCCTGTGAAGCATGCAATGAGGTTGTAATGTCTCATTTGATAAAAGAGTCTTGTTCAAATCTCTGATTCCAATCAAGTTTTATATACATGAACACGTATTACATTATTTTAAAATGTTATTAATTACAGGCGTAATATCAAAAACCGAGACTTAATCATGTCTAGTTAGCCTATTGCCAATTTATTACGTATTAAATATAAACATATGCGTAAATTGGGATTATATTTTCTAACCACCAAGAGGTTAAACATTTAAAAACAAAATGTAGAAGAGGTATTAAACAATAGTCTTTGATGAATCCTTTAATAGATCTCCTCCCTTCTTTAAATACCCCCTTATTTTTAGTTTTGTTTTAGGTGGGGTTTGCACTCTTTTTCTCATGCTTTTTGATTTTATTGGAACACTTTGAGAATTGATTAAAATACATGCATATCCATATACTTTTTAATTATTGATTATTTCATTTATTTACTTATCAAAATATATTCAAATTTTTAGCATTCTTTTTAAATAATTATACTGATTTAAAGTCGGAACTTTTATTTTCCCAGGATACACGTATTTCATAAAAATACAAGCGCAAAGTGTCATGTATTAATGCCAATTTAAATACGTACTTAGACGTTTGGAGATTAGTACCAAGGATTACATTGATTCAAAATGTAGAATTACTTTTCTTTATTGTTCAATGGTTTACAACGCGTCAACACTCAAAATTGAAAAATGAACATACTTTAACGAATATTGGTTTCGCTTTTTTTTTTCATTAAATGTGTTTCATAATAATGTTTTTATTTTCATAAATTATTAATCTGTATTGAATGTTTGCATCTCAAAACTTTTGATGTTCAAATTAGTTCTTATCAAGTAAATATGCACGTACCTTGTCTGGAACATCGGATACAATTACTGGCACCAGTATAGTTTCTCCTCTTTTATCTGTTGCAAGAGGGTCAGCATCAAATGTGAGCAAGAGTTCGGCAATTTTCGGGTGACCCTGGGTGATGGCGAAATGTAATAAAGGTTTTCCATGGATCAGAATATTCACATCTGCTCCATTTTCGCACAACACATTTACGACGTCCTCCTGGCCATTTTCAACGGCCAAACAAAGCAGCCGTGTGATGTAAGTTTTGCCGTTAGAGTAATTTTTCGTTGTAAGAAACGTTTTGTCGATGAAAGGCAAGAGCTGCAAAAGGATATCACGTGACCCAGACTTGACCACTCCGAGTAGAATTGCACTGCATTGTTCCGCCAAATCGGATAGTTTCGTTTGCTGAAAATGAGTTATCAACAGATTTCGAACCGCGTCTACGTATCCCATTGCAATGCTGTACTGGAGAGCTTGGACGGCGCTGTCCGTGTTGAAACATTTGGCGGCAAGGTCCATGTCTGTTTTCCTGAAAGTCTGGACCTAGAACCTGAAATTATTCCAAAACATTTAGAGATGTTTCTTTATTTCAAAAGTTTTTAAGAGCTGAATATCTCCAATACAATGAAGAACAAAATATCTAAAACAAAATTGATGTATCTCAAAGCTATGAAGAGCAAAATAGTATCTCAATTATACTGATGAACAAAATATCTCATGGCTACGATAAACAAACTATCTAAATGCTACGATAAACAAAGTATCTCAATGCTATAGAAAATGATGTCTATCGTCCATAATAGAATCCATATTGTGCGCAAAGGCATTTTGTGTATATGAAAGGTGTAAACATAATAAAAGCTTTGCAAATTTAGCATGTTTTCTGAAAATAAAAATTTTACATTCCCAATATTTAAATATTTAATGTGACATAAGAAAAATGGAAATCAAATAAAACTTTCAATATCTCATATTTATTGGAGGTAGAAAACACAAAAAAACTTATTGACATGTTAGGTATAAAAAATTAAAACACAATATTCCTTAAGTACAGAAGAGATATGACCTAAATATATACCTGAGAGAATTTTAAAAGATATAGAAAATTAGTTTTCGTTTAATTTCTCTACTTACCTTGCTACGATTTTGTCTGACTCATTAAGTCACATAAAGGTAAGCTGATTTATATATATACAGTTTGTATCTTTGAATGTAGAAAGACCATACCATATAAGGTCATTATGGGTGTGCTAAAGATTTAATCGGATTGGATCGATTGATCAGTCATTCAAATATTGATTTTTATCGCTTTACATTTAGTTCCCTAATCATGCTTATATCACCACCTACGTTATTTATAAATGTATATTTTTCTACCGACTTTCGACAATGATCTAAGATAGACATGTATAATAATACTTACGTTTATATATATCTATAGACACATTTATAAATTGAAAAAGGAAATGCGGTTTTAATTTCATTGTCGGTCTTTTTTTCAAACAAATACGTCATCTGAACTTGCGGTTTTCTCTTTCTTTTCAAAGTTTTAAATTTAAAACTCCCACATTTAGTGAATCCATCAGTGTATCATGTACGTATTCATCGGGTTTTTAACACTTGTAAGAATAAATAGTGCACTAAATGAATTGCGGGCAAATTGTTTTCAAAGCTTTCAGAAAGGAAATAAAAGATAACACTTGATTTTGATAAATACCCCGTCCTTCGTTTAAAATTTTGAAATGTCAACTTCAAAAGAAAATTTTCGGAAGTAATCGAACAGAACTTATATCGATTCATTGATTTGATGTACTGTATGATTTTTAAAAGCTTCTGGCATAGGAACTTACTTCAAATTCAGATGCAGATTTAATCAGATTTTGCAGGCTTTCCATATCAATGTGCATAGCCTCTATTCATCTATAATGAATGTCTTGGCATGAATTATGAATATTAATATTTGTCATCTAAGAATGCTCATGGTGATAGGTTTATAAAAATAAGAATGGATTATTGATATTAATATTTGTCATCTAAGAATGCTCATGGTGATAGGTTTATTAAAATAAGGACGAATATAGATATACCTAGGAGTTAGGAATCTACACTTAATTAGAATAATCGAAAATACGTTTTACTTTTTTTCTTTTTACATGGTATTGCACTGTCTCGATATCGAGCTTTTTTATTTTGATACCAACTTTACGACATTTGCAAACTAAGTTTCGACATAAATTTTATATAAAGACATGCAATATATCTCAAGGTAATACATGTAATTACTTCTTAGAATTGCTCCTATACATGTATAAGGAGTCTTCTTTTATACCAGACTAGAAAATACTATTTAAGAGTTCTCAAAGCTATGAAGATAATTTCATATTTCAGCAGATAAATCAAAAATCTGTGATACGAATCGTACCGACGGAATATATTGTGATACATACATTTTGTATCATATCGTGAGCATACTCAGCATAGTGTATCCTTGCAGATCTACCATGCATCACATTTATCTGTTCTAAAATGATGCTATGAATTTGAAGACGTAACACTTGTATATTTCAGCATTCAGACTCCTCAGCAAAAGAGAGCTAGTGAACAAAATACGAAATAAAATGCAATTATATGTTATGTAACATTGCCCTATCCCCCTCCCTTTCTTGTGATACTTTCTACCTATACTAGTAATTTAAGAGAACAAGAAACATCGATTTTCTTTGCTGTTCTTTGCCAAACACAGTTAATAATCCATTTCCCCTCCAGTTGCATGCATTAAAACGTAAGTCAATACAGAATTTACACAAGTTAAGTGTTTGAAACGGATCTTATCAAACTCTATAGAAAATACAACTGATAAGATTGGCATATACGACTGAAAAGTGGGGCTCCATTTCACAAACAAAAAGTAATATGAAAGCTTTTAGCTGTTTTCAAAATCAGAAACGATAAACAAAACTGTACCAGAATCGAAAAGATTTCATAAGATTGGTATCTGATCTTTGAGGTATATTTTATAATTTTCAGCTTTTTTTTAATGAAGTCCAAAACTCAAATCTAATTATTTGATAAGGAATGAAAAGATATTTGAAGTCATATAATATTTTCTATTTGAACCATTTCATTAAAATGGATGAACTGACGTAATCCTTGTGATTCTTTGACGCAGGCGAAACTGTATATTTGAAAATAATTTTGTTTTATGAGTTTCATTTTGTTAAATATGTTGTATTTTTGACATGTTATATAATTAGCTATGATTCCTACAATGTTTCAAAAAGAAGACAATGACATTTTAATTTTGTATCTAAAAGCTCGGTATTTCAATATTCTAAAGTTACTTGAATTAGTACATATTAATCAAACAAAGCACAGTTAAAACTTAAAAATGTATTAGCGATTTTGTGCTGTATACAGGGATATGGTCATTATACATATTTGTCATGATCTCATCAGTTGGCAACATGGTCACCTCCTGATTAAAAAAAAGCCAAAAATAACGAATCCGTTTTCGTTAAAAACAACGAAAAAACGAAAGAGGGGAGGAGTTGCAACAATGTATACCTCCCAAAAAGGCACCAACCTAGATCCCTCAATGCATACATGTACTTAATGAATTGTCTTACCTCTCTTTTCCTTTCATGGTCAGACTCTGAGACACATCAGGATCGACTTTATGAGCAGCCCTTTCAATTATATCCCAGTTTGTCTTGACACAAATCTTCTATTTGAAGTTGTAGTCGTGAGTCGTGCTATTAAACATTTTATCATGACACAATATAAAATACAAAATGAAGCATTGTCTATAAATGAGTATACAACTTTACACTGCAATAGTGTGACAAAATGCAATCAATATAAACATGCACACGTGGTTAGGCAGAACTTTAAACTTCATAATATACTACTGTACGTACTATACCTATATACCCAGATTTGATGTATGTATATCTGATTAATATGATCTATTTTCATATTCAATAACCCACTTCTAAAAATACCCGAAAGGTATTTGAAACATGCTTATTGATTCAAAATTAAAAGTGTAACAGAATACACGTATGCACATATCTTTCCCTAACTGTTCATTTCTATAAAATCTCATAATGCCCGGACACGTAGATTTTTCTTCCCATGGTTCAGTCAGCCGATCCTTTAAAAAATTAAAGCTCACAAAATTATTTTAATTGCGTTCCATATTTATATCAATAAAATTGTTTTTCACTAGTTTTTGCATGATTTGAAATTCAATAACATACATGCATGTATATATACATGTACACCATATCATTATGCACATTTCTACAATTGTGTTCGGTGATATGGTAAATATATATGAACTCCCTTAGTTTGTATTTTGTCAATATATAGTGTTCCATGTTTTGGTATATCTGCTTTGATTGTCTTCGATATCGTTGTTCGGGCAGACTGTTGGCGTGTGTCTCGTTGTCGTCTGCAAGATCACAAATGCAGCGCGTGCAGCTTGTCCGTTCTGATTTTTCATTTAGTCACCTACCTATCGTTTAAAACTTGGGCACCTTTACTGCCCAAGTAAATTAATGACGTCATAACTATAGAGAAAAATCGAAGAGTGCGCGAGAACATTCGTATAGTCTTGGTTAGAAATATTTGCGATCTTCCGTAATGTTGACTTTCTTTTGTCTTGTCAGCGGAATAAGCTCTACACTTGCTGTTGTATCATATAACAGCAAACGGTGATCTTATTCCGCTTTTTCATCATAATTCAGCTTAATTTTTGCGTTGTAAAAGCCTTATTCCACCAACTACATATATAACTATGTGTTCGGTGTTCCATGTCCCTTTTGTGTCTCTTGTTGTGTCTGTCAACTCTCTGTTTTGATGTCGTGTTTGGTGTTCCTTGTCCCTTTTGTGACTCTTGTTGTGCTTGTCTACTCCGTAATTTAATGTCGTGTTAAGTGTTCCTTGTCCCTTTTGTGTCTCTTGTTGTGCTTATCTACTCTTTGTGTTGATGTCGTGTTTAGTGTTCCATGTCCTTTTTTTTGTCTCTTGCTGTGCTTGTCTACTCTATGTTTTGATGTTGTGTTCAGTGTTCCTTGTCCCTTTTGTTTCTCTTCTTGTGTCTTTCTACTCTATGTTTTGATGTCGTGTTTTGTGTTCTTTGTCCCTTTGAGTCTCTTGTTGTGCTTGTCTACTCTGAGTTTATGATGTCATGCTTAGTTTTTCTTGTCCCTTTTGTGTCTCTTGTTGTGCTTGTCTACTCTGTGTTTTGATGTCGTGTTCAGTGTTCCTTGTCCCTTTTTTGTCTCTTGTTGTGCTTGTCTACTCTGTGTTTTGATGTCGTGTTTAGTGTTCCTCGTCCATTTTGGGTCTCTTGTTGTGCTTGTCTACTCTGTGTTTTGATTTCGTGTTTAGTGTTCCTCATCCATTTTGGGTCTCTTGTTGTGCTTGTCTACTTTGTGTTTTGATGTCGTGTTTAGTGTTCCTCATCCGTTTTGGGTCTCTTGTTGTGCTTGTCTACTCTGTGTTTTGATGTCGTCTTTAGTGTTCCTCTTCCCTTTTGTGTCTCTTGTTGTGCTTATCTACTCTGTGTTTCGATGTCGTCTTTAGTGTTCCTTGTCCCATTTGGGTCTCTTGTTGTACTTGTCTACTCTGTGTTTTGATGTCGTGTTTGGTGTTCCTCGTCCATTTTGGGTCTCTTGTTGTGCTTGTCTACTCTGTGTTTTAATGTCGTGTTTAGTGTTCCTCTTCCCTTTCGGGTCTCTTGTTGTGCTTGTCTACTCTGTGTTTTGATGTCATGTTAAGTGTTCCTTGTCCATTTTGTGTCTCTTGTTGTGTATGTCTACTCTGTGTTTTGATGTCGTGTTAAGTGTTCCTCATCCATTTTGGGTCTCTTGTTGCGCTTGTCTACTCTGTGTTTTGATTTCGTGTTTAGTGTTCCTCTTCCCTATTGTGTCTCATGTTGTGCTTATCTACTCTGTGTTTTGATGTCGTGTTTAGTGTTACTCTTCCATTTAGGGTCTCTTGTTGTGCTTGTCTACTCTGTGTTTTGATGTCGTGTTTAGTGTTCCTCTTCCCTTCTGTGTCTCTTATTGTGCTTAACTACTCTGTGTTTTGATGTCGTGTTTAGTGTTCCTTGTCCCTTTTGTTTCTCTTGTTGTGCTTGTCTACTCTGTGTTTTGATGTCGTGTTTTGTGTTCCTTGTCCCTTTTGTGTCTCTTGTTGTGCTTGTCTACTCTGTGTTTTGATGTCGTGTTTAGTGTTCCTTGTCCCTTTGAGTCTCTTGTTGTGCTTGTCTACTCTGAGTTTATGATGTCATGCCTAGTTTTTCTTGTCCCTTTTGTGTCTCTTGTTGTGCTTGTCTACTCTGTGTTTTGATGTCGTGTTCAGTGTTCCTTGTCCCTTTTTTGTCTCTTGTTGTGCTTGTCTACTCTGTGTTTTGATGTCGTGTTTAGTGTTCCTCGTCCATTTTGGGTCTCTTGTTGTGCTTGTCTACTCTGTGTTTTCATTTCGTGTTTAGTGTTCCTCATCCATTTTGGGTCGCTTGTTGTGGTTGTCTACTTTGTGTTTTGATGTCCGGTTTAGTGTTCCTCATCCGTTTTGGGTCTCTTGTTGTGCTTGTCTACTCTGTGTTTTGATGTCGTCTTTAGTGTTCCTCTTCCCTTTTGTGTCTCTTGTTGTGCTTATATACTCTGTGTTTCGATGTCGTGTTTAGTGTTCCTTGTCCCATTTGGGTCTCTTGTTGTACTTGTCTACTCTGTGTTTTGATGTCGTGTTTGGTGTTCCTCGTCCATTTTGGGTCTCTTCTTGTGCTTGTCTACTCTGTGTTTTGATGTCGTGTTTAGTGTTCCTCTTCCATTTTCGGTCTCTTATTGTGCTTATCTACTCTGTGTTTTGATGTCGTGTTTAGTGTTCCTCGTCCCTTTTGGGTCTCTTGTTGTACATGTCTACTCTGTGTTTTGATGTCGTGTTTAGTGTTCCTCGTCCATATTGGGTCTCTTGTTGTGCTTGTCTACTCTGTGTTTTGATGTCGTGTTTAGTGTTCCTTGTCCCTTTTGGGTCTATTGTTGTGCTTCTCTACTCTGTGTTTTGATTTCGTGTTTAGTGTTCCTCTTCCCTATTGTGTCTTATGTTGTGCTTATCTACTCTGTGTTTTAACGTCGTGTTTAGTGTTCCTTGTCCCTTTTGTGTCTCTTGTTGTGCTTGTCTACTCTGTGTTTTGATTTCGTGTTAAGTCTTCCTCATCCATTTTGGGTCTCTTGTTGCGCTTGTCTACTCTGTGTTTTGATTTCGTGTTTAGTGTTCCTCTTCCCTATTGTGTCTCATGTTGTGCTTATCTACTCTGAGTTTTAACGTCGTGTTTAGTGTTCCTTGTCCCTTTTGTGTCTCTTGTTGTGCTTGTCTACTCTATGTTTTGATGTCGTGTTTTGTGTTCCTTGTCCCTTTTGTGTCTCTTCTTGTGCTTGTCTACTCTGTGTTTTGATGTCGTGTTTAGTGTTACTCTTCCATTTAGGGTCTCTTGTTGTGCTTGTCTACTCTGTGTTTTGATGTCGTGTTTAGTGTTCCTCTTCCCTTCTGTGTCTCTTATTGTGCTTAACTACTCTGTGTTTTAATGTCGTGTTTAGTGTTCCTTGTCCCTTTTGTGTCTCTTGTTGTGCTTGTCTACTCTGTGTTTTGATGTCGTGTTTTGTGTTCCTTGTCCCTTTTGTGTCTCTTGTTGTGCTTGTCTACTCTGTGTTTTGATGTCGTGTTTAGTGTTCCTCATCCATTTTGGGTCTCTTGTTGTGCTTGTCTACTCTGTGTTTTGATGTCGTGATTAGTGTTCCTCATCCGTTTTAAGTCTCTTGTTGTGCTACTCTACTCTGTGCTTTGATGTCGTGTTTAGTGTTCCTCTTCCTTTTTGTGTCTCTTGTTGTGCTTATCTACTCTGTGTTTTGATGTCGTGTTTAGTGTTCTTCTTCCATTTTGGGTCTCTTGTTGTGCTTGTCTAATCTGTGTTTTAATGTCGTGTTTTGTGTTCCTTGTCCCTTTTGTGTCTCTTCTTGTGCTTGTCTACTCTGTGTTTTGATGTCGTGTTTAGTGTTCCTCTTCCATTTTGGGTCTCTTGTTGTGCTTCTCTACTCTGTGTTTTGATGTCGTGTTTAGTGTTCCTTGTCCCTTTTGGGTCTCTTGTTGTACTTGTCTACTCTGTGTTTTGATGTCGTGTTTAGTGTTACTTTTCCCTTTTGTGTCTCTTGTTGTGCTTATCTACTTTGTGTTTTGATGTCGTGTTTAGTGTTCCATCCCTTTTGTGTCTCTTGTTGTGCTTATCTACTCTGTGTTTTGATGTCGTGTTTTCTGTTCCTTGTCCCTTTTGGGTCTTTTGTTGTGCTTGTCTACTCTGTGTTTTGATGTCGTGTTTAGTGTTCCTCTTCCATTTTGGGTTTCTTCTTGTGCTTGTCTACTCTGTGTTTTGATTTCGAGTTTTGTGTTCCTTGTCCCTTTTGTGTCTCTTCTTGTGCTTGTCTACTCTGTGTTTTGATGTAGTGTTTAGTGTTACTTGTCCCTTTTGGGTCTCTTGTTGTGCTTGTCTACTCTGTGTTTTGAAGTAGTGTTTAGTGTTCCTTGTCCCTTTTGGGTCTCTTGTTGTACTTGTCTACTCTGTGTTTTGATGTTGTGTTTAGTGTTCCTCGTCCATTTTGGGTCTCTTGTTGTGCTTGTCCACTCTGTGTTTTGATGTCGTGTTTAGTGTTCCTCGTCCATTTTGGGTATCTTGTTGTGCTTGTCTACTCTGTGTTTTGATGTCGTGTTTTGTGTTCTTTGTCCCTTTTGGGTCTCTTGTTGTGCTTGCCTACTCTGTGCTTTGATGTCGTGCTTAGTGTTCCTTGTCCCTTTTGTGTCTCTTGTTGTGCTTGACTACTCTGTGTTTTGATTTCGTGTTTAGTGTTCCTCATCCATTTTGGGTCTCTTGTTGTGCTTAACTACTCTGTGTTTTGATGTCGTGTTTAGTGTTCCTCTTCCCTTTGGTGTCTCATGTTGTGCTTATCTACTCTGTGTTTTGATGTCGTGTTTAGTGTTCCTTGTCCCTTTTGGGTCTCTTGTTGTGCTTGTCTACTCTGTGTTTTGATGTCGTGTTTTGTGTTCCTTGTCCCTTTTGAGTCTTTTGTTGTGCTTGTCTACTCTGTGTTTTGATGTCGTGTTTAGTGTTCATCTTCCATTTTGGGTCTCTTGTTGTGCTTGTCTACTCTGTGTTTTGATGTCGTGTTTAGTGTTCCTTGTCCCTTTTGGGTCTCTTGTTGTACTTGTCTACTCTGTGTTTTGATGTCGTGTTTAGTGTTACTTTTCCCTTTTGTGTCTCTTGTTGTGCTTATCTACTTTGTGTTTTGATGTCGTGTTTAGTGTTCCATCCCTTTTGTGTCTCTTGTTGTGCTTATCTACTCTGTGTTTTGATGTCGTGTTTTCTGTTCCTTGTCCCTTTTGGGTCTTTTGTTGTGCTTGTCTACTCTGTGTTTTGATGTCGTGTTTAGTGTTCCTTGTCCCTTTTGTGTCTCTTGTTATGCTTGTCTACTCTGAGTTTATGATGTCATGCTTAGTTTTTCTTGTCCCTTTTGTGTCTCTTGTTGTGCTTGTCTACTCTGTGTTTTGATGTCGTGTTCAGTGTTCCTTGTTCCTTTTGTGTCTCTTGTTGTGCTTGTCTACTCTGTGTTTTGATGTCGTGTTTAGTATTCCTCTTCCATTTTGGGTCTCTTGTTGTGCTTGTCTACTCTGTGTTTTGATGTCGTGTTTAGTGTTCCTTGTCCCTTTTGTGTCTCTTGTTGTGCTTGTCTACTCTGTGTTTTGATGTCGTGTTTTGTGTTCCTTGTCCCTTTTGTCTCTCTTCTTGTGCTTGTCTACTCTGTGTTTTGACTTCGTGTTTAGTGTTACTCTTCCATTTAGGGTCTCTTGTTGTGCTTGTCTACTCTGTGTTTTGATGTCGTGTTTAGTGTTCCTCTTCCCTTCTGTGTCTCTTATTGTGCTTAACTACTCTGTGTTTTGATGTCGTGTTTAGTGTTCCTTGTCCCTTTTGTGTCTCTTGTTGTGCTTGTCTACTCTGTGTTTTGATGTCGTGTTTTGTGTTCCTTGTCCCTTTTGTGTCTCTTGTTGTGCTTGTCTACTCTCTGTTTTGATGTCGTGTTTAGTGTTCCTCATCCATTTTGGGTCTCTTGTTGTGCTTGTCTACTCTGTGTTTTGATGTCGTGATTAGTGTTCCTCATCCGTTTTAAGTCTCTTGTTGTGCTACTCTACTCTGTGTTTTGATGTCGTGTTTAGTGTTCCTCTTCCTTTTTGTGTCTCTTGTTGTGCTTATCTACTCTGTGTTTTGATGTCGTGTTTAGTGTTCCTCTTCCATTTTGGGTCTCTTGTTGTGCTTTTCTACTCTGTGTTTTAATGTCGTGTTTTGTGTTCATTGTTCCTTTTGTGTCTCTTCTTGTGCTTGTCTACTCTGTGTTTTGATGTCGTGTTTAGTGTTCCTCTTCCATTTTGGGTCTCTTGTTGTGCTTGTCTACTCTGTGTTTTGATGTCGGGTTTTGTGTTCCTTGTCCCTTTTGTGTCTCTTCTTGTGCTTGTCTACTCTGTGTTTTGATGTTGTGTTTAGTGTTACTTGTCCCTTTTGGGTCTCTTGTTGTGCTTGTCTACTCTGTGTTTTGATGTCGTGATTAGTGTTCCTCATCCGTTTTAAGTCTCTTGTTGTGCTTGTCTACTCTGTGTTTTGATGTCGTGTTTACTGTTCCTCTTCCTTTTTGTGTCTCTTGTTGTGCTTATCTACTCTGTGTTTTGATGTCGTGTTTAGTGTTCCTCTTCCATTTTGGGTCTCTTGTTGTGCTTGTCTACTCTGTGTTTTAATGTCGTGTTTTCTGTTCCTTGTCCCTTTTGTGTCTCTTCTTGTGCTTGTCTACTCTGTGTTTTGATGTCGTGTTTAGTGTTCCTCTTCCATTTTGGGTCTCTTGTTGTGCTTGTCTACTCTGTGTTTTGATTTCGAATTTTGTGTTCCTTGTCCCTTTTGTGTCTCTTCTTGTGCTTGTCTACTCTGTGTTTTGATGTAGTGTTTAGTGTTACTTGTCCCTTTTGGGTCTCTTGTTGTGCTTGTCTACTCTGTGTTTTGATGTCGTGTTTAGTGTTCCTTGTCCCTTTTGGGTCTCTTGTTGTACTTGTCTACTCTGTGTTTTGATGTTGTGTTTAGTGTTCCTCGTCCATTTTGGGTCTCTTGTTGTGCTTGTCCACTCTGTGTTTTGATGTCGTCTTTAGTGTTCCTCGTCCATTTGGGTCTCTTGTTGTGCTTGTCTACTCTGTGTTTTGATGTCGTGTTTTGTGTTCTTTGTCCCTTTTGGGTCTCTTGTTGTGCTTGCCTACTCTGTGCTTTGATGTCGTGATTAGTGTTCCTTGTCCCTTTTGTGTCTCTTGTTGTGCTTGACTACTCTGTGTTTTGATTTCGTGTTTAGTGTTCCTCATCCATTTTGGGTCTCTTGTTGTGCTTAACTACTCTGTGTTTTGATGTCGTGTTTAGTGTTCCTCTTCCCTTTGGTGTCTCATGTTGTGCTTATCTACTCTGTGTTTTGATGTCGTGTTTAGTGTTCCTTGTCCCTTTTGGGTCTTTTGTTGTGCTTGTCTACTCTGTGTTTTGATATCGTGTTTAGTGTTCATCTTCCATTTTGGGTCTCTTGTTGTGCTTGTCTACTCTGTGTTTTGATGTCGTGTTTAGTCTTCCTTGTCCCTTTTGGGTCTCTTGTTGTACTTGTCTACTCTGTGTTTTGATGTCGTGTTTAGTGTTACTTTTCCCTTTTGTGTCTCTTGTTGTGCTTATCTACTTTGTGTTTTGATGTGGTGTTTAGTGTTCGATCCCTTTTGTGTCTCTTGTTGTGCTCATCTACTCTGTGTTTTGATGTCGTCTTTTGTGTTCCTTGTCCCTTTTGGGTCTTTTGTTGTGCTTGTCTACTCTGTGTTTTGATGTCGTGTTTAGTGTTCCTTGTCCCTTTTGTGTCTCTTGTTATGCTTATCTACTCTGAGTTTATGATGTCATGCTTAGTTTTTCTTGTCCCTTTTGTGTCTCTTGTTGTGCTTGTCTACTCTGTGTTTTGATGTCGTGTTCAGTGTTCCTTGTCCCTTTTTTGTCTCTTGTTGTGCTTGTCTACTCTGTGTTTTGATGTCGTGTTTAGTGTTCCTCGTCCATTTTGGGTCTCTTGTTGTGCTTGTCTACTCTGTGTTTTGATTTCGTGTTTAGTGTTCCTCATCCATTTTGGGTCTCTTGTTGTGCTTGTCTACTTTGTGTTTTGATGTCGTGTTTAGTGTTCCTCATCCGTTTTGGGTCTCTTGTTGTGCTTGTCTACTCTATGTTTTGATGTCGTCTTTAGTGTTCCTCTTCCCTTTTGTGTCTCTTGTTGTGGTTATCTACTCTGTGTTTCGATGTCGTGTTTAGTGTTCCTTGTCCCATTTGGGTCTCTTGTTGTACTTGTCTACTCTGTGTTTTGATGTCGTGTTTGGTGTTCCTCGTCCATTTCGGGTCTCTTGTTGTGCTTGTCTACTCTGTGTTTTAATGTCGTGTTTAGTGTTCCTCTTCCCTTTCGTGTCTCTTGTTGTCCTTGTCTACTCTGTGTTTTGATGTCATGTTAAGTGTTCCTTGTCCCTTTTGTGTCTCTTGTTGTGTATGTCTACTCTGTGTTTTGATGTCGTGTTTAGTGTTCCTCTTCCATTTTCGGTCTCTTGTTGTGCTTATCTACTCTGTGTTTTGATGTCGTGTTTAGTGTTCCTCGTCCCTTTTGGGTCTCTTGTTGTACATGTCTACTCTGTGTTTTGATGTCGTGTTTAGTGTTTCTCGTCCATATTGGGTCTCTTGTTGTGCTTGTCTACTCTGTGTTTTGATGTCGTGTTTAGTGTTCCTTGTCCCTTTTGGGTCTCTTGTTGTGCTTCTCTACTCTGTGTTTTGATGTCGTGTTTTGTGTTCCTTGTCTCTTTTGTGTCTCTTGTTGTGCTTGTCTACTCTGTGTTTTGATTTCGTGTTAAGTGTTCCTCATCCATTTTGGGTCTCTTGTTGCGCTTGTCTACTCTGTGTTTTGATTTCGTGTTTAGTGTTCCTCTTCCCTATTGTGTCTCATGTTGTGCTTATCTACTCTGTGTTTTGACGTCGTGTTTAGTGTTCCTCATCCATTTTGGGTCTCTTGTTGTGCTTGTCTAATCTGTGTTTTGATGTCGTGATTAGTGTTCCTCATCCGTTTTAAGTCTCTTGTTGAGCTACTCTACTCTGTGTTTTGATGTCGTGTTTAGTGTTCCTCTTCCTTTTTGTGTCTCTTGTTGTGCTTATCTACTCTGTGTTTTGATGTCGTGTTTAGTGTTCCTCTTCCATTTTGGGTCTCTTGTTGTGCTTGTCTACTCTGTGTTTTAATGTCGTGTTTTGTGTTCCTTGTCCCTTTTGTCTCTCTTCTTGTGCTTGTCTACTCTGTGTTTTGGCTTCGTGTTTAGTGTTACTCTTCCATTTAGGGTCTCTTGTTGTGCTTGTCTACTCTGTGTTTTGATGTCGTGTTTAGTGTTCCTCTTCCCTTCTGTGTCTCTTATTGTGCTTAACTACTCTGTGTTTTGATGTCGTGTTTAGTGTTCCTTGTCCCTTTTGTGTCTCTTGTTGTGCTTGTCTACTCTGTGTTTTGATGTCGTGTTTTGTGTTCCTTGTCCCTTTTGTGTCTCTTGTTGTGCTTGTCTACTCTCTGTTTTGATGTCGTGTTTAGTGTTCCTCATCCATTTTGGGTCTCTTGTTGTGCTTGTCTACTCTGTGTTTTGATGTCGTGATTAGTGTTCCTCATCCGTTTTAAGTCTCTTGTTGTGCTACTCTACTCTGTGTTTTGATGTCGTGTTTAGTGTTCCTCTTCCTTTTTGTGTCTCTTGTTGTGCTTATCTACTCTGTGTTTTGATGTCGTGTTTAGTGTTCCTCTTCCATTTTGGGTCTCTTGTTGTGCTTGTCTACTCTGTGTTTTAATGTCGTGTTTTGTGTTCATTGTTCCTTTTGTGTCTCTTCTTGTGCTTGTCTACTCTGTGTTTTGATGTCGTGTTTAGTGTTCCTCTTCCATTTTGGGTCTCTTGTTGTGCTTGTCTACTCTGTGTTTTGATGTCGAGTTTTGTGTTCATTGTTCCTTTTGTGTCTCTTCTTGTGCTTGTCTACTCTGTGTTTTGATGTTGTGTTTAGTGTTACTTGTCCCTTTTGGGTCTCTTGTTGTGCTTGTCTACTCTGTGTTTTGATGTCGTGATTAGTGTTCCTCATCCGTTTTAAGTCTCTTGTTGTGCTTGTCTACTCTGTGTTTTGATGTCGTGTTTAGTGTTCCTCTTCCTTTTTGTGTCTCTTGTTGTGCTTATCTACTCTGTGTTTTGATGTCGTGTTTAGTGTTCCTCTTCCATTTTGGGTCTCTTGTTGTGCTTGTCTACTCTGTGTTTTAATGTCGTGTTTTGTGTTCATTGTTCCTTTTGTGTCTCTTCTTGTGCTTGTCTACTCTGTGTTTTGATGTTGTGTTTAGTGTTACTTGTCCCTTTTGGGTCTCTTGTTGTGCTTGTCTACTCTGTGTTTTGATGTCGTGATTAGTGTTCCTCATCCGTTTTAAGTCTCTTGTTGTGCTTGTCTACTCTGTGTTTTGATGTCGTGTTTAGTGTTCCTCTTCCTTTTTGTGTCTCTTGTTGTGCTTATCTACTCTGTGTTTTGATGTCGTGTTTAGTGTTCCTCTTCCATTTTGGGTCTCTTGTTGTGCTTGTCTACTCTGTGTTTTAATGTCGTGTTTTCTGTTCCCTGTCCCTTTTGTGTCTCTTCTTGTGCTTGTCTACTCTGTGTTTTGATGTCGTGTTTAGTGTTCCTCTTCCATTTTGGGTCTCTTGTTGTGCTTGTCTACTCTGTGTTTTGATTTCGAATTTTGTGTTCCTTGTCCCTTTTGTGTCTCTTCTTGTGCTTGTCTACTCTGTGTTTTGATGTAGTGTTTAGTGTTACTTGTCCCTTTTGGGTCTCTTGTTGTGCTTGTCTACTCTGTGTTTTGATGTCGTGTTTAGTGTTCCTTGTCCCTTTTGGGTCTCTTGTTGTACTTGTCTACTCTGTGTTTTGATGTTGTGTTTAGTGTTCCTCGTCCATTTTGGGTCTCTTGTTGTGCTTGTCCACTCTGTGTTTTGATGTCGTCTTTAGTGTTCCTCGTCCATTTTGGGTCTCTTGTTGTGCTTGTCTACTCTGTGTTTTGATGTCGTGTTTTGTGTTCTTTGTCCCTTTTGGGTCTCTTGTTGTGCTTGCCTACTCTGTGCTTTGATGTCGTGATTAGTGTTCCTTGTCCCTTTTGTGTCTCTTGTTGTGCTTGACTACTCTGTGTTTTGATTTCGTGTTTAGTGTTCCTCATCCATTTTGGGTCTCTTGTTGTGCTTAACTACTCTGTGTTTTGATGTCGTGTTTAGTGTTCCTCTTCCCTTTGGTGTCTCATGTTGTGCTTATCTACTCTGTGTTTTGATGTCGTGTTTAGTGTTCCTTGTCCCTTTTGGGTCTTTTGTTGTGCTTGTCTACTCTGTGTTTTGATATCGTGTTTAGTGTTCATCTTCCATTTTGGGTCTCTTGTTGTGCTTGTCTACTCTGTGTTTTGATGTCGTGTTTAGTGTTCCTTGTCCCTTTTGGGTCTCTTGTTGTACTTGTCTACTCTGTGTTTTGATGTCGTGTTTAGTGTTACTTTTCCCTTTTGTGTCTCTTGTTGTGCTTATCTACTTTGTGTTTTGATGTCGTGTTTAGTGTTCGATCCCTTTTGTGTCTCTTGTTGTGCTCATCTACTCTGTGTTTTGATGTCGTCTTTTGTGTTCCTTGTCCCTTTTGGGTCTTTTGTTGTGCTTGTCTACTCTGTGTTTTGATGTCGTGTTTAGTGTTCCTTGTCCCTTTTGTGTCTCTTGTTATGCTTATCTACTCTGAGTTTATGATGTCATGCTTAGTTTTTCTTGTCCCTTTTGTGTCTCTTGTTGTGCTTGTCTACTCTGTGTTTTGATGTCGTGTTCAGTGTTCCTTGTCCCTTTTTTGTCTCTTGTTGTGCTTGTCTACTCTGTGTTTTGATGTCGTCTTTAGTGTTCCTCGTCCATTTTGGGTCTCTTGTTGTGCTTGTCTACTCTGTGTTTTGATTTCGTGTTTAGTGTTCCTCATCCATTTTGGGTCTCTTGTTGTGCTTGTCTACTTTGTGTTTTGATGTCGTGTTTAGTGTTCCTCATCCGTTTTGGGTCTCTTGTTGTGCTTGTCTACTCTGTGTTTTGATGTCGTCTTTAGTGTTCCTCTTCCCTTTTGTGTCTCTTGTTGTGGTTATCTACTCTGTGTTTCGATGTCGTGTTTAGTGTTCCTTGTCCCATTTGGGTCTCTTGTTGTACTTGTCTACTCTGTGTTTTGATGTCGTGTTTGGTGTTCCTCGTCCATTTTGGGTCTCTTGTTGTGCTTGTCTACTCTGTGTTTTAATGTCGTGTTTAGTGTTCCTCTTCCCTTTCGTGTCTCTTGTTGTGCTTGTCTACTCTGTGTTTTGATGTCATGTTAAGTGTTCCTTGTCCCTTTTGTGTCTCTTGTTGTGTATGTCTACTCTGTGTTTTGATGTCGTGTTTAGTGTTCCTCTTCCATTTTCGGTCTCTTGTTGTGCTTATCTACTCTGTGTTTTGATGTCGTGTTTAGTGTTCCTCGTCCCTTTTGGGTCTCTTGTTGTACATGTCTACTCTGTGTTTTGATGTCGTGTTTAGTGTTCCTCGTCCATATTGGGTCTCTTGTTGTGCTTGTCTACTCTGTGTTTTGATGTCGTGTTTAGTGTTCCTTGTCCCTTTTGGGTCTCTTGTTGTGCTTCTCTACTCTGTGTTTTGATGTCGTGTTTTGTGTTCCTTGTCTCTTTTGTGTCTCTTGTTGTGCTTGTCTACTCTGTGTTTTGATTTCGTGTTAAGTGTTCCTCATCCATTTTGGGTCTCTTGTTGCGCTTGTCTACTCTGTGTTTTGATTTCGTGTTTAGTGTTCCTCTTCCCTATTGTGTCTCATGTTGTGCTTATCTACTCTGTGTTTTGACGTCGTGTTTAGTGTTCCTTGTCCCTTTTGTGTCTCTTGTTGTGCTTGTCTACTCTGTGTTTTGATGTCGTGTTTTGTGTTCCTTGTCCCTTTTGTGTCTCTTGTTGTGCTTGTCTACTCTGTGTTTTGATGTCGTGTTTAGTGTTCCTCATCCATTTTGGGTCTCTTGTTGTGCTTGTCTAATCTGTGTTTTGATGTCGTGATTAGTGTTCCTCATCCGTTTTAAGTCTCTTGTTGAGCTACTCTACTCTGTGTTTTGATGTCGTGTTTAGTGTTCCTCTTCCTTTTTGTGTCTCTTGTTGTGCTTATCTACTCTGTGTTTTGATGTCGTGTTAAGTGTTCCTCTTCCATTTTGGGTCTCTTGTTGTGCTTGTCTACTCTGTGTTTTAATGTCGTGTTTTGTGTTCCTTGTTCCTTTTGTGTCTCTTCTTGTCCTTGTCTACTCTGTGTTTTGATGTCGTGTTTAGTGTTCCTCTTCCATTTTGGGTCTCTTGTTGTGCTTGTCTACTCTGTGTTTTGATGTCGAGTTTTGTGTTCCTTCTCCCTTTTGTGTCTCTTCTTGTGCTTGTCTACTCTGTGTTTTGATGTAGTGTTTAGTGTTACTTGTCCCTTTTGGGTCTCTTGTTGTGCTTGTCTACTCTGTGTTTTGATGTCGAGTTTTGTGTTCCTTGTCCCTTTTGTGTCTCTTCTTGTGCTTGTCTACTCTGTGTTTTGATGTAGTGTTTAGTGTTACTTGTCCCTTTTGGGTCTCTTGTTGTGCTTGTCTACTCTGTGTTTTGATGTCGTGATTAGTGTTCCTCATCCGTTTTAAGTCTCTTGTTGTGCTTGTCTACTCTGTGTTTTGATGTCGTGTTTAGTGTTCCTCTTCCTTTTTGTGTCTCTTGTTGTGCTTATCTACTCTGTGTTTTGATGTCGTGTTTAGTGTTCCTCTTCCATATTGGGTTTCTTGTTGTGCTTGTCTAATCTGTGTTTTAATGTCGTGTTTTCTGTTCCTTGTCTCTTTTGTGTCTCTTCTTGTGCTTGTCTACTCTGTGTTTTGATGTCGTGTTTAGTGTTCCTCTTCCATTTTGGGTCTCTTGTTGTGCTTGTCTACTCTGTGTTTTGATTTCGACTTTTGTGTTTCTTGTCCCTTTTGTGTCTCTTCTTGTGCTTGTCTACTCTGTGTTTTGATGTAGTGTTTAGTGTTACTTGTCCCTTTTGGGTCTCTCGTTGTGCTTGTCTACTCTGTGTTTTGAAGTAGTGTTTAGTGTTCCTTGTACCTTTTGGGTCTCTTGTTGTACTTGTCTACTCTGTGTTTTGATGTTGTGTTTAGTGTTCCTCGTCCATTTTGGGTCTCTTGTTGTGCTTGTCCACTCTGTGTTTTGATGTCGTGTTTAGTGTTCCTCGTCCATTTTGGGTCTCTTGTTGTGCTTGTCTACTCTGTGTTTTGATGTCGTGTTTTGTGTTCCTTGTCCCTTTTGGGTCTCTTGTTGTGCTTGCCTACTCTGTGCTTTGATGTCGTGCTTAGTGTTCCTTGTCCCTTTTGGGTCTCTTGTTGTGCTTGCCTACTCTGTGCTTTGATGTCGTGTTTTGTGTTCCTTGTCCCTTTTGTGTCTCTTGTTGTGCTTGTCTACTCTGTGTTTTAATTTCGTGTGTAGTGTTCCTCATCCATTTTTGGTCTCTTGTTGTGCTTGTCTACTCTGTGTTTTGATGTCGTGTTTAGTGTTCCTCTTCCCTTTGGTGTCTCATGTTGTGCTTATCTACTCTGTGTTTTGATGTCGTGTTTAGTGTTCCTTGTCCCTTTTGGGTCTCTTGTTGTGCTTGTCTACTCTGTGTTTTGATGTCGTGTTTTGTGTTCCTTGTCCCTTTGGGTTCTTTTGTTGTGCTTGTCTACTCTGTGTTTTGATGTCGTGTTTAGTGTTCATCTTCCATTTTGGGTCTCTTGTTGTGCTTGTCTACTCTGTGTTTTGATGTCGTGTTTAGTGTTCCTTGTCCCTTTTGGGTCTCTTGTTGTACTTGTCTACTCTGTGTTTTGATGTAGTGTTTAGTGTTACTTTTCCCTTTTGTGTCTCTTGTTGTGCTTATCTACTTTGTGTTTTGATGTCGTGTCTAGTGTTCCATCCCTTTTGTGTCTCTTGTTGTGCTTATCTACTCTGTGTTTTGATGTCGTGTTTTGTGTTCCTTGTCCCTTTTGGGTCTTTTGTTGTGCTTGTCTACTCTGTGTTTTGATGTCGTGTTTAGTGTTCCTTGTCCCTTTTGTGTCTCTTGTTATGCTTGTCTACTCTGTGTTTTGATGTCGTGTTTAGTGTTCCTTGTCCCTTTTGGGTCTCTTGTTATGCTTGTCTACTCTGTGTTTTGATGTCGTGTTTAGTGTTAATTGTCCCTTTTGGGTCTCTTGTTGTACTTGTCTACTCTGTGTTTTGATGTCGTGTTTAGTGTTCCTTGTCCCTTTTGGGTCTCTTGTTGTACTTGTCTACTCTGTGTTTTGATGTCGTGTTTAGTGTTACTTTTCCCTTTTGTGTCTCTTGTTGTGCTTATCTATTCTGTGTTTTGATGTCGTGTTTAGTGTTCCTTGTCCCTTTTGTGTCTCTTGTTATGCTTGTCTACTCTGTGTTTTGATGTCGTGTTTAGTGTTCCTTGTCCCTTTTGTGTCTCTTGTTGTGCTTGTCTACTCTGCGTTTTGATGTCGTGTTTAGTGTTCCTCGTCCCTTTTGGGTCTTTTGTTGTGCTTGTCTACTCTGTGTTTTGATGTCGTGATTAGTGTTCCTCATCCGTTTTCAGTCTCTTCTTGTGCTTGTCTACTCTGTGTTTTGATGTCGTGTTTAGTGTTCCTCTTCCCTTTTGTGTCTCTTGTTGTGCTTGTCTACTCTGTGTTTTGATGTCGTGTTTAGTGTTCCTCATCCATTTTGGGTCTCTTGTTGTGCTTGTCTACTCTGTGTTTTGATGTCGTGTTTTGTTTTCCTTGTCCCTTTTGTGTCTCTTGTTATGCTTGTCTACTCTGTGTTTTGATGTCGTGTTTAGTGTTCCTCATCCATTTTGGGTCTCTTGTTGTGCTTGTCTACTCTGTGTTTTGATGTCGTGATTAGTGTTCCTCATCCGTTTTAAGTCTCTTGTTGTGCTTGTCTACTCTGTGTTTTGATGTCGTGTTTAGTGTTCCTCATCCATTTTGGGTCTCTTGTTGTGCTTGTCTACTCTGTGTTTTGATGTCGTGTTTTGTGTTCCTTGTCCCTTTTGTTTCTCTTCTTGTGCTTGTCTACTCTGTGTTTTGATTTCGTGTTTAGTGTTCCTCATCCATTTTGGGTCTCTTGTTGTGCTTGTCTACTCTGTGTTTTGATGTCGTGTTTAGTGTTCCTCTTCCCTTTGGTGTCTCATGTTGTGCTTATCTACTCTGTGTTTTGAGGTCGTGTTTAGTGTTCCTTGTCCCTTTTGGGTCTCTTGTTATGCTTGTCTACTCTGTGTTTTGAGGTCGTGTTTAGTGTTCCTTGTCCCTTTTGTGTCTCTTGTTATGCTTGTCTACTCTGAGTTTATGATGTCATGCTTAGTTTTTCTTGTCCCTTTTGTGTCTCTTGTTGTGCTTGTCTACTCTGTGTTTTGATGTCGTGTTCAGTGTTCCTTGTTCCTTTTGTGTCTCTTGTTGTGCTTGTCTACTCTGTGTTTTGATGTCGTGTTTAGTATTCCTCTTCCATTTTGGGTCTCTTGTTGTGCTTGTCTACTCTGTGTTTTGATGTCGTGTTTAGTGTTCCTTGTCCCTTTTGTGTCTCTTGTTGTGCTTGTCTACTCTGTGTTTTGATGTCGTGTTTTGTGTTCCTTGTCCCTTTTGTCTCTCTTCTTGTGCTTGTCTACTCTGTGTTTTGACTTCGTGTTTAGTGTTACTCTTCCATTTAGGGTCTCTTGTTGTGCTTGTCTACTCTGTGTTTTGATGTCGTGTTTAGTGTTCCTCTTCCCTTCTGTGTCTCTTATTGTGCTTAACTACTCTGTGTTTTGATGTCGTGTTTAGTGTTCCTTGTCCCTTTTGTGTCTCTTGTTGTGCTTGTCTACTCTGTGTTTTGATGTCGTGTTTTGTGTTCCTTGTCCCTTTTGTGTCTCTTGTTGTGCTTGTCTACTCTCTGTTTTGATGTCGTGTTTAGTGTTCCTCATCCATTTTGGGTCTCTTGTTGTGCTTGTCTACTCTGTGTTTTGATGTCGTGATTAGTGTTCCTCATCCGTTTTAAGTCTCTTGTTGTGCTACTCTACTCTGTGTTTTGATGTCGTGTTTAGTGTTCCTCTTCCTTTTTGTGTCTCTTGTTGTGCTTATCTACTCTGTGTTTTGATGTCGTGTTTAGTGTTCCTCTTCCATTTTGGGTCTCTTGTTGTGCTTTTCTACTCTGTGTTTTAATGTCGTGTTTTGTGTTCATTGTTCCTTTTGTGTCTCTTCTTGTGCTTGTCTACTCTGTGTTTTGATGTCGTGTTTAGTGTTCCTCTTCCATTTTGGGTCTCTTGTTGTGCTTGTCTACTCTGTGTTTTGATGTCGGGTTTTGTGTTCCTTGTCCCTTTTGTGTCTCTTCTTGTGCTTGTCTACTCTGTGTTTTGATGTTGTGTTTAGTGTTACTTGTCCCTTTTGGGTCTCTTGTTGTGCTTGTCTACTCTGTGTTTTGATGTCGTGATTAGTGTTCCTCATCCGTTTTAAGTCTCTTGTTGTGCTTGTCTACTCTGTGTTTTGATGTCGTGTTTACTGTTCCTCTTCCTTTTTGTGTCTCTTGTTGTGCTTATCTACTCTGTGTTTTGATGTCGTGTTTAGTGTTCCTCTTCCATTTTGGGTCTCTTGTTGTGCTTGTCTACTCTGTGTTTTAATGTCGTGTTTTCTGTTCCTTGTCCCTTTTGTGTCTCTTCTTGTGCTTGTCTACTCTGTGTTTTGATGTCGTGTTTAGTGTTCCTCTTCCATTTTGGGTCTCTTGTTGTGCTTGTCTACTCTGTGTTTTGATTTCGAATTTTGTGTTCCTTGTCCCTTTTGTGTCTCTTCTTGTGCTTGTCTACTCTGTGTTTTGATGTAGTGTTTAGTGTTACTTGTCCCTTTTGGGTCTCTTGTTGTGCTTGTCTACTCTGTGTTTTGATGTCGTGTTTAGTGTTCCTTGTCCCTTTTGGGTCTCTTGTTGTACTTGTCTACTCTGTGTTTTGATGTTGTGTTTAGTGTTCCTCGTCCATTTTGGGTCTCTTGTTGTGCTTGTCCACTCTGTGTTTTGATGTCGTCTTTAGTGTTCCTCGTCCATTTGGGTCTCTTGTTGTGCTTGTCTACTCTGTGTTTTGATGTCGTGTTTTGTGTTCTTTGTCCCTTTTGGGTCTCTTGTTGTGCTTGCCTACTCTGTGCTTTGATGTCGTGATTAGTGTTCCTTGTCCCTTTTGTGTCTCTTGTTGTGCTTGACTACTCTGTGTTTTGATTTCGTGTTTAGTGTTCCTCATCCATTTTGGGTCTCTTGTTGTGCTTAACTACTCTGTGTTTTGATGTCGTGTTTAGTGTTCCTCTTCCCTTTGGTGTCTCATGTTGTGCTTATCTACTCTGTGTTTTGATGTCGTGTTTAGTGTTCCTTGTCCCTTTTGGGTCTTTTGTTGTGCTTGTCTACTCTGTGTTTTGATATCGTGTTTAGTGTTCATCTTCCATTTTGGGTCTCTTGTTGTGCTTGTCTACTCTGTGTTTTGATGTCGTGTTTAGTCTTCCTTGTCCCTTTTGGGTCTCTTGTTGTACTTGTCTACTCTGTGTTTTGATGTCGTGTTTAGTGTTACTTTTCCCTTTTGTGTCTCTTGTTGTGCTTATCTACTTTGTGTTTTGATGTGGTGTTTAGTGTTCGATCCCTTTTGTGTCTCTTGTTGTGCTCATCTACTCTGTGTTTTGATGTCGTCTTTTGTGTTCCTTGTCCCTTTTGGGTCTTTTGTTGTGCTTGTCTACTCTGTGTTTTGATGTCGTGTTTAGTGTTCCTTGTCCCTTTTGTGTCTCTTGTTATGCTTATCTACTCTGAGTTTATGATGTCATGCTTAGTTTTTCTTGTCCCTTTTGTGTCTCTTGTTGTGCTTGTCTACTCTGTGTTTTGATGTCGTGTTCAGTGTTCCTTGTCCCTTTTTTGTCTCTTGTTGTGCTTGTCTACTCTGTGTTTTGATGTCGTGTTTAGTGTTCCTCGTCCATTTTGGGTCTCTTGTTGTGCTTGTCTACTCTGTGTTTTGATTTCGTGTTTAGTGTTCCTCATCCATTTTGGGTCTCTTGTTGTGCTTGTCTACTTTGTGTTTTGATGTCGTGTTTAGTGTTCCTCATCCGTTTTGGGTCTCTTGTTGTGCTTGTCTACTCTATGTTTTGATGTCGTCTTTAGTGTTCCTCTTCCCTTTTGTGTCTCTTGTTGTGGTTATCTACTCTGTGTTTCGATGTCGTGTTTAGTGTTCCTTGTCCCATTTGGGTCTCTTGTTGTACTTGTCTACTCTGTGTTTTGATGTCGTGTTTGGTGTTCCTCGTCCATTTCGGGTCTCTTGTTGTGCTTGTCTACTCTGTGTTTTAATGTCGTGTTTAGTGTTCCTCTTCCCTTTCGTGTCTCTTGTTGTCCTTGTCTACTCTGTGTTTTGATGTCATGTTAAGTGTTCCTTGTCCCTTTTGTGTCTCTTGTTGTGTATGTCTACTCTGTGTTTTGATGTCGTGTTTAGTGTTCCTCTTCCATTTTCGGTCTCTTGTTGTGCTTATCTACTCTGTGTTTTGATGTCGTGTTTAGTGTTCCTCGTCCCTTTTGGGTCTCTTGTTGTACATGTCTACTCTGTGTTTTGATGTCGTGTTTAGTGTTTCTCGTCCATATTGGGTCTCTTGTTGTGCTTGTCTACTCTGTGTTTTGATGTCGTGTTTAGTGTTCCTTGTCCCTTTTGGGTCTCTTGTTGTGCTTCTCTACTCTGTGTTTTGATGTCGTGTTTTGTGTTCCTTGTCTCTTTTGTGTCTCTTGTTGTGCTTGTCTACTCTGTGTTTTGATTTCGTGTTAAGTGTTCCTCATCCATTTTGGGTCTCTTGTTGCGCTTGTCTACTCTGTGTTTTGATTTCGTGTTTAGTGTTCCTCTTCCCTATTGTGTCTCATGTTGTGCTTATCTACTCTGTGTTTTGACGTCGTGTTTAGTGTTCCTCATCCATTTTGGGTCTCTTGTTGTGCTTGTCTAATCTGTGTTTTGATGTCGTGATTAGTGTTCCTCATCCGTTTTAAGTCTCTTGTTGAGCTACTCTACTCTGTGTTTTGATGTCGTGTTTAGTGTTCCTCTTCCTTTTTGTGTCTCTTGTTGTGCTTATCTACTCTGTGTTTTGATGTCGTGTTTAGTGTTCCTCTTCCATTTTGGGTCTCTTGTTGTGCTTGTCTACTCTGTGTTTTAATGTCGTGTTTTGTGTTCCTTGTCCCTTTTGTCTCTCTTCTTGTGCTTGTCTACTCTGTGTTTTGACTTCGTGTTTAGTGTTACTCTTCCATTTAGGGTCTCTTGTTGTGCTTGTCTACTCTGTGTTTTGATGTCGTGTTTAGTGTTCCTCTTCCCTTCTGTGTCTCTTATTGTGCTTAACTACTCTGTGTTTTGATGTCGTGTTTAGTGTTCCTTGTCCCTTTTGTGTCTCTTGTTGTGCTTGTCTACTCTGTGTTTTGATGTCGTGTTTTGTGTTCCTTGTCCCTTTTGTGTCTCTTGTTGTGCTTGTCTACTCTCTGTTTTGATGTCGTGTTTAGTGTTCCTCATCCATTTTGGGTCTCTTGTTGTGCTTGTCTACTCTGTGTTTTGATGTCGTGATTAGTGTTCCTCATCCGTTTTAAGTCTCTTGTTGTGCTACTCTACTCTGTGTTTTGATGTCGTGTTTAGTGTTCCTCTTCCTTTTTGTGTCTCTTGTTGTGCTTATCTACTCTGTGTTTTGATGTCGTGTTTAGTGTTCCTCTTCCATTTTGGGTCTCTTGTTGTGCTTGTCTACTCTGTGTTTTAATGTCGTGTTTTGTGTTCATTGTTCCTTTTGTGTCTCTTCTTGTGCTTGTCTACTCTGTGTTTTGATGTCGTGTTTAGTGTTCCTCTTCCATTTTGGGTCTCTTGTTGTGCTTGTCTACTCTGTGTTTTGATGTCGAGTTTTGTGTTCATTGTTCCTTTTGTGTCTCTTCTTGTGCTTGTCTACTCTGTGTTTTGATGTTGTGTTTAGTGTTACTTGTCCCTTTTGGGTCTCTTGTTGTGCTTGTCTACTCTGTGTTTTGATGTCGTGATTAGTGTTCCTCATCCGTTTTAAGTCTCTTGTTGTGCTTGTCTACTCTGTGTTTTGATGTCGTGTTTAGTGTTCCTCTTCCTTTTTGTGTCTCTTGTTGTGCTTATCTACTCTGTGTTTTGATGTCGTGTTTAGTGTTCCTCTTCCATTTTGGGTCTCTTGTTGTGCTTGTCTACTCTGTGTTTTAATGTCGTGTTTTGTGTTCATTGTTCCTTTTGTGTCTCTTCTTGTGCTTGTCTACTCTGTGTTTTGATGTTGTGTTTAGTGTTACTTGTCCCTTTTGGGTCTCTTGTTGTGCTTGTCTACTCTGTGTTTTGATGTCGTGATTAGTGTTCCTCATCCGTTTTAAGTCTCTTGTTGTGCTTGTCTACTCTGTGTTTTGATGTCGTGTTTAGTGTTCCTCTTCCTTTTTGTGTCTCTTGTTGTGCTTATCTACTCTGTGTTTTGATGTCGTGTTTAGTGTTCCTCTTCCATTTTGGGTCTCTTGTTGTGCTTGTCTACTCTGTGTTTTAATGTCGTGTTTTCTGTTCCCTGTCCCTTTTGTGTCTCTTCTTGTGCTTGTCTACTCTGTGTTTTGATGTCGTGTTTAGTGTTCCTCTTCCATTTTGGGTCTCTTGTTGTGCTTGTCTACTCTGTGTTTTGATTTCGAATTTTGTGTTCCTTGTCCCTTTTGTGTCTCTTCTTGTGCTTGTCTACTCTGTGTTTTGATGTAGTGTTTAGTGTTACTTGTCCCTTTTGGGTCTCTTGTTGTGCTTGTCTACTCTGTGTTTTGATGTCGTGTTTAGTGTTCCTTGTCCCTTTTGGGTCTCTTGTTGTACTTGTCTACTCTGTGTTTTGATGTTGTGTTTAGTGTTCCTCGTCCATTTTGGGTCTCTTGTTGTGCTTGTCCACTCTGTGTTTTGATGTCGTCTTTAGTGTTCCTCGTCCATTTTGGGTCTCTTGTTGTGCTTGTCTACTCTGTGTTTTGATGTCGTGTTTTGTGTTCTTTGTCCCTTTTGGGTCTCTTGTTGTGCTTGCCTACTCTGTGCTTTGATGTCGTGATTAGTGTTCCTTGTCCCTTTTGTGTCTCTTGTTGTGCTTGACTACTCTGTGTTTTGATTTCGTGTTTAGTGTTCCTCATCCATTTTGGGTCTCTTGTTGTGCTTAACTACTCTGTGTTTTGATGTCGTGTTTAGTGTTCCTCTTCCCTTTGGTGTCTCATGTTGTGCTTATCTACTCTGTGTTTTGATGTCGTGTTTAGTGTTCCTTGTCCCTTTTGGGTCTTTTGTTGTGCTTGTCTACTCTGTGTTTTGATATCGTGTTTAGTGTTCATCTTCCATTTTGGGTCTCTTGTTGTGCTTGTCTACTCTGTGTTTTGATGTCGTGTTTAGTGTTCCTTGTCCCTTTTGGGTCTCTTGTTGTACTTGTCTACTCTGTGTTTTGATGTCGTGTTTAGTGTTACTTTTCCCTTTTGTGTCTCTTGTTGTGCTTATCTACTTTGTGTTTTGATGTCGTGTTTAGTGTTCGATCCCTTTTGTGTCTCTTGTTGTGCTCATCTACTCTGTGTTTTGATGTCGTCTTTTGTGTTCCTTGTCCCTTTTGGGTCTTTTGTTGTGCTTGTCTACTCTGTGTTTTGATGTCGTGTTTAGTGTTCCTTGTCCCTTTTGTGTCTCTTGTTATGCTTATCTACTCTGAGTTTATGATGTCATGCTTAGTTTTTCTTGTCCCTTTTGTGTCTCTTGTTGTGCTTGTCTACTCTGTGTTTTGATGTCGTGTTCAGTGTTCCTTGTCCCTTTTTTGTCTCTTGTTGTGCTTGTCTACTCTGTGTTTTGATGTCGTCTTTAGTGTTCCTCGTCCATTTTGGGTCTCTTGTTGTGCTTGTCTACTCTGTGTTTTGATTTCGTGTTTAGTGTTCCTCATCCATTTTGGGTCTCTTGTTGTGCTTGTCTACTTTGTGTTTTGATGTCGTGTTTAGTGTTCCTCATCCGTTTTGGGTCTCTTGTTGTGCTTGTCTACTCTGTGTTTTGATGTCGTCTTTAGTGTTCCTCTTCCCTTTTGTGTCTCTTGTTGTGGTTATCTACTCTGTGTTTCGATGTCGTGTTTAGTGTTCCTTGTCCCATTTGGGTCTCTTGTTGTACTTGTCTACTCTGTGTTTTGATGTCGTGTTTGGTGTTCCTCGTCCATTTTGGGTCTCTTGTTGTGCTTGTCTACTCTGTGTTTTAATGTCGTGTTTAGTGTTCCTCTTCCCTTTCGTGTCTCTTGTTGTGCTTGTCTACTCTGTGTTTTGATGTCATGTTAAGTGTTCCTTGTCCCTTTTGTGTCTCTTGTTGTGTATGTCTACTCTGTGTTTTGATGTCGTGTTTAGTGTTCCTCTTCCATTTTCGGTCTCTTGTTGTGCTTATCTACTCTGTGTTTTGATGTCGTGTTTAGTGTTCCTCGTCCCTTTTGGGTCTCTTGTTGTACATGTCTACTCTGTGTTTTGATGTCGTGTTTAGTGTTCCTCGTCCATATTGGGTCTCTTGTTGTGCTTGTCTACTCTGTGTTTTGATGTCGTGTTTAGTGTTCCTTGTCCCTTTTGGGTCTCTTGTTGTGCTTCTCTACTCTGTGTTTTGATGTCGTGTTTTGTGTTCCTTGTCTCTTTTGTGTCTCTTGTTGTGCTTGTCTACTCTGTGTTTTGATTTCGTGTTAAGTGTTCCTCATCCATTTTGGGTCTCTTGTTGCGCTTGTCTACTCTGTGTTTTGATTTCGTGTTTAGTGTTCCTCTTCCCTATTGTGTCTCATGTTGTGCTTATCTACTCTGTGTTTTGACGTCGTGTTTAGTGTTCCTTGTCCCTTTTGTGTCTCTTGTTGTGCTTGTCTACTCTGTGTTTTGATGTCGTGTTTTGTGTTCCTTGTCCCTTTTGTGTCTCTTGTTGTGCTTGTCTACTCTGTGTTTTGATGTCGTGTTTAGTGTTCCTCATCCATTTTGGGTCTCTTGTTGTGCTTGTCTAATCTGTGTTTTGATGTCGTGATTAGTGTTCCTCATCCGTTTTAAGTCTCTTGTTGAGCTACTCTACTCTGTGTTTTGATGTCGTGTTTAGTGTTCCTCTTCCTTTTTGTGTCTCTTGTTGTGCTTATCTACTCTGTGTTTTGATGTCGTGTTAAGTGTTCCTCTTCCATTTTGGGTCTCTTGTTGTGCTAGTCTACTCTGTGTTTTAATGTCGTGTTTTGTGTTCCTTGTTCCTTTTGTGTCTCTTCTTGTCCTTGTCTACTCTGTGTTTTGATGTCGTGTTTAGTGTTCCTCTTCCATTTTGGGTCTCTTGTTGTGCTTGTCTACTCTGTGTTTTGATGTCGAGTTTTGTGTTCCTTCTCCCTTTTGTGTCTCTTCTTGTGCTTGTCTACTCTGTGTTTTGATGTAGTGTTTAGTGTTACTTGTCCCTTTTGGGTCTCTTGTTGTGCTTGTCTACTCTGTGTTTTGATGTCGAGTTTTGTGTTCCTTGTCCCTTTTGTGTCTCTTCTTGTGCTTGTCTACTCTGTGTTTTGATGTAGTGTTTAGTGTTACTTGTCCCTTTTGGGTCTCTTGTTGTGCTTGTCTACTCTGTGTTTTGATGTCGTGATTAGTGTTCCTCATCCGTTTTAAGTCTCTTGTTGTGCTTGTCTACTCTGTGTTTTGATGTCGTGTTTAGTGTTCCTCTTCCTTTTTGTGTCTCTTGTTGTGCTTATCTACTCTGTGTTTTGATGTCGTGTTTAGTGTTCCTCTTCCATATTGGGTTTCTTGTTGTGCTTGTCTAATCTGTGTTTTAATGTCGTGTTTTCTGTTCCTTGTCTCTTTTGTGTCTCTTCTTGTGCTTGTCTACTCTGTGTTTTGATGTCGTGTTTAGTGTTCCTCTTCCATTTTGGGTCTCTTGTTGTGCTTGTCTACTCTGTGTTTTGATTTCGACTTTTGTGTTTCTTGTCCCTTTTGTGTCTCTTCTTGTGCTTGTCTACTCTGTGTTTTGATGTAGTGTTTAGTGTTACTTGTCCCTTTTGGGTCTCTCGTTGTGCTTGTCTACTCTGTGTTTTGAAGTAGTGTTTAGTGTTCCTTGTACCTTTTGGGTCTCTTGTTGTACTTGTCTACTCTGTGTTTTGATGTTGTGTTTAGTGTTCCTCGTCCATTTTGGGTCTCTTGTTGTGCTTGTCCACTCTGTGTTTTGATGTCGTGTTTAGTGTTCCTCGTCCATTTTGGGTCTCTTGTTGTGCTTGTCTACTCTGTGTTTTGATGTCGTGTTTTGTGTTCCTTGTCCCTTTTGGGTCTCTTGTTGTGCTTGCCTACTCTGTGCTTTGATGTCGTGCTTAGTGTTCCTTGTCCCTTTTGGGTCTCTTGTTGTGCTTGCCTACTCTGTGCTTTGATGTCGTGTTTTGTGTTCCTTGTCCCTTTTGTGTCTCTTGTTGTGCTTGTCTACTCTGTGTTTTAATTTCGTGTGTAGTGTTCCTCATCCATTTTTGGTCTCTTGTTGTGCTTGTCTACTCTGTGTTTTGATGTCGTGTTTAGTGTTCCTCTTCCCTTTGGTGTCTCATGTTGTGCTTATCTACTCTGTGTTTTGATGTCGTGTTTAGTGTTCCTTGTCCCTTTTGGGTCTCTTGTTGTGCTTGTCTACTCTGTGTTTTGATGTCGTGTTTTGTGTTCCTTGTCCCTTTGGGTTCTTTTGTTGTGCTTGTCTACTCTGTGTTTTGATGTCGTGTTTAGTGTTCATCTTCCATTTTGGGTCTCTTGTTGTGCTTGTCTACTCTGTGTTTTGATGTCGTGTTTAGTGTTCCTTGTCCCTTTTGGGTCTCTTGTTGTACTTGTCTACTCTGTGTTTTGATGTAGTGTTTAGTGTTACTTTTCCCTTTTGTGTCTCTTGTTGTGCTTATCTACTTTGTGTTTTGATGTCGTGTCTAGTGTTCCATCCCTTTTGTGTCTCTTGTTGTGCTTATCTACTCTGTGTTTTGATGTCGTGTTTTGTGTTCCTTGTCCCTTTTGGGTCTTTTGTTGTGCTTGTCTACTCTGTGTTTTGATGTCGTGTTTAGTGTTCCTTGTCCCTTTTGTGTCTCTTGTTATGCTTGTCTACTCTGTGTTTTGATGTCGTGTTTAGTGTTCCTTGTCCCTTTTGGGTCTCTTGTTATGCTTGTCTACTCTGTGTTTTGATGTCGTGTTTAGTGTTAATTGTCCCTTTTGGGTCTCTTGTTGTACTTGTCTACTCTGTGTTTTGATGTCGTGTTTAGTGTTCCTTGTCCCTTTTGGGTCTCTTGTTGTACTTGTCTACTCTGTGTTTTGATGTCGTGTTTAGTGTTACTTTTCCCTTTTGTGTCTCTTGTTGTGCTTATCTATTCTGTGTTTTGATGTCGTGTTTAGTGTTCCTTGTCCCTTTTGTGTCTCTTGTTATGCTTGTCTACTCTGTGTTTTGATGTCGTGTTTAGTGTTCCTTGTCCCTTTTGTGTCTCTTGTTGTGCTTGTCTACTCTGCGTTTTGATGTCGTGTTTAGTGTTCCTCGTCCCTTTTGGGTCTTTTGTTGTGCTTGTCTACTCTGTGTTTTGATGTCGTGATTAGTGTTCCTCATCCGTTTTCAGTCTCTTCTTGTGCTTGTCTACTCTGTGTTTTGATGTCGTGTTTAGTGTTCCTCTTCCCTTTTGTGTCTCTTGTTGTGCTTGTCTACTCTGTGTTTTGATGTCGTGTTTAGTGTTCCTCATCCATTTTGGGTCTCTTGTTGTGCTTGTCTACTCTGTGTTTTGATGTCGTGTTTTGTTTTCCTTGTCCCTTTTGTGTCTCTTGTTATGCTTGTCTACTCTGTGTTTTGATGTCGTGTTTAGTGTTCCTCATCCATTTTGGGTCTCTTGTTGTGCTTGTCTACTCTGTGTTTTGATGTCGTGATTAGTGTTCCTCATCCGTTTTAAGTCTCTTGTTGTGCTTGTCTACTCTGTGTTTTGATGTCGTGTTTAGTGTTCCTCATCCATTTTGGGTCTCTTGTTGTGCTTGTCTACTCTGTGTTTTGATGTCGTGTTTTGTGTTCCTTGTCCCTTTTGTTTCTCTTCTTGTGCTTGTCTACTCTGTGTTTTGATTTCGTGTTTAGTGTTCCTCATCCATTTTGGGTCTCTTGTTGTGCTTGTCTACTCTGTGTTTTGATGTCGTGTTTAGTGTTCCTCTTCCCTTTGGTGTCTCATGTTGTGCTTATCTACTCTGTGTTTTGAGGTCGTGTTTAGTGTTCCTTGTCCCTTTTGGGTCTCTTGTTATGCTTGTCTACTCTGTGTTTTGATGTCGTGTTTTGTGTTCCTTGTCCCTTTTGGGTCTCTTGTTTTGCTTGTCTACTCTGTGTTTTGATGTCGTGTTTAGTGTTCCTCTTCCCTTTGGTGTCTCATGTTGTGCTTATCTACTCTGTGTTTTGATGTCGTGTTTAGTGTTCCTTGTCCCTTTTGGGTCTCTTGTTGTGCTTGTCTACTCTGTGTTTTGATTTCGTGTTTTGTGTTCCTTGTCCCTTTGGGGTCTTTTGTTGTGCTTGTCTACTCTGTGTTTTGATGTCGTGTTTAGTGTTCATCTTCCATTTTGGGTCTCTTGTTGTGCTTGTCTACTCTGTGTTTTGATGTCGTGTTTAGTGTTCCTTGTCCCTTTTGGGTCTCTTGTTGTGCTTGTCTACTCTGTGTTTTGATGTCGTGTTTTGTGTTCCTTGTCCCTTTTGGGTCTTTTGTTGTGCTTGTCTACTCTGTGTTTTGATGTTGTGTTTAGTGTTCCTTGTCCCTTTTGGGTCTCTTGTTGTGCTTGTCTACTCTGTGATTTGATGTCGTGTTTTGTGTTCCTTGTCCCTTTTGGGTCTTTTGTTGTACTTGTCTACTCTGTGTTTTGATGTTGTGTTTAGTGTTCCTCGTCCATTTTGGGTCTCTTGTTATGCTTGTCTACTCTGTGTTTTGATTTCGTGTTAAGTGTTTCTCGTCCCTTTTGTGTATCTTGTTGTGCTTGTCTACTCTGAGTTTTGATTTCGTGTTAAGTGTTCCGTGTCCCTTTGTGTCTCTTGCTGTGCTTCTCTTCTCTATGTTTTGATTTCGTGTTTAGTGTTCCTCATCCATTTTGGGTCTCTTGTTGTGCTTGTCTACTCTGTGTTTTGATGTCGTGTTTAGTGTTCCTCTTCCCTTTGGTGTCTCATGTTGTGCTTATCTACTCTGTGTTTTGATGTCGTGTTTAGTGTTCCTTGTCCCTTTTGGGTCTCTTGTTGTGCTTGTCTACTCTGTGTTTTGATGTCGTGTTTTGTGTTCCTTGTCCCATTTGGGTCTTTTGTTGTGCTTGTCTACTCTGTGTTTTGATGTCGTGTTTAGTGTTCATCTTCCATTTTGGGTCTCTTGTTGTGCTTGTCTACTCTGTGTTTGATGTCGTGTTTAGTGTTCCTTGTCCCTTTTGGGTCTCTTGTTGTACTTGTCTACTCTGTGTTTTGATGTCGTGTTTAGTGTTCCTTGTCCCTTTTGGGTCTCTTGTTGTGCTTGTCTACTCTGTGTTTTGATGTCGTGTTTTGTGTTCCTTGTCCCATTTGGGTCTTTTGTTGTGCTTGTCTACTCTGTGTTTTGATGTCGTGTTTAGTGTTCATCTTCCATTTTGGGTCTCTTGTTGTGCTTGTCTACTCTGTGTTTTGATGTCGTGTTTAGTATTCCTTGTCCCTTTTGGGTCTCTTGTTGTACTTGTCTACTCTGTGTTTTGATGTCGTGTTTAGTGTTACTTTTCCCTTTTGTGTCTCTTGTTGTGCTTATCTACTTTGTGTTTTGATGTCGTGTTTATTGTTCCATCCCTTTTGTGTCTCTTGTTGTGCTTATCTACTCTGTGTTTTGATGTCGTGTTTTGTGTTCCTTGTCCCTTTTGGGTCTTTTGTTGTGCTTGTCTACTCTGTGTTTTGATGTCGTGTTTAGTGTTCCTTGTCCCTTTTGTGTCTCTTGTTATGCTTGTCTACTCTGTGTTTTGATGTCGTGTTTAGTGTTCCTTGTCCCTTTTGGGTCTCTTGTTATGCTTGTCTACTCTGTGTTTTGATGTGTTTAGTGTTCCTTGTCCCTTTTGGGTCTCTTGTTGTACTTGTCTACTCTGTGTTTTGATGTCGTGTTTAGTGTTCCTTGTCCCTTTTGGGTCTCTTGTTGTACTTGTCTACTCTGTGTTTTGATGTCGTGTTTAGTGTTACTTTTCCCTTTTGTGTCTCTTGTTGTGCTTATCTACTCTGTGTTTTGATGTCGTGTTTAGTGTTCCTTGTCCCTTTTGTGTCTCTTGTTATGCTTGTCTACTCTGTGTTTTGATGTCGTGTTTAGTGTTCCTTGTCCCTTTTGTGTCTCTTGTTGTGCTTGTCTACTCTGCGTTTTGATGTCGTGTTTAGTGTTCCTCGTCCCTTTTGGGTCTTTTGTTGTGCTTGTCTACTCTGTGTTTTTATGTCGTGATTAGTGTTCCTCATCCGTTTTCAGTCTCTTCTTGTGCTTGTCTACTCTGTGTTTTGATGTCGTGTTTAGTGTTCCTCTTCCCTTTTGTGTCTCTTGTTGTGCTTGTCTACTCTGTGTTTTGATATCGTGTTTTGTTTTCCTTGTCCCTTTTGTTTCTCTTGTTATGCTTGTCTACTCTGTGTTTTGATGTCGTGTTTAGTGTTCCTCTTCCATTTTGGGTCTCTTGTTGTGCTTATCTACTCTGTGTTTTGATGTCGTGTTTAGTGTTCCTTGTCCCTTTTGTGTCTCTTGTTGTGCTTGTCTATTCTGTGTTTTGATGTCGTGTTTTGTGTTCCTTGTCCCTTTTGTGTCTCTTGTTGTGCTTGTCTACTCTGCGTTTTGATGTCGTGTTTAGTGTTCCTCGTCCCTTTTGGGTCTCTTGTTGTGCTTGTCTACTCTGTGCTTTGATTTCGCGTTTAGTGTTCCTCATCCAATTTGGGTCTCTTGTTGTGCTTGTCTACTCTGTGTTTTGATGTCGTGTTTAGTGTTCCTCTTCCCTTTTGTTTCTCTTGTTGTGCTTATCTACTCTGTGTTTTGATGTCGTTTTTAGTGTTCCTCTTCCATTTTGGGTCTCTTGTTGTGCTTGTCTACTCTGTGTTTTGATGTCGTGTTTTGTTTTCCTTGTCCCTTTTGTGTCTCTTGTTATGCTTGTCTCTTCTGTGTTTTGATGTCGTGTTTAGTGTTCCTCATCCATTTTGGGTCTCTTGTTGTGCTTGTCTACTCTGTGTTTTGATGTCGTGATTAGTGTTCCTCATCCGTTTTAAGTCTCTTGTTGTGCTTGTCTACTCTGTGTTTTGATATCGTGTTTTGTGTTCCTTGTCCCTTTTGTGTCTCTTCTTGTGCTTGTCTACTCTGTGTTTTGATATCGTGTTTAGTGTTCCTCATCCATTTTGGGTCTCTTGTTGTGCTTGTCTACTCTGTGTTTTGATGTCGTGTTTTGTTTTCCTTGTCCCTTTTGTGTCTCTTGTTATGCTTGTCTACTCTGTGTTTTGATGTCGTGTTTAGTGTTCCTCATCCATTTTGGGTCTCTTGTTGTGCTTATCTACTCTGTGTTTTGATGTCGTGATTAGTGTTCCTCATCCGTTTTAAGTCTGTTGTTGTGCTTGTCTACTCTGTGTTTTGATGTCGTGTTTTGTGTTCCTTGTCCCTTTTGTTTCTCTTCTTGTGCTTGTCTACTCTGTGTTTTGATTTCGTGTTTAGTGTTCCTCATCCATTTTGGGTCTCTTGTTGTGCTTGTCTACTCTGTGTTTTGATGTCGTGTTTAGTGTTCCTCTTCCCTTTGGTGTCTCATGTTGTGCTTATCTACTCTGTGTTTTGATGTCGTGTTAAGTGTTCCTTGTCCCTTTTTGGTCTCTTGTTATGCTTGTCTACTCTGTGTTTTGATGTCGTGTTTTGTGTTCCTTGTCCCTTTTGGGTCTTTTGTTGTAATTGTCTACTCTGTGTTTTGATGTTGTGTTTAGTGTTCCTCGTCCATTTTGGGTCTCTTGTTATGCTTGTCTACTCTGTGTTTTGATTTCGTGTTAAGTGTTTCTCGTCCCTTTTTGTGTATCTTGTTGTGCTTGTCTACTCTGAGTTTTGATTTCGTGTTAAGTGTTCCGTGTCCCTTTGTGTCTCTTGCTGTGCTTCTCTTCTCTGTGTTTTGATTTCGTGTTTAGTGTTCCTCATCCATTTTGGGTCTCTTGTTGTGCTTGTCTACTCTGTGTTTTGATGTCGTGTTTAGTGTTCCTCTTCCCTTTGGTGTCTCATGTTGTGCTTATCTACTCTGTGTTTTGATGTCGTGTTTAGTGTTCCTTGTCCCTTTTGGGTCTCTTGTTGTGCTTGTCTACTCTGTGTTTTGATGTCGTGTTTTGTGTTCCTTGTCCCTTTTGGGTCTTTTGTTGTGCTTGTCTACTCTGTGTTTTGATGTCGTGTTTAGTGTTCATCTTCCATTTTGGGTCTCTTGTTGTGCTTGTCTACTCTGTGTTTTGATGTCGTGTTTAGTGTTCCTTGTCCCTTTTGGGTCTCTTGTTGTACTTTTCTACTCTGTGTTTTGATGTCGTGTTTAGTGTTACTTTTCCCTTTTGTGTCTCTTGTTGTGCTTATCTACTTTGTGTTTTGATGTCGTGTTTAGTGTTCCATCCCTTTTGTGTATCTTGTTGTGCTTATCTACTCTGTGTTTTGATGTCGTGTTTTGTGTTCCTTGTCCCTTTTGGGTCTTTTGTTGTGCTTGTCTACTCTGTGTTTTGATGTCGTGTTTAGTGTTCCTTGTCCCTTTTGTGTCTCTTGTTATGCTTGTCTACTCTGTGTTTTGATGTCGTGTTTAGTGTTCCTTGTCCCTTTTGGGTCTCTTGTTATGCTTGTCTACTCTGTGTTTTGATGTCGTGTTTAGTGTTCCTTTTCCCTTTTGGGTCTCTTGTTATGCTTGTCTACTCTGTGTTTTGATGTGTTTAGTGTTCCTTGTCCCTTTTGGGTCTCTTGTTGTACTTGTCTACTCTGTGTTTTGATGTCGTGTTTAGTGTTCCTTGTCCCTTTTGGGTCTGATGTTGTACTTGTCTACTCTGTGTTTTGATGTCGTGTTTAGTGTTACTTTTCCCTTTTGTGTCTCTTGTTGTGCTTATCTACTCTGTGTTTTGATGTCGTGTTTAGTGTTCCTTGTCCCTTTTGTGTCTCTTGTTATGCTTGTCTACTCTGTGTTTTGATGTCGTGTTTAGTGTTCCTTGTCCCTTTTGTGTCTCTTGTTGTGCTTGTCTACTCTGCGTTTTGATGTCGTGTTTAGTGTTCCTCGTCCCTTTTGGGTCTTTTGTTGTGCTTGTCTACTCTGTGTTTTGATGTCGTGATTAGTGTTCCTCATCCGTTTTCAGTCTCTTCTTTTGCTTGTCTACTCTGTGTTTTGATGTCGTGTTAAGTGTTCCTCTTCCCTTTTGTGTCTCTTGTTGTGCTTGTCTACTCTGTGTTTTGATATCGTGTTAGTGTTCCTCATCCATTTTGGGTCTCTTGTTGTGCTTGTCTACTCTGTGTTTTGATGTCGTGTTTTGTTTTCCTTGTCCCTTTTGTTTCTCTTGTTATGCTTGTCTACTCTGTGTTTTGATGTCGTGTTTAGTGTTCCTCATCCATTTTGGGTCTCTTGTTGTGCTTGTCTACTCTGTGTTTTGATGTCGTGATTAGTGTTCCTCTTCCTTTTTGTGTCTCTTGTTGTGCTTATCTACTCTGTGTTTTGATGTCTTGTTTAGTGTTCCTCTTCCATTTTGGGTCTCTCGTTGTGCTTGTCTACTCTGTGTTTTGATGTCGTGTTTAGTGTTCCTTGTCCCTTTTGTGTCTCTTGTTGCGCTTGTCTACTCTGCGTTTTGATGTCGTGTTTAGTGTTTCTCGTCCATTTTGGGTCTCTTGTTGTGCTTGTCTACTCTGTGTTTTGATGTCGTGTTGTGTGTTCCTTGTCCCTTTTGGGTCTCTTAGTGTGCTTGCCTACTCTGTGCTTTGATGTCGTGCTTAGTGTTCCTTGTCCCTTTTGTGTCTCTTGCTGTGCTTGTCTACTCTGTGTTTTATGTCGTGTTTAGTGTCCCTTTTGTGTCTCTTATTGTGCTTGTCTACTGTGTTTTGATGTCGTGTTTAGTGTTCTTCGTCCATTTTGTGTCCCTTGTTGTGCTAGTCTACTCTGTGTTTTGATTTCGTATTAAGTGTTCCTTGTCCCTTTTCTGTCTCTTGTTATGCTTGTCTTTTCTGTGTTTTGATTTCGTTTTAAGTGTTTCTCGTCCCTTTTGTGTCTCTTGTTGTGCTTGTCTACTCTATGTTTTGATGTCGTGTTTAGTATTCCTTCTCCCTTTTGAGTCTCTTGTCGCGTTTAGTGTTCCTCTTCCATTTAGGGTCTCTTGTTCTGCTTGTCTACTCTGTGTTTTGATGTCGTGTTTAGTGTTTCTTGTCCCTTTTGTGTCTCTTGTTGTGCTCGTCTACTCTGTGTTTTGATGTCGTGTTTAGTGTTCCTCGTCCATTTTGGGTCTCTTGTTGTGCTTGTCTACTCTGTGTTTTGATGTCGTGTTTAGTGTTCCTTGTCCCTTTTGTGTCTCTTGTTGTGCTTGTCTACTCTGTGTTTTGATTTCCTGTTAAGTGTTCCTTGTCCCTTTTGTGTCTCTTGTTATGCTTGTCGACTCTGTGTTTTGATTTCGTGTTAAGTATTCCTCGTCCCTTTTGTGTCTTTTGTTGTGCTTGTCTACTCTATGTTTTGATGTCGTGTTTAATATTCCTTGTCCCTTTTGGGTCTCTTGTTGTGCTTGTCTACTCTGTGTTTTGCTGTCGTGTTTTGTGTTCCTTGTCCCTTTTGTGTCTCTTGTTGTGCTTGTCTACTCTGTGTTTTGATGTCGTGTTTAGTGTTCCTCTTCCATTTTGGGTCTCTTGTTGTGCTTGTCTGTTGATGTCGTGTTGTGTGTTCCTTGTCCCTTTTGGGTCTCTTAGTGTGCTTGCCTACTCTGTGCTTTGATGTCGTGCTTAGTGTTCCTTGTCCCTTTTGTGTCTCTTGCTGTGCTTGTCTACTCTGTGTTTTATGTCGTGTTTAGTGTCCCTTTTGTGTCTCTTATTGTGCTTGTCTACTGTGTTTTGATGTCGTGTTTAGTGTTCTTCGTCCATTTTGTGTCCCTTGTTGTGCTAGTCTACTCTGTGTTTTGATTTCGTATTAAGTGTTCCTTGTCCCTTTTCTGTCTCTTGTTATGCTTGTCTTTTCTGTGTTTTGATTTCGTTTTAAGTGTTTCTCGTCCCTTTTGTGTCTCTTGTTGTGCTTGTCTACTCTATGTTTTGATGTCGTGTTTAGTATTCCTTCTCCCTTTTGAGTCTCTTGTCGCGTTTAGTGTTCCTCTTCCATTTAGGGTCTCTTGTTCTGCTTGTCTACTCTGTGTTTTGATGTCGTGTTTAGTGTTTCTTGTCCCTTTTGTGTCTCTTGTTGTGCTCGTCTACTCTGTGTTTTGATGTCGTGTTTAGTGTTCCTCGTCCATTTTGGGTCTCTTGTTGTGCTTGTCTACTCTGTGTTTTGATGTCGTGTTTAGTGTTCCTTGTCCCTTTTGTGTCTCTTGTTATGCTTGTCTACTCTGTGTTTTGATGTCGTGTTTAGTGTTTCTCGTCCATTTTGGGTCTCTTGTTGTGCTTGTCTACTCTGTGTTTTGATGTCGTGTTTGGTGTTCCTCCTCCATTTTGTGTCTCTTGTTGTGCTTGTCTACTCTGTGTTTTGATTTCCTGTTAAGTGTTCCTTGTCCCTTTTGTGTCTCTTGTTATGCTTGTCGACTCTGTGTTTTGATTTCGTGTTAAGTATTCCTCGTCCCTTTTGTGTCTTTTGTTGTGCTTGTCTACTCTATGTTTTGATGTTGTGTTTAGTGTTCCTTGTCCCTTTTGGGTCTCTTGTTGTGCTTGTCTACTCTGTGTTTTGATGTCGTGTTTTGTGTTCCTTGTTCCTTTTGTGTCTCTTCTTGTCCTTGTCTACTCTGTGTTTTGATGTCGTGTTTAGTGTTCCTCTTCGCTTTTGGGTCTCTTGTTGTGCTTGTCTACTCTGTGTTTTGATGTCGAGTTTTGTGTTCCTTGTCCCTTTTGTGTCTCTTCTTGTGCTTGTCTACTCTGTGTTTTGATGTAGTGTTTAGTGTTACTTGTCCCTTTTGGGTCTCTTGTTGTGCTTGTCTACTCTGTGTTTTGATGTCGTGATTAGTGTTCCTCATCCGTTTTAAGTCTCTTGTTGTGCTTGTCTACTCTGTGTTTTGATGTCGTGTTTAGTGTTCCTCTTCCTTTTTGTGTCTCTTGTTGTGCTTATCTACTCTGTGTTTTGATGTCGTGTTTAGTGTTCCTCTTCCATTTTGGGTCTCTTGTTGTGCTTGTCTAATCTGTGTTTTAATGTCGTGTTTTCTGTTCCTTGTCTCTTTTGTGTCTCTTCTTGTGTTTGTCTACTCTGTGTTTTGATGTCGTGTTTAGTGTTCCTCTTCCATTTTGGGTCTCTTGTTGTGCTTGTCTACTCTGTGTTTTGATTTCGACTTTTGTGTTTCTTGTCCCTTTTGTGTCTCTTCTTGTGCTTGTCTACTCTGTGTTTTGATGTAGTGTTTAGTGTTACTTGTCCCTTTTGGGTCTCTCGTTGTGCTTGTCTACTCTGTGTTTTGAAGTAGTGTTTAGTGTTCCTTGTACCTTTTGGGTCTCTTGTTGTACTTGTCTACTCTGTGTTTTGATGTTGTGTTTAGTGTTCCTCGTCCATTTTGGGTCTCTTGTTGTGCTTGTCCACTCTGTGTTTTGATGTCGTGTTTAGTGTTCCTCGTCCATTTTGGGTCTCTTGTTGTGCTTCTCTGCTCTGTGTTTTGATGTCGTGTTTTGTGTTCCTTGTCGTTTTTGGGTCTCTTGTTGTGCTTGCCTACTCTGTGCTTTGATGTCGTGCTTAGTGTTCCTTGTCCCTTTTGTGTCTCTTGTTGTGCTTGTCTACTCTGTGTTTTAATTTCGTGTTTAGTGTTCCTCATCCATTTTGGGTCTCTTGTTGTGCTTGTCTACTCTGTGTTTTGATGTCGTGTTTAGTGTTCCTCTTCCCATTGGTGTCTCATGTTGTGCTTATCTACTCTGTGTTTTGATGTCGTGTTTAGTGTTCCTTGTCCCTTTTGGGTCTCTTGTTGTGCTTGTCTACTCTGTGTTTTGATGTCGTGTTTTGTGTTCCTTGTCCCTTTGGGGTCTTTTGTTGTGCTTGTCTACTCTGTGTTTTGATGTCGTGTTTAGTGTTCATCTTCCATTTTGGGTCTCTTGTTGTGCTTGTCTACTCTGTGTTTTGATGTCGTGTTTAGTGTTCCTTGTCCCTTTTGGGTCTCTTGTTGTACTTGTCTTTTCTGTGTTTTGATGTCGTGTTTAGTGTTACTTTTCCCTTTTGTGTCTCTTGTTGTGCTTATCTACTTTGTGTTTTGATGTCGTGTTTAGTGTTCCATCCCTTTTGTGTCTCTTGTTGTGCTTATCTACTCTGTGTTTAGATGTCGTGTTTTGTGTTCCTTGTCCCTTTTGGGTCTTTTGTTGTGCTTGTCTACTCTGTGTTTTGATGTCGTGTTTAGTGTTTCTTGTCCCTTTTGTGTCTCTTGTTATGCTTGTCTACTCTGTGTTTTGATGTCGTGTTTAGTGTTCCTTGTCCCTTTTGGGTCTCTTGTTATGCTTGTCTACTCTGTGTTTTGATGTCGTGTTTAGTGTTCCTTGTCCCTTTTGTGTCTCTTGTTATGCTTGTCTACTCTGTGTTTTGATGTCGTGTTTAGTGTTAATTGTCCCTTTTGGGGCTCTTGTTGTACTTGTCTACTCTGTGTTTTGATGTCGTGTTTAGTGTTCCTTGTCCCTTTTGGGTCTCTTGTTGTACTTGTCTACTCTGTGTTTTGATGTCGTGTTTAGTGTTACTTTTCCCTTTTGTGTCTCTTGTTGTGCTTATCTATTCTGTGTTTTGATGTCGTGTTTAGTGTTCCTTGTCCCTTTTGTGTCTCTTGTTATGCTTGTCTACTCTGCGTTTTGATGTCGTGTTTAGTGTTCCTCGTCCCTTTTGGGTCTTTTGTTGTGCTTGTCTACTCTGTGTTTTGATGTCGTGATTAGTGTTCCTCATCCGTTTTCAGTCTCTTCTTGTGCTTGTCTACTCTGTGTTTTGATGTCGTGTTTAGTGTTCCTCTTCCCTTTTGTGTCTCTTGTTGTGCTTGTCTACTCTGTGTTTTGATGTCGTGTTTAGTGTTCCTCATCCATTTTGGGTCTCTTGTTGTGCTTGTCTACTCTGTGTTTTGATGTCGTGATCAGTGTTCCTCATCCGTTTTAAGTCTGTTGTTGTGCTTGTCTACTCTGTGTTTTGATGTCGTGTTTTGTGTTCCTTGTCCCTTTTGTTTCTCTTCTTGTGCTTGTCTACTCTGTGTTTTGATTTCGTGTTTAGTGTTCCTCATCCATTTTGGGTCTCTTGTTGTGCTTGTCTACTCTGTGTTTTGATGTCGTGTTTAGTGTTCCTCTTCCCTTTGGTGTCTCATGTTGTGCTTATCTACTCTGTGTTTTGATGTCGTGTTTAGTGTTCCTTGTCCCTTTTGGGTCTCTTGTTATGCTTGTCTACTCTGTGTTTTGATGTCGTGTTTTGTGTTCCTTTTCCCTTTTGGGTCTCTTGTTTTGCTTGTCTACTCTGTGTTTTGATGTCGTGTTTAGTGTTCCTCTTCCCTTTGGTGTCTCATGTTGTGCTTATCTACTCTGTGTTTTGATGTCGTGTTTAGTGTTCCTTGTCCCTTTTGGGTCTCTTGTTGTGCTTGTCTACTCTTTGTTTTGATGTCGTGTTTTGTGTTCCTTGTCCCTTTGGGGTCTTTTGTTGTGCTTGTCTACTCTGTGTTTTGATGTTGTGTTTAGTGTTCCTTGTCCCTTTTGGGTCTCTTGTTGTGCTTGTCTACTCTGTGTTTTGATGTCGTGTTTTGTGTTCCTTGTCCCTTTTGGGTCTTTTGTTGTACTTGTCTACTCTGTGTTTTGATGTTGTGTTTAGTGTTCCTCGTCCATTTTGGGTCTCTTGTTATGCTTGTCTACTCTGTGTTTTGATTTCGTGTTAAGTGTTTCTCGTCCCTTTTGTGTATCTTGTTGTGCTTGTCTACTCTGAGTTTTGATTTCGTGTTAAGTGTTCCGTGTCCCTTTGTGTCTCTTGCTGTGCTTCTCTTCTCTGTGTTTTGATTTCGTGTTTAGTGTTCCTCATCCATTTTGGGTCTCTTGTTGTGCTTGTCTACTCTGTGTTTTGATGTCGTGTTTAGTGTTCCTCTTCCCTTTGGTGTCTCATGTTGTGCTTATCTACTCTGTGTTTTGATGTCGTGTTTAGTGTTCCTTGTCCCTTTTGGGTCTCTTGTTGTGCTTGTCTACTCTGTGTTTTGATGTCGTGTTTTGTGTTCCTTGTCCCATTTTGGTCTCTTGTTGTGCTTATCTACTCTGTGTTTTGATGTCGTGTTTAGTGTTCCTCTTCCCTTTGGTGTCTCATGTTGTGCTTATCTACTCTGTGTTTTGATGTCGTGTTTAGTGTTCCTTGTCCCTTTTGGGTCTTTTGTTGTGCTTGTCTACTCTGTGTTTTGATGTCGTGTTTAGTGTTCATCTTCCATTTTGGGTCTCTTGTTGTGCTTGTCTACTCTGTGTTTTGATGTCGTGTTTAGTGTTCCTTGTCCCTTTTGGGTCTCTTGTTGTACTTGTCTACTCTGTGTTTTGATGTCGTGTTTAGTGTTACTTTTCCCTTTTGTGTCTCTTGTTGTGCTTATCTACTCTGTGTTTTGATGTCGTGTTTAGTGTTCCTTGTCCCTTTTGTGTCTCTTGTTATGCTTGTCTACTCTGTGTTTTGATGTCGTGTTTAGTGTTCCTTGTCCCTTTTGTGTCTCTTGTTGTGCTTATCTACTCTGTGTTTTGATGTCGTGTTTAGTGTTCCTTGTCCCTTTTGTGTCTCTTGTTGTGCTTATCTACTCTGTGTTTTGATGTCGTGTTTAGTGTTCCATCCCTTTTGTGTCTCTTGTTGTGCTTATCTACTCTGTGTTTTGATGTCGTGTTTTGTGTTCCTTGTCCCTTTTGGGTCTTTTGTTGTGCTTGTCTACTCTGTGTTTTGATGTCGTGTTTAGTGTTCCTTGTCCCTTTTGTGTCTCTTGTTATGCTTGTCTACTCTGTGTTTTGATGTCGTGTTTAGTGTTCCTTTTCCCTTTTGGGTCTCTTGTTATGTTTGTCTACTCTGTGTTTTGATGTGTTTAGTGTTCCTTGTCCCTTTTGGGTCTCTTGTTGTACTTGTCTACTCTGTGTTTTGATGTCGTGTTTTGTGTTCCTTGTCCCATTTGGGTCTTTTGTTGTGCTTGTCTACTCTGTGTTTTGATGTCGTGTTTAGTGTTCATCTTCCATTTTGGGTCTCTTGTTGTGCTTGTCTACTCTGTGTTTTGATGTCGTGTTTAGTGTTCCTTCTCCCTTTTGGGTCTCTTGTTGTACTTGTCTACTCTGTGTTTTGATGTCGTGTTTAGTGTTACTTTTCCCTTTTGTGTCTCTTGTTGTGCTTATCTACTCTGTGTTTTGATGTCGTGTTTAGTGTTCCTTGTCCCTTTTGTGTCTCTTGTTATGCTTGTCTACTCTGTGTTTTGATGTCGTGTTTAGTGTTCCTTGTCCCTTTTGTGTCTCTTGTTGTGCTTATCTACTCTGTGTTTTGATGTCGTGTTTAGTGTTCCTTGTCCCTTTTGTGTCTCTTGTTGTGCTTATCTACTCTGTGTTTTGATGTCGTGTTTAGTGTTCCATCCCTTTTGTGTCTCTTGTTGTGCTTATCTACTCTGTGTTTTGATGTCGTGTTTTGTGTTCCTTGTCCCTTTTGGGTCTTTTGTTGTGCTTATCTACTCTGTGTTTTGATGTCGTGTTTAGTGTTCCTTGTCCCTTTTGTGTCTCTTGTTATGCTTGTCTACTCTGTGTTTTGATGTCGTGTTTAGTGTTCCTTGTCCCTTTTGTGTCTCTTGTTATGCTTGTCTACTCTGTGTTTTGATGTCGTGTTTAGTGTTCCTTGTCCCTTTTGGGTCTCTTGTTATGCTTGTCTACTCTGTGTTTTGATGTCGTGTTTAGTGTTCCTTTTCCCTTTTGGGTCTCTTGTTATGCTTGTCTACTCTGTGTTTTGATGTGTTTAGTGTTCCTTGTCCCTTTTGGGTCTCTTGTTGTACTTGTCTACTCTGTGTTTTGATGTCGTGTTTAGTGTTCCTTGTCCCTTTTGGGTCTCATGTTGTACTTGTCTACTCTGTGTTTTGATGTCGTGTTTAGTGTTACTTTTCCCTTTTGTGTCTCTTGTTGTGCTTATCTACTCTGTGTTTTGATGTCGTGTTTAGTGTTCCTTGTCCCTTTTGTGTCTCTTGTTATGCTTGTCTACTCTGTGTTTTGATGTCGTGTTTAGTGTTCCTTGTCCCTTTTGTGTCTCTTGTTGTGCTTGTCTACTCTGCGTTTTGATGTCGTGTTTAGTGTTCCTCGTCCCTTTTGGGTCTTTTGTTGTGCTTGTCTACTCTGTGTTTTGATGTCGTGATTAGTGTTCCTCATCCGTTTTCAGTCTCTTCTTTTGCTTGTCTACTCTGTGTTTTGATGTCGTGTTAAGTGTTCCTCTTCCCTTTTGTGTCTCTTGTTGTGCTTGTCTACTCTGTGTTTTGATATCGTGTTAGTGTTCCTCATCCATTTTGGGTCTCTTGTTGTGCTTGTCTACTCTGTGTTTTGATGTCGTGTTTTGTTTTCCTTGTCCCTTTTGTTTCTCTTGTTATGCTTGTCTACTCTGTGTTTTGATGTCGTGTTTAGTGTTCCTCATCCATTTTGGGTCTCTTGTTGTGCTTGTCTACTCTGTGTTTTGATGTCGTGATTAGTGTTCCTCTTCCTTTTTGTGTCTCTTGTTGTGCTTATCTACTCTGTGTTTTGATGTCTTGTTTAGTGTTCCTCTTCCATTTTGGGTCTCTCGTTGTGCTTGTCTACTCTGTGTTTTGATGTCGTGTTTAGTGTTCCTTGTCCCTTTTGTGTCTCTTGTTGCGCTTGTCTACTCTGTGTTTTGATGTCGTGTTTAGTGTTTCTCGTCCATTTTGGGTCTCTTGTTGTGCTTGTCTACTCTGTGTTTTGATGTCGTGTTGTGTGTTCCTTGTCCCTTTTGGGTCTCTTAGTGTGCTTGCCTACTCTGTGCTTTGATGTCGTGCTTAGTGTTCCTTGTCCCTTTTGTGTCTCTTGCTGTGCTTGTCTACTTTGTGTTTTATGTCGTGTTTAGTGTCCCTTTTGTGTCTCTTATTGTGCTTGTCTACTGTGTTTTGATGTCGTGTTTAGTGTTCTTCGTCCATTTTGTGTCCCTTGTTGTGCTAGTCTACTCTGTGTTTTGATTTCGTATTAAGTGTTCCTTGTCCCTTTTCTGTCTCTTGTTATGCTTGTCTTTTCTGTGTTTTGATTTCGTTTTAAGTGTTTCTCGTCCCTTTTGTGTCTCTTGTTGTGCTTGTCTACTCTATGTTTTGATGTCGTGTTTAGTATTCCTTCTCCCTTTTGAGTCTCTTGTCGCGTTTAGTGTTCCTCTTCCATTTAGGGTCTCTTGTTCTGCTTGTCTACTCTGTGTTTTGATGTCGTGTTTAGTGTTTCTTGTCCCTTTTGTGTCTCTTGTTGTGCTCGTCTACTCTGTGTTTTGATGTCGTGTTTAGTGTTCCTCGTCCATTTTGGGTCTCTTGTTGTGCTTGTCTACTCTGTGTTTTGATGTCGTGTTTAGTGTTCCTTGTCCCTTTTGTGTCTCTTGTTGTGCTTGTCTACTCTGTGTTTTGATTTCCTGTTAAGTGTTCCTTGTCCCTTTTGTGTCTCTTGTTATGCTTGTCGACTCTGTGTTTTGATTTCGTGTTAAGTATTCCTCGTCCCTTTTGTGTCTTTTGTTGTGCTTGTCTACTCTATGTTTTGATGTCGTGTTTAATATTCCTTGTCCCTTTTGGGTCTCTTGTTGTGCTTGTCTACTCTGTGTTTTGCTGTCGTGTTTTGTGTTCCTTGTCCCTTTTGTGTCTCTTGTTGTGCTTGTCTACTCTGTGTTTTGATGTCGTGTTTAGTGTTCCTCTTCCATTTTGGGTCTCTTGTTGTGCTTGTCTGTTGATGTCGTGTTGTGTGTTCCTTGTCCCTTTTGGGTCTCTTAGTGTGCTTGCCTACTCTGTGCTTTGATGTCGTGCTTAGTGTTCCTTGTCCCTTTTGTGTCTCTTGCTGTGCTTGTCTACTCTGTGTTTTATGTCGTGTTTAGTGTCCCTTTTGTGTCTCTTATTGTGCTTGTCTACTGTGTTTTGATGTCGTGTTTAGTGTTCTTCGTCCATTTTGTGTCCCTTGTTGTGCTAGTCTACTCTGTGTTTTGATTTCGTATTAAGTGTTCCTTGTCCCTTTTCTGTCTCTTGTTATGCTTGTCTTTTCTGTGTTTTGATTTCGTTTTAAGTGTTTCTCGTCCCTTTTGTGTCTCTTGTTGTGCTTGTCTACTCTATGTTTTGATGTCGTGTTTAGTATTCCTTCTCCCTTTTGAGTCTCTTGTCGCGTTTAGTGTTCCTCTTCCATTTAGGGTCTCTTGTTCTGCTTGTCTACTCTGTGTTTTGATGTCGTGTTTAGTGTTTCTTGTCCCTTTTGTGTCTCTTGTTGTGCTCGTCTACTCTGTGTTTTGATGTCGTGTTTAGTGTTCCTCGTCCATTTTGGGTCTCTTGTTGTGCTTGTCTACTCTGTGTTTTGATGTCGTGTTTAGTGTTCCTTGTCCCTTTTGTGTCTCTTGTTATGCTTGTCTACTCTGTGTTTTGATGTCGTGTTTAGTGTTTCTCGTCCATTTTGGGTCTCTTGTTGTGCTTGTCTACTCTGTGTTTTGATGTCGTGTTTGGTGTTCCTCCTCCATTTTGTGTCTCTTGTTGTGCTTGTCTACTCTGTGTTTTGATTTCCTGTTAAGTGTTCCTTGTCCCTTTTGTGTCTCTTGTTATGCTTGTCGACTCTGTGTTTTGATTTCGTGTTAAGTATTCCTCGTCCCTTTTGTGTCTTTTGTTGTGCTTGTCTACTCTATGTTTTGATGTTGTGTTTAGTGTTCCTTGTCCCTTTTGGGTCTCTTGTTGTGCTTGTCTACTCTGTGTTTTGATGTCGTGTTTTGTGTTCCTTGTTCCTTTTGTGTCTCTTCTTGTCCTTGTCTACTCTGTGTTTTGATGTCGTGTTTAGTGTTCCTCTTCGCTTTTGGGTCTCTTGTTGTGCTTGTCTACTCTGTGTTTTGATGTCGAGTTTTGTGTTCCTTGTCCCTTTTGTGTCTCTTCTTGTGCTTGTCTACTCTGTGTTTTGATGTAGTGTTTAGTGTTACTTGTCCCTTTTGGGTCTCTTGTTGTGCTTGTCTACTCTGTGTTTTGATGTCGTGATTAGTGTTCCTCATCCGTTTTAAGTCTCTTGTTGTGCTTGTCTACTCTGTGTTTTGATGTCGTGTTTAGTGTTCCTCTTCCTTTTTGTGTCTCTTGTTGTGCTTATCTACTCTGTGTTTTGATGTCGTGTTTAGTGTTCCTCTTCCATTTTGGGTCTCTTGTTGTGCTTGTCTAATCTGTGTTTTAATGTCGTGTTTTCTGTTCCTTGTCTCTTTTGTGTCTCTTCTTGTGTTTGTCTACTCTGTGTTTTGATGTCGTGTTTAGTGTTCCTCTTCCATTTTGGGTCTCTTGTTGTGCTTGTCTACTCTGTGTTTTGATTTCGACTTTTGTGTTTCTTGTCCCTTTTGTGTCTCTTCTTGTGCTTGTCTACTCTGTGTTTTGATGTAGTGTTTAGTGTTACTTGTCCCTTTTGGGTCTCTCGTTGTGCTTGTCTACTCTGTGTTTTGAAGTAGTGTTTAGTGTTCCTTGTACCTTTTGGGTCTCTTGTTGTACTTGTCTACTCTGTGTTTTGATGTTGTGTTTAGTGTTCCTCGTCCATTTTGGGTCTCTTGTTGTGCTTGTCCACTCTGTGTTTTGATGTCGTGTTTAGTGTTCCTCGTCCATTTTGGGTCTCTTGTTGTGCTTCTCTGCTCTGTGTTTTGATGTCGTGTTTTGTGTTCCTTGTCGTTTTTGGGTCTCTTGTTGTGCTTGCCTACTCTGTGCTTTGATGTCGTGCTTAGTGTTCCTTGTCCCTTTTGTGTCTCTTGTTGTGCTTGTCTACTCTGTGTTTTAATTTCGTGTTTAGTGTTCCTCATCCATTTTGGGTCTCTTGTTGTGCTTGTCTACTCTGTGTTTTGATGTCGTGTTTAGTGTTCCTCTTCCCATTGGTGTCTCATGTTGTGCTTATCTACTCTGTGTTTTGATGTCGTGTTTAGTGTTCCTTGTCCCTTTTGGGTCTCTTGTTGTGCTTGTCTACTCTGTGTTTTGATGTCGTGTTTTGTGTTCCTTGTCCCTTTGGGGTCTTTTGTTGTGCTTGTCTACTCTGTGTTTTGATGTCGTGTTTAGTGTTCATCTTCCATTTTGGGTCTCTTGTTGTGCTTGTCTACTCTGTGTTTTGATGTCGTGTTTAGTGTTCCTTGTCCCTTTTGGGTCTCTTGTTGTACTTGTCTACTCTGTGTTTTGATGTCGTGTTTAGTGTTACTTTTCCCTTTTGTGTCTCTTGTTGTGCTTATCTACTTTGTGTTTTGATGTCGTGTTTAGTGTTCCATCCCTTTTGTGTCTCTTGTTGTGCTTATCTACTCTGTGTTTTGATGTCGTGTTTTGTGTTCCTTGTCCCTTTTGGGTCTTTTGTTGTGCTTGTCTACTCTGTGTTTTGATGTCGTGTTTAGTGTTTCTTGTCCCTTTTGTGTCTCTTGTTATGCTTGTCTACTCTGTGTTTTGATGTCGTGTTTAGTGTTCCTTGTCCCTTTTGGGTCTCTTGTTATGCTTGTCTACTCTGTGTTTTGATGTCGTGTTTAGTGTTAATTGTCCCTTTTGGGTCTCTTGTTGTACTTGTCTACTCTGTGTTTTGATGTCGTGTTTAGTGTTCCTTGTCCCTTTTGGGTCTCTTGTTGTACTTGTCTACTCTGTGTTTTGATGTCGTGTTTAGTGTTACTTTTCCCTTTTGTGTCTCTTGTTGTGCTTATCTATTCTGTGTTTTGATGTCGTGTTTAGTGTTCCTTGTCCCTTTTGTGTCTCTTGTTATGCTTGTCTACTCTGCGTTTTGATGTCGTGTTTAGTGTTCCTCGTCCCTTTTGGGTCTTTTGTTGTGCTTGTCTACTCTGTGTTTTGATGTCGTGATTAGTGTTCCTCATCCGTTTTCAGTCTCTTCTTGTGCTTGTCTACTCTGTGTTTTGATGTCGTGTTTAGTGTTCCTCTTCCCTTTTGTGTCTCTTGTTGTGCTTGTCTACTCTGTGTTTTGATGTCGTGTTTAGTGTTCCTCATCCATTTTGGGTCTCTTGTTGTGCTTGTCTACTCTGTGTTTTGATGTCGTGATTAGTGTTCCTCATCCGTTTTAAGTCTGTTGTTGTGCTTGTCTACTCTGTGTTTTGATGTCGTGTTTTGTGTTCCTTGTCCCTTTTGTTTCTCTTCTTGTGCTTGTCTACTCTGTGTTTTGATTTCGTGTTTAGTGTTCCTCATCCATTTTGGGTCTCTTGTTGTGCTTGTCTACTCTGTGTTTTGATGTCGTGTTTAGTGTTCCTCTTCCCTTTGGTGTCTCATGTTGTGCTTATCTACTCTGTGTTTTGATGTCGTGTTTAGTGTTCCTTGTCCCTTTTGGGTCTCTTGTTATGCTTGTCTACTCTGTGTTTTGATGTCGTGTTTTGTGTTCCTTTTCCCTTTTGGGTCTCTTGTTTTGCTTGTCTACTCTGTGTTTTGATGTCGTGTTTAGTGTTCCTCTTCCCTTTGGTGTCTCATGTTGTGCTTATCTACTCTGTGTTTTGATGTCGTGTTTAGTGTTCCTTGTCCCTTTTGGGTCTCTTGTTGTGCTTGTCTACTCTTTGTTTTGATGTCGTGTTTTGTGTTCCTTGTCCCTTTGGGGTCTTTTGTTGTGCTTGTCTACTCTGTGTTTTGATGTTGTGTTTAGTGTTCCTTGTCCCTTTTGGGTCTCTTGTTGTGCTTGTCTACTCTGTGTTTTGATGTCGTGTTTTGTGTTCCTTGTCCCTTTTGGGTCTTTTGTTGTACTTGTCTACTCTGTGTTTTGATGTTGTGTTTAGTGTTCCTCGTCCATTTTGGGTCTCTTGTTATGCTTGTCTACTCTGTGTTTTGATTTCGTGTTAAGTGTTTCTCGTCCCTTTTGTGTATCTTGTTGTGCTTGTCTACTCTGAGTTTTGATTTCGTGTTAAGTGTTCCGTGTCCCTTTGTGTCTCTTGCTGTGCTTCTCTTCTCTGTGTTTTGATTTCGTGTTTAGTGTTCCTCATCCATTTTGGGTCTCTTGTTGTGCTTGTCTACTCTGTGTTTTGATGTCGTGTTTAGTGTTCCTCTTCCCTTTGGTGTCTCATGTTGTGCTTATCTACTCTGTGTTTTGATGTCGTGTTTAGTGTTCCTTGTCCCTTTTGGGTCTCTTGTTGTGCTTGTCTACTCTGTGTTTTGATGTCGTGTTTTGTGTTCCTTGTCCCATTTGGGTCTTTTGTTGTGCTTGTCTACTCTGTGTTTTGATGTCGTGTTTAGTGTTCATCTTCCATTTTGGGTCTCTTGTTGTGCTTGTCTACTCTGTGTTTTGATGTCGTGTTTAGTGTTCCTTGTCCCTTTTGGGTCTCTTGTTGTACTTGTCTACTCTGTGTTTTGATGTCGTGTTTAGTGTTACTTTTCCCTTTTGTGTCTCTTGTTGTGCTTATCTACTCTGTGTTTTGATGTCGTGTTTAGTGTTCCTTGTCCCTTTTGTGTCTCTTGTTATGCTTGTCTACTCTGTGTTTTGATGTCGTGTTTAGTGTTCCTTGTCCCTTTTGTGTCTCTTGTTGTGCTTATCTACTCTGTGTTTTGATGTCGTGTTTAGTGTTCCTTGTCCCTTTTGTGTCTCTTGTTGTGCTTATCTACTCTGTGTTTTGATGTCGTGTTTAGTGTTCCATCCCTTTTGTGTCTCTTGTTGTGCTTATCTACTCTGTGTTTTGATGTCGTGTTTTGTGTTCCTTGTCCCTTTTGGGTCTTTTGTTGTGCTTGTCTACTCTGTGTTTTGATGTCGTGTTTAGTGTTCCTTGTCCCTTTTGTGTCTCTTGTTATGCTTGTCTACTCTGTGTTTTGATGTCGTGTTTAGTGTTCCTTTTCCCTTTTGGGTCTCTTGTTATGTTTGTCTACTCTGTGTTTTGATGTGTTTAGTGTTCCTTGTCCCTTTTGGGTCTCTTGTTGTACTTGTCTACTCTGTGTTTTGATGTCGTGTTTAGTGTTACTTTTCCCTTTTGTGTCTCTTGTTGTGCTTATCTACTCTGTGTTTTGATGTCGTGTTTAGTGTTCCTTGTCCCTTTTGTGTCTCTTGTTATGCTTGTCTACTCTGTGTTTTGATGTCGTGTTTAGTGTTCCTTGTCCCTTTTGTGTCTCTTGTTGTGCTTGTCTACTCTGCGTTTTGATGTCGTGTTTAGTGTTCCTCGTCCCTTTTGGGTCTTTTGTTGTGCTTGTCTACTCTGTGTTTTGATGTCGTGATTAGTGTTCCTCATCCGTTTTCAGTCTCTTCTTGTGCTTGTCTACTCTGTGTTTTGATGTCGTGTTTAGTGTTCCTCTTCCCTTTTGTGTCTCTTGTTGTGCTTGTCTACTCTGTGTTTTGATATCGTGTTTAGTGTTCCTCATCCATTTTTGGTCTCTTGTTGTGCTTGTCTACTCTGTGTTTTGATGTCGTGTTTTGTTTTCCTTGTCCCTTTTGTTTCTCTTGTTATGCTTGTCTACTCTGTGTTTTGATGTCGTGTTTAGTGTTCCTCTTCCATTTTGGGTCTCTTGTTGTGCTTATCTACTCTGTGTTTTGATGTCGTGTTTAGTGTTCCTTGTCCCTTTTGTGTCTCTTGTTGTGCTTGTCTATTCTGTGTTTTGATGTCGTGTTTTGTGTTCCTTGTCCCTTTTGTGTCTCTTGTTGTGCTTGTCTACTCTGCGTTTTGATGTCGTGTTTAGTGTTCCTCGTCCCTTTTGGGTCTCTTGTTGTGCTTGTCTACTCTGTGCTTTGATTTCGCGTTTAGTGTTCCTCATCCAATTTGGGTCTCTTGTTGTGCTTGTCTACTCTGTGTTTTGATGTCGTGATTAGTGTTCCTCATCCGTTTTCAGTCTCTTGTTGTGCTTGTCTACTCTGTGTTTTGATGTCGTGTTTAGTGTTCCTCTTCCCTTTTGTTTCTCTTGTTGTGCTTATCTACTCTGTGTTTTGATGTCGTTTTTAGTGTTCCTCTTCCATTTTGGGTCTCTTGTTGTGCTTGCCTACTCTGTGTTTTGATGTCGTGTTTTGTTTTCCTTGTCCCTTTTGTGTCTCTTGTTATGCTTGTCTTTTCTTTGTTTTGATGTCGTGTTTAGTGTTCCTCATCCATTTTGGGTCTCTTGTTGTGCTTGTCTACTCTGTGTTTTGATGTCGTGATTAGTGTTCCTCATCCGTTTTAAGTCTCTTGTTGTGCTTGTCTACTCTGTGTTTTGATATCGTGTTTTGTGTTCCTTGTCCCTTTTGTGTCTCTTCTTGTGCTTGTCTACTCTGTGTTTTGATATCGTGTTTAGTGTTCCTCATCCATTTTGGGTCTCTTGTTGTGCTTGTCTACTCTGTGTTTTGATGTCGTGTTTTGTTTTCCTTGTCCCTTTTGTGTCTCTTGTTATGCTTGTCTACTCTGTGTTTTGATGTCGTGTTTAGTGTTCCTCATCCATTTTGGGTCTCTTGTTGTGCTTATCTACTCTGTGTTTTGATGTCGTGATTAGTGTTCCTCATCCGTTTTAAGTCTGTTGTTGTGCTTGTCTACTCTGTGTTTTGATGTCGTGTTTTGTGTTCCTTGTCCCTTTTGTTTCTCTTCTTGTGCTTGTCTACTCTGTGTTTTGATTTCGTGTTTAGTGTTCCTCATCCATTTTGGGTCTCTTGTTGTGCTTATCTACTCTGTGTTTTGATGTCGTGTTTAGTGTTCCTCTTCCCTTTGGTGTCTCATGTTGTGCTTATCTACTCTGTGTTTTGATGTCGTGTTAAGTGTTCCTTGTACCTTTTTGGTCTCTTGTTATGCTTGTCTACTCTGTGTTTTGATGTCGTGTTTTGTGTTCCTTGTCCCTTTTGGGTCTTTTGTTGTAATTGTCTACTCTGTGTTTTGATGTTGTGTTTAGTGTTCCTCGTCCATTTTGGGTCTCTTGTTATGCTTGTCTACTCTGTGTTTTGATTTCGTGTTAAGTGTTTCTCGTCCCTTTTGTGTATCTTGTTGTGCTTGTCTACTCTGAGTTTTGATTTCGTGTTAAGTGTTCCGTGTCCCTTTGTGTCTCTTGCTGTGCTTCTCTTCTCTGTGTTTTGATTTCGTGTTTAGTGTTCCTCATCCATTTTGGGTCTCTTGTTGTGCTTGTCTACTCTGTGTTTTGATGTCGTGTTTAGTGTTCCTCTTCCCTTTGGTGTCTCATGTTGTGCTTATCTACTCTGTGTTTTGATGTCGTGTTTAGTGTTCCTTGTCCCTTTTGGGTCTCTTGTTGTGCTTGTCTACTCTGTGTTTTGATGTCGTGTTTTGTGTTCCTTGTCCCTTTTGGGTCTTTTGTTGTGCTTGTCTACTCTGTGTTTTGATGTCGTGTTTAGTGTTCATCTTCCATTTTGGGTCTCTTGTTGTGCTAGTCTACTCTGTGTTTTGATGTCGTGTTTAGTGTTCCTTGTCCCTTTTGGGTCTCTTGTTGTACTTTTCTACTCTTTGTTTTGATGTCGTGTTTAGTGTTACTTTTCCCTTTTGTGTCTCTTGTTGTGCTTATCTACTTTGTGTTTTGATGTCGTGTTTAGTGTTCCATCCCTTTTGTGTCTCTTGTTGTGCTTATCTACTCTGTGTTTTGATGTCGTGTTTTGTGTTCCTTGTCCTTTTTGGGTCTTTTGTTGTGCTTGTCTACTCTGTGTTTTGATGTCGTGTTTAGTGTTCCTTGTCCCTTTTGTGTCTCTTGTTATGCTTGTCTACTCTGTGTTTTGATGTCGTGTTTAGTGTTCCTTGTCCCTTTTGGGTCTCTTGTTATGCTTGTCTACTCTGTGTTTTGATGTCGTGTTTAGTGTTCCTTTTCCCTTTTGGGTCTCTTGTTATGCTTGTCTACTCTGTGTTTTGATGTGTTTAGTGTTCCTTGTCCCTTTTGGGTCTCTTGTTGTACTTGTCTACTCTGTGTTTTGATGTCGTGTTTAGTGTTCCTTGTCCCTTTTGGGTCTCATGTTGTACTTGTCTACTCTGTGTTTTGATGTCGTGTTTAGTGTTACTTTTCCCTTTTGTGTCTCTTGTTGTGCTTATCTACTCTGTGTTTTGATGTGGTGTTTAGTGTTCCTTGTCCCTTTTGTGTCTCTTGTTATGCTTGTCTACTCTGTGTTTTGATGTCGTGTTTAGTGTTCCTTGTACCTTTTTGGTCTCTTGTTATGCTTGTCTACTCTGTGTTTTGATGTCGTGTTTTGTGTTCCTTGTCCCTTTTGGGTCTTTTGTTGTAATTGTCTACTCTGTGTTTTGATGTTGTGTTTAGTGTTCCTCGTCCATTTTGGGTCTCTTGTTATGCTTGTCTACTCTGTGTTTTGATTTCGTGTTAAGTGTTTCTCGTCCCTTTTGTGTATCTTGTTGTGCTTGTCTACTCTGAGTTTTGATTTCGTGTTAAGTGTTCCGTGTCCCTTTGTGTCTCTTGCTGTGCTTCTCTTCTCTGTGTTTTGATTTCGTGTTTAGTGTTCCTCATCCATTTTGGGTCTCTTGTTGTGCTTGTCTACTCTGTGTTTTGATGTCGTGTTTAGTGTTCCTCTTCCCTTTGGTGTCTCATGTTGTGCTTATCTACTCTGTGTTTTGATGTCGTGTTTAGTGTTCCTTGTCCCTTTTGGGTCTCTTGTTGTGCTTGTCTACTCTGTGTTTTGATGTCGTGTTTTGTGTTCCTTGTCCCTTTTGGGTCTTTTGTTGTGCTTGTCTACTCTGTGTTTTGATGTCGTGTTTAGTGTTCATCGTCCATTTTGGGTCTCTTGTTGTGCTTGTCTACTCTGTGTTTTGATGTCGTGTTTAGTGTTCCTTGTCCCTTTTGGGTCTCTTGTTGTACTTTTCTACTCTTTGTTTTGATGTCGTGTTTAGTGTTACTTTTCCCTTTTGTGTCTCTTGTTGTGCTTATCTACTTTGTGTTTTGATGTCGTGTTTAGTGTTCCATCCCTTTTGTGTCTCTTGTTGTGCTTATCTACTCTGTGTTTTGATGTCGTGTTTTGTGTTCCTTGTCCTTTTTGGGTCTTTTGTTGTGCTTGTCTACTCTGTGTTTTGATGTCGTGTTTAGTGTTCCTTGTCCCTTTTGTGTCTCTTGTTATGCTTGTCTACTCTGTGTTTTGATGTCGTGTTTAGTGTTCCTTGTCCCTTTTGGGTCTCTTGTTATGCTTGTCTACTCTGTGTTTTGATGTCGTGTTTAGTGTTCCTTTTCCCTTTTGGGTCTCTTGTTATGCTTGTCTACTCTGTGTTTTGATGTGTTTAGTGTTCCTTGTCCCTTTTGGGTCTCTTGTTGTACTTGTCTACTCTGTGTTTTGATGTCGTGTTTAGTGTTCCTTGTCCCTTTTGGGTCTCATGTTGTACTTGTCTACTCTGTGTTTTGATGTCGTGTTTAGTGTTACTTTTCCCTTTTGTGTCTCTTGTTGTGCTTATCTACTCTGTGTTTTGATGTGGTGTTTAGTGTTCCTTGTCCCTTTTGTGTCTCTTGTTATGCTTGTCTACTCTGTGTTTTGATGTCGTGTTTAGTGTTCCTTGTCCCTTTTGTGTCTCTTGTTGTGCTTGTCTACTCTGCGTTTTGATGTCGTGTTTAGTGTTCCTCGTCCCTTTTGGGTCTTTTGTTGTGCTTGTCTACTCTGTGTTTTGATGTCGTGATTAGTGTTCCTCATCCGTTTTCAGTCTCTTCTTTTGCTTGTCTACTCTGTGTTTTGATGTCGTGTTAAGTGTTCCTCTTCCCTTTTGTGTCTCTTGTTGTGCTTGTCTACTCTGTGTTTTGATATCGTGTTAGTGTTCCTCATCCATTTTGGGTCTCTTGTTGTGCTTGTCTACTCTGTGTTTTGATGTCGTGTTTTGTTTTCCTTGTCCCTTTTGTTTCTCTTGTTATGCTTGTCTACTCTGTGTTTTGATGTCGTGTTTAGTGTTCCTCATCCATTTTGGGTCTCTTGTTGTGCTTGTCTACTCTGTGTTTTGATGTCGTGATTAGTGTTCCTCATCCGTTTTAAGTCTCTTGTTGTGCTTGTCTACTCTGTGTTTTGATGTCGTGTTTTGTGTTCCTTGTCCCTTTTGTGTCTCTTCTTGTGCTTGTCTACTCTGTGTTTTGATGTCGTGTTTAGTGTTCCTTGTCCCTTTTGTGTCTCTTGTTGTGCTTGTCTATTCTGTGTTTTGATGTCGTGTTTTGTGTTCCTTGTCCCTTTTGTGTCTCTTGTTGTGCTTGTCTACTCTGCGTTTTGATGTCGTGTTTAGTGTTCCTCGTCCCTTTTGGGTCTCTTGTTGTGCTTGTCTACTCTGTGCTTTGATTTCGTGTTTAGTGTTCCTCATCCAATTTGGGTCTCTTGTTGTGCTTGTCTACTCTGTGTTTTGATGTCGTGATTAGTGTTCCTCATCCGTTTTCAGTCTCTTGTTGTGCTTGTCTACTCTGTGTTTTGATGTCGTGTTTAGTGTTCCTCATCTTTTTTGGGTCTCTTGTTGTGCTTGTCTACTCTGTGTTTTGATGTCGTGATTAGTGTTCCTCATCCGTTTTAAGTCTCTTGTTGTGCTTGTCTACTCTGTGTTTTGATATCGTGTTTTGTGTTCCTTGTCCCTTTTGTGTCTCTTCTTGTGCTTGTCTACTCTGTGTTTTGATGTCGTGTTTAGTGTTCCTCTTCCATTTTGGGTCTCCTGTTGTGCTTGTCTACTCTGTGTTTTGATGTCGTGTTTAGTGTTCCTTGTCTCTTTTGGGTGTCTTGTTGTACTTGTCTACTCTGTGTTTTGATGTCGTGTTTAGTGTTCCTCTTCCCTTTTGTGTCTCTTGTTGTGCTTATCTACTCTTTTTTTATGTCGTGTTTAGTGTTCCTTGTCCCTTTTGTGTCTCTTGTTGTGCTTGTCTATTCTGTGTTTTGATGTCGTGTTTTGTGTTCCTTGTCCCTTTTGTGTCTCTTGTTGTGCTTGTCTACTCTGCGTTTTGATGTCGTGTTTAGTGTTCCTCGTCCCTTTTGGGTCTCTTGTTGTGCTTGTCTACTCTGTGCTTTGATTTCGTGTTTAGTGTTCCTCATCCAATTTGGGTCTCTTGTTGTGCTTGTCTACTCTGTGTTTTGATGTCGTGATTAGTGTTCCTCTTCCTTTTTGTGTCTCTTGTTGTGCTTATCTACTCTGTGTTTTGATGTCTTGTTTAGTGTTCCTCTTCCATTTTGGGTCTCTCGTTGTGCTTGTCTACTCTGTGTTTTGATGTCGTGTTTAGCGTTCCTTTTCCCTTTTGTGTCTCTTGTTGCGCTTGTCTACTCTGTGTTTTGATGTCGTGTTTAGTGTTTCTCGTCCATTTTGGGTCTCTTGTTGTGCTTGTCTACTCTGTGTTTTGATGTCGTGTTGTGTGTTCCTTGTCCCTTTTGGGTCTCTTAGTGTGCTTGCCTACTCTGTGCTTTGATGTCGTGCTTAGTGTTCCTTGTCCCTTTTGTGTCTCTTGCTGTGCTTGTCTACTCTGTGTTTTATGTCGTGTTTAGTGTCCCTTTTGTGTCTCTTATTGTGCTTGTCTACTGTGTTTTGATGTCGTGTTTAGTGTTCTTCGTCCATTTTGTGTCCCTTGTTGTGCTAGTCTACTCTGTGTTTTGATTTCGTATTAAGTGTTCCTTGTCCCTTTTCTGTCTCTTGTTATGCTTGTCTTTTCTGTGTTTTGATTTCGTTTTAAGTGTTTCTCGTCCCTTTTGTGTCTCTTGTTGTGCTTGTCTACTCTATGTTTTGATGTCGTGTTTAGTATTCCTTCTCCCTTTTTAGTCTCTTGTCGCGTTTAATGTTCCTCTTCCATTTAGGGTCTCTTGTTCTGCTTGTCTACTCTGTGTTTTGATGTCGTGTTTAGTGTTTCTTGTCCCTTTTGTGTCTCTTGTTGTGCTCGTCTACTCTGTGTTTTGATGTCGTGTTTAGTGTTCCTCGTCCATTTTGGGTCTCTTGTTGTGCTTGTCTACTCTGTGGTTTGATGTCGTGTTTAGTGTTCCTTGTCCCTTTTGTGTCTCTTGTTATGCTTGTCTACTCTGTGTTTTGATGTCGTGTTTAGTGTTTCTCGTCCACTTTGGGTCTCTTGTTGTGCTTGTCTACTCTGTGTTTTGATGTCGTGTTTGGTGTTCCTCCTCCATTTTGTGTCTCTTGTTGTGCTTGTCTACTCTGTGTTTTGATTTCCTGTTAAGTGTTCCTTGTCCCTTTTGTGTCTCTTGTTATGCTTGTCGACTCTGTGTTTTGATTTCGTGTTAAGTATTCCTCGTCCCTTTTGTGTCTTTTGTTGTGCTTGTCTACTCTATGTTTTGATGTCGTGTTTAATATTCCTTGTCCCTTTTGGGTCTCTTGTTGTGCTTGTCTACTCTGTGTTTTGCTGTCGTGTTTTGTGTTCCTTGTCCCTTTTGTGTCTCTTGTTGTGCTTGTCTACTCTGTGTTTTGATGTCGTGTTTAGTGTTCCTCTTCCATTTTGGGTCTCTTGTTGTGCTTGTCTACTCTGTGTTTTGATGTCGTGTTTTGTGTTCCTTGTCCCTTTTGTGTCTCTTGTTGTGCTTGTCTACTCTGTGTTTTGATGTCGTGTTTAGTGTTCCTCTTCCATTTTGGGTCTCTTGTTGTGCTTGTCTACTCTGATTGATTTCGTATTAAGTGTTCCTTGTCCCTTTTCTGTCTCTTGTTATGCTTGTCTTTTCTGTGTTTTGGTTTCGTTTTAAGTGTTTCTCGTCCCTTTTGTGTCTCTTGTTGTGCTTGTCTACTCTATGTTTTGATGTCGTGTTTAGTATTCCTTCTCCCTTTTGAGTCTCTTGTCGCGTTTAGTGTTCCTCTTCCATTTAGGGTCTCTTGTTCTGTTGATGTCGTGTTGTGTGTTCCTTTTCCCTTTTGGGTCTCTTAGTGTGCTTGCCTACTCTGTGCTTTGATGTCGTGCTTAGTGTTCCTTGTCCCTTTTGTGTCTCTTGCTGTGCTTGTCTACTCTGTGTTTTATGTCGTGTTTTGTGTCCCTTTTGTGTCTCTTATTGTGCTTGTCTACTGTGTTTTGATGTCGTGTTTAGTGTTCTTCGTCCATTTTGTGTCCCTTGTTGTGCTAGTCTACTCTGTGTTTTGATTTCGTATTAAGTGTTCCTTGTCCCTTTTCTGTCTCTTGTTATGCTTGTCTTTTCTGTGTTTTGATTTCGTTTTAAGTGTTTCTCGTCCCTTTTGTGTCTCTTGTTGTGCTTGTCTACTCTATGTTTTGATGTCGTGTTTAGTATTCCTTCTCCCTTTTGAGTCTCTTGTCGCGTTTAGTGTTCCTCTTCCATTTAGGGTCTCTTGTTCTGCTTGTCTACTCTGTGTTTTGATGTCGTGTTTAGTGTTTCTTGTCCCTTTTGTGTCTCTTGTTGTGCTCGTCTACTCTGTGTTTTGATGTCGTGTTTAGTGTTCCTCGTCCATTTTGGGTCTCTTGTTGTGCTTGTCTACTCTGTGTTTTGATGTCGTGTTTGGTGTTCCTCCTCCATTTTGTGTCTCTTGTTGTGCTTGTCTACTCTGTGTTTTGATTTCCTGTTAAGTGTTCCTTGTCCCTTTTGTGTCTCTTGTTATGCTTGTCGACTCTGTGTTTTGATTTCGTGTTAAGTATTCCTCGTCCCTTTTGTGTCTTTTGTTGTGCTTGTCTACTCTATGTTTTGATGTCGTGTTTAATATTCCTTGTCCCTTTTGGGTCTCTTGTTGTGCTTGTCTACTCTGTGTTTTGCTGTCGTGTTTTGTGTTCCTTGTCCCTTTTGTGTCTCTTGTTGTGCTTGTCTACTCTGTGTTTTGATGTCGTGTTTAGTGTTCCTCTTCCATTTTGGGTCTCTTGTTGTGCTTGTCTGTTGATGTCGTGTTGTGTGTTCCTTGTCCCTTTTGGGTCTCTTAGTGTGCTTGCCTACTCTGTGCTTTGATGTCGTGCTTAGTGTTCCTTGTCCCTTTTGTGTCTCTTGCTGTGCTTGTCTACTCTGTGTTTTATGTCGTGTTTAGTGTCCCTTTTGTGTCTCTTATTGTGCTTGTCTACTGTGTTTTGATGTCGTGTTTAGTGTTCTTCGTCCATTTTGTGTCCCTTGTTGTGCTAGTCTACTCTGTGTTTTGATTTCGTATTAAGTGTTCCTTGTCCCTTTTCTGTCTCTTGTTATGCTTGTCTTTTCTGTGTTTTGATTTCGTTTTAAGTGTTTCTCGTCCCTTTTGTGTCTCTTGTTGTGCTTGTCTACTCTATGTTTTGATGTCGTGTTTAGTATTCCTTCTCCCTTTTGAGTCTCTTGTCGCGTTTAGTGTTCCTCTTCCATTTAGGGTCTCTTGTTCTGCTTGTCTACTCTGTGTTTTGATGTCGTGTTTAGTGTTTCTTGTCCTTTTTGTGTCTCTTGTTGTGCTCGTCTACTCTGTGTTTTGATGTCGTGTTTAGTGTTCCTCGTCCATTTTGGGTCTCTTGTTGTGCTTGTCTACTCTGTGTTTTGATGTCGTGTTTAGTGTTCCTTGTCCCTTTTGTGTCTCTTGTTATGCTTGTCTACTCTGTGTTTTGATGTCGTGTTTAGTGTTTCTCGTCCATTTTGGGTCTCTTGTTGTGCTTGTCTACTCTGTGTTTTGATGTCGTGTTTGGTGTTCCTCCTCCATTTTGTGTCTCTTGTTGTGCTTGTCTACTCTGTGTTTTGATTTCCTGTTAAGTGTTCCTTGTCCCTTTTGTGTCTCTTGTTATGCTTGTCGACTCTGTGTTTTGATTTCGTGTTAAGTATTCCTCGTCCCTTTTGTGTCTTTTGTTGTGCTTGTCTACTCTATGTTTTGATGTTGTGTTTAGTGTTCCTTGTCCCTTTTGGGTCTCTTGTTGTGCTTGTCTACTCTGTGTTTTGATGTCGTGTTTTGTGTTCCTTGTCCCTTTTGGGTCTTTTGTTGTACTTGTCTACTCTGTGTTTTGATGTTGTGTTTAGTGTTCCTCGTCCATTTTGGGTCTCTTGTTCTGCTTGTCTACTCTGTGTTTTGATTTCGTGTTTAGTGTTCCTTTTTCCTTTTGTGTCTCTTGTTGTGCTTGTCTACTCTGTGTTTTGATGTCGTGATTAGTGTTCCTCATCCGTTTTAAGTCTCTTGTTGTGCTTGTCTACTGTGTGTTTTGATGTCGTGTTTAGTGTTCCTCGTCCATATTGGGTCTCTTGTTGTGCTTGTCTACTCTGTGTTTTGATGTCGTGATTAGTGTTCCTCATCCGTTTTAAGTCTCTTGTTGTGCTTGTCTACTGTGTGTTTTGATGTCGTGTTTAGTGTTCCTTGTCCCTTTTGGGTCTCTTGTTGTGCTTGTCTACTTTGTGTTTTGATGTCGTGTTTAGTGTTCCTCATCCGTTTTGTGTCTCTTGTTGTGCTAGTCTACTCTGTGTTTTGATTTCGTGTTAAGTGTTCCTTGTCCCTTTTGTGTCTCTTGTTATGCTTGTCTACTCTGTGTTTTGATTTCGTGTTAAGTGTTTCTCGTCCCTTTAGTGTTCCTTGTCCCTTTTGGGTCTATTGTTGTGCTTGTCTACTCTGTGTTTTGATGTCGTGTTTAGTGTACCTCGTCCTTTTTGGGTCTCTTGTTGTGCTTGTCTACTCTGTGTTTTGATTTCGTGTTTAGTGTTCCTCATCCATTTTGGGTCTCTTGTTGTGATTGTCTACTCTGTGTTTTGATGTCGTGATTAGTGTTCCTCATCCGTTTTAAGTCTCTTGTTGTACTTGTCTACTCTGTGTTTTGATGTCGTGTTTAGTGTTCCTCTTCCCTTTTGTGTCTCTTGTTGTGCTTATCTACTCTGTGTTTTGATGTCGTGTTTAGTGTTCCTCTTCCATTTTGGGTCTCTTGTTGTGCTTGTCAACTCTGTGTTTTGATGTCGTGTTTTGTGTTCCTCTTCCATTTTGGGTCTCTTGTTGTGCTTATCTGCTCTGTGTTTTGATGTCGTGTTTAGTGTTCCTTGTCCCTTTGGGTATCTTGTTGTACTTGTCTACTCTGTGTTTTGATGTCGTGTTTAGTGTTCCTCTTCCCTTTTTTGTCTCTTGTTGTGTTTAGCTACTCTGTGTTTTGATGTCGTGTTTAGTGTTCCTCTTCCCTTTTGTGTCTCTTGTTATGCTTGTCTACTCTGTGTTTTGATGTCGTGTTTAGTGTTCCTTGTCCCTTTTGTGTCTCTTGTTGTGCTTATCTACTCTGTGTTTTGATGTCGTGTTTTGTGTTCCTTGTCCCTTTTGTGTCTCTTGTTGTGCTTGTCTACTCTGCGTTTTGATGTCGTGTTTAGTGTTCCTCGTCCATTTTGGGTCTCTTGTTGTGCTTGTCTACTCTGTGCTTTGATTTCGTCTTTAGTGTTCCTCATCCATTTTTGGTCTCTTGTTGTGCTTGTCTACTCTGTGTTTTGATGTCCGTTTTAGTGTTCCTTGTCCCTTTTGGGTGTCTTGTTGTACTTGTCTACTCTGTGTTTTGATGTCGTGATTAGTGTTTCTCTTCCTTTTTGTGTCTCTTGTTGTGTCTGTCCACTCTTTGTTTTAATGTCGTGTTTAGTGTTCCTTGCCCCTTTTGGGTCTCTTGTTGTGCTTATCTACTCTGTGTTTTGATATCTTGTTTAGTGTTCCTCTTCCATTTTGGGTCTCTCGTTGTGCTTGTCTACTCTGTGTTTTGATGTCGTGTTTAGTTTTCCTTGTCCCTTTTGTGTCTCTTGTTGTGCTTGTCTACTCTGTGTTTTGTTGTCGCGTTTAGTGTTCCTCTTCCATTTAGGGTCTCTTGTTCTGCTTGTCTACTCTGTGTTTTGATGTCGTGTTTAGTGTTTCTTGTCCCTTTTGTGTCTCTTGTTGTGCTTGTCTACTCTGTGTTTTGATGTCGTGTTTAGTGTTCCTCGTCCATTTTGGGTCTCTTGTTGTGCTTGTCTACTCTGTGTTTTGATGTCGTGTTGTGTGTTCCTTGTCCCTTTTGGGTCTCTTGTTGTGCTTGCCTACTCTGTGCTTTGATGTCGTGCTTAGTGTTCCTTGTCCCTTTTGTGTCTCTTGCTGTGCTTGTCTACTTTGTGTTTTGATGTCGTGTTTAGTGTTCCTCGTCCATTTTGTGTCCCTTGTTGTGCTAGTCTACTCTGTGTTTTGATTTCGTGTTAAGTGTTCCTTGTCCCTTTTGTGTCTCTTGTTATGCTTGTCTACTCTGTGTTTTGATTTCGTGTTAAGTGTTTCTCGTCCCTTTTGTGTCTCTTTTTGTGCTTGTCTACTCTGAGTTTTCATTTCGTGTTTAGTGTTCCGTGTCCCTTTGTGTCTCTTGCTGTGCTTCTCTTCTCTGTGTTTTGATTTCCTGTTAAGTGTTTCGTGTCCCTTTGTGTCTCTTGTTGTGCTTCTCTTCTCTGTGTTTTGATGTCCGTTTTAGTGCTCCTTGTCCCTTTTGGGTGTCTTGTTGTACTTGTCTACTCTATGTTTTGATGTCGTAATAAGTGTTCCTCTTCCTTTTTGTGTCTCTTGTTGTGTCTGTCCACTCTGTGTTTTAATGTCGTGTTTAGTGTTCCTTGTCCCCTTTTGGGTCTCTTGTTGTGCATATCTACTCTGTGTTTTGATATCTTGTTTAGTGTTCCTCTTCCATTTTGGGTCTCTCGTTGTGCTTGTCTACTCTGTGTTTTGATGTCGTGTTTAGTTTTCCTTGTCCCTTTTGTGTCTCTTGTTGTGCTTGTCTACTCTGTGTTTTGTTGTCGTGTTTAGTGTTCCTCTTCTATTTAGGGTCTCTTGTTGTGCTTGTCTACTCTGTGTTTTGATGTCGTGTTTAGTGTTCCTTGTCCCTTTTGTGTCTCTTGTTGTACTTGTCTACACTGTGTTTTGATGTCGTGTTTAGTGTTCCTCGTCCATTTTGGGTCTCTTGTTGTGCTTGTCTACTCTGTGTTTTGATGTCGTGTTGTGTGTTCCTTGTCCCTTTAGGTCTCTTGTTGTGCTTGCCTACTCTGTGCTTTGATGTCGTGCTTAGTGTTCCTTGTCCCTTTTGTGTCTCTTGCTGTGCTTGTCTACTTTGTGTTTTGATGTCGTGTTTAGTGTTCCTCGTCCATTTTGTGTCCCTTGTTGTGCTAGTCTACTCTGTGTTTTGATTTCGTGTTAAGTGTTCCTTGTCCCTTTTGTGTCTCTTGTTATGCTTGTCTACTCTGTGTTTTGATTTCGTGTTAAGTGTTTCTCGTCCCTTTTGTGTATCTTGTTGTGCTTGTCTACTCTGAGTTTTGATTTCGTGTTAAGTGTTCCGTGTCCCTTTGTGTCTCTTGCTGTGCTTCTCTTCTCTGTGTTTTGATTTCGTGTTAAGTGTTCCGTGTCCCTTTGTGTCTCTTGTTGTGCTTCTCTTCTCTGTGTTTTGATTTCGTGTTAAGTGTTCCTTGTCCCTTTTGTGTCTCTTGCTGTGCTTCTCTTCTCCGTGTTTTGATTTCGTGTTAAGTGTTCCGTGTCCCTTTGTGTCTCTTGTTGTGCTTGTCTACTCTGTGTTTTGATGTCTTGTTTAGTGTTCCTTGTCCCTTTTGGGTCTCTTGTTGTGCTTGTCTACTCTGTGTTTTGATGTCGTGTTTAGTATTCCTTCTCCCTTTTGTGTCTCTTGTTGTGCTTGTCTACTCTGTGTTTTGATGTCGTGTTTAGTGTTCCTTGTCCCTTTTGTGTCTCTTGTTATGCTTGTCTACTCTGTGTTTTGATGTCGTGTTTAGTGTTCCTCTTCCATTTTGGGTCTCTTGTTGTGCTTGTCTACTCTGTGTTTTGATTTCGTGTTAAGTGTTCCTTGTCCCTTTTGTGTCTCTTGTTATGCTTGTCTACTCTGTGTTTTGATTTCGTGTTAAGTGTTCCTCGTCCCTTTTGTGTCTTTTGTTGTGCTTGTCTACTCTATGTTTTGATGTCGTGTTAAGTGTTCCTCATCCATTTTGGGTCTCTTCTTGTGCTTGTCTACTCTGTGTTTTGATGTCGTGTTTAGTGTTCCTTGTCCCTTTTGTGTCTCTTGTTATGCTTGTCTACTCTGTGTTTTGATGTCGTGTTTAGTGTTCCTCGTTCAATGTGTAGTCTTATGTCGTGTTTGGTGTTCCTTGTCCCTTTTTGTCTCTTGCTGTTTTCTTCTGCTCTGTGTTTTTGCATGTTTTGCTGTAGATGCTTCTGGTAACGTTAATAGCAAGTGAAAATAAATAAATAAAACTGCAATGATAAATGATAAAAGTCTATTTTGAAATGATTTCCATATAACTATAGACTATTAAGTTTACAATTTTATGAAAAAAATAATTCTAACTCGTTCGTTTGAAAGTTTTCTTTTCGGGTTTCATATTTTGGGGGAGAGTTATTCTTTTGCTGTGAATGCAATAATAAAATACTATTGAATCATCTTTGTGGGTCCTTCTTTCCATTAAGATGTCAATAAAAACCTCAGCCTTAGAATTTTGATTTATTTATTAAATGTTTGATATCCAATTAACATATCATTTATTATTAACTACAAAGCAAATTGTCTGACAGTTACTTCATATTGTAAAGAGCGATTTTGTTGTAACATCCGACCACGACTCTGTCACCCCGAGTATTAAAGCTGATACAGTACGGATTAGAAGGGAGATCCTCAAATATAATTCTTTGTTGCTTTCCGTCATGACTCAGTTGGTGTACGTTATTAGGGAGATAGCAGCAGACAAAGATATTTCTGGATTGATAAACTGTGATACCTTGTGGGCCCTTAAGTCTGTCATGTGAGTATGTGAACACCGGTTTACCGTCCATAGTGATACAGTACACATTGCGTCTACTAGTATAACACAGTGAGTTGTCATCACGGAGAGCCATATAGCGTACACCATTGTTCACTGATATATCACGGATCTTATGGAGACTACTGTCATATACGGCGATATTCTTATCGCATCCGATGTAATATCTATCTTTATGATACACAAAGTCCCATTTTATGTTTGTCCTGATTTCTTTTATCTTTGTGATCTGATTGTTTTGTATGTTGAAGATGACCAATCCATGTCCATTAACAGCTACAGCGCCCTCTGTGTCACTGGTCATCTTGATTCCATAAGGGTATCCTGGCAGTGATAATGATGACAGTACTGTCGTACAATGTTGGTCACGTAACTGTAAGGTCTTGGCGTCGAGATCAGACACCACCACATGACCAGTATCTAATAATGCTATTCCTGTCAAAGCTGATTGTATATTGACCACTGAAGACAGAGTTGGTATGGCTGAACTCATGTCGATAAACGTGTCTTTAGGTTGCGGCAAGTCATCCTTTTTAGATTTTCTGAGATTAACTTTTCCTAGTAAGCAAATCTCTTTTTCTATTTCTAGATATTTCTCATTTGCTTCAAATGTTACCTCCACGTCCTTAATTTCTTTACTTTGATCTTCTACGAATTTTTCAAGGATCAGTTTTTGTTCCGTGAGTTTTTCCATAGCTTGTAGGAACTGGGCGGGTGGGGCGTACTTCATGTTGGTCTGAAATAAGGCCAGGTCATTCTCTATCGTAGATATTTTACATTGGATCTCATCACGTTTATCTTTTATCTCTGGTCGGACCTCTTTTTCAATCTGTGATATCTCCGATAACAAGTCTGACTTCAAACGATTCAAGTGAGTGGATATGCATGTAAATAATCTATCGATTTCAGATTTTATATTTTGAATGTTTTTGTCGAAATTTTCCAAGTTTTCGGTCCTATCTTTTACCATTGCGTCAAGCGATTTATTGAGATTTTGTAAATCTTGTGTAAATTCCTGTACCTCTCTAGACTTTTTCTTTTGCTCACTTGCGTCTTCTACTGAACCAACATTTTCACACTTTCTGTGTTTAAGCATCACGCATGTCATACAGCACACTGCAGAGTGGTCGGTGCAGTACGCCTCTACCTTTTTATCCGGGTGTTCTGTGCACTGTATATCTGCGTTATGGAGCAGTAATTCCGTATTCTCGGATGTCTCAATTCCAACAAGGTTATGACCGGATGTTAATTTGCCTCTACGATGAGCACGATCGCATGCTTTACAAAGGGACTCACTGCAATTAACGCACCACGAGCAGGCACTTTCGCTTTCGTTTTCCCTTGCACAAGCAGTACATAGTTTCTTATCAGATTTCGATTCATTCATATCAATAAGACTAACCAATATATGGTTTGTTGGTAACTTTGTTGACCATTCTTCAATGCTGACATCCTCCGGTTTCGACACGAACAACCGACATAACGGACAATGTATACCGCCCTTTTTCTGTTCAAAAGTCGTCGTGATGTACGTTTTTATACATCCCTCACAAAAGCTATGTAAACAAGAAAAATATTTCGGAGTTTTAAAAGTCTCAAAACAAATAGTGCATGTGGTAAGATCCAACTTTGCGGAGTTATCTGTTGACGACGCCATTGTCATTCATTCTACTTATGGCTTTATCAATGGGTAACGCCCACTTTATGTTATCTCTAAAGCTTAAGGTATATAGAATATCACGCACGACTTTAATTTTTTAATTGTAAAGTTCTATCTAATAAAATCTATATACATATTAGGTTAAAGAAATAAAAAAAAGGAATGTGAAGTAACTTACACGGAAAGTTTGCGCCAAAACACCTGATGCGAAAACACAGAGTAGACAAGTACGGCAAGAGACGTCAACGAGACCTATACAACATAGAAATATTGAACAAAAAAAAACTATACATAAACCAACGAGATCAATGAGCAATCTATACCGATTTAGGGCTTAGGATGGTCATCTGTCATTAAAGTAGCAAATGGTTTGGTTATGCAGTTACGCGTGAATACCGGTATAGAGCAAGTGACCATATTTCGCCGCATTTTTCGTATATTTCCGAGAAATTTTCCATACTTGAAGGCGAATTCAACAATGGTATCGCTAAAATATAATTTAACGCCATTCTCGATCGAAATACTACATAAATAATTTTTTTTACCAGTTTACTGTTTTCTTATAAAACGTCAAAATATTTCGTTTCCATGTTTTCGGGGGTGACCATATTTCGCCGTTTTTGTTGATAAGTATCCTATATGCACACAAAACGGACAAAAATATGATTTTGTTTTCTGGAAATCTTTTGTCACTCATACTTCTAAGAAATTATCCCCATAAAATGTTTTCTTTGTTTTGTTTTCGTAAACAGGGATTTTTCAAGTCCGTTTTTGGGTCCGATTATCGGACCCATTCCCAACGCCAAAATGACCTGTATTTTCCCAATTTACGATTGAAATTTCCCAATTTGAACCTCTTAATTTTTTGTTAAAGTGTTCTTCAATAAAGAGCAAAATAATGACGACTGAAATACCTAGCAGAAATACGACATTAACGATCGATATGTAAACTGGTCATAAATCTTATATCCGGTATAGGTTTACGTTTTAGTCATCAAATTGTATCTCCAGTATTGGGAACCCCAGGACCATGTCGTCTTACAACAGCAAATCTGATACCAAAAATAACAAAAGGGAGTTTCTTCTCTTCTTTGTAGAGGATAGATACTTCTTCAAAATAAAATTTTGGATAGTGACTATAAAAGAAACAACAGAAAGTAGTTCATGTTAAGTAACAGAATAGGGCGACTCGGACAGTGGGAAAGTCCCCCATCAAACACTGACTTTGAATCTGAATCCTGATTGATCATGATCAAAAGTAGCCCCTCTGACTCTGAACAGATGCCTGTTCCAGATCCTAGAAGTTGATGTCCTTGGAGGCACAATCTAAAGAATAGATGGCTTTACTAGTAGCGTTTCTTTTATTGAAGACACTTTGAATAAGAAGGAGTTACATCTCTGTGTAATGATTTATTCCATTAAGAATCAATTAAACTGTTGGAAATTCCCAATTTCATTGAAACGCCGCGATTTTTCCCAATTTTAACGGACCCTGGACCCAAAGTAAAATACCCTGAAAAATCCCTGGTAAAAAAATTGGATGTTAACGTCTAAAATTTAGTGTTTTCATTAATTTTTCCTCATTTTATGGTATTTTTCATCAAAATTGAGAGCAGGAGACGTCACAATATATGAAAACATGACTGCTACGGTCATATTTGATAGGATACAGAAAAATAATCATTACAAACAATTCCGATAACTAAGGAGAAGCAATTAACTATGAAACGGCGAAATATGGTCACCGGCGAAATATGGTTCCTTGCTCTACATGTACCCCTCCCACTTTTCTGGTCATTGTAGTGTAAAATAACCTAACAATCGTAAGATGACCGTACAAACAAGACAGCAAGAACGGAGGGGATCTCCAATAGTACTCGGTTGCAGCACCCAAAACTACAAAACACCAAATGTAAAAACACAGAGCAAACACCAACAGACCGACGCACAAAAGGGACATGGAACACCAATTCACACCATAGAAACATGAAACACAAAAGACCACGCATAAACAAACGATACCAATTACCAACCGGTGCCGAATTAGAACGGCCATGCATCTCCCACGCGAGTAGCAGAAGGTGTAGTCATCAGTAGTATGTGCAAACAACCCTCCGAGTATGTGCGCACAACCCTCCGATGACTACGAATACGTAGAGGTCTCGAAGAAGGCACAATTTTGGTATAACATAACCATCTCACTGTAAAACAAAGGAGTGGATCCCAAACAACACTCGGTTGCAACACCCACAGAAAAATCTCATAACACAATGCGAAAATACAAACAGAGCAGACACGCAAAGAAAGAAACGCAAAAGGTACAAGGAACGCCATATACTTCGCCATAAAATGCAGGCTGTGATATATCCAGTGTTATATACTCTGTTGCTTGTATGGGTCCGAATTTCAAAAGAAGTTGACAATAGTTAAGTTGTGAAAATTTTCCAGAAAGTATTTACTAGTTTGTGAAAGCGAAAACCTTGACTTAAAAAGTTCTTGGTAATAAGTAAATTTCTACTTGAAATCCAAAACATTAGTACATGCTTTAGCATATCGGATGAGCTGCGAAATATAGATATTGTATGACGGTAATCTGAAACATCATCGTCAAGCAATGCCAAAATATGGGAAAATAGCAATTCAAGGAGTGCTTGTGTCGCCTGCGAAGCGGCTGATTTTTTGTGATATTTTTTTTTATTGAAAGAAGGTCCAGGTCAAGGTCAAGAGGTCAAAAATTAGTATAGTATTTTAAAAAGTGTATATAGAGAGGCCTTGTCACAGGGAATACACATGTGAAATGTCAAGGCCATGTCACTTACCATCAAAAGATATAGCCAATAGTAGTTTTTAAAGAGTAGGTCAACTATCTAGGTCAAGGTCAAGGTCAAGGTCAAGGTCAGAAGGTAAAAATTTATGGTATGTCTAGAAAGGTCTTGACACAAGGAATATGGATGTGAAATATCAGTTTCAAATCAAAAGATAAAGTCAATCTTTGATTTTTTGAAAAGTAGTTCAAATTCAAGGTCAAGGTCACGAGGTCAAAAGTTATGGTATGTGTACAAAGGTCTTGTCATAAGAAATACACATGTGAAATATCAAAGCCCTATCACATATCAATCGAAAGATATAGCCAATATTAGATTTTTTTAATAAGAAGGTCAAATATCTAGGTCAAGGTCACGAGGTCAAAAAATTATGGTATGTGCAGAAAGGTCTTGTCACAAGAAATATATATGTGAAATATCAAAGCCCTATCACTTACCAATCAAAATTTAAGGGGTTTGACACCCAAGTGTGACAGACAGACGGACAACGGACAAAAAGATCCCTAAGTGTCGCTATGCTTCGCAGGCGACACAAAAAACCATATCCCTATCAAAAAGTGGTGTACATACATATTTGAAAAGTCGTATAAAAATCGTTTTGACTTGAAAATGTCTAGATTTAAGTTTGTCTACCACATCCCCTGGATTTTTAATAGACCAAACATCATTCCTGTTCAGAACAGTTTCACAATACTTTGCCATGTGTTCCTTTATCGCCGTGAGATTTCTAGACAAAATTGAAGTTGAGCTGTTTTCACCACAACTGTGCGTTCTTCGAGACCTCTAGGTAATCGGAAAAGTGGGAGGGTTGTGCGCACGTAACCCTGGATAACCACACCTTCTGCTATTTCCGTGGCAGATGGCCGTCCTACATGTAAGTCGGCACCGGTTGCCCATTGCACTTGTTGCTTTATGTGTAGTCCTTTGTGTTTGATGTTTCTGTGTTGTGCGTTGCCGTTCCTTATCCCTATGTTGTTGGATATCCCCTCATTTCTTGCAAAATTTTTAGAAACTATTTTATGAAAGCGAAAACCTCAATAAAAGTTTCATTGCTCTCGCATTCCCGATAAACTGTGAGAATCAGTGTGGTAGACGAATGTATCACCGTTTTTCTTTTAAAATCTATGATATTTCTCTCGATGTTATTGATTCTTCATGAATATATCATTGCTTGTGTTATACCTTTAAGACGTCTCGTTCTGAATTTCGTACGTATAACCTGCCAAATGCAGAATCAGCTTTTACAGCACTATGCGAAGGATATGTATGACATATCCATCAAGACTACCATGCACTGATCATTTTACGACAATGAAAAGATTAACAACATCACTCCATGGGACCGTCTATTCATTCTGCTATGCAAGATTCTCATATTACTTCAAACGGGGTTAGGAATCGACTCAGGGAACTTAAGATTCACATCTCAGCCACAGCGCTGAAGAAACTTTCAGAGGAAACTGCACGCATCCTTATTACCTTCCTCCAAGGTGCAATAAACCAAGGATCGAGTACTCCCAGTAGCTGAGGTTGTTCCCATCTATAAAAAGGATCAAAGAATAAAGCAGAGGCTTATATATACCAGTCTCGCTTACCTATATAACACGCAAGCTGCTATCTAGAACACATTATATAATATTCAGCATCATGAAGCACTTAGAGAGTAATATAACATCTTGACAGACGCACAACACGGCGTTCGAAAAAAGAGTTCCTGCGAAACCCAACTCATCATCACTGTCCAGGATATTTCGAAGACCAAACATAAGAAGGGAAAAACAGACACCATACTAATGGACTTCTCGAAAGCATTTGACAAAGTGCCCAGTGCAAGATTATTATTACGTTTTCAGGAACAGTACTCACGGATGGATCATCGATTTGATTTTCCTCTTCGGTCGAGAACAGCAAGAAGTGTTTGAGTAATAGATGTCAGTGTCGCCGGATCATCATAGGGGAATGTGCTCGAGCCTCTGGTCCGATTTTCCCCTTGGGCATTCATATAGTATGCTGGACAAAAAAGTTAAGGATCATTCTCATTCAAAATAGTGTTGTGTAATTTTCATCAAAATACTGGAGGCAAACTACATATAGGGACAACATTACAAAAAGAAATCGGTCAAACAGAAAGTCTGGTCATTGCTTTCATTTTTTTGGTAATTTTTTTTTTTTTTTTATTTTTTTAATTTTCCCCACTTCCAATTTTGAATAAAATGCTTTTCTAAACCAAAAATCACATTTTTTCTCTTTTATCTCTTTTTTAATTGTACCTTTCTTTAATAAACATTTCAGATTCATTAAACTCATGATTATCAACTTTAAGTGATTGTTCAGTTTAAAACCCCTTATTTTAATGTAATTTTTTTTCTCACTCTTTTTCTTACGTTTACAAAAATTGCAAGGGTTATGTCAGATTTTCGTTTACAGCAATGAGCTTAGTTTGAATACCGATAGGGTTTTCAAAACATCACCATTGTGTACTTTTAATCGGACATGCAATTTCTACTGATTAATTATGAATTATTCATTCCGTGTAGGTTTTGGATAAAAATTCTATTTTTCTGAAATTCGCATTTTTACAGAAATTGGTAAGAGATAGACACTTGGCTCCGTTGACTTTTTTGTGGCCGAGAATTGTACAAATACTGACAACTTACTTGAAAATTGATGTTTATCTCAGTTATGACAATAGAACTATGCAAATAAATCATAGTCCCTATCACAATGGTAATCCAATTTAAACTCTAAATAGATATCCGTAACTTTTTTTTTGGTTTGTGGATGGGAAAATTGCCGCGTCACTGCCGGGACCCTTCGAATTCACTTCCCCTAAATGAGTTAATTGTATGGAGCAACAGGATGTATATCTTTTTTTTTTATATTATTATTATTATTTTTTTGTTCTCATATTCATTCACATGACATGTATAGTAATATTCTGATAATAATAATAATATGAGGGGTTTTTTTTGCAACAAAGACAAGGACACCTTTCACACTCACATGTTCACACCACTTATTCATTTAATAATACTGGCTACATGAAGTCTTGATTAAAAATATCGATAAGTATGATGAAATGATAGCATAAGTGTTAAGAGATTTAGAGATTGCTGAGCTTCTGTATATCTTATAAATTATGGAAAACTCCCCATTTTTTCTTAAAAGTTTCTAATTTTGATTTTCCTTTAAATATGAATTTATATCAATTTTCTTGTAATTTAAAAAGTATAGTTTTGCTCCACTGAAAGATGGAATTGTCTGTTTTATCTTACTATAGTATATAAATGATTTGAACACACTAATTACATTATTAAATTCTTTTTCAATATCACTTCCAAATAGAACATCCTCTAAGGTTAAAGACATATTTAAATTTAATTCTTCGTTCACCCAATTACACAGTCCCTCCCAAATTGGTCTTATTAAATTACATTCCCAAAACACATGTTGTAAGTTTTCTGTGTCATCATTACAAAAATCACAAACACTTGATTCCTTTATACCTATTTTATGTAAATATTCGTTCGTTGCTAATAATCTATGAATAATTTTATAATTAAACCATCTTAATTATCTTTACATCTTGTGTTAATTTAAAGATCATTTTGTATTTGTTTTCCCATCATTTTTCATCACATATTAAATTCAGTTTTGATTCCCATTTCTGCTGGCTAACAGGTCTACAATAAATCTTATCTTATCTTAAAAATGATGAGGATAATATTGATATGAATGATTATGAAAAACTTATTTTTCCTAGAAGTTATGGTAAGGGAGGTGGCATAGTAATATTTTACAAGTCACATATTAGAAATCGTTTAGAGTTTGTGGAGAATATTTATGACAGCATCATTTGGGTGCGATATTCATTTCGAAATCAGAAATCAGAAATCTATGTTTGCGTTCTGTTACATTCCTCCTGAAGGAAGTAATTTTTATAACACATATGAAGACCTAGATCTTTTTCAATGTTTAGAAGAATATGTAGCTAAATACAGATCAGAGGGACATATTTATATTGCGGGGGACTTTAATGCTAGGACCGGCGTCCGAGAGGATTTTGTAAATAATGATGAATTTAGTGATGAATTGCATGAAATTCTAGAGGTTTTTGAATATAACAATGACACGCATTTAACTTCTAGGAAAAATATGGATTTGCATGTTAATAATTACGGTAGAAAGTTAATCGAATTATGTAAGAACACTGGTTTTCACATTGTAAATGGAAGACATAAGGGTGATGGTATTGGTAATTTTACATTTTTCAATCATAACGGCACGAGCCTGATAGATTACTTATTAGTTCAAGATAAGAGCTTTGACAATATATGTTATTTTAAAACGGGAGAATTTAATCAGTGGTCAGATCATTCACCTGTAAATTTTTCTCTTCGATCTATGGTACCCGATACACATGAAGGGTCTTACCCGGTATCTGAGTATTATAGAGAAATATGGAAATCGGTTAAGTGGAAAGACGAGTATAAAGGTGAAATTATCGGTCACGTATCTGATCGAATCGGTCAATTAATGCATATTGTAAATAGATCGGTTTCAACGCAAGATGATGTGGACTTATGTGTTAACGAATTTCGGGTATAATAAATGAAATTGTACTGCCATATTGTGAACTTAATTACATAAGTACCAGTTCATTTAGGTCTGAAAAAAATCGCGAAGAAAAGGTAAAACTGAGGACAAGCCTTGGTTCGACTCCGCATGTAGAGAAAAACACAAAGAATACATAGATGCACTTAAAGAGTTTAATTGTCATAAATCAAGGGAAAATCATTACAATCTTATAGATAAAAAACGTGCATACAAAATTTGTGAAACCCACGTAAAGAGGATTTACCAAAGACACGAGGGAAATATGATAGAATTTCTGAGAAAAAAGAATCCTAGGGAGTTTCATAAATATTTCGCAAGAAATAAGAAGCATGTTAGAAACAACATAACTTTGAAAAAATTTAAGGACCATTTTGAAAACCTTATGGGACAGGGGAATGACTTTGAGGGGGATTTACTTGATAATGACATTAAAGACGATGATGAATGCGTGTTTGATGAATTAGATAGTCTAATTTTAGAAGAAGAGGTAGATAAAGCAATATCTGACCTAAAACGCAACAAGAGTAGTGCTGAAGATATGATTTTGAATGAGTTTCTAATAGATTGTAAACAACAAATTTTGCCATGTTTAATCAAATTATTCAACTCTATTTTTAGTTCAGGTTTTTTCCGAATTTCTTGGTCTACTGGATGTATTGTGCCAATACATAAAAAAGGTGATATAGATAACCCTAATAATTATCGTGGTATAACTTTAATTAGTTGTCTGGGAAAATTGTTCACTTCCATTTTGAATCGTAGGTTATTACAATGGGACAAGGAAAATAACATTATTACTGATGCTCAATATGGATTTAGGCCTGGACATTCCACAATAGACGCTATATACATATTACAATCTTTGATTAATAGGACTTTAAAAAAACGAGGGGGTAGATTATATTGTTGCTTTATAGATTACCAAAAAGCGTTCGACTTTATTGATAGGAGTAGCCTTTGGTGTAAATTAATAAAACAAGGTATTAGAGGTAAAATGTTGAGAGTTATAAAATCTTTATATGAAAATGTTAAATTATGTGTAAAAAGTAATGGTTTGTTGTCAGATTATTTCAATAGCATGATCGGTCTTTTTCAAGGTGAGGTGTTGTCACCGATTTTGTACAGTCTTTATGTAAACGATTGTGAAATGCACTTTTTACAAGAAAATTGTCCATCTATAGAAATTGAAATGATAAACTTATTCCTTCTTATGTACGCAGATGACATGGTTTTACTAGCTCTTTCTCCGGAATCTTTGCAAAAAATGCTTGATGCACTTAGTACTTATAATGACAAGTGGAAACTAACACTTAATACAGATAAAACCAAAATAATGGTATTCAGGAACGGGGGAGTAATTAAAAGAAATGAAAAATGGACATATAAAGGCAATTCTTTGGAAATTGTGGATCAATTTAATTATTTAGGTATCTTATTTAATTTCAACGGGAAATTTTTCAAAACTCAAAAACATGTTGCAGATAGGGCAAGAAAAGCCCTGTTTGCTCTAAAATCGAAATTAAAAAATCATGATTTTAATGTTGAAACGCAATGTGCAGTTTTTGATACATATATAAATAGTATCTTATCATATGGATCGGAAGTCTGGGGATTTCATAAAGGTAAAGATGTCGAAAAAATTCATATTTCATTTTTGAAACGCACATTAAATGTCAAGAAAAATACAAACAATAATCTACTGTATCGCGAGCTAGGTCGATTACCTCTACATTTGACAAGAAAACTGAGGATATTTAAATACTGGTTGAAAATAAGAAAATCTGAAAACATTATATTAAAATCATGTTTTGAAGAGAGAGAACGAAATAATGATGAATGGATATTAAACATAAAAACAGAATTAAATAGGTTAGGATTAGCCCACTTATGGAACAATATGTATGTAAATGATGATCATGTAATGAGTATAATTAAACAACGAATTTTTGATGTTTTTAAACAAGAGTTGATGTCACAAATAGGAAATTCATCTCGAGGTCATTTATATCAACATCTTATTGATATTGTATGTTTGCAATATTATCTAAGTAAGCCAGTAAATCGTATAAGTCAAAAATACATTGCTAAATACAGATTATCCGCTCATAATTTAAATATTGAAAGAGGTCGTTATCAAAATATAAATAGACCTGACAGGAAATGTGATAAGTGCAGTCTTAACGATTTGGAAGATGAATTTCATTTTATCCTTAAATGTCCGTTCTACGACGATCTGAGGAAAACTTATATTAAACCTTACTATTACAAGAAACCTTCCGTTTTCAAATTAGTTAAACTTCTTAGCGTTCAAAATATAAAGGAATTGAACAAATTAGGTCAATTTCTAACGAAAGCTAGTAAAAGACGTGGCATGTAACAATATCATTGATGGTCAAATAAATTCACTCTCTGCGCTATATCACCTATCATAGCTACTTATAAATATATATCCTGTATTCTATGTTGTCATATTTGCATATTAAGTTTAATCTTGTTTCTCTGATATCATATGTGCATAATATATACATGATATATGTTTAATATTGATTCCTCATTAATGTATCATCATAATAATCATGTATTGTACATATAGTTAACATGCTGATGTGCCTGATGGCATAAAGTGAATAAAGAATCTGAAACCTTAAAAAAAAAATCTATATACAATTGACCCTTCCGAACGCGGGAAAAATTTGAGAAATTCCATGACGTCACAATGCATTTTCGATGTTTGACCGAGGTTCGAAGCTTGTTTGTCCGAGGTAAACACATGCTAAAAGCATTGTGACGTCACGAAATTTTGCATTTTTTCCCGCAATCGGAAGGGTCAATTGATAAAAATCTTTAACGCCTTTCTTGTTTTTCATAATGGTTCTCGTTATCTCTGGTCTATGTGGTAAAATGTATACAAATGTTTCTGATGACCTATCAACAAGTCGTTTTACAATATTTATAATACCAAAATAGAGTGTAAAGACCGGTTTCAAATTGAATTTGTTACAGAAATCTACGTATGTCAAAAATTGTCCATTCCCATTCAATATATCACCAATATTATAAATACCCTTTTTAATCCAATCTGTAATAAATAATGTTTTGTTATTTATTTTGATCTTTTCATTAAACCATAAAGGTTGAGAATAAATATTTGATGTATATCTTTTTTTTTTTTTTTTTTTTTTTTTTTTTTTTTTTTTTTTTTTAAAGGATGTATATCTTTTTTTCTAAAGATGAAACCATCGCGGATCCAGGGGGGGGGGGGGGGGGGGGGGGGAGGTTGCATGGTTAAAATAAATTGATGAATATACATATTTCATAAAATTAAGTCCCGATTCCCCTTTTGTTGTCATAATATTTGAAAAATATAACATGGATTTGTGTTTAAAAATTTTCATTTTGATAATATTTTGCCTTTGAACAGCATTTCAAAAAATTTCTCTGGCTCGCTTCCGCTTGCCAGAATTTATTACATACACGTACGTACCTTATTTTTAATGATGCAGCTTTCCTTTACAACCATTTACATTGTACTATGGTCATTAAACAAGGGCATTAAGAACAATGGAATTGAAAAAGACACAAGTAGATGATATAAATAGCATTATTGTCTGACCTTTTTACGCCAATTCTGAAAAAAAAATCGCTGGCTCGCGATCGCTCGCCATTAAATTTGTTGTATTTACAAAATACAATAAAACTGCCATTCAGTAATCAAGTACCATGATGTGAAAATTCAAGATTCTAAGCTTTATTCTCGCTATTGCTCACCAGTCATCTGTTTTATTTATAATTAGGTCTTCCGACTTCCGTCGGAAGACCTATTGTTTTCGTATACCCGTGGAAAATTGGATCAGCGATTTCTCAAGAACCCTGTAAGCTAGGACAATGAAAGTTCTCCAACGTTACGTTTGGAGTAAAAGCTAGATTGGTCTTTTTTATTTTTGGTCTCTGTTATTTTTTTTTTATCATGTTTTTTAGTAGATTCAAATATTTGACGGGAGCGTCGAATTACTCAAAAGGACCGAAAATTTCATGTTTTCCTATTTGTAAGCTTAAATATCTCGTATTTTGCTATCTACAATTTCCATTCTTTTTGAAAGTCGACAGCCATGCAAGATATGAAATGCTAGATGCACACTGTAACGATTTATTACGATGACGTCCTTCACCGTCCTTCATATTTCCAAATTCAGAAGTTCATAGGAGGAAGACACTTTTTTGCTTATAATAGTAAACAAAAATTAAGCTTATGAAGTTTCCTAAAAATTTCAATATTATTATTTTTTATCCATATATCTGTCTTATTTAGTCTTTCTGATTTTTCCTATCTCTTACTGTTGAAAAGATATGAGCATCGAAATTTTGAGTTGGGTATTTCGATACACCTTCACGCCAACAGATCGGGCGCGCACTAAAATTGGTAGTCCGAGTCCGACTCGAGAAAAGCAGTGTTGAGATTTTCAAATTCCGATTTCACGGCAATGATGAATATGCATTTCATAAATACATTTCGATATACACAATTTGATTTTAAAACAGTTGATTAATTTAGAAGAGATCAGCTACAAATCAGAATTTGCACACAAAAAGTGGTAGTTTGATTCCGATTTTTAACCTACAAACCTGTTTCTAAACTTCAATAACTATATTTTGAACATCAAGTTTAATTTCTAATTCTAGCAAACGTTCGAACATAATTTTCGGTTGGTTTATTTACAAATTGATGAACAATTTCTCCAACATTCTTCCCTCTCCTCGTTTTTCGAAAACAGTTCTGTTTATATTGAACGATGTCGCCATGATGGAAATTCAAAATAAACTTTGAAAAAAGGGAAGGGGGGGGGGGTTCCAAATTTGAACCTGCACAGCGAGAACCTCATGGTATTTATATATATATATTGAACGTAACTTGTTATTACCATTTCTCTTCTCAAGAAAATTGGTTCTACAGCTACGAGCTCGCCTTTTTTTATGGGGGAAGGAGGCAGGAAGAATTTGCAAAAAAAAAAATCCCGGCTCTGAAAAATGCTGAAAAAAATATTCCGGCCCAAAGGGCCGGCAATTTTTTTTTCCCGGACCATGCAAAAGTAAGGATACATTGCATGATATGAAAATTTTTGCTGGCCCTTTGTGCCAGACAATTTAAAGTCAAAAAATTAATTAATATAAATACAAACTGTTGACATAGCTGTATCTTCCAGAGACCTAATACGCATAGGCACAAAAATCTAGAAAAGGTTCTATTTAAACATCATACAATCTGTCTGAAATTCGCTAATTGCAAAGAGACATCTGAAGGAACGGTTATTAACTCATACTCTGTAACAGCGGGGAGTTTAACTTACACAGACATTCACAACATTTGACAATTTGTTTAAATCCGGCCCGAAGAACTCTGGTAATGGCTGAAAAAAATGGCCTGCTCAGAAAATTGCTGAAAAAATTTTACCGGCTGGCAATAGAATTCCTAACCCCCCCCCCCCCCCCCCCCCCCCCAAATCAAATGGTTGCTCACCAACAATTATCGGTTTGAAAATTTAATGTTACTGCTATTTGAAAACTGAAATATATAATATAAATACATGTAATGTGACGTCCTTCATATTTCCAAACCAAAAATTGTATAGGAGGAAGACACTCTTGTTGCAACCGCAACAAGAAACCTTTCTAGTTTGTTTTTGTTTTTGTTTTTTCTTTATTTAATTTTCTATTTTCTATTTTCTGATTTTTTATTTTATTGTGTTTTATTTTTTTGCCCAAATACTTTTATTTATACGACAATTCCAGTGGCGGATCCAGAGTGGCAAGCGGGGAGGTTATGTATCGACCCAAAGGGTCGATTCGAGGCACGAAGTGCCGAGCGGGGGAGGGTACGGGAGGGGTTGCCCCCTCCTGTAGGTGGGGGTCCGGGGGGCCTCCCCCTGAAAATTTTTGAAAAAATGGAATTAAATGGTGCATTCTGGAGCACATTTTCTCCTTATCTTCTCGAATATTCAGACCATTTATTTCCACTCAATTTATGTGGTTAATAAAAGATTTCTAAATAAAATAATTTCTCCTTTACTGCTGGCAGGGACGTAGCCAGGGTGTTTTCGATGTGGACGTCTATAAAGAAGGGTTGGACCAAGAACTTCAGCTGTCCGGGCCATATGTTACCCATCCTCTTGAAATGGGTCCCCCGTGAAAATTTTGAAAAAAAAATGAAGCAAATTGCTGACCTCTGGAGCGTGTTTGAGCTGAATTTAGATGGGATAACGCATATGATTCGATGTCAGCAGACGATGAACCGTATCTAAGATGAAGAAAACTTGAGATGTGAACATGACATTCCCTAAAAACTTATATATGTACGTCCACATAAAGTCTTTCCAATCGACCGCTTGCACTTTGTTAGCGATCGTTGTATCATGCGCGGATACAGCATTTTTGGCCAGAGGGGGTCCAAAATTTAAGGAAGTCTACCTATCATGTAGATACATATATATCGGTGCACATGATGGGGAGGGGGCAATTTTGTTAGCTTTCCTTTCACGTTTATTTTCATGAAGAATTGGCGAGCGTAGCGAGCCAGAAAATTGTTTAGATATGAAATATTAATTTGTCTTGATTCGATCGAGATGATTATTTATAACATTGAATATTTCACTTCTTATATCGGCGAGCGGAGCGAATTTCATGAGAATAAATAGATAAGAGATGTGTCATTTTCCAAATAATCAGACATCTTAAAATGACATAACCTTGAAAAAGATGAAGGAGGTTACATCCTATGAAGTAAGGGACTGTTCAAAATATGAGTTCCTGAGACCCAAGACAATGCTATAAAATTACTTAGTATGAACAATTGATAATAATTAAGGAATTTTGCAGAAAAAATAGTTTTATATTTGTAAATGGCGAGCGAAGCGAGCCGAAATTTTAGGTATCAAAGCCCTTTCATGCATTTTAGACCCATTTCAATTAGAAATTGGCCAAAGCTGGACCCCACCTCCGAAAATCTCAGGGGATTGGGGGGGGGGTCCAGACCCCCGGTCCCCCCTCTGGATCCGCGCATGGTTGTATCGAGTTCTAATGAAACACGAGAAAATTACGAAAAATGCATTCAAATCGGTGGTTTCTGGAGTGTCTTTGATCTATTTCTGAACAGTAGTTTGCTTTAAATACTATTTCAAAAGACCCTCCCCCTTCTTTTTGGCTACTAGGGGAGGCGCTCTCCTCTTTTTTTCGCGAGACGATGTGGACGTTTTTGCGAACAAATGTACGCCTGGCTTCGCCCCTTGCTTGTTGATTTGTCCTTGTTGTAACATGTACTTAGAATATTGGTACGATATCAAGCAAAAAAATGTTAAGTATCATTGGGTTTTGGCTTTGAACAATTGAATGCTTAATTATAGCCCCCCCCCCCCCCTCCCCGAGCATATTCGAGCTATATACAATGTTAAGGTGGCTCAATAATCCAAGAATCCTTTGTCAGAGCAAAAAAAATTTTTCTTTTTTTTGAAATTCATGTGTGATGATTTATATTTGTAATTAAGATAACATATCATCGTTCATTTGATTGACTAGTGGTCCTCTGAATATACATGTGTAAACCAATTCCGAGATCTGTCGCAAAACAATGAATTTTGATAGATAAATACATGATATAGGGATAATAATTTCACATTAAAACCATTCTTGTGATTATTTTCACCATGATATAATCAAATATGTATATTTCTTTATAGATAATGCTTTCAAAGGGCATAGTAGCTAAAATTGTTCCCGAAAAGTACATTTTGTGCACCCCCCACCCCAAAATGAAAATCAATAAAAAAGTACCCTGTACCCTTATTTGTGATCAAAGTGATAAGAAGTCTTTGTCAGAAGCTATTTTCTTTTACATATTTCTCAACGACAAACTCTGTCCTTTAAAAAAAATTATGAAAAAGTACATGTTTTCGTTCAACCTGATTCAAAATACTTGGTTGTCATAGTAACGATTGAAAAAGGGGGGGGGCTAAGGTGGACAATAATGTCTAAAGAAGGGGGCGATTCTGAAATAAGGAACTCAGTAGATGAAATTTTTAGATAAAGTTATATTATAAAAGGCGTTACCACTGTAAAATAAGCGGTTTTATAAAGTACAACGATCGCCGGGTGTCGGAGATACGGAAATATGAATAAGAGAAATAGAAAAAGTAAACGGAAGCGTTTTTAAACATTTTGACGTTCAAGGTCAATAAGTGGACGTCACTAACCTCCCTCGTTCTCGATAATGCGTGCACTTATCTGTAAAATGAATATATCTTTGAATAAAACAGGGTTAAAACTAAAATTCACTCGCTCAAAGTTTTTAAATAGGGAAACTTTACACGATAACATCTCGCTGCAAACTACGATAGTTGACAAAATTGTAGAAAAATTCGTATTACCTAAGATAATTAGAGATAGCAAACTTGAAATATTTCATCTATTATATTGCTAAAATCTCACAGAAATATCCTGTTTGATCATAAAACTTTAGTTTTTCTACTTGATTTTATTTCCAAGCAACACACGGTTGAATTTCCGATGATGACGTTATAAAAATAATACGTTTACGGCAATGGCAAGGGTGTCTCACTTACGGGATATTTTTTATATATAGAGTTAACGATGCATTTGACTATATATATATATTACATTCAGTCTGTAGATGATAATTTTCTGGTTCCATCGATACCAAACTTGTCGAAATCCGCCAAGAAACAAGAAAATTAGAGGAGTTTGAAGACCGAAACCGCACTCGATACTATTCGAACCAGTACATGTATTGACGCCGGGAATGTGATGACGTCAAACGATTATTGAGCCCCCTTAAATATTTGCCCATTTTTCCGGTTATTTCAAAGTATGTTTTTAACAAAATTTGTAAATGACAAAAATACTCAAACCGGGTATTTGAGGACAGAAACGTGTAGGTTTCGATCCCCGTACCATTTACATTGATTGTTGACACACGTTCACGTTTTGCAAATTATTTGAACATGTTCATATTGTAGTATTTGTTAATGTTAATTTTCGTAAAATGAACAGAAAAACCCCTCTGCGACGTACATTACAAAATTGTATGCGATAGAATGTATCAGAAAATTTTTGTAAATTTTGTTTCAAAATAGTGAATTCTGGTGGACATTTCGCAATTTTTTTTATTACTCAGTTTGCAGGGTTTTTTCCGAGTGCTAATGTTACCAAAAAGAAAAAAAAAATTGGGAAACCGGGGGGGGTTTCCCGACCCCCCCCCCAAACCCCCCTAAATCCGCCCTTGAATTCTTTTTTATTATCATGATTCAAGAATTCAGAGGCATACATCGTATAAATAAAAAGGATTTGATCGCTTCACATCTTAGTCCGACTTGCAGACCTACGACGGTATTATCTGTTTTTTCGTCTTCGGTCTGACTGCTATGCATAGGCAAAACTTGAGAATTTCGGTGCGAAAATAATTTTGGCAAGTTGTCCTTTTTTTGATAAATTCCAGTCACCCAGTCCTCCTCTCCCTAAAAAATTCCCTCTAGGCCTGGTTTCACCTCTGCGCTTGACAAAATGTAGTCGATCAGAGGAAAATCGGAAGAGAAGAAGAGGCGAAACTAGGCTTGGAGGGGACATTTTAGGGAGAGGAGGACTGGGTGACTTTTTTTTTGGTTGAAGAGACTGGAATTTGTCAAAAAAAGGATGACTTGCCGAAATTATTTTCGCACCGAAAGTCTCAAGTTTTGCCTATGCATAGCAGTCAGACCGAAGACGAAAAAACAGATAACACCGTCGTAGGTCTGCAAGTCGGACTATTCACATCTATGAATCCTGTGGAACTCTTCAAATGGGAGATATGTTCAGTGTAATGTTGACGAATGACGTTTTGCGTTCCGACAGAAAATGATTTATCCAAGTAGATTAGATTTGACAGTTGGTTTTTTAATGATCATAAGTGCCAATGCTGGTCTATATTCTGATTCAGATGATGTATTTATTTTAACAAGCGACAATTTCTACGAAAATGTTTTGAAGTCAGAGAAAATCTGGAACATAGAATTTTACAACAGCTGGTGTGGCCACTGTATACATTTTGCACCAACATACAAAGAACTGGCAACGGATACCAAAGGTAAACCCCAATAAAAAGTAGCATGGAGCAGTCATCAAGTCTAGTGACAGTGCATGTTCGTTGTCTGGGGGTGGGTGCAAGCAGTGGCCGATTCAGGGGGATGTGGAGGGGGCGTCTGCCTCCCCAGGCACTGACCCAATATTTTCCCTAAAAAAAACCTATATTTTGGCCAATATTCAGTAAAAATCAGCCTCTGACAGGATATGGGAAGATACATGCACCATCAAAAACAAGTAATCAGTCAATCGACAAACACAAGAGAGAAAATTTAAAGAGCAGAATGGCAACAGGCAAAGGAAAACAAAATCAAAAATTTTCAACCCCTCACAATTTTTTTTATTTTCAACAATTACGTGTAACTGTGCAACACATAGTCCTTTCAGCTCAGCAACATTTTTTTTACTTACCCCTTCCAGGGTACCACTTAAGCCTGCAGAAGCCTGCAATAAAAAGTACAAGCCTGCAGTTTTTGGATGGCCGTATACTTTTGATTCTCACATGGTTGGATAGATATTGATCAATTTGATGGTCTCTAGTATCTAGATATGTAATTCTTACAAAGATTTGATTATATATTTAGAGCATGTCATAAAGTGCCCCTTCGTTAGGCACTGCTCTTAACCAAATTTCATCAACAAGGACAAACAAGTCTTTGTATCTACATGTATACAAATTACATGTACAAATACAAATTCAGGAATCAGGACATTAAAATTTCAGGTCTTTAGATTTTTCCTTGTACATCATGTACATGTTGTACATGTAATTAATTGCTAAACGCCATCATGACTCATTTGAAAAATGATTCTATCTATAATTTCAAAGGAAGATGATGTTTGGATGTATTGTTTGAAACACATCGTTAATTCTGCATGTATTTGTATGTTGTTTGCATTCCTGAATTTCACATACATGTATATATTTACATTACTAGTAGATTCCCCATGTTGAATGCCCATTAGGCAACTAGAATTATATTCCAATAACTTTGGTTCCTATTGTAACGTCACGTTCAAGTTTTGCATGTAGGGAGAATTTACCAAAGTTAAGATACATTTGACGCTGTTACAGGCAAAATGTGCGATGTTCATGCAAATAAAAATGACCGATAATTAGAATAAATGTAAATATAAGTAATGACTGTCTTACTTTTGGTGTTCATGGGTGTATAATTCTGGTTGGACACGTGCAAATTTTCCGAGAATCGCTTCGTGATTCACGGAATTTGCACGTGACCAACCAGAATTATACACCCATGAACACCAAAAGTAAGACAGTCATTTCTTAAAGAATTCATACAATATATTACATGTACATGTTATTTTATATTGCTTTACTTTATGGAAAAAAAAATCATTTTAATCATCACCTTCAGCATGTTCAGTATTTAATAAATTACATGTATCATGTGTATGCAGAATGTCAGAGTTTTCTCTTAATCATGTTCATGATGTTAATTGCTATTATTTGATATTATTGTACATTTGTTGTAGGTTGGACTCCTGTTATACAAACAGCTGCTATAGATTGTGCAGAAAAAGATAACAGAGACATCTGTATGAAGTATGTGGATATGGGATACCCTACACTCAAGGTAAATTTACATGATGATAGTGTTCAACTTTGTATGGATTTCAGTTATATTTCATGAATTGTTTCTTAGGACCCAAGGATATGTCTTGGTCAAAGGTCAAGGTCATAGTGAATCTGATGGCTAAAATCTTGCCAAGGTCATAACCTCTTACCCTTGCAAGGATTTCAATTATTTTTTAACAGAATATTTTTTTTCCTCCATTGCAAGGTCATGTCATAACCTGCCATAAGTTACAGGTTAAGGTCACAGTTCATGGATAAAACCTTGCCCTGGTTTCCTTCGCTGTCATGGATTTCAATCATGTTATTTAACAGAATAGTTGTACATAGCCAAAGGATGCATCATGACCTCAAAGTAATGTCATAGGTCAAAGGTTAAGGCCTAAAAGCACATTGTCAATGACTTACTACCCAGACCATAATTTTTCATAGCCTGTATGGATTTGAAATGAGGTTTTCTAGGCGTAATGTTTGATTAAAACGAAATGAATAAAAACACAAACACTCAAAAACTTGTATTTGAGTGTTTGTGTTTTTATTTGTTATCATCCCTTCCCTCTGGAAGAAATATTTCAATCTAAAACGAAATGATTTTTGATTTTATAAATATATCCTCAAAACAAGTGACAAGAATACATGTATACTTAGGGGATACTCTCGATTCAGATTACATGTAAGTCATTATCATGATTATGGAAAAATTGAAAGTAAAGAGTGGTAAGAACACATTAATTAAGGGAACCTGTAATTTAAGTTTTCTGGTATGGTTCCAATATACAGTTTTAGTTTCGTATTCGAAGAAATGGCCAGGGACGATTTTTTTATTTCTAAGTGTTGAGACTTTAATTTTTGTAGTAGGCACAGTTAATGAAAAAACTTGGAATTTTGGGGTTTATATGAGTTTGGAAGGATGTAAAGAAGAGAACTGGACATGAATTTTAGCCATTGGTCCATATAGTATACAGCGATAGGAAACAAAGGCGAAGTGAGTACCGCGCGTCCTGGGCTCCTGATGCCGGTAGTGCCGGAGGGGTGTTTCGCACTCTTCCGGATATATCTAAAAATCCAGATGTTGAAAATTCAAATAATTTTTCAAGATAAAAGCTACTGATGTTCTCTTTCAATTCAGTATTAAATGATGTAGATAATGTTTTGAGAACAATGCTGTATTGACCTCACTATTTGGGCTACTGCATCCATTGAACGCATGCGCTCGACTGCCATTTTCACATCGTTCGATACTGATTAACGATTAAACAGTCAATCTGGATGCAATGATTTTCACATGTTTTGTAGGTCTAGATGTATTGATTGTACTAAGGTCTGGTTCATAAAGTTATGTAGAATACTTTAAAAGTCTAATGACTTCAACTTAAGCATGACGCGCATACTTTTTGCGCTTTCGGAACAGTGCGCGAAAACTGTATATTGGAACCTATGGGACTTTAGGAACACATATATTTCTATAATTGTTGTACACTACAGGTACAATGTATGTCATTTGATAATGTCCAAGAAAATATTTAAGAGTTCAGAGCTGATTTTGAAGCAAGATTTATCCTAATTCATACAATTCATGTTTTCTTTCATAGCTACTTGGACCCAACGCCTCTAAGAATGACTCTGGACCACAGTATTATGTGAGGACTGTTGAGGAGATAGAAGCAGCTTTAACACAGTATGCTACTAACCTAACAATCCTAGGGGCTGCTCCTCAATCCTGGCCTAATTTACTACCACTTGTGTAAGTATCAGAGATATCTAGGGATGATTACTTAGAGATCACTTTGTCTGTCTGTCCAACTGTGAGATCCATAGAGCAGATAGAAGCAGCTCTAACACAGTATCCTGGGGACCGCTCCTCATTCCTGGTCTAATTTACTACCTCTGGTGTAAGTATTAAACTTCTCTAAGGGTAATAATCTAGGGATCACTTTATCTAGTGTCTGTCTATCCATCTGTCTGTAAGAACTGTAAAGGAAATAGAATCAGCTCTGACACAGTACGCTACCAAGTAACCAACCTAGCGATCCTGGGGGCTACTCCTCCATCCTGGCCTTATTTACTACCACTAGTGAAAGTAGTCTCAATAAATTCTAAAGGCTTTTATGTCACTTGCAAAGGGTGAAAAATAATGTGGCAATTCAAGGGTGACATATAGGAAACACAATGTGACGTCAAAAGGTCAAAGTCAAAGTTAGTGTAGAGTCAGTTGGGTTCTAAATCTGTTTGAAAATGAACCAACATTAGTCCCATGTACTGTGTACAGTGCTGAACAATAGCCGTCAGTGTTGTGTGAAGTACCAACCCCTTTAGGACAGTTCTTATTAGGGCTGGGACGATACATCGATATATCGATAAATCGCGATACGGTGTTCCACGATACGCGTATCGATATGTTGGAGCTATATCGCGATATCCGGACCCATTTTAAACTCCGTTCAAAGGCATGAACACGCTCGTTAACTTCGTCGATTGAAAGCTTCGGGCTAACGGAAACGTGTGGCGTGCTGACTTAAAATGATAAAGATGTTTTTCTTGACTAATCTTCCCATGTTTGCTCCGGATAGTATGCAGTAGTCAATTTTACATGCATATAGTTTGCGGTACAGGCGGAAAGATCGCCTGGATATGCGTATGCGCTTCTAAATTTTTTTTTTTTTTTTAGAAATGCATACGCATATCCAGCCTGTGGTTTGTGTGATTCCAGCCGCAGAAACGACCGCGACCAATGGCACTTGGATATTTTGTTGTCAGATCCGTTTCCGCGGCTAGCGGGAATCCTACAGATATTTTGTTTACTCAAACTCATGTTCGTTTAAAAAATTTAAAGCGGCGAAAGTAAAGTTTTTAGAATCCGTATCTAACGCGATCTTAATATTTACAATTTTGTAAGATACTATTGTCTAGAGAAAGTACCTGATTGAGTGGGTGAGAGTGAGAGCGACGTGAAAACTGCATGAAATAACTTATGTCCAGTAGCTATTCATGCGTGCATGATCCATTCATTTATCATCGATTTTTGAGATACTGGCGTTCGACCTAAATCTCTTCCATTTAAGATGATTTCATTTATTTATCTGAAAGAAAGAGTTCTGAAATCGTATGTAATGCTAAATTTTTAATATAAAACCGACTCGTGTCAATCCTTGATTGAACGTCGGAAACAGCCTTTTAAAGAAGAAGGGGGAAAAATGTCTGTCTACTACGATCTTTATATATCTATTAGATTTTCTATTCACGTCAGTGACAACTTTAACTCGAGAATAAAATCATTAAAGATTAGTAGATTACGTCCACGTGGTTAACGCACATGCTCTCTCTCTCTCTTTCTCTCCCTCCCAAAATTTTGATAATACATGTACATAAAATAAAACGTACAGAGATGGAAAACCGTTTGTCCTAAAAAAATTCAAAGCGCAGGATGTATCCATCGAATAAAATCAAACACATTTAAAAAACAATTATGCGGTAATCCTTTCAATATTGTAGAGAAAGGAGCGTTTGTTACGATTGTTATGGTTGTTTTTAGCTCACCTGTACGAAGTTAAGTGAGCTTATGCTATACCCCCGCGCGTTCGTGTCCGCGTCCCCGTCCGTGTCCAGTTAAAAAGTTTGGGGTAGCTCAGTATTTGGCAAAGTACTGATGCTACAGTAAACAAACTTGCACAAGTGATTCATCTTGGGATGCTGAGGTGAACCCATGCATCAGATGCTGCATCTGACCTACATTTTCTGCTTGATTGGCTTGGTTAAGAAGTTTGGGGTAGCTCAGTAACTGACAAAGTACTGATGCTACAGTAACCAAACTTGCACAGGTGATTCATCTTGGGATGCCGAAAGGAACCCATGCATTGGATGCAGCATCTGACCTACTTTTTCCACTTGAGTGATTTTGCTTTAAAAGCCAATATTGAGCAAAGTATAAGTGCTACATGTACCAAACTTACATATTGGATGTATCTTTGATCAAACTTTCATAAAATGACCTTGACCTTCTTTTTTCCTCTTGAGTGATTTTGCCTTTAAAATCCAATATTGAGCAAAGTACAAGTGCTACATGTACCAAACTTGCATATTGGATGTATCTTTGATCAAACTTTCATAAAATGACCTTGACTTACTTTTTCCGCTTGAGTAATTTTGCCTTTAAAAGCCAATATTGAGCAAAGTATAAGTGCTTCATGTACATGTACCAAACTTGCATATTGGATGTATCTTTAATTAAACTTTCATGAAATGAAATTGACCTACTTTTTCCACTTGAAAAGCCAATATACATGTACTTAGAAATATGTTTGAATTGAATTTTGCTGCCACGAGGTGAGCTTTGTAATCTGTGATTACCTATGTTTAATAAGATTTCCTCATGAAAAAATCAGTCTAGGATTATTTAAATAGGAAATAGGAAAAGAGAGATATAAAAGGAAGAGGGGAGGGGGGTTACATAAAGTCATGAACTTTTCATTTTCAAACTGAGAGCACGAGGCCCTCTTATTTACCAATTCATGGCTTGTCTTGTTGATGCAGTTACTGAGAAAATGAACAGACAAAAAAGAGTATAAATACATGTTAAGGTGAAAAGTTGAAAACATTATTGCAAAGGATACAGATTTGTTCTTGTAGCTTTACTTGTAGCTAACTAGCCTCTGTCTATCAGTAATAACTTGTGATGTTATTGTTCAAAGTTTGAAAAGTTTATTTTTTTAAATCTTGATTATTCCAGAATCTAGAAAAGTATAGTCTTAATCAAAATATTTTAATGTTATACTTGAGTTTCATTCTATACAGCCTGGATCTTCGTTATAGCAATATACATCAGAAATATCGTGATACATATCGTATCGTAGGCACTATATCGTGATACGTATCGATACGCTCGAGACCCGTATCGTCCCAGCCCTAGTTCTTATACTTATTGCTCAGCATAAGCAATCTGTACAAAGTTTAACAAATATAATAGCACATCTATACACTGACAATATACATACATGTATATTGAAAATCTATTTTATTTACAAATAAAAACACAAAGACTTAAATACATGTACACAAGTTTTCGGCCGCTTGGCCTTTTTCAAGTGTAAAAACGACAATGTAATTTTATTTACTTTTGAACAGTACTGTAGAAGCAGTATGGAATGAGGCCAGAGCTGAACAATCTGTACAAAGTTTAACAATAATAGTACATTTATACACTGATTTATGAAGTTTTAAAATCTATTTTATTTAACTTTGAACAGTACTGTAGAAGCGATATGGAATGAGGCCAGAGCAGAGCATAAACATTTAGCCCTGGTATTTGAAGATGAGCAATCCTTGGTGGGAAGACAGGTATTTTTAAGAAATAGGAACTAGCTAGCCGTGGCTTGTTGTCCAGTAATTCCCCGAGTCGCATTAACCAATCAAATTATCACTGAATCGTGAAGCGGCGAGGTGATAATTTGATTGGTTCATGCCACGAGGGGAATTACTGGACAAAAAATCACAGCTAGCTAGTTGTTATTTCAATTCTTATTTTATTCTGCAAGAGTTCTATAGCACATGAATAGGTGGAGCATAGCCAACTGGAAGTTTGTTGGAAATTGTACACCAACCATGTTCTATAGTACATATAGGGAGAAAGTCTAAAGTCATGTTAGAATTATCATTTAGTGACCTACTATGGCATCAAAGAAGGTTAGTGACATAGGAAATTTCTTGGCTGAGAACTTGAATCTTGATATTATTAAGTATGTATGAAGTAAAGTGGCATGTAGGGACCATTGTGTGAATTGTTTTGAGTTTGACAGTGTTTCTGTCCCAATTCTATCAATCTGATATTGGTTAAAATAAGTATAATATAGTGTAATATGATTCATAATGGCATAATTTCTATCTTATTATTTTTATGCCTCTTCCCTGCCTTTTTATAGTACAGACATTAATAGAACTTTGCTTTCTACTGTCTCCAACTTTGATGTCATTGCATCCTCTTCTCTCACTTTCAGCTGACCTTGTTTCTATGTCAGTCCTAGTATAGTTGTGACCTTGACCTTTGATCTTGACATTTCCAGACAAATTGCCGATAGAAGTATTTATGTTTCACTGAAACATTTAGTCAAGTATTAGCCACATGTGTGCCAGCTGAGGAATATCATCCAAAAATAATGACCTTGACATTTGACCCCAGCATTTGGTGGTGTGACTCTTATGATCTTCATATTTCAGAAATATTTACATATGCCCATTCATTTATATAAAATTGACACTGTGATTATAGGAGTATAATCATGGTGGCGTGATTTGAACTATGACATCATAGTAACTTGGCTTGATTTGAACTTTGAAGGTACGTAGTAATAGAGCCTTAGCAACAGAGTTTTTAACTGTGATAAACTAGAATGGATCCAGGAATTATATTTCTCATAATGCGCCTACATGCATTATGAGAAACATAATTCCTTGATCCATTGTAGGTTATCACAGTATAATCACATTCCAAAAGACAGTTATTCTATAAATATTACTGTGAAAGCCACATTTGTTTGAGGGTCAAAAGTCAAGGTCACTAAAGGTCAAAGCAATTTGTACGTAATTAATTTTCCATTTCATGTCAAGATAAATCTATTTTCATACAGGTGATATTAGATATGTCAACCGTTCCAAATATTCTGGTGCGGAGAATGACAAAAAAGAGCATGGCCAAATTTGGCATCAATCATTTTCCTTCATTATTTTTGGTGATGAAGGACGGGAGATTTAAGGAGCTAGCTCAGTAAGTTATTAAGATTTTTCTACATACATGTATGAAACAAAGGAGGGGATCTCCAACAACACCAGGTTGCAGCACCCACAGCAAAACCCCAAAACACCCAATGCAAAAATACAGAGCAGACAAGCACAGAAATAGACGCAAAAGGGACAAGGAATGTCAACGCACAACACAAAAACATCAAACACAAAGGACTACACATAAACCAATGAGACCAATGGGCAACCGGTGCCGACTTAGCACTGCCATCTGCTTATATGATTATCAGATCTTAACGTTTAATCTGTCTAATTCTATCTTCAGTCGGGCTGAGTATTGCGGGACAAAGGGGTAGGGCCACGAAGCCCGAAATTGGCCCCAATTTTGAACATTGTACTTCATAGAATTTTAACTGTGCTTTGACATTTTGAAACGTTCTCTACTGAATCACGAATATATCTTTTGTTAATATTGCGTTTATCAATAGCTTTTAGCCCTTTGAAAACACCAAAATTGGTCATATTCCGCGAAATTAATGCAAAAACTACATATTTCTATAAAATTAGCAATGGCCGCATGCATTAACTAGGATGAAAAAATTATATGTGAAAGATTATCATTATATCCTTTTGTCATAAACGTTTTATCTCAGTTAATGCATGCGGCCACGTTGAATTCTTTCACAAAAGACGAAATTCCAAGCAATTTTTGCCATATTTTGTCAATAACGTCAAAATGACATCACTTCATGACATCATTATAGTTAAATGGCACTATGTTTGATGATATTTTTCTTTTCATCAAAAGCGGTGAACATTTGTGTATTTTCATGAGTGATATCAAGTATTCCACATGAAATTTATTTCTATAGAAAAATCGAGGGCCGATTTAGGGTTCTCGTGGCCCTACCCCTTTATTTTTCGATGTGTGTTATGCAATATTCCATTATACCAAGATTTCTGAAGATTTTCTTCTCTGCTTTGACTGACTATTAATACTATGTTATAATGTTCAAGTCCAGTTGAAGGTGAGATGTCAGATATCTGATTACCGTATAACCAGATTTTTTCGCGAGTATCAAATTTCGCGATTTCATTGCAAAATGGGGTGTCTTTATTTTCACATGTACAATTTTTCGTGATTCCAAAATTACAAACAAATATATACATATGACTTTACTGTTTTCAAACACAATTTTTCGAGAGAATATTTTCTCGCGATTCCAAATAACTCGTGAATATAGGGAAAATAAGTATCTCGCGGAAATTTCAGGTTATACGGTAGTTTAACAGCATCCTTCTGAATATTCTAACAGGGGTAAAACGGAGAGGAAGGATTTTACTGAGGCCCTGTATGACGTGGTGAAGACTGAGTCAGCCGTACAAGACTCTCCCATCAATCAGGAGTCAGCAGCTGGGAAAAAAGATGAGGTTAGCGCAGAGAAAAACGACCCTGTAGATGATACACAGCCTCAAAATGTTGCCAAGTAAGGAAATATCTTAAATTTAAAACTTCGAAATTCTAAATGTAATATTTCATGCACTTGAATCCCTAACACTATAGTACATGTATTGTAGAATCTGGGCTGCATATGTAGTTTTCTCATACTTTCCAATATCTTGTTTTAGAAGTCATTAGGAACAAGGATTTATTTGATTGAGTTGGGAAACAAATTCATACCTGTCAATTTTGAAGTCATAAAAAGAGGGAGATCTCCCTCCTTGACACTTAAAAACAGGGAGATTGCATGTGAATCCATTTTGTGCAAAACCAATTTTCAAATAATTTTATTGTGCTGACATTTCAATGCAAAAACATTTACAAAATGTATAAACAATGAAGCATTGTCCAGCATAAAATTTGTATCAATAATTCATTGCATTCTATACATCTTTTTCTTGGATTTTGTCTTGCAATTTCTCTTTAAATATTGTTGCAGAGTGCAAATTAACTCTCATGCACGGTGCAATGCAGTGTATAAAGATAAAGGTTCACTCACCTGGCAGGGAATGAGTTGTCCCGACACTGGGGACTCAGGGTTGAGAATCGTCTTCTCTGTCCGGAGTCTGTGTCACAACTAACTGCTGGCACCAGGACATGTACTAAGTTTGGTAGATCAGTGAAGTCCTAGTGATAACTATTTGAGATCAGGGTCAGGTAATTGACCCATCTAATATGACCTATGAACTTATATATAGTCTGTATCTGAAAACCCCTATATACAACAGTACTCTGAATGTCGCTACTTCTTTAGTAAATATGCCAAAAGAGGGAGAAAGAGGTAGATTGGACCAAAAGAGGGATTATTTTGGTCTCCCTCAAGGGAGGAATGCCAAGGGGGGAGATGAGGGCAGAAGGAAGGAGTCTCCCCCAAAAGAGGGAGAGTTGACAGGTATGCAAATTGTCTATCCCCTTTCTATTTTTTTTTTTGGGGGGGGGGGGGGAGGGGAATTTCAAACACAACTTCCTGAAAAGTTTCAGATGACAATACATGTGTATGTACAAAAATAAAATGACACAATTTTGTTTATTGAGAATTTATAATTTTCAGACAAGCTGTTTACATGCAGGACCTGGAGTCTACGTTAACATACTGTTTTAGACAGGAGATTGCCATTCATAGGGAAATACAGGGAGACAAGCTCAGTGCACTTAGACAATTCCTCAAAATACTTCTAAAGGTACGTCACATAGAAATCAAATACAGAATGACAAGCTTAATTACTGCACTAAAACAATTCTTAAAAATACTTCTAAAGGTATGCAGAATATGGGACAGCTCAATATGGTTTAATATTGGGGTTTATATATCAGCAGAGTCTTCTTTTGTGTCCATCATTAACTTTAATATCGACCTCAGGATCGACCACTCAAAACCTTAATTTTACTGGAAGATAAACCATGCTTATTTAGCTATTATTTCCATTCTTATAAGTTATATATTCTAATTAGTATTGTTTCTACAGTAGATTTCAGAAAATGACTGGTTTTCACATTAACAGTTGCATAGAAGGTGTAGCTTATTTGAAAGAAAGTGTGTTGGAGAATAAAATAGTCCGGCAACTCTATAGCGCATACAATCATTCTCCTTCTGAATGAACATTTAAAGTCATAGTAGAATCTTGTTTTTAAAGCTGATTTTCGTGTTTCCCTCTTTCAGTATTTCCCAGGTAGAGAGGAAGTCACCAAATTTCTCCTGAATGTAAATCGCTGGTTGAAGGACGCTAGCTGGGATTTGTCAGGCATACATTGGGTACATAACATAGACTCTCTACAGGTAATAGTCTGTTTCTATGGTAATCATAAACTTTCAAAATCATGGTGATATTAGAGTTTGGTGTTATAACAGTAGGGAGAGGTGATACAAGTATTTCAATTGGAAATCAGTTGCAGAATACAGCAAATTTAATCATGTTTGGTTTATCACTGAAGGTCAGAATGACCGAATTACTGAGAAAAATTCCACTTCACTATTTACAAATATCTTCTTTAAATACCGAGTACAAATTGTGATTTCATCACTCAAAAATTATGACTACACACTTATTTGTATTTTGACATCACAAAGTACAAATTTTGAGTTCACCAATAACAAATTTGACTTCTCCAATCATTTTTACAAATTTTGACCTCACCAATTACAAACTTTAAGTTTGACATCAGCGAGTACAAATTTTAACATATTTTGCAGTCTGTGGATGCATTTCTACCCGAGACCATCAAGTGGATAGGATGTCATGGCAGTAAACCACAGTTCCGTGGATATCCCTGTGGAATGTGGACACTTTTTCACACTCTGACCGTCAGTGCATATCAAGCAGGAAAAAACAGTAAGATCTGCATATTCATATTATACTACGATGATTATCAAGTTCATGATAACTTGTAGGTGCTATGGTATAGAGATTTGCTCCAGTGACCGAAAGGTTACTGACTCAAGTCTCACTAGGACCACGGGTTGGCCGACATATACTCATCTAAGTTCTGTGTTTATAAACAAGAATGACCTTGTTTGTGTTGTTAACATGTCTGTGGTGTTTAGATGTCTGTGGTGTTTACATGTCTGTGGTGTTTACATGTTGGTGGTGTTTACATGTCTGTGTTGGTCACATGTCTGTGGTGTTTACATGTCTGTGGTGTTTACATGTCTGTGTTGGTCACATGTCTGTGGTGTTTACATGTCTGTGGTGTTTACATGTCTGTGGTGTTTACATGTCTGTGGTGTTTACATGTTGGTGGTGTTTACATGTCTGTGGTGTTTACATGTCTGTGTTAGTTACATGTCAGTGATGTTTACATGTCTGTGGTGTTTACATGTCTGTGGTGTTTACATGTCAGTGGTGTTTACATGTCTGTGGTGTTTACATGTCTGTGTTAGTTACATGTCAGTGGTGTTTACATGTCTGTGGTGTTTACATGTCTGTGGTGTTTACATGTCTGTGTTAGTTACATGTCAGTGGTGTTTACATGTCTGTGGTGTTTACATGTCTGTGGTGTTTACATGTCAGTGGTGTTTACATGTCAGTGGTGTTTACATGTCTGTGGTGTTTACATGTCTGTGGTGTTTACATGTCTGTGGTGTTTACATGTCTGTGTTAGTTACATGTCAGTGGTGTTTACATGTCTGTGGTGTTTACATGTCTGTGGTGTTTACATGTCTGTGGTGTTTACATGTCTGTGGTGTTTACATGTCAGTGGTGTTTACATGTCTGTGGTGTTTACATGTCTGTGGTGTTTACATGTCTGTGTTAGTTACATGTCAATGGTGTTTACATGTCTGTGGTGTTTACATGTCTGTGGTGTTTACGTCTGTGGTGTTTACATGTCAGTGGTGTTTACATGTCAGTGGTGTTTACATGTCTGTGGTGTTTACATGTCTGTGGTGTTTACATGTCTGTGGTGTTTACATGTCGGTGGTGTTTACATGTCTGTGGTGTTTACATGTCTTTGGTGTTTACATGTCTGTGGTGTTTACATGTCTGTGGTGTTTACATGTCAGTGGTGTTTACATGTCAGTGGTGTTTACATGTCTGTGGTGTTTACATGTCTGTGGTGTTTACATGTCTGTGGTGTTTACATGTCTGTGTTAGTTACATGTCAGTGGTGTTTACATGTCTGTGGTGTTTACATGTCTGTGGTGTTTACATGTCTGTGGTGTTTACATGTCTGTGGTGTTTACATGTCAGTGGTGTTTACATGTCTGTGGTGTTTACATGTCTGTGGTGTTTACATGTCTGTGTTAGTTACATGTCAATGGTGTTTACATGTCTGTGGTGTTTACATGTCTGTGGTGTTTACGTCTGTGGTGTTTACATGTCAGTGGTGTTTACATGTCAGTGGTGTTTACATGTCTGTGGTGTTTACATGTCTGTGGTGTTTACATGTCTGTGGTGTTTACATGTCGGTGGTGTTTACATGTCTGTGGTGTTTACATGTCAGTGGTGTTTACATGTCAGTGGTGTTTACATGTCTGTGGTGTTTACATGTCTGTGGTGTTTACATGTCTGTGGTGTTTACATGTCTGTGGTGTTTACATGTCTGTGGTGTTTACATGTCTGTGGTGTTTACATGTCGGTGGTGTTTACATGTCTGTGGTGTTTACATGTCTGTGGTGTTTACATGTCAGTGGTGTTTACATGTCTGTGGTGTTTACATGTCTGTGGTGTTTACATGTCTGTGTTAGTTACATGTCAGTGGTGTTTACATGTCTGTGGTGTTTACATGTCTGTGGTGTTTACATGTCTGTGGTGTTTACATGTCTGTGGTGTTTACATGTCAGTGGTGTTTACATGTCTGTGGTGTTTACATGTCTGTGGTGTTTACATGTCTGTGTTAGTTACATGTCAATGGTGTTTACATGTCTGTGGTGTTTACATGTCTGTGGTGTTTACGTCAGTGGTGTTTACATGTCAGTGGTGTTTACATGTCAGTGGTGTTTACATGTCTGTGGTGTTTACATGTCTGTGGTGTTTACATGTCTGTGTTAGTTACATGTCTGTGGTGTTTACATGTCTGTGGTGTTAACATGTCAGTGGTGTTTAAATGTCAGTGGTGTTTACATGTCTGTGGTGTTTACATGTCTGTGGTGTTTACATGTCTGTGGTGTTTACATGTCTGTGGTGTTTACATGTCTGTGTTAGTTACATGTCTGTGGTGATTACATGTCTGTGGGGTTTACATGTCTGTGGTGTTTACATGTCAGTGGTGTTTACATGTCAGTGTTGTTTACATGTCAGTGGTGTTTACATGTCAGTGGTGTTTACATGTCTGGGGTGTTTACATGTCTGTAGTGTTTACATGTCTGTGGTGTTTACATGTCAGTGGTGTTTACATGTCTGTGGTGTTTACATGTCAGTGTTGTTTACATGTCAGTGTTGTTTACATGTCAGTGGTGTTTACATGTCTGTGGTGTTTACATGTCAGTGGTGTTTAAACACATGTCGGTGGTGTTTACATGTCAGTGGTGTTTACATGTCTGTGGTGTTTACATGTCAGTGGTGTTTACATGTCTGTGGTGTTTACATGTCAGTGGTGTATACATGTCTGTGGTGTTTACATGTCAGTGGTGTTTAAACACATGTCGGTGGTGTTTACATGTCAGTGGTGTTTACATGTCTGTGGTGTTTACATGTCAGTGGTGTATACATGTCTGTGATGTTTACATGTCAGTGGTGTTTAAACACATGTCAGTGGTGTTTACATGTCAGTGGTGTTTACATGTCTTTGGTGTTTACATGTCTGTGGTGTTTACATGTCTGTAGTGTTTACATGTCAATGGTGTTTACATGTCTGTGGTGTTAACATGTCTGTGGTGTTTACATGTCAGTGGTGTTAACATGTCTGTGGTGTTTACATGTCTGTAGTGTTTACAAGTCTGTGGTGTTTACATGTCTGTGGTGTTTACATGTCTGTGGTGTTTACATGTCTGTGGTGTTTACATGGCAGTGGTGTTTACATGTCTGTGGTGTTTACATGGCTGTGGTGTTTACATGTCTGTGTTAGTTACATGTCAGTGGTGTTTAAATGTCAGTGGTGTTTACATGTCAGTGGTGTTTACATGTCTGTGTTAGTTACATGTCAGTGGTGTTTACATGTCTGTGTTGTTTACATGTCTGTGGTGTTTACATGTCTGTGGTGTTTACATGTCTGTGGTGTTTACATGTCAGTGATGTTTACATGTCAGTGGTGTTTACATGTCAGTGCTGTTTACATGTCAGTGGTGTTTACATGTCTGTGGTGTTTACATGTCATTGGTGTTTACATGTCAGTGTTGTTTACATGTCAGTGGTGTTTACATGTCTGTGGTGTTTACATGTCTGTGGTGTTTACATGTCTGTGTTGTTTACATGTCAGTGGTGTTTACATGTATGTTGTGTTTACATGTCAGTGGTGTTTACATGTCAGTGGTGTTTACATGTCTGTGTTGTTTACATGTCAGTGGTGTTTACATGTCTGTGATGTTTACATGTCTGTGTTAGTTATATGTCTGTGTCGTTTACATGTCAGTGGTGTTGGCATGTCTGTGGTGTTTACATGTCAGTGGTGTTTTCTTGTCAGTGGTGTTTACATGTCAGTGGTGTTTACATGTCTGTGGTGTTTACATGTCTGTGGTGCTTACATGTCAGTGGTGTTTACATGTATGTGTTGTTTACATGTCTGTATTAGTTACATGTCTGTGGTGTTTACATGTCTGTGGTGTTAACATGTCTGTGGTGTTTACATGTCAGTGGTGTTTACATGTCTGTGGTGTTTACATGTCATTGTTTTTTACATATCTGTGGTGTTTACATGTCAGTGGTGTATACATGTCTGTGATGTTTACATGTCAGTGGTGTTTAAACACATGTCGGTGGTGTTTACATGTCAGTGGTGTTTACATGTCTGTGGTGTTTACATGTCAGTGGTGTTTATGTGTCTGTGGTGTTTACATGTCTGTGTTGTTTACATGTCTGTGGTGTTTACATGTCAGTGGTGTTTACATGTCTGTGGTGTTTACATGTCTGTGGTGTTCACATGTCTGTGGTGTTTACATGTCTGTGTTGTTTACATGTCTGTAGTGTTTACATGTCTGTGGTGTTTACATGTCTGTGGTGTTTACATGTCTGTGGTGTTTACATGGCAGTGGTGTTTACATGTCTGTAGTGTTTACATGTCTGTGGTGTTTACATGTCTGTGGTGTTTACATGTCTGTGGTGTTTACATGTCTGTGGTGTTTACATGTCTGTGTTAGTTACATGTCTGTGTTGTTTACATGTCTGTGTTGTTTACATGTCTGTGGTGTTTACATGTCTGTGGTGTACACATGTCTGTGTTGTTTACATGTCTGTGGTGTTTACATGTCTGTGGTGTTTACATGTCTGTGGTGTTAACATGTCTGTGGTGTTTACATGTCAGTGGTGTTTAAGAAAAAAGTGATGATAACTAGGCTCTCCACTTATGGAAATAAGGACACTGAATGCTTTGAATTGTAAGGGGTTCGGCTTTGATATTTGATTTGTAGATTCCTTTTGACAGTACCTTGAAGAAATAACATATACATACATCAACTATAAGTGACAAAATGCAATCAGGCCATAGTTACTATCTCTAGTAGTTTATGGTTTATTTAATTTATCTAATTGACCCTTCCGAACGCAGGAAAACTTTGAGAAATTCCATGACGTCACAATGGACTTTCAATGTTTGACCGAGGTTCGAAGCTTGTTTGTCGAGATAAAAGCATTGTGACGTCAAGACATTTTGCTTTTTTTCCTGCAAAAGAAAGGGTCAAATTATTGTGTTCTGAACATCATGGAAATTTCATTTTTAGATTTTACTGCGTTTATGAAAGTTGATGTATGCATATGTACAGTACATACTAGAATAATTAAATTTATTAAAATCTAACTATCAAAATTTTGCTTTGGAGCGAAGATTCATAAAATACATGTATGTAATATATGTAATTTAAAAGCACTGTACTTTCACATTAAGTAGTCTTGTGAAGATGATAAATATAAATCAAACATTTCAGCTCCAAAGCACCTGTATAGGGAAGTACTAGAAGCTATAAAAGGCTACATGGAAAATTTCTTTGGATGCTCCGTGTGCTCGTCACACTTTTTAAAGATGGCTGAATCTACGGAGGAAACCGTTCATTCAGGAAGAGACGCAGTTCTTTGGTTATGGAACGCACATAACCAAGCTAACAAACGTTTATCGGGGGACGTGTCCGAAGATCCGACGCACAAAAAAGAACAGTTTCCGTCTAAAGATCTTTGTCCATTGTGTAGATATTCAGATGAAGGCCATATTGAATGGAACGAAGGTAAAGTTTTAGAGTTCTTAGTAAATTTTTACGGTAGTGAACATATTGTGCCGATTGAGGATGAATCGGTATCGTATGAGGAAAAAAGTTTTAAAGGCAAAAAAGACAAGAAAGAATTAGACTGGTGGGAGAAACAACAACGAGGGAAAGATTTAGAAAAAATCCTACAGTTGCGGCAGCACAAAAAACATAAGGAGGAAGAGAAGAAAAAGGTGCAAAGTGTTTCGAACGGGAAGAAAGTTTGGAAAGAAAGATTGAAAAAAGATGTGATGATGCCACCTCAGAGTAAAGGATGGTTTAGTAGTGTAGATCTGGGTCTATGTGCAATGTTCTATGTTATATGTATAGTTATCATAATAATATTATACTATCAATTATCCGTTAGGAGAAAAAATAATCTATTTAAGCATTGTCCAAAACTATCATGACAAAATTAGTTAGAGATAGAATAAGTGACTTATAGATTTCATTTGACCATAAAGTCAGTTACATTCCATGTTTTATTATTGTGCAGCATTTTAATGTCACCTGTATATAATATGGGCATACTGGGATTTTTGTGTACAATGTCTGTGAGTCCGTCAGTCTGTCAAGAAGAGTATGAGTTTGGATGGGATGAAATGATAAGCTTATATCTCATGAATCATCAAGCATCATGTATACTACAGGGTCCACGTAAAAAACATTATTTTGCAATAAATTTAATTTATATGGAAATCAATATAATTGGGACAAACTTAAAGCTTTACGCTTCTGTCACAAATTTTCTTCAAGAAATATTCATTGACATTTACGCAAATGACATTTATCCTGTTTTAATGAATGAATTTGAACATTTACCAATATTCAGTATTTTTGAAAACTATAGTTACTTTCTGATAAATGGTGTCTGACAGAGACGATCTCATCAAATTCTATGGAAGCCTTCCCAAAAGTACGGGAAATGATGAAACAGAATTGACGTTACCGTACCAAATTCATGACGTCATAATGGCTTTATATGTCAGATACTGTCTTAAGTGGGAGATATTAACTCCATACTCAAAAATACACAATATTGACACATTACAAAGTAGGGCAAAGATGAAAACTGTTTTGATATGATTTCACAAAGCCTTGTGTTTTCACAATGACACCTTTATTCCATTGTTTATAGATACATGCAAAGCTTTTTTTCCTTGTTTTGGGGCCGAATTTCAGCCCCTTCCCAATGCCAAATTTCCTCTATTTTTCCCCAAAAATCACTCTTAAAATTTCAAAGAGGAATTATGAAAAAATCACCTGAGAAAATAAGACTCAAAACCTGGAAGTCAGCAAAAAATGTCCTATTTCTAGTTTCATCTTTAAGTTTTTCATTCATCCCTTGTTAATTTCAAACAAACCAATGGACTTGTAGTGTTAATAAATGATACTTTAGGATTATAGTCTGGTGAGAATTTGTATGAATTTTTTTCCCAATTTCAGCAAAATGTCGCAAATTTTCCCAAATGGGACAGGTACCTTCCCCAAAATAGAAAAAAAAAACCCTGACATGTAGACACATTTAGCATATAGTTTAACTATCATTTCACTTTTGTATTTTGTGAACATGTTTAAGTCTTTTTGAAAATCATTGCATACATGTTAGTACATAGAAGAGGAAGCATGTCTCATTCTAAATAAAATTATAATGCAACATCGCTATAACATCGGTTTTCATTGGTTGTTTGCTCCTTAGTTACGACAGTAAAACGAGAACACACCAGGCTCTGACATTGCTAACGTCACAATTCGCCTTATATTTACAAAAATATAGATTGCATTAGAATGGGAATAACAAGATACTGACATTATGTTTGTGCATCGCCAGAAAAACTCAGTTTGCAACCGTAAAATCAGCATTTACTGTCCGCAAACATAACGTCAGAAAGTAGTTATTCCCTAAATTGATAAAGGCTTAGAAGCTAGAAAACAATTTACATGTGAAATTTTTGCTCTGTTCTGCTTATCACTTAATTCTCAACGAAAGATGTGAATATTTTTTTTTGAAGTAGATGCTGATTATAATATTTAAAGTGCAACTTTATCTTGCATGAAAAATAGGGATTTACAATTAAGAATTCCGGAAAGAAAGAAATATCTGCATTTTTTAAATGTTTGGAAAGACCAAAACATCTTTCACTAAATTATAATTACTCATTAACATATACATTGTTTTAATTGAAAACGAAATACAGATTGTGAAAACATGTTTGTCTTTTATTTTCAATTAACTTATCGATTTTAAACGATCATTTCACATATTTTAAAATCTGAAAGTGTGCAATACTTTTATCATCAAATTTTGAATCTCATATGCTAAAATTGATCTGACATGATCTTTTTTAAATTCACATGTAAATTTTTAGCATATCTTATGTCTCACTGGATTAAATCATGTCACATTCCAATACAAGCAAAATGATTGGTTGAATTCTTATGACTTGTTTGTCAGATTAGAATGAAAAGTTGTTCAAAATGAAATGTTACTCTGTAAATAAGTTTGTCTGTTTGTCGCTTATTAGAAGCTTTACAATGTTTCAGGAATTTAGAATTGTATGGATTGGTTAGAACTTTGAAGTCAATATGCTATGTTTGACCTATCATTGATTTCAATAGGAGGTACTGGTACTTGATTCTTCCATTGTCTACTACCTTGCCATAAATAGGGGTGGGATTCCCATTTATTTTGAGATTAGGGTGTGTATGATGACATTTTTGTGTTTTTTTGTGTTAATTGTATAAGACTGATGCAGTCTTGAATAAGGAGATTGACATGAAAAGGGGATGAATATGAAAGGAATAAAATGAAATTATTTTGAATGTAGAATCAAATAGCACTAGAAAAGTAATTGGTCAACAGATGTGATCAGGGACACGATACCCAATTCTTGAGTGCAGGTTTTCCATGAAATTTATCAATACTGGGAGAGACTGGTGGATATACCATACCTTTAAATGCATAATTTATATTACTTACATCACCTCAGCATAATTACATGTATGTAATTGATGATGTGAAACTTCCATACAACTATTTGCTCAATCGATTTATTCATGCCCTACTTAAGTTATGATCATTGTACTTCATAATTGTACAAAAATTATCGTTGTGATTTACCCTTTTGAACTTTTTTTCCAGGCTGTAGAATTTAAGTTATGATAGTGTTGTCTCCTAGAACTTTAAAGATAGTTTTAAAATATGTATATAATTATTTAGCATAGTCTTAAAATTTACGATTCATGTTTGAACTAGTAATTCTGATTTCATTAGAATATTTGACACTGTATCAATAATCATTTACATTTACTCATTACCATTGATTAGTAAAATTAATATCAAGTCGACTTTAACAAACATATTCATGTACCTTACTAATCAATTATGTTTTGCGAAATTCATTTGTATCTTTTAAAGATATACCATTAGAATTGCAAGTATATGTATATCAAATTTCTACGCATCATAGCGCACCTTCAATTAATAGATACAGATATGAATAACAAGTATTTAAATTAAAATACTGGACAAAATTTCCTCAAAATTAACCTCATTTTAGAAAATGTTGATAGAGAGGTCATTTTCAAATGATTTCATACAAATGATATGTTCCTATTGAGGAGACGGTAGTATTTATCCCAAAAGGAGATTTTTAGTCAGTTTTATCTTGCGTCTTTGTTATAACATGTAGAGCCATTAGAAGCAGTGTCAGGCAGGTTTGATGGGTGTTGTAATCAAACGCTTATAGCACAGTGTGGTGCTTGTTTCGTCTGTGATTTTATGTTATTATTGTATATGTTTTAAATTAATGTCTTGTCATTCATTATTATTACCTTGTACGTGTGATTTGAAGTTTTATTATTAATTTATTGTTCATGTACTTTGCATGCTTTAAAACAATTCTGAAAGTCCTTAATTTAGAAAGTAGGTTTACTATTGCATAGCATATTACAATGTAACTGGATTTTGAAGGAAAGTTTACTAACTATCTCAAACCATTGCATAGCATACTGTAAACCATCTTTTATCGCAAGCATTTTATTTTCACGATATTTGCGAGATCTTTCGATTCACAAAAATAAAACGCTGCCTATAAGTCCCAACACAAGTGCAGAAAGATACAAATGTATGCCAGTAATACCAAGCTTTATGAATTACATAATGTATTACCTCCAAACTTTTACTGAGCTTTTAAACTGAAAAGTGCTTCCAAAAGCTAGACATATTGGCTTTTAACCTTTTGACAGATGGCCTGCTTACACTTTTCAAAACTTTTGATTTAAATGGAGATGTTAAACTCCATGACTTTATCTCATTTGATTTCACATAATCAAGAAGGAATTTCTTATTGCAGAATTATGAATTATGGTTTTAAAAATTCTAGACAGAATATTTATTATAAAAATTTTAGATGGAATAATTATTATTAAAATTCTAGATGGAATATTTATTATTAAAATTCATTTAACAAAAACATACTACTACAAAGTTCATTAACTCTAGAAAAGAAAAAGAAAGGTTAACTTTTCTAAAATATCATTAATACTGGAACTATAGCTTAAACTGTTTGCGGTACACTTGCTTTCTCTGTACTTAGCTATTCAGGCTATTCATTTACTTAAATTTTATACATTCAATCGCATACATACTTAAGATGATACTATGCAAATTTCTTTCTTTCTATACATTTCATTTCTTTGTTCGCTTTCCATTGACATACATTGATAAGGATCAAAACCAAAGAAAACTAATGACCATATTTGGAAGTTAGCTTTTGAGTGCCATAATTACAAATACACATATAAATGTAGGGCAAGAAGAATTTTCATAGAGGAAATTTTTTGTTCTGAACGAACTAGTCTAAGGGCTATTTCATTAAAATTTAGCTTCTCAACTTCTGTCTGTTGAATAAGAGCAATGAAGTATCCATCTTCAGTGAAAAGGTTAACACATTTTAAAGACTACACAAAAACATTGAATTCAATGATTTTACAATAGATGCTGTTACATATAAATTGTAGTACATAATTTGATAATGTATTTTACGTTATTGATGATTTATAGATACAGTTGATCTTGTACGTGGAGTTTGTTGTTGACAATGTTTGTTTGTATAATCGTGTTATCTCTGATCTAATCATGAATAAAAACATTGAAAATATGTGAATAATGTCTTTTTATGTAGTTTGATGTGTAGATTTTCGAAATCTCAACTTTGTTTCTGTAGCTTTTGTAGTGAAATCTCAATTTTGCTGTGTACAACACTTGTATGTAGAATTGATTTTACTATTTTCATCTTGCTATGTATGACAAGGCATTGTTTGTTCGTCATTGTGTCTGTCCATCCATCATATTGCCATTTCAACTGTTCATCTACAAAAGTCTGTTCTATTGTCTGTCTGTCTCTATAAATCCAGGTAGATTCTCTACTTATAAGACAAACACATTCTCTGAAAGTCTGTCTTTAAGACAACATGAATATCCTTTCGTCTTCCTTGATTAAAATTTACCAATCATCGACTATCAGCTCCTCAAAAATTTGGTACCAAAATGTGATACCACCGAAATGACCATAAATGTACCCTGTCGCAACTCAAAATGTTACAACAAACTAAAATATAATAAACTTGATTTATTACGTTTTAGGTCACATGTATTACATATTAGGTTTACCATCCAAATGAAACTTAGTAGAAACCAAAGGATAGACAATCAAACATACAAACTTACATCTCGCATTTTATATGGTCTTAAAAATTTATTTGGATGTCAACCTAAAATGAAATAATCTAAAAAATTTTGAATCCAGTTTAATACATTTAAGGTTGTCATTACATTTTGAGTTGTTATTACATATTGAGTTGTGACAGTGCTCTTTTGTTTGTTAGGACAACAACTGTGTCTGCAAAATTTGGTTCTGAGAAAGTCTATCCAGAATTGATAACAACTTTGACCTGATTGCACAACCTACTTGCAAATATGATCGGAAATATCATTATTGCTTAGCCAGTATCACCTCCATTCTACTTGTAGTTTTGTAGAATGGACTTACGACTGATATTTGCTCCGTTAGCAAATAAAGCTTAAACCGCAAAAAATATAATAAATATAATAACAGACAGTATATGACGTTTTAGTGGTGGCATTAACCATCAGTAATATGACATACGATCTGTTTATGTTTTTAAGTGAAGGACATTTGTATCTATTTTAAAAAACACATTGTCTGGATCAAGTCCAACACTTGAATATGTATATGTTTATCAACTTCCAACAAAAAGAACAAGAGGTCCAAGTGTGCCTATATCGCTAATCAGAGTACCATGTCATTCAATACAGCAAGTTTGCTATGAACAAAAAACAAAACAAAAACCAAACAAAATAGTAAATTATCCTGAAACATTCGTATTAATGTTCCGTCTATAGAAGGCATTTGAAAAAAAGCCGGAGGATTTCCATCGAGTTTTTTTTTTTTTTTGTTTCTTTAACTATTTATGAATTCCAATAAAGCAGTTACATAGAACATGAAATGGGTCAGTGAGTCCAGTTTACAGGTGGCCATATTGGTTTATTAAAAACGAGTATAAGAAATATACGGAACTTGACTACATTTATCCTATCAGATCCTTTTAAGAAACCCATAAGTCCCCTAAAAATACAACTTACATTTTTGTATTGCGACAATTTCCATTATGATTTATAGACGTTAAACGCTGCGCTTAAATTGTCTGACCTATTTCGTTGACATATTTGACCATCTAACCATGGTCCTGAAATGCTATGATAAATTTTCACAACAATGTTTTGTATCTAAATTATGTGTCAGATCCGATATTTTTATGTTCCCATACTAAGAAAATTAATTAGCATGACCCCTTCCTGGACCCAGATTATGATATTAATCACAGGTGAAGCGACCTTTCGTGAAGATAGCATTAATAAATCAAAATGTACTATTAAATCTCTCTCTCTCTCTCTCTCTCTCTCTCTCTCTCTCTCTCTCTCTCTCCGTGGGCGGGTCTAGAATTTTTTCCGGGGGGAGGGGGTATCCAGCCCATTAGGGGCTGTCCAGACTGTGATTTTTAAAAAAAAAATGTTCAAAAACAAAAACGGAAAATCAGCATTTTTAGCCAACTCCATGACTCTCTCTCTCTCTCTCTCTCTCTCTCTCTCTCTCTCTCTCTCTCATTCATTGAAAAAACACAGATAATACGGTACATGAAAATGACATATGACAGTCAAATTTTGAAACAAGTACACGGTATTTCTAAGAATTTAATGAGAGAAATATTAAAAAAAAAACAATGGATTAATTGCGACATATATTACTTCAACGAAATGTCCGTATGTCTATATGTACATGTAATATGCCGTTTTGTAATCATTGAGATAAAAGAATGAAGAGGATGAAATATTTGTGAACGTAATATTGTAAAATCACCAGGTTCAGCACCGAGTATGCAGATCAATTATAAACTTTTATATACATTTTGTAATTATCAACATTCTTTCAAAGATAGCGGTATAAACAGTTACTATGACATGTTTTCCTATTTATTCATCATCCTCATAAAAGCTAGAAATTCTAGAAAGTCGTTGACTCCATTTCCTTTAGATTTGAACATTGGTTGTCCTTGAATGTCAGTTAAAGATGCACCACCTAATCTATTTATGAGGGGTCTAAGAAGGCGCCCACGTAAAACCATGGGTAATTTAACCAGGCGGAGACCGGGGATGGGTGTTGTTGTGCCCATGGGTGGTTCACCTGTGCCCACTGGTGTTTCTCCTGTACTGTTTCCTTGATCGACCCGTTGTGATTGACTGGGATCGGGCATATTCTGGGAGGGATCGAGGGAACCCTGGGTAGGGTTAATAGAGTCCAGGGTTGGTCCAGAGGGAATGCCGCCCATGTTCATAGGATCGGGTGTAGGTATTGGAATACCCGGAGGATTAGGACCAGATGTATCTGCTGTAGGATTAGGACCAGGAATATCTGTAGGATTCACATTCCCACCCATAAAGTCAACAGGATTTCCATCTACAGGATTTCCGCCCAGACTTGAAACTGCCACTGAACGCCCGGGCATGATCCTGTGTAGCAAAGATGGCGGCACATCCGCTGCCAGCGGCTCTACTCGCCCAGGGATGTTCCCAAACAACATATTCATGAGGTTGATGTCCATCAGTGGGTTGTATTCCGCCTCCCCTGCCGGCTCTCCCGCGGGTCCGCCCTCCGGGTTACCATACATCCCCAGCTGCTGCATGCTCCAGTTTGTTAGGTAATCCTCGATCCTGTTCCGCATCCGGTTCCGGCGCCTGACTTCCTGTATTTGTAATCCCGTGAAGCAGTCGGTGCTATTATTGTCCTCCATAACTATAAACTCATCACAGTTGTCTTTGATGACCTTACACCCGGGAGGGGGCGTGGACACGTACTGCTTTATAAATCCCGTCCTGTAAAAAAGACCAAGATACAACTTCTTATTCGATTTACCCATATTCCAAAGCTGAACATCTACTGCACTTCAATTTTTCTCTAACCACCTCCCCCCTCCCCCCCCCCCCCCCCCCCTTCCCCCTCACGAAGATCAAGACAATTGACCTTGTACGCTTACATTTACATAAAACATGTAAGTGTTGTCTGTCTGCCCGTGGCAGAACGTTCGTGCATATCTCTATCTATCTTTATATCTACCTTTGTCTAGATCAGACTATAGACTTTGAAACATGTTTTATTCTACAAAGTTTCACATTGTTTTTCGGTTTCTGTTTTTGTTTTTTGTTTTTGTTTGTTTGTTTGTTTGTTTTTTTTTTTTGGTTGACTGAGATCCCTTTCAGCTTGATACATTGCTCACTCAGTACATGATTGGTACAGTACATGATTGGTGCATGATTGGTATAGTGCAGTAGGAGTAGGGCAAAATTTTAACCTTTGACTTCAACCTTAGAGTATGATCTACTTTTTCGTGTTAGTACTTTGATATTACATTTGCAAAGTCCTTTTGAGAAAATCTTTCTATCAGTACCAAAGAGATGTAACCTTGGGATCTGACCCTTTAACCATGACCGGGGTTTTAGTATTTCATGTATAATCCTTATGACAGGACCTTGAACTTGCTTTGGGTTTGACCAATTGTTAGAAAAAAAAAACAGCTCTTTAACATCAATCATTGCACATGTATTTTTTACTGTCTTTGTGTTACTTTGGCCATAGCCATTTGTAAAAATGTGTTCTATGTCAATAAACAATTCAAATTTGGATGTACTTCAGACCTAAATTCCTATAAAAGAAATATTTTCATTTCTTGGTCACCGACAATCCTAAGATTGACCCTGTGGTCGGAGTAAGTGATCCCTCCCGATTTGTAAATTCGCACTCAGAATTATAGGTAATGCAGGAATATTTCAATAGAATGATCTTACTCGCAGCATTCCAATCCGTATGTAGTACATCTACATCTCATACAGGCATCCAGAGGTTCGAACACGGACCCTGGCATCACGTAGATCTTAGAGGTGACATTCTTCCCGCTAAAATACTCATAGTTACAATGCCATCGATCTGTTCCGAATTCTGAAATTAAGAAAATTTATTTTCTTGGTCGCGATTATTTAAAGATATGAATACATTGAGAAGGCGGCATAAAAAAAAACTGATTGCAAGTTTGAAATCAAAAAGGCTGATGGGGATTTTGAAAATAACGAAAAATGTTGTAAAAGAAACAAAAGGGGTAAAAATAGCTCCCTGGCGTTTCCCTCACATCAACATTATGCTGTTATAAATATATTAATTTTGTTCAGATAATTTGTGATTTTTTTTTTCATTCATTATTCTTTTTATAACTTTTCCTTATTTTAAAAACAAAATGTGTTGTAACCTAATTAATGATTTTTTTTAACTTCTTGTGAACATTTTGAATTAGCATCGGTTAATATTTGTTCATTGTTCGCTCTAATTGCTGAATAATGAATAAAAATAGCAATCCAAGGAATGCTTGTGTCGCCTGCGAAGCAGTTTGATTATTATTCTAAAAAGTGGATCAAAATTATTGGTATCAGTAGAAAAGTCTTTTCAAATGAAATTTATTTGAAATATCAGACCACTTAATTACAAATTAAAAGATGTGGTGATTTTCAAATTTTCAGAAAAGAGTGTCAATCATCTAGGTCAAGGTCAATACGTAAAAATTGGTCACAAAAGGTCTCATCATAAGAAATATTAAAGACCTATCACCTACCAATTAAAAGATATATACAACCTTAGAAAAATAGGTCAAATATCTAGGTCAAGGTCAAAAGGTAAAAAATTATGGTATGTGTAGAATGGCATTGTTAAAAGGAAAATACATGTGAAATATCAAAGCCCCATTACCTACCAATCAGAAGATATAGCCAATATTACTTTTCTTGAAAAGTAGATCAAATATCTAGGTCAAGTTCAAAAGGTCTAATATTATGGTCTGTGTAGAAAGGTCTTATCACAAGGAATACTCATGTGAAATACCAAAGCCCTATCAATTATCAATCAAAAGATATATCCATTCTTAATTTTTTTGAATAGTAGGTCAAATATGTAGGTCAAGGTCAATAGGTCAAAAACCATGGTATGTGTAGGAAGGTCTTGTCACAAGGAATACACATATGAAATATCAAAGCCCTATCACTTACCAATCAAAAGATATAGCGAATCTTATCTTTTTTTCAAAAGTAGGTCAAATGTCTAGGTCAAGGTCACAAGGTCAAAAATTATGGTCTGTGTAGAAAGGTCTTGCCATAAGGATAGCACACGTGAAATATCAAAGTCTTAACACTTACCAATCAAAAGATATATCCATTCTTAATTTTTTTGAAAAGTAGGTCAAATTTCTAGGTCAAGGTCACTAGGTCAAAAATTATGGTATGTGTAAGAAGGTCTTGTCACAAGGAATACACATGTGAAATATCAAAGCCCTATCACTTACCAATCAAAAGTTATGGGCTGTGACACCCAAAGTGTGACAGACAGACAGACTGACAGACGGACGGACGGACAGACGGACAACGGACAAAGTGATCCCTAAGTGTCGCTATGCTTCGCAGGCGACACAAAAATCAATTTAAAAAAAAATTGAAAAGAATAATTGAAAAAGGTCAGACGTAATGGATATACATTGTAGATAAATATAGTGATCTAATTATGAGTGAACATCCTTGAAAAAAAAATAATTAATTTGAATTATCATTATTTTTTTTTTTTTATAATTGAAAATAATTGAAAATTAATTCATTTCAGATTGAAAGACCGAAATTTTCAATAAGCACCGTCAATGACTGAAACATATTATCTTTTTTGTTTTAATTGTCCATTGTCCTTGTATTGAAGAAAGAACATATTCGACTCAGAACCAAGAAATCAAATTCCAAAAACAAGAATTTAAAAAAAGAAATAAGGATAAATCACCACTTCGATATATGATGGCCATCTTGAATTTAATTAATTGATTGGTTTTTTTTTTTTGTTTTTTTTTTTTGTTTTTTTTTTTTGCGTGTTTTCTAGCAACTGCTGTTCAACCGAAGATAACTTACGCCCCGGTACTAATTTATAATAATTATATAAAATCAACAAAAAAAAAGATTTACCTGTCGTATCAACCTGTATTGGCGTCACTCTACAAGAGCAGGTTACCCTAGCAAGGAAAAAGGAGAAACAAATAACAGAAGTCCTTAGTAAAAACCGCATCATCCCGGACTTCGGAATTTCCGAATTTCCCAGAGAAACGATATAGGGGCGCTCTTGCTCAAAAGATGAAGGACTACTGCAAAATAGGTGTCAGATTCAACACGTCTATATAGACTTGAAATTTGACGGTCAGCAATTTGGTGTATGGATGGTGGTCATGGATGAAGAATGGCCATTGAGCTAGGCCCATGATGACCATTTGCTATTTATCATATACGAGTGGACTACTGATGTACACTTCGTGTCAAGTATGAACAATAATGTCACCCAAAACTATAAATTTCACTGATGCATTTGACTTAGTGTTTAGTACCGCCATATGCATATTCATACGCTATGCAACCAAGAGCTTCCCCGCCGCGCACATTCGAAGTTGACAGCACTGCCGAAACATATCGCATTTTGGTAAGAAGAATTCTTAAGGGAGGTTTCGTAAGATGTAAACATATCCGTCGTTTTGCACAATATGAAGAAAAATGCCTTGCATATTGATGGCAGAATTATGACATCCATAATGTTGCTTCCAAATATACAGGGCTTCCATGTCGACTGCTCAGCAAAGCGGGCCGGGTGTAAATGGACAAAAAGTTATGTCCCCGAATAGTAAAAAGTATGTCTTATATATATATAAAAAGATGAAAAAACATATATTCCTCGAAATTTGAAAATTCTGAAAGCTTATTCCGAAAAAAAAAGTTTTTTCCAAGTTTTCCAGAATTTCAAGAAAACAATAGGAAGTCGATTGAAGCTCATGTGCAATGTGGTTGAGAACGAGTATAAGACAACTCGAAGGCTGATGTTGTAGGGACAATAAATACCATAAAGGATCCCGGACCTTAAGGAAAGGCTATAAAAATCGGTTTTCATAATTTTCAAAATTTATTGAACTGACCTTATAAATTGTTTGAACTATTTATAAACAACAAGTTTCTTACCCTTTTCTGTTAAGATATTGCTCGAAACGCTGGCAAAGTCAGCTAAAATCTACCCACCCTTCGCCAGCTTTGGTTGAACTAAGCACAAAAAACCCAGGTAGTCTGATAGGCATGGACGCATGTTAGAATGGCTAATTCAACAAAATGACAGACAGATAATTATTTGACAAATTCTCCCTGAGAAGGAATTAGCCATTCTAATTTGCCTTTATGTTCAAATCAGAGAAAACCCACGAAAAAAGTAGCATCAAAAAGTATACAGATTAACATAAAGCCACACCTCTAATATCATGCTACCAACAGCATGTATTGATTTTTTACCTGATTGGTTGTATTCACAAAATATGTGATCATGTGACAATTTGTTCGATCCCTCTCATGCATATGTATTGAGAAAACAATATTCAAGGCCGGAATCGATGGCGATTGATCCGGATTTGCCAAATACCCCTGTCACAAAACAGACATCACACATAGTAACATCTTTTAATACAAGCAAAACTTTCATAGTTATTTAATACACGAATGGTCAATTTTTCATTATATGTAAAAAAAATCATACAATTGACATTAAATTCTTCGATTTATGAGTGATCAAAAAAGGGGCCTTAAGGTCCGGAATCCTTTCCTGTAGAACAACGATCTCATTTGCTCTTGAAATAAAAGAAAAAGAGCAATCTTTTTCGTGTTAATATCATCGATTCTCCAAATTGTCAATGTGGATACATAAATGAAGATGTAAAACATTATTTTCTAGACTGCTCTCTTTACATTCAAGCACGAACGAAATTGTTCCAAAGTCTTTCTTTTCTTCAGTACATTTCAGATGAAATTTTACTTTTTGGGTCTAACGAATTGTTGTTCGACGAGAATGAAAAGATAATGCTATCAGTTCAGAGTTACATAAAAGACTCTAGAAGATTTTGATTTCGTATGCTGATTATCATATCAAACATATTTTGATCTCGTATCTAACCATTATTATTGCTGCTAATCTGTATATCAAATATATATTTCCATTACATATATTATTATCATTATTGTTATTTCCATGCCACACATGCACATTGCCATTGCGTAGTTCCATTGTGTATTTCCATTGCATGTATCGATTTGCATTATTGCTTATTTCTATGCCACACGCATATCCATTGCATTATTGCTTATCTCTCATTGCATTATTGTTTATTTCTATGTCACACACATTTCCATTTGAATTATCTATTTGCATTATTGCTTATTTAATTGTCACACACATTTTCATTGTAAGTACTAGTATTTACTTGCATCATTGCTTATTTCTACGCCACATACCCATTGCATATATTTATTTTCATTATTGCTTACTTCCATGCTTAATCATGTCATACATATTACCATTGCATCATTATCAATATTGCTTATTTTCAAGTCATTGCATATTCATTATCACTATTCCTCTATACCATATGAAATATCATGTGTTAGATTTTTACTACTGGGCTATCTCTCTCTCTCTCTCTCTCTCTCTCTCTCTCTCTCTCTCTCTCTCTCATACTTTATTTGAAATCTTACGTTCACGAAACTCACAAGTTATGTATTTTCACACCAGCCATCATGACTTTATACTTTTCACAGTATACATTGTAGGGAGAAGGCATCCTGTAATGTTGTGAAACTTTTGCCTAATCCCATTTCTACTATTATATAATGAAATAAAATATGTTTAAACTAATCGTTGACTACAAAAACATGAAAGCAAAGGAGTACATTTCAAATATGAGATCGTTACTGCATGTACTCGTACTTCATTTGAGGTGTATGTTTTCGATATATAGACAACAGTGAACAGGTTTTCTTGCTAATTTTCTCTTTAATAAATAACAACAACAAATGGACAATACGATATATTAACAACATGGTCTGGCTTGGATGAAGGTTTTTCTATGTACAATTTTACCCTAGGCATCGAGCTAACAACATAAATTAATGAATAAAACAAGCCATAAAATCTCACAGGGACGTCGAAAAACGTTATAATGAATCGGTATGCGAAAGAGGATGGGGGGCTGACATTTTTGTTCCACTTTTGGTTGGTCCTTAGCAAAATCTAGGACCCAACACGCATATATAGATGTAAACGTTGAATAAATAATTTAAGATATGAAAGAATTTAGAGAAGATGAAATCGTAGATCTGCTTTAAAGATTATGTTCCTTTATAGAAAATAAAATAAAGGAACACTCTAGTTCTTTATTGAATTAAAGCAAAGTGTAAAATCTTCTTAATCTTTGGTAGGAGATGTATAGTATAGTAGGAATCTTTGGTAATCTTTTTCACCGGAAGTTGATTTATGACATCATGGTTGCTAGGACACCAAGTGCCAATGGATTCTTCATGAAGTTTCCAAACATTCCCCCAGAGCCTCCACCTCCCATCATACTCATCATTACCATCGCCTCCATGAGTCCATCCATGGGTTCTCTGCCGCCCTGACCTTGACCTTGACCTCGTGGACCGAGCATGTTACCGAACCCAAATCCACCCATCATACCCATAGGTCCCATTGGACCGAATCCGGAGGCGAAAGGTCCCATTTGTGGAGGGTACTGTCGCTCGTTTATCATCTGGAGAGCGGAGGGATTTTCCGTTGCCAAATAATTTCGCATGGAATTTTCCGCCATAATTTGTCCTTGTCTGTCCCTAGCAACGGCTCCAGTTGTGTAACAGTCGGTTGTGTTGTCAATGTCAGAAACTAAAACGATTCTGCAACCATCAGCAACAGCATTGCAACCATCTGGGACGAAAATCTGGCCGTCACCATAGATACCGATCCTATAAGGTTAAGAATAAAAGAATCACTACAGTAGTTTTGAGAGATATCTAAAATGAACAAGCTATTAGTTACAATCATTTTTCTCGTTAAAACATATACCTTTAAGTATTTCTTATTCCAAACATATTTCTCTGAATGGAACATTTAACTGCATGGTCTTTCTCCTTTCAGAAAATGACAGAAGTAAAACAAAGTTTTTATTTCACGAGTACGTGTACTTATAGTCTAGCCAAGGACTTAGTTCTAGTTTAGCAGTTTTAGTATTTTCGAAAGAGACCCAACATTTAGGTCTACCATGTGGACCTAAAGGTCACAGGATGTCGATGTTTATCTATTAAAAAATAAAAACCAACCTTTAGTTGTTTGTTATCATACGTACAGGGAAAAAAAAAGATGATAAAAAACAACTAAGATTGGCTTTGATTTTTAAACAGATAAACATCGGCAGCCTGTGCTAAAGGTCAAGGGCGAATTAAGTTAGGGACGAGGCCTTTTTTCATTATACATTGCAAATTAAAACGATAACTTTTTTTCAAAAAATATAATGTTCGTCGTACAACCTAAAAAATGAAGAAAAAAAAATACGTTGAGATGTACGATATGATAAGACTGAAGTAGAAAGATGTACGGTACGAGTACGTGCACTTCGAATCAGCATTTGACCTAGTGGTCAAGCTTCATCTGGCCATATATCATCAAAATTACTCTAAATGTCACGAGCCTTTTCCCGGGTAAATTTTTCACTGTCCGGACGGTCACGAGCTCTAACTTATTATTATCCTTTTTCGTAAAATCTTTGCCCTGGGATATCGCCGTGCAGTTTTTCATCTTAACAAAAGTGACCTTGCTGGAGTTTGTACGTCTCAGATTGCATGTCCCGCTGTCATTACTACTTATGCATGTACGTTGTGTACTAAATTTTGTATCGTTTGGCCAACGAGGCTAATTTAGTAAATGTACACATGTAGTCTTCATGACACCGAATTTTTCCAGATATATTAATAAATTCCTCGGACATTTGACATGTTTGAGAATAAAAAGCTCTCCTTTGAGGAAAATTTAATTACAGAGCATTGACACAACTAAAGAAAGTCCAACCTGTTCTTATATGCTTACTCCCATTTTATTCTGTTATTCCGCAATATAAAGTCTTAATCGCGAGTACACATTTTCACGATTTTAAAAAGGGAGATAATTGTAAACATTTCTATGTTACTGTAAACTTGTATTTGTCATTCAAGAGTCATCGGCAATATATCTTCTTTTAAGTTGAATGTTTGGAAGACTATTTTCGCAAAAAAAAAAAAAAACTAATTTTCGCGTCTTCGAATGGACAGGAATACAATGTAGCAAAAGATGTAAAAGATAATATTTATTCTTACCCACAGCAACTCATTCCGACAGACGTACATTGACATCTCTGGCATTCCTTAGTTTCGAACTTAGAACCCAGCATGATCTCAATCTGTATGGTTGTGTTACCCTCCGTTACATTGTGCACGCAGAACTGTCGCGTCCTACCCAGCTCTGAAAAAATATATGTTATATTGATTTTGATTGGTTAAAGATATGTTACATTGATTTTTATTGGTAAAAGTCGTCTTATGCCATAAACTTCAATAAATCGAATTCTAAAACCAAGTAAGAATTCTTCCGTTCTTGAAATGGAATTTTGAAATTTAGACTTTTTTTATATTTTGAATAAAGAGAATGAAATATGATGAAAATAATTACCCTTTTCGATGACGGAATTTGCAAATTAGAGGATTTTTTTTTTTTTTTTTTTTTTTTTAGTATCTTAGTTTTTTCGTTTTTTTTCAAATTTGCTTATGCGAAGAAGCAATGTCCGATTATTACATACACTTTGCAGTGGCGCCCCCCCCTATTTTTTTCAATTCTGTTTAACATTAAATTTATAAATTAATAAATTTTTTGTAACTTTATACCAGAGGTATACTTCATTTATACATGGCACTTGACTTCGTATTATAGACTATTTTTCAGTATATGATTTCACCAGGTATTTTGAAAAGATTATAAAAATAACTGATTCCTTGAAAATTCGGCGTTTTGTCGTTTATGTTCATGCGAAAAAATTCTCGACAGTGCGACACTATTTAATTTCCCTTTAGTTTATATTCATTTCATTCCCAATATTGAGTAAAGAAAACTTTGAATTCAGAGATAAAATTTCATTTGAGAGAAAATTTCGAAGTTTTCAGTTCAGATTAATGTTTTCAAGGATGAAAATCAAAAGAATAGAGATTGCATTAATTAATTTTTTTCTTCCCCTTTTTAATTGAATCCCCTATTATCACTCTCAGAATCATCGTCATTTTCAAATCTTTCAATTTTTTTTTTCATAAATCTTTATTTAAAAAATTACCTGTGGTTTCAGTTTGTAAAGGTGTGACACTGCATGCCCCGTAAGCATACCCAAATAAAGCCAAACTCAAACACAGAATCCGAAGCATGACGCCGTCCGTGCAAAGAAAAACATAAAAAAGACTGACCCTTGGTCAGTATAGAGTTTTTTATATGGGCCTGGTCTAGACCCCCTAAGGTCCTGGTAACAATACGTTGAAACTGACAGTTGGACATGCGTCTGTGCACGTATCATTATGTAACAATTGCTACCATTGGTGATTTGATTTATAAAGCAAGATGCTTATTCGGATGATAATAAGAAAATATTTTCACAACATTTTTTTTTTTGGAATTTCACAAAATTTATGATTTGAAAATAGAGAAATATGACAACTAGGTTCATTCCGATGGGGACATGGAAATTAAAAAGGAATTATAGGTCATGTTTTGCATCAAGAACGACAACGATACATAACAAAAATATGTAAGCAAAACATATGCACCAAGATATAGATTTATCAGATTTAAAAAGGGTTAGACGTGTTAAGAAAAGGGGGGGGGTTGTGGAACAAAAAAAAATTAAGAGTAAAAGAAAACTTTTTTCTCTCAAAATGTTGGTATCCTCCATCATGTTTATATTTACAGAATCAAAAAAAAAACCCAAAGCAATTCAGACTTTTAATAATAAAAAAAAAAAAAACATGAAAAATTAGTGATTAAAAATGTTGAGCAAATATTGTTAATACCAAGTTATATATAATACATGTACATTTTGCACATTTACTGTAAGGAACACCTTTGTGTAGTGGTCCATACATCAAGTAGGATTACGGCATACAGATCGTTCTACTGACGCCTTGTCATGTTAATAACGACAGAAACTGAAATATGAATCATAACTTTAAATACTTGACATTCTTCACTCCCAATTCAACGTACGGCCATTTGAAGGTCATCTTATTAATGTTAATGATTTGGGGAGGGGGGCGTTAGTTGGGGGTGTAGTTTATCAAGTCACGTCCTATGTTTTAGTAATATTTTATCATCATCTGAACCCCTACATTATGATAACTACAATTATCCGAAAGATGTTTGTTCGTTTTAGTTTTTCTTTCCTTTTTTTTAATTATCTGATAATAATTTTTCATGGTCGCATCGAAGATATTTTACCGGGGAGTACAGTCCGCTTGGGAGAGGGTAGTGGTTCCAACCTATGTTTGGAAAACAAAACATATGTAAAAACATGGGGAAAACTTTTGCAAATTCCATGAATGGTCCTGACCCCCATAACCCTTCTAGATCCCCACCTGCAAGAACTGTCTGACAACAGTTCTTCTAAAAGAAATAAAACTGAATGTAGTCTGTTATAGATGGCGCCACTTGCATATGATACCATAATAAAAGATACATGTAGAACCAACATGCGGTCACGCTATCGCTGGGAATAACGTTTTTTTCATTTCTTATATTTAAAAAAGTATAACGTATGTAACTTACATCTCCACCTGATACAAGAGTTATAGCATGTAAGACATCATTGTACGGGTCGTTAAAATCATGTCCAACACCTCGTTAACAATGGTAACAAAAATGCCATCGCTATTTGGGTGAAATTATTCCCTTATATTCCACAACAGGTGTAATTTTACAGGAATTTTACATATGTTTTCACGATTTATTGTTTACATTACTTGTTCGTTTATTTTTCTCGTTGTTTTGGCGCTTGCCTTTGGGCAAAAATGTTCGTTTATCTCATATTAAAATTGTAAACAAGTAGGCATTGTTGAATATACGCATTTTATTACATTTTTATTCGTATCAATTTGAGAGTATTATAAAGGCTATTGTTAAATTAAAGTACATACAGATAAATAAATCATACCGATTACTTGAAGAATAAGATAGCGAAATGGACGTCTGTCATTAATTATGAAGTAAAAATGGACCTATCAATACTCGTATGGATTGAAATTGTCTTTTTTTTTTTTTTTTTTTAAAAAAAACTCGTTCCGCGTAACTTGATGTTTGAAGCGTAACAATTATTTCTTTCCAGCTCTGTCGCCTGAAAGAAGCTTTGTTTTGGCCACTTAGGCCACTTCTTGTTTTTATTGTTTTGCGTCCTTTTGAAATTGAGCAAGCTACCAGCCAGCAAGGGAGAAAAACAAACAAGCATATAAAACAAAGTTCCAATTTCATATAATGTGACTATGAAATCCGACAGAAACTTATTCATTTGAATTGTATTAACAGATTTTAGTTCATAAAAGAATGATAGATACAATGCAATTTCATGAATTATTACAGTGCTTTTTGTTACTACATGAAAACGATAAATCTTACAATTTCTCTTTGATTTTTGTAGAAAGCACATTTAATTTTCACACATTTCATTATTTTAATTTTGTTTTGTTTTATGACTTTGGACTCAAAACCTACCAGCACGAGGACGAAAAAACAGAAAATAACAAAGAAATGGCCTTATCAATCTGACATCATATATATTATTTTGCTATTTCGGAAACTTGTTATATTATCCAAAAATAACACCGAAACCAAAGGATATTACAACTAACATCTGAGCACCATCCCTCCAATGCTATTTTGGTCATCGCTTTTATTTAACTATGTTGCTCCATACAGGAAATTTGGAGTCGCGCACTCTCTGCAAAGAAATTGCACAAATGAAGTTCTAAAGAATAAAACCAGAGGGCGCTACTGAAATGAATTTTTGCTGTGTCTTAGAATCCCTTTGGCTGGAAGTATCACTGATGAGAATTTAAACACGTGTCTGGCGCATTTAAAATTGGTTTGAAATGTTCTTCAAGAAGGTAAAGAGTTGGAATGTAAACGTCTTCAAAATTAATAGCATCATATAAGGTGGTAGACTCACCATACCCCCTACATTCAATTTTCTTCATAATTGCAATATTAATTAACTATGATGTCATGCATCTTTTGCTAAAGTTTGAAAGAAATCGAACCAATCGTTTTGCGTCGGTCGCAATTCAAAATCTCCAAATTTTCCCCCCTTTCAATGCAGAAAATGGCGACTTTGTCATGAAATTTGTTCGCAGATATTCAATGAGCCTACAAATTTATTAATTCTCAGCTTTGCATTTCAAAGATAATACATACATAATTCTTTTTTAGTAAATTTTGATGTTTTAATATCACCATACTTATTTTAGAAGCGATTTTTATAGAAAATAAGGATAAACAAGTACCTGCCTGAAGTTCCGAAAATTGTCACATTTACATAGCTCATGAAAAAACGTATCATTTAATTTCAATAAAAAACTAATGGAAAAGAGACTAATTATCTATCTTAAATCTGTGCAAATTACAGGGAAATCGAACCTATTTTTACTGAGTGAGCGCCATTTGGGTTTCCCCTACCCCTTCTTTTTTAACGTCGCAATACGTTACGTCGAGGTGAAGCATAGCGTTGTATAACTTGTCGGAAATTTTTTTATCAACATGCTTACGCGAAATTGTAAAATGAATTTGAATAAATAACAGTTATCATGATTTCAGAAATTAGTCGTAATACGTGTAGTTGACTCAGTTGATATGCCGATTAAACACGGGAAGCAACCGAACAAAAAGTAAAATTTAAAAAAAAAAAAAGGAAAATTTAAAAGAGGGAAAATAGGATGGACTGTCCAATACACGGGTATAGATGGGGTCGAGTTGTTGAGAACCGGAACCCCCCCCCCCCCCCTCCCAAGCCCTTTATTTATTTATTCTATATTTTTTATTTATTATTTTTTTTTCAATTAAGGGAATAACTAGCTTCTGACGTTATGTTTGCGGACGTTAAATGCTGATTTTACGGTCGCAAATTGAGTTTTTCTGACATAACGTTAACAACCAATGAAACAGTAATTTCAGACAATGAATATTGACGTTATAGCGACGTTGCATTAGAATTAGCATTTACCGTCCACAAGCATAACGTCAGTATCTATAGTTATTCCCATTCTAGATAATGCATTCTATATTTTTGTGAATATAAAGCAAAATGTGACGTTAGCAACGTCAAACCCTAGTATGTTCTCGTTTTACAGCCGTAAGTAAGGAGCAAACAACCAATGAAATTCGACGTTGTAGCGTCATTGCATTATAATAACATACAGTGCGTGCACTGAGTGGTGCCACCTATAGAGATGAGAGTGTGTTTCGCTGTTTTCACTGCTGTGTATCTCGTATCTATCTTTGTTTCGTAAACCGCGAAACGGTTCTCGAAAGATTTGCGCCTGTCGAACCAGAGTGTAAAAGCCATGAACGCAAAAAATAAGATACTCATTCCTTATACTTACATTCAGAAACATTCAGATTTAAATCATCTTTGAAAACATCCTCAAAATTTTATACAAATTAAGTGAAAATTAAGATCTAAATGTTTCACGTGTGTCAATTTTCCCTACCAGGAAGGGCAAGAAATACTCCATTGCAAAGGACAAAAATATACGGTTTGATATTAATTTCATTTTTAAAATGTTTTCATCACGATGAGTCTTAATTTTTTGCAAACAATTTGAAGAGAATAAGGTCTTATTCATAATTATAAAAATCAGTGCTGCATAAATTCAATTCAGTAGCGCCATCTACATTCAAGTACACATGAACTCTGTGGAAGTTCACATTTAAAAATGGACTGTTACAACGTTTTCACAACGTTATAAATATCTTCTAAACGTTTTCATGGTGAATTTTAACTTTTAATAAACAATTTAAACATGTTAAAGAGAATGGAGCCTTATTTATAATATCAGAGTAGTCAGCGCTGCATAAATTCATTTCGGTAGCGCCATCTACATTGAAATACACATGAACTCTGTGGAAACCGTACATATACACGTACATAGAGTTGTTATACATATTTCAATGGTTTCAAGAATTTTTTTGGTTGTCCCCGTCTGTTTCTTCTCTTTTATATCGTCTCATTCCCCGCACTCATTATGGGAATCTCCTCCTGACAGCATCAGTATGCCCCGCCACTGTTTGAACTTCTTGCGCGCACGTTATGTGATTGGGGCCAACCTGTGTTCATCGTGAAATGAACGTCAAAATTGAATCTATTAGGCGTTTAACATAGGAAACCAACTTGCAATGTAAATATTTTGTGGATCATGTTATTTCGTACCAACTTCAAGACATGCAAACATAACAAAGAAAAAAAACTACCGACCATGCCGCAATAGCGACTTGCACAGCTAATGCCGTGACCTGGATTCGAACCAGGGTTGTCGCGGCCACAACGCGAAGTACTAACCACTATACGATCACGGCTATACCTGGCGGATACTTCCCGATATACTTATACCTATATTTATATCTAGAGTTAAGGTGTACTTGAAGTCAGAACGAGAGGCTTTCCATATTTACATTTGTTACAGATTTCAATCGAATACAACACGATTATCCAGACATTTTATTTTCGACACAGCTTGAAATCAGCAGATTTCTACCGTATTCATGAATGAATGATACAAAAGAAACTTATAGTAACATCATAGCAGTATCACTGTGGCGCATCACGTGATACACAAATGATATGTTCCACGGGAATCCCTTTTGATTAAATAAACCAAGTAAATACCGTCTAAATCTACTTTATATGAATTTATTTTAGGCATATCATATTGTCATTCTTATTTATTGTATCAGCATTTATGCCTCTAAATAAAATTGATTTGCTTCTGATCATAAATTGAATTTTCCGCCTGTGCCACCAAAAACCCTCAATTTACGACAATTTTCCCGCCATGATGAATCATTACTGTCACATATAAATGTCACAGACTGTTTGGGCGAGTGTCTACTGTAGTGGAAACGTGGCGTTTGTCACTGACTGAGGTGTTTTATTACTTAATATACCATAAACATCATCAGTTAGGTAGATCAAATCATCTCAACTCTTGTTGGAGTATAAGTACATTCTATAGTACGGAGTGAAATTGTCAAGAAACAGGATTCCGATTCAACTTCGAAACATGGCTGTTCTCCGCATACAACGTCAGAAGCTTGTTATTCCGGGATTTTAGCTGAGACTAGAAGATGAGTGTCATTTGTAAAATCAATAGCATGTCTTTAAAATCGTAAAGTTTTAGTTCTTGATTGAAGGTTCGCCAAATAAAATCTAGCCGTGACAACAGCGTACAAATAGTGAAGTTAGGATGCGAAAAGCTAAGCTAGGGTGCGAAGAGGCGAAGTTACGAGGTAATGTTCTTCGCTTCGTAACTTCGCTTCTTTTTAACTTCGCTTCTTCTCAACTTCGCTTCTTCTTAACTTCGCTTCTTCTCAATTTCGCTTCTTTTTAACTTCGCTTCTTTGCTTCTTAAATTCGTTTCTTAAATTCACTTCTTTTTAACTTCGCTTTGTCGCTTCTTTTGTAACTTCGCTTCTTAACTTCGCTTTTTTGCCTCTTCTTAACTTCGCTTCTTCTTAATTTCGCAACTTCTTAACTTTACTTCGTCGCTCCTTCGCCTTCCTGTTTTTCAGTAGCACAAGGAACATGGTTGGGGTTAGCGATAGGGATAGGGGTTAGGGTTGGGGTTATTGAAATATATAGGACACAAGGAGGATGAAAAATTACTTCTATAAATGTAAATGATACAATTTCAAGATTCAGTAGTAGATACCGAGAAAGGCGCTTTATGGACTACCCATCGTGTTCATCAATTCTGCGCATGTCAAAAGGGAACACGAAGAAGCGAAGCTGAGAAGAAGCAACACCGTCGATTATCAGAATGCACACGTGTCGGGAACCCACCATTTTCTACTTTTTCTTTTCTTATAATTTTTACAAGCTCCACATCTTTGAAATGAATGACACACATTTTTTATTGTAATAAAATAACCAGTACACAGCACAATGCATCATTCACTTTCTCCATATTAGAGTATTAGTAGTATTAAAATGCATAAACAAACATCAATTTTTTATCAAAAGTATAAAAATAAAAACAAAACTATAGTTTAAAACTATAGTGGTCATTCCGGTTTAAACTCAATATTGCTTAAAATCCCGGGAAATCAGCAAATTTCGATAAGAAAATCATGTCAGCCAGAGAGTTTGGATTTGAGGTCGGAGAAGTAAGCATGTCGACTTGACTTCTGGAAGCTGTCGTCTGCGCGACATTTCCCGCGTTACTAAACATGTCAAGCATACTCATGTCAACAGGAGCACCTCTGATCAAGAAGGGGTTTTTCATCTTACTTTTGCTACCTGTTGACTGAGCAGCATTTTCCGTGTTACTAAACATGTCAAACATCCCCATATCAACAGGAGCACCTCTCATCAGGAAGGGATTTGGAGGTACGATTTGATTCATGACCGCATCCCACATGTTATTTTTCTCCATTTTTACCATCGTGTTCACATCTGGCTTTAATTTACGACCTAAATTTGTCTTCATAGTAGAGGGAAATGGGCTTGAGGTAGGTTGTGTTGGTAACACTGAAGTATCTTGTACCGCGGCAGCTGTAGTTTCGTTTATTGTAATGTTCGTTGCGGTACCAGCGTGTACGAAACCTGTTGTTCCCGCATCGACAGACGTACTGCTGGACACAGCATCGTTTGTAGCCGTATTTGTTGTCACAGGACTACTGGAACCAGTATCTACGGGATTACCGGAACCAAGATCCACGGGACTACTGGAACCCATATCTACAGGCATTGTAGCAAGGGATCCCGCGTCTGGGCTTATCATGGCATTTGGTCCAAACATGGCATCAAAAATAGAATTAGTTTGCTCGGTAGATCCGAGCATTTGTTGACTGAGGTCTGTTGTCAGCATATTCATGTCTATAGGAACGCCTCCTGCGGTACCTTTACCTGTGGTGTCCATCGGTTGGTTAGACAAATCGACATTTGTTCCTGTAACGCTGGCGCTGAATGGTTCGTTTGTAATCCTGTTTCCTGTAATTCCGCCAATGAACGGTTCGTTTGTAAACCTATTCCCTGTAACGCCTCCAATGAATGTATCGACCTGTATATTGCCGTTGATTGGCTGTCCCGTGAAGCAATCCAGAGTTTCGTCATATTCTTTAACTACCAGAACTTCACATCCATCAGCAACAGTTTTACATCCGGGCGGTGCAACAACTTTCCCTCCATTTATTCCGTACCTGCAAATAGAAAATACATTAATTGTCATTGCATGCTTAAAGGAAGATTTAAGATATTGTCGTGGTGCATAGGTTTCGCAATCACTACGTCAGATTTTAAGACTGTCTTCATAAAAGATAAATCATCTCTTCAAATCACAAATTAGACATGTGTTCTCTCAAATTTCTTAAATGTAACAACTGGTATAAATCGAGATGAAATTCAGATGTTCTTCTAAGTTGATCCTCTGTCTCTGATACATAATTTTAAAGAATTAAACCGCGGTATCATTACGTTATTTAGATGTCATTGTTCAGTTTTGTTCATTATTCCTACATTAGGAAATTCGATTTATAAGTTAAAAAGAAATCGGGGGGGGGGGGGGGGGGGTGCGGAGGGGGCGTCTGCCCCCAGCCCTGACCCAAAATTTTCCAAAAACAGGAATATTTTGGCCCATTTTCAGTCAAAATCGGCAAAATTCGCCCCTTGACCCCCCGACAAAGGGGGCGCTGGATCCGCCACTGAGAAATATATCAAAAAACGAGAAGATCTCAGAGAAGAGTAAGTTTAAATGGCCACAGCGAGTCACATGAAATTTCGAATATAGACAATTGAATAGGGTAACCAAAAAAAAAATGTAGCTGTCGCCACTAAAAAAAAACACAGGAAGTCGGACAAGTTGATATAGATAATGATGGAGTTATTAAATTTATTACTCCAATTTTTGAATTTCCCGTATAATGGTACTTTTCGAAATCGAAAATGACAAGTCAACAGTCCTCGCTTAATTCTTGTACAAAGAAAAAAATTATCCATATAGAATAACCAAGAAGTAAGAGTACATTAGGTATTTTGAAAGAGATAGTATTATTCCCTAAGTTTCAAAGAAACATGACTAGTTATAGAAACGTTTCATGTTCCTATAACCATCGCTTACCCGCAACAAGCCAGCGTCCCTTCATTACAGACACACTCCGTACAAGCAGCTGTCGAAAATGTGGAACCATCTAAAATGTCTAAACCATTAAATTCACATACAGGAATTAGCCGTCCACTCACTGAAAAAAAAATACAATTCATACATTAACCTTACAACATTTTGATTTGTATCTGAATTATAACTGAAAGATAGAGAAGGAGGACCGGGGGTCTGGACCCCCTGAGATTTTCGGAGGTGGGATCCAGCATTGGCCCATTTCTAATTGAAATGGGTCTAAAAATGCACGATATGGCTTTTAAACCTAAAATTTCGGCTAGCTTCGCTCGCCATTTACAAATACAATGACAAATATGGATAATGACCATATCCCTGTACACAGCACAAAATCGATAATTCAGAAAATCAGAAACCGAAGGCATACAAAATCAGGATAAAACAGGAACCAAAGCAAACAAACAAAACCTCCACCAAAACTATTTTTTTCTGCAAAATTCCTTAATTATTTTCAATTGTTCATTCTAAAGAATTTTATTTGGTTGTCTTGGGTACCAGGAACTCATATTTTCAACAGTTCCTTCCTTTATAGGATGTAACCTCCTTCGTCTTTTTCAAGGTTTTGTCATTTTAAGATGTCTGATTATTTTGGAAAATGACACATCTCTTATCTATTTATTCTCATGAAATATAGACAAGATGTGAATTAATAAAAAAAAAAATGCGGCTCTCTCCGCTCGCCGATATCAGGAGTAAAATACTCAATGTTATAAATAATAATCTCGATCGAATCATGACAAATTAATATTTCATATCTTCAAAAAAATTCAGGCTCGCTACGCTCGCCAATTCTTCATAAAAATAAACGCGAAAGGAAAGCTAACAATACCCAATTGCCCCCCTCCCCCTATCATGTGCACCGATATATGTAAAAAGAAGGGAGGAGATCTCCAACAAAACCCCGTTGCAGCATCAACAGTAAAACACCAAAACACCCGATGCAAAAACACAAAAGACGAGTACAGCACGAGACGGAAAAGAGACACACGACATGTAAACATCAAACACAAAAGACTACATGATAGGTAGACTTCCTAAAATTTTGGACCCCCTCAGAACAAAATTGCTGATTCCGCGCATGGTAGTGACCACAGCGGAACACACACATGCAGTTACGGCCTTCCTTTGAGAATTCATATCAACAGTTACGGCCATCCACGCGTATTTTGTTGCTCGATTTTCTCATGATTATCATATTTTTCAGTAAACTGTTCGCGTTAAATCGACTTTCTATCAATATCTGTAGCCAAAGGAGACTTTAATTGTAACAACAAATTAAGAATTAAAAAGAAAATGGGCAGAGAAGAATTTACCTTTTTTAGCCCCCGCCATTTTTGGATGGCCGTAACTGGAGTTACAGCCATCCGCTTACCAGTTACCACCAGTGACATGGGAGGAGAAAAAATGGACAGACAGACGGACTCAACGATAACAATTGCATAACATCATTGATACATTAAGGACAATGCTATATTTATGATTTAAAAAAAATTAAGATTGATGTCAAGGATCGAGCTTTTGAATCAGTCTTTAGAAGCCAAGCAAAAATTAGAACCTCTACTTCAATAGACATTACATTCAATTCTTTGTATTAAGGAGCAACTTATATTTTTTATATGAAATCCATTACCTGTTTTATCGATGCGTCCAAATGTTTTGTAACAAAATCCGTTTATCTGTGAAAATAGTAACGAAACAAGAACGATCTTAAAAAACATGATTCCTTCTATAATGCTAATCCTACGAACGCACGGGCGCCACTTAGGGGTACACCAATTTCTCCGTATGAGATTAAATATGCGTGAAACAATTAGAGCTTTATACTTGGGCAATGACCATCACACAGTATTTCGTTTTGATGGCATTTATTAATTTCCTTCACTGACCCCGAAAAATATTCATAAATAATTCAGGGTTAGATCCTCAAAAACACGCTAAATTGATGTCAAGGATCGAGTTAGTGTCATTCTTTACAAGCAAAAATTGAAACATCTAACCCCTCTCTATATGAAATACATTAGACTCGTGACTACGTCCTTAACGTTAGTTGTAGCTGTTTACAAAGCATCATGTTCCACTAATTAACAAATCCCTTTGAAGATTAATCCAGGTGTAAATGACATTAATGAAGGTAAAATGCACTTGACACTTTGTATGTATCCGCCTTCAAGCATCAAAACTTATATAGTGATGACCATGATGAGCCTTGCATCCTTTCTCTCTGATACATATTCCCTGTACCTTTTTTATAAGGATTTCAGTCTATCAATTTAGAAATTATGTTATTTCTACTTTTAATATTTTCCTTCATTCCTTAACTTCTCTATCCAGGAAAATAAGATCATACGGTATCCATGTATAGCCATGCAATCCACTTACTCCACTTATATTTTTATCGTCTATTTCGTAAATGACAAAAATCTCGGAATGCAGCGCAAGCGTTATAATGTTTTCTTGCAGCAAATTTCTTGCATTTCTTTCGTATTAACTGATAGTTTCCTTCTACTTTATAAAATGATATGGCCCGTTACTTTATTTTATCCTGGATCCGCGACTGTTTGTACCAAAAGTGAAGATGATGTTTTAATAGAAGAAAGGAGGGGATCTCCAAAAAGAGTCGGTTGTAGTAGCAGAACCACAACAAACACTGAAAGGACAAACACGATTAGGACGGCCATCTTCCACGTGAGTTTTGAAAAGACAAATACAAATAGTATAGAATGTACATGCAAAATATGTATCTTTACCGAAAATGTAGAGCCGTCTAAAATATCCAAACCATTAAATTCACACACAGGAATAAGTTGTCCGCTCGCTGAAAACAAGACAGCATTACATTACATAAGCCTCATTCAATTTAAACGGGTATTTGACTTCTTATCGTATAAATCAATCATTTTGGTACAACATGTCTTCCATGAAACGAGGACGTGTTGTTTCAAGAGTATGACTATTTTACTGAATACATTTCGGGCAAAAATAAAATAATGGTTGCTCTTTCTTCATCGCGTCGGATCGAAACGTATGATGTTGTGATTCCTTAAGGAGAATTTTAATTGTTTTCTCATCATTTAAGTGATTCTGCACAGAATTGATCAGACGTTGCAGTCTAGGGTAATGCCCTATAAGTAAGTCCATATCGTTTATATATTTGAAAAGTCTATAGTTTTTGCAAGAGTTCGTCAAAGGTAATGATTTTCTGTCGTCGGCGAACTATTCAAGTGTTTCCAAAAATTATGATTTTTTCATAGACCTGGACAAAATAGATTGATTAATTAGGTATTGCCCCACTGCAACGGCTCATCAGTTTTGTACAGTTTAATTCAGAAAATGAAAAATACCACAAAAAATCTATGCAAGGATTAATGTTAAAGAAGTACCGATCAGTTATTCAGTCTCAAAGTCGAGAAGGCAAGGCAAAATCATTAGATTTTCCAAAGAAACGGTTGCGAACCTCGGAATGAATAAAATTCCGAAGTGAGACCAGGTGCCCGGGAAGAGTCAGCGTCTCCTGATTGCATGCAACACCCGTCGCAACAGCTCCATGGAAACTTTTAAAATCGGTGATTGTCTCGATGTACATATTGATGTACACATCAGGTAAGTCTTGTTTGGTGATGATGACAGCCATTCAATCACAAAACCATAGGTTTCGATCCCACGCGGTGTTCTTTCTGCTCTGTCCTGTGTGCACCACTGTGATCACTGTAATGCCGACACGCTAAGGCTTGTCTTGTTGTATATGAGCTTCGTTTTCTATGGACGATAAAAAGTATTCCAAATCCTTACCTTCTTGCACAAAATTTTAAACAATTTTAGTACACAAGACACGTGTTTCGTATAGTTAATCCTCATCAGTGGTACTTATTGCCAAAGAAATTTTCAGATAGAGCCAAATTAATCTTAGCAGCGCCCTCTAGTTTGATTTTTTGAATCTTTAAAAAGTTGCGGATCTATCTACTGTACAAAGAGTACACCACTCCAAATTTCCTGTGTTTCTCTATGGCTGCGAACGCGACTTCTCGCCCCCTAAGGAATCTCCTTCATTGTCTTTATTCCTGCCAAACTTGAACATATTTCATTTTGAAGAAAAGCCGACACCCCAGTCCCTCCCCCGAGTCAACTCCTTTATCTACTCCCAATAAATTTGCTTTGCCCTTTATCAAATTTAATATTGCAAATAAAATCTTGAAAATAAGTTTTCTTTAACCCAATATTCATTACCTGTTTTTTCGATGCGTCCAAATGTTTTACGACAGAATCCCGTTATCTGTTGAAATAGTAAAGCTACAAGAACGACCTTGAAATTCATGGTTTCTTTTCACTGGTGCACGAATTTCTACGTTAAACTTTGAAATGTGCGTAATACGTAAAACAAGTACATTTTTAACCTTGACAAGATTTTGCGAATTGTAGGTGAATTTCAGCAAGGTTAATTGCAATTGACACTTTGTACTGATTAATTTCAGCAAGGTTAATTGCAATTGACACTTTGTACAGAGCATGTACTGATGTTTTGGATTTTCATGATAGAAATTTACAAATTACCAAGAAACTTTTAGGTCAAGGTTTTCGCTTTCACAAACTTGTAAAGACATTCTGGAAATTTTACAAAAATTATTGTCAACTACTTTTGAAATTCGGACCCATACAAGCAACAGAGTATATTACTTTGGGTATTTCGCAACCTGCATTTTATGGTGACATGATCAACAAAATTAGAAGGATCAAAGGTAGACAGAATTACCATCAAAAATGCGTCAGAATAATCAAACGCCTCTTATACCGTGGATATGATCCTAATGTCACCAAACGGACACTGGGCTTGATACTTGACCAATCTACAGTCTTGTACCAGCGCATCCTTAATACTTGCACGCTGACTGACTGTGACGACGGGACTCCATGACGGGCCCTGTCCAAACCTCTTTAGAGAAGACAGGGCCCCGACCACCTGTCCTCTCTGAATGTCAGTCGGACTCCCCGGGTGATCACATACATTAGCTCGCTACAGCCGGCAGAGCACAGGTTGTATTACGCATGCCCTCTTTTTATATCCATTTACATATTCATCTGTGTTGCTTGGGCCCCTGCGTTTTGCGGTCTTGTTTGTGTGTGGTCATTTGACAGTGAGGAGGTTGTTTTACACCACAATTATACGTTCTTCGAGACCTCTGGGTAATCGGAATAGTGGGAGGGTTGTGCGCACGTAATCCAGGATAACCACACCGTCTGCTACTGACGTGGCAGATGGCCGTCCTAAGTCGGCACCGTTTACCCATTGGTCTCGTTGGTTTATGTGTAGTCATTTGTGTTTTATGTTTTTCTGTGATTTGGCGTTCCTTGTACTACTGCGTCTCTTTCTGTGCGTGTCTTTTTTGTGTTTTACAGTGGGTGTTTTGGGAGGTTGCTGTTGGTGCTGCAACTAGGTGTTGTTGGAGATCCACTCCTTTTTTGTACGTATATGTAATTGCAGGGGTCCTAAATACTAAATGAAACATTGTAAGGGTAGGATAAATAAGTTATAAATATCTGCTTCGATGAGAGGGTACGTACGTTTTTCTTTCTCATAGAAGATCAAACAATTTCTTCTTAATTTTTGTAAATTACACTTTCAAACGTTTGTAGAATACATATTTAATTGGTAAAAAAATCTATTATTTTATTTAGTTTTGTTTTCTGGCTATGGGCTCAAAACCTACCAGCAAGAGGATGCAAAACAGAAAATAACAAAGAAATGGCCTAAACATAGTTATCATTCGCTATCCTATTGCCATAAGTATTTTCCTGAACATTTAATATTGAACATAGATCATACCAGTTTTGCTTAATAGGATCTTAATAAAGCCGAATTACTAAGGGTGTCACCAGAATGACACTTGACTTGGTACTTGACCAATCTAAAGCCTTGTACCAGCGCTATCTAAAGAATTGCGTTCTGACTGACTGTGATGAAAGGACTTCATGACGGACCATTTCCAAACCTCTTTAGAGAATACAAAGCCCCGACCACCTGTCCTCTCTGAATGTCGTTCGGACTCCTAGGGAGAAAATTTTACATAAACGAGCTTGCTACAGCCGGTATAGCACTCACTGAATTTCACACGCCTTCTGTTTGTTTTATATTCATATCCATCATTGTGTTGCTTTGGGTCTCTACGTAATGCTTCAGTTTGTACGGTCATCTTACATTAAGAATGTTAAACGTCTTTAAAGGTTATTTTACACTACAATTGTGTATTCTTCGAGACCACTGGGTAATCGAAAAAGTGGGAGGGATGTGCGTAGTCCGGATAACAACACCGTGGCAGGTGACCATCCTAAGTCGTCACCGATTGCCTATTAGTCTTGGTAGTTTATGTGTAGTTTTTTGTGTTGGATGTTGCTGTATTGTGCATTGACGTTCCTTGTCCCTTTTGCGTCCGCTGTATGTTTGCATGGGGTGTTTTGATATTTTGCTGTGGGTGCTGCAACTGAGTGTTGTTGGAGATCCAAATTTATTTGAATAGTGGTTTTTGTGTTTATGCGGTCCATTCCTGAACATCTATTCAAACAATAAATAACAAATTCATAAATAACCCGTCTAATTATTTCAAAGTTCAAGTTACTAGGTCAAAGGTCATTGTATGAAATACAAGACCTTGTCATAAGGAATCTATATATTTACGAAAAAAATGTCAAAGGCCTATCCATTTTGGTTCAGCCTAAAATAAATTTATGATATAAAGAAGTTTAAGACAGTACAATATAATTACCTGGTTGAATCGATGGGGATTCCCGTGGAACATATCATTAGCATATCGCGTAATATGTGACTGTTTTCCTTATGATTCATGAGATGCAACCAAGATCAATGTCTTTGTTCACAGTGTATGGCATTTATAGCTCTGTGGACTTCCATTTACAATAGCTCTACAGTGCTCCTTTTGGCATATTTCCGTGGTTCTCTCACTTCATTGCCATGATGTAAAAAACCAATTCGCTTTCTCTGACCTTTAAATCTCACTATTATATGTCAAATGGACAAATAAAATAGAGTTTTAAAGTTTCCTAAAATTGTGCAGCGCTGCATTTATTCATTTGAGTGGCGCCACCTACAATTATTCACGCGTTCATGTTGTCAATATTGAAATATATGTTCTACAGTACCAATTTTATTGTACTAGACAGTAGACACGTGTTTCGGATGTTGAATCCTCGTCAACTTCATTTCAAACAGTTTGAATAAAGCCAATAAAGTAAATTTTCCTGGTGCCATCTACAATATAGACTTTTAATTTCCTCTTGCCAAAATAAGCGGCTCCAAATTTTGTGTAGGGTTTATTCAGAAGAAGCGTATTTAATTATATGGTGCTGTCCTTTATGTTTCATGATGTGATGTTATTGTTCGCTTAATCTCCTTCTGTTTTTTTTTTTTTTTTTCAATCTCTCATGTATGTCCCTCTGTAGTTACTGCAACGTTGTCATTTTGGTGATCTTCTCCTTATCATAACATTTCTCATTATTATCCCCCAGTTTTAACTTTTCTTAATTAGTATCAAATATTTGACGATAAAGAAAAGAATATAAAAAAGGAGAAATTTGATTCGCTCTCTTGATTACAAATGAAAAAGATTATATGAGTAACATGTATGAAATATGTATTAATATTGAGAAATGTTTCGATTATCATACTGTCGTGCGCTGTCTTGAGTTTGAATTCGGTACTTCTGCAGGTTTTCTATGTTGAATTACACCATTACAGGACATTAAAGGCCGGATGGGGACAATAAAAGAGGACAAGCAAATTCCCTGTCATTTCCTCACTGACCACTGTAGGGATAGCATATCTTATCGCAATCTGATTAGTCCCATGTACCATTTATGACCCTCTCAATTTTGGATCGACAGCTTCAAATAGATATAATTGTGGTATATCTAATTAGCATAATCAACTTTACCTGTCAGAATGTCTTTGACGTCACACATCGCTAGGAATATCACTGGTCAGTAGACGCCGCTTTTATCACGCCTACCTAAGATCACCCAGGTGTGCATTTTAGTTGAAAAATCTGGCCTTTAATGTATGCTAGCGAGAGTTCGATTAGAAAGTATTAGAGAATGACATATCAAATTTAGAAATATGACGAAAATTAAGAGAGATAATATTTTTGTATCCATTTTACTAATTTTGAAGTATTAAAATCCTCGTTTACGAATTCTTGATAAGTATTTAGGCCCCCTGTAATATATTGCCTCCAAGCATTAAATTGTAATTACGAAGATTTTTGTTTACTTCCTCTCTTTCGTACATGCGTAATAGATCTACATGTATTTATTTCTATAAGGATTTCAAGTCTATCAATAAAGAAATGGTGCACTTTCCCAAAAAAAATCTGTGGTATTTTGTCTTTTTTCTAGGTATCTCTTTCCATAAAAATAAAAGTTTTGTCCATAGATTGTTATGAAAAAGAAGTAAACTAGCAACATTCCGAGTTACTGTACTTCCCCCAAATCGCCATTCTCGTAGTAAAACTTGATGGCCTTGGAATCAAACTATATGTAGATTTAAGGAGGTCCAGGGCAGCCAGACTTTAATTTGATCCTATCATTTAATTTTCCTAAAAATTATAAATGTTAATAATAGAAACATACTTTTTCTACATGCAAAGCTTCATCAATTTTTTACCGTTAGTTTTAAAGCTACGAACGTACATATATACCCATTGAAAGCCCCAAAATGGACCGTAAATGTGACGTTTAAATCAATACACTTTAAGTAATAACAACAGTTACAAATCTTCTGTAGAGGCAGAATATTAACAAGTTCTGTATTTTTCATTTAAATATGATGTGGGCAATCGGATATGTATAGAAATATACATGATCACTAAGACTATTAAAAGAAATTGTCGAATGGAGATAAATTTATGTCTATTTTCAAAACGTCTTTGAGTTGCTAATTTTTAATCATAAAGTCCGTTTATCTGAAACCCTATCATTTATTTTCCGTAAAAACTTGATATCATCTTCTTCATATTTAAAGTGAACTACCGATAAATTCCTATTGAAATTTGACCGTCAGTTTTTAAGTTATAGTGATTTTGTTACCCCCTCCCCCTTATTTCTACGTTACCTAATCCTGACGTTCTCGCGAAAAATGCGCCATTGTCGCCGTTTCTATTGTGACGTCATAATTGATACAGAGCTTTCCGTTTAGGTTCTTTCGGATACTGTTCTGGACCCCCCCTAATCGAATTGTGTCTTAAAAAATATCCAATCAAGTTGTTTAAATATAGAGAAAATTAGCTGTCCATTAACGTAAAGGATAAATGCCAATATAATTGCAGCTTCTTTTTGTACAAGTTGTATAATCTGTGAAAAAAACCAAATTCCATCATAGAAATTAAAGATCTTAAAAAAACAAAGCTTTTTGTGGACCTAACGGAAGTCACGAGGTAATTCAGAAACTTTGTAAACATATGATATACTGTATTTGTTTTATTGAAAAGTTTGTGAATCATAAACCATAATGCCTGATCAACAGGTGAGTACGTAAATTAACTCCTTCAAAAAAAAAAAAAACAACAATAAAATAAGAAAACAGAGGGGCAATGAGTGAATCATTTATCTCTTACGAATTAATTTCTATCAGTATTATGCGTATCATTCAAAATTAAATGTACCTGATTTATTAAATCAGTGAGAATATAATGTATTTCTTCATTATGGGCTTTATACAAAAAGATGAACGTACCCATGAGAGATTTCATTTAAAAATACATACAAAAAGCAACTGATAAAATACTGAATCCTTAAAAATTGCATCCACATTCATACAATTATTATGTAATACGTAATTCAAAAGAAAGGCATATCAACGACAGCGGACATGAAAAACAGATTTCCCAGCATGCTAGTGTCACTTCCGGTTTGTGTTCCATAACTATTTTGCATACTGTTGTCTACTGTGGGATATGAAAGATAGGGGTCTGACGTCATACTCGTTGTAGAACTTCCGGTGGAAGTAGTGTCTGATTCATCATTTCCAGAATCTGTTCCCCCGTTAGAAAAATCCTGTATCAAATTAGTGTACATCGCTGGTTCTCCGGTGTAACAGTCAATGTTTACGTCATAACTTTTGACGGTGAGGACTTCACAACCATCTGCAACATGCTTACATCCGAAAGGGGGATCGGGTTTAGGACCATTTATTCCATACCTAAAGGAAAAGCATCAATACGAAAATATACAGAATGGTAAATTCTTCGAATTCATAGCATCATTTAAGAACAGATAAATTTGCAGCATGGACCAGACGTGCACTTGTCGGGGACTTAATAACCCTCGTATGTGATCCTCAATTCAAACAATGAAATATAGCCAATGACTTTGAAAGTTATGTCCAAAAATACCGAAGACGTAGCAGGATGTAGTATACTGAAAACACATGGTCAAGAAACTGATCGAAAATACTAGCATAAAGTACAACCTCTTCTTTAACAGCTGAGCAAACGATCGAATTATGACATTATCACCTCTTCATTTATTTATGACCTTAAAATTATCACATGTACCAGAAAGAAACCTTGAATTATTGTAATATCCTCACATAACATAAACATTGCAGATTCAAAGAAATGCTTTGTTTTGTATTGGCCTATTTGTTTGGTGACAATGTCAGAATTCGATCGTTTTCTCAACCTCTACTACAGCAACACCAGTTATTATGGAAAGTTATTGTGTGACAGGGTCAATGATTTACGTGGTATTTCATCTTCAAGGGTCAAGAATTCATATTCTTTCATGTTTATGTAAACACCATAAAAGTAGTAAATATATTGTAAAGGTGAAGGTGAAATGTTGGATAGAGACGTTACGATATTCAGGTCCAAGCAAATGCTCCATTTCGTCTGTTTTACTTTAACCATTCCGTCAAACAGACCATGATCCTCCGAAAAATTGAAATGTTTTTACAGAATAGAAACAACGAATACTGAAGACCACAACAGCCACAAAGAGTAACAAACATAGAAAGTATTCCCACAACAAATAATACAATTAACTTAAACATTCAGAAAGAAACAGAAGTGAATCCCCGATGAAGATTCGATCACGTGTCTGGGGAGAGTAAGCATCATCAGTTTGATGGCAACATCCGTCACTTAGGTCGTGCAGAAAAAGTCATATCCGGTCAAGTTAAAATGTTTCTAACCCAGAATAATTCCAACATGGAAGACAACGAAATCAATTAAAAGGATTGAGCGATTCTTTCTTGTCCAGCAAGTCAACGTTAAATACTTTTATATATTTTTAATTCTGACTTTTATTTAAAGGAAATCATTGAAATATGTTGATTTGTTTGTTTCATGTCCTAAGAATTACCCATGAAAAGTACCTTCCCGTTGACTTTTTATCTTCATTCAGTGATGGAGAGTAAAACTCTAAGCAAAATAATCAGAATCAGGTAAAATTTCCAATCGATAGGCATTCAAACCCTTCTAAAATAAAACCACAGGAACTTGTCGTTTTATTCGAGAAAATAAAATTGTTCACTACAACACGACTCTGTTATTCTTATAGAAAATACTCAAGGAAAGAAACAAAATCGATGTTGATTTTTTTTCGATTTTCCCATCACACATGTAAACCCACCAATATATCGTCTACATGGGACTCGACGGACGAATCCTGACTTCCAACACTTAAAAGGATATATCATCTTCTAAAAACAACCATAATTACTTACCATAACAGCGGCAGATAGATGCTACAGCTCCTTTTTCGTAGACAACACAACGTTTTCTCTTGTAAACATAATTTTCGTCAACGCCATGCGACTCCTGTATCCGAATATGCAAATTATATGATTCAGAGCTGAATGCATAGCCTATTTGCCATTGGTCAAGAAAGTAATTTACTTTTTCAACTTATAAATGATCAATGATAATTCATAAACTAAATAAACCTATCTTTCTATTCACTAAATTTCAATCATGGCATCGTCCTTTTTCCACCTTTACTCGGTAAACACAAGGAAGAGCGCATTCAAGGGCAGATCCGCCAAGGAAATATGGCGGGAAAAAAAGTGACTGATCTGCCCTTGAATGCGCTCTTCCTTGTGTTTACCGAGTAAAGGTTGGAAAAAGGACGATGCCATGATTGAAATTTAGTGAATAGAAAGATAGGTTTATTTAGTTTATGAATTATCATTGATCATTTATAAGTTGAAAAAGTAAATTACTTTCTTGACCAATGGCAAATAGGCTATGCATTCAGCTCTGAATCATATAATTTGCAAATTCGGATACAGGAGTCGCATGGCGTTGACGAAAATTATGTTTACAAGAGAAAACGTTGTGTTGTCTACGAAAAAGGAGCTGTAGCATCTATCTGCCGCTGTTATGGTAAGTAATTATGGTTGTTTTTAGAAGATGATATATCCTTTTAAGTGTTGGAAGTCAGGATTCGTCCGTCGAGTCCCATGTAGACGATATATTGGTGGATTTACATGTGTGATGGGAAAATCGAAAAAAAATCAACATCGATTTTGTTTCTTTCCTTGAGTATTTTCTATAAGAATAACAGAGTCGTGTGGTAGTGAACAATATTTTATTTTCTCGAATAAAACGACAGGTTCCTGTGATAAAACAAACACAGATAAGGAGGAGATACCCATCAGTGAAAACAGCAGAACACACTCTCACAAGATAAAGAAATAGGATCAATCAGACCGAGATATTAACATCAAACCATAGAAACATGACGGAAAACAACATCTATGAATAAACATCAAAGAAGTACCTATCAGTTATTCAGTTTCAAAGTCGGGGAGGCATGACAAAATCATTAGAATCTTTATTGGAGCGGTTGCAAACCTCGGAATGAATAATAATGGTGCTCGGGAAGAGTCAGCGTCTCCTGATTGCCTACACCATAAATAATCTCCAAAGTCGAGAAGGCATGACAAAATCATTAGAATCTTTATTGGAGCGGTTGCAAACCTCGGAATGAATAATATTTCGAAGTGAGACCTGGTGCTCGGGAAGAGTCGGCGTCTCCTGATTGCCAACACCATAATCTCCACAGAGCCAAATGTGCAAAAGAAAATTTCATTAAATGTGGCACCACTCAAATGAATCAATGTGGCGTCATATAAATTTAAAATGCTTTAAATAAATACAAATAGTTGTCGTAGTATGGTGATGGTATAGAAATAGTTTGTGTGCAAAGAATCGAACCAGAAGCTGTATTCCGTCAAAGAAATACGACTGCTAATCTCTTTGTGATAAACATTTTTCCTTTCCAAATTTTGAGAAAAAAAATTCCAAACTTACCCACAGCAGGTAAGAAGCCCTTCATAACAGTAACATTCCGTACAAGCCGCTGTGGTAAAACTAGACCCGTGGAGAACGTCAAACCCGTTATACTCACATACAGCTACTTCTTTGCCACTTCCTGCAAAGGAAGAATTATAGAAAATTGTCTTAATAAATGGCTATAATGAATAAAGGACTTATTTTATATATAGAGAATAAGTGTCTTAATTTGTGTTTTGTTACGGGTATACAACACACAGCAAGTGCATTTATCGTATATGTAATGCGAGTTAGCGCATTTCATGCGATAAATGCACTTGCTGTGTGTTGTATACCCGTAACAAAACACAAATTATGACATTTATTCTCTATATATGCACCACAGTTGTCTATTTCATTCTTGTTTCCTGAAATCGCGTTTTCTAGGTAAAAGGGTGACGTTAAAATTCAGGTCACCGCGGGCTCAGTTTGCAGGTTAGAACAGCCGTCGCGGCATGTTTCTTTAGATCTTATGCATTGTGACGTCACGAGTGTTAATACACGAATTGCAGCACGTTTCTTTCAATAGTAACATCTCATGGAATTACATTGGTTGTGCATATATATATGTATGGAATCTAATAAGAAATTATGATTTTTTTTTAATTATTTAAAAACGGATGTATAATTCAAGTGAATAAATGTCAATAAGTCTAGTAATCGAGTTTGAAAAAAAAATCAAGACATTTCTATACTTATGGAATTATCTGTAGCATCATATCCTGCTGTATTTTTCGGTACATTTTTAGACATATTAATAATTTTCACACTCTTTGGTCATATTTCATTGTTTAGATTGAGGATCACTGACGAGGGTTAAGTACCCGAAACGTGCATGTCTGTTCCACGCTGCAAATTGATCTGTTCTAAAATGATGCTATTGAATTTGGAGACTTTTACACTTGTGTGTTAGATATTACAGCTGGCAATGGCGAAATATCAATATTTTTTTAAAATAAAACTTCAAAATGATTTTGATAATTAATAAATTCTTTTAATATTGAAAGAATTACCTGTTCTATCTATGCGCCCATATGTATGGAAACATGATCCATTAATACATGGCAATAGAAAGAAAACTGAAATGCAAATTTCTCTCCACATTCTACACCTGATCAAACCACTTCTTCTTGCTCTTCCTTCAGAAAAGAATAAATTAAGAGAAAAGATTTGTTTTATATTGAGACAGTGACCAGATTCCGATTCTTTATGATCGTAACCAGGACGGTCAACCTCTTTTCTTGACCCTTAAAGTCATACATAAATTATTCATGTCTCAGTGCCTTCAAACGTCGGTAAGCAATGTTGTATAATACACATATCACCTTCAATGTTTTGTACCTTTATTTGGAGATCGGCATCATGAAATCTGACCACCGGACAGTTGATGCTTGATTAACCTTAAGGTCACAATAATGCTCTGATGTTTCAACCTTGTGGTCAAAGAGAAAATCCTATTACTGACATTCTGTTGTTTCTATCCATCCGTTATGTCCACTATCGAATAGTGTCCGGAAAACGGTCTTCCATTGGGCCGCTTTACTCCATATACAATATTAAGAGGAGGAGAGTGAAATTCTGTCCATGAATACATTTTTAAATGTAAATTTGTTGAAATTGGTATCAAAATGCAAGAAAAAAGGAAAAGAAGAAGAAGACAATTTTACGTCTCTCTTGATTTTAGAGGAAAACTCCTACATGGATCAATAAACCAGGAAGAACATATCAAATATCTTGTAATAGTTTCCTAGTTTGAGTTTGGAACTGGAATAAAAAAAACTTTGTATTCAACTCTAATCCAATCAACATTGTACCTTAAAATCAGCATTTTGGTTAAGTACATTTAATAACTAGGAAAACACTTTTTAAGGGATAGGACCACGAAGCCCGATATAGGCCCTAGAACAAGTTTTAACTGCGATTTGACTCTTTCATTTATTCTCTACTGAATAATGAATCTATATTTAGTTGACAATGCGTTTCTCATTTGCTTTTTAGCTCACTGAAAACACCAAAATTGGCAATATTCCACGAAATTGTAGCAAAACTACATAATTTCTATAAAATTAGCTATGACCACATGCATTAACTAAGATGAAAAATTTATATGTAAAAGATTATCAGTATATCTTTTTGTCAAAAACGTTTTATTTTAATTATATATATCATGCGGCCACATCAAATTCCTCCACAATTTTTCAAGCAATTTACGACGTATGTTTTAACTTCATGACGTCTTTACAGTCAAATAGTACTTTGTTTGGTGATATTTTACTTTTCATTCAAAACGGTAAACACTCCTGTATTTTCATGACAGATATCAAGTTTTTCTTATGAAATTTAATTCTAAAGAAAAATGGAGGGCCGATTTGGGGGTCTCGTGGCCCATACCTTTACGACAATTAAGATCGCTTCTGCCAGCAGAGCACAGTCTGTCTACGTGTGTCCTTTCTTGTTATATAAACATCAATCAATTAGCCTAATGCATGACGCTAAAATTTGTCAAATTTTATTTCCAGGCATATAATGAATTTTGTGTTAATTTCTTACTATTAAATCTGATACCGGAGCCAAGGTTTTGGTGGGCTTGAGGCTTCCTTTTCGGTCCTTCTTAATAAAATGGATATCATTAGATGGTGCTGAGTTATTGTCTCCGTCTGTTTGGACACTTTTTCTTTTCCGTGATAAAACGTTCTAAAGTTGGGGGTTTTTTTTACAGAAATTGACATAGGAGGGATTAAAGAGAGTTTTTTTTTTTCGGTTCAGACATAGATTAAATCCAGTTCAATGGTCCCCGTGTGACCTACAAAAAAGTACTACTGTTGTACTATTCGTGGACTGTATGAGTTGACATCTCTTTGCGGTCTATCCAAGAGATGTGTTTGTAGTCTGGTACCATTTCTACGTGGTACCATCAATAAGATCGATGTAATCATACTGACTTTAATTACCTACTTATATCAAAGGGAAATTATTTTTAACCTTCTTGGTGGCCATTTGCAAAAGATCTGAGGTGTTGAAAATATGTTTAGGGTCCATGATATAATGTTTCCGTCCGAAAATGTAGATAATGAGACGGAAATAAATCCAAACTTGTTGAATCTCCTGTCTGGCTCACCCCGAAGCACATACGAACTTAGACTATTTGATCAACAGATGCATTGAAGACACTTACAAGTATGCATAAAGAAAAGCATTATGTAAAGCTTTAGATTCAATTTTTATTCCATAATTAATAATTGTACAAGAATAAGGTTTAAAATAATGCTAAACTATTATCATAACTTCAATTCGGCTGCTTACGTGCGATATTTGTGTACATAATTATAGAAAGGATAACATTGAATAAAAAATCGATATACCAATAAAGAAATTAAAATAAATTGTTTTAAAAATGAAGAGCAAATAAGGAGGAATGATGAAATAATTGTAAAATATAAAATATTCTTTAAAATCATTAAAGGTACATATAGAATGAAGAGACCTGGAGGAATGACTTATATGCCCATGACTTTTACTTAAAAATATAATTAAGTTTTATTTAATTTATTTGATACAGGTTGTTATTATCAGTGAAATAATGAATAAATCTGCATGTATATAAAATTGACTGAAGTACGTATGACCAAGTCCATTTAATCTTCTTTCAATCTTGGCCTGGATTCTGTTTCAACTGAAGTTTCAGATTTATCATTTAAAGAGCTTTTACTCCGAATGTACATAAAGTAAACATGAAGATAATGGACGATCTGCTTTCACGAAAACAGACACATACACCATATAAACGTTACAGTTTACAGACACACACACCATATAAACGTTACAGTTTACAGACACACACAGACACACACAGACACAAGTCAAAAAATTTACAAAATATGAACTAAATAAACCATTCAAGATATTGATCATCGATCTACTTTTTGCCTCGTACTCAAAACACCAAGTAGTACGTCAAGATGAAAAAGAAAATTAGATCAAATGTATTCACATGATAAAAAAAAATAGAATTATACATCAATTGATGTCCAAATCTAGATCTAGAAAGGGGGAGACTGACAAAGGGGTCCAGTCAACGATTTCGAGCAAAGTGTGACGAAAAGTTTTTTTTTCAAATTCCCAGAGGGAGAAGGGAGTCGATTTCATAATACCATTTCTCTTTCTCTAGATCCAAACATAAAATTTACGACATTACTAGTATTGAAATAAAAAAATCACAAAAGGATGAGACGATTTATATAAATCCACCGGTTGCATAAATTCGGACGTTGACCATGTCCATTACGGAGACAGTAGATCCGTGGTACTTTAACGTTCTCCCTGACTGCTGTAACGTTGACACGCGCGGCCGTTAAACTTGACGTGCGCTAATAATTGTCACAATGCCCGGATGTTGTACTACGTTTCACTCATGTTGGCGTATGGATTTGAATGACCGCCGTCTGACGTACGAACGTCCGAGCCTATATTGACCACGCCCTTGTCCGGCTCACAGTAAACGTTGTGGTGGGTTTTATAACGGCCTACTTGCGTCCGTCTCCTGTAATTATATACATTTTTTAATTATTTCAAACATTTCTTTGAAGAAATAAATTGATAAAAATAAAAGAAATTAGTAGTTTATTTCAGTTTCTGTGGTATATTTTTTTGGATTTTGTATTTGGGGGGGGGGGGTGTCCTTAAAATTCTAATATTGATATATTTATGTATATTTAAAGAAAAAAAATACCAGCAAAAATTAATTTAAGCTGTATTTAGAATAGAAATTTCGTTTCGTTTAGATGATCAAAGTTTACAGTACCGGCTTTTAAACTAGAAGGAGATACTTACTTTTTACGGATGAAAATGAAAACGACGATTAAAATGATGACGACGAGAATGACGACAAATGCAGCAACAGCGCCCCCTATACCAGCGTATAGTGTAGAGTTGTCGGTCTTTTGACTCTTGCGAGCTGCCGTAACGGGACTCCCTGATGCTATAAACAGAGAAAAGATAATTGAAAAAAGCAAGATCTTCGATAAGATTAATAATTACTTAATTAAAGCATCGGCAGATCCGACCAGCATCGAAATTTCATATATTATGGAGGAAAATATCCAACTCTTTTCAAATACATGTAGCTATGGTAAAACTCTATCTATCTAGCTAGTTTTCAAATGCTTTGACCATATGGACACTTCTGAATTCTTTAAATTGTTGTTCTTTGTTGAGCTGGAAACTTTGAAATATCTATGTCGGTCAAAGCACAAACATGCCAATATAAGGAGGCCATTTATGATTGTCGATGACGTCAAAATGATCACCAACATGATATGGTCCAGCAAATACATCTTTTCATGGTGGTGACTGACTTCCAGATTTTTGACCCAATTTTACTTACGTCATAAACATGGACAATGTACGACTAAGACGGTGTTCGAATTGTTCGCGTCACCTCGGACATGTACTTGAATATTAATATATCATACAAATATCTCACGTATATACACGTAGATATGTTCTTTCCGAAAAACTCATTTATGAAAGTCATTTTCATACACTAGTATTACGAAAATGTAATAATGACAGACAGACATACACGCAATCAGTCGATACTGAAGACAGACAAACAAACGACCAGAAATTCATTTCATGTAACAATAAAGGACTAGGAAAATAAAGCCGTTTTGTAAATATGTACCTGTACACAGAGCTGTCATCACGTAACTCCATTTACCAGACAGACTAATTCTATGTTATTATCTTTCCTGATGAAGCCCACTGACAGACAGAAATACAGATCGACAGACGGACGATTATTTCATGTACTTAATATATAGGATCTTGAATATGTACCTGTACAGAGAGCTGTGACCGGGTAGCTCCATTTCCCGCTGTCCAGACAGACCAATTCTATGTTATCATCTTTCCTGATGTAGCCCGGATCACAGGTGAAGGAGCACACAGTACCGGCAACCTTGGAACAATCCGGAGATAGACTTCCGTACAGTATAGGTTCCTTACAATACTTTGTAAGGTTCGGAGCTACAGGAAAATTATCAGAGGATTTCATATCAAATAGTTATTCTAAAAATTAAGACTATCGACTGAACTGTGCTTTAAAATTTGTCTAACTTTTCTATTAACGCCTTAGATGTGTTTAAATTTAATTTTCATTGAGACAAAGATAAGCGTTTCTAAACTTGTAAATAACGTACGTATACAGATTTCCGACATTTCGTGGTCCCATTTTCTGCTGGGTAGACATTTTATGGTTGGAATCTTGGGATTCCTTATATACCCAACAGTACATGCATATCCGCATGTGGAGTTGATCTTCCTTGAACATCCGTACAAAATGTCTCTTACTGGAAATCCTAATGGGCATTCTTCCGCTTCGAGACAAAACGAAAGTAAAATCAATGTTCAAAAACTGCAATTCGTCGGATATATTATCTTGGCATATAGATGTACTTATTCACCATATATTAATTGAGTTCTACGTGAAGGCTCAATTTATTATTTCCGACAGTTTGAAAGACTCCAAAACAGAAAGATCGACACCAGAAAGATGTATACAAAAATGTACAGACACTTGTAAATACACGAGGTATTTTAAAATTTATCGATCATTTTCATCCATTTTAAAGTTATTGTATTCCTTGTTTATCTTTTCCTCTTTAGGGTTAGGATAAATACCTATACACAGTTCCTGTCCGTCCGTCTGCCATTTGGTATTTTCTCCACATCTCACGATTTCCAGGTCTTTATTTTTTCTGTACCCCGTGTCACACGTGTAATTACAGCGCTGTTTGGCGAATCCGCCACAATCCTTCTCCCATACTACGTTTGGTACCTGGTGTGGGCACCGAGATGCTGAATTTGAGAAAAGTAATGATGGCGTCTAAAAGTATTTTAATTGAAATTGATCGAGTTCAAAGCCTAGGAACGGATATTTAGTTCTATGCTCTCATTCATTTGATACAACTCTACGAAAGAGACTAATTTCGCCCTCGACCATAAGAGAATTATGTGAAAGAGTTAAAAAAAAAAACCTCTTAAATTCTTGAACATTCAGAAGATCTACCCTCTCCCATGCTGAAATTCAATTTATTAAGGACACTGCCTGACAGCAATTTTTTCATATCTCTGTGATTAGAGATTCTCAATTATATTGTAACACGAAGTTGCATACAAGAGAGATTCATAAGTCTTAGATTATAACAAAATGTATATAAAAACGGACCATGTAAGGAGAGACCTTAAAGACGTACCTTTGTCGCATATCTTTCCTCTGACCAGCAGTTCGTCGCCGTCACTACAACCACATACATTACCGTCAGCGACAGGCAGACAGAAGGTACTACAGTGGCCATTCCATAAAGTACACGACTTCTTCACTGCAATATCATTGGTTAATGGTTAGTGTGATGAATGCATTGATTTTATTATTTATCAATTGATTTGATATTATTTCTCTCCCCCCCCCCCCTTTTTTTTGGGGGGGGGGGGGGGGGGGGGTTGTTAAGAGGTTTGGTTTAATTACTCTTTAAATTGATATCTACCTGGTTGTTCTTGTCCAGGATAAATATCAAGTGAATCCAATCGGCCAAATTCGGCGATATCTGACATCCAGTCCACGAGTATGCCGGTGCCGTTTTTGTTGAGTTTGACTTTCTGAATTTTCTGTTTGTTCCACGCAGTGAAGTAAAGGTGAGAATTGTACATAACGATGTCAACAAGTTGGGAGTCTTTTTGTTCCAGTACGAGTAGCCTCCCGTTGCCTTCGTAGTCCACACTCTCGATTTTGTCCAAATTACCGTCCGCCCAATATAAACGCTCGGCTAAAGGTGATATAAAATCGGTGTAGTATTGAAAGCAAAGCATGTATATGAAAACTGAAAGATTTACCGTATATTTTTATATTTTTATCGCAATCGTATAAGAAGAATATAAAGTTTAATTTCTGGTGTTTCGGGATTGAATTGTCTCTTTCAGTCGTGTTCATTGAGATTAAATAACTTAGTATTACCTTTGAAGTCTACAGTCAAACCATTTGGCCACACGATGTCATCTCGGACGATTTGTTTGTGGTCCGAACCGTCCATATACGCTCTTCCTATATGTGCATTGTGTTTATGATGGTCCGTCCAGAACATAATTCTACGAAGTACAAATATGTTATTATATTATAACCATTATCACACACAAAGATGACAAAGAGACAAGTCATCACTATAGTATATACATAAGTTGTAAAATTCAACTCACCCTTTATCAGGAACCAGAGCTATAGCCCTGGGAGTGAACAAGCCGGTGACGAGTTGTCTGTGTTCTCCTGTTTCCGGTATGATGACGCCGACGTAGCTACCCATAGTAATGGCGGATACAGCGGTAAAATAAAGATTTCCTGTAGAAAAGTCGATGGCGATCCGATCCGGGTAGATCATACCTTTTAAAGATGATATATTTCATAAATTGGATGCCAAAGTTGACAAACATTAAACCTATGTATCCCTGTGAATTTTTCAATTTTCGTTGATTTTCGTGTGAGGTAAATATTTACAAGAAATTTTGTGTATAGATCAATGAGATAGATATGAATATAATCTAGATAAGGTCACAATAAAACTAGATCTTTATGTTTTATTTGAAGCAGTAACACTTCAGACAAATGTGCTCGTGTAAAATGTAAGAAGTGGAGGGAAAAATACAAAAAAAACCTTTGCAGATAGATACAGTATCTCGGTGACAAAATTCAGGCTTTAAGTTGGCGCTCAGAGTATATAAGCGCTGAAGCTTGTAGTTAAGGTTAACCACCAACCAGCATTACCTGAACTATATATTTCCGTTGCATTGCTTCCGTCGATATTACTTTTTCTAATCCTGCTCCCTCCGGTTTTTATTTCTATCCAATACAGAACGTTGGATGGCTTGTGTAAGGCGACGCATGCGGGCTTCACAACTTCCGGTATGTCGATAGCAGTAACTCTTTTGTTAAGGAGGCTGACTTGGTATATACGACCATGTGTATGGTCTGCTACCACCAGGAAATTGTTGTCGATTGGATCTGAGGGAAAAATATAAACAAGAGGGAAAAAAATGATTCATATTCTTCTTGAGCAGTTTCCTACAACATTTGATACCCTGAAATCAAATTGATGAAGACAATGTATCTACCTGTAACACAAGATGTTCCATTGGTGGACAGACTGTAACCATAGTCACATTGACACACCCTCCCTCCTTCCTTTGTAGGTAGACATATCTGATCACATCCTCCGTTCATAACGTCACATGGACCTGAAATGGCCAGAATGTATGCAGATGGTCATAAGACTTTGGAACATTGTAATCATATAAGCTATAGTCTACAGATACCAAATAAGGTTATTCTCTGAATGCTGCTAAACTTGACCAGACCAGCGCAATAAAAAATGGACGTACTTTAAAAGACTGTGGACAAGCTAGCATACCTTAAAATTATATAGATATATTTCCAATGGGTCAATGTATTTTTTGGTGCAATTCAAATGGCAAAATGTCTTAAACTTTATGTTACCTCTCTTGATTTTCTGCATTGAGGGATCGTAAATCGCCATGGCCGTTAGGTCGCCGTAATTTGTTACATTTAGTTTTACTACTGAGCTACTCTTGTGAATGGACGCAGCGTTTATGAAGGAGCGGCCGTGAGTCCAAATGGCGTAGTCCTGAAAGTGAAGAAACAAAAAGCTTTAACAAGACGTCATTGGTGTTACAAATGGTACATTAACACATGCGAAACATACGAAAGCAAACAGAAGGAACCAACCTAACACCGACACAAGGTAAAACATCTATCTGCATGCCTTACTCAAAAACGTTAAGTCCAAAAACTACCAGAAAGATTTTTTTCCAAAATGTATAATTGGATAGGAGATATCGAAGTTATGTTACCATAGTGAATAAAAACCTCCTCTGGGTAATCGGAAAAGTGGGAGGGTTGTGCTACTGACGTTGCATATGGCCGTCCTAAGTCGGCACCGATTTCCCATTGGCCTCGTTGGTTTATGTGTAGTCATTATGTTTGATGTTTCTATGTAATTTGGCGTTCATTGTACCATTTTCGTCTCATGCTGTGCGTGTCTGCTTTGTGTTTTTGCAGTGGGTGTTTTGGAGTTTTGCTGTTGATGCTTCAACCGAGTGTTGTTGGAGATCCCCTCCTTTCTTTTGGAATACAATCATATTTCTTACCTCATAAATCATAAGTTCCACTCCAAAGAACAATACTGACATAATGTTGAGGTAGGACTTTGGATCACTGCCGTCTGATTTCACTGTCTTTATTGTGTGCCAGTTTATCCAATATAACCTACAAAGGTGGAAGAGAAAATAACATTCAGAAGCTAAATGAAAGACATGTTATATTTCTGTAACCTTGTCTTATTTAAAAACATTCTTGTTCTTTTGATATGTTTTAAGGAGTTTCGGTTTTGTTTTCATAGAAAGCGTTTGAAACGTCTCTTCAAAATGTTCATCACAGAGGATGAAAATGTGGTATGATACACCATTGGCGACAAAGAATATCATAAGAATTTACCTGTCATTATCTACTGAATAGTACAGCCCTGTAGGTGAATGGAGAGCAGTTTTGTTCACCAGAACACGTGCGTCTTTACCGTCCATTGTAGCTGCTATGATAGAGTAGTCAGGCTTGGATCCCTCTATCCAGTATATCATCCTATGTGGTGAAATCGTAAACAAACGCGTGATTAGGTCTGACAAGAGGTTTACCAGTCACCTTCCTAATATATTTTCAACTACAGTTTAAATATTTCTTAACAGCTGCAGAGAAGATTTTACTATTTGTTCTGAAAGAAGACAGAGATCAGTGTCAAATTTGAAAGTCAACCCTATTCTTGAAAATCCATCCACAAAAAATGTTATGATCGCTGAGCGATATAAGTCCCCTACCGGCGGCATATATTTATGTCCTGCAACTCTGCCTATGAATTACCCCTCAATTAAACATGAGTTTTTAATTAAACTTACTGTCTGTGCAGCTCAGTTCTGAGGTTTTATCTGCTATATCGATTCGAAAAAGAGGTCAAGCGTGACAAAAGTTGAACTTGCTCTGTAACTATCCAAGACTAAGCTGAGTATGAAATTTTACCTGAATATCACTATTTGTTGCAAAAAAAAGTCTGGAAAACTGACAAAACTGAATTGTGCAAGTCATCAAGGGGCATAACTCCTCGAAAAATAGGTCAAGCGTGACAAAAGTCGAACTTGCCCTGTAACTATCCAAGACTAAGCTGAGTATCAAATTTCACCTGAATATCTCTCTTTGTTGCAGGAAAAAGTCCGGAAAACTGACAAAAATTGAATTTTCCAAGTCATCAAGGGACATAACTCCTCGAAAAATAGGTCAAGCGTGACGAAAGTTAAACTTGCTTTGTAACTATCCAAGACCAAGCTATGTATCAAATTTTCACCTGAATATTTCTATATGTCGCAGACAAAAGTCCGGAAAACTGACAAAAACTGAATTTTCCAAGTCATCAAGGGACATAACTCCTCGAAAAAAAGGTTAAGGGTGACGACTGTCAAACTTGCTCAGTAACTATCCAAGACCAAGCTGTGTATCAAATTTCATCTGAATATCTCCATCTGTTGCAGAAAAAAGTCCGGAAAACTGACAAAAACTGAATTTTCCAAGTCATCAAGGGACATAACTCCTCGAAAAAAGGTTAAGGGTGACGACTGTCAAACTTGCTCTGTAACTATCCAAGACCAAGCTGTGTATCAAATTTCATCTGAATATCTCCATCTGTTGCAGAAAAAAGTCCGGAAAACTGACCAAAACACAGTTTTCAAAGTCATTAAGGGGCATTACTCCTCGAAAAATAGGTCAAGCGTGACGGAGGTCAAACTTGCTCTGTAACAATCCAAGACCAAGCTGTGTATCAAATTTCATCTGAATATCGCCATCCGTTGCAGAAAAAAGTCCGGAAAACTGACAGAAACTGACTTTTCCAAGTCACCAAGGGGCATAACTCCACGAAAAATAGGTTAAGCCTGACGAAAGTCAAACTTGCTCTGTAACAATCCAAGACCAAGCTGTGTATCAAATTTCATCTGAATATCTCCATCCGTTGCAGAAAAAAGTCCGGAAAACTGACAGAAACTGAATTTTCCAAGTCACCAAGGGGCATAACTCCACGAAAAATAGGTTAAGCCTGACGAAAGTCAAACTTGCTCTGTAACAATCCAAGACCAAGCTGTGTATCAAATTTCATCTGAATATCTCCATCCGTTGCAGAAAAAAGTCCGGAAAACTGACAGAAACTGAATTTTCCAAGTCACCAAGGGGCATAACTCCACGAAAAATAGGTTAAGCCTGACGAAAGTCAAACTTGCTCTGTAACTTTCCAAGACCAACCTGCGTATCAAATTTCATCTGAATATCTCCATCTGTTGCAGAAAAAAGTCCGGAAAACTGATATTCGGACAGACGGACAGACGGAGGGACAGACGGACGGACTGACGGACGGACAGACAGACCGAGAGGAAACTAAGAGTCCCCTTCGGTGTTGCCGGTAGGGGACTAATAATTATGTATGTCTGCCTTGTATTATATTTCCTTTACATCAGTTCACAAATGTGTAATTCTTTAAGCATATCGTCATCAGGTTGAAACTGTTTTAACCACCAACAAGAAACAACTTTTGAACAAGAGGTGCTAATTGCTGCTTGAATTTGTAAAGAGCATCGGACGTCTTGGTTCCAGATATCAACACCTTTTGCTTTAATTTCACATCTTTTCGAACACTTACCCACTGAGAGGATTTGCCTGTATATACATGGGTTTTGTTCTGCCTGCGTACAGTACACCAGCCGCCTTATTTTTTACTGAATACACGTGGATGTTTCCAGAACTGCCCTCCGCCCAAAATACATTTTTGTTAATCCAGTCATATGCCAATCCTGGAAAATGAAAATGGAAATTTCCGAATTTCGTAAAAGCATGTCGCATGTCGAATGCTTGCCCCTGAATGTATTATCTTCGCATGGCCATGCCTGCAAGATTAGTGAAGTAAAATGCATATGTTGTGACCAATTATGTATTTCATACCATTTTTTACTACCAAACAAATGTTGGACACCCAGCTCCCTATATTATATATCATCCTTGTTCTGCAAATAACAGTCTGCTAATTGTGTAGCAGATGGCCGTCCTAAGTCAGCAACGGTTTTCCATTGGTCTCGTTGGTTTAAGTGTGATCTTTTGTGTTTCATGTTTCTATGGTGTGAGTTTGTCTCGTTGGTTTTTGTGTGAACTTTTGTGTTTCATGTTTCTATGGTGTGAGTCAGTTTTCCTTGTCCCTTTTGAGTCTCTCTCGGTGGTTGTCTGCTCTGTGTTTTCGCAATTGGTGTTTTTGAATTTTGCTGAGGGTGCTGCAACCTAGTGCTGTTAGAGATCCCCTCCTATCTTTAAGTTGGCATTGACAAAACCTATAACAAAATATAGGGTATGATATTCCGTTTGTGAGAGTGCTCATTGACCAAAAGACTAAGGGTCTCTGTGCCTCAGACCAAATGATTCTAATAGAACAACTTCTTTATCAATACATGATGTACTTATATTAATGATACTTTTATGGACAGATTTCTGTACAATCAGACGTAATGTCAGGTGTCCGAGAGGAGTCGGCATCTCCTGTGTGAGTCCGTATTTAGGGGGTTCGTGGGGCGAATATGTATATTTACTTTTTAAACATTGAATGGCTATTTGGATTGGTTAATGATGTCTCCTATTAATAATATTGAAATATGTGTCTACTGTAAAATATCAGTGCACAATATGCGCATTTTAACGAGTAAAGCCTCATCAGTGATGCTCGAGATTGAAATGGAAGAGATCCAAATAATGAATATATTAAGAGCGAAATTCTAGACACGACCTGAAATAAATGCCAAAGAACCAGTTAAGGACATAGCTTTGCGATAAGAGAGATAACCCTTGTTTTATAGTTAATAATCAAATGAGTAGCGAAAAATTTACAAAAATAGTTCAAGTCAAGTGTCGAAATATTATTAATCTTGGGAAATGATATTATCGGGGACTTACAGACCACCAGAAGAGATACCAACCTAGGGGTTGAAATTATCAAAATCAAGATTCATTGTATATTATAATTTCACTGCGCCATCCGCACATTTCCTCTATGTTATGACTCACTGCATTGCCATAACGTAAATGAAATGTAAATATGGCGCAGTGATTTTTTTATAATATGAAATATATTTCAATATTGATAATTTCAATAGGTACGATTGCATGATTATTTTAAAAGAAAGTTATGATGCTAAAAATATTCATATTTGTCAGATAAATAAGCTGATCATTTAACCATCATGATCGTAAAGGTACCATAATGTCAAGTTACGAAGCGGATTCCATGCTGCCATTTTTTTTTATCTTCTCTCCTTTCAAAGCAATATGATTATACACTCGTCTCAATACGCCATAATACAGTACATAGCAACTTCACGTTACTTCCATACAACCCATAGATGGTCTCTTTTTTTGATAATATGTAAAATGACAAATTACTAGACAGAGAACAAACTTTAAGATTGTCTCGACATAACTGATCCATCACCTTTATGACCTTAATCATAGGTGATCAGTATTAAGACAAATCATATTAACGATATTTCTTTTTCAAATTATTATAAATTTTCCTTTTTCACAATATTATGAACCGAGTAACCTTGTGGTAAAATGATGACTTGCACCTCTCTGAAAGGTGTAATTGTGAGTCGTATCGCGACATTATTTTAGAAGAAAGGAGGGGATCTCCCACAAGACCCGGCTGCAGCATCAACAGCAATACGTTAAAATACCCAAAGAGAACACACAGAGAAGACATATCTACAGCAAGAGACACAAAAGGGACAAGGAACACCAAACATGACATCAGAGAAAGGAGGAGATCTCCAAAAACACCCGGTTGCCCCAAAACACCCACTTCAAAAACATAAAGCAGACACGCACAGAAAGAGACGCAAATGGTACAAGGAAACACCAAACACAAAATACTAAACATAGACGGAATACATAGATTTTATTTGGATATGCTACTGAAACGACCCTACATGAAATCTGGAGCCGCGTACTCTCTATAAAGTAAATGCACAAATTTAAATTAAAAAAAAACTAAATCCAGAGGGCGCTACTGAAATGAATTTTGGTGGCTCCTGAAAATCACTTCGGCTGGACGCATCACTGATTAGGATTTAATATCCGAAACACGTGTCTGGTGTATTATAAATTGGATTGGGATCAATTCCGTATTTTAGAAGCATATCTGAAGACCTTAGACAATTGCTGATGAAAATAGAAATCGAGAAAAACTAAGTATCTCAATTTTTTTCTCTAGAAAGCAATAACATTCTGAACAACATGAGGTTCGCAACAACAGGAAACGCTGACTCTCCCCAGACACCTGGTTTTACTTCGGAATGTCGGTTGTTCGCGACCGTTCCAATGGAAATTCTGATGAATTTACATTGCCTTCTCGACTTTGAGCCTGAATAACTGATTGGTACTTCTTTGATGTTTATGATATCAAGAAGTGAAGACGACGAAAAAGAAAAAGACAAACAAATATCAAAAGAAAGGGTCAAATGAACAGAGTTTAGCAAATAAATGTTTTCGTGGTAGAATCTATTGAAGCAATTTAGATTCATTTTTAGATGAGGTACAACTGTGCATCACATATAAGAAAAATCATATGACTTGAAATAATTGGTATCGATAGATGAACAATGCTTCCTAAGTCGGCACCGGTTGCCCATTGGTCTCATTGGTTTATGTGTAGTCTTTTTTGTTAATTGTTTCTATGTCGTGTGTCTCTTTTTCGTCTCTTGCTGTACTCGCCTTCTCTGTGTTTGTGCTTCGGGTGTTTTGGTTTTTTGTTGTTGGTACTGCCACCAGGTCTGGTTGGAGATCCCCTCCATTCTTCTGTAAGAAGCTGACATGAATCACATAAATGATGTCCTATATCCATGCCATATGAAAAGATGGTTCATGTAAGACATGAAATCACCTTAGTTAGTTGACATTATAATCATAGTGATGAATGTATATTACGTTGTCGTTTAAATATGAAGAGGTTTAAGTTTGTCGATCATGTGGTTATCAGTAAGCTTACATTATATTCATCGGTGAAATTGTATTATCTTGGTGGGACAGGTGTTGCTCAACTTCCGATCCGACGAATCTGATCTCAACCCCGTATGGAAATAACGTTTTTTCTCTCCCTTTCAGATTCTTTGACAAAGTGTATTTATTTGGTTTTGAATACCCATTGAATTCTGAATTCAATTTATTGAGGAAGCGGAATTATTGCACAATGCATGTATGCAGAAAATCGAAGTGTCCAATTCTAAAGACCGTTGATTGAAGATTTAAATATTCTTTTTCCTAGAGTGACAAAATCTCTATGTTCAGAGTGTTGAATGGGGATCAACGGATTGACTTAATCCAAACAAAAAGAACTTTATGCGACGGAAGGATATTCTCATACAACAGTTTATATCCTTTTATTTACTTTATTTTTGAATTTTCACCTTGTTTCTTTAGTTCTAAATATTAAGTGTACGATTTCTATTTCTATTTCTTGAAATGCATACTTTGACGGCGGATGCGGCTAGCTAACAGGGATGCTTACTCCTCCCGGGCACCTGGTCCCAACTCTAGCTTGCTTAAGATCGTCGATGCTCAGTTGTGTACTCTATTGTGAGTGTTGTCGCGATTATCATCAGGATCTTCTTTAACTCATTTAAAAAAGGAGGGGGTCTTCCACAAAACTCGGTGGCAGTACCCAGAGCAAAATATCGAAACATCCCTATATGAAAAACACAGAGTAGACAATCACAAAAAGGGACATAAAAGAGACAAGGAACAACAAATCTGACATTAAACAAAGAAGGGGATTTACAACAACACCAGGCTGCAGCAACCACAGCAAAAACACAAAGTAGACACATACAGAAAGAGACGCAAAGAGACAAGAAACGTCAACGCACAACACAGAAACGTCAAACAAAAAGGACTACACATATACCAACGAGACCAATGGGCAATCGGTGCCGACTTAGGACGGCCATCTGCCACGAAAATAACAGAAGGTGTGGTTATCCTGGATTACGTGAGCACACCCTCCCACTTTTCCGATAACCCAGAGGTCTCGAAGAACGAACAATTTTGGTGTAAATAACCTCCTCACTGTCAGGTGACCGCACACAAACAAGACAGGGGCCCAAGCAACACAGATGAATATGTAAATGGATATAAAAAGAGGGCGTACGTAATGCAATCCGTGTATGTTATCACCCGAGGAGTCCGACTAACATTCAGAGAGGACATGTGGTCGGGGCCCTAGTGTCTTCTCTAAAGAGGTTTGGACAGGACCCGTCATGGAGTTCTGTCGTAACGGTCAGTCAGAGTGCAAGTTTTAAGAATGCACTGGTACAAGACTGTAGATTGGTCAAGTACCAAGCCTAATGTCCGTCTGGTGACATCAGAATCATATCCACGGTATAAAAGGCGTTTGATGATTCTGACGCATTTTCAATGGTTATGTTGTCTATCTTTGGTCATATGGTCATTATCAATATGGTATTTGGTCATTATCCATATTTGTCAGTTTGATCATTTTCGATAAATATGCTGTCTACCTTTGATCCTTCTTATTTTGTTAATTATGTCACCATAAAATACAGGCTGTGAAATACCCAAAGAAATATATTCTGTTGCTTGTATTGGTCTGAATTTCAAAAGAACTTGACTACAATTTTTGTAAAATTTCCAGAAAGTCGTTCCTAGTTTGTGAGAGCGAAAACCTTGTCCTAAATATTTTTTAGTAATTTGCAAATTTCTACTATGAAAATCCAAAACATACCGGGTGAGCTGTGAAATGTAGACACCATAGGACGGTAATCTAGAAACATTTACTATGTTGAATCCAAAATCTTCTATTTTGTCATACACACTGGTTAATAAATAACATTTTTATACTTTTCAAAAACAGGATTGTCGATAGTAAGAATATCATCCAGGTACCTAAACGTACCAATGAACATTTCACATTGTCATGTTCTCCTTGCTTTTGAAGATTTTGGATAAATTCTTTTTCATACGTGTATAGAAAATAAATCTGCAACAAGACGCACAATTAGTACCTATAGGGATCCCTACAACCTGCTTGTAGAGTTTCTCACCAAATCTTACATAAATGTTGTCCAAAAGGAAAGACAATGCAATACACAGGTCACCGCACTGAACCCAAAAGACCACATATTTTATTCATGCAACGAAATGTGAAAAATGAGATAACTCTAGATTATTTCCCCAAACCTCCCAATACATATTGCTTTTTCTTGAGAGTCTAGTGTTTGCTATAAAAGATCTACCTGTTACATTCTTTTCGGAATTGGTCAGAGGCTCTGATTTATTCGTTGACAAAGAAAACTGGGTCAGCTGTTCATTCTTTTCGTCTATATAATATAACATGTTTCTTTCTGTGTCTGGCACCAACCATCTCAATTTAGTGAAGTTTGTATAGCATCGGTGTGCCTCCTTAAGCGCAGTGATTTGCCGGATGTCGAGATGGCAGATATGCGTAGTGTTGCCGAGAAGTAATCCAGCCGTCAGTAAGTTCTCTGCAACACAAATGAAATGCTAATTACGACAAAACATTACAGAAAATCATACAAGAATTAAGCTAACTAGGCAGTTTACTCAAAAGCTAATTTTGACAAAGGAAATCGTTTGGCAATGTTATCATAACAAGTTTGTTTCCAATTAATAATTTCGTCTGCATTCAAAGATATTCATTTCAAAACAAGTGAATCAAAGAAAGATGACTTGGTTAAATTTGATCAACTATGTTGTTGAGTACCCGAAACGTGCATGTCTGGTCCATGCTGCAAATTTATATGTTCTTAAATGATGCTATTGAACTTGAAGACGTTTAGCTTTTGATCAACTTAGTGATATAACAAACACATATTTTAAGTGAAGTATTTCAAAAACAAGCCAACCTTTTATACAAGATGTTCCATCAGGATCCAGTCTGTACCCTTCCTTACACACACATCGTGCTTTTCCTGGTATTTCCACACAGAAATGTTCACACTTGGCTTTGGGACAAAGTGCTGAAAAGACAAATGGTTGCTGAGTTTTATCGTATTATTTTCATATCATTTTCATCGATTTGAAATTGAAAAAGAGACTTTTAGAACATATGCACCGAATTAATGAATATCTTATTTTTTTAGACCTATGTTCAGCACGCTATCTGTTCATTAAATATTTTTTTCAATCGCTATGACAAGATGAAATTATAAATGTGCAAACAGAAAAGTGTTATAAGAAAACAAATCTTTACACTCTGCTGCCAGAGAGAGGGACAAGCGATAGTGACGTCATTTTGTCCATCTGATCCTTTTTCATTGGAGATTCACAAAATTGTTCCTTCAAAGAATGTTTGGTTTTTCGCTTACAATTATGCTTTGCATGCACATTGACATAATTGTTTATCATTCTTATTTTTGGGTTTGCTTTTTACTTTCCATCTCTCATTACAAAATACAATGATACAGAAATGACAAATATGGACAATGACCATATCCCAATACACAGTACAAAGTCAAAAATTCAGAAAATCATGAACCGAATGCATACAAAATCAGTATAAAACAAAACCTAAGCTAACAAACAAAAACCTCCACCACATGAAAAGAAGCGAACTCCCAATATGGGAGTGAGACCAGGTGCCCAGGAAGAGTCAGCATCTCCTGATTGCATGCAAAAGCATGTATCAGATGATAAATAGTAATCGGCTTAACTTAATCTGAAGCGACTAATCTGAGTACTAACTTGACAAGGGAAGCTGTATGGTAGGATCGTATATTTCTACCGATACCGGAGTGCCGTCGTCAACCAGTATCACCATGGCAACCTCACCCGTATGTTTGTTTACCTTGGATACCGTATTACTAGTAAAAGAAGCTACATAAAGATGATCCTGAAATAAAAGATGATTTTTGTCTCGTAAACATGGACAACACTGGAAAAATTTACGTCTCTTTGAAAGATTTATTGTTTCATTTTAAAATTCTTCGAAAATTTTGAATTTGAATTATTTGAGGTGGCGCCACCTGGGAGTCAATTTTGTTTTTACAAAGGAACTCTTTTTTCTTTCTCCGAAAACGTTACTGAGTAGCGTATATTAACGAGGGAACCAGAACGGATACTAGTCTATACCGTGTTCCGAAGATGTTATGCAATGATTGTTCTCGATCCCTTTATCACGTGGTATGCACGTGTGATTTGCTGTAATCACTGCAACGTCGTCATGCTCGGGATCTGCTCAATATACCTCGTAAAGGTCGAAAATAAATAATTGAGACTAAATCCATGTTGAAAATATTAATTGTTGTGTCTGACTTCGGAAACATTTGAATTCATTAAGCACTTACCTCGTAGAGATTTATGGAGGTGAATTTTATTGAGTTCATTCGTACTAGTATCCTACGATGTTGACCATTATAATCAGACGTTTCTATGGTGTGCCGAGTGCCATCTACCCAGTATATCCTCTGCTCATCGGTGTCTGTACATATGTCATACACACGTCCTATGTTCTTACTGATTATAACCGTTCTGTCCTCTCCTAGTAAGTTACATCTCTCTATTCTCTGTGTCTTACTCATCTCAGACCAGAAGAGGAATCTTAAATGAAAGAAATAAATTGATGATGATGATGATGATGATGATGATGATGATGATGATTTCTCTTTTTTATTGAAAGATGCCATTGAATCGATACTCGAGTTCTAAGCATGAAAATAATTACCCTTTCTGTGGGTCGATTGTCAGTCCCTCCGGCCTGGCAGTAAAGTTCCTTATTATCACTTTATACATGGAATTATCATTTGAAAAAGCAGGTTGCATGGCTACCCAGTTGTAGTAGCCATCAACCCAATATAAATTCCTAGATTTCCAATCGTAAGATATTTGAGCTGAAGTTTTTGATACACCTTTATGTAACGGGACTATCTCTATCGAATCATTGATCCATATGTTAAACTTTTCCATTCTATAAAGACTATGTGAATCGGAGTCCATTATAAACAGTGTGTTATTTCTAGGATCTGTCGCTATGCTAACTATCTTTGCACGTGCTGTATTAAAGCTGAATTGTTTTATGCTAACCGCGCTACGTTCTGTCATCTTGGATAAATTCATTTTGTCTGGATTTCCGGGAATAAGGGACAGGTGACCCGGCGAAAATAACGACACTATAAGGCCGATACCGGTATTATCTGGAAAAAAAAAGGAAAAAATGGTGTATATGTAAAAAGCATTATTAATCATGAGTCATACGAAAGCTGGAGAAAAATACACTTTTGGAAATAACATTCATCGTAATGTGTGTATTCATTGAATTCGGTTGTGTTGGCCCACAATGTATTTTGACATTTTCGTCTATAACGGACAGCAGACTGTTTTTAGTCCATGCTCTATCATGAAATGAAGCACTTGTAACTTCAGATCAATTTTACATACAGAAAAATGTAATTACATTCTTTCAATTTATACACCAAATTTTACTGATTATCTAAGCACGATATATCCATGTGAACCAAAGGTGAAAGAGAACACCGAAAGCTTAACGCTAGCTGAAGGTAAGACGAATAACCGTGAAACGTCACAACCAAGAGTATATTAGTGACAACCTGTCACTGCGACAATATTTTGGAGAACTCAATGAAAATATAGATCACTTAAATATATAATGATTAAAGATATTTAAGGTAAAACAAATTTATTATAGTTTTCTGTTATCAAATTTCCTGAAATTTCTAAAACGTGGGTCCTGTAGCATTATATCCTACCCATCCTGCTAAGTCTTTCGGTACATTTTTTGACATAATAATAACTTTCACACTCTTTGGTCATATTACATTGTTTAGATCGAGGATCACTGACAAGGGTTAAGTACTCGAAACGTGCATGTCTGGTCCATGCTACAGATTTATCTGTTCTTAATTGATGCTATTGAATTTGAAGACGTTCAACATTTGACAATGATCTTTTCCCTTGGGAATTCTGCTATGTGATGCTAGACAATGCTTACACTCCCCGGCTCCGTTTCAATTGGGAATAAAATTTGCCACTTTGCTGAGTACAGCTGAAATTGTTTTCTTTAGTTTTGCATTTCAAATGGTTTTGTATGCCCCACAGGACTTCCACTTTTCGAGAGTCTGGAACTTCTGACATACTAGTTTGTACATTTAAAGAATGCATCTTACTAAAAGACAGCGTTTAAAACAATAAATTATTTTGAAAGACTGGGAGACCTGACATCCACATTTATTGGATCAATTAACTTTCTACTAAAACTCAGAGCAACGTTATGGTATACACAGCCAATTGTGCCTCACATGAAATTCATATGAAATGAGCATCATGTAAATTTCATGTGAAAGTTCATGTAAAATTCATATAAATTTCACATAAGATTTATGTGAAAAATATTTCACATGAATTTCACATAAATTTCCTTCACATGAATTTCACATGAATTTTTCTAAGTGACCTTCAAAGGAAAGTGAATTCACATAAGATCCATGTTAAAATCTTCACATGAATTTCATGTGAAAAAATTTATGTAAATTTCATGTTTGTGCTCGTTTTACATAAATTTCATGTGAACTTTCATGTAAAGTTCATGTAAATTTCACATGAATTTTACATGAGGCACAATTGGCTGTGTACGTGTGGCAAGAATAAAAAGAAAACGGATAGTATGAAATTACTATGAAAGTTAAAATTTCCATAAGGATTCTATGTAGAGCGCAAAATACGTTGTAAGTTGTCAGTCTATATTTCCGTGTTCAAACCATGTCAAATTAACCAAGGCATTAAAGTCTTTTGAACGCCTTCTGTTTTACATTGACCTAGAAGTCTAATGTCTGTTTTACATGTTCAACAATTCCGATTTTTGTTCCAAAATTGAACTTTATAAAATTACACCTGTCTAGTCGCAAATTCAATGTATCTTTTGACAAAGCGAACAGTATTATAGGGAAAATAAGATGGAAATAAGATATTTGACCTCAAAAAGCAACGGAGATAGGGGCATCCCTCTTTAAAGATCCCCCTTTTCAGAAGATGGTGAAAACCCATCCAAATTCTGCTGTAAAATTCATAACGTTTAAAGCAATCAGAATCGCATCATAGAGAAATCATCATAATGATTGTTCAGGAATGTTTACCACCTATTATTTTAAAATTAATATTTTCTACGTTGAATCAATTTGTGGTCTATGTAAATTTTATTCTCGAAACAAGAGTCAGAAAGTAGGTTATTTAAAAAAAATGAAATACTTAGTCGCGGGAAATATTTAACTTACCCCACACTCCCATGCAAAGAGTATAATTGTAGATTTTGGGAAAACGATAGGTTCGAACTCTGTAGTGCATTAGAGGGATGAGGACCTTTTGACAGGCAGCAGTGCTCATTAGACAATAGTAGATTTATTAGAATTTATTAGAACTACAAATTTCCCTCATTCCCCGCCTATCGTGTATTCTATCGTATTACGATACATTTTTCCAGAGCAAGCTCAAACTACAAAGACTTCATTTAGATGCCAAAGCGACAAATCGAGAAACTTCGGCTAGGAGTATATACATGTATTTGCCAACGACTGAATTTGCCATAGCTTAAAACATATAGAATACGGAAGTTTTCCAACTCTTTACCTTCTTGAAAAGAAATTCAAACCAATTACCAATGCACTTGACACGTGTTTCGGATAGTAAATACTCGTCAGTGGTACTTAATTGGATGCCAAAGTGATTTTCATACACCACCAAAATGTATTTTAGTAGTGCATCCTAGTTTCATTTCTTATATTAATTCAATTAATACATTTTGCGAGCAGTGTGCCCTCTAAAACTGTCCAATATTGTTGGAGGATATTTCTGTTTGAACCATCCGAACTCGTCAAATTGATACATTCACTATTAAAGAGGCATCCTGTATGACTAAAGTGATAGTTGTTACAAGCAAGCAGGAAATGATTCCTGGTTCCGGGTAGATGATCCACTCTTCATTTGTTTGTGATTCATTTTGGTTTACTTTTTCTATAGATTATTACTGATTTTGGGTGTTTCACATATTTTTGACTATAAGTAAATTATTTAAACTCTTTAAGTTGTCGGAATTTTCATAGAAAATAAATGTCTTAATATTTGTGTTATGTTACGGATATACAGCACACAGCAAGTGCATTCATCGTACAGGTAATGCGCGTTAGCGCATTTCATGCGATAAATGCACTTGCTGTGTGTTGTATACCCGTAACAAAACACAAATTATGACATTTATTCTATATATATGCACCATAGTTGTCTATTTCATTCCTGTTTTCAGAAATTGCTTTTTCTAGGTAAAAGGGTGATGTTAAAATTCGTCTCACCGCGGGTTCAGTTTGCAGGTTAGAACAGCCGTCGCGGCATGTTTCTTTAGATATTATACATTGTGACGTCACGAGTGTTAATACACGAAATTGCAGCACGTTCCTTTCAATAGTAACATCTCAGGGAATAACATTGGTTGTGCATATATATCTGAATGAAGGTTTCAGTCCTGCATAATTTGTCGCTGTTAAGACTCAGAACTGACACAATCTTCTGTCAAATTTCAAACAGTTTTGATCATATTGTGAAATTATGAAAAAAAAATTTCTTTTATTTCGTGGAAAAAATGATTGAAAATAAACAGATACAAATACATGTAGGTATGACAGAGAGAAGTTAGTGATGTGTGTCTATAAATGAATGATTCCCTCCAATTAGCAATCCATCGTCCCTATGTAATCAGCACAAGACAAATTAAACATTAATGTTTCACACCATTCCGACTCCAACTTGAATAAAGTTTGCACTTTAAGGTAGTTCTTCCGCAAATGAAGAACGATAACTCCTCGTCTTAAAAAAAAGTTCCGTTATTCAAGAAAAGGAAGGATTTCCTGTTATGTATGCAAAAATAACCAAAGTAAATTTATGGGTTGGTCTCAAACTAGCTCAACAGTAGCAATTGTGCCTCTTCGCTGTAAAAAACGAATAAAAAGGGAAAAAATGGCGACCGTAAGAATCCTAATACACGACGACGGACGTTTTGTAGAGTTTAGGGTACTGATTGATACTGATACCTGAAACCTTTCAATTAAAGTAATTTTCTCAGGTCATTTTTCATTTTTGTTTTCATTAACATTTAATTTAAGCAACTTTAAATTTCCATTCACGTCGTGCGACACGTTAAAAGTGGTATTCGGTGTGTAGGGATGTTTGGCGTCTTCAAATTCAAAAGCGTCATTTAAGAACAGATAAATTTGCAGCATGGACCAGACACGGGTACTTAACCTTCATCAGTGATCCTCAATCTAAACAATGTAATATGGCCAAAAAGTGAAAAAGTTACTATGGCCAAATTATGTACCGAAAGACATAGCAAGATGGGTGGGAAATCATGCTACAGGACCCACGTTTTAGAAATTTCAAGATTTTTTTTTTCATAACAAAAATTTTCGAATGCGTTGAAGAAACAATCAACCGAAGTAGATCGAACTTGGCTAGATGTGCCCTCGGGGACTCCTAGTCCACCAGCAGCGACACTCATCAAGTGGTACAAATGTTTAAAGTCTTCAAATTCAATAGCATCAATAAGGGAGATGGGGCAGGTGGTTTTTCTTTTGGGGGAGCAATCCCTGTATTATGTGTCGCATATCAAAGACTGGGCCCTTCCCTCTCTGTTGTATGAATTGTTTTTAATTCCTTTCGTGCATTCGAATACCTCATTTATTTTTTATTCAAATTCAATGTAAGAATGGATGGGTAGGGAGTCCAGCTATCTACTAACAGCGATATGTACCACTCTGTCTATAGTGATCTTCATAATTATGCATTTATCATTGTAACTTTCAATCATATAAAAAAGTCAGAACTATTTAATACACATCGATCTGTCATTCGCCACATCTATTTGAAGCTTTGGGGTTTTTTTTTCTTTCACAATCATTACCACGTCTTAATTTAACAAAAAATATCTATTCATTTGTATGCATATATTTACACAATAATCTGAATTTGAGGGCATTCTTGGTGCAGATACATGTATTTTTTTCTAAATTGTGAAAGGAAATCCAGAGAGAAATAATCGAAATCATCCACCTCACTTCTTTATTATCTACGGAGAAGTTTCATCTCTTAATAAGCTTAATGAAAATGTTTCATGTACTTAGTTTTATTTAAGAGTTGCTTTCCAATTCCTTCATGTGTGTTTTATGCTCTATTACAAAGCACGCTGACTGACTGAAAAGACAAGAACCTATAAAGAACCTGCAAAGACATTTTTTGTTCAAGTATCGAATTGTTTAATTATGTTATCAGATAGACCCTAATTTCTTTGAAATAATCGCGTTATGAAGTTTCAAACATTTGAGTTAATCAGGGACATGCAAGCAGTTGGATCAGGCTGTATAATTAAACACATTTCAAATGTCATTGTATGCATTTAATATGCTTTTTATTATCAAATTTCTAATAAAGCTATGTCAACTTGTCGGTGGAGTCAACAACTGTTTATTTACATGTGCTGTGGAGTTATTCCATACTTCATTAACATCGTCGCACACTAATTGATAATTAATTACCGGATAGTCTTAAACTGGGAGCAGGTAAATATCTCTTATAAAAATAATGATGAAATACTCCAAAATTTCAACTTCAGACTTTCATCAAATATTTTCTTCGAATAAATCGCAAAAAAAAAATTAAGTAAACTTATTACAAATTAGTTTAAAAATCAATTATAAAGAATTAGTTCAAGTCAAGAAAACTTACCTTTACTATTTATATCACAGATAGCATAGTGTAACAAAACACAGAACGAAACACAGACAAGCACTAAAACACGGTACATTTTCATACACGTATTTGATATGAAAAATCAAAGAAAAGAGGAAGAAATCCTTAAGACCTAAACATATCGTCTATCCTTCTATAAACACCTAATTATGACGAATGGGCCATGGGGATACATTTACTATAGTTATTTCCTTTCTTGTCCTTGTTTAGTTGCATTACGTCGCTGAATTATTGTAAGTTTTACTTTGACATATCGGTCTCTTTGCGTTTTTAACGATTGGCTGAATAAACGTGTAAGATAAAAAGATTTTGTACAGCGCGGTGCGAAGGTCATTTAAGGCGATTTGTCTTTTATCTTCTTTCTCCTTTTTAATGTTGTCATGATTTCTAAAATAAAATTGATGAAATAAAATAAATTTAAAAAAAAGTTTCCCCAGAACTGTAGAAAATTCGAAATGGACATAGATAACATTAAAAAGTAATAACTTAAGTTTCTTTAGAATTAAACATTTTACAATGATAAGAAATAAAATACGAAAAATTGATAAGTCAAAAAAGACAGATTTAGGTCCACCCTGTATATGCATTTTGAAACACTTGTTACGGGAATTCGAACTGGGCAAAACTGAACTTTGATAGATTTGTGTTCAACGAGGCAAAACAACATATTTCTAACCTTAACTACTGGTATAAGACGTGTTTTCCGACGTTTTCCGACGTAGTGACGTAAATCTAATTTCTTTGGTTATGTTTTCTTACCTTACAAGTTTAAGTAGAGTGATACAAACATTAGAAAAAAAATAACATGCGCATGTGTTGCTCGTGTGATTATCTAAATAAAAATAAATATACCGCAGACTACATAAGCTATGATATAGCAAATAATTGGGAAGAAATACATTTAAAAAAAATTGGCCCTAAAAAGTACATAAATGTCGAACTTATCATGATAACGATTTTAGTTTGGAAATTATAGCACCATTTCGTATAGACATATATCTAATCTATTCAGGTGAGTGTCACTGCTGGTGGACCAGGAGTACCCGAGGGCTCATATAGCCAAGTTCGACCAACTTCGGTTGATCGTTTCTTCAACGCATTCGAAAATTTCTGTTATCATAATTTCTTGAAATTTCTAAAACGTGGGTCCTGAAGCATCATATCCCACCCATCCTGTTACGTCTTTCGATACATTTTTGGACATAATAACTTTCAAACTCTTTGGCCGTATTACATTTTTTAGAATGAGGATCACTGACGAGGGTTAAGTACCCGAAGCGTGCATGCCTGGTCCATGCTGCAAAAAAATGATGCTATTGAATTTGAAGACGTTTAACGTTTCTCCTTTTTATTATGTTCTTCTTATTCAAACGTGTTTAACCTTTCTTATGTTCGTTTTTATGTGGGAACTATTTGTTAACAGATGTTTACTTGAACGTTTCTTTGGTTATCTGTTTTTCTCTATCAGTGGTGCCATCTACAATGAATTCCGTTTTAAACATGCTTTTTTATGCGTTGTCTTACATAATTCAATGGATAGTGTTTTGCCCTTTTTGTTGGTCGTTTTGGTGTAATCGTTCTCCGTCTCTTTGTTTACGTGGAAAATTTACGTCCCCCCACACCCCCTCTCTTTTATTCTCATGTGTGTGTGTGTTCCACTGTGACCATTACAACGTTGTTATGCTGGAGATCTTCCACTTATTTCATTCCATTGTTATTTCTGTTGAGATTATCGTCAAGATCTATGCCCTTTGCCGTGTTGAGCTCGTAAAAAAATTACCAGCGAGGAGTTTGACAGTAAGTGTTTTGAATATTTTCCCTGACATTGTCGCCATAGCTTTTTCTATATAAAAATGACCTCAGACAGTGCAGTTCATGTTTTTATTGTTTTCATTTTCGTGCATGAACATCGACGGTGGGTGCAGCTAGCCAACAGGGGATGCTTACTCCTCCCGGGCACCTTGTCCAACCTCTAGCTTGCTAGGGGTCCGTCGATGCTCAATTTGGTGCTCTTTTGTGAGTGCTGTTGAGATTATCGTCATGATCTTCTTTAACTCATTAGATTCAAACATTAAATCTTTGAATATTTCAACAATTTTAATACGACGTTGGAAGCAAAACATTTCCATACTAAATTACTTTTTAATTAAACCTCACATGTTTGCTACTGTATAGTGAACGACAAACTGGACAAGTATTACTGTGGAGCATTTTAAAAACATATTTGTTTACATTCAATTGTTCTAATCGTCAAAAGAAATCTTACAGTCATTTGATTTTACTGTAAATATAGAACGCAAAGAAAGAAAATAGTAATTGGGAACAAAGGGATTTATTGAATCCAAACTGTATTTTATAAAATTAAAGGCTCAAAAAGTAACTTTCTCATAAATAATGATTCTATTTACCAGTAGTTAAAGGTCAAGAAATTTCTTTTTGACTCAAAGTAAGCCAAACAAACAACAATAACAACAAAACCAATACAAAAAAAAAATAAATATTTTCGAAAACGTATAAGTATGGTGGCATACTTCTGCCTACAGTATGCTTCAATAGATAAGAACATGTAAGATACAACAGTTACCTATTATACCTCAACTGACAATGAAATCAACTTGCATATCTACATACTCTCCTTTATTGTTTTATGTCGACATAGATAAGTCGCATGTCGCCATGAATAAGTCGAATGTTGACATAAATACTAGTAAGTCGAATGTCGCCATAAATAAGTCAAATGCTGACATAAATACTAGTAAGTCGAATGTCGCCATAAATAAGTCGAATGTTGACATAAATACTAGTAAGTCGAATGTCGCCATAAATAAGTCGAATGCTGACATAAATACTAGTAAGTCGAATGTCACCATAAATAAGTCGAATGTTGACATAAATACTAGTAAGTCGAATGTCGCCATAAATAAGTCAAATGTTGACATAAATACTAGTAAGTCGCATGTCACAATAAATAAGTCGAATGCTGACATAAATACTAGTAAGTCGCATGTCACCATAGATAAGTCGAATTTTAACATAAATACTAGTAAGTCGAATGTCGCCATAAATAAGTCAAATGTTGACATAAATACTAGTAAGTCGAATGTCGCCATAAACAAGTCGAATGCTGACATAAATACTAGTAAGTCGCATGTCACCATAAATAAGTCGAATGTTAACATAAATACTAGTAAGTCGCATGTCACCATAAATAAGTCGAATGCTGACATAAATACTAGTAAGTCGCATGTCACCATAGATAAGTCGAATGTTGACATAAATACTAGTAAGTCGAATGTCGCCATAAATAAGTCAAATGTGACATAAATACTAGTAAGTCGAATGTCGCCATAAATAAGTCGAATGCTGACATAAATACTAGTAAGTCGCATGTCACCATAAATAAGTCAAATGTTGACATAGTTATCGCATGTTGACATACATAAGTCGCATTACGACTTAATTTTTGAATGTTGACGTGAATAAGTCGTATGTTGATATACTTATATCGCATGCTGACATAACCTGTAGAAAAATACATATGTTGCATGTTGGAGGCAGAAGCATGCCACCGTATTATTTTCTAAGCTGTCGATATACATAATATTCTTATCTATATATGAACGTTGCATTCAACGAATAGACCAACTGGGACCTTCACCTAGATTTGTATTATTAAAGTTAGCGTTCTGTTGACAATAATGTCGGACACAAATCTCTCTGCTGTACTCCTAAAGAAAGGAGATCTCAGATTGGTGAGTTTAATGCAAGAACAATGTGGTAATCATAGGCTAATCAAGGAATTTTTGAAAAGGGGGGATGCTTGAACCTTGGTCATGATTCTTGGACTATATGACAGGGATGGCAAATGTTCCATCACCTAAATTTCATCAAATTCACCTTTTTTAAAGTAAAATTGTTCGGCTTGAGAAAGATGGGGATGTTTCAACCCAAAAATCTCTTTTGTATATGTATGTTATATGACTGATCTTTTGTAAATGTATGTTAGATGACTGATTGATAATACTTTGTACATGTACATGTGAACCAAATATTACCATTTGTTCATTTAATGCATATCATGTGTTGTGTTGATATATGCCAATATGAAAGTCAATAAAGAAATTGACATTTTTGATGCGCTATTAAAGTTTTGTCATTTTTTGGACAATGATCAATCGCACATTCCCGAATTGAAACATTCCGTCACATGCTGGAATTTACAATGATACATGTACAGGGAATTTCTTTTCAGTGAATATGTCACCTATCCTACTACTACATTTGTGGTAAATACGTATTCAATTTATCGTATGACATATGTGAAATACAATGTATTAAAACATTTAAACTTAAAAACTTTGTTGGCAAAAAAATTGCACTTAGGAAATTTTCACCTAATCAGTATACCAAATTTTGTATTTCAGCAAGAAAGACCTATACCTAAACCAGGACGCGGAGGTAAGGTGAAGTATAAGAATTGCGCCCCAAATCTCTTTTGCGCGGATCTATCTATAGGAAGATCACAGCCATCCCTCCCCATTTTGGAATTTGTCCAAATTTGTGTTTATTTTCAAATTTTTGGTACGTTTCTCTAAAAATCATAAGATTGACATACCCTCTCGTGGGTCTTGAAGACAATTCTAAGATACGCTCATGTATTTCGCGTAATACAACTGCGCAGGCCCGCATTTATACGCTCCCGTCCAGTTCGCGAAGCGACCCTATTTATAGGAAAGTCTGTACAGATATGTGAATCCCTATTTTACATTGACTTTTGAAAGATACCGAACTTTCAGAAACTGCCTATACTGAAAAGCCATTTTCTTTCTGTATTATTTCCTTCACTTCCGCCGGAAACCACAGTGACCCACCGAAAATGTATTCAGAAGTTCATACGATGATAAATGAATACATTTTTGTTTGAAATCAGTAAATCGATCAGTACTTATCCAATTTTAATTTCCTTTGAGTTTCTTTGTCATACACAGCTGAATAAAATTTACTAAACCGACGTTACTTTAGCCTTCTTGCAAAACGTTAATAATGACGTAATGATGTCATGGCTCCAAATGTTATGACGTAATGTGCGACTTTGCATGTGAAGTCTGATGTTCGTGATACTAATGAAATTTAGGATAATTACTCGTATTAACGTGTGAATTACGAAATCAATTCCAATAAAGTCACTGTGGTAGATAGATATATTAGTAGATGATCAGACAAACGGGTGTTTCCAAAGTAAGACAATAACTTTGAAATATGCTACGCTCCTTCGTTGGCAATGCATAGATCTATACGTATATTAAAACTATTCATGTCCTTCAGAGGTTCAGATAGCCGTGCGTAAGGTCGGGATATGTGGGTCAGACGTCAAGTTCTGGAAGGACGGAGCCATTGGTCCTCTGATCGTAACTGGACCGATGTTACTGGGTCACGAGGTCAGCGGGGTGGTCAGTGAGGTCGGAGAGGGCGTGACACACCTTAAACCAGGTAAAAACTATAAAAATGTCTACTGATTAAATATACGTCAAGTTCAAGAGGGACGGAGCCATTCGTCCTCTGGACAAAATGGGCCGATATTACTGGGTCATGAGTGAGGTCGGCGGGGGCGTTACGCACCTTAAACCAGGTAAAATTAACCTATATGGAAGATATCAATTGCTTGAATAGGACAATCAATTAAATAAAAAGATATGTTTTATGTCGCCTGCAACGCAAGAGCGACATATAGGGATCCCTTTGTCCGGCGTATGTCTGTCTGTCTGTCTGTCTGTCTGTCTGTCTGTCTGTCTGTCTCACTTTCACATAACTTGAGACATTAGACATCTTCCAAACTTACAGGGATGATAAAGCATGATGAGACTCACCACCCAGTATAGGTCAAGGTCACTTTCAAGATCAAGGTCACGAATTTAGGGTCCAGCATGCGTCAGGCTACATACCTGTTACCTGTTCTTGAATAGTGTTATCATTTTAACCAAGGAGCTCTCTCGCAAACGAGTCCATGTCAAAATATATCTAATAGAAGCATTTCCTCGTGCATTCTCGGACCGTTTCTGTCGCTATCTAAAGCCACCGTTCCACTGCAATCCCGCTGTACCTACGACCATTCCCGACCGCAATTTTCACAAGAGCGGGTAAAACTTTCCCGACCTTTTCATTTTTTTTTTCTTGACATCACGCTCTATTCCCGACCGATTCCCGATCAATTTATGACCGAATCACGTTTCATCGCGGACTTACTCACGCTTTACCCGCTCTACTCACGATCATATTGCCGACCAAGTCCCGTTCTATCCGATCAAACTCCGATTTATTCCCGACCAAAAGCCGATCTATTCCCGATGCAATCCCGATCTATTACCGACTGTCCCCGACGCATCCCCGCTCAAAACACGATTTATAACTTAAACTGATCTTATTTTGTCAACACAACGTATCGACCAAGAATTAAGCCTGTATTTCTCGTTTTGACCAAGCCTTACCCAACAGTGTCGCGATCAAAATTAAAAATTGGCCTAACTTAAAAAGTGGCATTGGATAGCCAAGAATCGTCGCGGCGACATTTTGATAATAAGTATTTTGAACAAATCAATATCAGTGCGAGAAAATGAATGAAATATGCACAGATCCTATTTGAAGCGTCGTTTGGTCGTAACTTGATCATATAGAGCGTGAATAGGTCGCAAGGTGGTCATGAAAAAGTCTTGGTAAGATCAGCAAACATTGAATCTGTAGTGGATAGATCGTGGTAAGAGCGTAGAATAGACGGGTAAAGATCGGGAACAGGGCGTGATTAAAGCGTACCTGATGCGTGCAGAGAGCGGGGTTTAGTTAAATGCCGATCAGATCACGCTCAAACCACGCTCCTACCCGGCCAGGACACGATTAACATAGGCTGTACCCCCGACTATCCCGACCAAGCGCCGACTATTTCACGACCACAAAGAGAGCGGGAAAGTTTCCCGTATTCTTTCAACCGGTTGAAAGAATACGGGAAACTTTTCCCGCCCTCTAAAGCGTGCCCGCTCTAATACCGATCGATTCTAGACCAACATACGCTGTACCAGACCAAGATACGACTAAGAGCCGTTCTTTCCCGACCTGGCAATTTTCGAGGTCGGGAATGAACGTAGGTACAGCGGGATTGCAGTGGAACGGGGGCTTAAAGCCCCCGTTCCACTGCAATCCCGCTGTACCTACGTTCATTAAGCCCCCGTTCCACTGCAATCCCGCTGTACCTACGTTCATTCCCGACCTCGAAATTTGCCAGGTCGGGAGAGAACGGCTCTTCTTAAGCCCCCGTTCCACTGCAATCCCGCTGTACCTACGTTCATTCCCGACCTCGAAAATTGCCAGGTCGGGAGAGAACGGCTCTTAGTCGTATCTTGGTCTGGTACAGCGTATGTTGGTCCAAAATCGATCGGTATTAGAGCGGGCACGCTTTAGAGGTCGGGAAAAGTTTCCCGTATTCTTTCAACCGGTTGAAAAAATACGGGAAACTTTCCCGCTCTCTTTTTGGTCGTGAAATAGTCGGCGCTTGGTCGGGATAGTCGGGGGTACAGCCTAGGTTAATCGTGTCCTGGTCGAGAAAGAGCGTGGCTTGAGCGTGGTTTGATCGGCATTTAACGTAACCCCGCTCTCTTCACGCATAAGATACGCTTTAATTACGCCCTGTTCCCGATCTTTACCCGTCTATTTTACGCTCTTACCACGATCTATCCACTACAGATTCAATGTTTGCTGATCTTGCTAAGACCTTTTCATGACCATCTTGCGACCTATTCACGCTCTATATGACCAAGTTACGACCAAACGACGCTTCAAATAGGATCTGTGCATATTTCATTCATTTTCTCGCACTGATATTGATTTGTTGAAAATACTTATTATCAAAATGTCGCGGCGACGATTCTTGGCTATCCAATGCCATTTTTTAAGTAAGATTTTTTTTTTAAGTTTTGATTGCGACACTTTTAGGTAAGGCTTGATCAAAACGAGAAATATAGGCTTCTTCTTGGCCGATAGGATCATTGGATGACAAATGAGATCAGTTTAAGTCAGAATTTATGTTTTGAGCGGGAATGCGTCGGGACAGTCGGTAATAGATCCGGATTGCATCGGGAATAGATCGGGTTTTGGTCGGGAATAGATCGGAGTTGGATCGGATAGAACGGGACTTGGTCGGCAATATGCTCGTGAGTAGAGCGGGTAAAGCGTGAGTAAGTCCGCGATGAAACGTGAATCGGTCATAAATGGATCGCGAATCGGTCGGGAATAGAGCGTGATGTTAAGAAAAAAATGAAAAGGTCGGGAAAGTTTTACCCGCTCTTGTGAAAATTGCGGTCGGGAATGGTCGCAGGTACAACGGGATTGCAGTGGAATGGTGGCTTTAGCAGATACGATCATTGGATGACAAATGAGATAAGTTTCAGCTAGAAATTGTGTTTTGAGCGGGAATGCGTCGGGACAGTCGGTAATAGCTCGGAATTGCATCGGGAATAGATCGGGTTTTGGTCGGGAATAGATCGGAGTTTGATCGGATAGAACGGGGCTTGGTCGGCAATATGATCGTGAGTAGAGCGGGTAAAGCGTGAGTAAGTCCGCGTTGAAACGTGAATCGGTCATAAATTGATCGGGAATCAGTCGGGAATAGAGCGTGATGTCAAGAAAAAAATGAAAAGGTCGGGAAAGTTAAACCCGCTCTTGTGAAAATTGCGGTCGGGAATGGTCGTAGGTACAGCGGCATTGCAGTGGAGAGGCAAACTCTTTTGTCCGAGACTGCGACGGAATGGACCAAGAATCACTACTCATAAGAGCATGCACCATTTCTCTTCGTCAACCTTTGAAAATGTAAAAAAAATGTATTTTTTGTCTTTGATGATAAAGAATTATTTCCGTTCTTCCAGGTGATAGGGTGGCTGTTGATCCCCACGTCCCCTGTCGTACATGTGACTTGTGTAAGACTGGGCGATACAACATATGTCCTAAGGTGTCCTTCCTGGCAACACCACCGGCAGATGGCGCTCTGACACGATTCTTTGTCCATCCAGCCGATTTCTCCTTCAAGTACGTGCTTGAAGTACTAAATACATTGAAGTACTAAATACATTGAAGTACTAAACACAATGAAGTATAACGCGTGCGCTTGTGTAGGGATCAGGTATCTTTGGAATCTAAACACAAAAACGAAAAAAAAGCAACAACAGCTACAAACAAAACAAATGTATGTCCTCTCCTCGGCATTCATTTCATTTGTTGTTTTCGTCCAGATCTAAATATCACTTTTTATTTTGCTTTAGGCTCGCAGAAAATGTCAATTTTGAGGAAGGCGCATGCGTGGAACCTCTTTCCGTTGGTTTACATTCTTGTAGAAGAGCACGTGTAGGACTCGGTCACGTGGTTCTTGCCACTGGTGCTGGACCAATCGGATTATGTGTCATGCTGTGTGCAAAGGCTCTGGGTGCTAAAAGCGTTTGCTTGACAGGTATATACTTCCGGGAGTTTTAGAGTGTTCGAAAGACATGTCCGTCGTTTATGTACAATGTTTATTGAGTAGCATGGATAAAACCCATATGTCAGCCTTTATGTACAGCGTTTGTAAATAGAGCAGCATGGATAAAATCCATATGTCAAGTTCCCTGACTGAGAATTTGTTGGTATTCTAAGTCTATATATACAAACTCTGAACAGTACATGTACTTAGACACACAGACAGCTGAACATACGGACATACTTGTACATCAACAAACTGGACCAACGTACTACAATGGCAACGTCAAATTCTGCCACAGGAATGTGTATCTACAGATATTTTCATGCATTGATGGACAGCCAGATCTATTTTCTTTTTGTCTTTTTGTCTCCAACACGACAAAAAATATTTTTTCCTCTCCCTAGAAAATCTTTTCGCGATACAATCTCTTTTTTTTTTTAGATAATAAATAATAAGAGGCGGTATATTTATATAGCTGAGTATGTTTTTCAAAAACTTGTACTCCGCCACAAATTTGAAAAGCATGCGCTGAAAATGTGCTGTTTTAACAGATATTGACCAGAAGCGACTGGACTTCGCCAAGTCTATGGGTGCTACCCATACATTGTTACTGAAAAAGGACGAATCAGAAGCGGATGCAGTGGCCAGACTTGTAGAGATGCTGGGTGATTATCCGGATAGGACTATTGAATGCAGTGGTGCTCCATCTGCACTTAGCTTTGCTGTCAATGTTAGTACTACAAAAACTACAGTCTTACCTGTCTATAGCGGACAGTTTGGGAAAATCAAATATTGTGCTTTATAGAGAAGTGTACTTTATAAACTTAAGTCATTTTCAGAAAAGTAGTTGTGTGTAGGTTAAGGTATCCGATAAGTAACTATATATTTTCTGAAAGGGTATAATGCCCACTGCTCAAAAATAATAATTTTGGGGTCAGAAAAATAAAGGGGAATAACTGGTGAAGCATTTTTAAAAACTGTCTATTTTCTCTATATAACCTATACAAAATGACAAAGTTATGCAAGAGTTTATCCCCTTAAAGGCCTTTGATTTTTAAGACCCGGGAGTCTTATATCTGTACTCAGGGCATCATTACATTTCAAAAAATATATAGTTTATAGTACCTTACCAGGCATGAAATTTACCATACTTTACAATGGAGATGATTAAAACGCTACGTAAAATGACTCTACTGTACAACGGATACCTTAAATCTATTACGAAATATATTGTAAATACACAGCGCTATCAATTTCAGAGTGTCTTGATTTGATATCTCAGCTTATTTTAGAGTAACACACAATTTCAGGCCACTAAGCTTGGAGGTGCTCTTGCAATGGTGGGACTTAACTCCGCAGCACTTCCGTTTCCTGCCGCCGAGGCCATCTTGAAGGAAATAGATATCGTCGGTTCCTGTCGTTATGCCAATACGTAAGTCAATTGAATTTGTTGAATGTACGATAAAAAAAAACAGATTAAAAGAATGGGATATCAGAAGGCTCCAATCCCGCTTGAGGCTACGTACATGTATACGTATATCATTTGTTAGATATAGTGATGCCAATCGCTCGTTATCAGCCCTTTCCGTCGCTCTCTCGTAAAAAAAGTTCGCACCACGGGAAGTCCCGAGCATGCGCGATTTGAGTTATGGTCTTTCCTGTAGAGAAAGGAACTGTTATGATATATATATTTCACTCGTAATCTCACTGTAAGTCATATACATGTATCATGTATATAGTCCGTCTTTTATTTCGTCAGATATTAATTTGAGGTCTAAATAAAAATACATCCAACTTCCCACACAGCAAATAATATCGAAGAAATTTACTTCACTTCATCATACATGTATTATAAGTTCGTGCTGTTAAGGTACCTACAAATTGGCTTCTTTGCATTTATTTTATGTATAAGTCACGACCTCAAAAGAATATTGTACACATTTTTAGATATCGCAACTTCTTTTTGCATCGTAACTTACTGACGTCAAATTGGTACAGGGCAAAAAAAAAAGCTTCTTTCAGGCGACAGAGCAGGAAAGAAATAATTTTTATACTTTTAACATCCAGTCATGGGGAAAAAGTTTTTCTACTTCACATTGCAAAATGAAATAAGTATTTATAACAATAATACGGAAGTGTTCCAACTCTTTACCTTCTTCGCAGTTTTATTGGGAGGGGGGGCGGGTTGATTTTCCAAAAATAACAATGCAGATAAATATTAAAAAAAAACTTTTTATTGCAGATGGCCGACTATAATAGACATGATATCAAAGGGGAGGATCAATGTTAAACCAATGATCACACACCATTATAAGCTAGAGGAAACCATCCAGGCTTTCAACTTTGCTAAAAGTGGACAAGGGGTCAAGGTCATGATAGACTGTACCAGGGGCTGACGCAAAAATATAGATATGGGGGGGTCAAGGTCAATGTTGCTTATCTCTGGGCAAATTTGGAAGAGTTTTTATCACTTTGAGATTTTAAGAAATTGCTTTTTTCGTTTCGAATTTAATATGATAATTCAATGTAATGATAATTTAATAATTTAATTTGATTATATATAAGTTGTACAACAAGCAAGGAGAATTAATTGATTTTAGAAACTGACAAAATTCATATTATAATATTAATAATAATGATTATAGCTACAAAATCTTATCAAAACCATGATTGAAGCTCCACCTATGAAATATGTATTATATACACTCGTTATTCTCTAATGTACAAAGTATGAAATATTTAGAAAGAGAAGTCAATATTATTTTCATTTCCTTGTTGGGAAGATGTCTAATGCAACATTATAAAATAAAGGATAGATTAGATATGATACATCATAGTGTTATTTCGTTTCATTCATCACCATCTATATACCTAGTGGGAAAATGTAAGAGTGATTCATGATTACAATAAAACATACAAATTAGAAAAATTAAGCCTTTAAAATTAGAAAGCGGATCCAGGTGTGGGGAATTAAAAAATGAAAGCAGATTCAGAGAATTCGGCCTTCCTGTTTTACGGTGTCATAAAACTGTTAACTCCGTACTACAGTACCTAAGGAGTCTTTTTTGTCTCACGGTCTGTCTGTCTGTCTGTATGACTTTGTGTCTGTCATTTTGTTACGCTGTCAAATCTCATCTCGACTTCTGAAAAGTGAGCAATTTGGATTTCCGTTTTTGCAAGTAGCGCACATTCGAATAGTTCTTCCTCCGTTTTTTTTTTTGTGCATTTTCGTCAAATTTTCAGCTTTGGAAATTTACATGTATGTGGCTAACCATTGCTAAGGGAGTATACTTTCGGTCATGTTAATGCACAGATAATGTCATCATGTCATCAACCTATTTAATTCAAGAAATAGTTCATATGTTGATGGGACAAATATTCTCGTTTTCTCCGCAGTAGGAAGTCGTGGGCAGTATAGGAAATAGAGAACTATTTATGGAGACAAACTTGAAAGAAATTACTACAAAATTCTATTCCTGTAAGTGTCTAGCTGTGAATATACATTTAACAAAGAGATGGCCAATTGCTTAATTGTAAAGGGAGTGTTAGTCAATGCCTTACTTTGAATAAATGTTTATTCAATAGATGTAAAGATTCGACCTCTTTGCACAATACAGTAATTACAATGGCGTATCCACAACATTAACGTTAAGAGCTGTTGTACATGCACAACAAAAGCCTATAAAGTGCAGTCGGTCGATCTGTCGGTCTGTCCGCATACCACAAATTCCTTTCTCTTTTTTCGCAAAGGATTTACTTACTGAAATCCAATTCGGTATACATATTTATCACATGGAAATGTAGATCAACTTTATATTTGTATTGGGCTTAACCAAAAATGTAAACATGATAAGTTATCACGACTACTGCATTATTGGTTAAGCCCCTATAGGTGCAAGCCCCGACGGTATAACGTATGTTTCCAACAGTCTATCGAACATGTACCTCTCGGAACCACAAACAAGGGCGTAGGAGAAGGGGGCAGCGGGGACACGTCCCCCCCCCCTTTGAAAAGTCGGGGGCAGTGCACAACCCTATTTGCCCCTCCCCCCTCTTTTGGCGTAATATTTAAGTTATTATTTCACTCAGATAAGACTTTTCAGCAAATATTCTTTGATAATTTGAAGTAAATCTATTTTCTTTTATTTTTTTAAATGTCTTATTTCTATTCTGTAAGTAAAATTATTGCGGATTATGTACACGACATGGCCACTGACTTTTAATAATCGTTAGATACAGTGCAGTGCGAGAGAGGGAAATTGATTCAAACTATAGCTAAAAACCTTTTTTTTTTTTTTTTTTTTTTTTTTTTTTTTTTTTTTTTTTGCTTTGGGGAGGTTGTGTCCCCCCCCCCACTTTTCTCTGCTGAGCTACACAATATGTCTTAATGACGGGCGGACGGACACACTATGACAAAAGAGACTATGACGAAAGAGGAGTTGTCTCTCTTTTTAAATCTATGCAAAGAACTTTTAAAATTATTTCAAGATATTTCATAATTTTTTTTTTTCAATAACCTAATAAGTACATGTTTTACACTAAGATATAAAAATACTTTGTATTGTTTATATCTACACGGAAAGCAAAATACCATGGTAGAAAAAATAAAAGCAAAATGTCCTTAATAAACTGGTATATTCTTTTTACGTAGAAACAACGGATCAAAATTATAATCACAGTCAGGATCTGATTTTTTCTGCTACTGTGTAGCAATAAGAATTTTGTCCGTCTTGCACCACTCGCGAGACTAACTGGACCATTCTAGTAGTCTTATATGGTATTAATAAATAATAGGGTCAAATCGAGTTGGGTTACCAAATAAATTTAAAGATAAATTTCTTGTCGAACATCTGTAATTACAATTATTTATAACCAGAATGTGCCCATACACAGGACTGTGACAAGGCTAAGAATAAAGAAAAGGGTAGAAGGAAGGTATTCATGATAAAACACCACGAACACAACGTATATGTAAAAATAGCAATCCAAGGAATGCTTGTGTCGCCTGCGAAGCGGCCTATTTTTAAAAAAGTTGATCAAATATCATACGTAGGTCAAGGTCACTTGGTTTAACTTGATATTTGTACATGTATCAGAGGGAAAGTCTTGTCAAATGAACTCACATGTGAAATATTAAACCTCTTACTTACCAATTAAAAGATATGATTGGTCAATCTATTACTCATCATAAGAAATACATGTTTGAAATAATAAAAGCCGTACGTATCACTTATAAAACAAAAGATATAGCCAATCTTAATTTTTTAGGGTAGGTCAAATACCTAGGTCAAGGTCACTAGGTAAAAAAATATGGTATGTGTAGAAAGGTCTCATGACAACAGACAAGGAATACACATGTGAAATATCAAAGCCCTATCACTTACCAATCAAAAGATATAGCCAATCTTAGTTGTTTTTTTTTTTTACAGTAGGTCAAATATCTAGGTCAAGGTCACTAGGTCAAAAATTATGGCATGTATAGTAAGGTTTTATCACAAGGAATACACATGTGAAATATCAAAGCCCTATCACATACCAATCAAAAGATATAGCCAATCTTAATTTTTTTGAAAAGTAGGTCAAATATCTAGGTCAAGGTCACTAGGTCAAAAATCATGGTATGTGTAAAAAGGTATCATCACAAGGAATACACATGTGAAATATCAAAGCCCTATCACTTACCAATGAAAAGTTATGGGGTGTGACACCCAAAGTGTGACAGACAGACAGACGGACAAAGTGATCCCTAAGTGTCGCTGTGCTTCGCAGGCGACACAAAAACTGAAATTTAAATTAAGATGAAATCCATTTTTTTTTACTAAAATGCCTAGATTATTACGGCAGAATTAATCTTTTTTTTTTTTCTTTCTTTCTTTTTCTTTTTTTTTTTTTTTTTTTTTTTTTTTTTTTTTTTTTGGTCAATTAATTAATCTAATGAAGTCCTATCATGATGATTACATGGATTTATAAACGGGAGTCTTCTTCGTGCGCTTAGGGGAGTTGTCTTTCTTTTCACTGAGATATGCTTAGAATTGAATTAGTTGCACAAATAAATTCTAAGGAAATAACTTCATTTTCTTAAAATGCCGTAAAGTATACTTAATTATATAACATGTATGAAAAATTTGTCCAAAGATATACCTTCATTTAAAAGTATTTATAACGTTTGAAATAGTAAAAACAAAACAGTTATTGAAACCGAAAGAAAATTTATATGTATAAAAAGTATTTGCATATCTATCGCCTTCATTTAGCGGTGTTTTCGGTAATAAAAGTGTTTTCTGTAATTACCGGTGTGAATTCTGGCCGTCTTGCTTCACATGCGAGACTAGTACCGTACCATCGACGATAGAACTGATATATATGTTAGGGGGTCAAAACAGCGGATTTTCCACGTTCCAATAGATCATTACGGCGGACAGACACGTAACGTCGAAATAGAAAACATGTCAACAAATAAAGCTTTCAGATGATATATGTCTCGAAAATACCCACATGGGGGGAGGGTTTATCCCACTGGCCCATGGTCCATAAAGTCAGTGCGATCAAATGGGACTTCACATTTCACAATTTTGCCAAATAATATATGTACAGTGATGTTTGGTGTATACATGTGCATATAAAATTAATTTTTTTTTTCTGAAAAATGGACTATTCGTTTGGTTAACTTGTGAATCATATAGCCTAATACTGAAGGATCGTCATTTGACAAACATCATCGATACATATTGACATCGTAATCATTTATTTTAAAACTAAATAGGAGTTGTCTTTCTTTTAATATAAACTTCAAAATCTAAATTGTTAAAAAAAAATAGGATGGTATCTTATTTTGTCATTTATTGCATACTAAAAGTATGCTTAAAAGAATAAAAAATAAGATATCAATTAACTTTTTACTTTTAATAAAAAAATTTCAAACAATTGTACTTAAAATAAAAGCAGAAGTATATGAAAAAACAAAATTTAGTATTAAGTAAAAATATTTATATAAATTTTCAATCCCTTCTTCGGCTTATGTTGAATTCGTTGTACTTTTTAGATAATTTTGACTGTTTGCTCCAAGTGAGCAACACTGCTGGGCTATGCTAATTGTCACAATTTACGGAAACACAAAATGGTGTATCATTTTGGAAATCCATAAATTGCACATCATGAAAAGGGAAAGAATACGGTATTATGTGGATTAGTATGATATTGAATGGTACGGAATGGTGTGGTATGATATGGTATACTATGGTATGGTAAGATACGCTGTGGTATGGTATGGTGTGTTATAGTATGATATGATGTGATATGGTATGGTATTTTGGTATGGTATGGTATGGTATGGTATGGTATGGTATGGTATGGTATGGTATGGTATGGTATGGTATGGTATGGTATGGTATGGTATGGTATGGTATGGTATGGTATGGTATAGTGTGGTATGGTATGGTATGGTATGGTATGGTATGGTATGGTATGGTATGGTGTGGTGTGGTGTGGTGTGGTGTGGTGTGGTGTGGTAGGGTAGGGTAGGGTAGGGTAGGGTAGGGTAGGGTATGGCATGGTATGGTTTATTGTGGTATGGTATGGGATTGTATTTTATGTTGCATGGTATAGTATTGTATGGTTTGGCTTAGACTAGGAATATTACAACGTGTTAACAGGGTATGTTTTGACGCAGGATTGCAATATCCTTTGTCATTTTCTTTACAATGTGCATTCTATGAAAAGGAATTGAAACTTCATGGACAAAAATGACCGAAAAGAAAAAATTAAAACGTGCGAGACGGACGAGATATTGAAGCTAGGTATGATTTCCATACAGTTTATGAAACAGTTTGATAAGGGTATGGCTCAAACAAAATATCAGGTGCTCAGCTAGATCATACACCCAAAAAGAATTAAAAACAAATTATGACGATTCTCGCTAACAACTGAGATAGGATGGACGCCGGGCACACCTAGGGCGATCGCCGTGGCTGCATTCGTAACGCTTAATTGTGCAGAACTCTGTTCTGGTTGTTCCATTTGTTCTGCCTTTCGAATGCGATGGAACAGATCCAATATGGCTGAAAAGGCAGCAATTGTTACAGTGGTATTAGTAGAAATGGAATAATCGCAATATAAAAGGGATAAAAGACTGGCCCTCTTGATAGCAGTGATACTACACTCCTTGTAAACATTGTTGCAAATTATAACACTATATTCAATTCCACTCTTAAAGCGATTAAAGAGGATATAAAGGTAGGAGTTTGACAAATAATAAGAATATAGAAAGTAAAATAGATAAATAAATGAATAATTTCTGTTGAAGTGTTCACCTCAGGCTCTCCACGCCCAGATCCAGAGGGGGGGGGGGTGTCCGGACCCCCCCCCCTTCCTGGAATTTTCGGAACATAGCTTCTTTTTTCTTTTCTTTTTTATTAATATACATATTTCATAAGATTAAGTCCCAATTCCCCTTTTGTTGTCATAATATTTGAAAAATATATCATGAATTTGTATTAGAAATCTTTCATTTTGATAATATTTTGCCGTCAGCATTTAGAAAATTTTCTCTGGTTCGCTTCCGCTCGCCAGAATTTATTACATACATGCACGTTGTTTTCAAATGATGCTGTACTTCTTTTTTATACACAGAACACCTAGGTCAATAAACAAGGGCACTAAGAAGACGAAAAGAAACTGAAAAGAACACGAATAGTGAATTTTATTCCAATTCTCGGAAAAAAAATTCGCCATTTGTTTTAATCACATGATAGAACTGACAATCAATAATCAATTACTTTGATGTGAAAATTCAGGATTTTAAGCTTTCTGCTCGCCGTGACTCTCCACTCCAATCAGAAACAGAACTGACAATTATCAATCAATTACTTTATCTTTATTTTCTTAAAATAAACCTTTTTTTATTTGCTCTTCAAAAAATTCGGACTTTAGGACCCCCTCGATCTGAAAAAATTCCTGGATCCGCCCATGCTCTCCCACACATATTTTTATTAAGGATTTACACAGGTTTATAAGTCCTTGCCTTGGTATACACAACTTTCATCAGCAAAAACCCTGTTTTTGTAAGTAGGTCAAACTCAGAAGTCAAGGTCAAATTTTCATCCTCATAACAAAAGGTATAAGACTTGCAAAACAGGAATACACATGTTTAAGAGTTATGTTCAAGGTTTAAGTTTTTGCATCCAAAAAGACAGAAAAAAAACTTGCATCAGTATAAATACATAATAATTATGGCACAAAAAGTCACTAGCCCAATGCCAAAACGTTGGTGATACAAATAATTATCGAGGAATATCTCTTGTAAGTTGCTTTGGTAAAATCTTTACTGGAATACTGAATAATAGAATTCTTAAATGGGAAAAAGACTATTGTATTTTAACAGATGCTCAGTTTGGATTTAGAAATGGATTGTCAACTATAGATGCTATTTTTGTTTTACAAACCCTCATTAACAAAACACTTAAAAGTAAGAAAAAGCTATACTGTTGTTTTATTGATTTTAAAAAAGCCTTTGATTTCGTAGATAGAACTAAACTTTGGCAAAAATTAATACATATTGGAATTCGTGGAAATTTTTTGAAAATTCTTACTTCTTTATACCAAAATGTAAAATCATGTGTTAAATATAAAGGAGAACTAAGTAATCATTTCAGTACAAATTTCGGTCTTTTACAAGGGGAGGTGCTCTCTCCCGTAATGTTTTCATTCTATGTCAACGATTTTGAAATTAATTTTATAAAAGATGAATGTGAATCTATTGAAATACAAATGATAAATCTATTTTTACTTATGTATGCAGACGATATGATTTTAATGTCTGAGAGTCAGGAAGGTTTACAGAAAATGCTATCATCTTTAGAAAAGTATACAAAAGAATGGAATTTGAGTGTAAATGTGGAAAAAACAAAAGTTATGGTTTTTAGAAACGGAGGAAAATTAAGAAAAGAGGAAACCTGGTATTATGAGGGATGTAAATTAGATGTTGTAAATGAATTCAAATACTTAGGGATGTTGCTCAATTATAATGGAAAATTTTTAAAAACACAAAAACATGCAGCAGAACAAGGCAGGAAAGCTTATTATGCACTTTTTTCAACCCTTGACAAACTTTGTTTTAATATTGAAACTCAGTGTGAACTTTTTGATATGTATGTAAACAGTATTTTATCTTATGCAGCAGAAATATGGGGGTTTCACGCTGCAGCAGATGTAGAAAAAATTCATGTAAATTTTTGTAAGAGAATATTGGGTCTAAAGAAAAATACATGTAACTTTTTAGTTTATTTTGAACTTGGAAGATTTCCTTTAATTTTTGATAGAAAACTTAAGATTTTTAAATATTGGTTAAAATTGAAACAGAATGTACATGCCAATTGTATACTACAAGCATGTTATGAAGAGAGATGTAAAATTAAAGATCCATGGATTTGTGAAATTAGGAAAGAATTAGAAAATTTAGGTTTAGATTATCTTTGGGAATCGAATTTATCACCCAAACATGCTTTTGAAATATTTAAACTAAGATTAAGAGATGTATATATACAAAATTCTTTTGCTCGTATTTCACATTCGCCTAAAGGAGTAATCTACCAGCATCTAGTCGATAATTTTTCCTTACAATTTCATTTACAAAAACCTATCATTTACGCTTATAAGAAATTAATTACAAAATTTAGAGTATCAGCACATAACTTAAATATAGAAGTAGGTAGACATAGAAATATTCAAAGAAGAAACCGATTATGTCAATTGTGTGCACTTAACGAAATTGAGGATGAGTTTCATTTTATTTTACACTGTCCTTTATATATTGAAATTAGAAGAAAATTTATCAAGAAGTATTATTACATAAGACCTAGTGTATTCAAATTAATTCAGTTGCTCAGTGTTCAAAATGTCAAAGAATTGCGTAATTTGGGTAAATATTTATATCATGCAGAAAAATTGAGAAAAGAACATGTTTTAATTATATCATAATTATTTATAGGGTCACTCTCTGAATTGTGTGTGTATTGTATATATTGTATATATATTGTATATATGTTATGCTGATGTATCGCATGGTACAAAGTAATAAAGAATCTGAATCTGAATCTGAAAAAAAATGCCCAAGGTAACTTAGAATTTTGTCCAGCTAACGGAAATTTCATGGAGGCATGGCTAATGATTTAATTATTATACTGGCTTATTACTGCACCAAATCAGGCAAATGCATTGCAGATTGTATTCTACGGGTCCTTGACCATCGTAACTTAAAATTAAACGTAAAAACGGGTAAAATCAGCATTTTGGAAAAAAAACAGCTATAGGGGTTTGAGGTCCTGAATCCCCCCCCTTCCTAGATCCAAGTTAAAGGAGGATGATTTTTTTTCTGCGAGACGCAGTAACAAAGGTTGTCTTTCCTGAAAAAAAGGACTTCTTAAAAATGAATTAACTTGCAAATGTAGATTTTTCTAGACAATCTCATTATTATAATGTTTTAAAAGTATATTTAAAAATGTAAGATCTAAGCAAAAGCAGCAAATAAATATATATTTAATGACGAATATTATTGTCTTTGATGAAAATAAAAGTAAAATATTTAAAATACCTTGTAAAAATATTTCTATTCCGTGTTTTGAGAAATAAATTAATCTGAAAGCTAGTGATGTAAATAATTTTACATTAATCTAATTAAGCCTCATTTCTGGCTGTCTTGCTTTCGTAGCAAGACGAGAATGATAAAAAAAAAAAGAACATTGAATCCAGAGAAGAGAGATCGATACAGTATTCAAGAGAGATAACTCAAACAAGAATAGAAACGGAGTGTTGACTTATCGTTGGAAAGGGGAGAGGGGGAGTTAAATACCCGTGTTAGGGGCACCGCTTTCTCTATCAACCTCTTTCTCAAATTTACCGCTTACTCTGCTTAGAACACTCACACGAGGGCCTAGACCGAGAACAGGCCAAAATTTTATTCTTGAGTTGGTATACCAACTCAAGAATAAAATTTTGGCCGGTTCTCGGTCTAACAAGGGCCTAGCAGTTTATATAGATAGAACTCACAATATGATCCTATAATGCTGAATAGAATTACTAAATATGCAATTTCTTTATAAGTTTCTGTTTTGCTTCCTCTAGCTAGTTAACTTCGGTATTTTAAGAAGAAAACCATGAAACCCTTTCTTTATTAATTTTCATAAGTTGTAAGTGTGAATATAGCCTATCAATGATTTGGTCATATTTTTTTCTTTCATTTTAACCACTTTTCAGAATTTGTTTTATTTATTAATTTCTTTCATCAAGATTTCGTTATGATTTCAAAACTTCGTTTTCCCCTGACTTGCTGATAGGTTTCCCTAAAAATTCTAAAAATGGAAAAGGAAGAAAACATTGTTCTTGCCCCCGCCGTGATTTGAACCCACTACCCTTGGGTCCACTGGGCACGGAAAACATATCTATATACGATGAAAAAAAAAAACACATTACAAATCCAAAAGTTGACATTTTGACAAAACTCTTTCACATTTACATGTCTTAATATATGATCAATTTCAGGGAAGGAAGTTTTTAAATGTTAAAAATGACTACCCCTTCATTTTGCAGTTTAGAAAAAGTTCATAAAAATTCAACAAAAAATTTCAGCTAAGCATTTCACTAGTTTATAATTATTATGGCTAAAATGATCTAAATTGGGACAGCAAACTTAGCCAAGAGAAAAAAAATTAATCTAGATAGAAATCTCGATACTTGCAATTTTAAAAGTCGAAAAAAGACGTAAAAACGCGTCGGAAATTAACGAGATAATACATCCTTCTTGATCACTTAGACGCCATTAGACTTTAGTTTGTCAATCTATGCAGCGGTTCCGGAGAAGACTTTTTAAGAGGGGTACCCTCTGTCGGGGACCTATTTGACCCCATCCTGGATTATCCCCTGAAGGGAAAGGGCCTAAATGAACAAACTTGGTACGGAACATTTAGTACGTACTTGATGCATACCAAATTTCATCAAAGTCCTCCAACCGGTCGAAAATGTGAAAAGTTAACAAACGGATGGACGACGGACGACAGACGACGGACAAACCAGTATGGCAATAGCTCACTTTGAGCCTCTGGCTCAGGTGAGCTAAAAAAAGCGAGAAGGACGGGGGTGTTAATTCATTTCTGGATCTATCGCCACCACATTTTTTTTCTATCCATACCTCAACGTTAAACAAAATATTTTCTTTCAGGCATAGAGGTCCCAGAAGGAGCCTGGTCTGGAAATCCACTCTAAGTAACTAAGTAAGTAATAAGCAAATTAAGTATCCCGAGATTTGTTGGGTTATATCACTTCATACCATCCTCTATATCCGGTACTCAAAGCGGTGATAGAGCGCACATTCGCATGCTCATAAGATAAAACTATCACAAGTGACCGAAAATGTACGCTTTGTACTATTTATAGCGTTAGTTTTAGATAGCGTTATTGGGTTTCAGAGGTCCCTTTCTTTGAAGAGGACCGTCAAGAAAGTTTTTTCAAATAAATTTTGACCAATCAGAGTTTAAAAAACTCTCGACCGATTCGCGCGTACTTAGAAAACAGCTTTTAACTTTCTGGTTTTAGAAAGAGAAAAAATATAAAAGGTGACACACGTCGATGCTAACTAATGTACATAAAAAGACGTAAAATTTACTCCTCATAACTGTATATAAAATATAATTATTGAAAATAAACAATAATAGTTCTTAAACCCTAATTATAATTTCCAGTTATTTCATTACATTTTAGGAGAAATGAAGTAAATTCCTTATTACTTTGGACCATAAGTATTTAAGGGAGATAAATCGTATAAATTTTATATATTTAAAATGGCGAGAAGGACGGGGTGTTCAAAAAGAAAAATCAACATAATAATTCTTATCATAATAATTCTTATGTACATTTTCAGGAATTTCGTAACTTTTTAAATTTCATAACCTTTTACATAATAATGAAAGTTACGAAAATATTCTTGAAATTTTTCGTAAGATTTTTTATTTTGGTGAAAATGGACACTGCTTCGATTGCAATCATTATTTTCAATCGAGTGTTTTTCAAAGCAAACAACCGAAAGGCCCGAAACTGGTGAGAAAATAAAAGGTTCTATCATGATCAACATAGTGAGACATAAAAATTTACACGAGTGACGGAAATTTCGTCCTTTCCTGAGTGAAACAAGACTTTATGTAAGGTCCACCACTGTTTAATCTACCGGATTACATTTTGTCTCGACAATTCGTAGTACAGTAACAGTTGTACTTTGAAAATCTTTTCACTTTCTATTGAGTGAGACATAAAAATTTACCAGTACGACCCATTTATTATTCTTGGAGGGGACGCTAGCATTTTTCTTTTTTTTGGGGGGGGGGGGGGGGGGTTATACGCTCTGAATTTTACATAGAATGCGAAAACGGCAAGACATACGGTCCTGATCTAGGACTGACAAATATTCCGAATATGGCTTATTGCAGCTATGCCGAACGGCATTAGCGCGTTACCTTCCACAAGGAATAAGCTGTATAAAAAATTAAATAAAACAATAACATTTATAGTGATCCATGTACTTTGGAAATATAAATCACACATAACATGACAATTTTTAACGTTTATTTATATCTTAGAACTGTTTTGTATGATAATATTAAATTATTGTGTACTAAATTTTTATCTGCACCATTCAATTTTAAATTATTAATAACAAGTGAATTAGAATAAGTGGTTGTTTCATCAAATGGAGATAACTCGTAAAATGTATATTGGGATTCTGATGCTCTTTGGCGGATCTAGTAAATATATCCGGGGGCATCAGGGCAATCTATATGATTTTGAAAAGAATTGTATACAAAAATACCCTTGAATTTGACAAATTTGAACCCTCCTCCCATGTCCCCCTCTAGATACGCGCTTTCAAGATATCGATGTAGTATTACCAATAATGTGGTATTTGACTCCACCGAGGCCTAAAACGCCTAGATATAGTTCCGCTTAAAATATTCAGTTTCCTACAATATTTTGTACGATAATTCTTTCTCTGAATCCTAAGCTGCAATATTGTTTATGAATAACATGTCAATTGTCAGTCCTCAGAAAGGGACAACACTACTAAAATACTGCGATTTCCATGTGAATCATACAGTGAGTGATATGTAAAAGAAACACATGTACACAGACACAATCGGGATCCAAAAAGTACAAAATACAAACACATGTACACAGACACAATCGGGATCCAAAAAGTACAAAATACAAACACATGTACACAGACACAATCGGGATCCAAAAAGTACAAAATACAAACACATGTACACCGACACAATCGGGATCCAAAAAGTACAAAATACAAACACATGTACACCGACACAATCGGGATCCAAAAAGTACAAAATACAAACACATGTACACAGACACAATCGGGATCCAAAAAGTACAAAATACAAACACATGTACACAGACACAATCGGGATCCAAAAAGTACAAAATACAAACACATGTACACAGACACAATCGGGATCCAAAAAGTACAAAATACAAACACATGTACACAGACACAATCGGGATCCAAAAAGTACAAAATACAAACACATGTACACAGACACAATCGGGATCCAAAAAGTACAAAATACAAACACATGTACACAGACACAATCGGGATCCAAAAAGTACAAAATACAAACACATGTACACAGACACAATCGGGATCCAAAAAGTACAAAATACAAACACATGTACACCGACACAATCGGGATCCAAAAAGTACAAAATACAAACACATGTACACAGCCACAATCAGAATCTAAAAAGTACAAAATACAAACACATGTACACAGACACAATCAGAATCTAAAAAGCACAAAATACAAACACATGTACACAACCACAATCAGAATCCAAAAAGTACAAAATACAGACACATGTACACAGCTACAATCAGAATCCAAAAAGTACAAAATACAAACACATGTACATAGACACAATCAGAATCTAAAACCCCTATCACACTTTTACGTATCGGCCCACGTATCTACGGCGTATCAGGATACGTGGCAGTAAGAAAGGAACGCAGCAGCAACGCAGTAGCAACGCCAGCTTACGCAGCGAGTACTCTTTGAAACGTAGCATGATCTCTTGATACGAAAGAGTGCCGCGTTTTTTTAAGTTCGCACCTAAAATTACGTAGCACATACGTAGCAGCTTCCATACGCCGTGTGTACGTAGCACGAACGCAGTGCAAACGAAAGAAGCGCAGTAGCAACGTAGCAGGAACGTCGCTAATACTCTTACTACGCAGTACGAACGAATCACAAACGCAAGCGATATAACTATGGCGTACGTGCTACGTACAAGGCGTTGCTAATTCGTACTTTTCTTATCTACTACGTATGATACACGTTTTCAATTTATTATTTTTGTTTCTTCGGTGTACTCCTGCGTATGCATGGCGTACGAACTACGTTCTTTTCGTTCCTGCTACGTAAGAGCTACGTTGGTGTTGCGTTGTATGAGTATCTGCTACGTTAAAAGAGTATCGCTCATTCCACCTCGGCGTAAAAGGTGCATTTTCTATGTTTTTATGAATACATGATAAAAATCTAGGGGGAAAATAAAGTTTTGAACCTATTTTAATAGAATGAATCAAGACTAATTATACCGTATAATTACAAACTTCCATTAGATCAACCAAGTAGCTTTATTTCATATGGCGAACTGAGTCTAAATAAAGTATGCGCTTATATCAAAGGGCACTTTGACAGTACCCTTTACCCTTTTTGTGTTCATATTATTTCAAGTTGTAAATCCAGAGAAATAATATTTGGCAACCAAAGAACTTTTTTCATACGACAGTGAACGCCACGGCAACGCAGCAGAAACGTCGCCAATAAGAAGACTACGTAGCACCAACGTCGTACTCACGCAGTAGAAACGCATTGAACGTCACACGTACGTGCCGAACGCCGCACGTACGTGTTGGTAGGACGATTGGTACGTGGTTGGTACGCTGCTCATACGTGATAGAAACGCCTCTTACGCCGTATAAACGTCGCACTTACGCCTTGGACTTCTAAGAAGGACGAAATACGTGGCAGACCTTTTCGTTTCTCTTGCGTAAAGAATTTTGGCAAAAATACTCCTCTTACGTAGCTGATACGAAAAAGTGTGATAGGGGCTTAAACAAAATACAGACGCGCACTCATGTTAGCTCATATATATTACAATAACCTCTAGAGTCATTCTAGAGTTGTTTGCCAGAAACATTTCTGAAGTTTTTTTCAAATTTTAATACATGTACAAGTAAAGTTAGTGCAATTTACGAGACTTGAACATGTGATATTTTAAAAAGCCAGACTGACTACATTTCTATACAATTTTATACTCAATAAATAAGATACATGTAAGATTCAATTAAAAATAAGACATCAATTCTTTTATAAAAATATATCTAAAAATTGAACTTTTTTTTAAATTTTTGACCATTGAGTAAATTCTAAAAACACTTAGTCACTCCAAATTCCTTTTACCATTTTGAGAGGAGACAACTCTTACACATCAGCTTGAGAAGAGGGGTGGATTTTAAGATAACACTACGTTTCTCTTCTCATCTGATCCTATGTTTCAATTGCGATTGCATCGTCGATTGTAGTATGTTTAATTCATATTTTATATAAATATATATATGAATGTTACTGTATTCCAGGAATAGTGTTACACAGACCCCCCCCCCCCCCCCACCACTTTCTCTTATGTGATCATACTGGATTTCAAGAAAAAATGTTTTAAAAGTAACTGTGTGATCATGATGAGAGAAGATGCAGGATTTCAGCTAAGAGTGCGTCAAGGAGAATTTTCATGATACAAGTACATGTATAAATTACTACACTGAGAACCTCTCTGGGGAAGGGGGGGGGGGGGTTAATTAATGTATTATAGTTACAGCTACGATGGAGGAGTGATCGAAACTGTATGGGTTTTTTTCTATCATAATATTATGACAGGAATAACAAGAACACATGTTGTATGTAATATTCCTTTTTATATTTAATAAAAATAATGATTAATGCAATCATAGATTTCGTCTGATCCTCATATATATATAGTGACTTTGCCATAATAACGGTATAATGTATTCTTTGCCGATAAGTACATGTCTGGCATGATAGATATACTGTGCGTACATGTACTTCTATAAATTTTTTTTTTTTTTTTTTTTTAGTATAGTATAGTTTATTAATCAAATGCAGTATCGCATATAGATATACAATAAATAGAAAATTACAATCAATATAATATCAAGGTCAGCATCAAGAATGAACTAATTGAGATGCATGATAATACAAAATATTAATAACGTAAATGTGTTCAAAGAAGTAAGCTATATGTTAATTACAAGTTGCTAATTACGAACTAATGTATTTCTAAGCTTAAAAGCCTGTTTCAAAAATTTTCCAAAATTACAGAGGTCTTTCGTATTATTTGAGCTAAGTAATTGGACTAATTTGAAGACAGAGGGTCTTCTATAATAATATGCTTTTAAATATTTATTTCTTAAATTCACAAATGCGGGACACTTCAAAATAAAATGAAACTCATCCTCAATATCTAACTTACATAAATCACAAGTTCGTCTTTCACGTGGTATGCTTTTATATCTTCCTGTTTCAATATTTAAACAATGCGAAGAAAGTCGCAGTCTACTAATAAGAATCTTATATTCATTAAAAATAGGTTTAGACAAATAAGACTGTAAGGTGACACTATCGACAAAATATTTATATAAAGAACATTTCGATGAAGCATTCAAATCAGATATAATATGTTGCTTATAAATATCAGTAAGTCGTTGTTTGACTTCCAAAATAATAAACTTTTCATTAAAAATAGCTTGATTTAACCATACTTCGTTAAGACCAATTTCTGATAAAATATTTCGTACATTTGATAACCAGTTTTTGCAATTGGGTTTTAGCAGCAATTCATCATGTAAATAATCAATACAAGACTTAAGAATGCAATTATCAGAATGTAATAACTTTAACCAGTACTTAACCATTCTAAGTTTTACTTACATTGTATACACCCCCTCCCCCTTCCCTTTCCGGCGATGCATCCGGTCTAATCAGTTTACTGTACTACCCCATTCTGTAAACAAAATGCGTGTATGTATATTTTCTTAGCGATCTCTTTCTGTTTTTCCCTTTGCTTTAGAGATCCGGGCAACAACCCCCCCCCCCCCCCTTTGCATGCCTCCTTTTTTTTTTTCTTTGTCGAACGCCAGGAACTTGATTTTCCGCGTTTTGATGTCCACCTTGGTCGATGTAGTCCAATGTAGGATGAAGACATTTGTTTACCATGATGTTTATGTAAACTACACTCCATAATTCATCTTATCATTCAGTGACCTAATTCCCCCACTGGTCTCTCTTAGTTTTGGAAACTATATCTAGAGCAAACATTTTATCAACAGAACTGCAAAAATGTCGGACACAAATCTATCTGCTATACTGCACAAGAAAGGCGATCTTAAACTTGTAAGTATCAACTTCTATTTCTGATGTATAAGACAATTTCATGTAATCCATAAACATGTACAAATTTGGAATTCATGGCCCCTTGAATTTGCCCCCCCCCCCCCCCCCCCCCCTTCACAAGTTTTTTCCCATTTTTACCAATTCTTTAATCAAGATCCCTAGAAAATTCCCCAGATTGATGTTTGAAACTTAAATTATGCATTAGATTATAAATTAGCTAAAATGAAAATGTACTGCCATGGAAGCTCGTCATAAAACACATAAAGCATGTGTGCGCGTGTACACAGTTATGGAAGTAAGGAGCGCCATTCTTGACTCTATATTTTAGAATAAATATACATGCATTCCGTTTATCTAAATTGCAGGAAGAAAGGCCTATCCCAAAACCCGGTCCCGGAGGTAAGCCAATGGCAAATTAAAATGAAATAAAGGATAGAGAAATATATGAACGAATATACTTTAAAAATGAAAGCAGCACTGAAAAAAATCTAATAAAAACACAAGCCACGCAAAGCGTAGAATCCCCTCGCATGGTAACACAATTTCTCCTACGAGTTGTATGATCAAATGTTTCTAATATCGCCCATTAATGACACTGACCTTTGACTTTGACAATCAATGGGTGTCGTCCTCTCAACATTGGAAGTAAACTGTGACATCTAGAGTGTCCACAAGATTTTGTGGACCCACGCACGCACCCACATACTAACATGTCCACTAATACTGTACTGTGGCGTTTTGGCAACAAAATTGTGCGAGGGGATAACCAATGCCCTGTTCAGACGAAGGGTTTAAAGTAATAATCCAAAAAGGCATTACATTTAGGTGTTCAGATGGAAAATCTAATGCGCACATCAGACAGATTGTGTCGTGTGAACGCAATGCATATCTAATATCATTGAAAATAATGCGCATCAAACCTAATACAATTTAAGTACATTTTAAAGACATATTTTACTGTTGTTCTTTAATTTTTTTTAACATTTTCAAATTGTGCTTTCTTTTCTGTTGAAAAACCAAATCAAAATCCATGTTAACTCCTTTCATATAACTGATGTTTCGCAGAAGTTCAGATATCGGTCAGAAAATGTGGAATCTGTGGTTCGGACGTCAAATATTGGAAAGATGGCGCCATCGGTCACTTCATAGTCAACAAACCAATGTTACTGGGTCACGAGGTCAGTGGGGTCGTCAGTGAGGTCGGAAAGGGAGTGACACACCTTAAAGTCGGTATGTACTATTTTGGTTTGTAAATGCTATGAATCACGGTCGCATATCACGTGATGCCCAAATGATATGTTCCACCGGAATCATCTTTGATTAAACTTGGTAAATACTGTCTAAATCTACAAATCTACTTTATATGAATTTATTTTTGTCCTATCATATGACCATCATTATCAATACATGGTGGTAAGTCATTTTGGTCATGATTTTTGTTAGAAATGTAGCCATGACTTTATTGAACCTTTTCTATTAACAAAATGAACTTTTGGAGATTGCTGACGGAAAAGTACAATGACCTTTGACATCAATTTACAGGTCTCCTGATGAGACCAGATAATTAATACTGAAAATTGTTATTTAAAGCCCATCAAATTATCGCCGATTAAAAAGGAGGAACGGTCCGACAGCATTTTCTTTTTGAGGAACAGAGTCAATACGCTACGAACAACCTCGCCATTCAGCGAAGAATTTAAAAAAAAATTGAAATTTCAGGTCACTCTTTCGTTTTATCATTGAGTTATTTAAAATCAAATTTTTATGAGTTGTTGCGTAATATAATACAATATTAGAGATTTGGTTTGTTACTGGCCGTCGACAGAGATTCGTCGGGTTGACCAATCCTATAAGTATCATAATGATAATACGGAAGTGTTCCAACTCTATACCTTCTTGAAGAAAATTTTAAACCATTTTTTTGCACAGACAAACTTTCGCGATTATTCATGGCGGCGCATACAAAGCTTGCCGTCTTTAACTTGACTTCCATGCATGCAAATCTCGACTTAATTCATCTTGTACTCTTTTTAACCTATCAGGGGACAGAGTTGCCGTTGACCCTCACGTGACCTGTCGTATGTGTGAGTTTTGTAAGTCCGGACGCTACAACATGTGTCCTAAAGTTTACTTTTTGGCCACGCCCCCTGACGACGGCGCATTGGCTAGATACTTCGTACATGCAGCCGATTTTACGTTCAGGTATATTTTTAGGAAACCCTTCCTTCACTATATATCCGCAAATTAAAAAAAATCTTTTTACCGTAAAGATTCTAATGAAATTTTGCGAAATTCTCAAGTTATCTACAAGTCAAACAAAACGGAAATTGATCTAAGTGCATAAACAATCGTTCGCGCAAATTATGATTGTAAAATGTATTTTGAAAGTTTAAAGTTTACTTTACTCTGCGAATTCCATCTAGAGAAGTCAGTGCAGTATATCGTATAAGGAAGTCCTTGGTTTCGTTTTTAGACTCCCAGATAATGTCAGTTTCGCAGAAGGCGCTTGCGTCGAACCGTTGTCAGTTGGACTGCATGCGTGTAGGAGAGCCCGCGTGACACTTGGGCACAAAGTTCTAGTTACTGGTGCTGGACCTATTGGATTGTGCGCAATGATGTGCGCAAAGGCATACGGTGCCAAGATCGTGTGTATGACAGGTGAGTATTACTTATTTACTACAATGTATACCTCATGGTATATACCATACCATACCACACCACACCACGCCATACTATAACACACCAGACCATACCAAAACACACCATACCATACCACACCATACCATACCATATAGTACCACACTATTGTACACATGCACATCAGTGCACCAAGGGTTTCATCACAGTCCATTAGACGCTTCATTGTATCATATTGAGAATGGAACCTATGACATTGTGGTGGAAGACGGTACACATGTGTACCATATACCTTTAAACATCATACCTTGTCACATTGTTGCACCACTACCATTATACCATTCCACACTATATTATCACATCATGCTTTATTGCATGTCACATGTATACCATACCATACAGCACATCAGGTGATGTCATACCACATGTATACCATAGCACGATGCACACCACGTTATGCCATACCACATGTATACCATACCATACAGCACCACACCATGTTATGTCATACCACATGTATACCATACCATACAGCACCACACCATGTTATGTCATACCACATGTATACCATACCATACAACACATCAGGTTATGTCATACCACATGTATACCATACCATACAGCACCATACCATGTTATGTCATACCACATGTATACCATACCATACAACACATCAGGTTATGTCATACCACATGTATACCATAGCATGATGCACCACACCCCGTTATGCCATACCACATGTATACCATACCAAACAGCACCACACCATGTTATGTCATACCACATGTACATGTATACCATACCATACAACACATCAGGTTATGTCATACCACATGTATACCATAGCATGATGCACCACACCCCGTTATGCCATACCACATGTATACCATACCATACAACACATCAGGTTATGTCATACCACATGTATACCATACCATACAGCACCACACCATGTTATGTCATACCACATGTATACCATACCATACAACACATCAGGTTATGTCATACCACATGTATACCATAGCATGATGCACCACACCCCGTTATGCCATACCACATGTATACCATACCAAACAGCACCACACCATGTTATGTCATACCACATGTACATGTATACCATACCATACAACACATCAGGTTATGTCATACCACATGTATACCATACCATACAACACCACACCCCGTTATGCCATACCACATGTATACCATACCATACAACACCACACCATGTTATGTCATACCACATGTATACCATACCATACAGCACCACACCATGTTATGTCATACCACATGTATACCATACCATACAGCACCACACCATGTTATGTCATACCACATGTATACCATACCATACAACACCACACCATGTTATACCATACCACATGTATACCATACCATACAGCACCACACCCCGTTATGTCATGCCGCATGTAAACCATAGCATACAACACCACACCACGTTATGTCATATCACATGTATACCATGGCATAATCACTACACTACGTTATGTCATACCTCAACCTATAGAACCACACCATGTTGTCATACCACGAATAACGTAGATCTATAGATAATCCAAATGCTTTACACAAAAACATAAGAGGGAGATTGCCGTTTATTCAAAATTCTCATTTTCATAACCGAACCATTCTAAGAGACGTTACATTTATAAAATTAAATCTATACATGTACGACGAACCATCCGATTTTAACAGATAATTTGAAAACCATATTTTAAACTTTACATGGATCCACCACTGATTATTTCACAGATGTGGACGAGAAGCGTCTAGAGTTTGCTGTGAAGTGTGGAGCAACCCATACCCTCCTGATAGAGAAGGGGGAGACGGAGGAGGAGGCGGTGGTACGACTGGAGGAGCTGATAGGAGGCCGACCAGATAAAACTATAGAATGCAGCGGCGCGCAGTTCTCTGTTAACTTCGCTGTACATGTAGGTACCAGTACCCGGCCTTACGGGGGAGGGAGGTCACTATCACGATTTATCAGTCATCGGAATTGAGCCCAAAGAGGACATGCGTATCGCATTCAGAGAAAGCTCTACTCGGCGGAATTTCCACCGGGACACGACCAGAGCTAAATTACTTTCGGATGTTTTATAGAGTTTTATTATACCTCTACTGATTTTTTCCGATATAAAAAGAGACTCATTAAATTTAACTAAATCCCTGAAAATCGCCTGATAAGACTATTTCCCTGCAAAGGGGTGCGTTAGTTGAGAAGACTATTTCCCTAGGGAGTTAGTTTCAAAATGGGGCGGAGCTTCTTTGGGGGTGTGTCAGTATCAGCCAATCAGCGCCGTTGAAGGTTGATCGGATGATGTGAAGGTTGATCGGATGACGCTATCAATACGCGAGCAGAGTAATCCGCCTCCTATCCGCTAAGCACATAAATAAATCCGCAATAAAATAAAACAATCAAAAATTAAACATGTATGAGTATGATAAATGATGTTTCTGTTTATCTTATCATCAGAAATTAATATTTTTCGTTACTCAGTCATGCAGTCGAGAAGGCAAGGCAAAATCATTAGAATTTCCATTTGAACCCTGTGAACCTAAGAGATATGTTCGTTTCAGTATAATGTTTGTTTCTGTATACCTAAGAGATATGTTTGTTTCAGTATAATGTTTGTTTCGGTATAATAAAACAGTTAAAGTATACCATTGAGGGAGTTAGCACGATTCTGGTTCCCCTCGACCAGACCTATTTCCCTCGGCTTCGCCTCGGGAAATAGGTCTGGTCTCGGGGAACCAGAATCGTGCTAACTCCCTCAATGGTATACTTTAACTGTATATTGTACGAATTTGACAAATGGTGTGGTTCAAAGGGGAATAAAGTCCAATGGTTTCATCTTGAAATCACATTAAAGCTATTAGCCACAGACCAAAACCCGTACAGTAACTACAGTGTTATATAGTGTATCACGCTAGTCTGGCTTCCGAGACAAAAAGGTCTCAAGAACAGCCTCGTCGTTGTCATATTTCAAGCGCGGATCCAGAGGGGGGGTTGGGGGGGGTCCGGACCCCCCCCCCCCCCTGGAATTTTCGAAACATAGCATTTTTATAATTAATATACATATTTCATAAGATTAAGTCCCAATTCCCCTTTTGTTATCATAATATTTGGAAAATATATTATGAATTTGTTTTAGAAATCTTTCATTTTGATAATATTTTGCCCTCAGTATTTAAAAAATTTTCTTTGGCTCGCTACCGCTCGCCAGAATTTATTATATACATGTACGTTGTTTTCAAATGATACTGCGCTTTCTTATATACAACACATATACATAACAACTAGGTCAATAAACAAGGGCACTAAGAAGACGAAAAGAAACTGAAAGGGACATGAATAGTGAATTTTATTCCAATTCTCGGAAAAAAAATCGCTGGCTCGCTATCGCTCGCCATTTGTTGTAATCACATAATAGAGCTGACAATCAATAATCAAGTACTTTGATGTGAAAATTCAAGATTTTAAGCTTTCTGCTCGCATTTACTTTCCAGTCTCCTGTTTTAATAATAATCAGAAACAGAACTGACAATCATCAATGAATACTTTTATTTTCCTGTGTTTGCGTTTGCGGTTTTTTTTTTTTTTTTTTTTTTTTTTTTTTTTTTTTTTTTTGCTCTTCAAAACTTTAGGACCCCCCCTGAAAAAAATTCCTGGATCCGCCCATGTATTTGTGTCGCCTGCGAAGCATAGCGACCACTTTGACCGTCTGTCTGTCGCACTTGAATGTCTGTCACAGCCTACATAGTGTCGCAGGCGACACATGCATTCTTTGCAATATTTTTTTAAAAAACGTGCTCCGACTGTTTCATGTCTCTTGAACATCTGTCGCAAAGTTTAGTTTTCCTGCCTTGTCTGTGTTATAGCATCGTTCTTTGCAGGCTACTAAACCAGGAGGAGCAGTCGCCATAGTTGGTCATGGTCCACCAAACGTTTCTTTTCCGATCGTAGCAACCGTTGCCAAGGAGATAGAACTTATTGGTTCCTTCAGATATGTCAACACGTAAGTATATACATGTACATTACCATCTATTACTAGGTATTACATAGATTACCAACTTTTTTACATAATTTTTTGTTACGCACTTTCCATCTTTAATTTGGAAGGTTGCACCAGCTTGTAATCAACACCTTTATTAATACATTGTAGTCCCCTTCTGTCTAATAGTACACAGAACTGCTCTTCAGGAAAGATTTACTACATGCAATTTACTTTTTCAAGGTCATGGCACGCCCTTTATTCCCACGGAATAATTCAGTGAAATATTGCAATTCCCTTCGTACAGTATGGACAAGACTGTGTCCTTGGGTTGAAGGTTATAACAAGCCTATGGATCTTAGCAGGAATTCTGTTAAATCTTCTTGAAATCTGTGTCTTGGTAGCTAAAAGTTAGGGCATGGAAGAGGTTCCAAACATCAAGCTTTTTTACCTTGACCTTGGTTCGAGGTCATGACACAACCTTGGGTCAAATATGCGAAATAAATGAAGAGGGCAAGAGATAAAGCATTTTTCACCATAAAGTCTTTGCATGACTGTGAGACCCCGAGGGTGGGACCTATGCACCTTTCATAGCAGACCACAATGTGTACAAATGAATTCAAAATATAGGTGTACATGTATCATAGTGTTAGTTCTGGTTTGTATGTTTTTCATAATTTCAAGCTACACACATCTTATTTAGACTATTTCAGAACTGATGTTTCTTATTTTTGTAATGTTATAGATGGCCTACAGTGATCGACATGATCTCCTGCGGTAAGATCGACGTGAAACCAATGATAACACACAACTTCTCATTGGAGGACACGCTGAAAGCCTTCGAAACAGCAAAGAGCGGGCTAGGGGTCAAGGTCATGATCGATTGTGGCAGAGACTAGATCCAGAGTACCATAAACATGTAATAGGAAACACAGCATATCCAGGAAGAGATCTGTTAGGAGTCCATTTTTCTGTCTTTGTTTAAAGTTATTCTAGAAAAACTTTTACATAAATGGTCAAAATATAAGAAATAGTTGTCTTGCAATAAAAGATTTAGAAAATGTCAAAAATTGTTGTCTTTTACTCTTCAAAATTCATGTTTGACTCTTCATGTATAAACTGTAAACTAAACATGGAATTGAAGGATTTCATCTCCTTCAATAATGCCCTTGACTGTCATTTGTAAACCTATAGCCTACAGGTTATGGGTGTAGTTCGCGTTGTGTATTAAATAGTCATTTTGAAAACTATAAACCGAAGTCCGAATAAAGTTCTAAGTTTATTCAAAACGTTACATGCTTACGGTACGAGAGCGGAGTCTAAACCTAAACTTAAACACTACTAAAACTGGAGTCTAACTTAACCGAAACTTAACTGGTCGGCAAAACGATGCGCCAAGTATATATGTGGACGATTGGAAATTGCTAACACCTGCATAAAATAATAAGTTATTGGTTTTTGATTAAAAAGACATTTTGGAAATTAGATTCTTCCAAATATAGAACCTTAACGGCTTTTACGGGGAGATTTCCAATTAGCTTTCAATTAACTCGTACGAAAAACAAAGACTAAAGTACTTGCAAGTGTGCCAATTACTGCAGTGTTCTCAGCATCGTGGGAATCAAATTAAACAGATTACAGAATTTACAAACTAGAATTTAATTGTCTCAATATGAAGTTAAAACTTAAAGTCAAGAAATTAAGTTATAATGATTCCCCTTTTAAAATAGAAAACTCAAGTTAGCAATTTCCATATACATGTAACTAATTAATATGAATAATTAATTAGCTTAATTATTGTGGGGGAGAGGCCATATGGTTACAATACTCCCCCACTTAAGAAAATAACCAAGATTCAAATCGTTTGAATTTCAACCAATCATGAACTATAAGATAACTTTCAATTATCATCCAAAACCTTGTGTGAATCTGTTATGATACTTGGTTATTTTCAAAACGTATGGCCTTGACACCACAATAATGCATAACTCAATGAAATATCATCTGGGTTCACTCTGATTAATTAGATCAAATTAAAGCACATGAAATTAGAGTCTTTGCATTTCGAATTCTTTTTCATTGTTCTTAAAGAGTGACCCGATTTTCATCTAATTATGAATGTTCACTGTCAATCACCTACAAAAGAAATACATTTTCCAAGGCCAATATACGTATCTAAACATTCATTATATATAATAAGCAATATACAAAAGCAATTATCAATATTAAACATGAATAAGGAGCATAAATGATAATACATATATTTAGTATTAAACATTTACTCTGCTTTTTTTTTCACTAAAACACAACACCGGTATAATTCACTTCTTTAACTTTTTACGACCGTTCATCTTGGTTTTGGTTCCGTACGTCTGGGTTTTGGTTCCTTACGTCTACGGTCCTTCTTCGTGAACTTTGTAACCTCCGTGGAGTATAACGAATGATTTGGACCTCTTTGTCGTCTACTTGGTTTGGTAAACCAATAATCATCGAATCGTCATCTGTTTCGTATTCTTCCTCCACCCGGAATTTGGAGTTTATCTTCCATCTTGACCCTGCTTTGACGCATCTTGGTATTAGTGACGTTACCAAGATCTTCCCGTAATCTGGATGACGCCATGCACCCAGAAAAGCGACGGGGTATTCAATGCTCTCATTTAAAGCGTCGAACAAGCAGGTCATTAAGTGCAAAATGTTCAATATGATTCTGCAATCTTCAATTTCGCTATGACAGATTTCACTCTGTCATATAATCTGCGAAATAATGTTCCTTTTTGTATAGTGACGGGCTGGTTTGACATCCGGCCACACGGATAACATCGTGCACAGAGATACCTGACGTCACTGCTTCGGACTTCTTTTCTGCTACCGTCTGATTTGATTTAATGTCTTGTTGATAAACCTGCACGCTTATTTGTCTCTCGTATCACACTACAGGCGATTCCAATAACTGAGGAGCTAATTAAAGTTAAGGGTAAACTGCACATCTGGAACTTTACTATTTATCTCGTATCGTCGTCTTCTCCCAGCGATAAAAGTATAAAGTCTGCATCATTATTACACTGATAAGTTTCACATCACGGTCTCTGGTTACAGGTAGTTTATGACACCGGATTTTCTCTGTACCTCTAATTGACCATAATTTTGAATTTACAAAAATGATTTAGATGCCTGTACCAAAACTGAATAAATGATTTCCAAAATGATACTTTTATCAATGTTTAGAAAAAGAAAATTTCATTTTGAAAACTTTGTAAAATTATACTTATGACTTTATACATATGAAAAAATGCAGGCTTCTGAATATATTTTCTAAAAAGTAATACAAAAATTTAAGTTATAAAAGTGAAGCAATTAAAACTTTTTTTTTTGAAATTCTGAAATGAAATACATTGTCTATGTATGTCGCTAGTCAAACGTTAATGTCTTAGCGTAGTGATTACTCATTGATACTACACATCTGCAGCCGATAAGAAACTATAGACCGTCAATGAAATTCCAACATAGGGGAAAGGGCAACAAAGGTCAATATCATTAGCGCTCATTGGCTGAGGGGTGAGAACTGTAACCCAAATGAAGGTCAATTATGATTAATCCTGCGCCAAACCAGCAAAATCCAGTGAGAAACTACAAACAAAGAGTAAATCTTTACACTTACAGTGAATTATCCAGGGATTTTTGTATTATTTTTATCATTATTTCAGATTCAATCTCTTTATTGTATTAATTTACATACTGTTTTATGTGTTATTCAAATTTATAATAATTTGTAGTACGTTTATTATCTTTATTTTTTTTTAATTTTTATCGCTTCCATTCTCCTCCCTTTCTTTAAATAAAAAAATAGGGGGTACCGTTTTTTTTATCGTACTTTTTCGACCTTAATTTCCTTTTTTCTTGTTTATCGTCTATTATGCAGATATATTAAGGTTTTGAGAAGTCATGTATTTTGTCATCGCAAAAAGGTTTTTCATTAACAGCTGGGGATCGAAGGATGGGGTATTTTCAACAATTTTATGTTGGGAAGCCTTTGTAGATTGTAAGAAACTCGTGTCCGGTTTCTCCGAAATGGCATCAATTTCCATCTGTTCCTCCTCACGATTCTCTTCGGGAGTCAGCGGTAGGCTTAATGTTGGAGGATCTGAACTTATTGTCGTGTTTTCGTCCATGTCCGTACGTGTCTCGGGCATAGCACGAGTCCTTAATCGTCTCCGAAGCTCCATTAGTGGAATATCATCTTCGTCAGACGAACCATCCCTTTCTTGGATTCTGTGTTGTATTGCGATAGCTTGAGGTTCAGATTTCTCATCATCACTGTCTGTTTGTTCTGGTGGGATTACATACGTCGTTTTACGTAGGATGTTTCCTTCAGAATCTCTCGGAATTTTCCATTCGTCAATCTTTGCTGGCCTTAAATGTCGAGCATGTGCCTTTGTAGTATTGCCATCAAGCTGATTTTTCACAATGAACGAAAGTGGTCCCGTTTGATCGATAATCCGGTAGTAAGGTTGCCACTTCACATCAAGTTTGCTATCCCTTCTGTGGTTCCGCAAATACACCGGGTCTCCTACCTGGAAATTTTCTTCCTTGCAATTTTTGTCTGCGTACTTTTTCTGCTTCTTTTTCGCTTCTTTCATGTTCCTGTGAACTAATGTAAAAGCTTTATGCTGTTGTTGAAGAGCTACTTTGTGTTGGTCTTCACCCACATATCTACGTCTTGGCTTCAAAATGGTGTCCAAAGGAAGTACTACGTCTCTGTTGTACAGCAGGAAGTACGGAGAAAATTTTGATGACTCGTTTACATGAAACCTAATGGCAGCTAGCGTCTGATTCAAGTACAAGTCCCAGGTTTGAACGTCTTCCTGAATTTGTTTGGACATGACATCATGAAGAGTTCTGTGGAATCTCTCAACCTTTCCGTTTGCTTGGGGACTGTAATATGAGGTTTTGATGTGATGTATGTTCATAGTATCCAAAGTTTCCTGTACTTTCCTATTGACGTTTTCTGTTCCGTTGTCTGATACAATCTCGAGCGGACAACCAAATCTTGGGAATATTTCTTCCAAAATCAGATGTACAATTCGATCTGCTGACTTGTCCGGCACGGGAAATGCCTCTGGCCACCCGGAATAAACGTCTATGAAGGAAACTATGTATTTATTGCCAGATAATGTCGTCGGATATGGTCCTGATAGATCCAGTCCAATCTTTGCGAAAGGATAAGGGGGCACCTCGGTTTCCTTGAGAGGCGGTTTTGATTTCCTTGAGCTCCTTGTCTGACATGTGACACATTCCTCGATGTAGGCGTGTATTTTCTTGTACATATTTGGAAAGAAGTACTTTAGACGAATGGAATCGTACGTCTTGTCTACTGCCATGTGTCCGAGTTGATCATGATACTGTCTGAGGACGACTGTCTCCATCTCTTGAGGTATATACAGTCTTAGCCTTGGATCCTCAGAGTCAGGTTGGGAAAGGTAGTAAAATAGTCCCTCTTTTTTGTCTTCAAAATAGTGCGTCTGTTCAGCTTTTGTAGCTGTTCCTTTCCTTAATCTGTTCTTCAGCTTGACAACGTCTTGGTCTTTTTCTTGCTCCTCTTTCAGGTTAAACTCCTCAGGTAAATCTGAGATAACTTTGGTCACCTCGTTGTGGTCTTCAACGTGACAATTGGCAAAGTCTCTAGGATTAAACTCGTTTGAGTTTATGACTCCAATCTCAAAAGTCCTATCGTCGATATCAGGTTCATTGTCGGATTTCTTAGACCTTTGTGATGTCTTAGGGTGTGGAATCCGGGATAATAGATCTGCACAGTGATTATCCTCGCCTTTGACATACTCGATTTTACAATTGTACCCAGCGATGCTCAGAGCCCAAAGCTGTATTTTCTTGTTTTGCATTGGCGAGTCTAACAGATACTTCAAAGGTTTGTGGTCTGTCTTGATTGTGAATTGTGCTCCGTGTAAATAGTGATCTAACTTCTGCAGTGCATAATGAATGGCAAATGCTTCTTTTTCTATAGTTGACCATTTTGTCTGTGTATGGCTAAGTTTGTGAGACAGGAAGTAAATTGGTTTTTCTTCTCCCTCGTCAGTTTCTTGAGTGAGACACGCACCTACACAATTGTTACTTGCGTCTGTATATAAGACATATGGTTTGTTGGTGTCTGGGTATGCCAGGAGGGGTACTACTGTGAGGCTGTCTTTCAGGAAATCGAAAGCATTTTGGCATTCAACGGTCCATTTGAATCTTGCATATTTCTTGGTTAAATTTATGAGAGGCACCGCTATCTTTGAGAAATTTGGTACAAATCTTCGATAGTAGCTGCACATTCCGATGAATCCACGGATTTCTCTTACATTCTTGGGAGCAGGTAAGTCCTTAATGGCTTCCACTTTCTTAGTATCTGGAGCTATTCCATCCTTGTTGATTACAAATCCTAGGTATTCCGTTTCCTCTTTGAAGAAAGCGCATTTCTTGAGTTTGAGCTTAAGGTTGTGTTGTCTTAGTCTGTTGAATACTTCCTGTATGTGTCGCACGTGTTCCATGGGGTCGTCCTTGGTAAAGATCAGTATGTCATCTAAGTATGCCATTGCGAATCCCTCACATCCTTGTAGGACAATATTCATAAGTTCCTGGAATACAGCGGGAGCATTACTCAGGCCAAATGGCATCCTGTTGAATTCAAAAAGTCCTCTATGACAGGCAAATGCGGTCTTTTCCTTGCTACTTTCATCCAACGTTACTTGCCAATAACCGTGTCTCAAGTCTAGCGTTGTAAAATATTTTGCATTCCCTATCAGAGATAAGATGTCATCAATCAATGGTAGGGGAAAAGAAATCGGTTTTACGGTCTTGTTGAGAGTTCTAAAGTCGACACACATTCTGTCACTACCATCCTTTTTCTTTGCAACAACTAAGGGAAATGACCATGCAGATTGTGACCTTTGAACTACCTTAGCTTCTAACATTTCCTCTAAGGCCTTGTCAATGATTTTTCGTTTATTCAATGGCGTCCGGTATGGTCTATTCTTGATCGGAGGGTGGTTTCCTGTTTCTATTTTCATCTGCACTGTCCTTGTTCCTCCAAGATCTGAGTCACTCTTTGCTATTAGATCCTTGTTTTTCTTTAGTAACTTGACGATGTCAGGACGTCTATTTTCAGGTACAGATAGATCCTCCAAGTCTGACCTCTCAGCCTTAGGTTCATCGATTTCCATTGGTTCTTCCTCGTCCAGTGAGGAGACATCTTGAGGGGTCAAAGGTCGTGCCCTTCCTACTACGCTTCCTCTGCGCAGTCGGTAGCACTTGTTTGTCTCGTTGACAATTAAAACGGGTACCTTAAAAGGTGACTTGACTCTGTTCACGGACTCCTTCAGTGTTAGACCAGGTTCATCCATGATACATCCGGGTTCAAAGTTCGTGACCTCTAGAAGTCTAGAATCGGATAATTGGAAGCCTTTCTGTAACTTAACGTGACATATAACGGCTGTTTGCGGCTTTATAACTGTCTTTTTATGTAGCCTTAAAATCGAACAAATATGGTTATCTTCGTCGAGTTTTACGTACGTTTTTCTTACTCTTAGCATCCCTAAGTCGAAGTAAAGACGCACTCCATTTTCTTTCAACCAATCTCGTCCTAAGATAAAGTTCTTGGTTAGTGTCTCCACTACGTAGAAATTTTGAGACATCCGCAGTCTGTTCATCGAAAAAGTCAAGGTTGTTCGTCCCAAAACGTTGATAGGCTCGCTATTCACTGCTCTTAAACTCTTGTTTACTCGCGTCAATTTCGGTCTCGGTGATAATCGTTCAAAAACTTTCCTACTCATAATTGAAACTTCAGCGCCGGTATCTACCAAAGTACGATATCTCGAATTGCCAACCTTAATAATACAGGAGCTAGGGTTTCCAGCTAAATTTAGATCGAACACGGGTTTCTTACTTTCAAGATTGGTTTTAGTTTTAGAATAATTTCTGCTCTCTTCAACGGCTTCCTTTTGAAGAGAGCCTTTAAGTTTTCCTGGTTCTGCCTACGGTTTGTTCGACCTTGGTATCTTGTACTGGGATAGTTCAATACCCTGTATCTATCCGGAAACCGACGATTCGGACAATTTCGTCTAAGGTGACCTTTCATATGACAAATCCAGCATTCCGCTGATTTTATCCCATCTGGAATTTCTGACCGATTCCGACCTTGTCTTTGAGGGGTGTGTTGTCCGACGACCTTTTCTGTACGCTCTATGGGAGTTTTAGTCGCGGGTGTAAGTTTAGGTAGGGGGTTTTCATTTTTCTTTATGGGCATTTTACGTTTACAAGGGGGTTCCTCGTTTTCATCTGATTCAGGGTCTGAATAATCGAGTGCATTTTTGCTTTTCATGCATTGTTTGTTTACTCGCAAGGGACATTCCCAAACTGTATGTCCAACACAATTACATTTATAACATTTCTGATTTTCAAGGTCTGAGTATTTATCTGGAGTTTCTAACGGGCAACATGTGTTTTCACTGTTCTCGGCGTTTTGACATTCATTTACGCGCATGCTTACATTTTGTAATTGGTCGTTTAGATTACTTTCACGGTTATTTGACAGTAAATTTTGATTATCTGACAAAAGGGATTTTTCACTACCTAACTGTGTGTGAGAATCATTCTTTGTAATTGATCTTAAATGAAAACGTTTACGCAAGTTTTGCTCTTTCATTGCAATTTCTACTGCTTCCTCGTACCACTGTGGATCAAATCTCATAACCTTCATTCTCAAGTAATCATGGCACAATCCGTCACAGAAAATATCAACCAACTGTTTCTGAACCAGTTTGTTTTCTTTCTCATCAAAAGGAGTAGAATAAGCATCTTCGGCTAATTTAAGCAAGCGCTCAGAATACAATTGGACACTTTCAACAGGTGTCTGTTTTATCTGGCGTAGTAAGGTCATAGCTTGTTGATTATCAATGACTTCAGCGTACCGCTTTTGCATCAACTTTCTAAGGTGGGGCCAATCAGGGGTTCCACATGATGACTCAGTTTCATCCAAATAACGTTTGACAAAATCTCCTACCGTACCAGTACATGTCATTAAAACTATTCTAGGAATGTCTGTGTTGTCAAGCCGTGCAATTTGTGCATACTTCTCAATATCTTTGACCCACTGTTTAAATTGAGAGGCATCACCTTCAAAAGTTTTCACAACTTGAAGTAAAGGTACAGAAATCGCAGTTTGAAGACCCTTAACTTGATTTGCAATCCACTTCATGGCTTCCTCGCCATTCTCTGGAATTTTAAACGACTTCAAAACTTTACTATGAGAGGAATCGGAGTCCTGAGATCTACCCTTTTCTGAATTGTTTGCAATATCAAAACTATGAGAAACATGGCCCACCCCGAATATCTGAGATGTCACTTCGTCGTCTGTGTCAGTCATATTTTATTGAAAATTCTTAGAGAAAACGTTTTTTTTAACCCTTTTAAACTAAATCTTGAAAATTCAAAAAATGAATTTAACAAAAATACATGGTCAATCAATCTGAGAGTACTTTGAGAAAGTAAATGTGCCCTACCTTTCTCACTCGTTTAAACCGTAGTGTTGATCCTCAAGTCGTTATACCCTGGTTCCGCGGCGTGCATCGTCTGCATTTACGGCAATTTTCACTGGTTCGTTTGGGGCACGGCAGTAATCATATTTTTCCCTGATTCGTTTAGGTCACGGCATCAAATTACACCTTGTAATTTCGTTTAGATCACGGCGCCAAAATACACCTTGTAATCATATTTTCCCTGGTTCGTTTAGGTCACGGCGCCAAAATACAACTTCTAAGGCAATGGCCTACAGGTTAGGGGTGTAGTTCGCGTTGTGTATTAAATAGTCATTTTGAAAACTATAAACCGAAGTCCGAATAAAGTTCTAAGTTTATTCAAAACGTTACATGCTTACGGTACGAGAGCGGAGTCTAAACCTAAACTTAAACACTACTAAAACTGGAGTCTAACTTAACCGAAACTTAACTGGTCGGCAAAACGATGCGCCAAGTATATATGTGGACGATTGGAAATTGCTAACACCTGCATAAAATAATAAGTTATTGGTTTTTGATTAAAAAGACATTTTGGAAATTAGATTCTTCCAAATATAGAACCTTAACGGCTTTTACGGGGAGATTTCCAATTAGCTTTCAATTAACTCGTACGAAAAACAAAGACTAAAGTACTTGCAAGTGTGCCAATTACTGCAGTGTTCTCAGCATCGTGGGAATCAAATTAAACAGATTACAGAATTTACAAACTAGAATTTAATTGTCTCAATATGAAGTTCAAACTTAAAGTCAAGAAATTAAGTTATAATGATTCCCCTTTTAAAATAGAAAACTCAAGTTAGCAATTTCCATATACATGTAACTAATTAATATGAATAATTAATTAGCTTAATTATTGTGGGGGAGAGGCCATATGGTTACACATTTATAACCTTGAACTTTGAAATTGAAGGGTTTCATCACTATCCAAGATGCCCTTGACTGTCATTTGTGACCTTGAACTTTGAAATTGAAGGGTTTCATCACTATCCAAGATGCCCTCGACTGTCATTTGTGACCTTGAACTTTGAAATTGAAGGGTTTCATCACTATCCAAGATGCCCTTGACTGTCATTTGTGACCTTGAACTTTGAAATTGAAGGGTATCATCACTATCCAAGATGCCCTTGACTGTCATTTATAACCTTGAACTTTTTTCTTTCATAATCACAATCAACACGGTCCATTCTCTTCTCTAGGCAAGCATTATTGAAATGTGGGCAATTGTTGCTCTTTTCTAAAACAACAAATTAGTTTGTATCTGAACGTCTACGATTGTTCCATTCTACATTCATATTGTGTCTACAAAGCTCCAATACACCTACACAAACAACATGTATACTCTTTACATAGGTCATTCATTCTTACCCTTAGCATGTACATTCCCTTTGCTTGTTTGTCTCTCCTTTGTGTTTTGTATGGTGTACATTGTTTGCCTCTCCTCTTGGTGTCTATATTTGTGTTTTGTATGGTGTACATTGTTTGCCTCTCTCTTGGTGTCTATATTTGTGTTTTGTATGGTGCACATTGTTTGCCTCCTCTTGGTGTCTATATTTGTGTTTTGTATGGTGTACATTGTTGCCTCTCCTCTTGGTGTCTATATTTGTGTTTTGTATGGTGTACATTGTTTGCCTCTCTCTTGGTGTCTATATTTGTGTTTTGTATGGTGCACATTGTTTGCCTCTCCTCTTGGTGTAAATATTTGTGTTTTGTATGGTGTACATTGTTTGCCTCTCCTCTTGGTGTCTATATTTGTGTTTTGTATGGTGTACATTGTTTCCCTCTTCTCTTGGTGTGTATATTTGTGTTTTGTATGGTGTACATTGTCTGCCTCTCCTCTTGGTGTGTTTATTTGTGTTTTGTATGGTGTACATTGTTTGTCTCTCCTCTTGGTGTGTATATTTGTGTTTTGTATGGTGTACATTGTTTGTCCCTCCTCTTGGTGTCTATATTTGTGTTTTATATGGTTTACATTGTTTGTCTCTTCTCTTTGTGTGTATATTTGTGTTTTGTATGGTGTACATTGTTTGCCTCTCCTCTTGGTGTCTATGTTTGTGTTTTGTACGGTGTACATTGTTTGTCTCTCCTCTTGGTGTCTATGTTTGTGTTTTGTACGGTGTACATTGTTTGTCTCTCCTCTTGGTGTCTATATTTGTGTTTTGTATGGTGTACATTGTTTGCCTCTCCTCTTGGTGTCTATATTTGTGTTTTGTATGGTGTACATTGTTTGTCTCTCCTCTTGGTGTCTATATTTGTGTTTTGTATGGTGTACATTGTTTGTCTCTCCTCTTGGTGTCTATATTTGTGTTTTGTACGGTGTACATTGTTTGCCTCTACTCTTGGTGTCTATGTTTGTGTTTTGTACGGTGTACATTGTTTAAATCATGTGTGTGTGTTCCTTTCTAGTCACTGCAGTGTTGTCTTGTTGAAGCCTTTTTTTTTATAGAAATATATGAATTTTCAATTTAACAGTACAGTTCAGGAAACCAAATCTCAAACACCATTATCCATTCAGCCATAGATTTATTTTTCTGTAGCGTACACAGTCTATAGTTTTGTCGGGATTTAACCCATTTTCTGTGCAAGTTCTTTCGCCCTCGCTTTCTCGAGCTTGGCGACACGTGCCTGTGATTTCTGTCCCATAACTCCACCTCCCCAGTGACGACGAATCTACAACAGAAAGATAAAATGATTTAGTCCAATAGCTAGAATTCTAGGCTGCATCATCCTACATGTATATCTAACTTTAAAATATAATTCTTGTATCAATTCAGGTTATTTACCTTATACAAACCCATCAATAAATGTGTTGTATGCACTTTATGAAACTTGAAAACTTAAGAAATAACATCTAGCTAGGCGTGGTTTGTTGTCCAGTAATTCCCCGCATCGCATCAGCAAATCACAGAACCGCTAAGCAGCAAGGTGATAGTTTGATTGGTTCATGCTCTGCAGGGAATTACTGGACAACAAATCACAGTTAGCTAGTTATTTCTATTCTAATATTGTTCTGCAGATGAAAATGGGTGGAGCTAAGCAGACTGGAAGTTTGTTGGAGATTTTACATCGGGCGAGTTCTATAGTACATATAGGAAGAAAATCTCAAGTCATGTTTGAATTATTTTGTCCTTAAACCAAGCCTGATCAGTAATAAAATTTTACACAGAGCTTAAAATGAAATATGAAAGATCATCAGAAATTTTGCTAAAAATGCAAAATAAAAGTCGTGAGCTTTCTACAGATCATTCATTCAGACACAGCCAAGGATGAAATCATGTTTTATCATCTTCGGGAAAATTTGTGCATCATTATGAATGAAATTGGGTACAAAATATTTATACCTCCAAATAAAGTTATATTTAGGATGTACAGAAGTCCAGTATTTGAAATTGTATGAAAGCCAACAGCTTATTAGTACATGTATTGTATTGTAACTAATTTGGAAGTCGAGTCCAGGACCATATATTTTTAGAAGATGCTCAAATATCCAACACATCGATTAACTTATTGTTCACAAATCTAAAATATTTTCTTACTTCAATTTCAGCTAAAATTTGTGTGTTGAATTTTTTTGTATTTTTTCCCCCTCAACAGAAAAACCAATTAACTTCTGCTTCATATTTTATGTGTCACCAATGTTTTTAAAAGATGCTCAATATCCAACACTTAAACGAACTGAGATATTTTGTACATCCCATGTCAGCTAAAAGGGCAAGGGGCGGTAAGGGCCGAAATCGGCCCAATTTCAAAACAGGGACAAACATTGATCAATGAAAATACAGGATTTACAGAGTATAAATCAATTTAAATTTTGAGAATCGGACATCCCGTTGCGATTCTACACTTATTTGAAGACAGGATGGTCAGCTATATTTTACACTGATTTTGACGTCATATGACGTTACGATCACATCGTAATGTAACGCTGTCCGCAGATAACTTGCTGCTATATTCTAATACTATTTAATAATGTGCTATTAATTGTGTAGATATACTATCAATATCACCAGCCAGACTCGTTCCAAAAATTACCAGGACCCTACACTCTTGACCATCTTCATGTTAATTCATAACTATTTCCTGATTCATAAAGTTTATATGTAAGCAAGATTGAAGAGTGTTTCGGCGGTTTTAATATCAGAAATAAAAATTCAAAGACTGAGGCCCGCCTCGTCAGGGATCACGATATAATGCTAGCATATGTACATGATAGGTTTCACTATAATATAATGAGGGGTAATTGGGGACACCCCTTCGTTGACTTATGGAATTCTGAAGTGACATATTAATATTATAATGATACTTTTCACCAAGGCCTTAAAAAGTATGTGTAATTCCGGTACTCAGCACACCCTAATTCAACCCCCTCCCCTTTTCCGGCTCAATTTTTTTCTCGTCCGATTCAATCCCAGAAGACCAGCCCAGATGAAGCAAAAAAAAAAAAAACGAAGCTCCCCCCCCCCCCCCTTCGCACAAAGATTTGGCACTATTTGATACTTTTTTCAGCTTACTTTGCATTGTGATGTCTTTGCTAATGTATTTGAATTGCGAATAGAGGGGTATGAGTGGGCTCCGTTACCCTCTGTGTGGCGGTCAACATTGTCTTTTCTAATAAAAATCTTTTTTTCTCTTTCTATTTAAACAAATTCGTTGGCTAGCTACCGCTCGCCAGTTTCAAGAATTACCTCGCATGTCTCAATTTCAACACAACCTTTTGATGCACCCCTTGTAAAAAAATAAATAAATAAAACATTGAAATAGATAAATAATTCAATTATGCGTTGGCTACAGTATCGCTTAGTAAGACTTCTTGATTTTTATCTCCTTTTTCTATGAACAATTTTCTTTACAACTTGTCTTATCGGCCCCCTTTCTCTGAGACCCTAGATCCGCCACCGCATGGTTATATAATTACACGCGTTGTTTTTACATAGAAAAGGGATCGATATAATAAAATTGTTTATCATAGCGCCACCTATAATACCTTCCAGTTCAGCACTCAATAATTTCTAATGTACATGTATTGCTTGCATCATTTTACCGTCTAATTAAGATTCAGCTCTGACTAGATAAATTACGAAATAAAGAGAGCTGAATTTAGAATTATATTGATTATTTCAGTATGTACGTATTGCTGTTCGTAAAGTAGGGATATTTCCTACCTTCTAAACGCCCTGATTGTATGCTGACTGAAATTATCAATAAATGTTAAAATCTCCCCGAATTAAGATAATGATTTTTTTTTATTATTATTGAAAATGTTTTATATAAAATATCTTGTCAATATTAACGAAAATTGTCCAAAACGGACACGGCGTGTCATTTCACGGTATTGTGTAACATACAATTTTCGTTAATATTGACAATATATTTTCTATAAAACATTTTCAATAAAACAAAAAGATTTTTCTCAGTCGAAAATGAGACACGGCAGATATTCCCCCCCCCCTGAATTTGCAAAAATAAGTACATCTCGTGGACGGCAAATCATACGCGGTAGTGTCTAGATGTTACATGGCCTTCATTTCTCAATTTGATATAATTTCCAAATATGCTTGTTTGCACGAATTTACGTATTTTGATTTGTTTAGATACTCTGTCATTTCGATTCAACATGCATATGAAATGATCGCTTTGAATTTTTTTTTTCGCAAAATACAAGCAATATCAAAGTCGCGAACATATATGACGTCATATATTCAATATGACGTCATTCTGTCGTCCTGAATATCCGCTATGTTACGAGGATAATAAACATTTGAAAGACGTACGTTTTTGTCTGTATTATTTGATTTCGTGCATGTGGTAATAAATAATCAATATCATCAATAACAACAGAACAAAATTTTATTTAATTGTATCGATTTTACTCAAATAATTCTTGTATTATAGAAGTTAAAAGGTGTTTTCTGTTTCAAAAACGACCCGCTTGCATGGTAACAGTCATTGATTTCCTTCCGTTTTCTATGTGGCCACATGAAAACAACAGATTCATACTTTCATAGCATTTACAAAATACTTATACGGATATACAGAAAAAATATGAACTTGTTGTTTTGATGTGGCCAAGTCTAATTTTGCTAACGCATGTGAATATATATTGATTTTTTGTTCATTTTCGGTTTCATAGGTGATTTCAAGGGGGGATTACTCTAACGAAAAATTGAAATTTTATGATTTTTCATATTGAATCTATTAAAGACAAGCTTCCTTTTACCAATTTGAGTATAAATTTCAATATTTTTAAATCTTTGGAATTAGCAACGATTTTGGGCCTAGAAACCACCTTACCACCCCTTGCCCTTTGTGTGTTAAACTGTCTTAGCAACCAACTGTCTTTAGCCATTTTGAAGCATCATCAGAAACCCACAGCCTATTGCCCTACGGTTATAGGCCGTGGGCACAATTGTAAGGGAATTCTCGTTTTAAAGTGTCATATGCTTATACATAGTAACCGATGAAATAGTAGGTTTGAATAGTATCAGCTCTTTTGTGTTGGAGGGATTTTGTAACGCTCATTCTGATTGGCTTAAATTCCCTGCTAGAATCGTTTCGTAATACGAGGGTTTCCCAATAGACTGTCCCAAGGTATCTTACATAGCAGAACAGAGAAGATGCCGTGGGTTTCCGACGATGATTTTGAAGAGACTTTTCGTCTAATGTGACTTAGACTTAGATTTCATTTCCCAACAAAATAATTTTCCATATAAATGAACCTGTATAAAGAGACTACCTGTCTTGTGTGACATTTGATTAGACATTCCCTTCAAGAGTCTATTAAAACAGCTTTAACTGTATTATTTATACACATACAGTATTATAACCAGTAGTTTGCTATGTACAGATACTATCCATTCAGACACAGCCAAGGATGAAATCATCGTTTTTCATCTTCGGGAAAATTTGTGCATCATTATGGACATGAAATTGGGTACATAATTTACACGACAGCGTATGAAGCTATATTAGAAGATATTGCTACATTGTTTAATTATTATAATGTGAGAAGGAATGCTATCGTAAGTTCATAAGAAATGGAAATAGTGTTTCTTAATCATGTTTAAGTGTTAATATTTTCATATATTATGGAGGGGAAGCATCAAAGATAATCATAAATGTTTTTGCACAGCATAGTGATTCAAATCTAGTGAATTTCCTAATGAAGTGTAATTCAAATCCTAAAACATGTTAATATGATTTTTTCTTTTAAACATGAATTAATCTTGTAAATATCATGTAATTAGACTAGGAGTAGTCCTCTGCAACCCCCGCCCTTCCCATATTTACAAGATCTTCTTTGCACCAAACACAAGCTGAATGTAAATAACCTTTGCCATGATAACTTTCATATCCCCCCCCCTTCTTTGTTAGCATTTCATAAACTTTTACAGCAATCTGACCAAAACATCAAAACACTATGTTATAAATAGAGGTCTAGGTCAGTGTCACTCAGCCTTAAAAAGCTCGTTTTCTGTTCCACACTGAATATTCAGGTGAAGAAATTCATATATACATCATAGTGACACTGAAACTCCATTAGGCATGTTGATATTGGTCAATTAATATTCCCCCATACCAGAACATTTTTTTCACTTGAATAGAGGCTAAAGTATCATAATATACAGAACCTATAATGGTACATTCAGGGGTCAAAATATCAGAAATCAAGGGGATTAATATACACATCGTTTCGTAGAGTAAATTATCATTTAATTTGACCATTTCCTTATCTTTAAAAACCATTTTAGCTTAAGCTTATTCATTCGACCAGAAAATTCAACTAAGTATTGACAGGTTTTTAAGAAAACGGAAATTTCCCTTCTATTTGCAAACGGTAAAATAGAACCATTGGAAAATTGAAATGGTAATACAGATGGAAAAGCACTACTCAATAACCTAGCTTTTTTAACCTTACAAGACATCATTTTTGGTGTACTTATTGGAAAATAGCATTATTTTATGCTCACAAATTGACCTGGTCATTTTTTCTCAACATGCTCAACAAGGATCGAGTATGTTAAAGTAATAGCAACTCCAATTCATATAGGTAGATATTCACTGATCATAAATCTATTGTGTCACATTTCGATTTTGGCTATTGTATCATTCAAACTTGACCAGTGTAGGTTTTATGGACTTTGTGCTTGAAAAAGATGATTTTTAACGTATATTTCCTATGTGTATAAAGAAAACGCAAAAATAATAATTTTTAAAACTTTCAACTTCAAACAGTGCTCTAATAGTTGAACATTTCCTTCGATATTCATATGTATCAATCTAAAAGCGTTTTCACGTTAAATCAGAATTTCCGTTTTCTTAGCTAGCTGTTACTACATGTACTTTAGGTACTTTTTTTGTTTTCCTATCTTCTTTCAGACACATTACCCTTTTCAGGCTTCAGAACGCGAGTCACATTCGTCATATAATTTTCGGTCTGGCAAGCTGTTGTTTTGTCTGATTAAGTTTTGAGCTTCACAAGACTGGTAAAAGTTTTTAGCCTCACAGGACTCAAAGTCCTGTTAAGATTTGAAACCTTCATGAACACTGCACTGTATTATAAACCTTATAGTAACCCTACAGGTCTACCTATACATTGAATATACATTACGTCATAAATGGAGGTCAATACTCGATTCTTCAAGGTCAGTGTCACTCAGCCTTAAAAAGCTCGATTTTTGTTCCACACTGAATATTCAGGTGAAGAAATTCAAATATACATCATTGTGACACTGAAACCCACAATAATACCGAAATACCATGATTCGCCAACCCGTAATTTGTCCTAAAATGTAAACGTCAGTAGAATTGGTACTAGTGCTGTATAGTCAAAAATCTGTTTATAATCAGAGAGGACTTCAAACTATTATTTCATTTTTATGTAAATCAATAACTTAATATTTTAATACAAAGAAATTCAATCTGAATAGTACAAGTTTGAAGTCAACTTCTGAACTTAAGATGATCGAAATGTGTGGGAATTTTCTTCTCATGGCCCTGTTTTTATACATGAACATTACATAAGTGCCTTTACATTTGTAAATCTTCTCAGTTTATGTGGTCTCATAGTCAAAGTGACACAGAGACAAACAGACATACAGACGAACATGAAGTGCCATAATAAGCTTTTGTCATGTGCAAAATTGTCAATGGGAAGCAAATATAGGGATAATCATTAAATGAAGTAATAACTTCATAAATAGCATAGGAATGAGCAGGAAATCTCTAGCAAATTAATCAGGGATAAACCTGGGTGGGGCCATTGTGAAATTATGAGAAAACTATTCGAGATAGGAGAAATCTGACTTCAAATATGAAAGGGCCCCCTATATAAACTATTCAAATATGCATTTAGCTTTGGTCTAGGACCCTAAATAAGAGGTCATCGGCCCCTCAATTTGGCTACATGGCCCTCCTATTTTTTTCAAATGGAACCTCTTTTTTTGTCAATTTTATATACATGTACATTTAATAAAGTGAGGGGCCATTGGTCCATTTTAATGGCCCCTGCCTTTACAAATCCAAGTTATTCCCTGAATTAAGGAACAGAAGACATCTTTGTTATTCAGATCTTTTTATTTCATGTAACGTCAAACTACAAGCATCATCATTATAAACAAAGATTCTTCTGCCTATAGAAAGAGAGTGTAACAAACAACCTTGCTGCAGACTTTTTTTTAAAAAAGACAGTATGATCAAAACCAGCCCCCTTCTCCTTCATCATCAGTACAACGTATGAACTGTTCTCTGAGAGCTAAAGATGCAAAAGAAATCTAAAGATTTATTCTTATGTTTAAAATTAACAGATTATAATTGACTCTCAAAAATCGATTCTCAAAATCATAATTTGATTATCGTAATGGTCTAGTGACATCTTGCCGACGTAGGCAATAATCTGCACAACACTAGCCGTCGGTAAGTTATACACTGCCATCCACAAATAAGTTTGTTATACCCTTAGATATCCCCTTTATAGTCTATACAAGAAAAAAGTCCAACAGAATGACTGTTAGAACATCTGTCTGTTAGTCAGAAACACTTTAATGTTGTCCATAACGTTTGAATGGTAAGTGATAGGGCTTTCATATTTCACAAGTGTATTCCTTGTGACAAGATCTTTCCATGGATGCCAAAAATTTTGACCTTGTGACCTTGAGCTTGGAGATTGACCTACCTTTCAAAAACTTAAACCTTGACCATAACTTTCGATTGGTAAGTGATAGGGCTTTCATATTTCACATGTGTATTCATTGTGACAAGACTTTTTCATGGATACAAAAAGTTTTGACTTTGTGACCTTGACCTTTGAATTTGACGTACTTTTCAAAAACTTTGATGACCATAACTTTTGAATCGTATGTGACTGGGCTTTCATATTTTGCACATGTTTTCCTTGTGACAAGACCTTTTCGTTGGTAACAACATTCTGTCCTTATGACCTTGTCCTTGGAGGTTGACCCACATTTAAAAACTTCAACCTTGACCATAACTTTTAGATGGTAAATGATAGGACTTTCATATTTCACATGTGCATCCTTTTCACCAGACGTTACCCTTGGTAACCAAAGTTTTGACCATTTGACCTTTTTCAAAAAATCTTTTGATACGTAGAATTTTGATAATACACAATACACGAGATATATTATGAAAACTTAAGAATATTTGAGATTAAATTTCCCAAAAATTTTGTGAAAATATTTATATATATATTTAGTAGACAAACATGTACATGTATGTATTTGCATTGCTTAATTGGTCTGACAAACATGACAAATGGCCTAAAATAGCAATGAAACTCTCACTAATCTAAGGTTGAAGTCTAAATTCTAGTGAACCCACTTGTATGTACATGTATACTTTGAATATGATAACTCCATCCCATTATGATGAAACAGATATCTTTGTTCATTCAGACAAGCTTATTTCATGTAACGTCAACCCATCAACATCATCATAATAAACAAAGATTCTCTGCAATTCACATATTTACATGTAGTTACAATTAAAGGCCCGAACCCTCCCCTTTCTTGTTTTTGAAAAATCCTTCTGTACAGTTTGCCTGTCTTGTAGAAGAATTGAAGTATACAACTTTATTATGAGAAACAATAAGGGTTCTGTGTTCCAGAAGATACAATGAATACACTGAACACAAAAAGCTCGTTTTACAATTATCTGCATGTTGCCATCATGATCATCAAACCTTGAATTATGCACGTCATCAAAAATATTGTATCATTTAGTTTCAATAAAAGATCACCTTGAACATGATGATTGGGATATCTTAGATACAAATCATAGGTGGTATTTCTCAGGAGTGCAGAATTGTGAAGAATATGGACAGATACACTTTGTGAATTTGGTTTTTGATACGAACTTGGATGCAATTTTCCTTCTACAGACTATAACTGCTCTAAATAGGGATGAATTATATTCTCCATAGCATGAATGACCCTTGATAGATTCATTAAAGATGCTACCTTCAATCATTATGAAGACCCAAAGTTATACGTTATATATGCCTAAAGTCAAGGTCATTAGGTCAAAAGTTGTAATGCAAAAATGTATTCTTTATGGTCAATGTACATAAATAAAATGTTTACAAGACAGATAGAAAGGGTGATTCCTACATGTACCCCTAAACTTTGTTGTGGGGTATAATCAAGGTGCAAGACAACTGCAAATAGCACATATACGTAATTAGTCTAATAGTGTCACTCAGCCTTAAAAAGCTCGGTTTTCTGTTCCACACTGAGTGTTCAGGTGAAGAAATTCATATATACATCATTGTGACACTTGATCTTTTGGGAAAATTATACACCTGTTGTATGCAGGGTTTTGTCTGTGCTTTTGAATTAAATTTGTCTCCACATTCAATCATGCATCTGATCCAAGATCTTTTTCTACCTTATCTGAACTATTTAAATTTATCAGGAACATGTTTGGTATACAGCTGACACTCGTTATCTCGAAGTCGATGGGCCCACTGAAAATACTTCGACATAAGCGGAGTTCGAGATAAACGTCAGTCGAATTTACGGTATATTTTCGAATGTATTGTACCACCTATAAGGCTAAAAGAATCGTTTTGCTATTATACATGTATTTTATACAATAGATATCGCAGCTTAAAATGCTACTCGTGCTGACAATGTAATGTTTACTTCACAACGTGGAATAGATTCTAAAAGTGCCATAAACGTATTCTTAATACTGAAATTTTACAAAGAGGCGCATTGAGAACGTCAGGTATTTTTATTCGTTGTGTGAACCCCCCCCCCCTTTCCGCGCCGATCGCATCGGCGCTGATATAATACAAATTTGGTTGTCTTATCAATCTGTCATAAGCCGTTTACCTTCAAGAGTTTTAGATCATTGTATCATCAAAGTACAATGAAGACATTTGTTCGTACGCTATTTAATTTTTTCGTCTGCTAGATTTCAAAGTCGTATACATGTCTTCATTCTTCACTTAAATTTACTCGCATGCAATCAAGTTTAATCATCTTCCTCTTAGTGTATGAAATTTTATGTATGGATCATTTTGTAGATTATCAGTATAATCATTGTTGCTCAAATTGCTTTATTTCAGTTACGATAAATCTTGCGAATTTTTTTTTTGGGGGGGGGGGGGGGGGGGTTGTATTGGTTTGTTTATTTTTTTTAGCCGTCGCTTCTCATAAGAATTTCAACATAACAAACAATGCAATTTTAATGAATGAAATATGCACATATCATTGTTTCCGCAATGATATTATCTAATTAACTGTTATCCCCCTTAATTAATTTTGTTGTCACGGTCGATCAAACAACGGCGAATCAGTCAACCTGCGTTACCGGTACCTATAATTGTTTGTGTTGTTTGGGCTTCTGCGTTTTGCGGTCTTGTTTGTGTGTGGTCATCTGACAGTGAGGAGGTTGTTTTACACCACAATTGTACGTTCTTCGAGACCTCTGAGTAATCGGAAAAATGGGAGGGTTGTGCGCACGTAATCCAGGATGACCATACCTTCTGCTATTTCCGTGGCAGATGGCCGTCCCAAGTCGGCACCGGTTGCCCATTGGTCTCGTTGGTTTATGTGTAGTCCTTTGTATTTGATGGTTCTGTGTTGTGCGTTGACGTTCCTTGTCCCTTGTGCGTCTCTTTTTGTGCTTGTCTGCTTTGTGTTTTTGCATTGGGTGTTTTGGGGTTTTGCTGTGGGTGCTACAACTTGGTGTTGTTGGAGATCCCCTCCTTTGTTTTACCATGCGATTTCACTATTGTTTGGTACGTTAATTGGTTTGTTTTTACAAACATTAGGACTTGGACTTAACGAGTATAAAGTACAGGAAGAAAATGACTTGGGACTTCGAAATTACTTCGAGATAAGCGAAATTTCGAGATAACCGATTTCGAGATATCCGAAGTCAAATTGCATAAAATATGAAGGAAAAAAGATGGGACCGCCGCTCGACTTCGAGATAAACGGAATTTCGAGATAACCGAGTTTGAAATAACGAGTGTCAGCTGTATATTTAATTCATAAAGACATCCCCTCCAACATAAGCTAAAGTCAAAGAATAAGAACCCCTCCAACATAAGCTTAAGTCAAAGAATAAGTCTTACTGTAGAAACAACCTCGAGAATTAAAGGGAAGTGTATTACAGTGAGCTGTGTTTCGAGTCATATGGACATAAGTCTGACTGGCTATCTTACCTCCTCAACTCTATCATTAAAGTTGGTCCTGACGGCTTCCACCAATTTGTTAAGCTGTGATTTATCTTCTCTGTAAAAGTGTTCAGTTAGAAATATCAGAAATGAGTGTACAACGAAATTGATTGAGTCAGATCTTACCATGCAACAAGAATTTTTATACATATTACAATTTTCATTTTTTACATGTTTGCTTTCGCAAAAAGTTTTCTATCACTGATTAAGTACATGAGGATTCTTTGCACTACATGTATATTTGTGCAGTCTTCTCAGAATTTTTTTTTTAATCACTAGCCATAACACAGATTTACCGGCTGATTGTATACATGTTATTAGACAATTTCTTACTTCTTCTAGCCCGGCAGAATTTCTGATCCCAGACAAACTTAAATGATTGTGATATTCTATGATTTAGACACTTGCGAATCATGATAGCACAAGATGTATGGATTTATTTTTGCATATATGTATACATGTATATCTTACGGATTAACGTTTGTGAGAGCCAAACAAGCTGCGGTTTTTCTGTAGACAACACGTCCAAGTCTCGCCTTTCCTTTTACGATACAATAAGGAACACCCATTTTTCTGCACAATGCTGGTAGGAAGATGACGATCTGAAAATAAAGTGTGCCCCTTATCAAAGGATTGTCATAATAAATCCCCATAATATGGTCACATTGTAGTTGTGTAGTCAGTTAAATTCTCACACAAACATTATGATGTCCGACAATCTGTCTACTTTCAAGAGAAATATGAAATTGAGCTATTGTGCAATCTAAGTAATCATTATTCAATAAATCTTTTAATGGGTATGGAACTTAAAATATACAAGATGGTATCTTTTGGATCCAGTTTCAATTGCTGAAGACACAATTCCATTTTGAGTCTGACATGATAATGAGAAAGAGCATAAAAAGACATTGTTTGGTCAGTTTTGTTGCCCATTACTAAATTTGGTAGGTGGTCGAGTCAATCAATTTGCACATACATAAATATACAAGAGCAGTACATTCATCATGATATTGTAACTTTCTATTAATTTTATGAGAAAATATATCTTTTTCTTATTTCTTGACCACTTACTTCCAATGGATCAACATCATGTGCTATGATGACCAGCTGGGCTTTTTTCTGTTCTACTAAAGATGTCACAGAATTAACTCCGGATCTGACCACAGGGGGGCGCTTTGTGGGCTTGTCCTCTTTACCGGCCGCCCTTTCCTCGGCTCGGGCCTTTAATCGGGCTTTCTTCTGCTGTTTGGTCTCTGGCCTGTACTTGTCCAACAATCTGAATAATTGTGTGGCTGTAAGCAACATATGAAAACCATGTTGATTTTACAATACCTCAATCTATTCTAATGAAATTTTAACAAAGTATAGCATTTTTGTTTTGTGCGACGCCAAGCTCAGAGATCTTAGTGGTAGTTTGATAATTCTACATGAGAATATTCAGATAGCAAATATTCTTTACATCATTGCTTGACATTACAAATTGTTTTCTTCTAGATGTACTAATATATATGTAGATTACAGTGCAAACTAACATACATGTAACATAACCTTTAGAAATGGCTATTTTCTTATCTACCATATATTCAGACTGCTATGGGGAGATACAGTGGATTTCACACCCAAAGGTTATGGATTCAAGGGTCATTCATATATCCAAACCCCTTTTTCTCATAAATTCAAAGTGTTATTGACATTCTCTTAAAACCTACATAGAGCTTCCACAATTCAAACCAGTAAAATTCAATGAATTCCATGATTTTTCTCAAAATTCCATGACCTTTAAACACCTGAAACCAAATTTTCATTCATTTAAACACATGAAACCAAATTTTCATGACTAAGTCAAATTCGATGACAAACCATGTTATAATATTTTTTGTTTTTTGTATGACGCCAAGCTCAGAGATCTTAGTGGTAGTTTGATAATTCTACATGAGAATATTCAGATAGCAAATATTTTTTACATCATTGCTTGACATTATAAATCATTTTCCCCTAACGTAATCTTAAATATATCTACAAATGTATTTTCACATTCCATGTTGGTTCAAACCTTATTTATTCATGTAGCATTCAGATTTCTTTTTATGACCTTTATTAGTCATATGGTTAGAAATAGTTAAGATGGTAATTCAGACAGGTTTAAAATTTGCCGGACAGATATGATCATTGTTTTATCATAAAGTCAGCAGAGTTTTTGAAAACTTCCATGGATTGTCGGATATTTTGGGATTCTTATCTGTCCAAATAATAGATATAACGCGAGTTTTTAATGGACCAAATCTGATAAACATGATAAAAACGATACTTTTCAGGAAAACTGAAAGTGTAGCTATGATTCAATTAATTGACAAATCCCATAAAAGCAATACTTTACATGAACTCTGAATATTTCAGTCATGACTGGTAGGATAGGTGACGTGGAGAACAAGTGAAACTATAAAATAATGTATTTTTTCTCTCATCTACTACCTCAAGGGTCAGAAGCTTTACCTTATCCTATGAAAATTGGCATACAGAATGCTACACAAATATTAAGTCATTGGGTACCTTTAACTAGAGTACATGTTTATTTTACCACACTTCAGATTTTGCATGGATGTTTCTGATAGAACACCTAACCTTAAAATCAAAACTCAAACTGATATGACTGATGAGCAAACAAATTTGATCAGGCACCCTGTTCTGGAGGATTAGAAATTTTACTGAGCAACCTCCCCCCCTTGAGGATAAGGAATTGGCTTGTAAGATTAAAAGGTTTTCACGACACATGGAGATGGTAAATTCATTTTAACAAAATGCGGCTAGAAAAAGACGTCCCTCCCCGAACTTAGTGGGATTCAAAACCTGTTGTTTTCCATGGCTCAGAGATCTTGATGGTAGTTTTGCATACATCAGAAAAATCAGAAGTAGCAAATAAACTGATACATCACAGCCAGGTGAAAATGTCAGGTAAATCTAATCAATTTGAAGTATGTAATTTTTCTTGTCATGATTTTTATGTTTTCTTTTCTTTACAATTTTTTCTAGCAATAAGAAATTAACCAAACCCTGAAAATGTGTCAATTTCATGTTCTTTATTTTCATGGTAGCCCAAATCAGATATACTTGTAGCATCATTCATGTACATGTATTTACTTATTCTCTTAAAAATAATTTTTGAGGAAAGGAAAAATGTGGGTTTCCAGATAACTGTTAAGTCCAGCTTTTGAATTTTGAAAAATTGAGTGCAAAACTTAAAATCATCAGCCAGAATTGAAAATATGAAGGGGGTTGTACTGGTCTCCATCTAGATCAGTGCATGATTTTGTGCTTTTCACCTGTCTGACGGTCTAGAGCTTGTGTGAACTGGTTTATTGGAGGTGGAACTTTCAATCTCTGTAATAATACGGCTTTCTGTCTCTGGAGTCGGATGTATTTAGGCCATCTTACAAATCTGCTCAGGTCACGTTTAGGCTGAATGTCCTGACCTGTAAAATAAAGATGTTTAATAATTAATGCGAAAACTGCCCGATTCTTTCAAAATTTTTGTTCTTACATGTATCATTTTTTGTCAATGCAATTTGAGACAAACATTTATTGTGACATGCTACTTAAATCAAATACCCTGTTACCTATTCCAAAGTTTCTTGGCCTTTTCTCTATGAGGGGGTTAACAACCTTCTTCTGTTCGGCCGCCTTCTTGGCAATGGAAGGTGCCGCGGCAACCTTCTTCTTCCCCTTCTTCTTTGGCGGCTAGGAAACGTAAAACGAAAGATTAGTAGATGATTATCCGTCAAATATTCTTTGTGAAAAATTTACATGAATAAGGATTTACTGGGGTATTACCACGACATGTTTACAATAAAACACCGCTAAAGACGGTATGACGGATTGCAAAGTAAATTTTTGTCACAAACTGGGTCAGGGTCACTAAGTCAAATATTACAGCATACATTGAAAGGTATTCTCAGAGGCAACCTTCATGTATAATATAAAGTTTCTACTGCATACAGTTCCTTAGATTTTGCTTAAACCAGAAACTTTCACCAAAATCTTTATTTAGGTCAAAGTCCAAGGTCACTAGGTCAAATGTTACTGCTTAAATTGAAAGGTCTCGTCATGGGCAACCTAAATGTATAATACAGTGATTGGGATAAGCATGCGCCCTGCGCCATAGTCACATTCAATTCTGAAATGGCACATTTAAATTTTACTTAGTGCGCCAATGTGGCGCATTAAATTTTTAAACAAATGGTAGAAATCTTCCGTTCTTTTATTCAATGTGGTGATATTCACTTATTTAAAGTTCTGTATGCGATTTAATTTGTTTACTTTTCGTATCATTTTTTTTTTTCGTATCAATTGATACACCAGGCAGTAATTTGAAAGTGTCATTTATTCAAAACACCATCGTTTCCTATTGCAACAATCCTTATTTCAAAACTTAGTTTATACATGTATGTACGTACAAATATACTTTACACCAGTCATAGATTAATCGTGGACTTTTAAATTTGTTCACAAAACGCAAATTTCTTACAAAGTTTTTGTCATTAGATTTGGATATACTGTAGTTTACAACATTTTACAGCAGAGTGCTTTTTTTTTTGGGGGGGGGGGGGGGGGGGGGGGGGGGGGGTTCAGGCAAATTTTGATTTATAAATTCAGGGGTCAAATGCGTACCCCTGTTTATTAGTAAGTACAGAAAAGTCTGTCTAGACATTTGGAGCGACGGTGATGCAGATCTATATATGTTCTACCTTGTTTGTTTGTTCTTGTTTTTTTTTTTTTTGGGGGGGGGGGGGGGGGAGGGGGGGGGTTGTAAATTGCTCATGGCACATTCATTTTCAACAATGGCACATTCATTTTGTAAATGGCACATCGATGTTCCAGGATATGGGGCCATTGTCACATTCACCTGACTGCCTATCCCGATCACTGATAATATAAGGTTTCTACTGCATATAGACTAAATAATCCAGTCTCTACGCTGCCGCTAAAAGAGACTGAACCCCACTATGGTTGTTACAGAACAAAGACGGACGAAACTGTTGCCCAACGATTTTTCCATTTTGAAGGTATGAAATATTGATTTTCTTGTTGACGGGGCTAAAGAAAACATTTATCTAACTATCTCTACCCACCTCGCAGTTTTTTTCTCGCTTCGTTATTGCATTTTTTGCCAATTTTTAACTCCCTACCAAACTAAACAGACAAAGCGAAAGTTTGGAGAACCGACCAATCAGAACGAAGGATAAAGAAAGTTGATCATGTGATATTTTGTATCCTTTGTTCTGATTGGTCATCAGTCTTCGTTCTATAACAAACATGGTGGGATTCAGTCTCTTTTAGTGGCAGAGGAGAGACTGGATTATTTAGTCTATACTGCATATAGCAGGTGGGGCACACCCCCTGATTTGCGAGATCGTCTCTATAATGCGGTATAATCCCTGAATTGGGTCATGAAAATATCTCGAAAATGCGAGATGATTGTGATCTTAATGAGAATAAATCTGAATTTTGCGGAAAGAATGCAAAAGCGCATGACGTTTCCTGTTTGGTCCGAATTTCCTCTGCCCAAAAAACATAAAAATGTTTACTGTCAACGTATCGGATGCTGCAATGAAGCAGGAACTTGAAAATTAGAGATGCTTCAAGCTGAGAATCTTACCTACTCCCGACTTCAATGTTTATTTTCACCTTGAAATAAAATTTCTTTGATGGGAAAAGCCAACTGAGATGGCTGTGACATCTTTGAAAAACGTTTCTATACACTGACCCGGATATGACATTTGCATAATTAGCCAATGAGCATCAATCTAGTTCACTGCCCTACTTTCGTTATCAGTTCCAGTTATCATGTATGGAGAGCAATACGTAACATAAACTTGTGCATGTTGAATGTTCAGCAACATTGGATTTTTCTTTAATGCTCTATCATATTGTCAAATTGGTATCATTTCAGACTACACTGTTAATTGAATTTTATTCATCATGTTTATTTTATATTTTTTTTTCATAGAATAAACGTATTTGTGAAAAAATAAAACTAATTATCATGAATGAAATATTCAACTATTTCAATTATTTTCTTCTTCTTGAATGTAGAAATGGCATGTTATGACATAATTATTCAGGTTTTTTTATTATTCTATGTCAACATCACTTATTCATTACTAAACATAATGAAATCTGGATAAAACGATCGTTCTTGTGACAAATGTTGACGGTTTGGAAAGACAACTCTTACACGATGCATCTCTGATGAACAACAACATTGAATATCATAACCCTAATGGGCCGCCATAGATTATTGACCATGCACTCTCTTGTGACGATGATTTTGCCTCGATGCGCAATCTAATATGCGCAATAGATTGCTGAAAAGAAAGTAGAGAACCTCAGCTCATCACATGTAAGTAAGTTTGTGGGAAAATAACGAAGTTTGCTGGAGAAATTATCAAATTTGTTATGTGAATATGACACGGATATGCAGAGGAGCTGATTTCAATTTAGCATATTTCAAAGTCGCATCATTATAATGCATAAAACTTGATTTGTCAAGAAGGAATGTGATCTAAATATTCATGCCATGGGCCGACAATGCTGCGCTTTTTTAATTTTTTCAGACGAAATTCACAAAAGTAATAAAACGGAACCAAAAATCTCGAATAAGAGGGATATTTTCGTCTCGATAATGCGACACCATCCCTCATTATAGAGACGATCTCGCAAATCAGGGGGTGTGCCCCACCTGTATAGTTCTTTAGATTTAGCCTCAACCAGAAACTTTAACCAAAATGTTGACGGCAGAGGGACGGACGGACATCATCAATCTATAGTCCGGAATTGCTTTGCAATCCGGCCAAAAACCTGTTCAAGTCAATCATCATGTGAAAGAGTACCAATTTTTACCCAGTTAAACAACCTGTCACTAACAGTGTAGGTCTAAAACACTTATAATGTTGGACAATATTTCAAAGAAAGTAAATGAACGGACTTCTGCAAAACAAAGAAGATAGCGATACCTTATTCGATTTCATTCATGTGTTTACACGCAATATCTGAATGGTATGAACGTGTTTTAAGTGTTATGTTTTAACAAATTTGCTACAAATCTTCACTCATTTAAGAACTTTTTCATAATTTTCAAATATTATCCTTCATTTGAAATTCGCAAAATCGGCCAATATTTGTTAAATAAGGTCGATTATTCTAGATTCATGAAACAGCAATAGCGAAAAAGACATCTACCATGTCTGATTGACCGGAAAAAGAAAGTATAAACCGGAAAGTGATGTAGGATCGCGCAAACGTTTAGTACATCGCGTAAAATCCTTAATCGATACAAGCTTTAAATTGACATTGAGCATAATATTTTTTTGGGGTAAGGAGTTGAGGAAAAGCAGTTGTTTGTCAGAATTTTTTAGTAGTGAAGACTTACCAGATTGTTGCTAGACCCTTTAGCCCTCTTCTATTTAATTGTTCTGTGATCGAGAAGGCAAAATCAACTATGCCACCTCTTAAGGTTCTTAATGAAGTAATCGGAATTCCCATAATCCCTTTTGCAAATTATTTGGGAACAGACCATTTTATTATCAATAATTATGCAGCCATTCATATCTTTTTCGAGTAGTAGGCCCTGATCAACCCACCTGCTTTGGGGGCATGATTGTGATCGACACAAACTAGTCCGACTTGCAGACCTACGACGGTGTTATCTGTTTTTTCGTCTTCGGTCTGACTGCTATGCATAGGCAAAACTTGAGAATTTCTGTGCGAAAAAAAATTCTGGAAAGACGTCCTTTTTTGACAAATTCCAGTCTCTTCAAGCAAAAAATAACTCACCCAGTCCTTCTCCCCCTAAAAAATCCCCTCTAGGCCTGGTTTCACCTCTGTGCGCATGACAAACTGTTGTCGATCAGAGGAAAATCGGAAGAGAAGAAGATGTGAAACCAGGCTTAGAGGGGATTTTTAGGGGCAGGAGGATTGGGTGAGTTATTTTTTGGTTGAAGAGACTGGAATTTGTCAAAAAAAGGACGACTTGTCGAAATTTTTTTCGCACAGAAATTCTCAAGTTTTGCCTATGCATAGCAGTCAGACCGTAGACGAAAAAACAGATAACACCGTCGTAGGTCTGCAAGTCGGACTAGACACAAACAGGCCTCGAAATTACAGGGAAATACTCACGAAACGTGAGTGAAATTTGGGAATTGCAAATAGGGAATTGAGGAACTCGAAAAAGTTAGTTAGTGACTTTTTCACATCTTACAATCGCTCATATTTATCCGATATAACAACATTTCTTATTGAATCAGTGGTGGATCATCACCATACAATCATAGAAATTAACCACCATTCAATCAGGACGCCTGACAAATCCATGTGAAAAATTCTGTTTTTGCAATAATGTAATACTGCGCACTATTTCTTACACAAATTGCTTATCATTCAGAACGTTGCTGTGCTGTTTACAAACCTTGTCTTCCTCTGATTAATCCAGTAATTAGTAATATCATCTAGTATGACCACATCCATTGACAATAGAGCTCTTCACGACACAAGGTTTTAAAAGGTGAAGAAAGACAAGTATCGGGAACTTGCAATTTACTCTCCTTTTTTTACACATTGCGTAAATGACGCGTTGGATTGAAGATTAAAATGAAAAAGACGTAATTCTTTCTCAATTGTACATGTAACACTAGCTGATCACCATGTGATCGTGCCATATATTTTCTAATGCAGAGGAGCAGACAAAATGCGATATTTATGAAAAATGCAAATTTACACTGTCTGAAGATAGTTACATGTACATATAATGCATTCATCATAAATCATTGAAGATTCATTCTTTTTTTATTTTCTTTAATTTTGAATTTAGCTTTTAGATTTTTGATTTTAGCTTGTATAAATTTCTCCCACATTAAGCTAATTATAGCATGTGGCAATAAAAGTTAAGCCTTATAAATACCTTTGCACTGGCAAAAAGTAGGTCAGTCCCCACTTCCTGATGGGGAAAATGATGGTTTTCAATCACCTCGTGTGTCAAAGTTTCTGGTTGAAGCATTTTCTAAAGAATTGTATGCAGTAGAAACATTACATTATACATGTACATGAAGGTTGCCCATGACAAGACCTTTCAGATTATCAGTATGCCATAAAATTTGTGACCTTGACCCTTGAATTTGACATAGTTAAAGATTTTGGTTAAAGTTACTGGTTGAAGCAAAAATCTAAGGAATTGTATGCTGAAGAAACATAATATTTTACATGTAGGTTACCCATAGCAAGACCTTTCAAATTATGCCATATCATTAGACCTAGTAACATTGACCTTGGAATTTGACCTTGTTAAAGTTTCTGGTTGAGGCAATATCTAAGGAACTGTATGCAGTGACTATATATGTTTTTTTGATAAGACAAAGAAAATTCTTGATGTACATCCTAATTTTGTTGTCAGGGCCAGTGATGGTGTGAACAGTGATACATGTACTGGTATATGTGAATAGTGAAATGATACGGACAGCTATAAGATGTACATGTTCTACTGAGTAAGGCTTGGGTAAGTGGATGATTCAAATTTAGCTGAACAAATAATAGCTGATGGGTTGTAAGGAGCTGTTAAGATAAGGCGTAAAATCAGCCCTGAAAAGTGGAATTTTGAAAATTGAAATTTCAAGAACCTTTTTGGGTAAAATGTGTACCAATACGGCATCCCATCAGAATATGAAGTTATTTTCTATCTGTTTTGCATAATATTGCTAATTTTTAGGTCAAAACTTATCTTTTTCTCATAGAAATCAATAGAAAACGGAAAAGTTTTATTGAACATTGTTCCCCCCGGATATACAGAAAGCCACTTTTACTGGAGATGTGTATCCATGATACAAATTTTTTGGCAAAGTGGGGTTCTGTATCTCCGGGGGGAACACCACCCCAGAGACGAAAAACTAAAAATGGAAAGGGGGGTGCATTTTATAAGAATCGATCTTTTTGACCATTAAATATAGCACATTTGACTATTTTTCTTCTTTAATCCATCAAACATTGTGTACTCAACATGATTTAATGAAAGATACAAGAATTAGAAACGAAATAAGCAAGAGTGATGTTCATTTCTCCGTCAATGTGTATTTCGTGCTAAAAGGCTTACATTGTAGCCATTCAATGAAGAATAAGATTGTATTTTAAGTTCCGGATTTCATTATTTACCGATTAAAGGAGGTAGAACGTTCGAAATCTATTTCTGATACACAATGTAGACATATTTGATGTCTTTTAGCTTATATTTATCCATTTTAGATAAAATATTCAAAAATCTATACGTTTTTTGGTCGATATTATCGGATTTTCTATCCGAGCACCCCTACCTCTTTCGACCTTAATTTTACAACCTTAAGAGTTCCTTAACATAATGTAAAACATGTAAAAGGTCTGCAAATACATTATATTTCAATAATGATTCATGTTTTTCTGTGTACGATTCGCCATGCGGAAGAAATAAGTCACGGGATTCAGGGCTAAATACGGCCCTTATCTTAACAGCTCCTTTGTACATGAGTAAAAGAAGATCCTGACGATAATTTCAACAGCACTCACAATAGAGCACCAAATTGAGCATCGACGGAACCCTAGCAAGCTAGAGGTGGGACCAGGTGTCTGGGAGGAGTAAGCATCCCCTGTTGGCTAGCCGCACCCTCGGTCGATGTTCATGCACGAAAATGGAAACAATATATAAAATGCATGCACTGTCTGAGGTTATGTCTATATAGAAAGTGCTATGGCGACCACATCAGGGAAAAATATTCAAAACACTTACTGTCAAACCCCTCGCGGGGAACTTTTTTACGAGCTCCACACGGCAAAGGGCATAAGTGTGACACAAATGAGTTAAATAAGATCCTGACGATAATTTCAACAGCACTCACAATAGAGCACCAAATTGAGCATTGACGGACCCCTAGCAAGCTAGAGGTGGATGTTCTTAAATATATTTTCTTTGTTAAATCAAATTCTTATATGTAACCTTTCTTGTCCATCATTTTCACAATGTTTACATGGACAAGGTGAATGTGAATCAAGTCATCTAAGCATAACTTGCCAAATATCGTCAATTGGTTTTCAAGTGTAGTAAATATTTACGAAATCTGACACTCACATGCAATATATTGACACAAAGTCATATACATGTAATTTGATGTACATGACCATAAATTCCTGGCAGATAATAACTATTGACCTTTCCTCTTTTTGGGAATCAAGAAGGCGCAATGCAATTATTTACTTTTAACCAGATAAATACTGTAAAACGAGAATATTTAGCGCTCGATTTATTTTAGCGCCATTAGCGCAAAGGCATCGTTGCGCTAAATTAAGTAGTGCGCTAAAATTTTCAGATGCAACATCAAATTTCAATAAGAAAGTATTCGACATTTTATTCAAAGTGCATTACACCGTGTCCACGGCATGGTCTGTCCGGGAACACTTGTTGTTTTATAGCTAATTAGATAATTGGATTAACGCTAGCGCTTGGGTAGATAATGCTATTACACGCGCCGTGATTAACATGTACATTTGTACTGGGTAGTTCATGTTTGTCTACGTGTCGTAATAACCAATCATGAAATATAAATAAGAGTCGGACGAGATTATTCTTTAACCAAAAAGAAAAAACCTGATGTTGTATTTAATCGCAACACATTTTCATTCCAACCAATCTGATAAAAAAATTGTAGTCGTATCTAAATTCAGGAATACACGTTCATATTTATTATTTCAACGAGAAGACTTCTCTCTCGCTTATATTTAGATGGCGTAACATTTGTGTGAAAACATAGTACTTTATAACACAAAGTACTTATACGGTAAAAAAAGGAGATCTATAAAGAAAAGTTTACAAACATTATTATAATACAAGCATACAAATAGGCAAGACACGTGCCGGCATGTAGTCAATACCTCTATGTATATCGCTGTGAACATATACATTACATGCGCAGTCTTTAAAAGGATTTATTTACACAAAGTGAATAAAATCGGGATGTAAGCGCCGTTATGTTACGCCAAGTTGAAAAATTGGGACGATATATATTCATCCATGTTACAGAACAGCGTTATTTTTCTTTCATCACTTTTAATAGAATTGATAATTATTTCGTATTACCAACGATTGTCCGAACATGAGACACGACGGATATTTTGTGTCTGACGTTACAAAAAAATACGATTCATCGACGGCAATTTGCGATGTCTGAGAAACAAAGTCCTAAAGTCACTGTGCGCTAATTTTATTGACCAGATGGTGTCAATGCGCTAAATTAAGTTTGCGCCAAAAGGTTTTCATCCCTCATTGCGCTAAAATATGTCTGCGCTAAATATTCTCGTTTTACAGTATGAGTCAATTTGGCTTTTTGTTGTAATGATTTGTCACATGAATGACATAAGTCATATTACCTGTGAAATTATCTCAGAGTTTTCTTTTTTCCATTGTAGGATTAATCAGAAAAATGTCCCAGTCTAGAGTGCTACCACAAAGCAAGGAGGCATTGCTGAAGTCATACAACAAGAAACTGAAAGATGACATCAAATCTATGCTGGATAATTTTACAGAAATAATCAAACTTGCCAGGGTAAAATTATATGTACATTTAATTGCATGAAGAGATACATCTTTATTCCCTCCGTAACAAAGTTGTGGGATGGCATACCACAAGGAGTAAATGCGTAGAGTAAAATACCAAATCAGGTCTTACAGTGTACTGAAAAGGAACCAACTTCAATTTATTTAGTCGATCAACAATTCACCTGTCTTGGGTATAAATTGAGGCTAAATTATGGAATATTGTTTCGATCTAAGTGTCTATCATAAGTAAACATAGTCATTTATACCCCTTTATCTAGATTTAAATCTTTTCCTGCGGGAAATATATAATTTTTTTGTAGCTAGACACTATAAAGTTCACAGCTGATTCCCTTTCAGTACACTTTAAAACCTGATTTGGCATTTTACTTTAAGCATTTACTCCCTCTGGGGTATACTGGATTCACCATGTTCGTCTATCCGTCTGTCTGTACTGGTAGACATTGATTGCAACTCCTCCCAAACCATAGAATGGATTCCAATGCAACAACGAAAGATAGTGATATGTAGATGTACATGAAGAAAGGGGATTGCTGCTGAAAAAAAATTCACCGGCGTTATAGCCATTGGACTTAGATTTTTTATGCATTCTAAATGTCAAACCTTGTCATCACAACTCCTTCAATGAAACTTTACACAATGAAAGATCTGAAAACATTCAACATACACATGTACTACCTTGTGCTACATGTACATTTGTATACCAAAGAATTTGATATACATGAAGTGACCATGACCTTAATAAAATGATGACCTTGTATGAGAGAATTCAAAGCCAGAAGTTGAATGTCACATCATAAAATTGGATCTGTTCAGAAAAAAATATTCTGCAGGGGTTATGATTCATCTCTTTAGGGCAGTTTTCATCTTGAGCCAATGTTCTGGTGCACTTACACAGCCAATTGTGCCTCACATGAAATTCATATGAAATGAGCATCATGTAAATTTCACATGAAATTTCTTGTAAATTTACATGAAATTTTTCACATGAAATTCATGTGAAAAATATTTCACATGAATTTCACATAAATTTCCTTCACATTAATTTCACATGAATTTTTCTAAGTGACCTTCACAGGAAACTGAATTCACATAACATCCATGTAAAAATCTTCACATGAATTTCATGTGAAAAATTTCATGTAAATTTCATGTTCGTGCTCGTTTCACATAAATTTCATTTGAACTTTCATGTAAAGTTCATTTGAACTTTCATGTAAATTTCACATGAATTTCATATGAGGCACAATTGGCTGTGTATCATCACCCTGGCAGCACTTCTTTGTTCCCATCAAAAAATTAAATTGAATCTGCAAAACATTTGACAACCTTTTTCTTTGCTATGTCATAACGTTTAACACATCTGCCTTTCAATGGTGCTAGGGATCTAGGGATCGATCCCAGCTTTTGTTGTAATTTTTCTGTCCTTTTGGCTGAATTTCAGAAATCTCATTGAATGCTGTGAACTATCAGTTAAAAATTTTTTATGGGAAATTGTTAAGTAGCCTACATCTGGCAAGATAGAGAAAATAATCAGAACATTAATTGGCACACAGAGGTAGAGTAGATACATAGATATACAAGTCCTTAGTCTGATTTGTTAATTCAAGGTTTAAAAAAAAAATAATTAAAAAAAAGGTTTTGAACTGTTATATCTGAGAATGTAAGAATACTGTAGACCGACTTTTATTTGCGGTGTCATAAATTTGTGACTGGTTCGCGTTGTTTTATTTTCCGACATCGTATGTACGTAACATATTACACATGTATTAGGACGTATTCGCGGCGTTTTATATTCACGATTGCAAGCACCTCGCGAATATTGCGAAAATAAAACGCTTTCGAATAAAAGACAGTTAACAGTTTTGCTCACAACCAATTAATCTCTAGAGCTTTAGGTTCCTTATTAATATGTATTGTTGGCATTCCTTTAATTTTGATGAAAGAATTTGGTTCAATCTACATGTATATGATGTTTCAGGGAGAAGAGGACTCGCAAGTTTCTAAAATCACACAAACTGAAGAGGATCAATATGAGATGCAAGTCAGATCTGCGAATATTGTAAGTTCTTCAGATTTTTTTGTATCATGCCATTTCTTGTCCGTTTTGAACTTTATCATATTAAATATGAGGTATTGAAGAACAGTAAAAATTCCTTTCTCTTTCTATAAAAAATAGCCCAAGTGAAAAAAACCTATGGGAATTCAACTGGAGTATTCAGTGAAGGCTCAACTAATACTCAGTTGAGCCTTAATTGAGTGCTAGTTGAATTTTTACCATGCAAATGAGGGAGCGCTCAACTTTCCTAAAAAGGAAATTTAGTTGAGGCTCAACTTTTTTGTTCTCCACAACTGCCTCATTTGCATACTCAACTAAGGCTCAACTTTTGGATCGCTCAACCAGTACTCAGTTGAGCCTTAATTGAGTGCTAGTTGAATTTTTACCATGCAAATGAGGGAGCGCTCAACTTTCCAAATAAGGAAATTTAGGTGAGAGGCTCAACTAAGGCTCAACTTTTACGTGTTCAACTACTGCCACATTTGCATACTCAACTAAGGCTCAACTTTTATGTGTTCAACTACTGCCACATTTGCATACTCAACTAAGGCTTTGTGATATTCAACTTTGCATTATTTGCTCAACTAAGGCTCAACTTCTTTGTCCTCAACTTTCTTTCGAATACTCAACTAAGGCTCAACTATTTCACACTCAACTCTTTGAATTATTTTTAGATTAATATTTTTAGAGCACGACATTTTTTTTTCAGGGCCCATCGGCCCAGAATTTTTTTTTTAATTCATCAATCAACAGCAACTGCATTACCCGGATACACATATTCTTATTATAAATATATAATTATTTTCTTTTTGCTGTCTACTTGCCCGGAATTGCATGTTTTTGTCAATCAAAATCTTGAGACAGATTTTTGAAAATTAAGTCTTCAAGCCCTGACCCCAACAAATTTAACATTTTAATTCTAATAATGTTGAGAACTTGGAGAACTTGATCAATATGAAATAGAAATTGGAGTGAAATTAGTCTTTGTGCAAAAGATCTACGGATTGAAACGTCGTTTAGCTCAGATATCCACTGTTAAATTGACATTTATTTTGGAAGACTGCACGACTAAAGAATTTTAGGTCTAAATCTTCAACACAAAAAGTATAAAAGCCTTACCTTCTTTATTCATGCATAATTAGATACTAATTTGTCAGTCTAAACTTCAAACACAACTTTCCAGATCGTCTGCTGTCAAAGTTTACCCGCGCATGTTTGAAACAAGTGTACAGTGTGTAACATCCCATAATAGTCCCAATACTCAACTAGCACTCAACTTCTTCATTTCTACAGTCCAAGCTCTCAACAAGCACCCGACTCCTGTATTTCCATAAGTTTTTAAGTCCCAGCACTCAACTAGCTCTCAACACCTGAATTTCTCTAAGTTCAAACACTCAACTAGCTCTCAACTTTAATATTTACTAAGTTCTTGTATTCAACTAGGTCTCAACTTTTTACCTTTCTGAAATTTTCAAAGACCAAATACTCAACCAGCTCTCAACTTTCCTTTTCAGTTGAGTATTACACTCAACTTTTTGCTAAAAAAAGTTGAGCCTTAGTTGAGACTCAGCTGAGGTTTAGTTGAGCCTTGGTTAAGTATTTGTTGAGCCTCAACTTTTCATTTTCACTTGGGAGATAAAAGAAAAGTGATAAAAGACATGAAAGAAGACTGAAAGGTTAAAAAATGAAATATTAAACAAATCTTGGTTGTACATTGTGAAAGTAGCTCAAAACATTTGAATTTGAAAAAAAATGTATGCAGTCAGTGCTGTTTCCTTCATGGCAAAAAGTGTTATGTTTTCTTCAGATAATACATTGTCTGAAACACTGTACAGGACTCCATATCCATTGGAGACATTGCAGATTTGAATGATGTGTACATTTGTATTTTTGTATTAATATCTTGGTACTTTTTTTTCATAAATATAGAAATCAGATTCTATTCAATGCAAATAATGTACATGTATAATCTCCCTTAGTTCTGTCTCATATATTTTTCATGCTTCATCTTTCTATCCAGGTTAGAGCCGGGGAATCTTTAATGAAGCTTGTCTCCGACTTGAAGCAGTTCCTAATCCTGAATGACTTTCCTTCTGTGAACGAATCTATTAATAAAAACACGGCCATGTTTAAACAGCTACAGAACGAGTGTGACACCAAACTTTTGGCACTGCGCGACGAGATGGCTGTGGAATTATTTGAACTCGAAGATGAATATTATTCGTCAATCTATAAATAAATATGTCAAAATCAAGACATTTGAATTTGTTTCCTTTACTAGCACAATGTTGGTCAGAGCTGTATAGCTGTATGTGTAATGGATCACTTGACAAAGGAGTAGGTGCGATAACCTGCCATTTCGGCCCTATTTTCACAGTTGTTTATATATCTATAATATTCTACTTTATAAAATGTCAAATGTATGGTGAATCCAAATCAGGAAAGCATATTTTGATTTTACAGTCCTATACTGAATAATACTTCGCTCAAAATGTCTAAAACATTGAAATAATTGAAAATATCAATTATAAATGAGAAAAATTTCGATACGAAATTATGAAATCAAGTAGCACTCCAGGCCTTGCCCATAAATATTTTTGTATCAATCGATGGATTTCTGATCATCCTGTTAATTTGCATAAAAAATACCATGGGCAAGGCCTGGAGCGTTGATGAATTTTGAAGATTTGTGTGTAAAATACAATGATTTTTCTTCATCTTTTCTGCATCATTCAGGGTAAAGGACGTCAGAAGACGACGTCATACATCACGCCCGTGACGTTACGAGGGCTCAAAATTATGACGCCGTTTTTTCTCGAACATTCAACATTTCAAAAAGTGATCATTTGTTATCAAAAGCATTTTTCGTCGAAATTATAGGGCTGATATGAGGGGTTAGCGCTCCTAGTCCTTTAATAATGGATGACGAAAATGTCCAAGGTAGTAATTTTTTGTCGTCTTTTTTCATTGCTACGTCACAATGGAATTTTGTCTTTTAATAGTGGTGCCACAATTTATAATAGCGTAAAAAGATATCGTCTCGGACAATTTTAGTTTTATATCAAAGATAACCACCAATCAAATGCATTCCATTTACAATGACCTTGACATTCATCCTTGGTTCAAGGTCATGACACACCCTAGTGTCCTACTCCTATAAAACAATTCTGTGAGAGGAATAATCAGTTATGGCTGGACATTATGTACTCCACCTTAAGACATGTATAGAAGAAAATTGGTAATGGAGCTTTTGGGTACTTGCTTAGATTAAGTTTTCGTAAAATTCTGTTCAGTTGTTTCAAAGACATTGTTTTGCTTTCGGAAACATTGATAAATGTGTCAGCCAATCAGATCTAATTGTGGCATCTTCTATGACATTTTGGCCTCTAAAAGGCTATGTGAAATTCTGTGAAGTGGTAGTGGAGGAATCACATGGAAAACCTACGTGTATTGAATAAAAGGACCAATTTTATACATGTAGACTATGGTACACATGTATATAAAGTATCAAATTCATGTAAATAACTGATTGATTTGGTATCACATCATAATATGTTTATTCTTCAAGAAATTCATGTCCAATCATAAGTACATATTTCATGTAATATTCAGCAATCATAATGACCAGCAACCTGTTTTAAATATTTTAAAATACTTGCGAACAATTCGAGGAATTTTCATGACTTTTGATCCATCAGTTCTACTTTCTAACTTTAATTTGCAATGTTTTGTTTCTTAATTAATTCTAGTACATAAAAATGGTATTAGAAAACATAATACAATCTATTTATAAAACATTTTGAACCTTTTAATAAAGGACAAAAATTAAGAAAATTCCTGAAAATTTTCGTAAAAATTTTAGTGAAACTGGGCAGAGTTCTTGTTGCTTGATTAAAAAGATCACGGTCAACTTCGTGACGGATACATTCGGTTCATTTATAATTCAACAGAAGTGTTTAAATTTTTTTAACAAATCTCATTTCAAAATCTTGGAAAATGCCTGATAAAAAAAGATGGAGAAAATTCAGAATAATTATACATGTACTATGATAAGAGAACATTTAAAAGCACTTCTATATCATTTATTCATATCATTATGAACTAAACATAATTCTATGTTTAATCTGAGTCCAATAATGAATGTTTCATGAATTAAATGCAATATCACTGCGATATTTATTTACTGCTAACATGTAAATACAACATGAATAGTTGTTTGTAGCTTTAGGGAGCTGAAATTATAGAACCACAAAAATGTCTAGTTGTACAGTATGTTTTAAATAATCAATTCTATCATTTAATCTCGCCAACATAAGGCAGTCAACTGATCACAAACATGATAAAGCACTGAAAACAATTTGTACATGTGTACATTTTTTTAGGCATGAAATATCAATAGTTCTGTATTGCATCAACCTTCACAAATATACATAAACATATTACAAGTAAAGTAGTAGCATCTCTGAATAAATTAATTGACCTAGAAAGACACAAGGTCACTGAAGCTTTGCTAGCGTGGCGAGAGCAGTGGCAAGTCTGTCTATTTCTGCGTTGATCTCCGTCATCTGTAAACAGAAAGATAATTTAATACAAACACATGATTACAAATGTAAAGATTTCATCTGAGCAAATTGAATAGGTATCAGAATATTTTATTAGATTTAAATACTTCTTCCAGAGGGAAGGGATGATACAAATAAAAACACAAACACTCATATACACAAATCTTTGACCTCTTGACCTTTATCAAGTGTAGAAAACGAAAATGTGTAAGAAGACTAGGTAAATTAATCTTTGCTTCTTTGGTGTTCATTGCAAATAAGATGGATTTTACCTAGTCTGATTACACATTTTTTTTTACACTTGATAAAGGCCAAGGGGCCGAAAATTGATGTATTTGAGAATAGACCATAATGACCCTGTGCTCTAAGAGTAATCTTATGTTTGAGAGTTGAATCTCATCAGAAAAGGCATCTTTGGTGATTTTTTCTACGTCGCATTGCTGCATAAAGGTACTATGCCTCAAATATGGTAATATTTGACTATGAATTTTTACATATGAATAATGCTTCACTGGTTACGATGCTGCAAACGTATATATCAATGTATCACGTAAATAAATGATGTACATGTATTGTGATGCCAATGCTTAAGATGGTTGTATGAGCCATGTTAAATACATCTGTTAGATTTTCTAAATATAACAATATATACCCAGTTGTATGTGTATGTTCGTGGATAAATCCTTACCTTTTCGGAGTTCTGGGTCTGTACATTTTCCGGTACTTTGGACTTATAGTCTGGCTTAGCAATGGTCTCCTCCAGTCGTTTTAAACTCGTTATAAGTTTGTCCTTTTTGCCCTCTAGTTTTGTTATCTCCTTGCTGATGTCAATGATACCCTACAAAAAACAAAGCTGATTGAGTGGAAAATAATATGAAATGTGGAATATAAATGTAACTGGTACAAATAGAAATGCCCTGTAAAATAGGAATACACTTAAGTAGAGATATAAATCTCATCATTTGCAATTCTAAAATGATTTCATTGTTAGATTAATTACTCAAAAGTAAAGTTCACAAGGTTATAACTTTTTGTAGAACAAAGCACAGGGACCTTGACCTACATGTAATAAGGTCATGACATATTCTTTGGTCTTAGGAATTAATTCTGAAAACACAACAAGTGCAAGCATTTGCAATGCCCTTGCTCTGATCTATAGTATACATATTTGAATTTGCCCAGTTTTATTTTTACCTAATTTAGATAGTAAACGGAATTACCCAGTATTGAATTTGGCCACTTAAACATTTGTTAAGAAATCTTTGGGTAATATTCTGTTCCCTCCCCCTCCTCTATTAAATTTGCCCTCAAGGCATTGGGCGTTGACACAGAGGCTTGAAGTTATGAAGGTGTATCCCTAAAGGCCCCATATAAGTCAAAAATGACCTTACCCTTGAGAAAACCCCAGTCTATTCTTGCCTACTTTGTGACTTCTCCCATAAAGTACGTAAAGTAAGCAAGAATAGACTTGGGTTTTCTCGAGGGTAAGGTCATTTCGACTTATATGGGGCCTTTAGGGATACAACTTCATAACTTCAAGCCTATGTAGGTGTCAAGGGCAAAAATAAAACATGAGATGCAAAAATTATATTCGTTTTTCTCATCGAGTTTTCATTACATTATCACATCTCAATCTAAATATTTACTTTTTATCACAAAATTGTTCATATCATACCTTGAGCATTAAGTGAGTTTCACATTTATTTGAGACAGTCTGCATGGCACACCCCTCTGGCACGTTAAGCCCCTCCCCCAAGGTCACATGACTAGAGTTGGTCATCACTTGTATCATTGCAGAGTATGGCTGCAGGGTATTGGCCGTCTTCTGGTCCATACACTTTAGGTATACTGTAAATATAGTGGTATACAATAAAACCTACCATTCTTATTTAACAACAGTTAAATATATATACACATGTATATGTATTTTGAATTGAAAGTTGTCTACACCTTCATATGGCAGAGTTATCTTCTCTTACTTAACCAGTTCAAAATATTGCACGAACGTATCTTATGATAACTTTCACAACAAGATGGTTTTATATATGAATGACACTGGAGTTGTGATAAACTATTTGGCCATAAATTTAAACCAAGTGGTCGGTCAGTCCACCGACTGACTAACCGACAGACAGACAGAATAATGTACGAGCCACTCATTAGTTAATAAGCTTTGTTGGTCAGTCCATAGTTGGTTCTGATTGACCTTAGACATTTAGCCACGTAATAACAGACAGACAGACGAACAAATGAGCCGTTTTAAATCTATAGTTAATAGCAATTCTCTGTAACTATTTAAACAATTTCGGCATGCATGGTCTCCGATTTCCATGAAATTTCGCACATAAGTAGGGACCAATGAAAAAGGTAAGTTAGACCAAAATTTTATTTCTAGGTCATCTGGTTACCATGGCAACGGCCTTTAAAGTTGAGAAATTGGCAGAATTGAGCTACTTTGAAGCTCTATAATTTGGTTTATATATGGGGAACATAGGTTACCATGGCAAGTATTTTTTATTATTTTAATAAAACAGTCATTATTATTCCCAGAAAGTTCAGATTTATTGTTAATAAAGATCGAGTAAGCCTCTTTCAAAATATAACAAAAAACTTTCATATAATTAATGGTTGCTATGGTAATTCGGCCATACAATAAAAATATATGCATTTTTTGCTGTTTTTCGAAGCCTTTTCCCCACAGGCTTACACAACTGTTTTTACATATATTATAAAGGAAAGTCTAAACTTTATTTTAGATTTAAAAATGTTCACATTTCTTAACTATGGATGCCTGTATCCAAGGACTCAAATTGAGCTTATGTACAATTTCACACAATCGTTTCCATAGCAACGGGCTATATCCTGCACACTTAAAAGAAAAATTCTTTCATGTTTTGAAAGATCTACTTGAATACATTCATAAATTATCATTACTTTGAATTAAAATTCATGATCTAGAAAAAATTGTCTCTAAATATTGTCTAAAATTGCTTTCATTTTTGTGATTTGAGTTCATGTTGCCATAGCAACGTACACAAACTTTGTTCCATTGTAATTGCTTATATATTATTTGCATTAACAAATGGAAAATGTAAGTAATTTATCACTGAATTTTGAAAAAAATGCCAAAAACACTACTTTGATAGAGTACCTGTGTTGTTGCCATGGAAACATATAGATAAGACCATAAACCCAACAATATTTTAACTTAACTTGAAAAAGCAATGATAGGTTACTGATAATTCATTAGTGTTTGTTTTAGATTATGCTGCATAAATGATTTATGCAAATTCAAAAACGCCCAAAAATGCATTTTTCAATATTCAAAGTCTGTTTCCATAGCAACCGAATGTGACATTAAGAAAATTTTCATCATTTTTTTACTTTTGGGTCAGACCCAACATTATATATAAATTTCAGCAAAATCTGAGACATGCCGTGCCATGCGTCCTTCATAAAAGTGTAAATGCTTACAGAGAATGGCTATTAATTACAATGCTACCTACCATCAGCTTTGTTGGTCAGTCAATAGTCAGCTCTGATTGACCTCAGACATTTAACCACGTCATGAAAGACAGACAGACTGAGGAATTACAATACTACCTAGCATCAGCTTTGTTTTTGTTGGTCAGTCCACAGTCAGCTCTAATTGACCTCAGACATTTAACCACATCATGACAGACAGACAGACTGAGGAATTGACAAGTCACTCATTGGTTAATAAGTACAATACTTCTTACCATCAGCTTTGTTTTTGTTGGTCAGTCCACAGTCAGCTCTAATTGACCTCAGACATTTAACCACGTCATGACAGACAGACAGACTGAGGAATAGACAAGTCACCCATTGGTTAATTACAATACTACCTACCATCAGCTTTGTTTTTGTTGGTCAGTCCATAGTCGGCTCTGATTGATCTCAGACATTTCACCACGTTCTGTATAAAATCTACGTCCTCCTCCAGCGCTACATTCCTGAATGGACACTGAAAGTAAACAAATATCTGTTCATTGATATGATGTACAAAATCTATGTTTATAATAACAACGAAAGCAGTTGATGCTTACTCTCACCCGGCACCTGATCTCATCTACATATGGAATTCACTTTTACTTCTTTGCAGATTTTTAGTTGTTTTGTGAAGCTTTTTCATGATTTTGTTTGGCCACTGATTTTGTGTATTGTGTTTGGTGAAGCATTTTTATGATTTTGTTTGCCCACTGACAGAGTCAGCTTTTCAAGGCGGTATTGCGTTGAATCTTATTTTTTATCATTATTTTTCATTGTTTACTACAATAAGAGAATTTTTAAATCTATAAATTTTAAGGGCATGCATTTATATTATTGTTTATAATATGGAAACCTTTAGAAATATTTTCTATTTTCAATACTTTTGAAAGCCACATTTCGTTGAAATAAGATCTCTTCTTGCAAAGGAAATGCCTTAAATTAAAGGCAGTTAGAAATCATGCAAAGTATTCCAACAGGCTTTAATGTAGTGTTTGAGGAAAAAACAAGATATTTCTAAATTTTCACGAAAAATAGGCATTATACGGCAAATTTAACATTATGTAGGGGAATTATAGGGTCTGTTTATATACTTAATCTTCTTCAAAACTGAAAATACATGTACATGTATCTATACACGGAAAATTTTTGTTTAGAGAAAAAATTGGCGAATGAATTTAACCGGAAATTCTTATGATTCAGAAGTACATCGGTGCTTTGTGCTAATTCTCCAATTTAGAGGATATAGCGTACGTTATCATTTCAGAGATTGAAGATTTTTCTCTGCATGAAATCTACTCAGGATTCAGAAGGACATACGGAAAATGGCTCATTTTTGGGGCCAAAATATAGGGAGCATAAGGCAAATAAAAATTCTGGGATTTTATAGAAAATATATGGGCCGCTTGAGTGCCTGTTCTAATTAACAAGGCGTCACCGGACAAGAATCAGCTTCAAAACAGAAGCTTAACGTTTGCTCTAAAGCTCATCATAGGACCCACTCCATGCTGTGAACTTCTGTTAACCTAGTGTATTATAACGGGTCTCCTCGTCTCTGAGGAGAATTGGTAGTAGATATGAACTAATATGGCATTCCATTTTAGCTCAAGTACCCTCATGATTGCGGTGTGTATTTCATGCCTTGACGTTGAAGGGGGAATTGTTGCTGGTTCTACACGTGGGATTAATGACAAATTACTGGGCGGATTGCTGGTCAGTTTTTCTTTATTTGGCATCATCCCGTAAATCAATGGTCAGCAGACAACGTAAAAGTGCACTGTCCGTTAACATTGGATTCAATTTTTTCGTTATCATGGTGATGTCCGAAAGCGTTCTCTAACTCTCTACCTTAGTACAATGAGTGTATTTTATTTCTTTTTAAATAAATTGAGCCCAAATGTTTAAAAAGAAAGGCGGTGGGGTTGGTTGAAGGGCCATTCATTGGACTGACCCCACACCACACTGTCAGGTTGAAGACATGATTTGTCCCCTTTCCCCTCTCTTTTAACGTAAAAAGAGGAAAGGGGTCATTTCTTTTTTAAACTAGAAACATGTGGATTTTGTCTCTTCAAAGTTCTGTTATTACTAGTATAGGAAGCCATCATATAATTTTTTTTCATAATCTAAATCTCTACGAGGAACACCCTCCATATAAAAACAATAGGGATATTAGTCTTTGCTGTCCATTTCTGGTCACATTCCACGATGCAAAATCGAGGAACGAAATGAACCGAAAACAACCGAATTTTAACGAAATAGTCCTACCTCTTCTACCTTAGGATAGGATGTTATACATATACTCTCTGGATCACGCGAACTTCGTCTTGGCAACCGCTGAAACAACTCTTCCGTGACGAAAGGCATGAATGGGTGGAGCAGCCTGAGTCCAGCGTCCAGACACGTGTAAAGGACGTTTCGGGTGACCGCCTTCTCTTCCTCCCCACCCTCGTAGATAATCGGCTTCATATACTCCTACAACAAAACAAGAACATGTGTTATTTTAAAACCTTCACTTAATAATGTGAGAAATAATGTCAGTTCAGTTCAATTGTCTCATGTTTGTGTCCCTTTATATGTGACCTTCAATATGTGACCTTGACCTTGAGGATAGCATTTACCTACGTATGATGCTAAATCGTATGCTGCTTAATACATCTGCAAGTTTGATGGATGTAGAATGCACAACAAGTAAATTATAGTATAGTAATGTTAGTATAAAACACCGCTAAAGACGGTACGGCCGGATTGCAAAGTAAGTTTTTGTCACTAACTGGGTCAAGGTCAATAGGTCAAATAATACAGCATAAATTGAAAGGTTTTGTCAGAGGCAACCTACATGCATGTATAAAATAAAGTTTCTACTGCATACAGTTCCATAGATTTTGCTTAAACCAGGAACTTTAACTATAATCCTTAACTAGGTCAAAGTCCAAGGTCAAGGTCACTAGGTCAAATAATACAGCATAAATTAAAAGTTTTTGTCAGAGGCAACCTACATGTATAAATAAAGTTTCTACTGCATACAGTTCCATAGATTTTGCTTAAACCAGGAACTTTAACCAAAATCCTAAACTAGGTCAAAGTACAAGGTCAAAGTCACTAGGTCAAATGTTACGGCATAAATTGAAAGGTCTTGTCATGGGCAAGCTTCATGTATAATATAAAGTCTCTACTGCATACAGTTCCACAAATTTTGCTTAAACCATGAACTTTAACCAAAATCTTTGAGTAGGTCAAAGTCCAAGGTCAAGGTCACTAGGTCAAATATTACGGCATTAATTGAAAGGTCTTGTCATGGGCAAGCTTCATGTATAATATAAAGTTTCTACTGCATATAGACTGTTCCAAACTTTTATATCTTTATCATTGTTTATGTTATCTTTATGTTATTATACATGTAACTCTGCACCATGCCCACCAGGGCCCATTTCTTGGTCAATAAAGTATCTGTATTCTGTATAGTTACTTAGATTTTGCCTCAACGAGAAACTTTAACCAAAATCTTTAACTAGGTCAAAGTCCAAGGTCAAGGTCACTAGGTCAAATGTTATGGCATAAATTGAAAGGTCTTGTCATGGGCAAGCTTCATGTATTATATAAAGTTTCTACTGAATATAGTTCCTTAGATTTTGCCTCAACCAGAAACTTTAACCAAAATGTTGACGGCAGACGGACGGACGGACGGACATCGTCAATCTATAGGCCGGAATTGCTTTGCAATCCGGCCAAAAGTGTGACAACCAGACAGAAAGACGGACAGACTGACGAAAAGTAGGATGAGTGATCTCCTTTGCATTTCAAGCGACACCGAAAGTAAATCTAAATGCATGTTTACTTTATCATCTTTTTATCATTTGTGATTCCACTCGTTCATTAATTTACTTTATAGTACATGTACATAAAGGCATACATTAACCCAGATATCCGCCAATACATCATATATACACATGAAAGGTACATATGCTGGGGACAGAGTGACAGTCCGACCTACAGTAATCCATTACGTATTACATCATTCACGGCCACACGTACACGTTTGTACCGCTTATACAGTAATGTTTCATTGTCACTGACAAATGATAAATCTCTGTCATTCGCATCGCAGGGGGGAAGTGCAAGGTGTCTTGACCTAGCCCCTAATGCCCCTCCAATCGGAGGTTTCGTGTCGTTTTGTTTCTAGGTTTATTCGCAAATAGCTGTAACCTTAATTGGTCCCGATGCAATTCGCATGCTTCATATTTCACATGTGAATTTCTTGCCATAAGACATTTCCGTCGGTATTAAAATGTTTGTCATGACCTCGTTATCATGACCTTGGTGTTCGACTTGCCTTAGCATACGTTTGGACCTCAGTTTCAAACTCTCCATCGAAGACCTTTTAAGATTTTTGCAAAAACGATAATTGGTAGCTCTTCCTCCTCCTCTTTTATTTTCGGTTGTCAAAAATATATCCAACATCCCCCCCCCCGCTATGTTTCATCCCACTTTTTAAACATCTAAATTCAAAATATCGTAAGTCCATCGGCTTTTAACGATGTCCTTTTCTCGATTAATTTCTTCATTTATTATCTCAGTCATATAGTCTAAATTCCAGCATCTCCTACACGTTACCTGATGTAAATTGCATTTTGTAGTGACATGCATTAAAATATGTATTGCATTGCTTGTGTATTCAAATACATGTATTTGCTGTGGGCGGCAAGATCAAAAGTTTTCAGGTGCCCAGTCTGACACGGGACAGAACGTTTTAACATATCAAGGGTCGTATTGCATATATTGTATACTTATTAATATCATTTTGTGTGTTTGAAACCAACATCCAAAAGAAAATACGAAATCGATAAAGTTTAAATCTCTGCCTAAGCCGTAAACTCAACGATTTGTTATGATTAGAGCCTAAAATGCTGGTAAGTTTACTCAGTGCTTTTAGTTCAGCTTAATTTACCATGAAAAATCCTATTTGGTGCCGACGTACGGACGTCTGTGGAATAAAAGTCTAAATGGAATAAACTTGTATTTGATCTGTTGATATACATGTCGATTTATGCTCTAGATTCGCTTACAATCAAGGTTAGGCAGGGTAAACAAATAATATATAAATATCTTGAACATGGAACCACTGTGAATATTGAACATTTCATATCGGATCACACGATTGAAGTTTACGTTCATCTTGCCATAAAGCTTATACCCACGATGGTTCAACCAATCCGTCCGTCCATGACATTATTCATTTCAGATAATATACATTTTTTCTCCAAAACAACATAATAGATAATTTGTTAAAAATTCACAAACTGTTTTGCAGGATGTGGGCTTTCGGATAAAGGTCTTCCAATGTCATAATAGAGTTAAAGGTCAAGGTCATTATGATCATGTCTGAAAGGTCAAAGACACTCAGAAAATAAAAGTTTTGGTATAAAAATTATTATGCTCGCGGAGCATCCATCAGTTTTACTGATTTTGTATTTATTGTTGTTGTTTAGCATTGATAAAGGTTAATGATACGATAATAGTTCTAAGGACATTTGTCCTGACGAGCAAAGACAACGAAAGTGGTTTATTCTAATTACATGCAAAAATTTATTCTCGAGAAACCTCAAAATTTACAGAATAGGATATATTATCTTTAATATCATTCAATGCAAAATGTACTGTAATTTCTAGACGAAAATGACAGACGGACCGACGGACAGCCCGAAACAAAGCAATTATAGAGTTTATTTTTTTTATTTTTGTGGAATGGGAATCTCAAGCCAAACGTACGTATATAGATGTCACTTCCCTCGTAGTATGAAGGGACAAAAATGAAAAAGGGCGACAATCTTTGTTAAAAACACGGGAGCTCGATGCCGTCTACATCCTCTATGAAATCTGCACCCTTTTATGCCTTCCCTTTTTTCTTTCCACAAAGCGAAATTATAAAGTATGGCATCGAGTTCCTATGTTAAAATAAAAGTACATAGTCATACATCGAGGATTAAAAATTATCTCCGTCTTTCGTTTCAGACATTGTCGATACAACCCCTTCCGCTTGCATGGTGCCATCTTCCTTTCTGATAATTCTGCATTTATTAGATAATACGAAATAAATCTAATATAAAATAGCACGTACTAAGCGTCCCCAGATAATGACATTAATGAACAATAATCAAATTTATTAGACGAAATATGGGACATCATTTACATAAATTAGATTTTAAAGGTATGTCGGTTTTATTAGGTAACATAGTACATTGTGTCCAGAATCAGTGTCATCTTGATCACTCTTTGGTAATACTTTATAAAATACTCGAGTTAATACTGAAGAAGACAAGCAGATGGACGGACAGGCAGACAGACTTTTGAATACTCCTACATGAATCTAGAAGTACATGTAGGGACGACAAAGTGATGCAAATAGCTCAAATCTCAAACAAAGGACCACAATCATTTCCGCATTTCTCTTATTGCGTTTTCTTTCCTTTTGCGCTAAAAAGGGAATATAGAGTATATACATGTATATGATGTATTTATCAAAAGTGCTAGATTACAGTAAACTACTTTTAAACATTCAAAAATTTTCCTCATTTTAATTTCACGTTTCCAGCTTACACTGTGTGATCTACTCCAGTTCAGTTGTTGGGGACTCTTTGATATAAATACACTGCTCAGTTTATTAAATAAAAATACATCAATAACAAATAAAAATCAAAGACGTACCAATCAGTTATTCAGTCTCAAAGTCGAGAACGTAAGACAAAATCATTAGAATTTCCATGGTAACAGCTGCAAACCTCGGAATAAACAATATTCAGAGTTGAGATCAGGTGCCCGGGGAGAGTCAGCATCTCCTGTTTGCATGCAACACCCGTCGCAACAGCTCCATGAAAACTTGTCAAATTCGATGATTGTCTCGATGTACACATAGATGTACACATCAGATAAAGATGTCTTGTTTGGTGATGATGACAGCCATTCAACCGCAATCCAAAATGTCACTGATCATTCTGGAAAGAGGGATCTGACAAAACCGTCATACTTGTATAAATGTAGTCTTTCTCTTGATGTGTGATGGACACATTGAAACTTTAGTGTGTCATACGCCTGTGTTTTGTAGAATGAAATCCCTCCATATATTACAGACTCGTGACGAGGGGATTGAAATTAATAAGAATGGCATTCAAGGTACAACGAACGTTCCGAATTAAGGTTATTACAACATTTTCTGTAACATCGTCGATTCTGTCCTTAAAAGTACTTGAGAATGATTACAACTATTTATTGAAAAAAAAGAACACTTGTTTGAAATCATAAGCGAATTTTTCTTCACCACAGTCAAGGTTACTAGATTTATTTTGTAGCACGTTTCCTTCCAATTGTTTTGGGGTTAGACTAAAATTGATTTCATGATTGTTTCTGAATACAGTCACCACAACAGTATGATAAACTGATATCGCCGAATTCAAGTTAATTTATTACGAAAACAATGTTTCGTAGCTATACAAGGACACCTTTGTTTGAGTAATTGTTTCATGTTAATGGAAACAAAATCTAAATACATATGAAGTATTCTTTATAAAGTCGCCAGTACTCAGAATAAAAATCGTTCTGTTCATTCAACAAAATTTTTATTTTGTCTTAAAACATATCTTTCTCCAACATGTGTCAAAACACAAATATCTCAAATAACATTAAACATGCAACAAATATATGACAGCTAGATTCTCATATGTATCTCAATATATTATATCTTATATTTAATCTCAATCTCATATATCTCATATTTCCCAATCTCATATATCTCATAAATATCTCCAATGAATTTCAACAGGCGACGGACATGAAAAAATGAATATGACTGATTCTGATATAAATATATATCTCAATATATATATCTCATAAAAATCTCATATAAATGAGATAAGATATCTCATCTACATCTCAGATAAATGAGATATTTCATATACATCTCAGATGAATTTAAACATGCAACAACAACAAAAAAGAAAAAGAAACAAACAAAATTAATACGAAATATGAATATCATCAAAGTTCAGCAGTAAAGCTGATTGGCTCTCCGCCGTTGCACACCCCGTTACCATGGTTACGATCCTCTAAATCTTTCAAAAGAGTCAACTCATTGTCATCTGACCTTTCAATACCGTCCATCAGACAAATCTGTGTCGAAACCTTCCGCGATAGAGAATAGTGCGCACTATTCCTGTATTTCATGTCGGCCAATTTCAGTTTGTAAAATTGGAAACAATGCGACAACAAGCGCACGTAGCCGAGTTGCACTTCTTTCAGTCGGACAGCGTAGATAATAGGGTCACAGATAGAATTCAAAATTAGGAGATTGTAGATATAGTCGTTAAGTTTTAGGTATAATACCAGTAGTTTGCGTACCCCCGCGGGGTCCGTATGAACAGCGGTAAGCATGACTAGCTGAAACACCATATGAGGCATCCAGCACAGCGTAAAAGTACCTATAATTAGCGCAGTAGTGAACATGGACTTTTTCTTTTTCGTAAGTTGCTCTCCGGCGATCCCCGGCTTAGCCGATAAATTGTTCAGTTTCTTGACGACACAGTAAATACGGAAATAAATGAAAAGAATGAAGAACAGACAAATAAACGTAATGGCTATCACAAGGTACTCCGCTTCATACAAACCATTAAAAGTCCGTTCGCAAAAATTTAATTCACTTCCGTCCTCTCTCCCGCCAGAATAAGGAACGAAACCGTTGAAAAAGTTTGAAAATCCGCCAAAAACGGCCAATATCCAGAATATTGTAATCACCATGTTTGTTCTCTTCCCGCGAACGAAAGTCTTATAACGTAACGGCTGCATAATGGCTAAGTAATGGTCCATGGCCATCCCGAATAAATTAAACAGCGAAATTAAATGTGCGGTGACATTTAGCGAATTTACTGTTTGATGAATGCATGCGGATATGAGTCTTTCTCTGTGAGTGCGGACGGACGGGAAGGACGGGACGTTATATGCAATATTTACAATATGAATCAAAATGCTTACCGGAACTAAACTATCGGAAATTCCCAGACTAATAATCAACTTTAGATGTGGCGTCAATTTCCGCGGAATCGACGCCGTCGCTGCAATCGAAAGAACATTCGCCACGAAAGCGAAAAAGCACAAAACCAATCGAATTGTTGTGTTCGGGTCCTCGAAAATACTATCCGGATTGTGAACTAAGTCCTGATAATCAGAAAGGTTTCCGGTTTCCGAATAATTTCCGGTTACGTCTTCCATCATGTAATTATATGCACCTTTGCCAATTTCCGAATAATTCATAGTGACCGCTTCTGCTGCCATCTTTAATGTTTCTTTTATATTTTCGGTACCACTTTCACTCTCTTTTTGGTCTTGAGTGTAATCAAATACACCTTAATTCATCGAAATGGCCTTTCTTACCCTTTCCTCGAGCCCTGATCGCATTTTAAAGCAAAGGCAAAATATGCCAACTACAATGTTTGTTGCCTTTCCTCCATTATAGAATGTTATTAATCCGATGCTCCTTTTCAGTTTAACTGAATAGTTCCCAAATAGGCGACTTTTATCTATTATGCTTCACTTTCAATACTGCTAATGAAATTTTAAATTAAGCATCTCTTTGTCACACAGTAAAGCTAAGCGACAAAAGAATAATAAAAAATCCATATAAATTCTGTCAAGTTCAGATAACCATATCACAATTGTTCGTATCGCAGAGTCGAAACTATCACTACTGAAATTGTTCTTAGTTCGTACTGCAACCAAAGAGGATTAAAGCATTTAAAAGATTCCAACGTGACCTTGTGAACTCCAAGCTCTATTTGACAGGGGGAACATTCAAGATGCAGTCCAAATAATTGTTAAATTTTAATTTCTGAAGCGCTTAAATCATATTTAGCGTTTTAATTAGTCGCACGGACGGCTTTTAAAATGGTACTGGCCAAACTCAATATTGCCCACAGTCTAAATTCCTTCTACAAACAGGCGCTTAGTATCAATATAACTTACTGACAGAGTAACAGCCCAATGATATCAATACTCCAATTCTCGATTCCATAAAATAATAAGATATCTCGCCACCCTATTGTCGTAAAATAAAGTTGATGCTGAGTATCGTAAGTGATGATGCACAAAATCTGCACGTCTAGTGTCGTAAATATGACAAACTATCGGCCGTAAGAAAACATATAATTATGATACATGTACACGATTTTATATATACATGTACAGGGGAGGAAGCAGAATGCGGTCAATGCAGATAATTAATATCACAATGTAAACATGTGGTGAACGGACGTTTGTTGACCTTATACGAAAGACGATACATGTATCTCAGTTCAAATTATGAACAAATATATTCAAAATGTTCATACGTCTGTGTAAGCCTTAAGCGGTGGTCACAACCCGCCGTACGTGCAAGTACGTGCTGTCTACGTGCAAAAACGTAGGAAAACCTTGGGTGTCCGTACGGTGTGTGTGCGTTGTCGGTATGTGTCCTGTACGGCCTCCGTATGGATTTGGGAACACGCAGACAGGACGTAGCAGTTTTAGTGCATACAGAACTTTCGCTGCGTCCTGTCTGCGTGCTGTCTAAGAATTCAACAAGAAGTACGACACGCACATGTTGTAAGTACATGCAACGTACCTTCGACGCAAGGAAGTGAGAACTCCGTGCCTTAGCAGTACGTGTAAATTCGACATCGTTACAGTAACGTAGAAGACGTACGGAGAAAGTGCGTTGTAAGCAAGTTGCATGCAAGTTGTAAGTACGTGCAACGCACGTAGTTTTTTTTTTGCGCTACATATGATATGTGTAACCACCCATATAACCGTGCGTGCGACGTGCGTTGACGCACTCCTTCCGTACTCTTGCCACTTCCTTCCTTGCGTCTTCAGAAAAACGCAGCGCACGTAGCCTCCACAAACACGCACGTCCTAAAAGCACGCACGGCGGGTTGTGACCATGGCTTTATGGAGAGGATATAACGTGTATCTCATCCTATTGGCTTATGCAATGAGCTATGTTTATATCATGAATTGTTTAAATGTGCTTCGAAAAGTCGAAATGCAAAATACATGTACGAGAAAAATTCTTAAGTTATCAGTTATCAATGTCAGTAAGAGAATACTCTGTTATCATCAGGGGCTGACATACGTACTTAACAAAATGTCAATCACGGAAATTGTCGAGACATGCCGAATAATACAGGGAAATACTCCGTTTGATTACTACAAAATCCAACCATTGGACTACATGAAGTGCTACTATCAAACTCGATATTTGGGTTGAAAGGAACATTTTTCACCATAAAATAAAAAGAAAACGAATATTTTCACTTTGCCGAAATATTCTTCTCTGAGAGGTTCGACTTTTTAATTTTTTTTCATTGGTTACCGTAAAACAAGTTTCATTTTCTGCAATATTTAAAGTACAAAAATGTGAATTTATTTTCGCGAGCACCAACTTTCGCCATTTGAAAAGAGAATAAAGAAGATAAGGAGAATAAACATGAAAGGTATTGGGGTTTTTTGCGTCAATCCTTATAGATCTATCATTCTTCCAATGATTGATGAATTATTAATTATATTTAATTAATTAGCTTTTCCTATCCATGATTGATGATGTATTAAGTAATACTGTTATTAATTATCTTCTTCAAGGTGTAAAATCGGTTTAAGGTACTGTGCATGTTCCATACGTTGAGTAAGCAACTGAATATGCCCCCCCCCCCCCCCCCCCCCCATCCAGACATCAATTCTAGATCCGCTAATGAGAAACATTTCAAGAAAACCATGAAATCAAGATCAAACCGACGAAACATATCCGAGATAAACAAAATTACCCGTTTGACTTACAGGAATAGAAATACAGAATTCGATAAAAGATGTATTTGAGATAAGTAGAATATCTTAAGTGGCAAGATGTTTGCTGACAAAATATGTCTGATCCTGAAGCTGTTTGATTAAAGCCAAGGTTGTCTGTTTTAAGCTGATATAAGATAGATAATGAAGCTTATAATGATTGACAAAGAAAGTCAATTATTTAAAGAAAACGGATAATTGTAACATACAATTCCCTTTGGCCGATTATTCTGAAACGAACAAAAAGGTCAAAGGTCAAGGTTAAGATATGGATCTGTAGTTGCTCGTTTAACAATTTATTCTTACGGGGCGTATCTATTCCAAAAAAAAACCCATATAAAACATATAAAAAAAATCAAGAAATCCGATAAAATGTCCCTCCCAGTTGGAGTATTTGTTACACATTTACATGAAAAGTAAGTCAAATTAACTCAAAGGTTAAAGTAATTAGGCTGACGAAGTCTTACTTTAAAATGCCCTACGCTTTCGTGGAATGAGGTACAAAATTGTTTTATCATAGAAAAATAACTTTTTTTTTTCATCAGAAATAGCAACCTCTAGAATACATTTCTACTTAGCGTCTTAATTCAAACCTATCATTCACAAAAAAACCTCCGTTGTTGAAATATTTGGAATTCAACCCAAAATCAGAAACTACTAAATCTGGTAAATTGGCTGGGATCTCCACTTTAGCATTATAACAGCTCGTTTAACTAATCTGACGATTGTTACATTAGGATAAATCCTCTTAGTGACCATTACCCACACTTTATAACCTAAGACGTTTTCTTTCTCGCATATGACAAATCTGTATTCTACCATTTAAAACAAATATATAATAAATCACAGGCGGATAGGGGAACAATGGCTGTGTATTTTTAGACGTACTTAAAGTCTGGAAAAGTTTTTCACCTTATAAGGGTAATAATAGCCATTGTGTCGCTTTAAGCTTCTCTTCACACCTCTGTATGCAGGATTTTTACCGACTTAAAGCTGATCTACCACCGATAAAGACGGCAGACCTGTACGCCGGTATCGTGTTAATCGCACTGCAAAAATACTGACATTTATCGATAAAACGGTTTTCCGCTGTGCGCAGGATTTATACCGAACTACCACAGATAAAGAGTGTACAGGTAAAACGTGTCTTATAAAAAAAAACAAAAAAAAAAAAAAAAACGTGACTTACAGAAAAAAAAAATACCGACAACGATTGTCCGTCGGCGTTACCGTTACAATACCGATATCGTGTACTCCATGGCAAACATGACCGACAAAATCTATTGGTACACAGTTTTTCTATCAGCATTTTGTATTTCACATGCTTTTACCTTGAACTTAATCACATGACCTTGACCTTCATGACTGACCTCATTTTGAAAACTTTAACAAAAATCAAAAACCTTGGACATAACTTTGATCGATTTCGTTATGGGAGGCGATTTCAACAAATCATCTTCCAAATGAATGATTTGCTTAAATATCAATACTGAAGACGAAAATAACTGATAAAATTGCCATTCGCACGTCCCGATATGAGGATATGAGACATGGATCTTTAACCTCGACTCATATTTATTTGATCACTGCTACAATCAATCGACGCAATTAGGCAACAAACCAGACAAAGAACCGATCATAGCCAGCAAATAGTGAATCCAGGATAAATAAATAGCACATCATTTTCCAATTACAAGTATAAAATGTACTTTACTTCAGTCTCAGAATAAATTGTATGCACGGATCGGAGGATGAGCGGGTGGGAGGAAATAAAAAAAAAAGGGGGGGGGGGGGGTTGTAGGGTCTACGGAACATTCTTGGTTTTCTTTTTCTTTTATCATTATTGTGACTATTTCCCATGTTAGGAAATAATGTATGGGTGAAATTTCCCTCTTATCTGCCGTCAATTTTTTTTTATTTATTTATTTCCTTTATTTATACAGGATAGCACATTTAGCTACAAAATGAACTAGTTTACAATGTGGTCCTGTCTTAAAAATATGTACATATGAAGTAAATTAAGTCCATTATATCACCTTAATGAAATAAAACCTAAATATCACAGTTCATTTACAAAAATAAATACCTGTAAAACAACATCAATATACATGTACATGTAGTAATTTAAGAGGCAAAGTAATGCTTCAGATACCCGTTTTTTAAAAGATGACAATGTTGTAGAGTTTCTAATAAAGTCAGGTAAAGAGTTCCATAAAGATGCACCCGAAATGATAAAAGATCTTCCAAAATATTCTGTTCTTGCTCTCTTGAATCTCGTGCTCTCAAATCGGTGTATGTCATTCTCTTAGTCCGCGCACGAACCAATTCATTGCATATTGACCACGTATCTTAACAGATTTGACCTCACTGAATTTCCACCCCAGACAAGCTTTTGACATGTGCGACTTTTTATAGGGAAGTTATAGTTATATTAATATTTATTTATCTACTGTGTACATGCAGTGAGGTGGAAATAATGAGAGGCTTAAAGACATGCAGATTCCAGACAAACACACGAACAGAATGACAGGTGTGCGGACATAAAGATACCAGAAAAATCCAAACGGACTGAATGACAGACGTACATACTTACAGATACCAAAAAAAAAAAGCAAACGGACAGAATGACAGACTTATGGACTTACAGCTACCAAAAAAAAAACCCCACACAAACGGACTGAATGACAGAAGTACGGACTTACAGACACCAGTAACAAACGGACTGACTGAATGACAGACGTACGGACTTACAGATACCAGAAAGAAACAAACGGACTGAATGACAGACGTACGGACTTACAGATAACAGAAAAAAACAAACAAACGGACTGAATGACAGACGTACGGACTTACAGATACCAGAAAGAAACAAACGGACTGAAAGACAGACGTACGGACTTACAGATATTAGAATAAAACAAACTGACTGAATGACAGATTACGGACTTACATATACCAAAAAGAAACAAACGGACTGAATGACAGACGTAACGGTCATACCGATACCAGACGAAGTAATGGCAATCAAAATGCATCCGATGTAAGCGAAAAAAAGTCAAACTTTAAAACCTTTTTCTTTATCACAAAAGGTGTTTAAGTATATTCTAAATACAAATTCCCAAAACGATTACAACATTTTGTAAAGTGAAAAAAGGGCCTACTATTTGGAAACCGATCGCTTTTTCAAAAGAGGCAGCTTTAAAGCTTAAGTAAGGTTGTTGTTTTCTCAATTTGAATCTGCCACCTGCATGTTTATTGCAATTTAAATCCGTCATTCCATTAATCCAATCTTAGACCCGCTCCTCCCGCAGGTTCAAATAAACTTTATGGAGTATTACCGACACCTGAGGTGTCAAAGTCTTGTACTACACTCCTTCCTGATCACAAGGTTATGCATAAAATACATGGCTGTACATATTTCATAAGCGGATCTAAGGGGTGGAGGGAAGGGAGGTAGGAGAGAGGGGGAGGGGGTTGCAGCAGGTTCAAATCTGAGGTGTCAAAGTCTTGTGCTACATTCCTTCCTGATCACAAGGTTATGCATAAAATACATGACATAAAGTTTTTGAAAATTAGGTCAACATCCAAGGTCACAAATTTTGTTATTCATTGAAAGGTCTTGTCACAAGGAATAAACATGTGAAATATGAAAGCCATACCACTTAATTACCATTCAAAAGTTATGGCCAAGGTTAAAGTTTTTTTAGGACAAACGACAAACAGAGATTCAGAAACAGACAGACGGACAGACCAAAAACTACATGTATATGAACCGAATCTTCGATTACGGGGGCATAAAGGGGGGGGGGGGGAGGGTTGCAGCAGGTTCAAATATGACCGACACCTGAGGTGTTAAAGTCTCACACACTCCTTCTTGATCACAGAGTTTCACATAAAATACGTGCAACATATTTTATGCGAGGGTCTAAATTTTTTTTTGGCAAGCCCGGGGAGGGGGGTTGTCAGTCTAGCCAAAAGAGAGGGTAGACAGGAGTTATTTAAGCCTATAGAGTGCAGTGTGTATGAAAAACTTGGGAAAATAAGTATTTTATTGAGGCAAAGAAAGAGAGAGGGGTAAAGGCCAATCGAAGAAAGAATTTTGGTGGGGTGGGTGAGTATAAGAGTTCATGCCTTTGATTTAGAGAAAAATCTAGGAAAAATAAGCATTTTGAAATAATCAAAGGGAGTATGGTAGGGTTCCTGACCTGATACATGTAACCCCAGTCTGGATACGCGTATGGCTTTACTTAATTACAAGCGTCAACACTGGGGTTATTGAAAGTGATACTTTACAAGTAAAGTGTCAAGACTGGGCATTCGCCTGTGATTTAATCAAATTAAATATACTTAAGTGGCATTTTGAAGACTTATTTACATAGAAGATTGCCAAGGGATAGTCAATAAATAATAAAATTCAATTCTAATCATTTCATTGAAATGTTTATCTGACAAACGCCAATGACTTCATAAATCAGTATGCATCAAACAGTATGGGCATTAGTTCCAACAATTAAAAAAAATACAAGCTTGGTCATTTTTTTCAATACATACATGTATTTTGTTACCAAAAAGAAATACTGAGACATTCATCTAACCTTCATCTTGGTTTTGTGACCCAAGGTCTTGTACAATGATAAAAGAAAATGTGACCTTGACTTTTATACCCTCATCTAAGATCATCAAGAAATGGACTTCATAACTTATACGAACATGATTAAAGGTCAAGGTCAAGGGTAATCAAATGAAGGTCAAGAATAATCAAACGAAGGTCAAGGACATAGTGGACTAAAAATACTTGACCAGGTCTGTATAGTCACGAGTAGACCTCATCAAAAGCCAATAATTTTACAGTGATACCATAATGCAAGGATTAAGACAAACTTACATCTGGGGTGGGGGTGAAGGGGGTGGGGGATAGAAAAGGGGGGGGGGGGGAGACCATTGTTTCAGGACTGGTAAAGGGGTAGGGGCAAAAGTGACCATTTTTGGCCCCAGTCATAATAAGGTTCTATTTTTTATTCATTATGCTTCTTCTAAACAAAAAAGGACAAATTTTATATGATTTCTCCAAAAAACCCACCTTTTAGGGCACAATATTTGAAAATTGAGCTCTATGTCTTCACAATAGAAATTCAGATTTTCTGCAAGGGACAAACATACCTACAGTTGTAAGCCTTAGAGCAAGGGCATGTAACAGGTTCAAACTCATATGGGACATTCCTTTTTATATTCTGAATGTACATGGAAAGTATGACTTTGTTACATGCGCTTGCTCTATATGTACTATAAACTATAATGTTGAAATCTAGTTGTTATCATTTTATCACTAATTTCGATAGAAGTAGGATATTTTGGCGGGAAATAACACTCATATTAATTGATAATATCTATTTTCGATTGAATTTAAATAAACAACAACATTTCTACCCTTATTTAAAAGATAAAAAAAAAAAACAGAAAGAAAACAATTTCAGAAATAGCAAAAAATGGGGCCAAAAATGGCCAATTTTGCCCCTACCCCTTTTGCAGATAACTTACTGTCTGAGGGGACAGAAATTGTATGTCTCAGTTACTACTACCTTAATTCCAGTTGACTTGTTACACACTCTTCTACCATGGCAACCATATTCAGTTACCATGGGAAATAATGTGTTTTTATTTTGCATTGAAGAACTGCTGCAAAGACCATGTAGGATCCTGCAGTTAAGACCAATGCTAACGTAAGAAAGTGTCAGGCAATGACCTTGATGGTGAACTTGATGGTTTGAAGGTGAAGGTGATAGGTGATGAATCCGATTGTGATAAATTGCGAAAAATATCTTAATGTATGACATACAATAATGAATCATGGTAATAAATGTTCAAGTTCAAGATAGTCAAACAGACAGAGAGATGCCAAAAACATTTGCTATTTTCGAAAGCCAGAGTTACTTCCCATTTGAGACGGTATTTGACATTCACTGATTATGACGTCATCAAATTCTATGGATACAGTCCTAGAAGTCTGGGAAATGACGGTATAAAATCGACGTTACCATATCATTTTCATGACGTCACAATGGTTTTACGTCAGATGCTGTCTATAAGGGGAAAAACTCTGTATTCTGAAAAGACTCAATAGCAACCTTCAGATTACTGGTTCAACGCCCTAACCATTAGACCACGGCGCCAACTGTATACATGTGCACTATTTTTGCTAATTTTGGTTGTCAAATATTCAGTACTATTGCAAATGCAGGTATTTTAAAACTGTTAGGTCATGACCTACATGTACCAATAATATACACACATGAACACACGAAGTGAGACCTTCATTTCTTCAATAAATTCTATAAAATCTCTGCTGATTTTTACAAGGATCAACATGTGCATCTACAATGTACATGCATTTGCATGGAGAATATCTAAACTACATCATCTCTGGAAAATTGCCGTAGCTACTTTTGTGCGTGCCCAGCTTGAACATGTTGAAAAATGCCATTATGAACAGTATTTAAAAAACAGTTAAAAATCCAAAATGTACAGTTCAGAGGGAGGAATCACCAACATTTTATCATCAATCATCATCTGGGGCAGAACTTGTGCAGATTTTTTTTCCATGCCTTTTTATTCAAAGGCTTTTAAAACTGGCTGCATACCTCAAATTGAATCTATGATCAATACCGATATAAAATGACTTACCAAGTACCAATCACAGAGTTCATAAAGCCAGAAGTTATAACAGCTTGTCGTTGCCGTGGGGAAATCATACTCTGTAAATCCTTTGTTGGTTGTTTGTATCGCTAGCGACAAACGGCTCAAAATCCATAGGTCCATCTCCTTCTCTTTACCCGTCAGCTAAATAAACAGAAGAAGAGAAAATTTTATGTCTTGTTTTATGTAATCCTGACACTGAATGTGATTGTAAAACACCGTCTTTTAAGGGTGACCTTGGAGCAGGAGGAAACTGGAGTACCCAGAGAAAAACCTTCTGAGACAAAGTGGGTCCCCTTCATAACCCCCCCCCCCCTCCCATTTAAAATCCTTCATCAAATCTAGGTTTGACCTTGGACCTCAGAGGTACACGTAAGAAGTGATCTTGTCACAAACACTGTGAAGCATAAAACCTTAAAATGGGATGCTGTAAGCCTTGTATAAAAGGTATGTCAAATGCAAAGGTCAAGGGCACAAGGTCAAAACACAATTTAACACGCTGTGATGCTGATAAGTGCCAATCTGAAGGAATTTCATTCTGACTGACAAATTTTTTTTTACACTATTCTTTATTTGGACTGGCAACATTTTCAAAATGACTGGCATGCCTCAAAAGTTTTCAACATCTCTGTATATGGACTGAAAGGTCTTGACCAAAAAAAATATCTATGTGAAAAATGAAAACCGGACATTGTGTACTAGGAAACATAATTTATAATTTTGTTATTCTTTTTTTTTTTTTTTTTGGTGGGGGGGGGGGGGGGGGGTTGGCCAAATTTAAGTTCCATTAAGTAATACTAAGTCATAGAAATTTCCAAGAACATTGCAAAGGAAAGTGATTATCATATAGCCATCAGAACATTTAACACCATCAAGTACCTCTAGGGTAAATGGATGAGACAAAATCAGATTTACTCATCGATAACAATTAAATATTGGAAATGTCACAGTGACATTTATTAATAAGATATGTTCCCTCATTCTTGGACCCTTAGGGAAATTTAGACAAATCACATTACTAGCTGAATCTACTCCGAGTAAAATAACCGAAGACTGAATTAAGTTACATGTAAGTGTGATTGATTTTCCCACGTGACATTCTAAAATGCTTACAATCACTTCTCATCTTGAAATTTCTCTCACTCATTTATATTTGATTTTAGAGTAATCAATCCCCATATGTTTTTAATTTCATTAAATTCCAAATAACTGAATATCATTATTCTATCTGAAAATTTTCAAGATAGTTCTTTTTTTGCATTAAATCAAACTGTCAAAGAGAAGATAACTCCTCATATTCAACCTGAATCAAACAAATTCTGGAATATGAAGGCATTCTGAAAATGCAATACATGTACATGCACTAAAAAAATTAATTCATTAAAAAACAGAATACATGTTTACAAACCAATAGAACGAGCCCAATTAATGGTTTAATCAAAAACCTTATATTTACCTCTGATGTGGGATTAGGCTTGAATCCATCCCCTAACGCACTGAGAGCAAACTTTGTGGCATTCCATAGCTTGTTACAGAAAAATCTATAACCCTGTACACGTAGAACATCTAAGTTTATGTCTCGACCTTAAATTGGAAACAAATATTTTTTCTTAAATATGTACATGATCAGGGTCAGACAAAGGTTTTGATAAGTAAAAGGCAATCTAGAAAATTGCCATTTCATATCTGGGCACTATGAGGAGGGTCAGACTCTACTGAATATTTGAAGCATATTTAGAGTTGGTATAGCACTTTTAAGCCAATGAAAAAAAAAAATTAGCAAAACTTCCACACATTGATCTGGAACTCCAGAAGCTAGAATTAAATTTTACAGGAACTTCACAGACTTGTGTCAATTTTGAATTATTTTGAGTTCCAGAAAAAAATACCTGCAAAGACGTGAAATTAAATCAAATTGAATCATATTCTACCTTGTCCTGTATAAGCACATAAGGCAAATCGCAATGCATCACTGCCGCACTCTGGTATACCACTGGGGTAGTCTTGTTTCTGTAACATTAAGTTATATCATAAAAACAATGTGCACTGTTACAAACCGATATTTTCAAAATTCTAAGGTCACAAAATCCAATACATGAAAGGAGTCTTAAGAAAATACAGTTATGTAAAACTTATACATGTACTATTTCTTATTTTTGCTGTTGTTTGTTTAATTTCTTTTCATAATTTAGATTTATTTATTTTTTGGAAGGGGGGGGGGGGGGGGAGGGAGTTGCCTAAAAATAATCATGGGATCAGTATCAAAATCATGAGAGCACTTTGGTCCACAACTTTTTTTTTCAGATTTGATGAATTGGCTGATTTTGTTCAATAAGGACAGCAATAAATCTTCAAAGAGATTTTAGAAAACTGTCAATTTGAAAGTTATATCATACATTAGGTCATTTTCAATAGTCTTAATTTTTCACCAAACAGACAGACGCCAAAGAGAATAAACACTTCAGGTTACCTCTGCTTTGTAGGTGACGTATAAAATCTACCTGAAAAGTAAATGATGACAGATTTACAATGTAGATGCTTAAAATTAATCACCTGTCCAGCTTTGGCCTTATCTACTTCTTTTGGGTCCAAGTTGCTGTTTTCTAACTTTTTGTGCAGATCCTGAAAGACAAAAGGACAGAAACTGAACCTTTTATTTAAAAAAAAAAAACTTGCTCAATATAAAAAATTGTTGTAAGTTTATGAAAAGTAAATTACACTATCTCAGAGGGAAATGCAATCATCATTTTCTTTCTCAAATTTTCATATACACATCCCCTATAAAGTGGCAGAATAATCAGGTTATTGATGGCGGCCGCTATCAGGTAGAAGTAGAAAAGACAAATAATACATGTAATGTCATTCCTGAACCTCTAATTTTAAAAATGTAATTCTGAATCTGATTTATGACACAAATGAAAACTTTCAATTAATTAATTCTATGAATTTGTTTGCAGATTCTAAATGTATATTCCCTATTAATTTCCTAATTTCTATGTTTTATATTTCTGACGTAATAAGTCCGTACTTGTAAGGAGATTCCATATATTACGTCCAGAGGGTCTATCACATTGCCCAGAGATTTGGACATTTTCCTTCCGTGAGCATCTCTGACCATGGCGTGTAAAAATACCTTTAAGAAATACATGTAAAAACGGATAAGCAAAGGAAGTTATCAAGGTAAGGAAAATAAGAAAATAAGAATTTACAGGATTGAGGGATCCTCGCATGTCCAACTTACACATTGAGACATCATAATCCAACAGCCTATCAAAGTACCGTATCACCAGAAATTTTTGTGAGTATCAAATATCGCAATTCTATGGTAAAATTGGGTGTCTTTATTTTCGCGAGTACAATTTTTCACGATTCCATAATTACAAATAAATATGTGCATATCATTTCAGTGTTTGTACCTTTAATCATTGATATTTTACTTATTTCTATCATAGGAATACACTGGATTTTCCTCTATTTATGTTTAATAGGGATATGTAAAGAATGACACATGTACAATAAGAACAAATGTAGCTGTTATACCAATTTTCCTTATACCTTACGAAACACAATTTTTCGCGATTCCAAATCACTCACGGACATAGCGAAAATTAGTATCTCGTGAAAATTTCTGGTTATACGGTATTGTTTGACTGGCCATCGGTTATGACCTCATGATGTGAAAGTCTGCAAGCAGGTATGATGTCCGACATTTGACAAATCCCTCATTTCAAATACAATTGCTTACTGGTACAGGTAAGTTTTTTTTCTAAATCAAGTATGTAACACTTGACGATTTGATGCAATTCTAAAACATTAAACAAACTAAATTTAACCAAGTGCAAGATTTTGGCTGTAGCTAGCAAATTGCATAAAATTTTACATTCCGAGTCGGTACATGTACAAACAATATGCGTCTTCCTACCTCTTTAAACGGCAGTTTTCCCATAAGTTTTCTCCCCATCATTACCATCCTGGCTACCCAGAAGAACAAGATGTCATGTCCTGTTTCCAGCAGAGTACCAGGATAAAACGCCTCCAGTTCTGGCGTCTGAAATCATAACAAGTGTACACTTGATACTTTACTTCCAATAGTTAAGATCAATGTTTAATTTACAGTTATTACACATAGCTTCTTTAAATTGATGTACATCTTTCACCTACAGTAGTGCTATTGATTATTGTAGATTTGACCTTATAATTTTCTCAAATATGTTCTTCTCTACACATATACATTTACTTTACCTGATCTGGCCATCCAAAAATCGAAAATGGAAACAGCCCAGAGGAAAACCATGTGTCTAATACATCCTCATCTGAAAAAAATATCAATACTGTATTTTACATGTATGTAACAAAGTTTTTACGATGAATCTTTGTAATGAAACATGAAAGATTTCTTATTTGCACAAAAAATTAAATAAACTAAAAAAGTAAACTTTAAAAAATACATGTGTATGTGAAAAGTCTCATTTACTTAATTTTCTAATCTTTCATTTCCTGATATACATGTAGAAAATGGCTTTGCTGGCATTACTATACTACAAAGATGATGTTGCATGAAAGTTTTACCTTGCTTAAGGGTGATTTTATCGGCACTAACATTAAATCTTGCTGTTGCATTTTTCATAGCTTCTTCTTCAGTACGACCACATACCCAAAATTTGTCATCTGTATCCTACAATCAATCATACAAATTGTAAGATTCTTCATACAAATCATAAGATTCTTCATACAAATCGTAAGATTCAAATTATTTTATTACTAATTCCCTATTTTCATAGAACAAAGCTACAAAGTACTAGGTACTGAGATGGTTTCAAGAATACACAATTGATAGATAAGCAGAAGCCTACAGGGATTATTTTGTAAGTGTAAAGCAGTTAGTTTTACCTCCCCTGGTGGTATTGAGGGATCATCTATCGTGACAAAGTATGCTGGTATCCTATGTCCCCACCATAACTGACGAGATATACACCAGTCTCTGAAAGTATGCACAATTTTACGTTAGTTACATGTGTATAGCTATAAAAATTACAGTAAACATTCTTTGCCTTGTTTTACCAATTATTTTCAAATTTTTGAAATTACAGTAAAATTTCAATTTCAGTTAGTGGTCTATTCTCCTACCTGTTATTTTCTAACCAGTTATACCACGTCTTTTTGTATAATTCTGGTATAATTTTCAGCTCCCCACTCCTTACGCACTAAAAGAAAAAAAAATTTGTTACAAAAAAAAGTACGGCAAAAACACTGTTAACGGAAAATACTAATTTCAAAATCCTGATATTTTTGCACGCACAAGAGCATAATCAAAATGCACATTCCATTAGTTTTTAAATAATGAACAAAACATTTAGTAAGTTACGGTAAATAAATACCTCCACAGCATCGTCAGACATTTCCTTCATTTTGACGTACCACTGGGGCTTGAGGAGTGGCTCTATGACATCTTTAGATCGACTATCAATTCAAATAATAACAATTTTTAACAAACTGTATTTCTAAATTCTGTGTTTTTTGCAATAAGCATTCAAGTATATAATAAGTGTCTTATTTTGTGTGTTTATGCAGAAATAAATTACAATGGCTGATGCATTTATTTTGATATAATGCGCGTTAGCGCATTTTATCAAATAAATGCATCAGCCATTGTAATTTATTTCTGCATAAACACACAAAATAAGACACTTATTCTATATATATGCGCTTTCAAAGCCAAAAATAGAACAAAGGAAGCGCCCGATTCTATTTATAAAGCGAATCCGTTCACCAATGCAGAGGGGAGTTAATTTTAGAAAGGAACAGCTGGAGTTTCCCATGACAACGTCACGCTTATTCACTATGACTGAACTGTCATAAATTAATGCATTATGATATATCAAGTATTACAAATTAAACAATTTAACAATGGAATCATGACAAAATATGACCAAATAAGTTGTTTATTACTCTCTAGATGTTGACTGTTTGGAACTAGTTTTGTTTGCGGAATGAATTCCCATTTAGTATCCGTTTAAGTCAGTTGTAGCGCGGTGAAATCATGAAATGTTGACAGCGTTAGTTCATGGATTTTTCTTATACTGTGTACTGCTTATGGGTGGTTTATTTTGGAATTATCACAAACAACGCCGAATGTGACAAGAAATCTTCATTCAAAATATTCCGTTGAGTGAAGGATGTGACATCAATCGACAGAGAGCTATTGTAGCTGCGCCTGCCTCTGTTGCTTGTTGATGTCGTATTCTGTAATCGTCAAGACACAGTCGCTGAAAGAGGTAAGGGATTAATGGGGAAGATTTTAGATATGAATTTGACTTTCTGTATGATGATGTTCCTAATTTCTGTATAGGAAAATATTTTATAATTGTACTCGTTGATATTCAATTCAAATTCATCCGCGATGCTTGGCGGCATTTTGACGTCACACTGTTATTGATACAGAAATCAATAATAATCGTCCTGAAAGCTTTATCTCGGGCAATTACAGTGGTTGTGCATATATTTCTAAATACATGTATATTTCAAATTATTCATGTCTATTGTTATTACCTTGTGTGTAGTAGATATAGCAGTATAGCAACCCGAAGGGTATTTTATTCACTGAGGACGAAGGCGAATAACATATGCGAGGTGAATAACATATGCTGAGGGTTGCTATACTGCTATATCTCTACTAGTTTTATTGTATGATCATGAAATACAACGATTTGCTTGATAGCATCCATTGCTGTAAGGAATTTAAAGGTATTCTCTGATGATGCAAAATATATGCATATGCCGTTACTATTATGACGTCATAACTACAATGCCAATTTTAGAAAGATACTGGGAAAATATGAGGATTGTTCTAAATTTAGCTCTCTGGAGGTGGTTATAGTAATTTATTCAGAAGCTCCAGACATGTTATCAGCCAATCAGTGATGGGCATATTTCCAAGTCATACAATAATTCAAAATGACAAATACATGTAGCTAGGAAAATTATTTTCCATAATGCAATTTTCTTAATATGTGCAAGTGTACGCGTACTTGCATATTGTGAGTTTTCTTGGTCACTATGGTGACCTTTGACCTTGGATGTGACCTTGATCCTCTGATGGTGTTGAGTCCACTTGCAAGTTTGACATACATGGTTCATATTAGCAATGACAAATTGAAGTGTGTCTGCAAGACAGACAGACAGACAGAGTAGAGGACTCTCGACATTTAACAAATATACATGTATGTTGTTTTCCCGTTCTGCATGATGTACGATTTTACTGAGGTACTGTAGATAGTCTCACCTGCAGATCGGTACGACCATAGGGTTTTCTTTTGTTTCACGGTACAACTTCTTTTCTTTAAGTGCCTCTAACACAGCTTTACGGGCATCAAACCTCTTCATTCCCTTCAAATGAATTAAATCAAATGTATTTAAAAAACATAGTGTAATCAAAGATTACGAAGCTCACCTCGCGGCAGCAAAATTCAATTAAAACATATCTCTATGTACATGTATATTGGCTTTAAAAGAAAAATCGCTCAAGTGGAAAAAAGTAGGTCAAGGTCATTTTATGAAAGTTTGATCAAAGATACATCCAATATGCAAGTTTGGTACATGTAGCACTTATACTTTGCTCAATATTAGCCTTTAAAGGCAAAATCACTCAAGCGGAAAAAGTAGGTCAAGGTCATTTTATGAAAGTTTGATCAAAGATACATCCAATATGCAAGTTTGGTACATGTAGCACTTATACTTTGCTCAATATTGGACTTTAAAGGTAAAATCACTCAAGCGGAAAAAGTAGGTCAAGGTCATTTTATGAAAGTTTGATCAAAGATACATCCAATATGCAAGTTTGGTACATGTAGCACTTATACTTTGCTCAATATTGGACTTTAAAGGTAAAATCACTCAAGCGGAAAAAGTAGGTCAAGGTCATTTTATGAAAGTTTGATCAAAGATACATCCAATATGCAAGTTTGGTACATGTAGCACTTATACTTTGCTCAATATTGGACTTTAAAGGTAAAATCAGTCAAGCAGAAAAAGTAGGTCAAGGTCATTTTATGAAAGTTTGATCAAAGATACATCCAATATGCAAGTTTGGTACATGTAGCACTTATACTTTGCACAATATTAGCCTTTAAAGGCAAAATCACTCAAGCGGAAAAAGTAGGTCAAGGTCATTTTCTGAAAGTTTGATGAAAGATACATCTAATATGCAAGTTTGGTTTATGTAGCACTTATACTTTGCTCAATATTGGCCTTTAAAGGTAAAATCATTCAACCGGAAAATGTAGGTCAGATGCTGCATCCAATGCATGGGTTCACCTCAGCATCCCAAGATGAATCACTGGTGCAAGTTTGGTTACTGTAGCATCGGTACTTTGTCAGATACTGAGCTACCCCAAAAACTTTAACCAGACATTGACAAAGTCATTCAACCGGAAAATGTAGGTCAGATGCAGCATCCGATGCATGGGGTCACCTCAGCATCCAAAGATGAATCACTTGTGCAAGTTTGGTTACTGTAGCATCAGTACTTTGTCAGATACTGAGCTACCCCAAAAACTTTAACCAGACATTGACAAAGTCATTCAACCGGAAAATGTAGGTCAGATGCAGCATCTGATGCATGGGTTCACCTCAGCATCCAAAGATGAATCACTTGTGCAAGTTTGGTTACTGTAGCATCAATACTTTGTCAGATACTGAGTTACCCAAAAACTTTAACCGGACGCGGACGCGGACGGGGACGCGGACGCGGACGCGGACACCGGGGTTATAGCATAAGCTCATCTCAACTTCGTCGAGGTGAGCTAATCATTATGGATACAAATGAAATTTGTTGAAATGCAAACCTTGACCAAAGGGCAAAAAATGAAACTGGGCGGGCAAACAAAGATCAGTCTACATGCCTGAACCTAAAAATATACCATATTTCTTTTGTTTTTGTGTAAGAGGGATTGAAATCTGTGTTAAATCACAGCTTTGCATAGATATCTATTGACTTTTTAAAAACAGACTTACAGAGAATTGCCCACAGTCCTGTGTTATATTTCCTTTGTCGTCTATAATGGTGATAAATGGCATACTGTGACGTACACCAACTTCATAATCGTTATGATCGTGGGCCGGGGTGATCTTTACAGCACCTGAAATTTTAGAAAATGAAAAATGTTGTAAATGTTTTTTTTTTTAAATATCGGAAGTTTACATCATTGTATATGTCATGCAAATTCCATACTTTATAAATTTGTTTGGATGTTCTAGCGCATACTTCACATTGATATTGACTGTGTGTAATTGACAACTTATAAATACATCATGTACATGTAGGTCAGAATGGCAAGAAAACCAAAACTGCTGAATCCAAACAAATTATAAAGCATATATTCTTTTCTAATATGACTTAAGATTTTCTCTCTATAAGTGCTATAGAGTTCGCCCCTGGTCTAATCTCCAACATATTCATGGTGAGATAAGCCATGCCTTCTTATGCGCTCATTTTCTGAAAACTACATACACATTACAGCAACCGCCAACGCTGCTTGTTGTCTGTTATAATCAGGAAATATTGGAATAGAAATAACAACTAGCTAGCCGTAATTTGTTGTCCAGTAATTCCCTACGCGGCTCGGTTATACAGTGTTCCCGCTAGGCCAAACTAGAAGGGTGCCGCACCCTTGATGCCCTTCCTCGCGCCCTTGATGCCCTCCCTTGCGCCCTTAATGCCCTTTTGCTGCGCACTTGATGCCCTTTTGTTGCGCCCTTGATGCCCTCCCTTTTTTCTCTTGTTGCCCTTCTTGATCCGCCCCACAAGTTTTGATTATGTTGTCCGTTTGCGGTAATTAATGCATTACCGTCTTAAATATGTACTTTGCTTAATTGAATTGTTTGTATAATCATTTAACACCTTCGCGAGTAGTACAAACGACTGCCTGATTAAGATGTTTTGATTAAATAGGCATGTATACTTGTACAACTGGAAGATAGGTTTTATTGATCGCGCGAGAGATTTCTTTATAAAAAAAAGTTTTCACATATTTTGACATTTAAAGTTGACCGCACAGTGTACAACAACTAACAGCATGACTTCCAGAAAACGTTAGCAAAGATTGAGATTGAAAAGTCAAAAATCTATCACTTCATTGTTAAGTTGTGCCAATATAGTCTCGAGTTTTTAACAACGGATCGCGACATAATTTATACTATTTTATTTCTGATGACATTTTACGCGTTCATTGTATCTATGCTTTCAGCCTCGAAACTTAAATTCCCAAGCTAAAACGGACAACTATTATATACAAGTATTCGCGTGGGTATGTTTAGAAATCGACGTTAAGTTTCTCTATCATCTTTTTGATCTATTTTAAATGCACTTAATACGTGTAGAACAAATGTCTTTTTGACCACGGAAATTGTTCTCACAAAACACATACCGACGTAATTCACGGTCTATCAGCGTCAATACTTTCAAGATATTCAATACACAAAATAATCATGACCATAAACAGATAAGTATGCGAAAGAAATAAAGTATATGCATAGACGCATATACACATGTACATTGTCACTCAGATGACTACCGCAGTCTCCAAAAAATGGTAACACAAAAAGGAATTTAACAAAGGTCGCTGGTCTCATTATACAATGTACAGGGGATGACAGAGTCAGTTGCATCATAACATTTATGCTTCTGTAAACGGTCAATATAGGAAAGTAGTCTCAGGCAAGAGTGCATAGTAAGTATTGCAGACTGAAACAATAAAACTTGTGAAATTTTGATTATGTTTGTACTTTAATTTGGTTATTGAAGAATGAAGATGCACTGCAAAAGAAATAAAGTGCCTTATTTGCAAAAAAAAATTATGCCTTGTAAAATATATGCAAAAATGTGTCATCCCTTGCTTACCACACGCCGATAAATGTGCCAAACCCTTGCCCTCCCCACGTGCATGATGTGCCCTCTTTGGCCCATTGCACGCAGAAGTGCCCTACTTGGCGCCCTGCCCTTTTTGTTTTCTAGCTGGAACACTGGTCATAATTTGATTGGTTCATGTGACTCGTGGAATTACTGGACAATAAACCATGACTAGCTAGTTGTTATTTCTTAAATAACAAATATTTTTGTAACTGCTAGAAATTATTTCCTACATAGAATGATACCTACCTGTACCAAATGACATATCTACAAAATCATCACAGACGATGGGAAGTCTACGATCTACGAATGGATGCTTCACAAACTTCCCGTGTAGATGTTTGTATCGGTCGTCATTCGGATGTACGGCTACACCAGTATCTCCGAGCATCGTCTCAATACGAGTCGTGGCAACTATAATTTCTTCATCTGTAAATGATATTGATATCATTTCTGGATTCTTACCGATAATATTTTAGATCTTGAAATTGAGAAAGTGACTTCAATCACGGTTTCTGTATGTCATGTATGTCAGAAAGGGAAAGGTGATTCAATTTGATGAATCATAAAGATCTAATGTCACTGTACATGTACTAAAATTTTTAGACTAAAAGAGAAGATCTTATGTGAGAAACAGAAAAGCTGCACTTCTGATTAAACTTTGATCTACTTACATGTACGTGTAGAAGAATCATTCAGAATTACAACTTTGAATTCTAAAATAATGATTTAACCAAAAAGGTTCAATAAAAAGGGATAATTTAGGTAAGTGGCTGCGCCAATACAAATCTACATCATTCAACAGCAGGCCTTTAAAGGAAAACTTGGTTCTCTTTTCTATATGATTGTAAAGATTTTATATTACATTTACCATGTTTACAGAGTTACCCATAGATTGTAAAATCTTATGCATTTTTTTGCCCGTTTCCGTAAAATTTGTTTATGAATCAGTCAGATGGTATAAGAATACCATAATAAATGAATAATATAACTTCCTCTAAACATCGACAAATTCTAAAAGCCACAAAATGAAGCTTACCTGAATCTTCTACTGGGTAAGCAAATGATACTAGGACACCAAACTCTATCTTGTCTTTATATCCTGGTACAGGTAACATAGTACGACCCGTCAACTCTTTCTTGTCCACCTAAAATAACCAACAATAAGTAGGTCACTAAGTGGCAGGCTGTCCAGCCATATTGAATGCCAAAAATGTGGGATTTTTTTTTTCTGAAAAATTTTCATCTAAAAAATATGAAAATTCCTAGGAATTCTGGCAAAATAAAGGAAAAAAACTATAAGTCCACTCCAGCGAGCCGGTAGGGGACTAATAACATTGCCAAATCTATAGGACTTTGTAGGATTTGGGGAACCTCCATTGGTTGAGTACAGAAATTCAAGAAATAAATGTTTCTGTCTCATATTGTATTACATATTTTGAGTGATTGAATGAGATGCTACATTTTATAATTTGAGCATTTTCTTGGGATTACAATGTATATTTACAATGAATTGGTTACTTACCTCAATATCAGAAATAGCTGAGTTGAGAGTACAGGACCAATTGACCAATCGTACGCTTCGATAGATGTAGCCATCATCATGAAGACGAATGAAAGCTTCTGTTACAGCTCTGTACAATTTCTGAAATTAAAATTGGAACGTGACAAAATTAATAAATATGTGTATAAGATTTTTGTTGGTTTAATTCCTCGGACGACCCTACCTGTCTTGCAAATCTAAACTTCTTGTATACTTCTTGTATACATGTATTTTGTCACTCAGCTCTATTTCATACAATTCAAAACAGAGCTTTGCGATTCAGTTAAGTAATGACTGTCTTACTTTTAGTGTTCATGGGTGCATAAATCTGGTAGGTCACGTGCAAATTCCGTGAATCGCGAAGCGATTCTCGGAAAATTTGCACGTGACCCGTGACACGTTGGTAAATTCTCCTACATGGAAAACTTGAACGTGACGTCACAATAGCAACCCAAGTTATTGGAATATAATTCTAGCTGCCTAATGGGCGTTTAACATGAGGAATCTACTAGAAATGTAAATATATGACATTGTTTTCCTTATATTTCCAGCATATTTACAGTAATTGGGAAGGACAATGGCCAGGCCATATAGTCCCATTCACTTGAAAGATGACGCATTGAAGTCTGTGTACTTTGTATACAAATGGCCCATTTGAAATTGTAGAAAATGATGGAAAATGGCCCATTCACAAAATGGCCTTCCCAATCACTGCCTTTATTGCATTTTGATTGTTCACTAAGTATGAAATACAATTGTACACATTTTTTTTCATGCAAGCGAGCGAGGGAATGAGTAGGTGAGAAATGCAATTCACACTCTGATAAATAAAATGCCTTATACTTACCGGGTCCATTGTAAAACATGGTCTTGTCCAGTCATACGATCCTCCTAGTTTCTTTAGTTGATGGTAAATCCTATCTCCTTTTCTAAATCATAGGAAATCAGTTTTATTATAGTACATGTATGTATGAAAATAGAGGCTATCATTGGACCATTTAAGAATATACATGTGTATTTGAACAAAGTCTCCTTATACAGCATTGGGCACAAAATTGTGACAGCAATCCGAAAGTCCCAAACATTTCATACAGTAATCATACCTTTTCACTGTTCTTAACAATTTCAAAATATTAAATGTACTTGATAAGATTTGTAGATAGACTTAACATGGAAACATCCATGTATTTTAATCATTATTATGATGTCTCAGTGCAACACACCACACTGTTGCAAGTTCATGTACCGGTACATGTATGTGCAAAAACTCAGAGGTCTTCCATTATTTTACTATATAAAGATTTCAATGTAGGATTTAGCTTAACAAATCCATAGAATATAACCTTACTCCTTTTTCCACTCCCAGACTTTCTCTACAAACTTGTCTCGCCCCAGATCGTGCCGTGTCAGATTATTTTCCCGTTTTATCGTCTTTTCTACTACAACCTGAGTGGCGATACCAGCGTGATCACAACCTGGATTCCATAATGTTGTTTTGCCGTTCATTCTGTTCCTGAAAAGTAAATTCAAAGAATTTTTTTATTTCTCAATCATATTTTGAATGATATTCTTTGTAACTTACATAGTATATATTTAGATGTTTGCAAAATACTGTCACCTAAAATTACAAAAATTGTGACCAATGTTAAGGACCCTGTTACACTGGGTATGGTATCACAATCATAAAGCTACGTTACATACCATCGTACTAGGGCATCTTGTACAGCACTTGTCAGGGCATGTCCAATGTGTAACGACCCAGTAACATTAGGGGGTGGTATCACAATTATAAATTTGTCCTCATAGGCAACTTTCTTACAGTCCTTTTCCTGAAAATGTAATGCACAAATTACATGCGAAAAATTTTTGAAAAAGTATATGTGTTTGTCATAAAGCACATGTCAATCTTATCAATACATGTATATCATTACATGGATATACACAAGGTAAATTTGTTTTTCTCTTTCCATGTCTTTCTTATCAAAAATGTCAAACAAACCATGCATATTTCATGTGTTTTAAGTAATTTTTGGGATGGTCAAATACTTCAAGCAATTCGCATTGCAAGTCAATGTTCTGTTTCTCCTTACCCCATACTCAGGATTGAAGTATCCGCTTTTCTCCCACCAGTCGTACCAAGCAGCTTCTACGTAATGTGGACTGTAAGCATCAGGCATCGCCCCACTGACATCTAAGTAAATAGGTTAGAACTTCAAATAGCTTTAATTTGTATTTTATTTCCTTTATTGATGTTTCTGTCATTTGGAAAAAAGTTTGGCTAATCATAAAGTGTCTTATATTTCCATAAATTACATATAAATGCATACCAGGCACAAGAGACAATTCTCTCTAAGAATCTGTATGATACATGTAAATAACAAGCCCATATTGAGTATTCTGTTTGTGGTAAAAGGGTATAATGTATGAACTATTTCAGAGGGGAATTGAACATTCTTGAATATTATGTTGTTTATGCTTGTTTGTTTGTTAGTGGCAACTGAGTTTTTTTTTATACTGTGTCATGTTTTTAAGTGGTGGAGAGAGCAACTAAAACTGACGTGATTTCTTGCAGTTTCTTACTTTTCTCTTAATTTTTACATGTAACAAATAAATAAATTTAGTTTTGAACATTGTTGAAATACCATATTCATAATAAAATCATTCCAAGGAATGCATGTGTCACCTGTGAAACATAGCAACACTCAGGAATCACTTTTATAGGGTGTGACATCCAAGTGTGTCAGACAGACGGACAACCGACTAAGTGATCCCTGAGTGTGGCTATGCTTAGCAGGCGACACAAAAAATGCTTTAGGATCTTTTATTATTGGCAAACCTATAAACATGATAAACATGTAGTATACAATTTTACAAATGTACATGTAAATGTAAATGATCCATAATTCTGTACACACCCTTTTTCTGACCAGGTTCAGTTGGTACATCATATGTTATCTTTACTCTCTCCTTTACTGGCTCTTTTTTCTTTGGCTAAAAATATATAATTCAGTATTACATCAGCGAGCTTAATAAGAATCAATAATTACATTACGGATAAGAATGTGCATTATAATTTGTCACAGGCTACCTGTGTGCACAAAACCAGGGCTTGAAATTCAAAGAAATTCCAAAGGAGCCATATGGGCTCCTAGTTCTGGAATTCAAGGAGCCCGTACCAAAAATCAAGGAGCCCGTAAATATTAAAGTTTCTTTTCTATAAATTACATAAGATTATTGTTGAAAGCATTTATTGTGAAAGACCATCTTTGACAGCAGTTAAAACACAACATTTAAGTTAATCACTTGGGTCCAAAAAAAGTTGACAATGTTTTACTTAGCCTAAAATATATGAGCGCCTCCCCTTTCCAAAAAACCTGAACAAATCCAGACGAATCTTTTTTTAAATGTCAGCTATATTAGAAGCTTTCTATATCACCCTCCGACTAGTTAATAAAACGATGGTCCATTCAATATGTTCTGTGTTTGTTGATTAAGATCCATCACTATATTCAAGCGTATTAAAACATGACCATTGACCAATTTGTTATTTATTCATTTGCGTGAGCGAGACATCCTCTTTCTTATCTTGAACAAAAAAAACCCGACAACTATTATCAAGGACTTATAAGTCCTTGCTATTATGTAATGACAAAGACAGCGAGGTTGGGTATTATGATGAATAATAAGACGGATGAAAATCAAAATGTAATGAAATCTGATACAGCGTACATGTATTTCTTCATATGACATGATGTGCCGGTCCAAGCGATCTAGCGATTACATGTATGAGATGCATGTGAACGTTTTCATGTTACGTCATGGTCGTCTTTTGTTGGTCACTCGACAGACAACACAACGCGTGCCATAAATGCATTATAGATTGACGTGTGCCGTAGAAGCCATAAACATTTTTATCTCAGTTAAATTTAAAGCTTGGGGGGGGGGGGGGCCTACGTGACGTTTTACGTCTCGGGTTGAATACAGCGGAGGCTAATTAACCGGATGTGCGGCAAATTAACTCCAAGGCGTACACACATTTTTGGGAAAAAAAAACCGCATGGCGGTCGATGAAACGGCATGGGGAGAACACTGGTAATATTTCCTACTCGCCAAACGGGCAAGTTCAGACGAAAATCTAATCGCCCGGCGGCACTTTCACTCGCCATTGGCGAACGGGCGAGTGGGAATTTCAAGCCCTGAAAACGCATTGAATCGTGAGACCTGTCTGGCAAATTGGATATCCTCAACTATTTTTAACCAAACGTCCAGTAAAAGTTTGTGTAAATGTCCATTCAAAAACGGTTTTGCCTAAATACTTAACTAAATAGAAATTTAAATTTTACAGGCAGTGACTCCAGATACAAACATTCGTACATTGTACATGTAGAGCTGTGTTTCTTCATACACACAAATTTCTGATTGGTCTGTAACAGTCACATGAATACTGTCAGTTGCTCATTACTGTACATTATATAGGGAAATACAGTATACCTATATAATAAAACCTGAATACCTTGAAATAATTATGAAATAAACTTTATTTCATAATTATATATCATCATGATTATATATCAAAGTATAAAGTATCAAAACTATTTGAACGACAATTTGCTTGAAAAAAAAAACCTGGCTAACTTATCACAGCCAATCACGGCCATACATGTATCAATATAATTATTCAAGTACTATATAAGCATAATAGGGACATGCTTATTATGATATTGCGATGCTGGTATGCGAGGAGGAAACATGATTATTACCTAGATAGGGACTGTTATCTATATAGGAAACATAGAAAACGTGAGGTCAGGAATGTTGCATAAGTTATGTGAATCTAGAGTTCACGCCCATTCCTACAGCCAAGAGTCGTGGTTCATTTTCATAACTGGGGTACAGGGAAGTATACAAGTTGTTTGTTCTCTACCGTAGTATAAACATGATAAATAGCCCTGGTCAGAAAATGTAATTCAGACCTACTTTAGACCTCTCCTCACTCTCCAGCAGGTCTCCTCCCTGCGTGAGATCATGTCCAATGGGTCTCTTCCCTTTGCATGCCAGCATAGCAGCTACCTCTCACCCATGTCAGATTGTTAGATTCAAGTTATTATCAAAATGGACTTCAGTGTTTGAAGCGTTTTCCTTATGTCTAAGAAGATCAGACCAGAACCATACAGAGTAAAAGAACCAGAATGAAACACAATGCAACCACAGGCACCAGATTCCTTACAAAGAAAATTAAAACTCAATCTTCAACGCCCGTTTCTCTTCTCTTTACTCTCTCTTTAAGGCACAACAACTTACATGTTTAATCACCATCTCCCTCGGCCCTCTTTACCCCCTCAATATCGTAAGTTTCAAAAGGATTTCTTCATAAAACTGAATATCAGTATTTTCTACATATATTTTTCTTCATGATCGTTATCTACTTATCAATGATTATTCATGCATTTAGCTGCAATAAATCCAAATACCTGAAATGGGGTCGAAACCTACACTTAACATTATTCTTAGCATGTGCAGCACTGTTAGTTTGAGTTGTCATCCTTGCCGCTAACGGTAAAGTGAAGGTTTCGACTCGATTTAAAACATGGAAGCTGTCGTGCCTTAGAGAAAGGTAAAAAGAAGAGAAACAGGTGTTTAAGAAAGGGTTTCAATTTTTCTTTCTATGAATCAGGTGCCTGTGAACGCAACGAAACCACTATACGACATATGCAAGTAAATTAATACATGTATAACACATAATTCAATTTGCATTACATGCAATGCCAATGGCCCGATCAATATAAAACTTTGAAATCACCTCTCCCTCTTTTTTCGCTTCCTGTTGTTTTTGAAGTTTTTCCTGTTTGGCTTTAAACTTCTCCAATTTCTCTTGCTTCTGTCTTTCTTTCTTCAATTCCTTTTCACTCTTTACCCTGGGGATTGCATCACCACCAGATTTTTCTGGCTCTGAACTTGTATTGTCGGCCATTGTTGTCACCTGTAACGAGGTGAACTTATTGTGATTACAAAATGATGAAAGCTTGTTTGTTTTTGGACTTAAATACTTGACAATTTCAGTTGTCTCAGGCAGAATTGCAGCATACTATTTTCAGTTTTGCCAAGGCCACATCCACATGTGAATTCCGGAAGCCGGTAGAATCAAAAGTGAAAGTAAAATAGAAAATTCGAGCTAAAATCTTTTCGTACCAGTGGCTTACGAGACCAGAAGAGTGAGTGAGTGAGTGAGTGAGTGAGTGAGTGAGTGAGTGAGTGAGTGAGTGAGTGAGTGAGTGAGTGAGTGAGTGAGTGAGTGAGACTCAGAGTGAGTGAGTGAGTGAGACTCAGAGTGAGTGAGTGAGTGAGTGGATAGATGATTGCCAGTGTGCGAGGGAATGAGTAAGTGAGTGAATGAGTCAGCGAGTGAAAGTTTGTGAGCGAGCGAATGTTAGTGAGCAACGAGTGAGAGTATGTGTTTAGTTGAGCGATGGGTATGAAAATGATCCAATATATAAAACGGAGAGAGGAGGAGGGGGGGGGGCTTTGTCAGTAGGGCGGCTAAGAGCAATTTGCACGTGCGGCAACCGTTGCTAAGGCCTATGCATGAATATGCGTTCGAGCTAGCGTCGCCTTTACTAGGCACTTTTTTGTCAGAAAGTTAGTCGCATGAAAAAGCTTAAATTTCAGCGTAGTATAGCTAGAGCTTTTTGAAGTGCACGCCAAATCTATGAAACATATGAAGCCGAAGGCTTCATCAGAGGCGCGCGGCACCGAGAGGGGGAGGGTGCGGGAGGGGGTTACCCCTCCTGCAGGGGGGGGGGGGGTGGGTGGGTTCGGGGGGCCTCCCCCGAGAAAATTTTCAAAATTTCAACCCAAATCCTTGCTTTGTAGATTACATCTGTACAAAATTGAGACTATTTTAATTTATAAGAAATTCCTCTCATTATTACTGAGGAACTGCAAAAATTTCAGTAACGTGACTTGAATCCATCTTTCAAGGTTAAAATCGTCTCATTGATAGACATGGAAAAAGTTTAGTTAAATTAAGTCAAATGCACAAATGCAGAACAGGTCACTTGAAAAAAAACCTGTCTTACCATTCTGAATTTTTAGGGAAAAAATGGAGATAAGCAGCCACATTTTTTATTTGTTAACGCCTCGGAAGAGATACTACTAAAATTTGAAGCCGCTCACTTTTGACGGAAAAGCTATCTGATTTCACGTGGGCGCTATACTTTTTTAAAAAAAATCAATTTGTCATCTTTGAATCACATATACTTAAAAAGTACCACTGATGAGGATTCATAGTCTTTTTGCTAAACATATGTTTTGAGAGAAGATGGCGATACTGTTAAACTACGGCGGGAGACGATCTTCTTGTAGGCCATTTTCCATAAATTTCACAGAAACTCTCTCTCTCTCTCTCTCTCTCTCTCTCTCTCTCTCTCTGTGTGTGTGAAAATTCCGTGCACATTTTTTTTCTAACTCCGCGATGTGCACGCCATGGCGTGCTGGCGTATGGGCAGCTACGCGTAAATTGACCTGTTCAGCGTTTGTGCATTTGACTTTATTTAACTAAACTTTTTCCACGTCTATCAATGAGACGATTTTTTTTAACCTTGAAAGATGGATTCTAGTCACAACTTGAATTTTTTGCAGTTCCTTAATATTGAGAGTAATTTCTTATGAAAAAATAGTCTCAATTTTGTAAAGATGTAATCTACAAAGCAAGAATTTGGGTTGAACATTTGAAAATTTTCTCGGGGGAAGCCCCCGAACCCCCACCTAGCAGGAGGGATGACCCCCTCCCGCACCCTCCCCCTCTCGGCGCTGCGCGCCTCGGATGAAGCCGAAGGCTTCATATGTTTTATATATTTAGCGTGCACTTCAAAAAGCTCTAGCTACGCCCCTGAGTATGTCACGGTTGTGACTTCGCTACGTGTGTGTGTGCTTTCTTTTTGGGGTGGGGGATTCACTATTTCTCTTAGCGCACATTTTCATATGACCTTGTAATGAAATTTGGGCACTTAATGGCAAATTTTGATTGTTCTTTTTTTTTTTTGTCTCATTGAATGATTGATTCTTACGCGGAGGAGGGTCGAAAAAAAGATAATTCTAATTAATATTGTGAATCTTATAGAGCAACTTTCAAGATATGTCTGGATTAGGATTTTTCAAATAATCGCACTATGTCATTGCATTGAGATAAAAGAAGGTATTGACTTCACGATTCCATAGCAGTAGAAGGTCGTATTCCATGACAGAACAAAGATAAGACACGAGTGAAAACAACATGGACTTTCTTCCTTTATTCACTTTTGTATTGGTAATTGGAGGTATCAAAGAAACAAATGGCGGTAAGCTTATGTCTTTATGACGTACCACTATATATATATATATATCCTTCAAAAAGTCTCAAATAAGATATATTCTCAACAATTAAGAGAAAGAAAGAAAAACGAACCACATGGAAATCGGACTCAGTATACTTAGTCTAGTATATGCGCTCTTTGTTCAAAGGTCCCAATTCATTCATTCATTCATTCAGTCAGTCAGTCAGCCAGTCGTTCGTTCGTTCGTTAGTTTGTTTGTTTATTCATTCATTCATTCATTGATTCATTCGTTTGTTCGTCTGTCCGTCTGTCTGTCCGTCCGTCCGTCCGTCCACCTGTTCGTTCGTTCATTCATTCATCTTAAAATTTTGTAGATGTGGAGGTTGACGAGGTTTTCCTCGATCTATTGGAAGAACTAGAAAATCAACAAACACTTTATGGTAAACAAGTTAAATTTTGCTTCAGATTCATACAAAATTGAAATTTAAAAAGTAAAAATCAAGAAAAGTTATCAAACATCTGACATAGAAAATACCCCTAATACATTGCTACTATTTTCAGAAAATGAGAGATCACTTCATCGTAGGGGAGGTTTCCAGCCCGGCACCCTCGGAGGTACAGGGAGTGGGGCACTGGGAGCCAGCAACTACAACCCTGATCAATATAACTCGCTCACAAGCGGTTCTTTCAGCTCGGGGGCATTTGGTACAGGTTCTAGCGGCTCTGGAGGTTCCGGAAATTTCGGCTCCGGATCTTTTGGTACCGGCACCGGATCAGGTTCTTTTGGTACAGGAAGCTCATCTGGATTTAGTGCCGGTTCTTTCGGAACAGGAGGTAGCTCTTTAGGCAGTGGAGGAACGTCTGGTATGGGCAGCTTTGGAACAGGATCCGGAAGTACATCTGGATCTGGAACAGGGAGTTCTGGATTCGGAACAGGATCTTTTGGAGGAACAGGAATGACAGGGACGAACTTTGGAACGGGTGGGTCTCCGACTTCAGGTGGAACGAGCGGAACATCTTCCGGAACAGGATCAATGACGTCTAGCTCAGGAAGCGGATCAAGTGGGAGTAATAGCGGTAAGCCTGTAGCTAGTGGTGCATCCGCTGGATTCACGAACACTGGAGCCGGAACAGGATTCTCAACTAATGTATTTGGTAGCGGAGCATCAGGTACTGGAAGTTCAAGCAGCTCTGGATTTGGCAGTGGTGGAGGATCAGGATCGAGTGGTTTTGGTTCAGGATCTGGATCGAGTGGTTTTGGCTCAGGATCAGGGTCGAGTGGTTTGGGGTCAGGATCAGGATCGAGTGGTTTTGGTTCAGGATCAGGGTCAAGTGGTTTTGGTTCAGGATCAGGGTCAAGTGGTTTTGGTTCAGGATCAGGATCGAGTGGTTTTGGCTCAGGATCAGGGTCGAGTGGTTTTGGTTCAGGATCTGGATCGAGTGGTGTTGGTTCAGGATCAGGGTCAAGTGGTTTTGGTTCAGGATCAGGGTCAAGTGGTTTTGGTTCAGGATCAGGATCGAGTGGTTTTGGTTCAGGATCAGGGTCAAGTAGTTTTGGTTCAGGATCAGGGTCGAGTGGTTTTGGTTCAGGATCAGGGTCGAGTAGTTTTGGTTCTGGGTCAGGATCAGGAAGTTCTGGATTTGGCAGTGGCGGTTTTGGAGGTTCCAGTTCAGGAACTGGATCTAGTTCAAGCAGTTCAGGATTTGGCAGTGGAGGGTTTGGCGGGTCAAGTTCAGGATCAGGTGGATTTGGAGGATCCGGATTTGGAACAGGATCGAGTGGTTCGGGATCAAGCGGTTCTACAGGATCTGCCACTGGAAATGGTGCTTCATCTGGATCTAATATAGGACAAGATCCAAAGCAGTATTCAACAAGTGGAGGGTCTGGTACCGGGAACGGAAACTTTGATTTCAGTCACAATTTTGGTTCAAATTCTGCTTCCACTGGCTTTGGTGCCTTTAGCAACACAGATGGTAAAATGATAACGGGTTTCCTTTCACCTGACAAGATGGCAGCTGCTTTTGGATCGGGGGCTCCAGATGGTGGGAATTTTGCAGACGGCATTAAAGGATACAGCGCAGCCGCACAAGTCGCACCAGAAAGCGTTATAAACGGTAATGGTAACCAGGGAAACTCTGGGACAGGATCTGGAGCTTCTTCAAATTCAACAAATGGATCTGGTACTGTATTTGGTTCAAGTTCTAACCAAGCTACAGGCAAAAACTGTTTCGGATTTAACACGACGTGCAATGACGGGAAACCGATAGGATATGTTGGACCATCGTCTCACTATGGAGGATTCTACAAGAACGATTCTAAAGGATTTGGAAATGGAACAGATGGAGGATCTCAGGCAAGTAGCCCATCGGGTCAGGGATCGTCTGGTTCTTCATCAGGATCATCAAGTGGGTTTGGAGGGAGTGGTTTCGGTGGAAGTGGATCCTCAGGAGGAAGTGGTTTTGGCAGCTCATTTGGAGGTAGGAGATCAGCAGATTCAACTGGATCGTTAACAAATGGATTTGGCAATAGCGGTAGCTCAGGGACCTCATCTGGAAGCAATGGATTTGGAAGCAGTTCATTTGGCAGTTCATCAGGAGGATTCGGAACTTCGTCTGGAAGCGGAGGATTCGGAACTTCGTCTGGAAGTGGAGGATTCGGAACTTCATCTGGAAGTGGAGGATTCGGAACTTCGTCTGGAAGCGGAGGATTCGGAACTTCATCTGGAAGTGGAGGATTCGGAACTTCATCTGGAAGTGGTGGATTCGGAACTTCATCTGGAAGTGGAGGATTCGGAACATCATCTGGAAGTGGAGGATTCGGAACTTCATCTGGAAGTGGAGGATTCGGAACTTCATCGGCTAGTGGAGGATTCGGAACTTCATCGGGTAGTGGAGGATTCGGAACTTCATCTGGAAGTGGTGGATTCGGAACTTCATCGGCTAGTGGAGGATTCGGAACTTCATCGGGTAGTGGAGGATTCGGAACTTCATCGGGAAGTGGTGGATTCGGAACCTCATCTGGAAGTGGAGGATTCGGAACTTCATCTGGAAGTGGTGGATTCGGAACTTCATCTGGAAGTGGGGGATTCGGATCTTCGTCTGGAAGTGGAGGATTCGGAACTTCATCTGGAAGTGGTGGATTTGGAGGTTCATCAGGTTCTGGAGGATTTGGAGGAAGTGGGTTCGGAAGTTCATCTGGAAGCGGTGGTTTTGGAGGAAGTGGTTTTGCTTCAAGCGGCGGGAGTGGTAGTTCGACAGGATCAGGATCGAGTAGTGGCGGTAGCAGCAGTGGAAGTAATGGCTTTGGTGGAGGATTTGGCGTGTCAGGTTTAGACTCAGGTTTGGGAGGAAACTTTGGAAATAGTGGTGGTAGCAATGGATTTGGCGGTGATTTTTCAGGAGGTTTTGGAGGTTCAGGGTTTGGAGGAAGCTCTTCACCTTATGGAACGAACATTGATGACGGTCGCATCGCAGATGTTCACTCAGAAAATGGACCAGGTGGAAATGTTTTGAAAGGTCTTGTTGGGGGTAAATTGGGATTTGCTACAGCGTTTGACAATTTGCCTGCTGAAAGGGTTGTTTTGAGCGCAATCGAAGTTGCAGTTAAATATCCACCAACTGAAAAGGCATTGCAAATATTTCTGATTGCAAAGTTCGCTGATTTGCTTGGGGATGCAGCAAATGCGGTCTCTGGGGCAGCTTCAAGTGCGTCAAATATTATTAGCAATGCAAAAAATGCCCTGAGTGGTTTGACAAATGCTATTCCATCCCTACCCGGTGGTTTGGGTTCAGGTGCTCTCCAAGGAGCCGTGAGTAGTGCAAAACACGGTGTACAAGGGTTATCAAGTGCACTTGGCGGGGCTCAAGGTGCTTTGGGAGGATTACAAAGTGCATTAAGCGGGGTGCAAGGCGCTGTCAATAACGTACAGGGTATGGCTAACAATATTCAAGGTGCTGCAAATAACATCCAAGGAACGGTAAACAACATAAAGCAGTCGGCTGGCAGTGTAACAGGCAATCTACAAGGGGCGGTAAGTGGTGCTGTCACAGGCAAAGTACAACAAGCAGCGGGTAGTGTTGCCGGCAAAATCCAACAGGCAGCGGGTCAATTACAGGGAGCTGCTGGAAGTGTAACGGGCAAAGTGCAACAAGCTGCTGGTAGTGTAACGGGCAAAATCCAACAGGCTGCGAGTCAGTTACAGGGAGCTGCTGGTAGTGTAACGGGCAAAATCCAACAGGCTGCTGGTAGTGTTACAGGCAAAGTTCAACAAGCTGCAAGTCAGCTTCAGGGAGTTGCAGGTGGCGCTGCTTCACTGGCTTCCTCTGGTGGAGGATCTGTACCTTCTATTCCATCTGCACCAGTTGTTGGTTAGCGATATACTTAACCTTGTCCACAGATACTCTTATTGTTATTTCAAACATCCTAAACAGCACTGAAATATGCCGATTTATTCATTCTCTGTACATTATCATAAGTAAAACACAGTTGAAAAAGAAGACTGTATTTCTCTTCATTTCTCTTTCTTAATCTGCGTGAGAAAGAAAGAAGAATCATTTCTCCACTCCACCCTGAAAATATTTCAAAAAGAGAATAAGTGTATTAATTTGTGTTTTGTTAGGGGTATGCAACATACAGCATGTGTATATATCGTACATGTAATGCGCGTTAGAACACTTCATGCACCTGTTGTGTGTTACATACCTGTAACAAAATCACATATTATGACACTAATTCTATACATATGCACCACAATTGTCAGTTTCATTCTTGTTTTCTAAAATCGCCTTTTCCATTTACAAAGGTGGTGTTAAGATTAAGGTCACCGCGGGTTCAGTTTGCACGTTAGAACAGCCGCCAAAACATGTTTCTGAAGAGTTTGTGCATAACATATGACGTCAAGAGAGTTCACATGCTGAACTGCAACACGCGTTCTGTGCATGCGTTAAACTAAGAGCCATGAATTTTTGAGTCGGAGAGAAATGCGATTTCTTTAAGTGTATAACTCGTGTTTTGATGCTTTGCTTTTGGTGCTGCAACCAGGTCTTGTTGGAGATCTCCTCCTTTCTTTTGTATTTCATCAATATAGTTATCGCATGCTTTATTATGTAGTAATTTTATATTTTTGTAAAATAGCCGGAGGCAAATTCTAAGTATATATATGTGTTACTTTTCGCAAATCCCCTGCTACAAATGCAATAAATATGTAAAAATAAAATCAACACTTTCCTTTCAATAGCTTCATCTCGGGGAATTACACTGGTTGTGCATAAATACATACGCGGTAGTGACAAAAAGACTGAAAATAGTTTTTTAAAAAACCCCAGATATTAACGAGTACAAGAAAATCAATTCCAACAAGAACCGGCACAGTACAAGCCAGTCAAAGGTAAGCTTTGGCAACGAAAAACAATATACAAGAAATTCTTCAAGTATAGAAAACAAAACAAAAAAAAAAATACTAGAGTAAGAAATATAAAAAAAGCCACTCTGACACCCAAAGAAATTGAAACACAAAATACAACCATAGAAAATGAATACATTGGACGAAAAATCATACAATAAAGACAGCCCAGGTATCACAAAACACAGCCATCGTTTTAAAGAACACATAGGACGTGAAGGTCTGTAAACAATCAGACACTATGGCAATGGAAAGCAGACACATGAACAGAAAACAATAAAAAATATAAACAGACGCTCAACATAACAAAATCACCATGATGGAACGCAAACACATTGGGGGAGGGGGGGGGGGGTGATTGTTTGTTGTTGTTGTTGCGCAATATGGAAAGGTCTATACCGGCGGCTTTTAAATTTGTTGGTGTTGATTTATATTGCTGCTTTGTTTGGTTTCCTCTTTCAAACTATTACAAGTAAAATACATATATTAGCAAACTTCGGAACATATTATAACCTTTTCCTTAACTTTATACAATCTTAGGCCGAACTCCCCATCCGTAATGTATTTATATGCACGGTAGCTAATCGATCATGACTCCGCCTAATCACCCCTACCTATACGAGTACGTACACTGTAAGTATATTGTATATAAGTAAGTAAAACTAAGACCGATTTATAAAGTTATGTTGCCATCGTGTTAGGGCATACCAATTCAGAGAATTTCACTTGATGCAACGATCGAAAAATTAGAACGTATCAGGAAAAGAAAAAAACCACTCGTAGCGGAATCTTTTAATGATCGAAGATGGGAGAAATGAACGATAACGAAACAAAATGTGGATTCGGAGGATGGTATCCTTCTTGTATCCAGAGATTTGCAAATATGTGGAGTTTCACCATTTTCAACAGTATTTCATCGCTGTTAACAAGCACTTTAGCCGTGTATGTTGGATCACAGGTTCCTGCTTTAGAGAAGCAATTTGGCATGAGTAGCTATGAAACCGGCTTGCTAATGAGCTTTAATGACATAGGTTTTCTGTGTTGTTGTCTGTTCGTCACGTCAGTTGCTAAGTACGTCCATATACCGCGATTTTTGTTCCTTTGTATTGTACTTTACGGAATTTCCGGTGTCGTCTGCGCTCTACCTCACTTCCTGACGCCACCGGAAGAATACACGTCGTCTGCAAACGGAAAATCATTAAATATGAACGGATCGTCTGCAAATTCTTCCAGTTCCGACGTTCCTCTTTGTATTTTTTCAAATAATACATTAGAAAACTCGATTCTAGATGGATCGAGCTGTAGTTCAGCGAAAGGAAAGCAATCCAGAAGGTATTCTACAAGTGAAGCTATCAAGACCATGGCATTGTCAATCATCGCTATAGGAATGTTGTTGCAGGGTGTTGCCAAGGCACCGAGAAGCCCGTTCCTGACCGTTTATGTCGACGATAACGTAGAAAAGAAGAAAACTGGATATTTTATCGGTATGCATCGCTTAGAATTAGATATATCATTTTCATTTATGTAAAACTTCGTTCAAATATAATAAAGTCGTTAAAATATTTTTGACCCAAGTTCAATCAAAAACAAGAGTCAGTGACAATGAAAATTATGTATTTGCAAAAGCACAACAGCAATAATTGACAAAGGGAAAACTTAATACATCCTTCGTCTGACAACTCCAAAGTTTGATTTTGTTCATCTTTCTTTTTTTACAGGAATTATGTCCTCTTTGGCTGTATTCGGGGCTGCATCAGCTTACGGATTTGGGGCTTTATTTAGCAAACTCTATGTAACATTAGAAGGCAACTTTCTTTCTTACTTTCATGATCTGCTTCAAACTGACTAAATATCTTTCTTTCTATTTTCGTTCTTTCCCCCCCCCCCCCTTTTTTTTTATTTATGGCCATTTTGATCTTTTTTCTTTCTGATATCGCTGATGATCGTCGTTTTCACGCAATACCCTACACAAAGTTTAGTTAATTTAATTTTTTTCACTATTCTATTTCTCAAAATCTAAGCTAAACTTGAAGATAACGTTTGGTTTTGACTCAAATTCTATCATTTCTCCATTGTCATCCACATTTCCACCCACAGACGTGGACATGAGCCCACGGGATCCACGGTGGATCGGAGCGTGGTGGTTAGGATTTATATTGTTTGGAGCTGTCTCTATCCTCTTTGCTCTTCCTATTTTATTCTTCCCACGGAGGATGAAGAGAAGTGACGCTGTCAGGGAAGAAGAACAGAAAGAAGAACTTTTAACCACAAAGGAGAAAGTTAAAGGTAATTGGGTTTCTTAATCCTAAAAAAGGGGGGGAAAATCTCCAACAGGACCCGGTAGCAGCACCCACAAAACACTGCTCAAAACATGTATAAGACAAGGAAAATAAGAGACACAACAGTGGCAAAGAAGATATTGAAGGTGTTACACGTATCTTGGGACATCCCTTGCCCGACTGAAAACATGCAAGGTCAATACTACATATATTAAACAAAGGACGGTATAACTTTCAGACCTTGGCATAAAAACGGTCATCGTCTCAATGTTTTTTATAAAGTAATCAAAACACTGATGTATCATGGTGTCTTTTGAACGACATAAAAACGCAAGCAAGATCTACTTTTCTAACTCAGAAGTCTTCCATCTCTGTTCTCTACCTGAGCATAGAAACTATCATCGAACGTTTTCAAAACACAGACGAAATTACTTGGCGTCACTTGCGCGACATACATCTTCAAGTTCAATAGCATCATTTAAAAACGTATCAATTAACATGTATTTGAATGTCTTTCATCCGTCTGCCAGACTTTGGCATAGAAACTGTAACCGTCGTAATGCCTTGAACATGTACAAAACAAAAACTATAAGGAGTCCGATACAGACGCTCAGCTGGTTAGATCGGAGGAGGAAAAATACTCAAAATTAAGGGATCTAAAAAGTTGAGATTTTTTTTCAAATTTGATGTTTTCCATTGATAACCATTACACCATCTCCTTTTTCTAGATCGTGTTTTGTCATTTTACCGGGTATTGAAGAACCCAGTGTACGTCAGCGTGTTGGTGACCAATATTTTACAGCTGATGGCCATAGGAGGGTATTTGTCTTTCCTGTCTAAATACATCAAGCTTCAGTGGACGTTACCACTATGGCAAGCTAACATAGTGCTAGGTAAGTGTTTGTGGCATCGGCGACAATGATCATAATGTTCGAACTGTTAAAGGAATGTGACATTGCAGTCAGAGGGCTTCCTTCTTCGACCCCGGCCTGCACTCCTTATTGCCAAACACCAGACTAAAAGAACGAGGATATTAAAAAAGATCAATGTGTATGAATATATAAACATGTTTTTAACTAGGAAAAAATCCAATCAATGCCCTAACTGGACAAACAAGTGTTTCTTCGTGACATTAGTTTGTCTACGTCAAGTTAGGAGTAGATCGAGACGATTAAGGATCACACAATTACAAAAAAATTATCCTAAACAATGTTTCTTCGTATTCTTTTTAATCGTGATTTGAAAAATCATACCTCGAACTTTACACCTCTCTGTGTAGGTGGAACTTTATCAACTTCTTATTTAGTAAAAGAAACGACCCACAACACTTTTACTACTAGTATTTGGATCGGTATCAAAATTCATCCAATATCCATTCAAATAGCAAATGTTGGCCATTTCTGATGCTACATTTTTTTGTACTTCTACTCATAACGCTTGAACATGTAGATGAACAGCGCATTACTCTAGCTCTAATTTTCTTTTATTTGGTCGACTGACATTCATTAAGTAGCTATGATCTTTATTTTTACAGGTGGAACGAATTTGATTTCCATTTCCTTCGGTCTTTTCCTCGGAGGCGTTGTGACTCGCAAGATCAAGATGACGCCAAGAAGTGCGTTCAAGTGCTTGCTGGGACTGTTCATTGTACAGTTATCGTTCTTTGTTGCTAACACTCTGTTAGGATGTGACCAGCCTAAGTTTGTAGGACCCTCAAGGTATTGTAAGGATATTTCGAGAAAGTGTTGTCTTTTTTTCCCGTTTTACGATGCTACTATGGAATCTAATTCTTATTTTTTTGTCAGTGTGCTTTTGTGACGCATGTGTTTTGCTGTACATGGTCATTGTAAAATAGTTTTTTCTACAGGTATATTCCTTTATTTTCTACTTCTATCCATATAAATCGTATGTTAACCTCCAACGATATTTTCTGTTTCCATTGCCGTAGCATTCATGGAGTTGACACCATTAAGACAAATGGCACATGCGCAGACACGTGTGGTTGTAGTGCAGACGACTTCTTTCCTATTTGCGGCTCTAACGGACTGAATTACCACTCACCTTGCTACGCTGGCTGTTCTACGTCAGAGAAATCGGGAACGGTAAGATGATTTTTGTACTAATTGCCTACTAACAGTCTCCTCGACCATCACCACTTCAAGATACTCACCTTTTCACATCTGAATCAAATTCACAATATTATTATAAACATCAATACCTACCTTTGTCATGTTCCAAGTTTCAACAAAATATGTTCATCCCTCTCCATGAAATACGGTGCTATCGGAGGTAACCCTATTGTGCAAAAGCTGGCGAAATACACAATTTTCCTTGCTTTTAATTTTCTTCATTTATTCGTTTTTAGAAACACATATTTGCATCAACTATGTCACATGATCTTTATTTAACTTTCTAATTACTAGATTTATCATTATCAATGCTTTTTGCTTACATTTGAAAATTATATGAGCTCGATTCAGGCGTCCGTCAGTAAATGTTAGAAAACATAGAAAAATGCAATTAAAAATTGAGAAAAAAAAGTGTTTAATTTTTTTTCATAAATTTTGGTTTGTTTTATCTTTAAAACATATATACAAGACTCACAGCTCATAAGATAATGCATCTAATCAAATAGCAGCTCGTAATTCACAAAACATAACTCCATGATGCAAATTTATCTGTTCATAAATGATGCTACTGAATTTGAAGACGCGTTTAAGATTTGTACCACTTTGTGAGTGTCAATGCTGGTGGGTCAGGAGTCCCCGAGGGCACATGTTGCCAAGTTCGATCAACTTCGGTTGATAGTTTCTTCAACGCATTCAAAAATTTCTGTGATAAAAAATTCTTGAAATTTCTAAAACGTGGTTCCTCATATTCCATGGACGGGTTAGCGCGCAGTACTAGTACTGTGGTAGCATACTCACTTCTCATCGCTACTTAAGGTCCTGTGTTGGAATCCCTAATTCTGCAAAGGGGTCTTATGTGAGAGGGTATGGCAGTCGTCCACCAAGTCTAAGGAGGTTCTCCCCGGGTTCTCCAGTTTCCTTTAAAGTTTGATTTAATATTCTACCCATCCTGCTACTCTTTCGGTACATTTTTGGACATAATAACTTTCTCACACTTTGGTCATATTACATTGTTTAGATTGAGGATCACTGACGCGCGAAACGTCTGGTCCATGCTGCAAATTTATTTGTTTTTAAATGATGCTATTGAATTTGAAGACGTTTAACATTTGAACGTCCCCATCATAGGAGGTTTGGTTCTGATACCATGGAAAGGTTGGTTGGGAGGTACAGCAAGGGCGTAGGAGAAGGGGTGGCAGCGGGGGCACATGCCCCCCCCCCACTTTGAAAAGTGGGGGGGGGGGGGCACAACCATGTTTGTGCCCCCTCCCCCACTTTTCAATCGCAAAATTTTATGATGCATGACATTGTTTAAAATAGCAACATTTTGTCCCATAAATCTACAATTTTCGGTCAATTTTCAATTTTTTTCTGTGGCTCGCTACCGCTCGCCAGTTCTTATAGACTTTCTGAATAATTTAGCTATTCTGATCCATCCTTTATATACATATTCCTTTATCAATGTTCATGAAGACATATTAACTCAAACTATATAGAATATTATTACATGATGTACTTGATAATGATAGAGGGTATAGAAAGTACGTTGTATTTTCTGATAAGTCAATATTTAGCTAAAAAAATTTCCTGGCTCGCTACCGCTCGCCAGACATTTATTCATGTACTTAAAATTTAGAATTGCACCAGATATTCTAAAATTTGTGCATACAGAACATGATACCTCCATTTTTTTTTTATCTTTTTAAATCTCTACCTCTCCCCCCCCCCCTTTTTTTTTTTTTTTTGCTTGTTAGAAATTTTGGGATGTTGTGCCCCTCGACTTTCTCAGGCAGAGCTACGCCACTGTACAGACCTGTCATTTTCTTTTCATCAATTGGCTAGGGTTTGACAAACATTAACTTTTTTTACTGCTTTGTGTTTTTGCAGTGGGTGTTTTGGGGTTTTGCTGTTGGTACTGCAACCGAGTGTTGTTGGAGATTCTCTCCTTTCTTTTACAATAAATTGTTGTAAGACGGTGACAATATGCATATTAAATAGAAACTTATATTTTGAACAGATCTATTCGAATTGTACATGTATACCGGATGGGAAAGCCGAGTCCGGACTATGTGATTCCGGATGTGGTACGCTCTGGTTTTGGGCAGTCAGTAATTTCCTTGGATCTTTTGTTGGTGCTGTCAAAGGACTGATCAGTTTTGTTGTGAAAATCAGGTATTTAAATTAACTTTACTATAAGTGTGCACTTGTGAGATTTCATTTGAATATGCGTTGCCTTTATATCTCAAACAGCTCAGTCCTAATTTAAAGAGAGTCTTTCATTCTTCTCATTTTCCCATAAATTACGTATTTTATGAATAATCGAATGCATTTCAGATGCGTCAAAGACAAGGATAAATCAACAGCTATAGGGCTTCAGTCCTTTTTGTTATCTTTATTAGGTATGTTATATTTTAGTTTTCCCTTTGCGTATATGTACATTAACGGAGAAGTAAAACAGTGCAAGGAATTCAAGTAAGCAAACACAACACAATCTGCACTATGAAAAAAAAAAAAACATAAACACGGAAAGATAACCTGTACCCATGATAAGTAAGCATCTTCTGCTGACCTGCAACATCCGTTTCATAAGTTCGACAGAAATTAATGGTCTTGAAAAAGCTGAAAAACTCCAAATATGAATAACTCAAAGATCCAAATATCTCGAGCCGGTCAATCAATAAGTGATCGAAAACAATATTAATTGATTTCTTAATTTCTTCTGTTTCAGCATTTATGCCAGCTCCAATTATTTTTGGTAGAATAGTCGATTCGACTTGTATTCTATGGGAGTCCTGCGGCAATTCGGGTGCCTGTGAATACTACGACTTAGTGGCGTTACGACTTAAACTCCACCTTACAAGCCTGTCGTTCTCCACAGTGGCCGCATTTTCCACGGCTTTCGCCACGTGGTGGACGTGGAAGTGGACGGACTGGACGGACAGACAAAACGTAGAAATCAATATCGATCAGGACATTCTGATTTCCAAGAAAGTTCAAGGACAGACGGACATCGTCAGGGTGGCCAAAAAACCAACATAGGATTCTTTTTGTTTTCAATCAAATTCAATTTTGAATTCAGCTGAATTGTTCTATCTTTATTCATAAAACATACAAAAAAATCTTTAAGATTTAAACATAATATTCATAAATAAGAACTGATAAGTAAGTTCTGTCTAAATTTCAGATGATTGTATATAGAAAAATAGATTTATAAGAAAAATTATGTTAAAAAAAAATAATTGTGCTATATTTGTACAGATACATTATGAAAATCGTTGTTTAAAAATCACCGAGTTGTGTTCCTGTAAAAATTCTTTTATAGCTGCCAAACACAAAATGACAGTAGTCTCAACTTAGACGTAAATTTAATCATGATTGTTATAACAGAATCAAGCATCCCTACAAAGAAAAAACAAAAACAAAGTAGCAACACAGGTGCCCGTAGATATAATCTTTTCGACCGCCCCCCCCCCCCCATACTTTACTTCTCGAAATCATGGATAAAACGGTCGTGAATTAAAGAAAAGGGGTAGTTTCCACCCCATTCCCACGTTCTTTCTCAAAATCATGGGTAAAATGGCCTTGAAGTAAAGAAAAGGAAATCTTCCTTTTCTTTACTTCATGGACATTTTAGAGATGATTTTGAGAAAGGAAGTGGGGATGGGGTGGAAATATCATATCTGCAGGCACCTGTGAGCAGCGGCGACAAAGGCATGAAACAGCGAAAGCTGCAAAGTACATGTGAATAAAAAATTCAGTGAAAACAAAATCAAAATGTTTTGAGGGTCTATTGTAGATGGCGCCAATAGAATAGTTATACGTAACATTGAACAAAAATTCTAATGCACTCCGTTTGTAACGCGCATTCTGATTGGCTGAGCGATTAAAAAACTGCAAGGGGATTCACGTTTCACTGCAGTTTTTGCCATGACGTCATGCGTTGCTATGGCGACGTCGTTAAAAGCAGACGTTTTCTAGCTTCTAACTGACTAAAGCATTAGAATAGGGTTACCATACTGATGTTTTACAAAAACTGACAGGGTATCGGCGAATCCCCTGTCAGAAATATCCGTTTTACCGCTCGGCTAACGCCTCGCGGTAAAACTCAATTTCTCACAGGGGATTCGCCGATACCCTGTCAGTTTTTGTAAAACACACGCATGGTAACCCCTAAATACAATACAAGATCCATGGATTTCCGAAACTTCATACGTCATTATCCCGCCCCTGATAAAAAGAAATAGGAATATTCAAGTAGAAGAATAAAACAGGGTGGAAATCATATTTCTAATAATTATTCTAAAGAACTTCGTTCTGAAGTTTAAAAAATTCAGACACCGAGTAGTCATCTGTGTTGCATAGTGTGTGCGTATGAAACGTCATACGTCGTCAGTGACGCAGTACAAAGGTTGAGCAAACCAAGCTGTGTCTATTGGACGGTTTTCTTATACATCTTGCCATTTCAGTATATAAGAAGAATCTTTGTATATATAATTATTAGATTAATATTTGATAATTAAGTTTACTAGATCTAACTAACTATAAATCCACTTGGTATCATTTACAATTATTCATATGAGGCTGATCGTCAGGAAACATAACACATTCATTCCAATCTGGCCAGTAGATCTCCTTCACTCGTAAACAATATCTGTACAAATTGTTGAAGTCGCCTGAAATTAAAAAGTAATTTGAAGTCAATGAAAAATCATCCCGCTCCTGATAAAAAGAAATAGGAATATTCAAGTAGAAGAATAAAACAGGGTGAAAATAATATTTCTAATAATTACTCTAAATAACTTCGTTCTAAAGTCTAAAAAATATTATGAAATTGATAGATCTTTCGAACTCATAATTACAGTAGGTCTACCATTATAAAGAAGTGAGCAACTCAACATTTTACTTTATTTCATATGGATTTCTTTGTAAACACGCTTTAGAGTACATGATACTAAACCTTTATGAAATTAAACATCTTTTCGAGACTAAATTTTGATAAATAGAATTGTGTTGTAGCGTAACTATTCTTCGTAATAATTTGTATGAACACACTTACGTTCAATAATTGAGGATGTATTTGTGTGCGGTAATTGCCATAAAAATTGCGCCAATTGTCCAAACACGCTACAATCAATTTCAGTCGGCGAGTCTCCCATTAAGTAATCTTTATCACCTGTAACACGTTTCATAATCAGAGTAATGGAAACAGATATACCATATATTATATGTAAAAAATGAGGAATCTTAACAAATTATATTATAATTGACAATATGAAACAAATCTGTATATAACAATAAAATACCAAAATTCTAACCCAAACCGATCTACTTGACAAACAGTAGAATAATTACGCAACTCAAATAATTCAGTCAAAAATGGATTCAACTTAAAGATGCATATAGAAATGCATATTAGATTTATCATAAATATTGCACGTCTTCAAATTCATAGCATCATTTAAGAACAGATCGATACATTTGCAGCATGTACCAGGCATGTACGTTTTGAGAACTTGACCCTCGTCAATGATCCTCAAGTCAAAAAATGAAGTATGACCAAATACTGTGAAAGTAATTAAAAAATTACCGAAAGACGTAGTAGGATGGTGGGATGCTACAAGACCCACTTTTCAGAAATGTTGAGAAAATTTTGTGAAAGCATAGATCAAATATGGGAAATCAAGCAACCAATTTAATTCAGTTTTATAGAAAATACCTAAAATTGACGAGAGAGCTTTCAGATCAGCTCTTAATATTTTGTCTAATTCATTCGGGTTGTGACGCCCTATTCCTTGGTAATAGGTCTGTTTCCTGGCTATATAAGGGACGAGCTGTCGTGATATCCATCGCCATTTGGCCTTCTTTATCATTGCCTGTTCCTTATCATCTACCCAACGGTACTGTACCAAGATCCTAGAAAATGATAACAATATGATTATAAATCAAAGATAAATAATCTCCATATACTCGGGCTTACTATTGTTAAGTATATAAAAAAAACAAACTCCTCACTGTAAGATGACCATGCAAACAAGACAGCAAAACACAGGGGCCCAAACAACACACAGATGAAAGTGTATATGGATATGAAAAAAAGGTATACGAAATACAGTCTGTGCTCTAACTCATGAATGTGATCACCGAGGAGTCATAGGTGACAACAGGTGTAATCATAGTTAATAAAGATCCTGATGATAATCTCAACAGCAATCACAATAGAGCACCAAACTGAGCGTCGACGGACCCCAGCAAGCCAGAGGTGGGACCAGGTGCCATCCCCTGTTGGCTAGCCGCACCCAGGTAACGAAAGGCGATGCCATCACACAGCACGACACACAAATCGTTAGCTGAAGTCCCGAAAAACAACCACTACGAGTGTTACTGAAGATGAAAAAAAAAACGTTGATGTCATCATACGAGTACCGATGTTCGAAAATATTTAAGACTGCTTCTTTGTTGGTCCTATAGGTGTTGGTGTTCTTTGTCGGTTTCGGTTGTTTGTTGATGTAATTGTTCTGAATTGCGTCAATTTTGTGTGTGAGGGTATGTGTGTGTTCCGCTGTGAGTATTAATTGCAACGTTGTCTGAACGAAGATTTCTTTTAGTATTCATTTTTAATATATTTACATTCCTACTGCGTTTCCCTTATATGAAGGTTCCAAACCAACTGCACTGCATTTTTCGATAATCGCAAGAGCCTATCACGTGACATTTGAACAAATGCGGATTAATTTCCCATAAAATGCCCATATTCTATTTACTGCTTCTACACAGATTTAAAATTCCATTATCAATCGATGCCGTCTACCCCCAGCGACTAAATGGGTCACAATCTAGGTCACCCATATACATGTACACTTTAAAGACGTGTGACGTAGAGCGAGGAACCATATTTCGCCGTAATTTTCGTACATTTCTTGGGAAATTTCAATAGTGGGAGGCCAACTCAATAATTGTTCTGGCTGAAATTGAATTTAATTCCATTCTCGATTGAAATACTACAAAAGAATTTATTTTACACAGTTCAATGTTTCCTTATAAAACGTTAAAATATTTCGTTTCCATGTTTTCGAAGGTGATCATATTTCGCCGTTTTTGTTGACATTAACCTACTTGCACACAAAACGGACAAAATTGCGATTTTCTGTTCAGGAAATCTTTCGTCACCACTACTTCTAGGAAATGATGCAAAATAAAATGTTTTCTTTTTTCGTGTTTATAAAAATTTCGAATGTTTATGTCTCAAATTTGGTATTTTCATTAAATATTCCCCATTTTGTGGTATGTTTGGTCAAAATTTAGTACAGGAGGCTGTTACAATATATCAAAACATAACTGCTACGGTCATATTTGATAGGATATAGAAAAATGAATGAGACAAATATTTCCAATAACCAATGAGAAGCAATTAACTATGAAACGGCTGTACTCTAATTTTGCATTATTCTAAATACTTCCAGAAGAAACAGAGTAATTTTACAGAAGTTTGAATAATGGTACCGATTGATTTCATAGGTTTATAAACAAATTAACAGTGTGTTCCAGTCAGTTTTCAAATGCTTTCTTTCCCAATATCAGTGACCTTTTTTTTAGACTAACCATCCGCTTGGTCTTTATCATGTGGGACAAAAATGCGATTTTGTACGATTCATTTTTTATTCAGTTTTGATAGTAATGTTCAAAATACAACCATAAACAAAATTCAATTTCTTATTTTTTACAATGTTTCCGTTCAGAAGGTACTACTTCGGAGCTAGCAAAAAAAAAAAAAAAACCAAAAACGCCGAACGTTCATTTGCTGCTACGTCAAGTGACGTTCTCCCTCCGCAGTGACATTTCAAATATAAAGAAACGGGATGAAAAGGGACAGAAACAACTTTTATTAACATGTAAATTGTAAATATAAAGATTGTTTTTCAGCTTTTGCGCTTTATCGGTGTGTATTGGCAGTAGGAAATGGAAACAAAATTCATGAAAAGCAATACACACCGATAAAGCGCAAAAGCTGATAAACAATCCTTAGTTAAATCACTTAGAACGCAAATACTTTATTAATCCTTTAAATTATGTAAGTGGTGGATCAGACGTTAAATACTCATATGTGCAATTGCACCCTTTCCTATTAAACTTTTCAAATTATCTGCGATACTATTTCAAGTTTTATATAATTACCATAGTATTTAAATCATGACGTCAGTTTATTGTTCAAAAAGGCTAAGTATGACAAAGAATTCGCTTTTCTATTTAAAGATGAACAAAATGATATCATACTCATATCCATCCACAAGGAAGGAAAGAGGCTTTAAATAGACATTTTTTTGTAAACTTAATCTGAATATACCTAGATTTGATTTAAAAGGAAGGATTTGTACTCGACACTACAAAATAAATGACACTTATGTTAAGAGTTATGGTGGTTTCTATTAATAAAAAAAGAAGAATTTTTAAAAGATTTTATCCCCACCAAGATATACTGATAATGTAATAAGTATTCAATACATAGAAGTGGAAACTAGTATAATCCACAAGGGATATTGTTGCATTCAGAATACCTGCTCTCAATTTATTACTTTCGTCTTTATAACTAAAAAATAACTTAATCAAAATCAGAATTGAAAAATTACTATGAATGGGCATCTCAAACCAGTAAAAAGCATATCCCCAAGGATAGAAAAGAAAAATGTTAAACGTCTTCAAATTCAAAAGCATCATTTAAGAACAGATAAATTTACAGCATGGACCGGGCATGCACGTTTCGGGTACTTAACCCTCGTCAGTAACGTATCAAAACAATCCAGCCCTGCTACCGGAGAGAGGCCATGTGGTATACATTCCAAATGATGTGCACCAGACCTTGAGTAAGAATTTACTGCTTTTCATAAACATCCTTACCAATAAGTATGCTCGTCAACCATACGTTGTACTGCCCTACATATGCCCATCTGTTCCTCTGTTAATTTGCTGTTGATTTTTACACCTCTGTCTTTTTTTAGGTAATCTATACACAGTTGGGAATCACCCATGGATATTCCGTTATACTCCATCCATGGAACTTTACCTTTAGGGCCCCTCTGTTTATCATGGATATTCTGTTGAAAGAATTCATATATAAATCTGTTGCCATACAACAGCGCTCTTGACAAAATAATTTAATTAGCTGCACCGTGCACGCTTGTTTCGGGCAATTAATCCTCAGAACTGATATTTCAAGTCAAAATAATTCAGAAATGACAGATTGAAAGTGATTTCGTGTCAACGTTTCAATTTTATAAAATTATACAGAATGGATAAATATATAGGAAAGTGGTAGAGGAAACTCCAACAATCAAAGGGAAAACAAAATCAGTAAATACGAGAGAAAAAAATAATCATCCGCAAAAAGGAACTCAAACAAATTTCAATTAGGAAGAGTAAGAATATTCTGCCCTGGGTCTTCATGAAAGCGATATACGAGTAGGTGTAGATAATTCGGAAGGGTTCCAACTCTATACCTTCTTGAAGAAAATGTAGGTGTAGATGTAGAGTGCATGTAGAGTATATCTTACCGTATATGGAATGTTGGTTATTCTAAGAAAGGTTTCAAACTTGACAGCAAAAGGCGTGAGACTGGGAGCGTAAGGACCTCGTCCTACCTGGTGAAGATACACATGGTCCTTCTTTCTCTCCTCTTGTGGTTGTCTGAAAGGAATATATCTAAAAGTGTTAATTAACATATATTTTGAAAGAAGGAGGAGGAGAAGAAGAAGAAGAAGAAGAAGAAGAAGAAGAAGAAGAAGAAGAAGAAGAAGAAGAAGATGATGATGATGATGATGATGCATACTTTTGATGTATATTCTTATAATATAGATTGCACTATAACAGTTTTGATAGTTAACAAAGGAGGGGATTTCCAACAACACTGGGTTGCAGACCCATAGCAAAACTCCTAAACACCCATAGCAAAAACACAGAGCAGACACGCTCAGAAAGCAAGAGGGACAAAGAACACCAACCCACACCATACAAACACCAAACACAAAAGAGCACACATAAACAAACGAGACCAATGGGCAACCGGTGTTAACTTTGGTCGGCTATATACATGCACCACGCAAGTAGCAGACGGTGTGATTATCCGGATTATGTGCGCTCAACCCTCCCACTTTTTCGACCCAGAGGTCTTGAAGAACAAACAATATTTTGGTGTTAAATAACATCCTTACTGTAAGATGAACATACAGACAGCATGACACAGGGACCCAAGAAACACACAGATGGATATTTAATGGATAAAAAAACAGAAGGCATACGAAATACAGACCGTGTTCTGCCGACTGGGCTCATATATGTGATCACCCGAGGAGTACAGAGAGGACAGGTGGTCCGGACCCTGTCTTCTCTCAAGAGGTTTGGACAGGGCCCAATACATGTAAATGAGGAAGATCATTGTAAAATCTATCTTATTATGAATAACTTTAAGATACCGGTAAGTCATTATGTTCATACCTTTTCCTTTTGTCTTGTCTTCGTTTATACAGGAAAATCATAAGAAGAAATGTGCCAATCAAAAGAGCTCCTGAGATGTTTGTTAAAGACATTTCCTTTTCTTAATTCAGGATAATATTCTGAAAAAAATTATTATATTTTACATATAACAAATTTTGTTTTAGAATGAATTACTAATAAAAATAAACGGTTTTTATTTGGTGTGCGAGCTTTCTTTGTCATGAAGTGTTAGAGGAAATTGCTATTTTCTGTAACATCTTCGAAAGCAATTAGGAAAATCTTCATAGCGACATCCAATCAATCATCAACGATGAGGAAACAAATCGTTCTGTTTCCCAAAAACTTCCTACATGTACTCCAACGCTGAAACGCTGACCTATCGCTTGATCCATATTATTTGGTTAACTTATTCATAAACGATTTCCGAGTTTTGGTAACACGTCTTATTTTCAGAAAAGAAAACTGACTCTCTTTAATATTTGTCACCTTTTCTCATAAAGCAGATGAATTTAGACATTCGTTTTTACTTCAAGATCAGGTTCTTTTAGAAATGATCAAAATGCAATCATTTGACAATACTGACGAGCAAGTCAATTCAAGTATAGAAATTATACATGTTTACCATTTGGACATTCATAACTCTAAAAAGATACTGTCATCATGCTTCACTTGTAGCAATCTGCTTTAATCGAGTTTGTTCTCAAGTTTGAACATAAGTCTGTTTCTAGGATTGCACTTTAAACAAACAAAAGCTCAGGGCTTATCCAAATTGATACATGATAAAATATTCTGTTGAATACAATAGTTTGAGATATACGCACATATCGTTTCGATACTGACGTACACTGTAGTATAAAATTAATTTCCTTCCTGAAATATGTGAATAATATCAAATAAAACTATGTCATACAACCACGCACAGAGAAGCGTTACATTCCTTCATTCGTAATATTGTATTGGGTAGTGTACTAGAATTCAAGTGGAGTAAATGATATATATATATATACTTTAACTCGGAGTATATACTAGTATTCATAGTTTCCGTAGCTTTTTGATAAGGGCTGCGACGATTCACCGCAATGCTCGATTAACCGCGGTTCGGTTCCCGTTGACGGTTCGCTTCACGGTATGGTTTTTTTCTGTGTCGATTTTTTTCGATTCATTTGAAAAACAACTTGACGACATTTGCAAACAAAGTTTCAACGAAGATTATGTTAATGATTACATAAAAATTGTAATAAGAATCTCACCGAAAGAGAAAAAAACCTTGAAACATATCATATCATGAGCATAATCCATGGCTGCAGCTCTAAGTTTAATTGACGTGCTCGGTAATTGCCCGATGACTAACCAGGTCTTAGATTTAAACCATGATCCCCTTTTTGTTTCGTCCCTCTCAAACTGGAATCCATCTCTCCGATCCTTAGCTTGCTTTTCAGATATTGTTATTTTGATATTCTCTATTTCGGCTTTGAACATCATGTATTATCAATTCAGTACTACACTTTTTTTGTCATAACTCTTTGTCATTATTCGTGTCTGTTTATACGCGGTCCTCTATTTCTTGAGTCACTAAATTTACGTTAGACGGCATCTTAATATAGAGTTGTTATAGAGAACTTTAAGTATAAAACAATTATTTTGCTTATCATTACATATCAAATACCAAATCTGACTCAATTTAATTACACAGATTCAAGGAACATGTTCCTACATCAGCAGGAGACGCTTACTCCTACTAGGTGTTTCTAAAATCCTCCTCAGAAATTCAAGTTTGCCCTTTGAAGGATAATTTAGTAACTATGGTTATCTCTGCATTATTTCTTGTATTGAATATCCATAGATTATGAATCGTGAAATGTTTAGATGAAATGGAATTAAAAAAAAATTATACGAGTACTTCATTCGGTTTTTGATTTGGAGATGAAGGAGTTGGGGTTCCATAACGAAGTCTGGAATGGAACCGAATTTATTTCATGCAGTGAAAATAATATGATTTAAGAAAAGACTTTTGACATTGCAAACGGATATGGCACTCAGTCATATAATCATTTTACATAAAAGATGATTATAATACACCCATAAATATGTAGACAGGAAATTCAATATTTACATGTACACATACTTACTTATTTTTGACATATACATCCTCTTTCAATTAACAATAATTGTAAAGTCAATTATACATCCTATTCTTTTTATCTGAATAAAGAAATTGATCTGAGATAATTATTTTCCAAGGACATCGTTTCTCTCCAATGTAGTATTTTTTTCCCTAAATGTCATGAATTTCAACCACAACCGCCCACGCTGATGATACCATAAGTACACACAGGAAGTATTTCAAAATGCTCTATAATACATCTATTAGCAATGATAAGGGAGGGATGATTAGATTGAAAAGAAAAACCTTCCATATAAACAGGCATGAAAAATCTTGCCAAAGGCTTAACTCTGGTTTTCAAAAGAATGTATGCGAATATATGTACTGACTGTCACTCTTACGATTTCAAAAAAGATACAGACCCATAATTGTCCATCATTTTTTCATTCATCAATTTTTTTTTCTTTGGCTAGCTTCTCTTGCTATTAGACTTCCATAATACGGTATTTTTATTATTCAACTCATCAGATACATTGAGTATTTGCCAATGTTTCATATTTCATGATGAATGCGTTCCCCTATTTTCACTGTATGCCTTTTGAATGTGATTTTGGACTCTTATTGTAGGTGTTGTGTTTATTTCATTCACCAACATCATGCCGAGTTAATGTTCAATACAAAATATACATGTTTGTTCTTTCAACATGTAAATTTGGATTCTTTTGTGTGCGCATGTATATCTCATATTCTATTTCATCATAAGATTTACAACTGAATTCTTCAAATGAATTGAATTCTCTACATTCCAAATCTCTTGTATGTGAGAACTTTATCAGGCCTGTGTCAGATGCAAACTCAAAGATATAGAGATTCGTCTTCGTGGTTAGAAAGAAGCACATTAGATAAGCGATAACTGGAGACATTTGTTTGTTGGAATTCTTCTTCTAATCTTTGTCTTACATTTGTTCAAGATTTGCTGAGGAAGTTCTACGGTCGATATGGGGAACCCGTCATACATTATGATGTCCCATTCTCCAGAATGGTGGACGATATTCTGTCTTAGACCATTTGAACCATCAAACCACCAAATATAATTGTATCTTCCGAAACGGAAGTTACCGGATGTGACAATTCTACCGGATTGAAGTGACGGGTGTTGAATGCAAGCAGGGAGATGCTGACTTTTCCTGGGCACCTGGTCTCACTCCCATATTGGGAGTTCGCTTCTTATCATATGGTGGAGCTTTTTGTTTGTTTGCTTTGGTTCCTCTTTTATCCTGAATTTGTATGCCTTCGGTTTCTGATTTTCTGAATTATCGATTTTGTACTATATATGTATCGGGATATGGTCATTATCCATAATTGTCATTGCTTTGTAAATTGATTGTAATTTTTTGATTCTGAATTTTGATTTTGTGTTTGACTTTCATTCACTCAAAATATATATTTTCATCAAGGCCAATATAAATAGCAAAGAAGTACCTATCAGTTATTCGGTCTCAAAACGAGAAGGCAAGGCAAAATCATTAGAATTTCCATAGGAAATTGACTATACATAGATTTTCCTCCTGTACACTAATGGACTCGATTTTTGTCTGACAAAATTAGAATGCGCTAAAATATACGCATATTGATCGATTCCTCTCATCAAAATGAACTTTGGTGGTTTTCGTCATAAGAGAACAAAATCACTAAGTTGTCCGTATCTTCACAGATTCTTTAAAAGCGAACTAAGCATTAGAAATCTTCTTTCAAAATTTCATGGAAGTCGCCATCTTGTATCGAAGGACTCACGTGCGATATTCCTTGGAGATTTACACATTTTAAAATAAAATCAAAATAATTAATCCATAAAAGTTGAATGATTGAACACACTAATATTATTTCAGTATATATACCTAGAATTATTTATTTGTAAAAAAAGTCTTTATTTAAATTTCGAGTGACGTAATTTGCAACGTAAGTGCGCGAGAAGTTTTGTGTACTGCTCTTCAACCAAAGGAAAATGCTTCTTTTAACGGAGATAAAAATATTAGATAAACATTTCATCACCGTAAGATTATAATGACATTGTAATTGCTGAATAGACACAAAGTCCGCAGTGTTACACATGTACACATCACGTAACAAATCGATTTCAAGCAAAACTACAAGATAGAAAACCTACCTCAACACAAACGCCGTAAAATTGCACGGTGATGATGAATGACAAAAGTAGATCAAACCTTCAACCTTAATTCTGAACAAGTCTGATCCACTAATACCCGATATCGTACATGCAAAACAGTTAAGAATGGTTGAGAGTGTTATACACGCTGCAATCAGTCATCGAACTTCATCTGGCATGGTGCGTCATTGACTACGTCATATTGTAAATATCGGTCACTCGCACAGCACTGCACACGTGTACTAGGTCGTCTATATCTAGTGTACATGTGCAAATACAGGGAGCAATGGGGAATCGCCAAAGTCATAAAAGTCTGCACTCAGAAAAAAATAATGTTCAAATTAGTAATTTCTATATTTCTTGTTGGGTCTATATTTTTTTTCAAAGGAAAGCACGGATGTGGTGGTTGGGTTGGGAGGGATAGGGGGCGGTACCGAATGACAAATATGGATAATGACCATATCCCTGTATACTGCACAATATCGATAATTCAGAAAATCAGAAACCGAAGGCATACAAAACCAGGATAAAACAGGAACCAAAGCAAACAATCAAAAACCTCCACCGTATGAAAAGAAGCGAACTCCCGATATGGGGGTGAGAATGAACAACATTCTGAAGTGAGATCAGGAGAGTTAGCGTATTTTCATTGCATGCCACACCCGTCGCAACGGCTCCATGGAAACTTGTCAAATAGGCCACCTGCCAAAATCCATAATGGCTGACAAAATGACGAAAAATGTCCGAGGTAGGCAATTTAAGCGCACTTTTTCATTGTTACGTCTCAATGGAATTGTGTCTTTTAACAGTGACGCCATAATGAGAAACAACGCCAAAAGACTCGGACACTTTGTGCTTTCTAACAAGATCGGAAAATGGTCTATTCGGTGATTGTCTTGATGTGTACATTTTGTTGTACGTATCAGGTAAATATGTCTTTTTAGCTCAACTGAGCCATAGGCTCAAAGTGAGCTGTTGTCATAGCGTGGCGTCCGTCGTCCGTCGTCCGTCGTAAACTTTTCACATTTTCAACTTCTTCTTCAGAACGGCTGAAGGGATTTTGATGAAACTTGGTAGGTATGAAGTACTAATGGTCCCCTACAAGTGTTGTTGTTTTTCGTACGGATCCCTCAACAGGTGGCGCCACCAGAGGCAAAAGTAGGTCCCAGAGGGTACCCTCCTTTGACAAACTTCTTCTTCAGAACCGAAGCATGTATCGACAAACCGAAAGCATCAGGATGATCTAGAGAGATGTCTTAAGAAGTATTGTTATTTTTGGTTCCACTCCGAAGTCAAATTTTTGACGCGTTTTTGACGTCTTTTCGGACTTTGTCAGAAATGCACATTTTTGCACTATTTCTTTAAATAACTCAATAAATGTATGATTTTACACACTCATTTACTACATATTTATCATATTTAACTTACTTAATGCTTTGATATGTATTTTATGCTTAAAATTTTTTTTTTTGATTTTTTATGAATTTTTTTCTTATGTAAAAAGGAAGGGGGGGGGGGTTGATTTTCATACATTTTCTGCTTCTTTTCTATAACCACTCTTCAGATTATCATGACAATTTGTAGGTATGAGGTACTCATGCATGGTACCCTACAAGTGAAAGAATTTTGTCAAGATATCCACTTTTGGATTTTTAAGGAATATTTTTTAAGATTGTACATTGGTATAATGTATGTTTTCCATGCCCAATGGACCCATGGGGAGTAGCTTCAAACCCCGGCGGGACCCCAACATTTTTTTTTCCCTTTTTCAGTTTTTTTTTTCTCTTTTTATTTTTATATTTATCGCTAGAAATGAAACTGTGAAAGAATTTTGTCAAAATATCAACTTTTAGATTTTTAATGATTTTTTAAATGAGACAAGCTATAGCTAGTTTGGCTTTGTGTACTTATTTTCATACTTCAAATTAACTTGGCCACATACGCTATCAAATATACTCTGAATTTATTTTTAAGATGTTGACTTTTTGTGTCGCCTGCGAAGCACAGCGACACTTAGGGATCACTTTGTCCGTTGTTCGTCTGTCCGTCCATCCGTCCCTCCGTCTGTCTGTCACACTTGGGTGTCACACCCCATAACTTTTGATTGGTAAGTGATAGGGCTTTGATATTTCACATGTGTATTCCTTGTGACAAGACCTTTATACACATATCATAATTTTTGACCTTGTGACCTTGACCTAGATATTTGACCTACTTTTCTAAAAATCTAATATTGGCTATATCTCTTGATTGATTAGTGATAGGACTTTGATATTTCACATGTGTATTCCTTGTGATTAGACCTTTCTACACATAAAATGTTTGACCTTGTGACCTTGATCTAGATATTTGACCTACTTTTCTAAAAATCTAATATTGGCTATATCTCTTGATTGGCAAGTGATAGGGCTTTGATATTTCACATGTGTAATCTTTGTGACAAGACCTTTCTACGCAAACCATATTTTTTGACCTCGTGACCTTGACCTAGATATTTGACCTACTTTTCAAAAAATCTAAGATTGGCTATATCTTTTGATTGGTAAGTGATAGGGCTTTGATATTTCACATGTGTATTTCTTGTGACAAGCCCTTTTTTCACATACTATATTTTTTAACCTTATGACCTTGACCTAGATATTTGACCTACTTTTTAAAAAAACCAAGATTGGCTATATCTATTGATTGGCAAGTGATAGGGCTTTGATATTTCTCTTGTGTATTCCTTTTGACAATACCTTTCTACACATACCATAATTTTGACCTCATGACCTTGACCTAGATATTTGACCTACTTTTCAAAAAAATTAAGATTTGCTATATCTTTTGATTGGTAAGTGATAGAGCTTTGATATTTCATATGTGTATTCCTTCTTGTGACAAGGCCTTTCTACACATATCATAACTTTTGACCTCATGACCAAGACCTAGATATTTGACCTACTTTTCAAAAAATCTTAGATCGGCTATTTCTTTTGATTGCTGAGTGATAGGCTTTGATATTTCACATGTGCATTCCATGTGACAAGACCTTTCTTCACATACCATCATTTTTAGCTCACCTCGACGAAGTTGAGTGAGCTTATGCTATAACCCCACGCGTCCGCGTCCGGTTAAGAAGTTTGGGGTAGCTCAGTATCTGACAAAGTACTAATGCTACAGTAACCAAACTGGCACAAGTGATTCATCTTTGGATGCTGAGGTGAACCCATTAATTGTATGCAGCATCTGACCTACATTTTCCGCTTGAGTGATTTGGATAAGAAGTTTTGGGTAGCTCAGTATCTGACAAAGTACTAATGCTACAGTAACCAAACTTGCACAAGTGATTCATCTTTGGATGCCGAGATGGACCCATGCATCGGATGCAGCATCTGACCTACTTTTTCCATTTGAGTGATTTCGCTTTTAAAAGCCAATATTGAGCAGAGTATAAGTGCTACATGTACCAAACTTGCATATTGGATGTATCTTTGATCAAACTTTCATAAAATGACCTTGACCTACTTTTTCCGCTTGAGTGATTTTGCCTTTAAAAGCCAATATTGAGCAAAGTATAAGTGCTAGATGTTCCAAACTTGCATATTAGATGTATCTTTGATCAAACTTTCATAAAATGACCTTGACCTACTTTTTCCGCTTGAGTGATTTTGCCTTTAAAAGCCAATATTGAGCAAAGTATAAGTGATACATGTACCAAACTTGCATATTGGATGTATCTTTGATCAAACTTTCATAAAATGACCTTGACCTACTTTTTCCGCTTGAGTGATTTTGCTCTATAAAGCCAATATTGAGCAAAGTATAACTGCTACATGTACCACACTTGCATATTGGATGTATCTTTGATCAAGTTTTCATAAAATGACCTTGACCTACTTTTTCTGCTTGAGTGGTTTTTCCTTTAAAAGCCAATATACATGTACTTGATTATTTTCTCTGTCTTATTTCTGTATCTATGGTAAACATAGTCGCCATATATCTTGTGTTACAGATTTGATTGGTTCAATACCTCCTCGACCCTTTAGTAGGGGTAACTACAGGAAATAAAAAGGTGCACACTAAAAATTTTGACTGACTTGAAATGCCCGGAAGTCTGTAAAATTGGTCTTTTTTGGTTGCGAATCTTTGGCACGCATAAAAATGTAAAGAAAAAAGGGGGGGGGGGATCATGCATGTCCTTTTTTCGCAAATTTCACTTTTTTTACTGGAACTCTGCGTCCTCATCGAAAATGTTCCGAATTTTGCATATTTTCAAACCTATCTGTAGATTGCATAAAAGACAAGATCAAGTTCGAAGTTAAATTTATCACGACTATTGATTCAATATGCTAAAAATACATTTCCAAGCGCCGCATTTCAGCATATTTACCGAAAATAATTTGTCCAAGTGCCTTCACTGGGTCATGAGGTTTGATACACCGTACACTGCTGTTTGGAAAATAAATTGGCTCAATTTCTGCACAACTCACTTGAATTAATACTGTCCGCTAACAACTTGTCTGTGTTAATTGGATTAACACGATTTTGACTGTACGTTACATGTATTAAGATGAAATCAATACTATTCAAAAGCTCTCATTCATAGATTTCTGTATAATTTAATATGAATAAAGGCAAAACCGAAAAGTCTTTGTTTTTTATGCTTCCGGAATCAAAGATACGGGGGCATATAGTTTTTGGCCTCTCCGTCTGTCTGTTTGTCCGAAAAACTTTACATTGGGTATAACTTTTGAATGGAAGGTGATAGAGCTTTCATATTTCACATGTGTATTCCTTGTGACAATACCTTTCCATTGATACCAAAATTTTTGACCTCGTGACCTTGACCTTTGACCTACTTTTCAAAAACTTTAACATTGGGCATAACTTTTGAATGGTTAGTGATAGGGCTTTCATATTGTACATGTGTATTCTTTGTGACAAGATCTTTCCATTGATACCAACATTACTCTGACCCTGACCTCTCACATACTTAACAGAAAATGGTGTTTATACCAACAAAGATGCCACCGCGGGGCATTCGTGTTTCACAAACACAGGCTTTATTATTTTCTGGCATACTAGCTATTAATAATGAAAGGTTTGGTGTTCAATTTTAAATAAACTTAATTTATGAAATCATTTCATTGTTTTATTCTGTTTCTGTTGCACATTAATGTGGAATTTTACAAAATGATTTTATTTTTGATGTTGCAAACTATACTAGCTGGGCATATGACTTTGGATCGCATAATCCATCTTTTCAAATCAGTAAAAAAGTTGTTGTTTTGAAATGTGACTATTTTCTCTTGTTTGTACTTTTAAAGGTTGTCTGAAAAAAACTTGTCTGCATCCGGCAAAAATCTTGTTAGAAAGGTTGTGGGCTAAAATCCTGGTAGTGGCACTATCAGTATTCAATGTCAGTATGTCAATTAGAGTGTGCATGGGTATCAGGTGAGCGTTGTGCCCCCTGGGGCTCTTGTTCAATGATGATGACAGCAATCCAATCGTTATCCAGAATATCACTTATCATTCTGATAAATTGAGTATGCGTCAAAGTCAACTAATGTCTCTGCTTCATGGTAAGTACCAGAGTCAGTCGACAACGCTCTGGATGACTTCGTATAACCAAACTGTGCAATAAACATTTTAATATTGTTAGTATGGGCGATGTCGTTCGTGACAGGCGTATCTAGATACAGATAGATCCGACACAATAGAAATAGGCTTAAGTTTAAATTGAAATCCTTCTATTCAATTTTACCGATGTATTGAATAAATGATACACTAGAAACGTGGAATTTGCGAAATATGCATTTGATGATTTGATCTGTTCTCAAGTGAAGCTATCAATTTGAAGACGTTTAACATTTGTACCACTTGGTGAGTGTCACTGATGTTGGACCAGGAGTCCTCATTGGCACATGTATCCAAGTCCGATCAATTTCGGTTGATCGTTTCACCCAACGCATTGAACATTTCTGTTCACAAAACTTTCTCGAAATTTCTGAAAGTGTTTCCTGTAGCAAATAAGGGAGGTTCAAGATAAGGTTGCAGCATCCTTAGCAAAACTCCAAAACATCCAATGCAAAAACACAGAGCAGCAACCACGAAAAGAGACGTAAAAAGGGACAAGGAACACCAATTTACACTATAGAAACATGAAACACTAAAGACAACACATAAACCAAGGAGACCAAAGGGCAACCGGTGCCGACTTTGGACGGCTAGTAGCACAAGGTATGGTTATCCAGATTAACTGGACACAACCCTCCCACTTTTCCAATTACCCATAGGTCTCGAAGATCGCATAATGGTGGTGTAAAATTATCGCTTATTGTAAGATGTACATACAAACAAACAGCACGACGAAGGTGCCCAAGAAACACACAGATTGGTATGTAAATGGATATAAAAAACAAAAGGCATACGAAATACAGTCCGTGCTCTGCCGGCTGTAGTGTGCTCATGCATGTGAACACCAGAGGAGTTTGACTGAGATTCAGAGAGGACAGGTGGTCTTTGCCCCGTCTTCTCTAAAGAAATTTGGACAGGGCTCGTCATGGAGTCTTGTCGTCAGAGTCAGTCAGAGTGCAATTCTTAGGAATGCGCTGGTACAAGGCTGTAGATTGGTCAAGTTCTAATGTTAAACGTCTTCAAATTCAATAGAATCATTTAAGAACAGATAGATTTACAGCATGGACCAGACATGCACGTTTCAGGTATTTAACCCTCGTCATTGATCCTTAATCTAAACAATAACATATGGCCAACATTTGTGAAAATTATGTTCAAAGTTAACCGAAAGACATAGCAAGATGGCTGGGATATGATGCTAAAGGACCCAGGTTTCAGGAACTTATGACAATTTTGTTAACAGAAATTTTGAAATGCGTTGGAACCGAAACTGATCGAAATTGTGCCCTCGGGGACTCCTGGTTCCCCAGTAGTGACACTCACCATTAGACCATTTGAACAATCCAACCACAGACTTTACTTTTATCTTCCGAAATAGAAGTAACCGGATGTGATATTTTTGCCTAATTGAGGCGACGGGTGTTGCATGCAAGAAGGAGACGCTGACTCTTCCTGGACACCTGATATAACCTCTAATTGGGAGTTCGCTTCTTTTCATGTGGTGGATGTTTTTGTTTATTTGCTTAGGTTTCTGTTTTATCCTGATTTCGTATATGTCTTTGGTTTGTGATTTCCTGAATTATCGATTTTGTACTGTGTATTGGGATATGGCCATTGTCCATATTTGTCATTTTACCCATCTGTTACGTCTTTTGGTATTTTGTGGACATAAATGAGTTAAAGAACATAACTTTCACATTCTTTGGCAAGTGAAATATTTGGAAACGTGCATGCCTGGTCCTTGCTGAAAAAATGATGCTATGAATTTGAAGACGTGTATCTGTCCTGTAGCATCATATCCCACCAATCTTGCTACGTCTTTCGGTATATTTTGGACATACGTTTCTTAAATTTTGGCCATATTTCATTGTTTAGATTGAGGATCACTGACGAGGGTTAAATACCCGAAACGTGCATGTCTGGTCCATGCTGTAAATTACTCTTGCTTTTAAATAAGGCTAACGAATTTGAAGACGTTTAACATTCCATATGAGGCACAATTGGCTGGGTACGATAGAACAATTAGATGGGGTTTTTTTTATACATTTGACAGAACATGTCATCGTAGCGAACGAATGTAGACATTATAAAACGAATTATCAAAGATACGATATGATCTAAAGCGATAAAATCTAAAACCTACCTGACCTGTGTTAAAAACGAAGTATTTCGTAATAACAGAAAAAAAATCCTCGTGCTGGTTAAATCGATCAAACGATAATAAAATGAACTCACTCCACTTTTATAAATAGGAAGTTCTGAAAGTATTTTCTCAGAGTATGCTGTAAAAATCACATCACTTTGTTAGTACTAAACTTCTTCGTCAAATATCCATCGAAAAAAAAAACACGATTTCTTTTACTGTAAGTAAACAACTAAGATAAGTTTTTGTTTACATTACACCTATATTCACCTTGTTTTAGATTTAAAACATATACGGTAATGTATTCAGCTACGAGTATTTATCGACTTTTCCATTTGCGTCGTTTTGTATGTAAGTCTGGGGTGTGGAATTCATTTTCGATTTCAAAGGTGTGTTTAAATCTAAATAAAAACACGTTGATGTCAGTATGTGTAGGATTAAAATTGAACTTTGTTGACATTCACGCCTTTGTAAACATCCGGAACAAAATAACATCAGATCCATGATTTATTATTGACATTCCCCGTATTATTACTGCTTCTTAATATGACGTCATTTCAAAATTTCTTCCGCGTTTGGACTGGGCGTGACGTAAGGTCGATTTTAAATCAGATACGACAGTGCAACCGGAACCGCTTACGTACGGGGACACTGAAATAACTTTATGATGATATGCAATGCATGCACAGTAATTTTCACTCTGAAGGATAAGAAGGAGGTCTGCAACATGATATGATGATGTGCCATAATCACAGCGGAACATACACATTTGACAGAAAGGGGGACGGCACAAAAAGCCAACAAACACACAAAAAAATTATTAACATAGTTTTATACAAGAGAAGTGCCACTCGTACATTTGCCGTGTGACGCTCGTAAAAAAGTTTTACACTTTGACAGTAAGTGTTTTGAATATTTTCCCTGACATGGTCGCCATAGCACTTTCTATATAGATATAACCTTAGACGGTGCAATGCATGTATTTTATATATTGTTTCTTTTTTCGTGTATGAACATCGACGGCGGGTGCGGCTAGCCAACAGGGGATGCTTACTCCCCCTGGGCACCTGGTCCCACCTCTAGCTTGCTAGGGGTCCGTCGATGCTCAGTTTGTTGCTTTATTGTGAGTGCTGTTGAGATTGTCGTCAGGATCTTCTTTAATTCATCGTAGTTCAGAAGTCAAAGTCCCTGAGGAACACAGCACGATAGTCTCCATTAACGAGGGAATCGCGAACACCCGAATGGAGGCGGGACCAGGTCTTCGTCTGTTCCAGTTTTTTTCTAATGTGTGTGTTCCGCTGTGATCATTGTAATGTCGTCGCAGTGGGGATCTACGCCTATCTTACTATTACACTAAGGACATCATACTTTCCATTTATTCGTAGTATAGGTATCTGACACACACTGCCCAAATTGCCAATCGGACGACCACGAAAAACATTATACGATATTGAGAAAAGTCTAGTAGAATTTGATATGCAAACAATAAGATAACTATACTTTTTTTCTATATCAGTAAGTAAAAGTCAACACATTCTTTACGTAAAATCTATGTATCTAAATATACTTGTTAGAATGTTCGATATGAATGTTAAGCGTCCTCAAATTCAATAGCATCATTTAAGATAAATTTGCAGCATGGACCAGACATGCCCGTTTCGTCAATAACGTCTTTCCTCTGATGTTTATTAGACAAATTTCATTTATGAAACCTTTCATTTCCATCTAACAAATTGCACCAATCAATCATTAAACAGCTCACCACTTTTTACGTAAAAATTGTCGTTTATGACTGATTTGTTTTATCACACTATAACGGAGTAAAATTTCTCGCTACGGTACAGTGTGTTAAACAAAGGAGAAGTGACACAAACATGACATAATCATATATTTACACCACATGCTTTAATACATTGAAAACGGATATTAAGACAATCATCTTTCTTAGAAAACGATGTGCTTACGAAATTATTCTTTATAAATAAGGTCATTGTGTATCTACATTGTATCTTCATATATATATGAAAAAGACAACACGTATCCCCAGTCAATTCAATATTCAGACATCAAAGAAGTATCTAACAATTATTCAGTCTCAAAGTTGAGAAGACAAGGCCAAATTTCTTGAAATTTCTAAGACATGGGTCCTGTAGCATCATATCCCATCCATCCTGCAACGTCTTTCGGTAAATATTTGGACATAATAATGTTCACACTCGTTGGTCATATTACATTGTTTAGATAGAGGATCACTGACATTGTGACGAGGGAATGAATGTCATTTCAGCGAGTCCACCTTTAACGAATTTCCATTCAAATATACATTATTGTACTTTATGTTTCAATTATAAGATGTTATTATTCACGTTGGCTTCGTCTGTTTGTTACCATAGTCATGCTGCACACCTTCCCCTCCCATTTTTTTTCATCCTATCCGTGTGCGTTCCAAACTCTTTGACTAAATGCAATAGTTTTTGCATGCAGAATATCTATGAAAAACGTGGAACCCTTTAGGAAAGCTGATTTTGCTAATTCTAAATGGTTTTGAGAAAATATTTTCTCGTAATGATGAGAAACATTTCGCGTAATTACGAGAATAAAAGTCGTAATAACGAGAAATTTTCTTGTTATTACGACTTATTTCTCGTAATGTCGAGAATTTTTTTCCTACTACCACTTAGAATGAGCCAAATCGGCTTTCGTACCTTTTAAATACCCTGAAGTGAAAATTAATATCACGGAAGTGTTCCAACTCTTTACGTTTTTCAAAATAAATTGCAAACAAATCTTTATGCATTAGACACGTGTTTCTGACAGTAAATCCTCACCAGTGGTACTTATTAAATGCTGAAGTGATTTTCTGACACAACCAAATGTATTTCAGAAAGGCCCATTGTTTTTTTTTAATTCAAATTTGTTGAGAAGGGTCGATTCAGTAGCATAGTTAAATGTAAACTATGACCAAAATAGTTTTGGAATGATGGTGCTAAGATTTTTACCTACTGTAATTTCGATGATATTTTTGAAGGAATTGACAAGTTTTCGAAATAGCAAAATTAGGCCTCCGTATTCGAAGAAAAATGTTTCAATGTGTTCCTCTGTGGTCACAGCAACGTGCTCGTGTTGGACATCTTTTCATTATTCTTAAATTCATTTAAATCATGCGGAAGGTTCCAACTCTATACCTTTTTCAAGAAAATTTCAAACCTATTCATTATGCACCAGATACTAGTACGTGTTTCGGATATAACATTCTCATCAGTGATGATTCCAGCCAAAGTTCTTTTCATAAGCCGCTAAAATTCATTTCACAAGCGCCCTCTGATTTTATTCTTAGAATTTAAATTTGTGTATTTTCTTTACAGAAAGTACGCGGTTCCAAATTTCCTGTAGGGTCGATTCAGTTGCCTATCTAAATAAAATCTATGTTCAAAATAACATTGGAGGAATGGTGCTAAAATGTTGAAGACGTAAATAAATATAATATTAAAGACTTATCTAAATATTCTCTAATGTTTTTAGCTATATCAAAATGAACTTTTCGTCCTATCTTCAGATGGCCTTCTTAAGTCGGCGCCGGTTGTCCATTTGTCTCGTTGCTTTATGTATGGTCTTTTGTGCAAATAAACATCAAAGAAGTACCTAACAGTTATTCAGTCTCAGTCGAGAAGTGTTTCATGTTTCTATGGTGTGAGTTGTAGTCATTTGTGTTTGATGTTTCTATGTGACTGACGTCCCTTGTACCGTTTGCGTCTCTATCTGTGATTGCCTGCTGTGTGTTTTTGCAATGGGTGTTTTAGGGGTTTGTTGTTGGTGCTGCAATCGGATGTCGTTTAAGATCCCCTTCTTTCTTGGTGTTCCTTGTCCCTTTTACGTCTCTTTCTGTGAGTTTCTGCTTTGTATTTTTACATTGAGTGTTTTGGGGAATTGCTTTGGGTGCTGCAACCGAGTGTCGTTGAGGACTCCTCCTTTCTTTCATGACTTATGTTCTTTGGCCAAAAAATTTAGGTAAATAAATAATAATAATTTCATAGATATATTACTTGGATTTCCTCTTTTACGGCCTGATGAACTGTCACGTGACGAGTCATTGTCTTATCATATTGACCTGTGAGGGTCGATTTCATTAAATATCACTACCGCGAAAACTCTTGCTTCCGGTTTACCATGAAATATCGAAAACGCGCGAAATTTATATCTGTGACGTCATTAACGTCATTTCGTAAACAGCAGCAAGGACCCTGAAGCTGAGATCAAATTCTTGAATTTTGAGCCTATCTACGGATTTTGACTCTGAAATATTCTTTATTTGACTCATTGAATGAATTTCATTACGTTCAGGATAATTCAGCGACAGAAAATGCTGATATGAACACGTCTTGAAACATTTTCAAAGAAAAGTCGATGTCAGCCATTTCGAAAAGGTACCTTTATAAATACTGATTAAGTCCACTATATAATAAAACAATTATGGACTTTTCACTCGGTCAATGTTTTCAAATTCAGAAAATATCACACCATATTCACCTCGTAAAAAGTCCATAATTGTATAATAATATGAATGTAACATATTTCAATATTGACAATATGATACATCAACCGATGGATCTTTATCTCCTCAGTATTATTCACCACCATTCTTATATTACGTTAAAGGACTTAAAACAATTCTTGCTTCATATGGTAAGATTACTTTTAAAGTAAGAAAACACTTGGTTTTCTTTATATTTCTTTTTCCTTGTTCTAATAATTACATGTATATATATAGTAACACTTATCAGATCTAGATAAAAAAATCTATTCTATTTCCTTGTTATCAAGAAAAAATAACGACCAATATTCATATATTGACTATGAAAGAAAAAAAAAGGTCTCGTGCAAAAATTATTTTGATTAGAGCATGTTAAACGTCTTCAAATAGGTATAACACGGGAACGCGTAATTGCAAAAAAGAAAACTCATTAAGCATAGTAAAGGGGGTGGGGGATTAATCGATCTCATGAAATAAACTTTATTCTAAGCTGCAAAGATGGAATTTTGTCTACCGTGAAACTATTTTTGTTTTGTTTGATGCATGTAATATATTGAAGTGACGTAGGCGTAAATAGAAGGCGGTTATTGAAATTGAAATTATGACGCATTATCGCATATGCAACAGAAAGTTAAGTATCCTGTAGGTGTAGTGACATACTCATTTGTCTACATATTTATTACAGAAATTTTCATATGCATTTGCGCTTGAATCATTATAGATTTTTTTTTCAGGACGGATAAATAAAAGAAAATAAACAAAACGAAACAAAAACAAAAACAAAACAAAAGAAAAGAAAAACGATCACATTTTGCATATCTTTTTTTCCGATATGATCGTACCGAATTCAACCATGAAATCATCTGACAGAATGTTTCCGCTAAATTGCAAGAAACAAATGGATCTCCGACAGGATTCGGTCGTAACATTTACAGCACAATGACAAATATGGATAATGACCATATCCCTGTATACAGCACAAAATCGATAAATCAGAAAATCAGAAACCGAAGGCATACAAAATCAGGATAAAACAGGAACCAAAGCAAACAAACAAAAACCCCAACCAAATGAAAAGAAGCGAACTCCCGATACTGAATTATCGAAATTGAAGTGGAAACGTTAACGTCTTCAAATTCAATAGCATCATTTATAAACGGATAAATTTGTAGCATGGACCAGACATGCACGTTTCGGGTACTCAACCCTCGTCAGTGATCCTCAATCTAAACAATGAAATATGGCCAAAGAGGGTGAAAATATTATGTAAAAAATGTACCGAAAGATGTAGCAGGATGTGTGGGATATGATGCTACAGGACCCACGTTTTAGAAATATCAAGAATTTTAGTACCAGAAAATTTTGAATGCGTTGAAGAGACAGACGATCAACCGAAGTTGAGAAGTTGAAACACACACTCCAAAGGGACAAAGAAGACAAAATGACAAAGGCGGCATCAAACACCATAATCAATGAACAACCGTTGCCGACTGAGGATGGAGGTCTGTCACATTTGAAGCAATAGTTGTGGTTATCCAGAAATTTGAGTAAGATTGAAACGAAGTTATGAAATTATCCGGATTACATGCACGAACCTTCCCATTTGCCTAAAAACACCGATATTACTCATCAACACCATGAATAAAAAGAAGGAAGGGGATCTCCAACAAGACCCTGTTGCAGCACCAACAGCAAAACACCATAACATCCGATACGGAAACACAAAGACGATCATACTAAGAGACGAAATAGAGACATACGACATATAAACATCGAACACAAAAGACTACACATAAACCAAAGAGGCCAATGGGCAACCAGTGACAACTCTGGACGAACATTTGTCACACAAGTAGCAAATGGTGTGGTTATCCTGGATTACGTGCGCACAACCCTCTCACTTCTCCAATTACCAAGAGGTCTAGAAGAACATACAATTGTAATGTAAAATAACCGATGGATAAAGATTATGATATAATATTGAAATATGTTATTCGCACAACCCCCTCACTTCTCCGATTACCAAGAAGTAAAGGGATAGTTTTGGCCACGTAATCCTGACAATTACACAATATGATATTTACCTATCCGATACTAATAGGTAAATAGATGCAGTAAAGAAGGAATTGAAAACCAAAACAGCAGCGATATAATTTGTTTTCTTCTCTTCCTAGTCAGAAGAGTTTAAATGAATGTTATTACGGTTCCAGACAGGTAATATGGTCTGATATACCTTGTCTGGAATTTATATTTCCCGAACCGTAGGTACATCAGACCATATTACCTGTCTGGAACCGTAATATCATTTTTGTCATACTACAAATCGCTTATAAATTGTCATTTCAAAATAGCATCAACAGTACAGTTTCTAACCTTTTTTATTTGTTGATGGATTGTAAAATTTCCTTCACCAATTAGAAGATCGTACCCGTAAATGGTTTAAACCACAAATGAAATTCAGTTAAGCAGAAAATTAGAATTAAAGAATCTGAAGAGGAAAATTCAAAACGTTTTACGGGAAAAGCTCGCTATGATGTCAAGAAACAATTAGGTATCCGTGACGTCACAAAGTTCCATATTTACGGCTGCAGACGGGTTACATAGTCTCATAATTACGGCTAAACAACCAATGAGATTCCTAGAAATTTATTTGTAGTGTGACAATAACATTTAATATGATAATTGATTTATATCTTATCAAAATTGGCATATACGTAATTGGTAATTCAATCTTTATTACAGTGAATTTGTGGTAAGGACATGACATTATTTTTACATTTTTTAAACAAAAACCTCCACCACATGAAAAGAAGCGAATTCCAAAAATGGTAGTAAGACCGGGTGCCCAGGAAGAGTCAGCATCTCCTGCTTGTATGCAACACCGGTCGCCTATAACAAAAACCACAATCGAGAGGCCTTCAAATTTTGAAAACAGAACAAAACAGAACTTCCCCACATGAAAAGAAAATTGGATACACTGACGGAGACAACGACACAAGACCCGCTTATCCATTTAACCATCTCTAGTTAGTGCGCAAGTGCGGAAGGCATCGTACAATGCATTGTAGGTGTCGCTGTTAAAACTTTGTCAAAACGATTATTTCCATATATCACATGAATCATGTTTATATCTAATATAAGTATAGTATCCAAGCAGGGAGGACCAGAAACGAAGCCCAAAGTCCATCACAATGTCTGTCCTAGTGTTACCCCCATGACAACTTGCCAAAATCGGTGATTGTCTCGTTATACATATTGGTGTACATATACGGTAAATATGTCTTATTTGGTGATGATGACAACTATTAAATCGAAATCCAGAATGTTACTGATCATTCTGGAAAGAGGGATATGATATGCTTTTATGATATCCCCGTAGCGACCGAACAACTTCCTGATGATGATTTCAGTCATTGTGTATTATAACCCTGAGCAATTGGCTTACTTGCAAGCTGTCTGCCTCTAACAAGAGCAAGAAATTGTTTATTTTTGAAAATGTTAATCCTTATTCCAGCGTTCTGCTATCAACTGAAAACAATTCTGCTTTCCTTCAATTACCATTTGTAAGTATCGTGCAGTTACGCAAATTTTGGAGTAAAAAAATAGAATTTCTATAAAAAACAAAAATATATTTCAGCAATGTGATATCATCAAATAATCAATGCAAACGTTGAAAATGCACATTTCAAAGTCTCATTATAATTTTTTTCTGTTGATAGAAAATATAACTTTATAGAATTACAATGTAATAATAAACAAGAAATATGTTATATCTAAAATTTGAATAAAGTTAATTTAGTGTCCCAGTGTTCAATACCTTCTTAAGCAAAGAAATAAGGAGAGAATAATGTTTTTCCATAAGTTGCGCAACGTTTCTCTAGAGATTAATTTTTGTGTAAAAAATTACTTAACTCAAATTAAATATCAAAACTATAATATTTCAAAGATAAGATCGATAAGGAATCAAGCCTTAATTCTTCGACGTAAGAAGCGATCGATCCTTTTCTGTTTGCATGATTATTTACGAAGAAACTTGAGTATTTTGTAATCTGTAAAAACTAAATTACCTTAAAACTTTTGCCTTCTAGGAAACCTCCTCCTTTTCTACTCTTATTTCAATGTTAAAATATCGCCCTCTTTTCTGAATATTTCAGCTACTCGTATAACCATGCGGCATGAGTGTTGGTAATTATGTCAAAATTTATCATCAAGATGCAGAAAGTGCATGTAGTGGGAGTTTTGTTTGTCAGTTGTCAGGGAAAACCTAGTATGTTTGAATCAAACGCCCCCAAAAAACCATTAACCTTGCTCAATTATAGATAAATGAAAAACATAGCTTCTATGAATGCCATTTAATGTGAGATAACAAATGTTGTTTTACTTTTCATTTATACATTACTTGCTGAATTCCAGATAAGTTACATGTTACATATTCTGTATTAATACAGAATATGTAACATGTAACTTATCTGGAATTCAGCAAGCCAGTAATATAAAACAGTTTTAACTTTATTTATTTTACAACGTTTAACAAACAAGTTACAAATAATAACAAAGAAGTACCTAAGAGTTATTCAGTCTCAATGTCGAGAAGGCAAGGCTAAATCGTGAGAATTCTTATCGGAATATATCAATGTCTCACGTTGGCTCAGATGTTGGCGTTGAGGGGGTTCTTGGAGCTATAAGAAACGGGAGTACCCGGGGAAAAACCTCCTAGTACCTGGTGGGCGATCGCCATACCCTCCCACATCAGACCCCTTTGCTGAATCCGGGATTCTTACCCGGGACCTTAGAGGTGAGAAGCGAGTGCGCTACCACTGCGCTAACCCGTCCTTAATGAATGAATAGAGGGCTGAATCAGGGATTCGTACCCGGGACCTTAGAGGTGAGAAGCGAGTGAGCTACCACTGCGCTAACCCGTCCTTAATGAATGAAAAGAGGAATGAATCAGGAATGAAAAAATATCAGAACATACAGATGATATTATCAATACGTGGTAGAGTCTTTACCAAATTATAAACAATCTCTCGCCCCTTAAAAGAATTTATTTGAAGACTCTGCTATATAAGACAGGCATTTCTTAATACGAGTCATCAGACATACATTCCCAATAATATATCATCATGAGGTACTTCATGTCATAATGATTCAAAACTGAACCATCCTGCTACATGTACGTCTTTCGGTACATTTTTGGACATAATAATTTTCACACTCTTAGGCAAAATTACATTGTTTAGAGTAAGGATCACTGACGAAGGCTAATAATGTCGAAGGGTTCCAACTCTATACGTCCTTGAAGAAAATTCCAAACCCATTTCCATGCACCAGACACGTGTTTCGAATATTAAATTCTCATCAGTGATGCTTCCAGCGGAGCCACCAAAAATAATTTCAGTAGCGCCCTCTTTAATTTTTTGAAGTTAGAGTTGTACATCTACATTACAGAGAGTACGCGGCTCCAAATCTCCTGTAGGGTCGATTCAGTAACATATCCAAATAGAATCTATGTTCAAAATAGCATTGGAGGGATGGTGCTAAGATGTTAAACTTCTCGATTTTGGAGGTTATGTATCGGTAAAATTGCTAGTTTCCGTAATAGTTCCCGAAACGTGCATCTCTGGTCCGTGCTGCAAATTTATTTGTTCTTAAATGATGCTATTGAATTTGAAGACGTTTAACACCATAATTGAAATCAAGATTGTGTGACGCCTTTACATTTAATTTTGTAATTTCAGATGCCGTATCTATTTTGATAAGAGTGTGTTAGTCAACAGTTTTTGTGGATGCTATTCACTCAAGTATTTAAGTGGGAAATGTGACCAAAACCTACCTACTCTATTTTGAAGATGATTTATATAACTTATATATGATTTAAATAAAATTGCAGACGGATAAACATATACAACGTTGAACGGTGGAGGTGATCTCCGACGAGACTTGGTTGCAGTACCCATGGCGAAACATCGAAATATCCCTTATTGAAAAAAACACACACAAAAAAGAGACACAAAAGGAACAAGGAACCCTAAATACGATATAAATTATTACTAAACAAAGGAGGGGATCTCCAACAACACCAGGTTGTAGCACCAACAGCAAAACCCCAAAACACCCAATGCAAAAACACAAAGCAGACAAGCACAGAAAGAGACGCTTAAGGGTCAAGGAACGTCAACGTACAACACAGAAACATTAAACACAAAGGACTACACATAAACGTACGAGACCAATGGGCAACCGGTGCCGACTAAGGACGGCCGACTAAACACAAACGACTACAATGAAAAACATAACCAGACGAAAGGGCAATTGAATTAATTTCTCACCAATGATAAGCTTCTTTCTGGAAATCAGCGTTGGAAAATAAGTATTTGAATGGAACATCGAATAGCGGGGACGTTTTTTTACCAGTTCCGCACTTCAACTATAAGAAAAAGAAAATATTTCAAACAGCACTTGGAATATGTGACATGAATTTGGGTGTCGTATGAAAAGCGCTTTGGCTGGAAGCATCACTGATGAGACTTTAAAGAGGGTGCTACTGAAATTATTTTATGTGGCGCCGTTGAAAGCATCACCGATGAGAATTTAATATTCGAAACACGTGTCTGGTACATGTAAATTGGTTGGAAATTTTCTTCAAGAAGGTAGAGAGTTGGAACCTTTCGACATTTTTAATATTCGAAACACGTGTCTGGTGCATGAAAATTGGTTTGAAATTTTCTTCAAGAAGGTATGGAGTTGGAACCCTTCCGCATTATTAGAATCAATGACTAAATCGCGAGGGGTTTGACAGTAAGTGTTTTGAATCTTTTCCCTGACATGGTCTCCATAGCACTTTCTACATAGACATAACCTAGACAGTGCATGAATTTTACATATTGTTTTCATTTTCGTGCATGAACATTGACGGCGGGTGTGGCTAGCCAACAGGGGATGCTTACTCCTCCCGGGCACCTGGTCCCACCTCTGGCTTGCTGGGGGTCCGTCGATGCTCAATTTGGTACTCTATTGTGAGTGATGTAGAGATTGTCGTCAGGATCTCCTTTAACACATTTTAAATACGCACAAGTATACGATGAAACGTACATTACATGAAACAATCAAAACGTATTAATTTATATGTGCAATGAATATGCAACCAGTAAAATAAACATTTCGTCAAGTACCTATGAGTTAGGCAAAATCATTAGAATTCTCATAGGAACGGTTGCGAACCTTGGAATGAATAATATTACGAAGTTAGAATAGGTGTCCGGGGAGATTTAGCGTCTCCTGATTGCAAGCAACACCCGTCGCAACAGCTCAATGGAAGCTTGTCAAATTCGGTGATTGTCTCAATGTACATATTGATGCACACATCTGGTAAGTATGTATTGTTTGGTGATGATGGCAGCCATTCAATCACAATGTAGAATGTCACTGATCATCCTTGATAGGGGATCTGATATGCTCTTATTATATTCCGTAACGACCAAGCCGTCTGGCTCGGACGATGAAATCTTCTTTATACATGTAAGATGCCCTGGCGTACCGTATCAGCTGAGAAACAAAAACGCCATAAGTAGGAGAAGTCGGAATATTGCTACTCATGACAGGAAAGTTAGTGATGTGGGAGCTGAATAAACATCAAAGAAGTATCTAACAGTCATTCAGTCTCAAAGTCGAGAAGGCAAGGCAAAGTCGTGAGAATTCCTATCGGAAAGGATGCAAACCCCGGAACTATCAATTTTCGAAGTGAGACCATGTGCCCGGGGAGAGTCAGCGTCTCCTGATATCATTCAGCGTCTCCTGAAATAATCACGCTTGTCATACAGTGAGGTGTTCAAATGGCCGTTAGAAGTATATCCAAGTACGAAGCGGATATGTCACTCTCGGTTGTTTCCTTGATCTCTAGTGATCTCTAGTTCATGAGGATTGATTTCATGTAGACGATCTTTAAAGTTTGGATTATTCATGGCCAACACGTCATCTATGTATCTGAAGTTAAAATCAAATTTAGATGCTAGGTGTTTTCGCCCAGTCTGGATTAAGTCAGCTTCGTATGAATATATAAATGAGTCCGCAAGCAATGTGTCGTAATTGGTACTCATGGGGATGCGAAATATTTGCTGGGATATGTAAAATCTTGAAAATCCCGACACGGTAGTGCAATCCGGCTCATCAGAGGCCTTTAAATAGCTCTAAAGAAACACGGCTCCCCCGGTTCCATGAAAACCGGTATTGGATACTGCGACGTAACAGATACAGATAATGAAAAGTTAGAATTAAATGTGAACATTAAGAGCGGGTGCGGTTAGCCAAAGTCGGGATGCTTACTCGTCCCGGGCACTTGCTCTCACATCTAACTTGCTTAGGTCCGTCGATGCTCAATCTGGTATTCTATTGTGAGTGCTGTTGAGATTGTCAGGATCGTCTTTATCTCATGTAATGAATGTTGCAGCCATCGAAAATCCGTCCATGCATGGACTGACTTCATCCTCTAGATCGGTTTCACATGACCAGGACATTGGAAATCCGTCCATGCATTGACTGTCTTCATCCTCTAAATCGGTTGCACCATGGTCAGGACATTTGGAGAAAATATGTTTTCTCTATTTCAACTAAGGACCTTTATATATTATTCGAGAACATTTATTTGTTGAAATAGTTTTATCTAAATCCGTTCTTTGATTGCTTGTTTGTCGTATTCCATATGTCCGTGATTAAAAGTTTAAATTGGAACGGTCTCAAAGAATCTTCAGTATGTTTCTACAGATTCTCCGGAAAAACTCCCACTTTAGTTCATCTTTAGTAATAAGTGCCAGGATATATATCAATCACTTTCATTACCTGATTTAACATATAGAAATTAAAGCTCTGTATTGTAGATGGCGCCAGGAAAATTCACTTTGGCTTTATTTAAACTATTTGGCATGAAGTACTACTGACGAGGATTAAAATATCCGAAACACGTGTCTACTACAACAAAATTGGTACTATAGAACATATATTTCAATATTGACAAATGTATCATGTTAAACGTCTTCAAATCCAAAAGCATCATTTAAGAACAGATGGATTTTCAGCATGGACCAGACATGCACGTTTCGGGTGCTTAACCCTCGTCCGTGATCCAATGTTATAATTCATTGAATTTGATACAAACCTTTTCGCTGCAAATCTAAGTACATGTACATATTAAGGAACCTGGATTTACCACTTCTCCCACACTATTGCCACACACTATGACTCCTTCTTCAAGTGGCCCTTAAATAATAATTTAAATAAGGAAGCTGATTATCCCAGATTCATCTCGAAGTGACCCAATTTTATGTTATGATGTCCTGGTTTACTAATCATAAAAACACAAACACGACACTTTATTTATCAATCAGGCAAATAAGATTCGTATGAAGCAAACAATCAGAAAAGGCTTCTTATAAGTTTGAATTGCACAAATCCAGGGTGGTCTTATTCATGTTGTTTCATATCCCAGCCATCTTGCTACGTCTTTCGGTATATTTAGGACATAATTTTCACAGATTTTGGCCATATTACATTGTTTAGATTAAGGTCCACTGACGAGGGTTGAGTGCCTGAAACGTGCATGTCTGGTCGATGCTGTACATTTATCTGCTCTAAAATGATGCTAATGAATTTGAAGACGTTAAACATTCGTAGTGTTGAAAACTGTAAATCTATCCTTACACAAATAAATGAAGAAATTATAAAAAGGACAAAGTTTCCTCTGTGACGAAAACATTGATTGTCCCAACTTTCTGAGCTAAAATTCGTCATTAATTTGTCATGAAAGAGATTTGAAATTTCTTTTTCGACCTGTTTTGTTAGAGAACTTTCATACTGCAAATGCCACTTCATACTGTATGTCTACAATCGATTATCCTCCGATTTTAAATACAATGACAAATATGGCCATATCCCAACACAGTACAAAATCGATAATTCAGGTTATCACAAACCAAAGTCATACGAAGTCAGGATTAAACAGGAACCTAAGCAAACAAACAGATACCTCCCCAATATGAAAAGAAGCGAACTCCCAATTAGGAATGAGACCAAGTCCCCAGGAAGAGTTAATTTCTTGTGAAGCGTAATTAACTTTTCCTAAGAAGACAAGTGGGATCTTACTGAACGCCCGTTTTCATTGTTAGCTATGTTCATATAGTGATCCGTCTCTTGTTTTTTTTTTTTTTTTTTGTTATTATCCTTGAAATATCGCCAGATATTTCCACCTTTAAATATATATATAAATTTCTTACATACATATGCATAAAAATTAGATCTTGATCGGAAATTTCCAATGGCCGAACTCTCGATTCGCCGTAAGTAAAAATGGCTGCCAATTATAACGCGAGATTGCCATAACCACTAACGCATAAATGGTGATCATCGACTTTTTGAGGAAATATGATAAAATCGAAGGACAATCGTTCGTAGAAAAATTGTCATACTATACACGAACGTTTTGACGAGTAAAGGCTATATGTACGGAGTGCATAGAGTCTTTTTGCACACGACCTAAGTCACCTAGGCACGATGTTATCGCACAAGTCAATTTAACACCAGACTGTTTAATGATTATAATACTGATAAAAATGTCAAGAGATTCATTTATCATCTTAAATGAAATAAAAATATTTAGAAGAAATAAGATTTTTATGTTAAGTACATGTATATTATATTCTTTTATCGGATTCATCTTCTAAATTATTCTTCTTTATCATAAAACAAGCAGGGTGGTCTAAAAGGTCACATCTTTAGAGTACATCGATCGCGAAGAACGTCTTTTGAGCGTGAAGACATTTATTCACCACTGTGGACTTGGATATCCATGGAAACGCTGGGAAAATATATCCATGTCATACTCCCATGGGGTGAGATAACATTTTCACATGCCTTGTAACTGTTACGTCAATTGTGACGTCATATATGCTTGCTGCGCTAGCCGATCAAACATGAAAAATAATACTTAATATCTCATTTATGAGCGCTTTCAAACAGTGGGGGGAAAATAATTACTTACCATATGTAGTCAGGAACACGGAAATCCAACCCTTATGTCAAGGATTTGTTTTTGTCCAAGCAAATCCTGGACACTCGGTTTGGAATTCCTTGTCCCTGATTATAACTGGATATAGATTCTATTTTTTATGTTTGGGAAAAGCATACAATCATAGCACTAGCTACAAAGGAACACACCAAACGAAAGGAATGAGAAAACAACAAGGGGACAAAGGTACAAACGAAACGGTCCAGCAAACAAGAAAAGAGGGAAACCCGAAAGAATGGCAATACAGAAAAAGAGGAAGAAGAAGAATGTACACAAGGTGTCGACTTTTGACGGCCATCCGTTATGTATATGTAATTATGAGTGATGTGGCTATCTGTTTACGACTGTACAACCCTCCCATTTACCCGGATACTGTAAAATGAGGTCTTCCGTGACAACTGTTACATAAACGGAAACCTTTCTCAGTACCAGTTCTAATAGAAAAGAATGGACAGGAATTCACTGGGAAAATGAAAAATAGTTAGCATTGTCTGTCTTTCTGATTTTCATGAAAGGAATAACTGCAAACAATATGTGATACATGACCAAACATGAGCCACGCACACTTTACTAAGTAATTGCAGAAATTTAAACTGAAGAATTTAAACCAGAGGGCGCTACTGAGATGAATTTTGGCTGTGCCTGAAAATCACTTTGGCTGGAAGCATGCATCACTTAATACGATTTAGTAACAGACAAATATAGTCGGGGAGCCAGTGGGGACATATTATGTCATTGGAGAGAGAGACTTTGTATGTATTTCTTATATAATCTAATAACGATCATAGACAAAACTGTAGAGCTTAGGAGCAAAAACTAAATGAAAAGTGTCGATTTTTATATATTTTTCAAGCATTTGTATTTCAATTCAATTCATTAATATTTATGAATATGCAAATCAATTATTTGCATATGATCACGTGATTAATAGATCAACCTTTCCTCGTTATATTGATACCAGTTACAGATGTTAAGCTCAACATTTGGCCAAGATACGGCTATTTTACTTAACCAATAGTGCTTTCGTGACTTTAGCAGGGGGTTGCCATGGAAACGGTCGAAAAACACATAGCCTAAATGAGTTTATTTTTGAGTACATCCTGAAAACTGATTCTGTAGACCCTAAGGATCATTTTGGTACCCGTGAAAAAAAAGTACTCAAGGGGTGCATGGGGGGCCCCACTAGCTCCCCGACTAATATGGATAATGACCATATCCCTGTATACAGAAACAGAATCACGTGTCTGGAGCATAATAGGTTGGTTTGAAACTTTCTTCAAGAAGGTAAAAAGTTGGAACACTTCTGTATTATGTATTTAATGTTGGACTTATCTTAAAGCATAATAATCGAGAGAGTACTTTTTTATAGACATGCTACCTTTTTATGATTTCATAATGAATTTATCGTGATGAAGCTGATTGACTATACACGTGTGGCCATCCCTGTACTTATATGTAATAGTTTCATAACCTGATAAAATGTGACAAGGGTCGATACTATTATGATATCACTAAATTAGTAAATATGAAAGTAAATAATAACACCTGAAAGGAATAAATACAGGTAAGAAGTACATTTTATGAATATCTTTTTAAAATTTCTGGAAAGTGGGTCCTGTAGCATCATATCCCAAACATCCTGCTTCGTCTTTCGGTATTTTTAGGCATAAGTTTCACATTCTTTGGCAACTTGGTAGACCAAGAGTCCAGGAGGACACATTTAGCAAAGTCCGATCAACTTCGGGGAATGTTTTCCTTTTTTGTGTCCATCATTTTAAATGTATGTTTTAATGGATATTTTTTTAAACGAAGAATTTGACCTACAGAAAATAGTATTCTCTGAGAAATCTATTTACAGTATCAATCACAAAAGCACGTTTCAGAGCTTGATTGTATTCCCTTAAGGCATTAGGGGTATGATAATCTTTGCATTCCCTAAATATTCCAAAAGCATTCTCTTACGTATTTACTTAATAAAAATTTTACTTGACACATGGGATTTTGAATAATTGGAATTTACCACAAAGAAAAAGAGAAACTAAAAAAGGCGACATCAATAACTTGTTATTGTGAAAGGCAGTAAGACTGCGCGACTAACGAACATACAAAATATAGTGTAATCCAGTAGATAAATATAAGATACAAGAAATAGTTGTACTAGTTGAAGACATAGAATGATAAAACTTTAATCTTATTTTACAATAAAATTCCAGCGGAAAAATTTTAAATCAACACGCTGATACAGTTTTCCGTATAAATTTTTCTCATAAGACCATATTCAACAGAAAAAGGATATTCGTTCCTAAACAAAATGATTATCAAAATCATAGAGTCATGTCGGCACAGTCAGTGAGAGTGTCAACTTTTATTAATGGACTAGTACAAGGTTTCACAGGGTCAAGTGCCATGTATTTGTTCCTCTGGTAACACTAGGACCATATCCTATTTGGTGAGTCTGACATATTTTCGATGGAACTAAGTGCGCCTTTGACCCTCCATATTCTGTTTTATTGAGTCACCATAGTTAACAAAGTTGCAAGTATAAACCCAAAGAAGTTGAGAGGGTTTTTTTTAATTTTCAGGAAGTCTTTACTAGTTTATAAAAGCGGAATCATTGACTTAAAAGTGTCTTTATTCTTGACCAACAAGATAATACATTAAGAATGTTCTATTTTCTATCCTTCCTTACCTCTAGCTATCGTTAATAAGTTTTCTATATGTTTATCTTTATTTTGATAAATGTCATCAACCCATTTAAATCGACCAAGAGCAAACTTGCGCATATTCGATCTACTTTGTGAAATTTGAACAAAATTTCAAACAGATTTTAATGCCTCAGACGCGTGTCGGAAAGTAAATGTAACACTGTACAGGTACAATACAATACATTACATCAATTTCAGACAGTGCATGGATTTTATATACTGTGTTCATTTTCGTGCATTCACATCGACGGCGGGTGCGGCTAGCCAACAGGGGATGCTTACTCCTCCCGGGCACCTGATCCCACCTCTAGCTTGCTAGGGGTCCTTCGATGCTCAACATGGTGTTCTATTGTGAGTGCTAGTGAGATTATCGTCAGGATCTTCTTTAACTCATTAATATACATAAAACTTTATTTTAACAACTAAGTACAAGAATATCCTTCCAATTTCCATAGAGCAAAGTAAACAATTGAAAGTCAACACAGAACCATAAATCAAAACTCACCATCAATGTTCAAAATTTTACTCAAATTAACGAAGAGAAATGCAAACCAAAATTAATATTTGATATTATTTTCTTTAAACGTATATGAAAAAATGTAAAGATGAAGAAGCTGTAGAGAAGGAAGAGTACGAAAGCATCCCATTCCCCGAAATACTTTTCAAATTAGCCTTTTTCACGTAACTGCGTGACTAGTCTTTTGTGGACGGCAAGTACCAACTCTCATTGTGTCACAGTTAAAAACTGATTGTTCTTAACGTCATATTTAGGGAAAAATTGAATTTAGAGACATTTAACATTTGAACTACTTGGTAAGTGTCACTGCTGGTGGACCAAGAGTCCCCGAGGGCACATGTAGCCAAATTCGATCAATTTCGGTTGATCGTCTGTCTCTTCAACGCATTTGAAATTTTCTGTTACAAAATTTCATGAAATTTCTAAAACGTGAGTCCTGTAGCATCATATCCCACTCATTCTGCTACGTCTTTTGGTACATTTTTGGACATAATAATTTTCATACTTTTTGGCCATATTACATTGTTTAGACTGAGGATCACTGACAAGGGTTTAGTACCCGAAACGTGCATGTCTGGTCCATGCTGTAAATTAATTAGGTTTTAAATGATGCTATTAAATTTAAAGACGTTTAACATCGGTACGATCATATCAGAAAAAACATATGCAAAATGTGATCGTTTTTCTTGTGTTTTGTTTTGTTTTGTTTTTGTTTCGTTTTTTGCTTTTTTAGTTTTTTTTATTTAGCTATCCTGAAAAAATGTATAATGGTTCAAGTGCACGTGAGTGACGAATGCATATGTAATAAATACATAGACAAATGAGTATGCCACTGCACCTACATGATACATACCGTCCAAAACAACTGTGAAAAAGTCTTATGAGATGAGAGATTGTTTTGAAAAAAACCAAACCGGTTTTAATCATGGGTTTATTAATAGATAGCTGACGGCTGCCGTCAACAAATGCAGGTAAACAAAGCTAGGGCATTAGGTACCTTACCATTTCACATTCCATTTTCTTATTTTTTTTTTCAAAAGTTATATCTGACTTCTAAGAAGTATGATAATAAAAAGGTCGAAAGGGATCCAAATTTCGGGTCGTCGTTTCTCAATACGAGTGAAATTTCAACCTGACATTTAGCAGTTGTTCTTCTTTTTCATAGAAATTGACAAAGACGATCATAATTTAAAACTTGTTAAGAAAAAAAGACATACTCAGCAATTGCCACTCTTTAAATGTAGAAAGAGTTATCACGCTTAAGGACCAGCGGGGTGGTTTCACGCTCTTATGACTATCACACCTGGCAGGTATGGTGCACTAATATATAAACCAACAGAGTTGATTGCCACGTGTGTGCTTGTCATGACAATTATCATGACGCTTTCACAAACTAGTAAAGACTTTCTGGAAATTTTACAAAAATTAAGATCAACTTCTTTTGAAATTCGGACCCATACAAGGAACAGAGTACATTACTTTAGCTATTTCACAACCTGCATTTTATGGTGACATAATTAACAAAATAAGAAAGATCAGGTAGACAGCATAACTATCGAAAATGCGTCAGAATCAACAAACGCCTTTTATACCGTGGATATGATCCTAATGTCACCAGACGGACACTAAGCTTGATACTTGACCAATCTACAATCTTGTACAAGTGCATTCTTAAGACTTGCACTCTAAATGACTGTGACGACGGGACTCCATAACGGGCCCCTGTCCAAACCTCTTTAGAAAAGACAGGGCCCCGACCACCACCTGTCCTCTCTGAATATCAGTCGGACTCCTCGGGCGATAACATATATGAGCTCGCTACAGCCGGCAGAGCACGGACTGTCTTACACACGTCCTCTTTTGATATCCATTTACATTTTCATCTGTGTTGCTTGAACCCCTGCGTTTTACGGTCTTGTTTGTGTGTGGTCATGGCATGTAACTAATGGACTAATCTACAGCGTTGTACCAGCGCATTCTTAATAATTGCACTCTGACTGACTCTGACGACAGGACTCCATGACGGGCCCTGTCCTAACCTTTTTAGAGAAGAAAGAACCCCGAATGTCAGTCGGACTACTCAAGATATCATAAGCTCGTTACATATTGCAGAGCATGCACTGTACTTCGAATGCTTTCTGTTTCTTTTTTAACTCTTTACATATCCAACTGCGTGTTTCTTCGGCCCTTGCGTCATGCTGTCTATTTGTATGTTCATCTGACAGTTAGGAGGTTATTTTACACTACAACTGTGCGCTCTTCGATATCTCTGGGTAATCGGAAAAGCGGGGAGTCTAGCGCAAGTAATCCGGAAAACCTCTTCAGTGTTAGATGATCATACAAACAGACAGCATAACGCAGGGACCTAAGAAACACACAGATGGATCTGTTAATTGATATGAAAAACAGAAGTCATACGAAATACAGCCCGTGCTCTGATGACTGTACCAGGCTCATGCATGTGAACACCCGAGGAGTCAGACTGGTATTCAGAGAGGAAGGTGGTCTTGGTGCTGTCTTCTCTAAAGTGGTTTGGTCAGGGCCCATCATGTAGTTCTGTCGTCACAGTCAGTTAGAGTGCAATTCTTAATTCTTCTTGATAGTAAGTGTTTTGAATGTTTTTCCCTGACATGGTCGCCATAGCACTTTCTATATAGACATGGCCTCATACAGTTCATGTTTTGTAGATATTGTTTTCGTTTGTGAACATCGACGGCGAGTGCGGCTAGCCAAACAGGGGATGCTTACCCTTCCCGGGCAACTGATCCCACCTAAAGCTTACTAGGGGTCCGTTGAAGCTAAATTTGATGCTCTATTGTGAGTGCTGTTGAGATTGAAGTCAGGATCTTCTTTATCGCATTGTATCACACTTATGCCCTTTGTCGCGGGAAGCTCGAAAAATAACGTTTTTTGACAGTAAGTATTTTGAATATTTTTTCCCTGACATGGTCGCCATAGCACTTTCTGTATAGACATGGACTCAGACATTTCATGTTTTGTAGATATTGTTTTCGTTTGTGAACATCGACGGCGGATGTGGCTAGCCAAACAGGGGATGTTTACGTCTCTCGGGCCCCACCTGATCCCATTTCTACCTTGCTAGGGGTTCGCCGAAGCTCAATTTGGTACTCTAGTGAGAGTGCTGTTGAGATTGACGTCAGGATTTTCTTTATCACATAAAACATGCACTGGTGCAAGGTTGTAGATAGCTTCAATACCAAGGCAAGTGTCCGTCTTGTCCATATTGTTTGCCCTCGGCTAAAAGATAATTAAGCAAAATCTGTGTTAAAAATGACTTCATCTGTGTTTCTGGTGCCACTACGTCTCGCGGTCTTGTTTGTGTGTGGTCATCTTACAGTGAGGAGGTTGTTTTACACCATAATTGTACGTTCTTCGAAACCTCTGGATAATTGGAGAAGTGAGAGGGTTGTGCGCACGAAATCCAGATAACCACACCATTTGCTACTTGCGTGACAAATGGCCGTCCAAAGTCGGCATAGGTTGCCCATTGGTCTCGTCTGTTTATGTGTAGTCTTTTGTGTTTGATGTTGACATGTCGTGTGTCTCTTTTCCGTCTTGTGCTGTACTCGTCTTTTGTGTTTTTGCATCGGGTGTTTTGCTGTTGATGTTGCAACGGGGTCTTGTTGGAGATCTCCTCCCTTCTTTCATCAGAAGGCAGTATATTGTCATACCATCAATGTGTATGTGTGCAAATATTATTGACCAATATAAACAAATTTGCATGATAATCACTTGAATTATCATCAAATTGCTTTACACGAACAGATTAAAATGTACCTAATGACTCGACCATGGACATATATTTCCGACCTATTTTATGATACCCTGTAACAAAATGTGTATCAATATACATTTACATTCAAAATACGTATGTTCGCCCGTGCACGAAGGTCCGTGATTTCTTTTTAGTTAACATGGTTTACAATTGAGAAGAAAAACTGAAGTATGACTTCTGAAGCATACTGAATGAAATTGTTTTCTTTTTAGTTTAATTTGCTCTTTTTTCCGGATGAAACCCAAATGCACTTTTCACATACTTTATCATCAAGTAATGATTAAGATAATATTTCTCGGATCGGGTGGTGTCTTTCATATTTTCAATCAGTGAATGAAATCCAAACACAGAACCCGAAATCAATTATAACTTCATCAAATTTGACCTAAATTTTTTAAACTAATGGGGTATCTCCCTCATTGCATAGCACTGTCCTTAGCTTTGATTTCGGCATAATTGTTTCGGTAATTTTTAGAATTAAGCTCCTTGGGCTAACCCTCCAACGATTTCTGGCCGTACTTTTCACTAACATACGCTTGTGAATAAACCCTACACGAAATTTGGAGCCGCTCATTTTGGCAAGAGGAAATTAAAACTCTGTATTGTAGATGGCGCCAGGACAATTTACTTTGGCTTTATTTAAGCTGTTTGACATGAAGTACTACTGACAAGGATTCAATATCCGAAACACGTGTTTAGTACAATAAAATTTGTACGATAGAACATATATTTCAATATTGACAATTCTCTCTGACTGTTGGTCAGACTCCTCGGGTGATAACATGCATGAGCTCGCTCCAGCTGTCATGTTTGTTGGTCATCTTATAGTGAGAGGATTATTATAGACAACAATTGTCTGTACTTCAATACCTCTGGTTTACCAAAGACGTAGGAGGGTTGTTCGCACGTAATCCGGATAACCCACCATTTACTACTAACTACTTTACTGCTATTTACGCGGCAGATGACCGTCCTAAGTCGGCACCGGTTGCCCATTGGTCTCGTTGGTTTATGTGAGGTCTTTTATGTTTAATGTTTCTATGGTGTGAGTTGGTGTTCCTTGTCTATCTGTGGGTGTCTATGTTTTTTGCATTGGATGTTTTTGGGATTTTGCTGTTGATGCTGCAACCTAGTGTTGTTAAAGATCCCCTCCTTTCTTTTACGTGGCAGATTACCATCGTTAGTCGGCACCTATTATCTGTTAGTCTCGTTGGTATATATTAGTATATGTAGTCTTTTGTGTTTGGTGTTTTGATGCCGTATTTGGAGTTTTCTGTCTATTTTGTGTCTCTTTGCTGCGTATGTCTACTATTATCGGTGATTTGAATTAAAGTTAAAAAGTAAAAAAGTTCCCCGCGAGGGGTTTGACAGTAAGTGTTTTGAATGTATTTCCCTGACATGGTCGCCATAGCACTTTCGATATAGACATAGCCTCAGACAGTGCATGTATTTATAAATTGATTTCATTTCCGTGCGTGAACATCAACGGCGGGTGCGTCTAGCCAACAGGGAATGCTTACTCCTCCCGGACACCTGGTCCCACCTCTAGCTTGTTAGGGGTCCGTCGATGTTCAATTTTGTGCTCTACTGTGTGTGCTGTTGACATTGTCGTCAGGATCATCTTTAACTCATTGACGTTGTGTTGTTGCAAACGAGTCTTGTTGAAAATCCCCTCCTCTCTATCCTCTGTGAGAAATTGGAGAAGTGAAAGAGGTTATCAATATAGCAATACTTCGAGAGAATAAAATGAACTTTAAAAATCCGTGATATAAGAATTCACAATGGTTACATTAATAATATATTTCTCCTTTTCATGTAAAGTCCTCTTTGATTTCATGGGATTTATTTTTAATCTAAAATGTTAAGATGCAACGTGGAAAATTTTTGTCACAGCAAAGTGACATAAGATTATGATATAAGGTTATGAGTGTATCAATTCATAAAAGTATATTGTACGTGTTCTCTCAACGTGAATTTCCATCCCCTTAAATCAGTCAGAAGGTGTGAAATGGCCAGTCCGATATTTGGTTCAGGTCAACATGTTATAATAAAGAGTTTGAATGACAAATTTGGATAATGACCATATCCCTGAATACAGCACAAAATCGATAATTCAGAAAATCAGAAGCCGATGGCATACCAAATCGGGATAAAACAGGAACCAAAGCAAACTAACAAAAACCTCCATCATATGAAAAGAAGCGAACTCCCGATATGGTGCCCAGGAAGAGTAAGCATCTCCTGCTTGCATACAACACCCACCGCTTCAATTCGGTAGAACTGTCACATCAGGTTACTTCCATATCGGTAGACATACATTCTGGAGAGTGGGACATCATAGTGTATGACGAGTTCCCCATATGGACCATATGCTTCAGATTTAAGGATTTTATCTCCGACATGACAACGTTGCAATGATTATGGTGGATTAAGAAAAGGGGGACAAGCAGACACGAGAAAAATAGAATTTTAGTGCAATGGATCCTGTAGCATCATATCCCACCCATTCTGCTACGTCTTTTGGTACATTTTTGGACATAATAGTTTTCATACTTTTTGGCCATTTTACAATGTTTAGACTGAGGATCACTGACGAGGGTTTAGTTCCCGAAACGTGCATGTCTGGTCCATGCTGTAAATTTATCAGGTCTTAAATGATGCTATTGAATTTGAAGACGTTTAACATTAGCGCAGTTCAATAAGTTATGTCTGATCAGCTACAAAATAATATGAAATAATGAAGAGCAAATGTCTAATGTTTAACGTCTTCAAATTAAACTTGACAAAAATTTTCTACCAAATGACATGCCAAGGACAGAGCTTTGCCGTCAGGGAGATAACCCTTATAGTTTTAGACAAATTTTGGTTTTAAGTTGTAAGCCTTTTTTATCGTGATCTTGGAATCTGATTTCCAATTTTGTGTTTGTGTTTGGCTTTCGTTCACTAATTAATTTTGTAATGCAATATTTACACAATTACCGAATCACTGTTATTTATTTATTACAGTAACACTAGGCGAACGTTATCCTTTTAGTTAAATCATATTCTATTTCAAGTAGCAGAAAAAGGATTGGGCAAAAGTTTTCACAACATTATGTAATGCCCTCTCCTACGTTATCCATACATAGTTTGTAAAAACATATATTACACCATCATCAATATCAGGTCTCGTCAGTTTATGTGTAGTCTTTTGTGTTTTGATGTTTACATGTCGTATGTCTCTTTTCCGTCTCGTGCTGTACTCGTCTTTTGTGTTTTTGCATAGGGTGTTTTGCTGTTGATGCTGCAACGGGGTCTTGTTGGAGATCTCCTTCCTTCATGTATATCATAAAAGTTTTTTTTAACATTGAAACATCTCTCTCATGTAAAGAGAGAATTTTTTTCTTTATCATTTCATTGGGTTTAAAAAGCTTTGATCTTTCAGATTAAGACTAAAAATGTGCTGTCTAGTTAGTGGGGTCGTCGTACAGTGAGGAGGTTATTTTACACTACAATTCAAACCATTCTATTTGCTACTGGCGTGACAGATGGCCATCTTAAGTCGGCACCAATGAGTTAAAGAATATCCTGACGATAATCTCAACAGCATTCACAATAGAGCACCAAAATGAGCATCGGCGGACCCCTAGTAAGCTAGAGGTGGGACCAGGTGCCCGGGAGAAGTAAGCATCCCCTGTTAGCCAGTCGCACCCGCCGTCGATGTTCATGCTCGAAAATGAAAACAATAAAAAAGATGAGCTGCACCAATCACCCATTTGCGTCGTTGGTTTATGTGTAGTATTTCGTGTTTGATGTATCTATGTCGTTTGCATCTTTTGCGTCCTTTACTGTGCTGTGCTGTACTTGTCTACTCAATGTCTTCACATTGGGTGTTTTGGTGCCTTGCTTTGGATGTCGCAACAGAGTCTGGTTGGAGATCCCCTCCTTTCGTTCATAAAAAGTACCATGCATGAAAAACAAATAATTCTATTACTATAGCCTTAGATATTTTTCAATGTGTCAGTGTGTTAGTAGGGAATGATTACGTAATAGGGATAAGAAGTTATCACTCGCATGTTTCGTGCTTATAATTGTTACTTCATTCTTCATATGTAGTCTACTACATGACACATTGATAGTCGATTTTTATTCATGTCAGGATACCACACTCAAGACTTTTGCTTATGATCAAATCACCATCCGCTTGGCCCACTTCGGGAACTCTATAAACAATCGTCATTATCAATATATTACTTCCTAAAAATTTCGAATGATAAAGCCTTTAAGGGGTAAATTAACGCTATCTATTATAGACTAAAAGTGTATATATAGCATAGAATAAAGACATTCGTCTTAATTAGTCGACCCCTAAAGGCCCAACATAATCGTGGACTTCATGTAAATGATAGGTTTGCTTTTAAATAAGAACATTACCTAAATACTCACGACTTAATCCAATTAAATACTTTGTTTCAGTCTACGTTTTATTTTTGAAGGGTACAGTCCTTCCGTCAGACATGATAACACAGTATTGGGTAAATTGACGGTTTCACTTTTTGAGTGTCACTGCTGGTGGACCAGGAGTCCCCGAGGGCACATGTAGCCAAGTTCGGTTGGTTGATTCTTCAAACGCATTTCAAAATTTCTGTTTACAAAATTTTCTCAAATTTCTTAAACCTTTGTCCTGTAGCATCATATCCCAGCCATCTTGTTACGTCTTTCGGTATATTTAGGACATACTTTTCACAGATTTTGGCCACACTACATTGTTAGATTGAGGATCACTGACGAGGGTTAAATACCCGAAACGTTCATGTCTGGTCCATGCTGTAAATTTATCTGCTCTAAAATGATGCTATTGAATTTGAAGACAACAAACATCACATACTTTGGCGATGTTTTCCATTGTAACGTCACACACAAAGCACCTTCGATTTATTATGACATAACAGTTCAAAAGTTTGCCAAGGTTCTTGAGGTCCGCAGTCTGGTGACTGTTTTGTGTAAAATCAAGGTTTCTAACGGTCCTTTCCGAGAACTTGAGCTCGTAAAAAAGTTCCCCGCGAGGGATTTGATAGTAAGTGTTTTGAATATATTTCCCTGACATTGTCGCAATAGCACTTTCTATAAAGACATAACGTCAGACAGTGCATGAAGTTTATATATTGTTTTCATTTTCGTGCTTAAACATCGACGGCGGGTGCGGCTAGCCAACAGGGGATGCTTACTCCTCCCGGGCACCTGGTCCTACCTCTAGCTTGCTAGGGGTCCGTCGATGCTTAATTTTGTTCTCTATTGTGAGTGCTGTTGAGATTATCGTCAGGATCTTCTTTAACTCATTGAAAATGGACTATTGCGATTGGCTTTGTGATTCCTTTTTGGTTCTACCTACTTGGATGACAAATATGGATAATGACCATATCCCTGATTACAGCACAAAATCGATAATTCAGAAAATCAGAAACCGAAGGCATACAAAACCAGGATAAAACAGGAACCAAAGCAAACAGACAAAAACCTCTACCATATGAAAAGAAGCGAACTCCCGATATGGGAGTGAGACCAGGTGCCCAGGAAGAGTAAGCATCTCCTGCTTGCATGCAACACCCGTCGCTTCAATTTGGTAGAACTGTCACATCCGGTTACTTCCATTTTGGAAGACTTAGAGTACAATCTTTGGTTGGATGGTTCAAATGGTCTATGACAGAATATCATCCATCATTCTGGAGAGTGGGACATCATAGTGTATGACGAGTTCCCCATATCGACCGTAGAACTTCCTCAATGACGATGTTAGTCGGTCACAAACATATCCCTGACTAAGAAGCTTATCTGAAAGTCTATACTTGCATAAGACGTAACATGATTCATGTGATATATGAGAATAATTAGTACGGCACGTTTTAACAGCGCCGCCTACTATGCATTCTACAATACTTTCCGCACTTGCACTGGATAATTGTCCTTCGTGTTTCTGTTTAGCTGTGTCATTGTCTGTCTGTTTGTCCTTCGTGTTTCTGTTTAGCTGAGTCATTTTCTCCGTCTGTTTGTCCCATTTTTCTTCGTCGCGTGAGAAAGTTCTGTATTGTGTTTTTTCCGTACGTCGTAAGCATTTCCATTCAGGTTTTTGAAATTTGGTTTCTGCTTCTGTTTTTGACTTTCATTCACAGACATAATAAATATCAAGGAATTTGGAATGGATGACTTAAGTTATTTAAAAAGTGAGATTCTTGGATAATTCTGACTTTAATTATAGAAAATATCACTATCATTTCCTAATGTAAATGATGTAAGTGCATTTGATGGTATTCAAAATCATCAAATGAATTATCTTGTCTTGAAAAATGCATGTTTGTGTACGTTTTTCTTTTGAACAATTCTCCACGAAAGCATCCGCCTGCGGACGTAAAACAACACATTGAATTACTTTGGCCTGAATTTCAATTTGATAAGTTTGATGATTATGACATGCTTGAACTAGGTAAAGGTACATTTGTACATCTTGATACACTTACAGAGGTTATTGACCGCATAAACAAGGCAGACAAAAACCAGTCGAATGTCAAAGGAGATGACTCAAAAGTTCGAAATTTAATCACATGTTACATATAGACCATGGTTCATTATTTGCCTGACTTGCATTTTATATAATTACGATTGCATGATTGTGAGGAAATGATATAGAAAATTGACACGTAAGAAACAGTAATTTTAATTATTTTAAGTTTTAGAGCATTTTCTAACTTGCTTTTTATTCAATTTGTTTATTCATTTTTTTAATCCTGAGCTGTAGTTTGATATTTTTTTACAGTTATGTTTCAAGTTATTTTATAAAGTGTTATAGTAAATTGAAATATTTCTTCCAGAGGGAAGGGATAAAAAAATAAAAACATAAGCACTCGATTCCACAAATTTTCGACCCCTTGAGCTTTTTCAAGTGTAGAAACGACTGTATAACAATGTATTTGCAATTATCGGTTTTGCACTTGATAAAGGCCAAGGGGCCGAAAATTTGTGTAATCGAATGTTTGTGTTCTTATTTAAATTGTTATAGTTATTCATTAATTCATTAATTTAATATGTTTTTTTATTAATTCATATAATTTAATATATGTTTTGTTTTTTATTAATTCATTAATTTAATACATATTTGCTTTTCATTATTTTTCTAATCTATCTATTATTCCTTTGTTTGTAGCTTATCCGTAGGCACAGTAGATTTTTCTTAGGAATCTATTTGATTATAAATCTTTCATCCAAATTTAAGAAAGATTTGATTGTGAAATAATAATACGGAAGTTTTCCAACTCTAAACCTTCTTGAAGAAAATTTCAAACCAATTTCTATGCACCAGACACGTACGCGCTTCCACCCAAAAGTGATTTTTCAGGAGCCGACAGAATTAATTTCAGTAGCGCCCTCTAATTTTATTTTTTGAATTTAAAATTGTGCATTTATTTTAAAAAGAGTGCGCGGCTCCAAATTTCCAGTAGGGTCGATTCAGTAGAATATCCAAATAAAATCTAAAGTTTTGTGTTGTTCTGCTCATGTGTTCTTCCTTTGGGGAGAGCTGTTTCCCATTTTCGTAGTAATCGATTTCTCTGGTGTCCTCTTTTAGATGCAAATTTTTGTGTGTAGTACGTTTTTATTGTTTTGGGATTTTGCTGTGGGTGCTGCAACCTAGTATTGTTGGAGATCCCCTCCTTTCTATTACAGCCTTGTTTTGCTATGAATCATTTTCTTCCCAAAATTGCTTATCTTTGATTTGTTTTCATTTCAGGACAATACTGGCATATTTCTTTACCACTAATTCCTGCCTACACATCAATTAGGACAAAATGAAAGTTTCCACAAAGTTAATAATTGCCGGTACAATTTTTGGTACCTCTACTTTATTATCTGGTGTTATACTATCCTTCATCATCAAGTATGAGATGAACATCATGCTGAATAAGGTGATGAGAACATTATTTCTCAGTCTGATAGTTTCTTGAATCTAGATAATGCAGTATAAATGTTAAATTAGTACTTCCAGCATAACAGATTTGTGCCAATTTATCTATTCTTAAATGATGCTATTCAATTTGAAGACGTTTAACATTCCAGACGAACATGTCTGGTCCATATTGTAGATTGATCTGTTGTTAGATGATGCTATTGAATTTGAAGACGTTTAACATTCCCTTACTGTTCTGTAACAATCGGCATACTTAGAAATTTCTTTTTCTTTTTGTTTCAATTCTAATGATTTTGCATTACCATCTAGACTTTGAGACTGAATAACTGATGGGTATTTCTCTGATGTTTTTCTTATAAATTTGTGCATTCTGCCGTTGTGTAAAAGGATAATGTACTAATTCTTTTCTTCACTTGCTCTTGTTGCGCATGGGTCTTGCACATATGTTTTGTCATGGGTTATCAGTATTTTCTAAAAAGAAAGGTAATATAAACTTTACAATATTTCTTTATTTCAATTATAGGTAATGCCGCTTAAGAATGGTTCATATACTTATGGACCTTGGTTGGACCCACCTCTTCCAATATATTTCAAAATGTACATGTTTGATTTGACGAATCCATTAGAGGTCGTCAATGAAGGAGCAAAACCGTTCTTCCGGGAAAAGGGACCATACACTTACAGGTATATATCACACAATAATTACTATAGATCTTCATTTTCCTGCAGTTATAAGTTAAAGAAGATCCTGATGATAATCTCAACAGTATTCACAATAGAGCACAAAATTAAGCGTCGACCCCTAGCAAGCTAGAGGTGGGAAATAAGAAACACTACATATTTGAATGTAGGAATACACATTTATGATTTGATTAAATATTGATATTCTGCTTAAAGTTGTGTCGTTTTCATTTGTGTAAAGATCTTTTAGGGGATCTTAATTTATTCAAAACGATTTTCATTAACTTATTAAGCGTTCTGATCTTATTTCTGTAGACTTTGGCCAAAGAAAATCAACATCACCTTTAACAATAATAATACAGTAACATACAGGGAAACTCACACTTATGTGTTCCAGAGAAACATGTCTGTAGGACCATCAACAGACAGATTCCTCACTTTGAACCTTCCACTTTTGGTAAAAAAAAAACAATTTTTTAGAATTTCGCTAATCAGACATACCTCTTCTGTTTATATTATATCAAGGGACAAATATTCGTTTCGGTCATTTTTGAGATCAGATCTCCAACAGAAATCGGTTGCAGCACCCACAGCAAACCATCGAAACACCCACTTGCGAAAAACATAGTGGTCAAGCAAAACAAGAGACGTATCTAGCATGTATAGGACAAGGAACTCCAAACACCAACGACTCCATCAAAACACTAAAAGCCCTACACATAAACCAATGAGACCATTTGGTAACCAGTGCCTACAAAGGACGGTCACATGCAGAGTAGTAGTAAATGGTGTGATTATCCGGATTACGTGCACACAAACACACCTTCCTCTTGTCCGGTTATCGAACAGTCTGAAAGTCTGTTCCAGAGAAACATGTCTGTAGGACCATCAACAGACAGATTCCTCACTTTGAACCTTCCACTTTTGGTAAAAAAAAACAATTTTTTAGAATTTCGCTAATCAGACATACCTCTTCTGTTTATATTATATCAAGGGACAAATATTCGTTTCGGTCATTTTTGAGATCAGATCTCCAACAGAAATCGGTTGCAGCACCCACAGCAAACCATCGAAACACCCACTTGCGAAAAACATAGTGGTCAAGCAAAACAAGAGACGTATCTAGCATGTATAGGACAAGGAACTCCAAACACCAACGACTCCATCAAAACACTAAAAGCCCTACACATAAACCAATGAGACCATTTGGTAACCAGTGCCTACAAAGGACGGTCACATGCAGAGTAGTAGTAAATGGTGTGATTATCCGGATTACGTGCACACAAACACACCTTCCTCTTGTCCGGTTATCGAACAGTCTGAAAGAACGCATATATGTAGTGTATATTAGCTTCCTAACTTTATAACAACACAATCAAGACTGCAAAACACAGGGGTCATAAAAAATAAAATCAATGTGATAATTGGAACTCGTCATACATTATGACGTCCCACACCTCCCGAATGGTGGATTATATTCTGTCTTAGACCATTTGAACCATCCAACCACCTAATATACTTGTATCTTCCGAAATGGAAATAACCGGATGTGACAATTCTACCGAATTGAAGTGACTGGTGTTGCATGCAAGCAGGAGATGCTTACTCTTCCTGGGCACCTGGTCTCACTCCCATTTTGGGAGTTCGCTTCTTCTCATGTGGTGGAAGTTTCTCTTTGTTTGCTTTGGTTCCTGTTTTATCCTGATTTTGTATGCCTTCGGTTTATGATTTTTGTGTCGCCTGCGAAGCACAGCGACACTTAGGGATCACTTTGTCCGTTGTCCGTCTGTCCGTCCGTCCGTCTGTCTGTCTGTCTGTCTGTCCGTCTGTCTGTCACACTTGGGTGTCACACCCCATAACTTTTGATTGGAAAGTGATAGGGCTATGATATTTCACATGTGTATTCCTTGTGACAAGACCTTTCTACACATACCATAATTTTTGACCTCGTGACCTTGACCTAGATATTTGACCTACTTTTCAAAAAATTTAAAAATTGGCTATATCTTTTGATTGGTAAGTGATAGCGCTTTGATATTTCACATGTGTATTCCTTGTGACAAGACCTTTCTACACATACCATAATTTTTGACCTCGTGACCTTAACCTAGATATTTGACCTAGTTTTCAAAAAATCTAAGATTGGCTATATCTTTTGACTGGTAAGTGATAGGGCTTTGATATTTCACATGTGTATTTCTTGTGACAAGATCTTTCTACACATAACATAATTTTTGACCTCGTGACCTTGACCTAGATATTTGACCTACTTTGAAAATAATCCCTTCTCTACACATACCATAATTGCTGACCTCGTGACCTTTACCTAGATATTTGACCTACTTCTAAAAAAAATCCTAGATTGGCTATATCTATATTTCACATGTGTTTTCCTTGTGACAAGACCTTTCTACACATACCATTATTTTGACCTCGTGACCTTAACCTAGATATTTGACCGACTTTTCACAAAATCTAAGATTGGCTATATCTTTTGATTGGTAAGTGATAGGGCTTAGATATTTCACATTTGTATTCCTTTTGAAAAGACTTTCTAAACATTCCATAATGTTGACCCAGTGACCTTGCCCTTGATATTTGACCTACATTCAATAAAAAAATCAGCTTCGCAGGCGACACAAGCATTCCTTGGATTGCTATTTTCTGAATTATCGATTTTGTACTGTGTATTGGGATATGGTCATTATCCATATTTGTCATATTAACGAATATCAAAAGCATAAGGGCATATGAAAAACAGTCCTTACTCTGTCTGCTTGTGTCTATGCATTCGCCCGAAGAGAAATCAATATGCATGATGAGGTAAGGCATATAAATAAATACAAATAATACGGAAGGGTTCATATAGATATGTCATATAGAAAGATCGACTAGAAGGTAGAAAACGCATCCTAAGCGATGAATAAATATATAATGAAAAATCGAGCAAACACATAAATGTAATACAAACCCAACTACATTTAAAACACACAACCTCTGGTTGAGACACCACCGTGCATAGCATAGAAGTGCTAAATTCAGATTTGGTTTAATCTAGAAAGGATTTTGTAAACCTGTATTCTGATACTAAAATGAAAATTACCTTTGTTTTATCTTACTTTCATCGAACCCTGCGTATCTCATCATTCTACATAACTATTCATAAAAGTTAGAATATGTAACGTTTAAGTCCTCATAACTTGACCTACCTCAATGTTTACAAATTGTTTGATGTTATCTAACATACACGTGTAAAACCTGAGCCTGACCTACTCACGGCTCCGAACCTTATTATGCAAATTATATGCATAAAATCGGAAGAATCTCGAGTCAAGATTTTACCTTACACACGACGGAAAAGAAAGTCCGTTCCTATTCTAATTTTATAGTAGTCTCGTCTAAAACATTCTCTCGTGGACTTCCGTTCGAAATTTGAACACGTAGAAATGCTTCTTTCATGCAAGTAAACCAACTGTTCAAGAGTACAGACACATGGCTCATCTTAAGGTATGTTTTTAAATTGATTTATGTATCACGTGGAACTCATATGATGGGATTTTAAATTCTTCTTCTTATCAGAAATACTCGACCAGGGAGTGCTCCATGTTTTCGAGTGAATGAGTTTCATGATTAATTATCGCTGTAATCGAATATCTCACAAATATTTGTTCTTTAAAGCCATTTCTGTCTTTCATTACATCTTCATGAACTTCTAAATTTAAGTGCACACCATGAATTTGAATAAATTTGATGTCAGTGTTAGTTATAATCAGTATCAAATATCAGTTCTGTAGCCTGGTGCTGTAGTGTTGGTGGAAACAGTATTTGAATGGTTTTAAAATTATTTAAAGGGGATGAATTTCAAATCAATTGAATATTTTATTTATTCTTTACAGTAACATAACCTTAACTGCCAGACAGAAGAAGGAATATACTCTGAGAAAGTCTTCATGCGCATGTGTGCATCAGATCCAATGAAAGAAAGTGCATCAGAATAGTGGAATGCTTATAGTGCTACTAGTACTGACTTGTAAAGTTGAAGAAATACTGTGGAATATGATATTGCAATTGTACTACCATATATGATGTTGGCCACCATGGTGTGAAAATAATTCACTTGTGAAAGGAGAATGAAGAAAATTGTTCAAGTGCATATTTCTACATGTACATGAAAAACATATTCAATGTGTACATCGACCACATATTCCTTGTGAAACTGTGATCCAGTATGAAATGAGATTTTGTGTTATAATGTAGAGGAATTCATCATCAATAGAATAGTGAGATCGACAGATGGAACTGTATTACAGCCTCTTGCAGTAAACATGCTGATATAGCACTGAAGGGTAAGTTGTACATATACATGTATACTAATATACATGTTATGATAATTTTGTAAATCTGATAATACAAAGACAAATGACATTGTATTTATTTCATATTATACATGTGTATCCCTTGTGATTCACCTTAAATGGATAATACTTTTTAATGGTAAGTTACTTGCTTTCATATTTCATGTGTACATGTATTGTTTGAAACAAGACCTTCTCATGCATACCAAAATTTGTGTCCTGGTGACCTTGACCTAGGAAAAATGACCTACTTTTTAAAATCTTACACCATGGCCATAACTTTTGAATGTTGAGTGAAATATAGACCTGTGCTTTCCTCGTGACAATTTCCAATGATGCCAAATTGTTGTCTTTGTGACCTTGAACTTGGAGATTGACCTACTTCACTATTATTTTTCTAAAGTAATATTATGCTTTTAAGTGATAGGGCTTTGTATTCCTTTTGATAAGGTCTTCCTATTAATTCCAAAATTTTGACCTTGTGACCTTGACCTTGGATACTGATCAATTTTTTAATAACTTTAACCATGTTAACCTTGCCCTTGGTCATAACATAAATTGCAAGTGATAGGGCTATCATATTTTACATGTGTATCCCTTGTGGTAAGGCCTTCACATCAATACCTGAATTTTTACCTTGAGTCCGTGACCTTGGAGTATGAAATACTTTTCTACATTATATCTGACAATTAGGGGATTCATGTTCCACAAAAAAACATGGGTTTAATCTTTCTTAGTCCTAAGCCTTGACATAAAGTAGGGCTCTTACACGTGAAACACATTTTTAGCTCGAGATACTGGTCATAGTCGAGCTTATGCGGTACCCCCTTGTCCGGCGTCTGTCCGTAAACAATTCTTGTGCTTGCAACTCCTCTGAAATTATAAGAGACAGAAAAGTAACTCTTTTTGCATGAGACTTGGTCAGTGGTCTACTTGTGCAGTGTGCAACTGATATTTTGTTTGAGCCCCTGACCCCCAGGGTCCTAGAAAATGGATGTGGTCATTTTCTCCTGTATGATCCTATGTAATCTTGTATTCGCAACTTCTCTGACACTATAAATGATGGAGACTTGATTCTTTTTGCAATACGATGAGTCTGTGTTCAAGTAGTGCACCTGATATTTTGTTTGAGTTCCTGGCCCCCAGTGACTAAGAAAATGGATGTGGCCATATTAGAATTCACTTGTCATTAAGTGAATTAAAAAACAACCAGGAGAGCTACAGTCTCGTCAGGGACTTCTGGTTTGGATTGGATTAGACCTTTCATATTGGGAAAATTGGCAATATTTTCTTCAAAATTGAATATGATAGATTTGGATGCCTTTTCATTTTAAATTTAGCATTTTTTACTTTCTTTTTTTTTTAAAGAATTTTCTATGAGGTAAAATTGGTCAATAAATAGGGAAAATTATACTGTTTTGCATAATTTGAGAATGACTGATTGAAAGCCCTGTAATTATATTTGTATGTTAGTACTATTACAGAAACTTTACATGTCATGTAATTTTATATACATGTACATCATAATGATAAATGTATGCAAAATTCATTCATTTTAGAGCTTATTTAATATCAAAATGAAGATATTAATTCATTACATCTTTTACTTTCAGAGTGAGACTGACAGCATCTTCTGTACATACATGATGGCTCATTTCTCATTCCTCATTTCTTGGTATCAGATTGAACATCTACCTCGTCCTTAAGGTTTACTATAGACACTAGAGAAATCACTGTTTGATGTCTAGAACATTTGAATTTTGAACATGTTTTGTGTTTATTTTCATGTGCTTACCGGTACATGTACATGTATGTACTAGGTTATAAATGCATTGAAAACTTTTTACTTGAGAATAGACCTGCACCTGTTGAATGGGCAATTTTCTTTTATTTATTTCATTACTTTCATAGCAACAATTTATGACTTTAAATTCTAGGTACATACCAGTATAGACAGGGATGTACATTGTATATAAAGTTAAATACTTCCCTGATATAGACTAGACATGTAAACTCATATAAAATATTAATTTCGAAAAGAAATACTATGATAAATTATAGAGAAAGAAAAATATCCTTTCACAAGTACAAAAACATTATGTTGTAAATTGATGATACCGGTACTATTACATTTATATATATATTGCAGTTATAATGATTCTTCTTTCAGAGTTTGAATAAAATTTACATTTAAACTTAATAAATCTTATAACTGATACTTATATTCTTCTTGAGACTAGAACACAAATATTCTTAGAACACTATGATGAAGAAATCTAGTGAGAACATTGTCATATATGAAATAATGAATTTTCTCTTGTTAAGCATAGCAAACTTGGTTGATCATCCTTTCATCAATACTGTTTAGAGTGTCTTACCCCTTACTGGTAATCATGAATAAAAACATTGATACTTTAAGTTCATTACTCTGCTACACAGTATACATTTGTGTAAGAATATCTAGTAGCCTTGACCTACATGTTCATGTATACAATTGACCTACTTTCCTAATACTTTGGATTTGCTACAACACTGGTCTGGCAAATGATAGATAGATGATATGGTATATACATGTATGTGCATTGTCAGATTGTGTCAAGAAATTACTCAAGATAGATTTTGATTCAATATGTGACCTTGAACTACACGTTTGACCTTCTTTTCGTTGAATTAAAGAATCTGAACTTGGAGAGTGATGTATATATATATTGAAGAATTTGAAACATGAAGTATCAGAGAATCCTGACAAAACTGAATCATTGGCAGTTGTGAAATGTCTGAGATAGTCTATTTTCACGTCTAATGCTTAAGGTGCTGGAGAAAGACGTTTTTCCTTTCATTCCTCAGAAAATGCTAGATTTTTCTGCCAGTCATGCTGAAGAATATTTTTGCAAAATATTCCGAGCTGGATTTACAAAAACCCCCCTTCCCTAAAAACCAAATGGTTGCACATGTTTACAAGAATGGACAAGAGAGAGAAAACCATGCGCATAACCAGGCGTACCGTTAGAACGCAGTTGCTTCCATGTCGTTTTGCAAAAAAAAAAGAATGAAAGAAACATTGACGTAGAATACTGCCCTGTAAATGAGCAAAATTCATTATATTCTGATACTTTGCCCCTTGAATATCCACAAGGGCTTCTACCTAGACCCACTTGAGGCTGCTTACACTTGAAAAGTACTCTAGCTAAGCGCCTGAAGATGAATGCATATACATAAAATGTATACACTTCGTATGAGCGAGAGTGTACATGCATGTATTTGTTAAAACGGTCAGAATCTAATGAAATTACATTTATTTATATAAAGTATCGTGATTCTATGAGATGAAAAAAATATGTTAGTTTGCTGTGGTTGGGGGATTCATTTAATATATTGAAATTCATCAAAATTTTGGAAAAATTCAGAATATCATTCCATTTGGTCGAGACAATTTTGTAGATTACAGGATTTGAGTTTAGAGGGGGCGTGGCCGGAATACCTCAAAGTCCTGTAGCAGGTTCTTTGGGGAACCCCACTCCCCAGCGGAAAATTATCTCACATGATATGTAATGTATATAGTGAGCCAGCGAATTTTTTTTCAATTATCAATTACTTTAATATATCAGAAACAGACCGGTAAAAAAAAATAAAAATAAAAATAAAGGTTGAGTCGTGGTGTTTGAGCCCAAGTAATTCCTTATTTTGACGACTTTAGTGGAGAGGGGAGGGGGGGGGGCATGCCAGAGGATTGGTAGGCAAAAATCAGGATAGAAACAGTATACTTGTTAGAGAATTTTAGATGTAGGTGCCGCCGTGTGCACCCCCTCTCCCCGCGCTATTGAATCGGATGGGGGCTAATGTATTAGAAATTATCAGTGTTTTCCTGCTGTTATCGAGAAATATAAAATTAAAATCTTATGGGTACAAATGTATGCAAAATTGATAATGTATAGAATCGCTCAGTATTCAATCGAAGCGGGGTAAACGAACCGCAACGATAAACTTTGAAACGAACTATAAAAAGTGAAATTCGTGATTCTTCAGTGCAGTAACGAATTATCCATGACTTGAATATTTAAATAGCAAAGTTCAAAAAAATTTAAATGACAATAACATTGGGAGCCGTGCTACTGAAACAGTGAAACATTACTACGTAGTACACGATGAGAAAGATGTGCACTTCTATGTGATATGATTAAGGAGGTCACTGTTCGACATTTATGTAAGAAAAGGAATGACAAATATGGATAATGACTATATCCCCATATACAGCATAAAATCGATAATTCAGAAAATAATAAACCGAAGGCATACAATGTTTTACGTCTTCAAATTAAAGCACCATTTTAGAGCAGATAAAATTATAGCATGGACCAGACATGCACGTTTCGGATATTTAACCCTCGTCAGTGATCCTCAATCTTAACAATGTAAAATGGCAAAAATCTGTGAAAATGCGTCCTAAATCTACCGAAAGACGTAGCAAAATGGCTGGGGTATGATGCTATGATCAAAATCAGGACTTTTGATCAAGCTTGACTTTTTAAACCTGGATATTCCTGTTTAAATTACACTCCTCTAGCCTAATTGTAAAGCAATATTAATCAGTTTAGTTCAGGTGTATTTTCCTGCATCTGGCATATATTTCCCTGTAGTATAATCTTATGGCTCGGGATTTTTATGAATATTTAGGTCTTCCGACTTCCGTCGGAAGACCTATTGTTTTCGTAACCGTGGAAAATTGGATCAGCGATTTCTCAAGAACCCTGTAAGCTAGGACAATGAAAGTTCTCCAACGTTACGTTTGGAGTAAAAGCTAGATTGGTCTTTTTTATTTTTGGTCTCTGTTATTTTTTTATCATGTTTTTTAGTAGATTCAAATATTTGACGGGAGCGTCGAATTACTCAAAAGGACCGAAAATTTCATGTTTTGCTATTTGTAAGCTTAAATATCTCGTATTTTGCTATCTACAATTTCCATTCTTTTTGAAAGTCGACAGCCATGCAAGATATGAAATGCTAGATGCACACTGTAACGATTTATTACGATGACGTCCTTCACCGTCCTTCATATTTCCAAATTCAGAAGTTCATAGGAGGAAGACACTTTTTTGCTTATAATAGTAAACAAAAATTAAGTTTATGAAGTTTCCTAAAAATTTCAATATTATTATTTTTTATCCATATATCTGTCTTATTTAGTCTTTCTGATTTTTCCTATCTCTTACTGTTGAAAAGATATGAGCATCGAAATGTTGAGTTAGGTATTTCGATACACCTTCACGCCAACAGATCGGTCGCACACTAAAATTGGTAGTCCGAGTCGAGAAAAAAAGTGTTGAGATTTTCAAATTCCGATTTCACGGCAATGATGAATATGCATTTCATAAATACATTTCGATATACACAATTTGATTTTAAAACAGTTGATTAATTTAGAAGAGATCAGCTACAAACCAGAATTTACACACAAAAAGTGGTAGTTTGATTCCGATTTCTAACCTACAAACCTGTTTCTAAACTTCAATAACTATATTTTGAACATCAAGTTTAATTTCTAATTCTAGCAAACGTTCGAACATAATTTTCGGTTGGTTTATTTACAAATTGATGAACAATTTCTCCAACATTCTTCCCTCCCCTCGTTTTTCGAAAACAGTTCTGTTTATATTGAACGATGTCGCCATGATGGAAATTCAAAATAAACTTTGAAAAAAGGGAAGGGGGGGGGGTCCAAATTTGAACCTGCACAGCGAGAATCTCATGGTATTTATATATATATATATTGAACGTAACTTGTTATTACCATTTCTCTTCTCAAGAAAATTGGTTCTACAGCTACGAGCTCGCCTTTTTTATGGGGGAAGGGGGCAGGAAGAATTTGCAAAAAAAAAAATCCCGGCTCTGAAAAATGCTGAAAAAAATATTCCGGCCCAAAGGGCCGTCAATTTTTTTTCCCGGACCATGCAAAAGTAAGGATACATTGCATGATATTGAAATTTTTGCTGGCCCTTTGTGCCAGACAATTTAAAGTCAAAAACTTTATTAATATAAATACAAACTGTTCACATAGCTGTATCTACCAGAGACCTAATACGCATAGGCACAAAAATCTAGAAAAGGTTCTATTTAAACATCATACAATCTGTCTGAAATTCGCTAATTGCAAAGAGACATCTGAAGGAACGGTTATTAACTCATACTCTGTAACAGCGGGGAGTTTAACTTACACAGACATTCACAACATTTGACAATTTGTTTAAATCCGGCCCGAAGAACCGGCGAAAATTTTTCTCCGACTCTGGTAATGGCTGAAAAAATGGCCTGCTCAGAAAATTTTACCGGCTGGCAATAGAATTCCTGCCCCCCCCCCCCCCCCCCCCCAAATCAAATGGTTGCTCACCAACAATTATCGGTTTGAAAATTTAATGTTACTGCTATTTGAAAACTTAAATATATAATATAAATACATGTAATGTGACGTCCTTCATATTTCCAAACCAAAAATTGTATAGGAGGAAGACACTCTTGTTGCAACCGCAACAAGAAACCTTTCTAGTTTATATTACATTGCAAGTGTACAAGGAAGAAAAACCCAATACAACACTGAAAGAGAAAGAGACAAAGAGGAAAAAAAGTGCTATTGTCATTTTGTTACAAAAACTTGATGACCAGATTTATGTACTTAAAAAAACCGTTGTAACCTTTATTTTTCAAATATTCAAATATTTTGTCAGAGTCTCTTAAGGTGCGTCATTAGTCACAATTTAGGACCATTCTTGTGCAGCTCCAGTATTGATCTTTCAATTTATTATGGCCAATGTATCATTTCTGTCTCTATTGAAGATTACCTAAAAGCGGAGAAGTCTGAAAATTTGGTCTAAACTGAATGAAGTATCCGTAAGGAAATACTTTGCGGTAATTTCTTTAAAAATTGGGCTGAGGGTACTCTTTTGAACAGTTCGGATTTCTCTTATGTAAGCAATAACCCGTAAATTTTGTTTTTCGTATGGAATATTACTGAATCGTAAACTGTTAATAAGGAAAACCTGATGAATACCGAAACATTATAAATTGTTTGAATTCCACCCAAATTAAGGCAAATTTTACCGCGCTAAACCTTTTCCAAGAAAACCACAAAATGGCACTATTCTTGAGAGCGTTTGTACTCTCTTATTTCAACACGGACATAAACATATTCCATTTCACTGTGTGTTTTAAAAAATTGATGATATTTTGATCTAATTTTTTTTTCGTAATTTTTGTGTAAAATCGATAAAATTTTAAATGATCTGTGAATTTCGTACTTACGGTGAAATCTTATCAGAATCCAGTTTTATACAAAGTTTCTAACCTGTTTTATTGTATGTTCACAAGGAAAACAAAGATTAAAATCAACCGAGTGCATTTTAGCACTTTTTGTATATCATTACAAAATGTGCTATTATTAGAAACAAATGTCCAGCCTTTTTTACCCTGTTTTCGATTGAAGCAAGAGTCTTGATTTTCATCACTGACCTATTAATTTTTTTTCATGAAATAATTCATTGACATAAATCCTCTGATTTAATATGGTTTTCATAAAATCGTTGAAATGCCTTTGTTCAGCCTTTAACATTCGGAATGTTATCTCATTTCGGAATGTTATTCATTCCGAGATTTGCAGCTGTTCACATGGAAATTCTAATGATTTTGCCATACCTTCTCGATTTTGAGACTGAATAACTGATAGGTACTTCTTTGATGTTTATTTTAGGACCTTTAACGAAACTGCACTTTCTTATTTCAGACTGTTACAACGCTGATAAGAAAAGAATATGCTTTTATTAAAGACATGGTGAAGTTGATGTTGTCCATAGAGAAATCTTACTCCTTGTTTGTAAATGTTTCTGTGGATGAGTTTGTGTGGGGATATGAGGACCCTGTCCTGAAGCAAGTCAAAGCTCTCTTAGCCTACTTTGATATACCATTTGATGACCACTTTGGATTCTTCTACAAGGTAAGAAAATAAGATATAGAAAAATAAGATACATGTGTCTAAACTGTGTGTATCTTGCTGGATATTTTATGGAATCGGATGATGCAAAATAATCATGTTTGATTATTTCCTTTTCTTGTTTCTGTTATGCCTCTTTTTATATAGATAATATTTATGTTTCTCACAATAGGTAAATGGCACAGATAATGGTTTATTCAACGTTTATAATGGACAGGGTCAGTTAGCCGATCTGACTAAGATCCATTCATGGAATGGGCAAACGTAAGTGAAAAGGTTTCCTTTGGTAGTATGAACATCTGTTTAACGTCTTTTCTTCAAATTCATAAGCATCATTTTAGTGCAGCTTAATTTGCAGCATGGACCAGACATGCACGTTTCGGGTACTTAACCCTCGTCAGTGATCCTCAGTCTAAACAATGTAATATGACCAGTGTGAAATTTATTAAGTCCAAAAATTTACCGAAAGAAGTAGCAGAATCGGTGGGATATGATCCTACAGGACCCTTGTTTTAGAAATTTCAAGAAATTTTGTAACAGAAAATTTCAACCTTGTATTAAGAGAGGTTTGAACTTGTATTAAGAAATTTTGTAACAGAAAATTTCAAACTTGTATTAAGAGTTATGGATGGATTCTAATGAAGTCACATAAATAAACTCAGAGAATGTTTTAAAAATATTCATTCTTTCATTGTGTTCGCGCAGGTCGTTATCAATATGGAGTACACAGCAGAGCAATATGATTAATGGCACAGGTAGGTTGATGGCTTCTTTAGTTTTCTTCTTTTATATAGTATAACTTCACATTTCAATTCTTAATTTTATTATTCAATTCAGTTCTTAATTTTATAATTCAATTCAATTCTTTATTTCATAATTCAATTCAATTCTTGATTTTATAATTCAATTCAGATCTTGACTTTATAATTCAATTCATAATCTTATAATTCAATACAATTCTTAATTTTATAATTCAATTCAATTCTTAATTTTATAATTCAATTCAAATTCTTAATTTCATAATTCAATTTAATTCTTGATTTTATAATTCAATTCGATTCTTAATGTTATAATTCAAATCAATTCTTGAGTCTATAATTCAATTCATAATCTTATAATTCAATTCCATTCTTAATTTTATAATTCAATTCAATTCTTAATTTTATAATTCAATTCAATTCTTAATTTTATAATCCTATTCAATTCTTGATTTTATAATTCAATTCATAATCTTATAATTCAAGCTGACACGAATTTGTCAGACTACTTCCTTGTCTTTTAGAAAACTATGCAGACTATTCTCAGAAGTGCGCATTTCAGTCTAAAACCATTCTAACTAAGACATATTGAAATTCAAAGCTGAAAGTATCAAGGTTTAAATTATGCTTTCAGAAACCTTTAATAAAGATATAATTAATGAAGTACATTTGGCATAAATGTTTCCGATAATTCTATTCTCTTTCAGAATTCCAAAAGAAAATGTATTTGATACTTTGAAAAATGTCTGTGTAAACGTTTTTAGCAAAAGACTTCGAAGAAGTGTGTTTAAAAGAAGGTACTCCTTTTTCTTGCAGATGGGCATCTTTTTCATCCCTACATCAGTAAAAAGGAGAAAATTTACTTCTTTTACACTTATATAAAACGGTAAATATATTACTGTGAAGGCTATTTTCTTATATTTTTTCTTCAAAATTGAAAACTTATCTTTATAAATATATCAATGAGTCAAATTCATTAACATCATTTTAAAGCAGATAAATTTACAGCTTGCACCAGACATGTACGTTTCGGGTTTTAAACCCTCGTCAGTGATCCTCAATCTAAACAATGTAAAATGACCCAAATCTGTGAAAATATGTCCTCAATATACCGATGGACGTTGCAAGATGGCTTGGATATGATGCTACAGGACCCAGGTTTTAGAAATTTGAGAAAATTTGGAAAACAGAAATTATCAAATGTGTTTGAAGAATCGACCAACCGAAATTGATCGACCTTGGCTGCATGTGTCCTCGGGGACTCCTGGTCTACCAGCAGTGACACTCACCAAGTGGTACAAATGTTTAACATCTTCAAATTCATTAGCATCATTTCAAAGCAGAAAAATGTACAGCATGGACCAGACATGCACGTTTCAGGTTTTAACCCTCGTCAGTGATCCTCAATCTAAACAATGTAAAATGACCAAAATCTGTGAAAATAAGTCCTAAATCAAACACACAAACAAAAGATACGAAAAACTTTAAAACCATCTTTGTCATTCACTTATTCTAATCTCTTTCATTGGCAGGTCAATATATATAACATTTGAGAAGGAAGTGGAGAGTAAAGGTATAAAACTATACCGCTTCACTATGCCTGACAAAGTGTTCGATAGTTATCAACCTGAAAATAGTGGGTTTTGTATACCCCAGGGAAACTGCCCAGCCAGTGGTTTGCTTGATCTCAGTCACGTGACAGTAGGTAAATTTTAGAGACTATGTTTCATGTCAATATCTCTTAAATGAAGTTTTATACATTTGTTGTAATTTCACTTAGAAGCATTACACATAAAGTATACATTGTGCAGAATATATTACAAGTAATACAAGTACATTATAACTATTTATTTTATATATGTTTTCCGAAAAAACAAATTCTCTAAGGCTTATTTCTTCAATTTCTTTATTACTATCATAAGCATTGCTTAATGGTTTAAGGTGCCCCAGTGGTTGTATCCCAGCCCCATTTCCTAGGAGCGTCAGAGTCTGTACAGAATAACGTGAAGGGCTTGAAACCAGACCGAGCTAAACATCAGTGCTATGATGATATCGAACCAGTAAGAATATTTCATGTATTTGTTTAATACATTGAGTTTTTATATTACATTTATATCACGATATATTCAAAGCTTTTTCGTGTTTTTGAATTTTTCCAAGGAATGCCTGATATATCAGTCAAAGTGTCATGACGAGAAATGAAAAAAGATACTTTAAATTAACAGTTCCATACTTTAAATATTTGTTTCGTGTAATCTAACAATCGTATTCTATGCTTTTCTTTCCATAAAGTTTGAATAACTTTTCTCATATAAATCGAGTATTTTTTGCTAAAGACTCTAGGTGTTGTGTTGAATGCTCAGAATCCTATGCAGATAAATGCAGTATTAAAGAATGATCCTGTTCTAGAGTAAGTATGCAGAAAAAGTATACATTTTATTCTTTTTAATCAAATCTGAAGTCAAAATTTTAATATGTATGATCAGCTTGCATGACTAATATGGAAAATGACCATCCCAATGAGTTAAAGAAGATCCTGAAGAAAGTCTCAACAGCACTCATAATAGAGCACCAAACTGATCATGGGCGGACCCCCAGCAGGCCAGAGGTGGAATCCCCTGTTTGGCTAGCCGCACCCGCCGTCGATGTTCATGCAAGAAACTGAAAATAATATTCACAAAACATGCACTGGCTGAGGTTTTGTCTATATAGAAAGTACTATGGCGACCATGTCAGGTCAAAACACTTAATGTCAAACCCCTCGCAGGGAACATCTTTACGAGATCCACACTGCAAAGGACATAAGTGTCACACGAATAATTTAAAGAAGATCCTGAAGACAATCTCAACAGCACTTACAATAGAGCACCAAACTGAGCATCGACAGACCCCTAGCAAGCCGGAGATGGAATCAAGTGTCCGGAAGAAGTAATCACAATACACAGTAAAAACTCGATAATTCAGATAATCACAAGCCGAAGGCATACACAATCCGAACAAAACAGGAACCAAAGCAAACAAACAAAAAATTCCAACAAATGAAAAGAAGCGAACTCCCAAAATGGGAGTATTTCATATTAAATTGTTTTGATTGAGGATAATGAGTTAAAAAAGTAAGTACCAGAAATGTGCATGTCTGGTCAATGTGCAAATTTGTCTGTTCTTAAATGATGCTATTGTATTTGAAGACGTTTATTATCAAGCCATTTGAAATCTGAACTTTTTTAATTTATAGTAATAAAAGTATTTCTGTCTTTTTGTAGACAAACTGCAAAAATTAAAGAAGATATCTACTTTCCTCTTGTTTGGTTTATGGCGGTATGTAGTGTTTAAATCCTGATTATCATTAAGTTAAATCATATTTATTTGAATCTAGCATATGGATGTGTATTATAACTTATCTAAAAGCTTATTCTGCTTCGTTTTATCAGGCAATTTTCCATTTATATATGGATAATGACCATATCCCTATATACAGCACAAAATCGACAATTCAGAAAATCATAAACCGAAGGCATACACAATCAGGATAAAACAGGAACCAAAGCAAACAAACAAAAACCTTCAACACATGAAAAGAAGCGATATGGGAGTGAGACAAGGTGCCCAGGAAGAGTCAGCATCTCCTGCTTGTATGCAACACCCGTCCCTTCAAATCGGTAGAATTGTCACATCCGGTTACCTCAGGTTGAGTAAGTCACATGAAAAAAAAAGTCGAAAGAGGGTATAATGATTCTAAGAAAAAGTTTACTAAACTTTGAGCTTCATTGTTCATGTCTTGAAAATTTATGTCGTATACATCTGGAAACATTGATAACTAATACAACAATAAAAATAAATTGCACAGCCGAAAATGTACATAAAAATGAATTATACCATATACCAAAATGTGAACACTTGAAAAGGTGATTTATTGTAAATGTAGTGACAACAGGTCCTCAAAAAGAGTAAACATGTTCACTTTCGAGACTCGTCAGTTAACCTTGATTGGAAACAAAGGAGGGGATCTCCAACAACACCAGGCTGCAGCACCAACAGCAAAATCCCAAAACCCCCAATGCAAAAACACAGAACAGACAAGCACAGGAAGAGACGCAAAAGGGACAAGGAACGCACAACACAGAAACATCAAACACAAAGGACTACACATGGAAAACATGCACATAAAACCTTTATATACAAATGTTAAAGTCGTTTTATCGATATTTCAGAAATCTGATCTGACAGATGACTTGGCTGATTTATTCAAAAACAAATTTTTCCGTCCTGTGTCAGAGCTACACATAGCAGTATACGCTCTACTATCAGTTGGTGGATTTACGTTATTGCTGATGTCCATTATTATCATCCGGAAAGTGTATCGATGGAGAAAAGAAAAGGTTAGTTGAAAGGTTTCTTTTACTGATTCCAGTGTATCGTCAGAGCTAAATTTGATTTTTTTTTTCGCATTTTTTTATTATATTTATGAAAGCTATTTCTATAACCTATCTGCTATTTGTATTTCAGGTCGAGTCACAATCAACGACAGAAAAATCAAAACTGTTGTCATAAGATAGTCAGAGAAAACATTGAGATAGTTGGGAAAATAATTTATAACACTCATTATGAAATGCTCAGAAACATTTTGTGTACATATATATACAATCGGTATCTCAGTATGTTGGGTTTTATTTGAGATAGATACCCGGTATTAAGAATAACTGACATAATAACCATTCCTATGGAAAACCTAATGATTTTGCCCTGCCTTCTCGACTGTGAGACTGAATAACTGATCGGTACTTCTTAAATGTTTATTACATGTTAAAATATATTATAAGAGAAATATTTTCATTGTATATATACATTTTATTCCTAAACAGTGCTGTTCAAATATTTATTTATTAGATCGTGAATGATGTTTGCCTGCGACTTGAATTTATGTTATATTAGAGAATGAAATACAGTCATATGATATGAATGTTGACATGATATGTACGATGACAAAAATGATTATTTCAACTTGAATTTTACGATATAGAAGAGAATTGAAGTAAAAGGAATGGTATGGGAGAAATGTTGAAATATAATCATATGATATGAATGTTGAAACTTTTGGGACAAGGTTTTCGCTTTCACAAACTAGTAAAGACTCTCTTGAAACTTTACAAAAATTATTGTCAACTTCTTCTGAAATTCGGACCAATACAGGCAACAGAGTATATTACTTTGGGTATTTCACAACCTGCATTTTATGGTGACAAGATAAGAAGGATAAAAGATAGACAACATCACTATCGTAATTGCGTCAAAATCATCAAACGTCTTTTTTTACCGTGGATATGATCCTAATGTAACCAGACGGACACTAGGCTTGGTACTTGACCAATCTACAGTCTTGTACCAGCGCATTCTTAAAACTTGCACTCTATTTGACTGTGACAACGGGACTCCATGACGGGCCCTGTCCAAACCTCTTTAGAGAGGACTATGTTATATTCGTTCAGATTCTCCTTCTGATCCCAATGAAAGATATTCAAAAGTATTTGCATATCTTAAAACCACCGAAAGAATTTGCATTGTACTTAGATATTTCATTTTGATTAAAACAGTGTGTCATTTTCAAAATTGTATTCATTAGATCATGAAAGAATAATGCTATGACATTTTAGGTATATAATGACATAATGTGTAAGATTATAAGACTCTTTCATTGTCTTCTATGAAAGATACGTCGGTTCTACCCGAGGGATCTCAAAATCATGTAAAAGCCGAGGCCTGTCGAGGGTTTTGCAAAATTTTGAGACCCCGAGGTGAAAGAGACGAAATTTGAAAAAATAAAAATCAGCGATATTCGAATTCAGCGCCCCGAAAATGGTTTATTCTATAAGAATAAACTACGAATATTAGGCTTTTCAGAATGTAACGCAAGAATACATTTCAATCACAGAGGCTTGAAGTTATGAGGGTGTATCCCTAAAGGCTTCCAGAAACAATCTAAAATATGTTTTATTGCCACTTCGCCTATAGATTGTTTGTTTTGAAATCATGACATCACAATAGGGTCACGTGATATGTGATACAGATGTCGCTCACATAGCTGTATCTCATGGGCCTCGGAGAGAAACGTTAATGAAATGGATGGGGGTTTTAGTTGAATTTTGTAATATACAAAATTTATCGAAGTACAAATTACTGGATATCGAGATGTAAGAGTCCTTTTTCTTGAATTCTTAAATATGAAAATATAACGAAGTTTAAGTTTCCCGTAACAGGAGAAGAAAAAGGGTTTTGTGCACGTAATACGATTAAACATTCGATTTGCTATCAGCATGGCGGGTTACCGTTCTACGTCAGATCTCGTTGATTTAAATGCTACATCTTCTTTAACTCACAATTATGCCCTTTGCCGTGTGGAGCTCGTACAAAAGTTCCTGGCGACGGGTTTGACAGTAAGTGTTTTGAATATTTTCCCTGACATGGTCACCACAGCACGTTCTATATAGATATAACCTTGTTTGTTTGCTTTGATTCCTGTTTTATCCTGATTTTGTATGCCTTCGATTTCTGATTTTCTGAACCAAACACAAAGGACTACACATAAACCAAAGAGACCAATGGGCAACCGGTGCCGACTTAGGACAGCCATCTGCCACGGAAATAGCAGAATTTGTGGCTATCCTGGATTACGTGCGTACAACCCTTCTGCTTTTCCGATTACCCAGAGGTCTCGAAGAACGAACAATTGTGGTGTAAAACAACCTCCTCACTGTCAGATGACCACACACAATCAAGACCGCAAAACGCAGGGCCCAAGCAACACAGAAGAATATGTAAATGGATATAAAAAGAGAAGGTTTACCCCTGTTTTTTATATTTGACCATAGAAAGGGTTAGTTCATGCTTCAAAATAAAATTTAAGGTGGATTTCTTCATTATTTTCTCAGAAACCACATACCAAATACTTTCAGTATCTGTGTACTAAGTAAAGTGCAATATTTTGATAGAACACGTGAAATACTTGGAGTACTATATATTTATCAAATAATTTGATAACAAGATACACAATTGTTTACTTTGACAGATTGAACTATAAAGTAAGATTACATGTGCATACCAAAGTTAAGATATGAGATTGTACTTATAAAGTAAATATTGTCTTTTCATTATCCATACATCCTGTGTTTGCTCTAAAAAAGCATATTAGAGATATCTTCTAGGATTCCTAAATAGATGCGTTTTCTTTTATTCCATATTTATGCTACCGAGGAACCAAAGTTTTACCAAATGTCTTGGTTGGCCCTTTCAAATTTCACAGGTCTTGTACGAACATCTCTCCAGGTAGTTAAATTACTCCTGATCCTGACACAGAGGACTTGAGATAGATTTGCAGATTTGGTTCGATACATATTATACAATTATTTACTTTTACCGAGGTAAAACAATGATTTAACTCCTCGAGAAGACAATATTCACCAAGCAAATGGAAAGCTGTTTGAATATACATCAAAGTACCTATCAGTTATCAGTCGCAAAGTCGAGAACGCAAGGCCAAAACGTGAGAATTACAATTGGAACGGTTGCGAACCCCAGAATGAACAACATTCCGAAGTGGGACTATATCTACCTCGGATGACGTCACCTAGAACGACAATAACAATAGTTCTTATTTTAGTTCATGGAGAGCTATTGGAATCTTATAGATATCTACCCGGGATGACGTCATCTTAGGTAGATATGACGTTTGAACGTTTAAGCGAGCGGCTGTTTTAGCCAATCAGAAAAGGTACATGAATGTGTTATACCTATCGAAAAACTTATTCTGCTTCGTTTTATAAGGCAATGTTCCATTTAAATATGCATATTGTCCATATCCCTATATACAGCACAAAATCGATAATTCAGAAAATCATAAATCGAAGGCATATAAAACCAGGATAAAGCAGGAACCAAAGCAAACAAACAAAAACCTCCACCACATGATAAGAAGCGAACTCCCAAAAAGGGAGTGAGACCAGATGCCCAGGATTCTGAAGGATTCGGTCGAATCAGAGCCCTTTAGAATCAACCTCACAATCATTGAAAGTAAATCGAAAATCTAAAAATCATAATTAAAACTTTGAAAATACAGAATTAAACAAATAATGCGCTGGTACGAGGCTATAGCGGTCAAAGGCTATAACGGCCATAATTGTAGGCATATCCGATTCCGGGTAAAGAAATCTTGAACGATAGATGTTTCGTGAAGTACTTGTTTTACGCAAGATTTGTAAAATCCTTGCAATTGTTATACAGGAAAGTCAGGTATATTTTAGCCAGTCAGATATGGAGGAGATCCCCAATATGGCGATATTACAGATATCCCAACAGAATACACACAGATGATGAAAAGGGGAAACAGTCGGAGACGGCGAGTACAACAAGAGTCCTTATCTTTGAAGTCAACGATGTTTTAAGGGATTGGTTTGAAAATAATTTGGTTTAGAGCCTTTCCCATTGTCAAGAATGTGAGACGTTAATAAGCGAATTGATGGTCGTATAGGCAGAATACACTCTGACGATTTTGATATCATTGATGGGTTTTTAAATATATCAAATCATACGAGCTAAAGCAAGGAAAAGAGGGAATCTCCAAAAAACACTAAGCTGCAACACCAAAACGGCCCGCGCAAACTCGAATTAAATCTGTTTCAAACAGTGATAAATATCGATAATGATCATATCCCAATACCCAGTATAAATTCGATAATCCAGAAAATCATAAACATAAGGCAAACAACATTAGGGTAAAACAGGCACCAAAGTAAACAAACAAAGACATCAAACAAATGAAAAGAAGCGAGCTCCCAATATACGAGTGAGACAAGGTACCCAGGAAAAGTCAGCATTTCCTGCTTGCATGCAACACCCGTCGCTTCAATTAGGCAGAATTGTCACATTCGGTTAATTCCATTTCGGAAAATACAAATATATGCTGTGGTTGGAGTGTTCAGTTTTTTTTTTTTGCATTGGGTGTTTTGGGGTTTTGCTGTGGGTGCTGCAACCTAGTGTTGTTGGAGATCCCCTCCTTTCTTTCAAATGATCCAAGATAGAATATTATCCACCATTCCGGGCAATGGGACATGAGGAGTTCCCAATATCGACCTTAGAGCTTCCTCAGTGACGATGTTTGTCGGTCACAAACGTATTCCTGATTGAGAAGCTTATCTGAAAGACGTCTAGCTCTCAGAACAAAAATCTGCATATTTGGCACCTGCTCTGGCAAGACGTATCAACTGAGATATGAACACGACATATGAACGGAGATATGAACACGCCGTAAACAGGCGATGTAGAGATGTTTCTACTCAGAAAAGGAAGGTTTATTATGCTGACGTTGAAAATATAAAACCTGAAATCAGATTCGAAAAAAAAAACAATCAAAAGGCTTAAAAATTCTTGAAAAAAAAATACTAGTATACAACACAATTTCCTCACGAGAAAAGTTTGTTATATACATGTTACAGGAAATAAGTGTAATCAGGAAGTTTATGTAATTCCTGATATTAAGGAATCTGGTGTAATCCCTGTAACGAGTTTAGTCATAATATGTAACTCCTGGAATAGACCAGGTATTGCATGAAATTTCTAATTTTTTAGCCCCCAGAATCAAAGACCTACTTTTGAAAAACTTTAAAATTGAGCATACCTTTTGACCAGAAGGTGATAGAGCTCTCATATTTCACATGTGCATTCCCTGTTACAATTCTTTTCCATCAGTACTAACATTGATGAGATCATCTCTTTGACCTTTGACCTACTTTTGAAAAAAACTTTAATATTTGGCATAACGTTTGAATGGAAGGTGACAAAGTTTTCATTTTTCATCGAAAGACCCCTTGACCTTCTTTGAAAAAAAAAACCTTCAACATTAATCCTTGCCCATCGACAACAATGTTGCTTATACTGATAGAGATGCCGACGATGACATTCATGTTTTATTTTCTCATGAATTTTTACATTTATTTCCTAACCTAGATGTCGTATTATTTTGGCCTCTGAATATCATCTATGTAAAGTTCAAAGGACCATCCATTCCAATGTTGTGAAAATGTTTAGACTGAATTTTTTTCTATCAAGATATGCATGAAATTGCGAAGTTCGTCCATTCAACACAAACGAAAGGAGGGAATCTACAACAGACTCGGCTGCAGCACTCACAGGAAAATACTGAAACACCTCAAGTAAAAAAAAAACAAAGTAAATATACACAACAAGAAACGAAAAGGGACAAGGAACACCAAATACCACATGGATATGCTTTTCTTGTTATAAATGTTCTCATTTGAATTACAATTACAAAATGAATGCAATTTTGATACAGAAATAGAATGATTTCAGAAGAACAAATCAATAATAATATAGGAATTATACTGTTATAGACACTTTACTTTTTCAGACCACAACTTGTTAAAAAATAAGATTAGCCGATACAAAGCTATTAATGGAACAATGTAATCGTGGTCTGTGCTTTGTTGAATGACAATAATCCATGGGATTAATTACATAGTTTCACTTACATGAATGTAAAGTTATTTAAAGCTCTATAGACGCGGGTTTCAATAAAAAAGAAGAGACCGTCTATTTCATTTTTCTTCAGAAAAACTAAACAGGATACCCCCCTACTACAGGTTTGATCCACCCCTGGCACATATCTAAATATATATTGGTATAATAGATAACTTTTGTATTACTTATATTGTTAAATTACATGTATTGAAATAATCTTCTTCCACAATTATGTTTATAAAAGACTAATTCAGGCACTTAATTTGAAATGGCTTTTAAATCCCCAAAGGAATTATGAATCGATATGTATATTCCATATACTTTGATCCCTTTATTAATATTATTTGATACAACCTTGCGGACTAAACATAGGAATATCTACTAAAAGTGAGTTTTATTTTGTAATTGCCCATAACTAAAAACATGTATAAAGAAATCAAATTATACTGCAATGACATTGGCTAAATGTTTCATCAGATTTAAAGAGAGACAAAAGTTGTTAAAAGTTTACTTTGTAAATCTATTCATACAATGTAGAAGAATTCCATTAATTGTCTTATTTTTCACAAAAGTCTAGATTTTCTGATGCATTTGACATTTTTTATGACATAAATCAAATTTGAACTTAATGCTATGTATGAATTCTAGCTTGGTTTCAGAAAAATGTTTTAATGTTTTAAAATGGGAGAAATAAGTATGTTTAGCCAATTTCAAGAGGTACCGACCTGTACAAATTACTCCTCCCTCCTCCCCTCCTCTATTTCGAATTGCTGCTTACGCTTACATCGTCAACGTAAAAAATCATAGTTCTAAAAGAACAGTAACTCCTATTTATTTTAAGGGATAGATGTATTTCATACTACATTTGGCATTCAGATGATAAATATGGACAAAACCATAATTCCTATTAAGAAGTACAAAATCGTTCATCGAAAAATCATCTAACCAAGGGCATACAAAACCAGTATAAAACCAGAATAAACATTAAAGAAGTGCCTATCAGTTATTCAGTCTCAAAGTCGAGAAAGCAAGGCAAAATCATTAGAATTTCCATAGGAACGGTTGCGAACCTCAGAATGAATAACATTCTGAAGTGAAACCAGGTGCCCTAGGAGAGTCAGCGTCTCCTTATTGCATGCAACACCCGTCGCAATTGCTCTATGGAAACTTGTCACATTCGGTGAATTAAGGCAGAGGAACAAAAATAAGAACTCTACCAAATGAAGAGAAGTGAACTCCATTCGAAGGAGTGAGATCAGGTGCTCAGAAAGAGGGAGTAAATAAATGTATGAAATACATCTACCTCTTAAAATGAATAGGAGTTACTGTTCTTTTTGAACTATATTTTTTTTACCTCAAGAGAATTCGATGTCAATGACCTAGAAACATTAACTAAAACTTTTGGTTTTTATTTGTATCATCCCTTCCCTGTGAAGGAAATATTTCAATCTACAACTTTACTCATTTACACTTTCCAAAAGTAGCTTGAGTTTTGAAATGCCTGGTCGTCATCGCATTGAGCTTTTACATTGGATTCCATTCTCTTGCTTTTGCCCATTTACAAATTTTGCCAGTCTTTCAATCGCCCAGTCTTGCATGGCATGCAATAAAGGCTAAAACACCATGGCTTTCGTTTCAAAGAGCAAAATTGTGTACCACTAATGAATATGCTGTCTTTTAAATATTGCAGAAATTCATGCATTTTTTGATAGGTTAGATGTTATGAAATTGATATCTTAAAGACAGCGTATCTATTATTAGTACAAAATAACATTCGAATGTACAAATTATATCAGATGTTATTCTAACTAACGTAATTACACTGTCAACTGCTGTTTAAACATGCATTGGTTTTCACGTATACATATAGGTAATTAAAAACCTTTTTTTTTATCGGAAATCGTTCCTGTCTCATATAAAAGTCATAGTGTTTGCAAGCCTTTTCCTTCCTTCCTTATGTATATTTTTAAACTTGAATTGCGTGTAAAATCTAGCTGTATCCAAACATTGTTATAAGATATACTGAGGCAATATGAAAGCTGTACATTAATACACAGAATGTCAACGAAGACGTCGGTCAGAACGTTCACGAAAACAACAGGATCTGGTGAGAATAAGGTTACCACAACTGTAACAGAGAAAACCATCATTAAACCTGATGGTTCTAAAGAAGTCACTACAACGGAGACAGTGCAGTATGGTTCTGGAAACGATACAGTCAAGGAAACATCAAATGTTACTAATGATGTAAGTTTCAGATGTGTTTTGTATCGTTTATTTTGGTTTTGTATCGTTTATTTAAAACAACGTACATGGTCTATAAGATATTATTCTCAGAACATTACAAAGAAGTGAAAAAATAATGCTTACCAATGCCTTACAAGCCTTAGTAATTAAAACATGTGTATGGTCAGAAGATGACAGTTAAACAAAAAAAAAAAACTTCCTTCCAATTTAAAAAAAAATTAGGAATGGTCGTAAGAGACCTCATGAGGAAGTACAATCATTCTATTACGCATTACATCTATGCATATATTATTGGAATACTCCGATCTTCTTGTTCATATCTGTTCATATTTCTTTAATAATGAGACAATATTCGTGAATCCATAAAGGGACAGGCTAGTCGTCAGCGTAAATTTCTTGTCTTTCTTTGTAAACGAACTTCTAATACATTCTACTGTATTTTAGTTGAGCAAGTTAAAAGTAGCAGCAGCAGCTAACCAACCAAAATCACAGCCAACTAAAAAGGTAATAGGTGACATAAAACTGAATCAAAGGGAAAAATAAATTTAAGTAAGGCCAGATTAATTCAATATTTTGTTTTACGTCCTGAACTTTTTTCTGAAAGGTACCCTCCAGCCAGGTATGAAAACACACAACAGAAAATCAATATAAAGGAATTTTGAAAGGAAGACTACAAACATAAAAGAAATATATCATTCTCAAGTGGAGTGGATAATTATGACTTGATCTCTAGAAAAAAACTATTATCGCCTGATATTAATAATGGTAAAGGCATTTTATAGTATTCAGGCTCATTTACTGATATTTTTACCCGAAAAAATGTATGTTGGTGTGTGTTTTTTTTCTGAAAAATTGTCCTAAAAGGTACCCGTCCGCGGACGTAAAGCAAAATATTTAATTACTACGCCTAAGTTAAGAAAACAGTCAACCGTTTTATAAGAACTAAACCATAAAATGAATTAATACCAAGCGTTCGAAAAAGTTGGCTACATTTGCTTTTATACTTATTATTCATTTTTCATGTAACTTCAAAAATCCATTCCTCAAAATAGATCAGACAAAAAAAAATCAATTAACTTCATGCTGATTTCATGAAAAGATATATTTCATGCTTCCCGTGTTTACTTTAACAAATGTTCGCTTATATCATTTGATTCCATGAAGGTAGAAACGTCAGAGGAACTGAAAGCAACCTGCCTAAAGGCACACAATACATGTAGACAGAGGCACGGAGCGCCACCTATGACAATAGCTGAGGTAACTACAATTCTAATATATGTCAAAATATAAATGATAAGTGGGGATTTTATTATTGTACATACTGACCGTCACATGGCCGGGTTAGCGCAGTGGTAGCGAGCTCGCTTCTCACCTCTAAGGTCCCGGGTTCGAATCCCAGATTCGGCGAAGGGTCTTATGTTGGAGGGCAGGTGGTCCCCCACCCAGACCTCAGTAAGGGGTTTATATCCGGGTACTCCGGTTTCCTCCTGCTCCTTGGGCCCCCTCACGCCAACATCTGAGCCAACGTGAGACATTAATATAAGTTGTGTAACTTGTTTGTTAAACGTTGTAAAATAAGTAAAGTTTAATTCTAAATTTTACATACTGACCGTTTCTTAGACAATCGATAAACAAAATTCAAAAAAACAAAACTAGGGGTGCTTCTAAAATAAATTGTTGCTTTGTCTAAAAACCCCTTGGCTTATAATACCACTCATGAGTATTTACTATTTTAGATATTTGTCTGGTGCATTAACATTTGTTTGAAAACGGATAACCATACCGACTGCTTCTTGTGTGGCAGATTACCGTCCAAAGTCGACACCGGTTGCCCATTGGTCTCTTTGGTTTATGCGTAGTCCTTTGTGTTTGATGTTATTTCTATGTTGTGCGTTGGTGTTCCTTGTCCATTTTGCGTCTCTTTCTGTGCGTGTCTGATCTGCTCTGAAATGTACTTACAACAGCTACGTGTAATAAGCCACACATGTACCTATGTATGTCTTGCAAATTGTACAACAAAAATCAAGAGCTACGTGTAATAAGCCACACATGTACCTATGTATGTCTTGCAAATTGTACAACAAAAATCAAGAGATATTTCCGAAGAAAAAAGTCCTCCATATAAAAATATGACTTACAGAATTTAACAATAAGATGTTTCAAAATACTATTTCATACAATTTTTGCACAGTGCTGAAGCCAATATGATGATTTATAACTGTTTTATCATAGAAATAGGAAAAGAAAATGGTCACTATGGTTTTGCTTCTCAAGCACTGCTCGCTTTCACAAATTTTCTTTCAGATAAAGATTTTGTATTACAGTAAAGCAAAATGTTTTACCCTTGATCTTTTTAAAGTTTTTTCATTCATTTAAAAATTATACCAAATATTACACTCAGTCGTGTCATTAACACTCAGTTTCCTGCCAACTACCATTTTCTCATATTACACAAAACGCAACGCATCAATATGACCGGAAGCAGTTCATTACGATGATTAATCGCATTCACTGGTGTTAAACCGATTATAGTAACTTTAGTTACTATCATCCGAAAATGGCGGACACAAAAACAGTCAGAAACGATTTTCCCTTTAATTTCACTTATTCTAGTGTATATTAACAATCTGAAGCGATGGAAATGTACATATACAAAATATTATTATAGGGGAACCTTCATAAATCTATTATCTTTCTATTTAGAGCAGAAAATAGGCAGCGAAATTTTTAGCCAAGACGATAGTAACGCAAATTCCTTATGATAGTAACTCAAAGCTCTCGAAATTCATGAGATGATAGTAACGCATCCTCAAAAATCCAGAAGGGATATTTCAACCAGTTCGTACTAAGAATCGGACATGCGAAATGTTTCCTTTTTACGTTAATTCACTTCACTGACTGCCACAGATTATTCTGCAGTAGAAAACGACCCTTTAAAGTCACTAACCTTGATCCACCACTTGAATATCACCATGCACACGTAGTCAATACTGCAAATGCAGATACATCGTTATCTATTCAAGGTTGCTCAAAGTTGTTTACAGTAAACACGCTTCATATGGTCACCAATTTGGATGTATATGAAGCATGCATACTCAGATGAATATTAAGCATTGAAATTCTTCAGATTTCATAATACCTGCGCTCCTTGACCATGTAAAACTACACAAATAAATGATGAATAATCCCACCAAACGAACTTTTCTTTCATACGGAAATTTACTTGTTTTTATATTTGTTAGGTTTTAAACGGACAATCAGTGTCTTACGTTACCGGAAGAAAACATAGTTGATACATGTATGTATTTTGATGAATTTGTTATTTCTTTTTTATTCACTATGTAATAAGCGCTATTTAAAACCATTAATTTTAGAAGTTAAGAAAGTATGAGATTTAAAAAAAACTGTTCTTTGTAAACAAGGATCTATTTTAATTTTACACACCCAACTGTGGTCGGCAAAATAGACAGTCAGATGACGGAGCTGAGGTCATAGACTGATAGAAGTACATGTATAGAAGTAATTCACGGAGTGAACCCTTTGTAACTCCACTCCAAAAAAGACCTGAAATAAATATGGTTCTTTCATTTTAAAATGATAGTCAAGATTCATTTTTTAAAATAACCGACTTTACTAAATCTATATCGTTTGAGACATATTAATTTTTTTTTGTTGTTGTTGTTGTTTTTTTTTTTTTTTTTTTTTTTTTTTTTTCGTTTTCTTTTTCAGTAAGCTGACAGATAAGTAAGACGAGAGAGAGAGAGAGAGAGAGAGAGAGAGAGAGAGAGAGAGAGAGAGAGAGAGAGAGAGAGATCATTTCCCTTTTGGTTAGCACTGAATCGACAAATTTTTAGCCTTCAATTTCCCTTTAAAAAGTCTGGATACGCCTATGCATGATTACTCGATACCTGTATAGGAGTGTTAAATAGAATACATGTATAATTGAAACTTCAGCCCCCCCCCCCCCCCCCCCCCCTCCAACACACACATTGTTCTCTTTTTGATATAATTGCGGCCTATGAAATGGCGATGTCCGTCTATCTGTCTGTGCCAACAGTTTTGTTCAGCCGTTACGTTTATAGGTTAGTTGTAAAAGAATGTTAACTTAAGGTAACGCTAAAGTCAAAATGGACGCCTGGCAGCTCATGTAATAAAAATGTGTATATCTTTTTTCTCTCTGTGCCTGTTACTTTCAAACTTTGCATGTAACTACATATAAGTACACACTATACATTTACAGTAATGGCCTCTCCGTGACCAGCCCATGTTTTAACCAATACTCCATGTAATTTATGAAAATTATTGTTTTCCTACCCAATTTTTCAAACAGTTCAGCTGTTATATACTTGAAAAATAAAAATTGAAACTTTGGCAACAGAAAAATATGTTTTGATACTAGTGCATGCGGGATTTGAAATTGCGCGCCACTTTTGTACAGTTCTAAATGGAGGCCGTTTGTATGTCACTTTGTCGAGATGGAGGTCGCCATATTTGATTTGGTGAGTAGCCAATTTCATCTCAATTTAATGCATGATCTAATGGGTGACAGTCCATATTTCTGAAAGTATTCAAGTAAGAGACCCATATATTTTTTAAAACATGTGGTACCTGTTTATTTCTAGCCATTTGAATGTACTATTTCAACTGTATAATTTCGGTCTTCCCTCTTCGATCAAAATGAAAGTACGTCAAATTCCTGCGCGAATTTTTACGTTTGAGAAACTTATATGAATGGTGATAAAACAGTCTCTTACTTTCGTAGACATAATATAAATTACTATATCTATTCTACAAAAGCACATAGGAGAGATTATATTTAAAGGTTTGTCGTCATTATATCGAACTACTTTTCGTTGGAAGTATTTCCCCTCTTTGCGTTCGAAGGTCTGCAGTTGGCACGATAGAGAAAATAAACAATCGAGAGAAAATCTGCCTTGTTCAGACGTAAGACAGGTACTGTAAACAATATTTGGTGGCTATAAGAATTTATTGACGCACGTCTGAAAGAGATCGGACAAGATTTTGCCCTTCTAAAACTTTAAATTCACTCGATCAATTTGGCCTAAAAGTCATGACGTCACATGGTGAAAACATCGACAAAAATTTCTATTTTTCAAAAATATTAATACAAAAATACACCTAAATATATCCAATATTTGCAATTGACATAAGATGCAACAACAATTATTTTGAAATTATTGACATTTCTGTCAAGTTTTTGTCAAAGTGTTGTATGGAAGCCAAAAATGGTCATTCACAAATGTGTATGGTATTTTAGATGTAAATAGTGTTTACAACAACATTGATACCTCATACTCAGATATTTTGTACCTGAACAGTACTAACATTTGCTCTTGGATCTTTGGTATACTCTTTTACATAGAAAACAATTGTTTTCTGCTTAATATTTGTATAACTGTTAAAAGACAGCAAGTGTGAACAGCAGTATGTCAATTCGTACAATTACCTTCTTTTCCTGCAACTTCCTACAATGCCTACTAACAAATGGTTTCAATATTTCGCCAGTATCTTACATGTTATTTCTTATTGGTATAGTTCATGTTTGTGTGAAGGCTTCAATATTCCTGCCTACATACGATGCAAGCCGATTGTGATCTCAACAGTGATTGGGAAGGACAGATACCATGCGCAAAGACTATGATAGTCCCATTTATAGATGGCACATATTGATTCCGAGTACTTTCTTATATTAAGAAATGGCCCATTAAAATGGTATGAAAAATAATGGAAAATGGCCCATTCACAATATTTCATAATATTATAGGTATACATGTATTTACAGTTGCACACACAATCTACTGATAAGAAATATTGTGTGTGACAGGCAAAAACTTGAAGCTATATTAAGTCGAGACCTGATTTCCTTTGCATTTTTGGTGTAATTATCAGAGATGTTGAAAACGTTTAAGGCATGCCAGTCATTTTGAAAATGATACCAGTCCTAACAAAGTACATGTGTATTGTGTAGCAAAACTTTAAACCTTTTGCCAGTATGAATGTAATTTTGCCGGTGAAATCCTTCCGACTGGTACTTTTCAGCATCACTGAATTATTTTGCAATTTACTTAAAATTACATTCTACTCTTTTGCTGCTAAATTTTATGTATTAAATGAATTACTATGCGAAATAACTTTTTGCAAATTTGTCAGCAAGCGAATAGACATGTGTATGTTAATTCTTTGTCACTTCAGCGTTTGAATGAATCTATTCTATACCAATGACATAGGCAAGCATGTGATTTATAAAGATTTGCTACAATGTTGAAGCAGGGAAAATCTATATTTCTTCATACGTTAAGCATAACAAAGTCTATGTTTTACTCAAAATTACAAAGATTACTCCTCATGAGGTAACCCATTTTAGGAATGCAAATTCATATAAATGCTTAAGTTTATATCTAATTTTGCTTGACATCATTTTGATTTTGATGTCTTTGCTCTTTTCCTCAACAAAAGTTTCATTTACATGTATCATGAATTTAACATTAGTTCTTTGATTTCACTTTCATTGGTTTCTTGTCACCTGAAGACGATGTTTGAATATCCCTTCAAATTTCTTGTATGATTATTTTATTATCATAGCAAAGTGACCTGACCAGGTCGAGTTTATTTTCACCTGGTTATCAAAAGATTTAAAAAATAAGCCGTTCAAAATTACAGATAAAAAGTATTAACTTAATTAATATAATAGGTCTACCCTAATATAGGGCTGTCACGATTCACCGCGGTTCTCGATTCACTGCCCGGTTCTCGATTCACCGCTGTTCTTGATTACGGTTCGATACACAATACAAGAAGAGGCTGTATCGTTGACTTACGGTTTATTTTCGGCATTTAGTTTTATCTTTAAAAATTCAACATGGCGATGCTGAACGGCGAGTCGTCAAAGATAACTTCTGAGTTTTGTACTTTGTTTCTAGTCAATACAATATATTCTCAAATCATTCAAGTTATGAATGATCTTAATTTGTTGTTTTAATAAAATATCTGACGAATTACAGAAATGCCTCCATATCTACATTAAAAATGTTGTATCGTGATATGAATTGTATCGTGAGTAAATATCTTGATACATATCATATCGTGAGCTGCGCGTATCGTGACAGCCCTACCCTAAAATTTTTGTTGACTCGTCTCAGTCGCTTGATTCAAGAAGTTCCACCCGGTCATGCCACAAAATGCATGATTACTGAAGATGACTAGATTAAATTGTTTAGTTTAATTTGTTTCATATAATTAATGGTCAATGAATTAGTCGCTTGTCTGTCTACAAAGTCATTGAAAATGCGTTTTGAGTCATGAAAAAGTAATGGAATTTTGGTATAGAATTTCCGTATGAACCTTGGAATCGAGCAAAATTATCAAACAGTATGGAATCTTTTAGGAATTGTTACGCCTCTATACAGTATACCATATGAATTCAACTACCAGAAACAATTCATCAAATACTTCTGTTCACACTTGCTGCCTTTTTACAGTAAAGTACAAAAAAAACTTTAATTGTGCATAGAATTTTGACACACCATATAATTCATTGACTCCAATATATTACTTTTTATACCGCTAGCCTATAAAAAGACAGATATTTGCATTGCTAAATTTTCAGTAGCTCCGGGCATTTGGCTACACCAGATTTTTTTTAATTATATGATGTAACTGAGTATGATTGCCATCAAATTCAATGAATATGACATCACTTCATAGTTTGTATATTTTTTTGCATACATCATACTGTATCTATGCCCAAAATATGAAAATGTCTCAAAATTTTTATGATGAAAACCAAATTGGATAAATCTGTTTGAAGAAATATTTTGAATTGCATTTTGAATACAATTTTGCTTTATCTGTTTTAGGAATTCAATATGTTCTACGTGGAGTGGAAAGAATCGTGAACCAAAAAGGCCTTTCAATATATTTGGTATCGAAAGGAAAATGTACTACTGCTACATACAGTCTAAGATTGACATGGATACCTGCAAACATTAAGTGTGGTTCAAGGAGATGTGGTGTGTATCTTACAGTATTATACTTGAAATCTTGTATTAAGACTTTCAACAACTTTTTGATACATTTGGAACAATTTTTAAAATTCAATTAACAAATGTGAAAGTTAGAATGTTAGAAAAAAAATCATTACAACAGCATTTTACAGACAATTTATTGATTAATACATGATATGCAGTATTAGAAAGTTCTTAATACGACTTAAGACTTGTAATATGGTCTTACAATATATACATTGTTTTGATTTTGGTTTCAATTACTGTCTGGAGCCAATAAATATTATATATTCTAAATATGCTGTCATTTAAAGCAGAGTTGCCTTGCTCTTATTTTTCATTATTACAACTTCAAAATGATTTATAAGTTTTGTGTAATCTTGCAATAAGGGCAATCATACATGAAGATATAAATATTCATACATTCAATATAAAGCAGTCAATACCCATTGATAAATTGATGATGAATTTATAACAATTCGACAGTGGGCTTACATATCGTCATATTTATATATAAATGCATATATATGTTTAATACTTTTGTTATTAGGGACTTATGATATTTTTTCCCTTTGCAGTTGATTCCTGTACAGAATTCTTGTGTATTTCTGAGGATGAATGAACAGCTATGGTTGTAGAATGGACTTCTCTCGAATACCTAACGTACATTCAGTATGTGATTTATTCACATAAATTACATTATAAGTGATAAGAAGTTTAACACTTTAAAATTTCCCCCCTTATACTTCAGAAAGAAGTGGTGCTATAGAAATAAAATTCTAACATGACTTGAGATTTCTCCCTTTGTGTACCATAGAACTTGCCTGATGTAAAATCTCCAACAAACTTTCAGTTCGCTAAGCTCCACCCATGCACGTGCGCGTGCTATAGAGCCTGTGCAGAACAATATAAGAATAGAAATAACAACTAGATAGCTGTGATTTGTTGTCCAGTAATTTCCTGAGTTGCATGAACCAATCAAATTATCACCTCGCTGCGAGGTGATAATTTGATTGGTTCATGCGACGAGGGGAATTACTGGACAACAGACCACGGCTAGCTAGTTGTTATTTCTTAAATATTATACACAAACATTTTTTTCAACAACCTAGCATTTAAGTGAAAATATTGTTTGCACATGTTGTATGTAGTTTAGATGGGAATAGATTCAGACTCGTGCATTTAACTAGGTAAATAGGTAAATTTTGATAAAGTCTACTGTGAAATAATTTTAATAATAGTTACATGTATATATCTAAAATGAAGGAGATAAATTTGTATATGATATAGCTTAAAATAAAATGTCACAAAAAGATAGGAGAAATGTAAACTTTTCTTAAAATTTGACATTTGCTTACAAATTTCATCAATGTTTCAGTTTTTTTCCTGAGTGATGAAGAATGGCTGCACATTCAGCTTTATTACAGATATTTCCAGATGAAAGATAGAATATGAGTAAGTATGAAGCAAAGTAATCAACAGCTTGTGTCTAAATTGTGATTTGTTTTTTTTTTTTTTTTTATTTGGGGGGGGGGGGGGTGATCATGAGTATATATAAACATACAGTGTGTTTGCATTTTAATGAAAAAATGGAATGTGATAAATAAAAAAAGCTCATCTTTATTTAGTGTTTTTTTTTATTTTCTACAATGAATGTTTCCTGAAAACAGTAATCGAAAATTCACATTGTCACCATATATTACATTTCATATTTGCTTGGAAAAAAATTAAATGTTAAATAAAGTGGGTTTCCTTGAAATAGTACCTTCTATACAGTACATACATGTAATAAACCATTTGTTGATATTAGTGTTTCATTTCAACTTTTTATTAAGGACCCCCCCCCCCTTTCGTCTTCTCTTATATTTGAATATCATTATTATTCATTTAGTATATACATGTATACTTTTATGCTAGTCTCGTTATCAATATAAATGTACAATGTCAGGTAACTATGATTTAACTGTTGGATCATAAATTCAAATAAATTGTTGGCACTGCAAGGACACCATACTTTTTACAACATGAAAGTAGTCCCCAATATGGCCGACATTTTAAGATTTTTATATCAATAATTTCAGGCCAGATTATAACAATTTGTTTGAATATATTAAAAACTCACATCTAGCTTGCACTAGACCTAACTTTAACCATCAATAATTCTGCATTGTTTAGGTGAAAGCTGTTATCTTAACCTTGCTGAACTGTGTGAAATGGAAGGAGTGAAAAAAATGACATTACTCCAAGCAAACCCTCTGTGGAGAAAAGTTGATACCATGATTGTATGCAGCTTTTCATGACAATCAATTTGATGTATAACATTGTATATGTATCTTGAAAATAAGGGAAAAAATCTGATTAAATATGTAAGTCCAAATTTGTGTTTAGCGTTACCTTAAGGGCCTCAATATAGATAAAGCATAGTGAGATGAGCTGAACATGCGCGCTTATTGTCAATGTTATTTTTTTATACATGTAGTTCTATTGTACAAACTATACTTGGAATTTAATATTTTAACATTGAATCGAGATGGGAAAGGAGTTTTTTTATAGCAGGTATTGACCTTGGCCTAGACTGATATGAGTACACATCATTTCTACTCTGGCTTCGCGCCTGGTAATGTTATAAACAGCTGTTTTCGATGCAATAAGATACTTTAAAGTCGTAGAAACTTTTATAAATGTAACAAACATGCATGTTTATTTCACAGTAGAATTTTGGTGGAGCTGATTTTTTTTTAGAAGTCATTATTGTTGATTACTCCAATACAATGGATTCAATTAGATTTTAAATTTAATCTTATTAACGAATAAGAGGAGGGCATGAAAAATCTAGCCATCATCTAAATGTTTGCAGTCACGCGTTACTTTTAAACAAAATTCTGCTGAAATTACAAATTTCTCTTGAAAAATTATTTTGTCTACTGCCGTTATCTTTTTAAATCCCTCGATTAGTTATTATTCATTTGTGTTCTTCCCTTACACAATGTATGACTGTAGCACTTGTGACGTATATGGCGGGAAGAATAAACATCAGTTTAGATGCATGACGTCAACAAATCTCGTAACGTCGTAACATACATGAATTCAATTTTAACAATTTCTTTATTGAAAGGCGATCTTCGAAAAGTATGAAAAATTGTATAATTCATTTATAACTGAAACTTCAAGGCCTTACTAACGACATAATAGATCAGACTTTTAAAATAAAGTGTTTTACGGTTTACATGTAGATGCCATGTAGCTAAATTCAGGCTTTTGAACCAAATAAATCAATTAATTCTATCACAAAAAGCGATTTTCAACATTGCTGCTTATCGAGTTACTATCATTCTTATTTCCAGTTACTATCATCATGCGTTGTCAGGCATTTTTGCGTTACTATCATCATCGATGATTTTTTGATCTGACATTTTCTCGAATATAACGTTGAAACAATAAACTCTAATGGTAAAATCGGAATGTTATATCAATTCTCTTCAAATTGGCCGCTTCAACTTTTTGTTATACATCGCATAAAAGACAATATTTGGAAAAAATCGGTTCTGCCTATTTTTGCGTCCGCCATCTTGGGATGATAGTAAGTTAAGTTACTATCATCGGTTTAACACCAGTGGCATTGCACGTGACCGAGTTTTGGCCAATGGGAAAGCTTGTAAACTGTGATGTAAATTTGAGTATATGATAAACAACAAAATCTCACAAATCTCTTGTTTTGAAAGATATTGATAGTAATATATCATTTTGATACTAAGGACTTACCTTTATTTCGAATGACATATTCTTCGCAGGATTTGTGTCAGTTTGCCCAAAACTGGGCGAATCATCTAGCTTCTATCAGCACCATGAAACACAGTGACAGGACAATGAGTAATGGAGATAGACTTGGTGAGAACGTCTTCTTCCAGTATCCAGAGGACAACAGTGGTAAGCAAAAAAGTTGAAAAAACAAAAATGATTTAAGATATTATCATGTATAGAACAATTAAAATGTGAATACCAATGGAGTTAAAAGTCATTGAATGAAAGTCAAACACAAACAGTTACCTCCAGAAAGGGAAGTTAAAACATGTGCTCAGAATGAGTTAAACATCTTAGCACCATCCCTCCAATGCTATTTTGAACATGGATTTTATTTGGATTTGCTACTGAATCGACCCTATAGGAAATTTGGAGCCACGCACTCTCTGTAATGTAAATCTAAAAATCTTACTTCAAAAATTAAAGAGGGCGCTACTGAAATTGTTTTTGGTGGCTCCGCTGAAAGCATCTCTGATGAGAATTTTAATATTCGAAACACGTGTCTGGTGCATAGAAATTGGTTGGGAATTTTCTTCAAGAAGGTATAGAATTAAAACCCTTCGACATTCTTAAAGAAGAGCCTGACGATAATCTCAACAGCACTCACAATAGAGCACCAAATTGAGCATCGACGGACCCATAGCAAGCTGGAGGTGGGACCAGGTGCCCGGGAGGAGTAAGCATCCCCTGTTGGCTAGCCTCAACCGCCGTCGATTTCCAAGCACGAAAATGAAAATATATTAAATACATGCACTGTCTGTGCTTCTGTCTATATAGAAAGTGCTATGGCGACAATGTCAGGCAAAATATTCAAAACACTTACTGTCAAACCCCTCGCGGGGAACTTTTTTACGAGCTCCACACGGCAAATTCTAAACATAATGTGATTATAAATTAAGAGTTCCAGACAGAAAAAGATTCAATGAACTAGTAAATGCAGGGGTCTTATGGAATAAAATTTTGATTTTACAGATCTCATAATAGCACCAATAATGTTTGCGGGTGCCAACACTTAAACGAAAACTCGATTGCCATACATAATATACAAATATTGACATGTCTTGTATCCGTCTTCAAACTTGATTTTTGATGCAAGGAATCGTTTTGATAAATAGTTATTTTTCTATGTAAAGTTTAACTTTTGACACTAGAAATCTTTTGAACAATCGATATATTTTTCCATCTAAAGGTCAACGAGCGTGTGACAGCTGGTATGACGAGCATAAAAAATATGACTACAACAACAATGAAAGCATGATCAAAGGAACAGGTATAGACATAGCTTGTTTTAATCATATTACTTCGTCTTGCGCCTATTACGTTATATTTCAAGCTTGAAAATTTACCACTTCTCATTAACACAGGGAATTTTACCTTGTGTAGGGATATTAAATCAGATATGTGTATTTCCTTCACACCATTTACTGTTTGCGCGGCAGATGGCCGTCCTAAGTCGGCATTCCTCATTAGTCACCCTGTTTCTATGTCGTATGACTTTTTTACGACTCTTTGTTCTATCGTAATCATTTCAGTGCACCTTATGCGCATTTCGACAAGATTATGTCTCATAAATGATACTCGCGGGTAACATTGTGCATTAGTATCGTAGACTCATTATTGTCTACTACAGTCGTTTTCTGTGTTTTCATTATAGGTCATTTTACCCAAATGGTATGGAAGTCATCTACCGAGCTTGGGGTAGGAAAGGCTGTGTCAGGTGACGGCAAAGTGTACGTAGTGGCCAGCTATCGTCCTCCGGGTAACTACGCCAGGCAGTTCCAAGCTAATGTATCACGACCAAATTAAACGAAATAATAATTTTGAATACTAAGGAAGTCTTCTTCACTGTGATCTCTCATACCTGATGATCTCTTGTCAAGTGATGGTAAAGTGTATGTAGTGGCCAGCTATCGTCCTCCGAGTAACCACGCCCGGCAGTTCCAAGCTAATGTATCAGCAAACTGATTTACTTCATCCAAGCAACATCTACGTTTCATTTGGAACATTATTTTCTATCCGTCCTCTTTGAAATGAGAAATAACCAGTATACATGAACTGTTCTTTATTTTTCTTTACCTTAGATGTGTAATTCTTTCGACGATAAAATATAAATCGACGCACATGAATTGTTTGTTATCCGAAACATGCATTTCTTCATGACATAACCTCAGACAATGCATGTATTTAAATCGTTCATGAACATCGACGGCGGGTGCGGCAAGCCAACAGGGGATGCTTACTCCTCCCGGGCACCTGCTCCCACCTCTAGCTTGCTATGGGTCTGTCGATGTTCAATTTGGTGCTCTATTGTGAGTGCTGTTGAGATTTTCGTCAGGATCTTCTTTAACCGGTTGCCCATTGGTCTCGTTGGTTTATGTGTAGTCCTTTGTGTTTGATGTTTCTGTGCTGTGTGTTGACGTTCCTTGTCCCTTATCCGTCTCTTTCTGTACTTCTCTGCTTTGTGTTATTGCAATGAGCGTTTTGGGGTTTTGCTGTGGGTGCTACAACCTGGTGTTGTTGGAGATCCCCTCCTTTGTTTTTGGGTTTTGCTGTGGGTGCTACAACCTGGTGTTGTTGGAGATCCCCTCCTTTGTTTTTGGGTTTTGCTGTGGGTGCTACAACCTGGTGTTGTTGGAGATCCCCTCCTTTGTTTTTGGGTTTTGCTGTGGGTGCTACAACCTGGTGTTGTTGGAGATCCCCTCCTTTGTTTTTGGGTTTTGCTGTGGGTGCTACAACCTGGTGTTGTTGGAGATCCCCTCCTTTGTTTTTGGGTTTTGCTGTGGGTGCTACAACCTGGTGTTGTTGGAGATCCCCTCCTTTGTTTTTGGGTTTTGCTGTGGGTGCTACAACCTGGTGTTGTTGGAGATCCCCTCCTTTGTTTTTGGGTTTTGCTGTGGGTGCTACAACCTGGTGTTGTTGGAGATCCCCTCCTTTGTTTTTGGGTTTTGCTGTGGGTGCTACAACCTGGTGTTGTTGGAGATCCCCTCCTTTGTTTTAACTCATTCCTGCATTCAGAAACCCTGCCAGAAGACTGCTCGCTCACAAAATAAAAAACAACGCTTTATTTTGCTATGTATTCTGGTGAAGATTAAGTTCTGTAAGGCAAAATATGCAACAAAATATAAATGCATGGCCAAATCTGACGTCATTTTAGATCAATTCAGCGAATCTCAAGTGAGCTTTTATCATCCGATCTATTCAGTGCAATGTATTCATGGGCGGATCCAATATTTTTTTCAGGAGGGGTCCTTTAGTCCGAATTGTTTTGAAGAGCAACAACAAAAAAGACACACCAGAAAATTTAGTCCTTGATTGATGATTGTCAGTTCTGTTTCTAATTGTTAATAAAGAAGATGACTGGCGAGCATTACAGAGCAAAAAGATTAAATATTTTGATTTTTCACATCATAGTTCTTGATTGATAATTGTTAGTTTAATATGTAAATAGAACAAATCGCGAGTGATAGCGAGCCGCCGATTTTTTTCCCGAAATTTGGAGTAAAGTCCTCTAATCATGTTTCTGTCAATTTCATTACTCTAAGTGCCCTTATTGATTGACCAAGGTGAAAGCACAGCATCATTTGAAAATAACGTATGTAATAAATTCTGGCAAGCGCAAGCGAGCCAGAGAAAATTTTTGAAATGCTGCAAAACATTATCAAAATGAAAGATTTCCAATACAAATTCATGTTATATCATTAAAATATCATGACAACAAAAGGGGAATCGGGACTTAATTTTATGAATTATGCATATTTATTAAAAAAAAATTAACTATGCTTAAAAATTCCAGAACCACCCCCCTCCCCCTCTCTGTATTCGCGCTTGGTTTTAAATAAACAAGTAATAAAGGTCATCCACAAATATCTGTTCTTGATTCAATTTGTCCAAGGAGGCGGCCAACAATGGATCTAATTGGCTGAAATGATTTAGACTTCTGCCCCACCATCGTACAGAATCTCACGAAACATAAAAGAAAGCAAGTAAACATCAAAGAAGTACCTAACCGTTATTCAGTCTCAAAATCGAGAAGGCAAAGCAAGATTGTGAGACTTCCCATCGAAACGGTTGCGAACCCCGGAATGAACAACATTCCGTAGAGGACCAGGTGCCCGGGGAGAATCAGCGTCTCCTGATTGCATGCAAGACCCTTCGCAACAGCTCCATGGAAACCTGTCAAATTCGATGATTATCTCGATGTAAATTTTGATGTACTGATCAGGTAAGTATGTCTTGTTTGGTGATAACGACAGCCATTCAATCACAATGTAGAATGTCAATGATCATTCTGGAAAGGGGGATCTGATATGCTTATATAATATTCCCGTAGCGACCGAAGAACTTCCGCAATGATGATTTCAGCCGTTGTGTGATATAACCCTGAATAAGTAGCTTACTTACAAGCCATCTGGCTTCAATGATAAAATCTTCAAATTTGGAACATTCCCTGGTGTACCGTATCAGCTGAGAAACAAAAACGCCATAAGCAGGAGAAGACAGAATGTTGCTAGTCATGAAAGGGATTCTGAAGTTAATTAGCAAACAACATATTTTCCTATACATAAAGTGGATTGCCTCCTCGATCATCTTTTTATCTTAATCCTGTGTTGCAGAAGCTTGTAAAAATGCTCCAAACGACTTGGTGTTTAGAGTGTCTCTTTTATTACTTACCTGCTGTCTGGCAGTAAAGTTGAACACTTGCTTTGTCTTTAAACCTAATTAGTAATACTAAAAATTAACCAATTATACCGGTTAAGAATCTAGAATTTTAATGGACTCATATAGAGCAACGTATAAAAAGGAACAAAATGGCTCGATCTCAAATATTCTGATTATGCTTCTCACACGCGATCTTTGCCTATCCTTGCAACTATGCTTCTTCGGAGAAATGTACCTAAATACGAACTTCATTACAAAAACATACTCAGAATACTTTCATACTGGTAATCTCGGTGTGAGTGAGACTACAAAAAGGATAATAATTCTCTGTTATGTAAATGTAAAAAATCTAACTTCAAAAAATTAAAGAGGGCGCTACTGAAACTATTTATGGTGGCGCCGCTGAAAGCATCACTGATGAGATTTTAATATTCGAAACACGTGTCTGGTGCATGTAAATTGATTTGGAATTTTCTTCGGGAAGGTAGAGAGTTGGAACCCTTCGACATTATTGCGAATGGAAATTTTCAAATTTTTATACAATTAATATTATGATAATGCTTAGAATCTCATAGCAGAAAGATAATGAAGAGAACAGCGGAAACAACCCCCACCCCACCCTCCACACATGTGACGACGAAAAGGAACAGACGGAGACTGCAAGAACAATTCAAATACATCATTTTACCATGAAGAACATGAATTGCCTTCAAAGAGTCCCATTTTAATTACGAACATTATTTAATATTGATGATAGAACACTAAAAAGAGCCATTACTATTTGATGTTTTATCCTTAAAAACCTCCTACATCGACACGGGCTATGACTACCATACCTGTTAGGATATTGATAGTTCACCGATGCTACCAGGCAGGTATAAAATACAACTATTATACATGTAAAATATCCTTTCTGAAAATCATAAACAACATTGGATAAACAATAGGCCCAAGGGGGCCACATCGCTTGCAAACAAAAGAATGATAGTGACACTTCGGTGAAGGCCCTGTAAGCCAATCGGCACAAAAACAAAAACTTTGTAGAGGGTCAAGAGTACTTGCTTCCTGTAAGGTTTTGCGAAACACTGTGCAGCCATTGCTGAGGAGAAGTCGAAAATGCGTCAGCCTATCAGAGACCTCGGTGGCTGTATTTGTTGACCGATCGACACGAAAAACACAAACTTGGTAGAAGACCTTGAGTACTTTCTTCCTGTAAGGTTTCATGAAATTCTGCTGCGGTTGCAGAGGAGATGTCGAAAATGTAAAATGTTTAGGCAGGACGGATGGACGACGCACTATGACATCGGTTGAGCTCAAAAGGATGGAAAATGCAAATAAAATGAAGGAATTAGATATGTGAGCTGATGTAACTTCCCAAACTAGGTGTGAAATTAGATGTCGAAGAAGACTAAGCATCTCCTGAAAACTTATTTTGTTATTACTCAGTGAATGAATGCCAAACACAAAATCCGAAATAAGATTCCAAAAATCACCGATCAAATCTCTTACAAAATCTTGAAGAAATAGAGGACCATTTATGCTCAGTTTGTTTTCAGTACCTGAACATTGACTCAAAACTTTTGATATTACTAATATTGTCGTTATATGTTTATGTTATTGTCTGATTAATTGTTTGAAACAAGCTTAACGACGAAGGGATGTGTAAAGATTTGTATTGTGCGCTTTTTGTTGATTATTCATTTTCAAAGATTCTGATCTCAGAGGATACAATAGAAAGATCAAGAAAGTTAAAACAGTTATATTCCCTTTACAAGCAAACTGCAACCACTGTTCTTCGATTTTTTAGCTTAATTCTTTTCATAGTTTCATAAACATTTAGTTAAGTTAATAAAATCGATATCTCTTATCAAGTCAATCAGATCCTTTAGAAAGAGGGGATCTCCAACAACACTCAGTTGCAGCAACAACAGCAAAACACCCACTGCAAAAACACAAAGCAGACACGCACAGAACCAGACGCAAATGGTACAATGAACGCTAAATCACATAAAAACATCAAACATGGATAATTACACGTAAAACAACGAGCCGAATTGGCAATTAGTGCCGACTTAGGACGGTCAGTCAGTAGCAGACGATATGGATCCTGGATTACGTGCGCACAACCCTCCCAGTTTTCCAATTACCCAAAGGCCTCGAAGAACATAAAATTTTGATATAAACCAACCTCCTCACTGTTAGATGACACATAAACAAGACCGCAAAATGCAGGGTTCCAAGCAACACAGATGAATATGTAAATGGATATACAAAGAGCGCGTACGTAATAATTTCCGTGCTCCGCAGGGAAATCCCACCCGAGTATCAAAGATTGTATTGGAAGTTGCAAATCTTTGATACGAGGGTTGGATTTCCCTTTCCCTATACAAAGGGGTGTTTGATTATTTTTCTCTTACCCATATATTTTCACATAATACATGAATAAACATGGCTTGTTTTGCATTAAATGTTGTTCCATGTGACGTAAAACACTACTAAACCTACGTAAATGTCTACGACGTCACAATAGGGGGTTCGAGACAAACATACGGGGATGCGAGACCAATAGGTTCCATCTTGATCTACTGAGTGAGACATTAAAAAATTTACATGAGTGACGGACATTTTGTCTTTTCCCGTGTGGAGCGTAGCGGAACGACGGAAAAGATGAAAAAGTTTCGTCAGGGTGTAAATTTTTATGTCTCACTCAGTAGAAAGTGATGGAATCTATTTCTTCTTCCATAAAACATAAGAAAAAAAAAAGGAATTCAAACAACGTTTCATGCCATCTAACGCCATGTTTCTTCACGATGTTACTGTGACGTCAAAATAAGATTCTCATTTATTAGTGGTCAATTGGAGCATTTGAGACAATTTATGTGTCTCTTATCGGCTGTCTCACAGGGTACGAGCAAAACTGGAGAAGAAAGAGTTGTCTCAGAACAGGTAAATCTGTAGATATCTCTGTCCGGGTGAGAGAAAACGTTGTCCTTCGCGTTTGATTGAAGCTGTGTTATCATCTCTTTGTTCGATGTTATCTTTTTTCGTTAGAAAGTTATGTTTTACATTTTGTTAAGAATTTGTTAGCCTTTTGATTGTAAATGTTATGTGTGGTCTTTTGTGTTTCATGTTCCTGTGGTAAGAGTTGGTGTTCCTTGTCCCTTTTGCGTCTCTTTCTGGGGGGGGGGGGGGGGGGGGGCTTTATTATTGCAGTGGATGTTTTGGGGTTTTGCTGTGGGTGCTACAACCGAATGTTGTTTGAGTTCCCCCCTTTCTTTTGGAATCTAATTTCGGTTTTTCTTTTACTTTCATCGACTGATTCGATAATTATTATTATATATTATAATAGTTCTACCGAATTGAAGCGGCGGGTGTTTGTAAGCCTATGGCCTACAGGTTATGGGTGTAGTTCGCGTTGTGTATTAAATAGTCATTTTGAAAACTATAAACCGAAGTCCGAATAAAATGAGTTAAAGAAGATCCTGACGATAATCTCAACAGCACTCACAATAGAACACCAAATTGAGCATCGACGGACCCCTAGCAAGCTAGAGGTGGGATCAGGTGCCCGGGAGGAGTAAGCATCCCCTGTTGGCTAGCCGCACCCGCCGTCGATGTTCATGCACGAATTCAAAATGGAAGTATATAAAATGCATGCGCTGTCTGAGGCCGTCTATATAGAAAGTACTATGGCGACAATGTCAGGGAAAAATATTCAAAACACTTACTGTCAAACCCCTCGCGGGGAACTTTTTTACGAGCTCCACACGGCGAAGGGCATAAGTGTGACACAAACGAGTTAAAGAAGATCTTGACGATAATCTCAACAGCACTCACAATAGAGCACCAAATTGAGCATCGACGGACCCCTAGCAAGCTAGAGGTGGGATCAGGTGCCCGGGAGGAGTAAGCATCCCCTGTTGGCTAGCCGCACCCGCCGTCGTTCATGCACGAATTCAAAATGGAAGTATATAAAATGCATGCGCTGTCTGAGGCCAATGAAGTTCGAACTTAAAGTCAAGGTATTAAGTTAGAATGATTCCCCTTTTACTATAGAAAACTCAAGTTAGCAATTTCCATATACATATTCTTAATTAATATGAATAATTAAATAAATAGCATAATTATTGTGGGGGAGAGGCCATATAGTTACATGTTGCATGCAAGCAGGAGATGCTTACTCTTCCTGGGCACCTGGTCTCACTCCCGTATCGGGGGTTCGCTTCTTTTCATGTGGTGGAGGTTTTTGTTTGTTTGTTTTGGTTCCTGTTTTATCCTGATTTTGTATGCCTTCGGTTTCTGATTTTCTGAAATGTCGATTTTGTGCTGTATACAGGGATATGGTCATTATCCATATTTGTCATACTATCATTGAAAGTCTATAATACATATCGATACCAAGAGCAATCAAATTCAATTGACAACGATTTCTTCACTTCCGGTGTGTGTTACTCATAGAAACAACTCTGTGGCGTTGCGGTATAAGCGGTTTGCTTTGTATGCAAGGCGAAGCCGCCGTACGGAGTTTATCGACTTTACGTGTACATATAACATCTGCACATATTTGGGAGTCCGCTGGTCGATAAAGGACAGGATCTGCTGCCTCGGATGAGTCCAAGTGCAATCAAATTCAAATAACAACGAATTCTTCACTTCCGGTATGTGCTGAGTGAGCCGTATTGATATGGACGTCATAGGAACAACTCTTTTTAAGGTTGTCACCGTGGCGTTGCGGTATGAGCGGTCTGCTTTGTTTGCTAGGCGAAGCCGCCGTACGGAGTTTACTGACTTTACAGATTGATGTAAAACTCATGATAATATCACAACGACCACAGCGGAACATATTCTCAAGAGATGAGAAAATGGGAAAACGAAGAAATTAAGGTATAAGACCTATAACGAATGAAATCATGTCCAAAATTTTTTAATTGTGTGTATGATTGATTTTATCTTTTTCGTATATCTTTTGATATTTCTCAAACTTTTGAACTAGGATATTAGGTTTTTGTACCGGATAAAGGATTGTTTTAAATAGGATAGAAAGATCTAAACGGTGAACTTGGGGTTTTTTATTTTTAAATTTAATTAATATTATTTTTTTGGAAATATCTCATCACTCGATATTTGATCCCCCAAGATTGTAAAAAGGCTGAAAATTAGTTTTCCATAAAGTTATACTATCTATATTTCCTTTTTTCGGCATCTATGATGAGACATAACTTGTTGAAATGCGCATATGGTGCACTGAAATTTTATACTAGAACATAGATTTTAGAAATAAAAAATGACAAGCCGGGCTCTATTGTCTCATAATGCCCTAGCGTCCTCAGCCAATCACATTTATTACCGAGCCGCGTTGAAATGCGCATATGGTGCATTGAAATTCTATAATAGAACATAGATTTTAGAAATAAAAAATGACAAGCCGGGCTCTATTGTCTCATAATGCCCTAGCGTCCTCAGCCAATCACATTTATTACCGAGCCGCGTTGAAATGCGTATATGGTGCACTGATATTCTATAATAGAACATAGATTTTAGAAATAAAAAATGACAAGCCGGGCTCTATTGTCTCATAATGCCCTAGCGTCCTCAGCCAATCACATTTATTACCGAGCCGCGTTGAAATGCGCATATGGTGCACTGAAATTCTATAATAGAACATAGATTTTAGAAATAAAAAATGACAAGCCGGGCTCTATTGTCTCATAATACCCTAGCGTCCTCAGCCAATCACATTTATTACCGAGCCGCGTTGAAATGCGCATATGGTGCACTGAAATTTTATACTAGAACATGGATTTTAGAAATATAAAGTGACAAGCCGGGCTCTATTGTCTCATAATGCCCTAGCGTCCTCAGCCAATCACATTTATTACCGAGCCGCGTTGAAATGCGTATATGGTGCACTGATATTCTATAATAGAACATAGATTTTAGAAATAAAAAATGACAAGCCGGGCTCTATTGTCTCATAATGCCCTAGCGTCCTCAGCCAATCACATTTATTACCGAGCCGCGTTGAAATGCGCATATGGTGCACTGATATTCTATAATAGAACATATATTACAATATTGACAATCAAAGGTAGATGAAACTTCCAGGAATCTTCTTTTACATTATAAATATAATACACAATATTCTTTTCTGGGGATCAATACTGATCAAATTTAGTAAAGCAAGGAAAATTGAAATGCCCAACTCTGCTGGTAAATGTTTTGGGCAGTTTTCAGCTTTTTAGCATTGTTTATTTACCCATCCCATTTTTCGAGGCAAATGATTTTGATATCCTAATTTAATTAGATAAGGATCACTGCACTATTTTTTTTTTATTTTGTCATCACTTTACCGGGAGAAAGCTTTATAAAACGTGTTTTAAAAATCTTTGCACACGTAAATTTGAAAGACAAAGGGGACACACGCAACTTTGACAGAAAAAATGGAATTGAATTCTTGTAATTCAAATCACCACACCATTTGCTTCTAATTGTAAATGCTCGACCTAAATTCATTCCAATAGCACATTGCACTCTTCAATGGCTATAATACATTTTATATCTGAACGCTTTAAGAGAAGTGTTTGAAAAGGATTGAATAAAGTAAAGAGCAATTCATGAGTAGATCTGTACATTTTCCGGGCAAACCTATCAGGTTAGGGAACGTGAATGCCCAGCCTAAAATTTTGAAATAGTTATGCTTAAACAAGGGGAAAGATTATTGATAAATTCCAAAGGAGGAGGACCTGAAACCCCTTCCCCTGTAGAACCTCGTTTGCAATTGTTTATCGAGAAATTTAAACGTTTTGACTGAATTTTACATATCCATGGGTGTGTCAAGAGTACATCGTTCCCTCAAAGATCTACTGATCATTGCACGCAACTGCGGCAGACATGAACTGCTACATGCTCTCTCTTCAGTTCCAGCAGTTCAATTAAAATCTATCTTGGATGAAGCACTGTTTGCATTCTTAAGAAACACTGATTGATTCAGGCTAAACATCGTTGATGCATTCGCACAAAATAAACCATATCCTTTAGTTAAAAACACCTCCCCAAAAGACTATTCATAAAAATTCCAGTCATTAAACAAAGGTTTTTCGGGATCATCGCGTACAAAGTGCCATTCCTCAATATTTTGAAAATTTAGAACCTCCTTTAATTTGTTACAAATATAAGATACCTATTCGAAATTTCGTTTTTAACTGCAACAGAGTTACATCAGATCCCAAAATACTTGAATCATGGCCTGCTTCTTGAGAATGTGCAACGTCTGAATATCTATATAAACCAGCTGGTCATATTATTACAGGTGACTTTTCAATTGTCCAAGACAGGCAGCTCCGTTGTCTTCTCAAAAAAGGACCTAAATATAGAATCCCATCCAAGATATATTTTATTAAATGTCGCGAAGTGCTAAAGGAAGCTTTAGATAACTATACCAATCGATGGTGTAAATCGGAAGGAGTCGAATCGCATGCTCTGAATGACTGGAAAAACCTCATTTTGGACATTACCGATATTCGAATAGATAACTACCGCAAAAATCCTTTTCGAAAATTTCAGTTCTAAATCTGAAAGATATTTCACATCCAATCTACGTTATTTACATGAAAAATATGTTTTCGCGCCTGCAGACAAAGCAGCCGACAACACCATAATTATTTGAAAAGGCTTCTACATTTCAACTTTAGTTTCGGAATTTTCCTCTACTAATACTTATATCGAGAGCAATGAAAGTGTTCCCAATATTTTGAGCAAGCATAACAGTGAAATTTCTTCTTTTAACATCCCTATTTCTATATTGGATCTCCCTACAATATACTTCACAAGTCTCCTTACAAGTTTCGATACATTGCTAATTCTAGCAACTGTTCAACTACAAATTTGTCTAGAAATCTGACGTCAGCACTCACGGCTAAAAAGGAACACGTGGCCAAATATTGTGAAACTGTCATGGACAGGAATGGTGTAAACGTCTTTTGGTCTATTAAAAATTCAGGGGATGTGATTGGCAAAATGAAATCAAGAAATTTTGAAGCAAAAACGATTTCTTCATACGACTTTTTTAACGACAAAGTTACTGATCGACTGTCAAAAGTCATTAAATGGTTTTGATCGAGAGGGGAAAACTTACATTTATTTACACCTGCATCGAAGGTTTCTTTTCCGCCATAGATTACAAATCATACAAATCATGGACATGCGGTGACCTGTGTATTGCCTTGTCCTTTCTTTTGGACAATATTTTTGTAAGATTTGGTTATTATCTCTTCAAGCAAATTGTAGGGATTCCTATGGGTACTAATTGTGCGCCTCTTGTTGCAGTTTTATTTTTATACACGTATGAAAAGGAATTTATCCAAAATCTTCAAAAGCAAAGAAAACATGTTTCATTGGTACTTTTAGGTACCTGTATGATATCCTTACTATCGACAATCCTGTTTTTGAAAAGTATAAAAATGTTATTTGTCCACAAGAATTGATTCTAAACCAAGCAAACGCTACAAACACAGAAACACCATTTTTGGACATAAATATCAAAATTGATAATGGTGAGATTCATACAAGTGCGTATGACAAAAGAGATGATTTTTGAAGACATTTAACATTTGAACGACTTGGTGAGTGTCACTGCTGGTGGACCAAGAGTCCCCGAGGGCACATGCAGCAAAGTTTGAAGTTGATCGTCTGTCTCTTCAACGCATTTGAAATTTTCTGTTACAAAATTTCTTGAAATTTTTAAACGTGGGTCCTGTAGCATCATGCTCCACTCATTCTGCTACGTCTTTTGGTAATTTTTCAACATAATAATTTTCATACTTTTAGGCCATTTTACATTTTTTAGACTGAGAATCACTGTCGAGGGTTTAGTACCCGAAACATGCATGTCTGGTCCAAGCTGTAAATTTATCAGATCTTAAATGATGCTATTGAATTTGAAGACATTTAACATTTGAACTACTTGGTGAGTGTCACTGCTGGTGGACCAAGAGTCCCCGAGGGCACATGTAGCCAAGTTCGATCAACTTCGGTTGATCGTCTGTTTCTTCAACGCATTTGAAATTTTCTGGTCCATGCTGTAAACTTATCAGGTCTTAAATAATGATATTGAATTTGAAGACATTTAACATTTGGATTTAACATAGTAAATTTCCCCTGGCTTGACGGTGATGCTCCTAGATGATTGTCCTATGGTATCTACATTTCACAGCTCATCCGGTATGCTAGAGCATGTACTGATGTTTAGGATTTTTATAATAGAAATTAACAAATTACCAAGAAAGGAGGGGATCTCCAACAACACCTAGTTGCAGCATCAACAGCAACCTCCCAAAACACCCACTGTAAAACACAAAAATGACACGCACAGAAAGAGACGCAGTAGTACAATGAACGTCAAATCACAGAAAAACATAAAACACTAATGACTACACATAAACCAACGAGACCAATGGGCAAACGGTGCCGACTTAGGACGGCCATCTGCCTCGTCAGTAGCAGACGGTGTGGTTATCCTGGATTACGTGCGCACAACCCTCCCACTATTCCGATTACCCAGAGGTCTCGAAGAACGTACAATTGTGGTGTAAAACAACCTCCTCACTGTCAGATGACCACGCACAAACAAGACCGCAAGACGCAGGGGCCCAAGCAACACAGATGAATATGTAAATTGATATAAAAAGAAACTTAGAAACTTTTAGGACAAGGTTTGGGGGCCCAAGCAACACAAGATGAATATGTAAATTGATATAAAAAGAAACCAAGAAACTTTTAGGACAAGGTTTTCGATTTCACAACTTAAGCTTCAACTTTCATACTTTTTTGGCATAATACATTGTTTACATTTGAGGATCACTAACGAGGGTTGAGTACCCGAAACGTGCAGATCTGGTCCATGTTGCTAATTCATCTGTTCTTAAAAGATGCTATTCAATTTGAAGACGTTTACAATCACAAACTAGCAAAGACTTTCTGGAAATTTTACAAAAATTATTGTCAACTTCTTTTGCAATACAGGCAATAGGGTATATTACTTTGGGTATTTCACAACCTGCATTTCATGGAGACATAATTAACAAGATAAGAAGGATCAAAGATAGACAACGTAAATATCGAAAATGCGTCAGAATAATCAAACGCCTTTTATACCGTGGATATGATCCTAATGTCACCAGATGGACACTAGGCTTTGTACTTAATGAATCTACAGTCTTGTAACAGCGCATTCTTAAAACTTGCACTTGACTGTGACAACGGGACTCCATGACGGGCCCTGTCCAAACCTCTTTAGAGAAGACAGGGCCCCGATCACCTGTCCTCTCTGAATGCCAGTCGAACTCCTCGGGTGATAACATACATGAGCTCGTGGCGGCAGAGCACGGATTTTATTACGTACGCCCTCTTTTATATCCATTTACATATTTATCTGTGTTGCTTGGGCCCCTGAGTTTTGCAGTCTTATTTGTGTGTTGTTTTCTGATAGTGAGTAGGTTGCTTTACACGACAATTGTACGTTCTTCGAGACCTCTGGGTAATCGGAAAAGTGGGAGGATTGTACCCACGTAATCCAGGATAACCACACCGTTGTGTGTTGACGCTCCTTGTCCCTTTTGCGTCTCTTTCTGTGCTTTTCTGCTCTGTGTTTTTGCATTGGGTGTTTTGGTGTTATGCTGTGGGTGCTGCAGCCTGACGTTGTTGGAGATCCCCTCCTTTGTTTTCTTGGGCCCCTGCGTCATGCTGTCTCTTTGTATATTCATCTTGCAGTGATGAGGTTATTTTACACCACAATTGTGCGTTCTTCGAATCCTCTGGGTAATCGGAAAAGTGGCAGTGTTGTATCCACGTAATCTAGGATAGGCACGCCGTCTGCTACTTTTTAAAGTGACATATGGCCGTCCTAAGTCGGCTCCGATTGCCCATTGGTCTCGTTGGTTTATGTATACTCATTTGTGTTTGATGTTTCTGTGTGACTTGGCGTTCCTTGTACCATTTGCGTCTCTTTCTGTACGTGTCTTCTTTGTGTTTTTACAGTGGGTGTTTTGGGGTTTTGCTGCTGGTGCTACAATAAGGAGATCTCCTTCTATCGTTGAGATTGAATAGCTGATAGGTACTTCTTCATTGTTTATTTTAGAATATAATTCAATTACATAGACTTATCTTTTGCTGCATTTTTTAAGGAATCCTTTACAGTAGACACAGTTTATAATCCCCCGTCAAAATACAGTCTTGCAAATCTGTCATCGACAAATCCAGGAAGAACATATGTTGTAATATTTTTCGAGAAGGTAAATAATCCTGGATTGCCAAAGTTCGACAACTTTGTTTTCGTTCATTGTGGTGAAGATACATTTCAAATACCTTTCCCATTGGAAGCAGCAACAGATTACAGGGTTAGAGTAAAACGAGGGAAAGTCACCAGAACTAATGGATTGTTGATAACAGCATCAGCGCATGTGTCTTTTCAAACATGTTATTGTTTTTGTTGGTTTTTTTATGCAATTTAATTCGTTTGTTCTCAGCCTCCTACCTACTAATTTCGATCAATGATAACATTTGAACATCTCTCTTTGTGACAAGGATAATTTCATCATCACAAACTACCTCGTCATTTTTAGCACCAGTCCATCTTCGCTTGCCTATGGCGTATTCATTTCACAACTTATACACTATGCAAAAGCATATTCTTAATAAGAAAAATTTTGAAGGCAAAGATCCAGCCAGTAAGCTAAATTAGCATTGGATGGATGTAAACCTCCTTAGATTTCGATGATATTAGAGCAGACACGCACAAAAAGAGATGCAAAAGGGACAAGGAACACCAAAATACAATAAAAAACATCAAACACAAATTACTACACATAAACCAACGAGACCAATGGGCAATCGGTGCCGACTTAGGACGGTCATCTGCCACGCTCGTCGCAGACGGTGTAGTTATCCAGATTACGTGCGTACAACCCTCCCACTTTTCCAACTACCCAGAGGTCTGGAAGAAAGCACAGTTGTGGTGTAAAATTATTGCATCCTGAAGAAACGACCAATATTCAATTTCCGATTTCCTTTTCAGATATGACAAAAACTGAGTTAGAAAAATTATTCAAAAAGGCCATTAACCACTTAGATCAACAAGAAAAAAGAGTTGCGAATCTTACCCATTTCTATCGCCCAAAATCAAGGATATATTTTGATAAAATTGCAGTTCATGATAATGGTGTTATGCGGAAATATATCAAGAACCAAGGAGGTGATCCTGCATCCAGTTTGAATGGAAACATAAATGGACTATTTTTCAGTGCGCACTTAGATTACGAGACTTTGGACCTGCCGCCACATTCTCCATATGGCAACACGCGACTTCACATTCCCGTTTCTTCCATGATCGATAGAACCTCTAATTTGTACTTTGCTGATTTTTACTGCCATATTTATAGACACCGAGTTACCTTGGTTATTACGAACACAGACAGTGAATCAGATATATTTTGCAAGGAACGTTTGCTTCGACTAAATATACGGTGTAATCCGTTTATGACTCTTCCTTTCTCGGAAACATGTGTACATGTATAATTAGGAGTGAAAGTTGAAGTATTTTATACAGAAGACGTAAATATCAAGAACTTGATCAGACTTTTCCCTTCCGAAGTGTCTTTCTCTTCCGTCAAAATGACAAAAGTCAACGATATGAGAACAGCTTACATCACAAAAATCGGGTATAATAAGAAAGAAGGTTGCACTATCTGCAACTTAGACAAATGCCTTAAATGTCTCGAGTAACTTAATTCACGTGCAGTATACAATTATCAATTAACATCAAAGAAGTACATGTCATCGTTAATTTTGTACTTTACACTTTAACTGACGACTTTATATGAGATAAAGAAGATGTTATATGTTTCATATTCTCAAATATGTGCTCTATTGTGAGTGATGTTGCGCTTATCCTCGGGATCTTCTTTAACTCATGTTATCAATATTCACAACGACCATTTCACCCTCAAAGGTATGTTTTGTCCTATGAAAAATATCTATCTTTACAACGATAGATAACGCAAAATGTTGTTTGAAAACAATGTTCGCATCCTATAATGAAAGTAATGTCTTATATTACTTCATTTGGAGATCCCCTCCTTTGTTTCATACGGCAAACAAATAGCAAATATGAAAACAATTCAATAGGAAATAAATAATTACTATGATATTAAACCATCATAAGACATTAAAACGTCAACTGGATGTGGCGATTAGCTACCTTCATCCTCTCACCGTAATAGCAATTATAATTTCAAGAGATAAGTGTTAGCAAGAGCCGTCTATTTTACATCACCTAACCCAGCAATTCTTAGAAACTATCATATAAAATATATGTTATATTGTAATAATCCAGGGCAACATATGCGTATATCAACAAATGATGTATCATCAATACATAGAGGAAATCCAAATAGTCAATTTGTGAGGAGCTAAACTCTAAACATGGCCTATAATGTAAACCAAGGACCCAGCTAAGGACAGTGCTATGTAATGAGAGAGGTACTCCTTAGTATCACAATAATTTATCCAGATCAGTGTAAACGTCTTCATATTGAATAGCATCATTTAAGAACAGATAAATTGGCAACATGGACCAGACATGCACGTTTCGGGTACTTAACCCTCGTCAGGAATTTTACAAATATGTTTCAAGTCAGTGGAGAAGCACAGTAACACGAACAATCGACAGTCTAGTTATAATTTTTTGTTTGTTACAGAGTTGGGACAATTTCTTTTTCTGACGACAATCCAAATAATAATGCAGACATGCTCCAGCTCTTTACCTTCTTGACGAAAATTTAAAACCAATTATAATGCAGTAGTAAAATCCACATCAGTGATGCCTCAAGCCAAAGTGATTTTCAGACACAGCCAAAATTCATTTTAGTGGCGTCCACAGGTTTTATTTTGTGCAATTTATTTGCAGAGAGTGCGCAGCTCCAGATTTCCTGAGGGGTCGATTCAGTAACAAAGTTACATAAAATCGATTACCAAAATAGCATTGGAGGGATGGTGCTTAGATATTAATCTCCGTTTATCTATTTTTGGATGAGATGAGATGAGATGAGAAAGGATCTCCAACCAGACCCTTTTGCAGTACCAACAGCAAAACAAAACACCCGATACGGAAAACACAGAGAAGCACAACAAGTTTGCAAAACAGCAAAATAATATATATTATGTCCAATTTATAAAGGGCCAAACAAAGCTTCTTTCAGGAGACAGAGCTGGAAAGAAGAAATTAATACACTTCAAACATCAAGCCACGGGGAACGAATTTACATTGTAACTGGTCCACACTGCAACAAGAAATAAAATATTATGATGATAACACGGAATTGTTCTTACTCTTTACTTTTACATGTATGAATAAAAGTTCTAACCACTACACAGCCAATTGTGCCTCATATGAAATTCATGTGAAATTTACATGAACTTTACATGAAAGTTAACATGAAATCTATGTGAAACGAGCACGAACATGAAATTAACATGAAAATTTTCACATGAAATTCATGTGAAGATTTTTACATTGATGTTATGTGAATTCAGTTTCCTGTGAAAGTCACTAAGAAAAATTCATGTGAAATTCATGTGATGGAAATTAATGTGAAATTCATGTGAAATATTGTTCACATAGATCTTATGTGAATTTTTTATGAATTTCACATGAACTTTCACGTGAAATTCACATTATGCTCATTTCATATGAAGTTCATATAAGGTACTCTTGGCTGTGTAGTTCACACTTACTTTTTGTATTAAAATTGGTCTTGTTAAAAGTCCCCAGCTATTTTTCAATTAGAAACTTCCAAATGATAGCTTAAGGAAGCAACTACACATGTATTCCTTTGCGAATGTTTTATTGAAAGTCTAATCTGAACTGTCTAGATCTGTTTCTTGAAAATCTGTCCAATACATTTTAAAAGCGTAATGAAAAAATTCCAGTAAGAGCACCCTACGTCAACAAGAGCAAAACATACATGCATAATGCAGTAATCAACGAATTACATACAAAACAACTTCAATAATACGGAAGTGTTCCAACCAATTTTACTAACAATAGGGGAAAACAACACCGAGTGTGAATACACAACGATAACGTAAACATACCAAAACACGAATTAGACTTTTTTCACCATGACGAACTTCGCACTTCGTACTTCGCACTTCGAACATCGAAGAAAAAGTGGCGTAGTTGTCGTTCGCGTATAAACTCATAAGCGGAGTCATCTATATTTTGATTAGTATGTTCAATGGAATGATATATTGGACTTCCTGTACAGCTGGTGCGCTTTCTTCGGCAACCAACTTATGAAATTAAAGTGCGAAGTTCGAAGTGCGAAGTGCGAAGTTCGTCACGGTGAAAAAAAGTCTAAATTATGATAGATGAATTGAAGAAGACAATTGTTCATCGGGCGGAAACGTTGGACCTTTATCCTCTATTGGCACCGATAGTATGCTCTCTGCTAGCTGAAGTGATCTCAAAGAAGGGAGGGCATTTCCAACAAGACCCTGTTGCAGCATCAACAGCAAAACTCCAATGCACCCGATGCAAAAACACAAAAGACGAGCATAGTATGAGACGAAAAAGAGACATACGACATGTAAACATCAAACACAAAAGACTACACAAAGTTCTATCAGATAGATGGTCAAGGTCCAATATACAAAGTAGTTTTAACAATGAAGTTAATGAAGTTTATTTCATACACAGAAGAGAAAATATTTGTCGAAACCCACCTGTGATGCATTTAGATGATACATTTTGAGCTATATTTTATTGAGATAAAAAGGAGATCGCTTAATCATTATTTATTTTTGCCAAGTAATCAATATTTTTATCTTAGTTTAATCTACAATTGTTAAGATATATCTCGGCTGGATCAACAAAATGTTCCATTGGTCCAGATCAACTGGGGAGGGGGTGTCGGTCTTTGATTTAGCAAAAACAAAATTCGTAAATATGGGGAAAATCAGTCTTTTTGGAAAGTGACACTTTCAAAAAAGTGAAAGTGAAAGTGATCGTAAAGATCTTCTTTAACTCATTTTCAGGATTTGATCCGTACCACCATCCATTATCACTCTAGATCCGCACTTGTGCCTACTTTGAATATTTTTAGATGTAGAAAAATCTGCGTTAAGCGCGCAGACAATGGAGTTCCTCCGAGAGACACCACCTTTTTTCTGGTTTTTCCATAGATTTAAACTTCCTCTTTCAACGCAACGCACATTTAAGTATGTAAGATAAAATGCACTTCTGCATGTTTAATTCGGGTCGCTTCGTTTTCAATACCCACACTATTCTTGAGCAAATCACCATTTTCTGAAAACCTCTACTTTGAATGATATCGTGAAATCTTGTGTAAATATTTCGTTTTAACACGGACATTCATGCAACAGGTAAAATGTGTCTGGAATCAAAACTTTTCCTACAGAGAGCAAGTGGTCACCAAAAGACCGATACATTTTGAACATATTTTGTGGTTTAGATGTCGTTATTTCACTTCAAGAAACAGAATTCATAGTGTGACGCTGTATAGTATGGAATTATCATACAGTGAACCTCAACCATTGGTCCTTTTTGTTTATAGAAAAGTACATTTTTTTCTGTTTTATGTTTTTTTTATGAATATGTCTACTGCTACGAAACTTTGAATTCCGTATTATGACGCACAAAGGAAACATTATCCTCCGTCATGAAGACTGGTCGGCGAAGTTGCAGTTCTCTTGGCCGAAATCGACGTTATTTTTCGTCAACGCATTTCTTCTTATCGTAAACAATCAATCGACGAGAAAGTCGTATTATCATATCTTTGATTTCTCCAGGCGGTACTGTTCTTTTGACCTTCCTTTCTCCAATAAAAACAACTTAGATGTGACAATTTTTGGATTAAGACGTTTTGTTGATGCAGTTAATGGTGGATGGTTCTTTGTCATTAAGACGTTTGGACAAACTATGATTAAATCAGGTAAAGGTATGAATATACCATTTATTGAAAACGAGTTATGGATCGTTTTTGGCTACCTAAAACTGGAGCTCGGATTGAATGAACGCTCGTTTGTGTTTGGCTAATATTCATATGAGTAAAAGTACAAAAGATAGACTTTCACCTCGTATATTAATTTCTTATTGATTATTACAAGAACAGAAATTATATGGGTTTTCTAACGAAGGGTACCGATTAAATTTAAATTTTTCACTTTTTCAGTTTTTTATTCATTCTAAATTTAGAGGATGAAAAGCAACGGTACACCCCATTTTTATTATATCAAAAGGTAGATAAATTATTGTTCTGTCTTATGATAAATGACTCATTTTTTAAATTGACTGTTTTTACAGAAGTATGGAAGCCCGACTTGGATAACCCTTATAATGAAGGTCTATGGGAAATTTTCGGGATTTGAATTGCCTTCATATCTAAAGCATTATGTGATTTTTTTCCTGTATCATTCATAAAAATCAGTGAGAAATTTGAATGTGATAATTTACTCGAACTGTTTAAGTAATTTTTATTATATCAATATGCATTTATTTATTTCATTTGTTTTCTATGATTCATTGCGCTGTGATGTGAGAATCTATATATAAGAGGAAGGTATAAATACAATAGTTATTAGAGGAACTTACGATCAATACACATTTATCTTATTTAGATTCAACAAGGATGGAAATGACACTAGTCCTGACTTCCTCTGCACAAGATGAATTTCCAAAGTTAAGGGAAGCAGTAGGTTCAATTCAGATTTTCATAGTTTGTCACTTATTTATATTATTGATAAATAATATTAAATAAATCAATCAATCAGTGAGTGATTTATTTTACAACTATGTATTTCTCTTTTTCATTCAAGTTCAATGGATATGCATTATTGTAAATCGCACCTAACCAGAAAGAGAGAAAATGAATAGAATTACAAATGACAAATATGAATATGACCATATCCCTGTTTACAGCACAAAATCGACAATTCAGAAAATCAGAAACCGAAGGCATACAAAATCAGGATAAAACAGGAACCAAAGCAAACAAACAAAAACCTCCACCATATGAAAAGAAGCGAACTCCCGATATGGGAGTGAGACCAGGTGCCCAGGAAGAGTAAGCATCTCCTGCTTGCATGCAACAGCCGCCGCTTCAATTCGGTAGAACTCTCACATCCGGTAACTTCCATTTCGGAAGACATAGAGTACAAGCTTGGGTTGGATGGTTCAAATGGTCTATGACAGAATATCATGCACCATTCTGGAGAGTGGGACATCATAGTGTATGACGAGTTCCCCATATCGACCGTAGAACTTCCTCAGTGACGCTAAAAAAATATAAAATATATATCTACATTATTTGAATGAAAGAATGAAGATCCGCTCCTTTCTTTCACATCTGTGTAATAACACATGACGTTTCGGAGATCGTGTTTTTCTCCTTGCCCTTTCTGGTGTCAATATAAACATAACAGAAGTACCCATCAGTTATTCAGTCTCATAGTCGAGAAGGCAAGGCAAAATCATTAGCTTTTCCACAGGAACGGTTGCAAACCTCGGAATGAACAACATTCCGAAGTGAGACCAGTGCCCGGGGTGAGTCAGCGTCTCCTGATTGCATGCAACACCTGTCGCAACAGCTCCATGGAAACCTGTGATCGTCTCGATGTACATTTTGATGTACATATCAGGAAAGTATGTCTTGTTTGGTGATGATGACAGCCATTCAATCACAATGTAGAATGTCTCTGATCCTTCTGGAAAGGGGGGTCTCGTATGCTTTTATTACATCCCCATAGCGACGGAAGAACTTCCTCAATGATGACATCAGCCGTTGTGTATCATAACCCTGAACAAGTAGCTTACTTGCAAGTCGTCTGGTTCTAATGATGAAATCTTCATATTTGGAACATACCCTGGCGTACCGTATCAGTTGAATCAAAGAACTTAGGGGTTTATACAAAAGGTAATTTCTTGCACATCATAATGATGTTAACATCAAAGAAGTACCTAACATTTATTCAGTCTCATAATCGAGAAGGCAAGGCCAAATCGTGAGAATTCCCATCGGAACGGTTGCAAACCCCGGAATAAACAATATTCCGAAGTGAGACCAGGTGCCCGGGGAGAGTCAGCGTGAAAGGCAACTGAACTGGATCAATACCCAGTGAGATACGTTTGCCTAATTTACAAATTCAATTCCTTCAAAATTGAATTTTGCCTTAATATTCATTTCATTACAAGTTTAAGTTCAAAACATTTTCTTTTAATTTCTATCTTTTTTATGCAATTGATTACTATTTGTTCCAAATCTTCATATTTCAGAAAACGTTTGAAGTTGATAATGTATACCACCCGCCGTCAAATTACAGCCTCGTACATTTGTTATCATCGAAACCAAGAATGGAATCTGCTTTAGTATTCCTTGAGGGGTTTATTCATCACGGGGAGTCAGATTGTGAACAGTTTGTCTTCATTCCTCCCGGGGGAGACATATTTCATATACCTTTTCCATTGGAAGCAGCAACAAATTACACTGTCAAAGTAAAAAGGGGAACAAGAACGAGAACTGGTGGAGTTTTGATAACAGCTTCTGCGCATGTTTCTTTTCTTACATGTAATTATATATTCAAAAATTTGAATTTCTGTATAGTTATATCTAGTTTATTGGTTGTTGGAAGATTTTATCGAATGATGAAGTGCAAGTAAGATCCTTGAACTTACAAAATAAGGTAAGTGTCCAATAGAAATGAAATAAGGTTCCTTTGAATATTAAGCATGCCATGATGCACGAATCATATTTCTGTAATACTACGAGAGAGTCACTAGCTTTCAATTGTTTGTTGCATGTCTTCAGATTTGAATGAAAGAAATCTAAATATTCTCAGACGTCCTGCTTTCAAGAATTTTTATATATCCTAATGTGTCCTATACATTGCTAGTTAAAATTTATGATAAGAGATGGACAACAACTAAAAACCCATTCAGTCTTCGTTAGCGGTGTAAAATAAGGCTGTTTCGCTGATTAATTTATGTTCTCTCTTTGTTATCAAATTCGAAAATATTTTCTTCTATTTTCTCTTTCAGACATGACAAAAGTAGAATTGAACGAATTGTTTCAAAAGGCAGTAAATCATATAAGGCGAAGTGGAGATAAATCTGCAATTCTCACTCATTTTTACCGGACAAAACCGAAAAGATATTTCGATGCTATAAGGATTAAAGGATGTGGAGTTATGAGAAAATATATCAAGAACTTAGGCGGGGATCCGGCATCCAGTTTAAACAGAAATATAAGGGGACTATTTTTCAGTGCGCATTTAGATGCGAGTACGTTGGCTCCACCCCCGCAATCGCCGTATGGCGACGAGCGACTGCATATTCCTGTTCCCCTGATGATGAATATAGATACTAATTTGTACTTTGCTGATTTCTACTGCCACATTTCAAGTCATCGAGTTACATTAGTTATAACTCACCGATACAGTGCGTCGGATTTTTTCTGCCAGCAACGTCTGATCCAACTCAATGTACTATGTAATCCATTTTTGACACTTCCCCTTTCGGGAGAATATGCTGAGGTGACAATGGGAGTGAAAGTTGAGGTGTTTTACACAGAGGACGTAGATATTGGAAACTTGATTTGGCGTTTCCCTTCCTCTGTGTTTTTCACACGCGTCAAAATGAATAAAGACAATAATTTCAATAGGGCTGTCCTGATCACAAGCATAGGCTTTAGTAAGAAAGACGGATGTACTGTGTGCAATTTGAAGAAACACCTGAAATCTAGAAAATAAATTTCAGAGAAATAGTATATGTTTTCCCTCAGATTCAATATACCTTCACGCTAATGTCCAATCCAGTGGTATGAATTTTGGTTTAGCGCCTAGATACTATTAGTTGCATAACATATGTAACATCATTCATGTGATATTTGAGTATGTTTTAACTTTACATAACATTTCTGCACCTACACTGGATTGTGAAGATTGTTCATTAGAGAATGAATAATTAATAAAATGAAGTAAATCTTTCTTTAACTTATTTACATTCTGAATTGCTATTGACTGGCTGCCAACATCACCAAATAAAACATCTTTACATGATATGTACATCAATACGTACATCGAGACAATCACCTAATTTGACATGTTTTCGTGGCTGTTGCATGAAATCAGGAGACGCTGACTCTCCCCGGGCACCCTGTCTCACTTCGGAGTATTGTTTATTTCTTTGCTCGCAGCTGTTCCAATAAATATTCTAATGCATTTACCTTGCCTTCTCGACTTTGAGACTGAATAACTGACAAGTACTTCTTCGATGTTTAACATTATCTTTCGATAACAATTTGACCTGCACCTCTTCCTACAGTTTTACAAACGACAAAATGTCTGGATAATTTGTTGCACCATACTGTTAAAGGTACACTAATTTCATGTTCTTTTTTTTCCATGTTTTTGTATCATAGATTGTGCAAATAATATTTCTACTTCCTTTAAGCTCAAATTCTCATTAGTCACACGAAGGTATAGATTTCAAAATGCGTTTCTGTAATTCATTTTATCAAAAAAAATCTAAGTTAAACCACTTGGTTTTGTTACAGGTTGGTCTATGCGAAGTATGACGTCTTCTTTATTTTCCATAACTTTAAACTTCCTCCTTGGATGCAGATAAAAGTGTTGTTAGATAATGAAAACTGATGCATGTGAACAAGCTATCTCTTTGTTTATGATATTATATGTGATATGAAGTTAATCAAATGATCATTTTCTGAAAACCAAATCGGCGTCCTCGGTCAACAAATAAAAATACTCAAACGCGCGCCCAGGTATTTCTAAATGATCATCTGAACTATGTATGGTGCAAAAGGCAAAAACAAACTTCGACTTGGATCTTCATTGTGTACAGGTAAGTTAACAAATTCGAGTTTCGAGTCAATCAAAATATTTTTGTCATTTTCACCTAAGAGGCTGCTCTTTGACAGCATTATTTAATCACCTCCATTTTTCCTTATAAATAAACGGTGCCAAGTTAAAAAATCAGCAGTGGACACTGAAGGTTGTTGACAATAGTTGTGCAATGTTATTACAGAAAAAATGCCTTATTAATAATATTTTCTTATCTATTACAGTAACTCCATACTTTCTGAAATAGTTTTGCTATAAACATCGAAAAATCCCCATCAGTCAAAGTCGAGAAGGTAAGGCAAACTCATTGGAGTATGAAAGGTTCATATTGCTATCTTGTTTCTGGTATAGCATTTAGTTTATTTGGTTAATGATGTCGCATTATACAAACTATAAGAAGATTTGTTAGTGATAACAATACCCCTACCTGCATTGTAATTCGTACTGCTATCTCATTATTTATGGAATCTATAAATTATCGATAATTTAATTGATCCAATTTAATCCATCTAGACAAGAGATTTAAAACGTTTTGAATGTGCCGTCCCTTTAAATAAGGATGTATCTATAAACTGGTACAGTCTGTATTGGAGTGCTTTATTAGAAATGTAACACAGGTAGTGCTTCGGATTTTTTTCTACATATTTTTAAATGATAAATTGAAATCCAGAGCACTCATAATGGTGCCAATAAATTCTTTTTTTCAACTTCTTTAAAGCTATATTTTGATTCATGGTTACTTATCTGTCAGTGTACATTTTATTGTATATTCAGTTTTTTTTAAATTTAGAATTGAGAAATGTACCCAAGTAAAAAGTAGTGCATCATATGCATACTTTAAAAAATAATGAATCATCAGTAATGCTCGAGGCCGTGAGAGGGTAAATCTAAATAGTGAATATAAGATGAGTGAAATTATAATCATGACCTTAGATGCATATAAAGTAAACTTGGAAATTTTTGCGTGGTAGTAATTTTCGCCTTTATCGCGAAAATTTCCCAAACGCGAAAACATCCAAACTGCATTCTTACAATGAGAAAAACATTTTTATCGCGAATATTACCCCAAAGCTGAACGTCTTGATGTTATAATCGGGAAATCCCCCTGCAAAAATAACCACGTTTACAGATTTTGTACAGACGGATGTTTCTGTCAGAAGAGTTGAAACACTTGGTTGTTCAATCATAACTCATTCGTAATCTTAAATAAGATATTTTACTAATTTTAATCAGGATGGGAAAGAAAAATGTTACCTTACGTCAGCATCATGGCAGAAACGTGACCTTACAGTTCTCTTGGCCAAACACCAAACCATTTTACGTAGATGCATTTCTTCTTATCGTAAACTGTCCATACGCAAAAAGATCGCTCTACCAGGTATTAGATGTGGATTCGGCATACAGTATATATGACCTTCCGTTCGAACACTCACAAGCTACATCAACACTTAGTATCGGTGTAGTAACCATTTATGGTCTCAGACGTTTTGTTGACGCTACAAATGGAGGATGGTTCTTCGGTATCAAGACGTTTGGAAATATAGAACTGGGGCCAGGTATTTTAATCTTTTTTAAAAGTGTTATTCAGTGAACAAAAGTCACTTAACCACATCCCTCCGATCAGATGTCTTCAAAATAAGAAATTTATTTAGATTTTTATTCTGTATGAAGGCTCAACCTTTCTTATATCGACAAATTTGAATTAAAAAAATGATATTCCTCTTTTCAATTTTTGGCGGACATGAGATAATTTTTGTCGTCTAATTTTCATTAATTTCATATAACTATACATGATAATCATTATAAATTTCTTTCTTTCATTAATGAATGGACAGCATAGTTCCTCTACAGCAAATTACAATGACTAATGATAGTTTTTAATGCCTCATGCAGAATCAGCACAAAAAGAATTCAACATGAAGCTTGCTACTACTACGAAGAATGAATTCCCAATATTTAGGGAAGAAGTATGTATGATATTTCACATTTGGTTTTGTATATTTCCATATTTAATTACATTTAATTAATATATAAATACGTCAAAAACAGCTGAAACTATTCCAATTATTTGTGCTGTAAACCAAATTCGGGATTCGGTATTTCATTAAGATCTTTTTCAAATGTGTTTAACATTTCATCTGGGAGAAAGGAAGGTATAATCTCCAAAAAACACTCGGTTGCAGCAACCACAGTTAAAATGGAAACAAACTTACATGTATATGAACACACAAAGTATGCAAGCACAGCAAGAGATGCAAAAAGACAAGGAACTCAACAATTTTTCATAGTTCTGTCCATAGCAGGGTTTCGGCATAACTTTTTCGGTCATGTTTAGAATTAAGCTCCTTGCGCCTACCCTCCAACGATTTATTTTGCCCATATTTTCACTTAAATACGCTTCTGAATACACCCTTCATAAAATTTGGAGCCGTTTATTTTTGGCAAGAGGAAATTAAAAATTCATATTGTAGATGGCGCTAGGAAAATTCACGTTGGCTTTATTCAAATTGTTTGACATTAAGTACTACTGACAAGGATTCAATATCCGAAACACATGTCAAGTACAATAAAATTGTCACTATAAAACACATATAATTCAAAATTTACAATTCCATGTCCCTTTGGTGCCTCTGTTTGTCCTTGTTCTCACTGTCTTTTTGCATTTGGATATTGCGACGTTTCGCTGTTGTGCTGTAACCATCCAAGTGCTGTTGGAGACACCCTACTTTCTGCGAAAATTTAACGTGTTGGTACCAATAAATCGTCTTTTTTTTCTCTTAATCACTGCGTCTCGAAATTCTACTAAAGAAAAGCCATTAACCGAGGTAAACATGTCTAGTACACCTAAATTGGAATCTTTAATTACAAAGGGTTATATGCTTTGTCTTTTAGATTCATTGCGCGTCATTTTTAATGTTTATTATCATTATGATTTTCCCTTGTACCATTTGCGTCTCTTTCTGTGCTTGTCTGCTTTGTGGTCTTTTGGGGATTTTGGTACTGCGCAACTAGGTGTTGTTGGAAATCCCCTCCTTTCTTTTCATTCTGACAAATTTCAGAAAAATAACGGAAGTAATGTTTTGAAGTTTTGTTATGGTTGCTATTTTACCTTCTATTTCTGACATATTTCTCGTAAACGTATTTTTATTTTACAGACCACGTTTGAGATAGATAATGTATTCTTTCCCCCGTCCGCCTATAGTTTAGCAAATTTGTCATCAAGGAGCAGGAAGAGGGAATCTGTTATTATACTATTTGAGGAAGTCATCCGCCAGGGGGCGCAAGAGTATAAAAAGTTTGTTTTTATTCAACATGGTGGAGACATATTTCATATACCATTTCAACTGGAGGCAGCGACAGACTACAGGGTCAGAGTTAAAAGGGGGACAATCACAAAAAATGGTGGATTTTTGATAACAGCGTCTGCGCATGTGTCTTTTCAAACATGTAATTTTCACTTACAGTTATTATAGATTAATTATAAAACGAAATTTTTAAAGACAGGAAATGATCCCCAACAAGACTTGGATGCAGCACCCACATCAGACACCGAAACACCCCAAGTGAAAACACAGAGTAGACATACACAGTAAAACAGACAATGAGCATTTATTAAGTAGCGATTGCTCGATGGAGAGGGAGGGGTACAAAGTATTAAAATGAATGTATTTTCGGAGAGCAAGAAAGGGGACAAAGTTAATGTTAAACTCTTCGTTTGAATTTTCTATTTTGTTATAAACCGGAAAATCCCAGCATAATGAATTGTTCATGATTATAAAATCTGAACACATCATATAGATTGCTCCTTTCTATTCCTATGGGATCTTACTTTTTCAGATATGTCATTCGTCGAATTGGAAGAGTTGTTTCACAAGGCAGTCAACCACATTGTAGGGAAAGGCATAAGAGTGGTACCTTTGACGCATTTCTATCGAACTAAACCGAGTGCATATTTCGATAACATACGTAAGAATTATGGCGGAGTTATGAAGAAATATATCAAGAACTTAGGTGGCGATCAAGCATCCAGTTTAAACAGAAACATAAAAGGCCTATTTTTCAGTGCGCATTTAGATTCGAGTAGTTTGGCTCCTCCGCCGCATTCACCATACGGTGATCAACGAATTCATATTCCGGTATACCTTATGATGGGGAAGGATACGAATTTATACTTTGCAGACTTTTATTGTCATTACCACGTCCATCGTGTCACCTTGGTTCTTACACATCAGTACAGTCAATCAGATTTCTTTTGTAAACAACGGCTGCTACAACTGAACATACAGTATAATCCATTTTTGACACTTCCCAATTTCGGAAATTGTGCTCACGTTACAGCGGGACTCAAAGTGGAAGTTTTCTATACGGAAGACGTTGACATTGCGAGTCTTCTTTGGTTTTTCCCCTCCTCTGTGTATTTTACAAAGGTCCAAATGGGGAAACAAAACGATATGAAGAAAGCTGTGATAATAACTAGGATAGGTTTCAATAAGAGAGAGGGTTGCACCGTTTGCAATCTGAACAAACGACTTAAACCATTAGCATGAACTACTATAATTTTCACATCTAATCATACCGAATCTTAACAGAACCGTTAAACTGTCATTCTGAAAAGCAAATTGCATGCCACGTTTCCTATCTCTTTGAACGTTCTACAGTAACTAAAATTTCATTATTCCTTGCCGCCGGTGAATAACATCCGGATGATCAAAATACAATCTGCATGTCAAATTAAAAAATATTAATTACTTCACAAAGATCCAACATCGTGGCAGTGTAAATCAAGAAGAAAGGGATCTCCAACAAGACTCGGTTGCAGCAACGAACACAATAAATGACGAAAAATTACTAGATGCAAACAGTGAGAAAAACCTAGGAATTACTATAGATGATAAACTAAAATTTCAAGTACATATTTTAAAACACGCAGATAAAAAAAGTTGTAAACTAGGATTCATTTAAAGGTACATAAGGTCTCGTCGAGATCAAACCATGAATCAACTATTTTTGTCAAAATTTTAACGCAAACGAGTCTATCATGCTTAGAAATTAGAAACTGGCTGGTTACAATAGTCACATATGCCCTCACTACCGAGCTATGATCAATTATTGCTTATAAAATGGGTACCCTAATATAACCTACTTTTCTCCGTAGAAGACCGATTGCGAACACGTGTAAGCACTTATTTGCATAAGGCCAGTACTGTATCAAAACAGAACAACATGGCTGACGGATAACACGTGGCCGGGACGAAAATGAATCGACAATCGGTGTTATCAAAATCTGAAAAGAGAAATGTAATGAACAAATAGTATCGGCTTGGTATTGGAAAGTTATAGAGACCTAGCTAAGAGGACGACGGTGAAATTAGAACTCTGACAAGTCTGAGGGAAAATTAGCGAAAGGGATCTACAGTGTACATGTTTATGTATAGTACATGTATAGTTATCGTTTATTTTTATCTATGAGAAGTATATATATAAGTTAAACGTGTATGTATATCCACAGTAATTTTGATATGTATATATATGATATATATATTCATAGTCTAAATCAAATATTAAAAAAACGAACAAAAAATCATAACTAAATAAAGGTTAATTTTCATTCAGGATTTGGTAAACAAACGCACATGTGTATAGCAGACTACACCTGCCTCCCATTCAAGCCGTCATACACTATTACACGTTGTTAGTCATTTGAAAGTGTTCGATTATCCACGTTCAAAATGGTGATTTAAATGGAACATGATATTTATACATGATATCAACCTTGTATTTGCAGTGAGTTAGTTTTTAGAGAGAATTTCAAAAAGACTGTATACTTGGTTCACTACATGTTTCGTAGTAATCCAACGATGTGAAGTTAATTCAAGCGATTGGCTGATCGTGGTAGCGTGTTCACTTTGACCTTGGTAAATGTTACATATTTCTACATACTGTATATGCAAATAACAATTTCCGAAGTTTACCGAAATCGTGTGTACCACAGAGTAAAAGCGTCTTTAAAACAAAAATGTGAGAGATATTTTATGTAAGTAATATATAGATGTTCAAATGTTAGTACTTAAAAGCGTTTTACGGTAAAACTTCATTATTGACAGTTTAATCCCTGTTAGACTATGTGTACCTTTAAAGAACATTCACATACCAAGATAAAGATATTTTTTGAAACTATACAATGTAGTGACAAGGATAACTACATTGGCAACGACTACAAGAAAGGAGTTGATCTCCTACAAGACTCGGTTGCAGCACCAACAGCAATACACCAAACACCCCAGGTTAAAACACAGAGAAGACACACACAACAAGAGACAAGGAACAGCAAATGAGACATCAAGCATCGAACATAAAAGACAACACATAAACCAACGAGACCCATGGGCAATCGGTGCCGACTTAGTAGGGTCATCAGCCACGTAAGTAACAGATGGTGTGTTATCATGGATTACGTGCGCACAACCCTCCCACTTTTGTTGTGTAAAATAACCTGGTTTTAATTGTTTGGATTTTGATTTGGGGTGTCTGTGTCTAACATGAACTTATTGAAATATATGTGTATTTCAACAATCAGTGTCTCTTCGGTGTCTCTTCGATGATGCCGTCATCTTTTATGCCGGCTTCACACTGTCCCGATTTTGATATCCGATAGACACACGAATATGAAATTTTCAATTTCGTGCGAAGTTATTCCCGAATATGGTTAAGATCCACTCAACAACCGTAGTTTTACGATACTAAAAGATGATTATACGATGCTAAAAAATAGAAGTCAAAGATGAAGGGGCGATCCTTAAATGATAATGCTACAATCATCACAACGGCACACAAAGTATACAAGAGAAGAAAAGTTACAGAAGATCCTGACGATAATCTCAACAGCACTCACAATAGAGCACCAAATTGAGCATCGATGGACCCCAAGCAAGCCAGAGGTGGGACTAGGTGCCCGGGAGGAGCAAGCATCCCCTGTTGGCTAGCCGCATCCGCCGTCGATGTTCATGCACGAAAATGAAGCACAATTTATATAAAATGCTGTGCACTGCAAGAAGTATCAATCGTAGTTCAGGAGACAGGGATCCAGAGGAATTTGGCAAAGCAATGTAAGTCTCCAGTAACAAGGCAATCGCAATCCCCGAATAGAGTTGGGCCAGGTGCCCGGGAGGAGTGAGCGTCCTCTGACTGCATGCAACATCCACCGCGAATGCCATATAGAAACGCATCAAATCTGACAATGTCCAAATAGGTAAAAGATGATCAGTCGTTCTGAATAACGTCCTTAATCATGATTGAAAGGCAAATGTAGAACATTTAATGTGCAATAAGTTCTTTCTGTTAATAATGAAATAACAGAAGCCATGTCTTTTTAGAATTTTATACAGTGACACTTCAGAAAAAGCTCGTTACTTCTATTCTCTCTGAGTTTCTTGAAAGAGAATATATCTTCCTTTCATAAAAAAAATTTTCTTTGTTTCTTTTTCATTATCCAAAAAGGAAATAATCTTCATGTATCTATTTCCATGAAAAGAACAAACAATTCTCCCACTTGAGACTGAAAACTCTCTGGGATGAGATAAATCGATCTAACCCTCTGACGTCGTCGATCTCACCCTCTGACGTCACCGCTACCAAAGCGACGTTATTGAAGTAAGGCAAACTGGTTATTATAACAGACACTATAGATAGTCGATAACTTGGGAGAAAAATAATCAAACACCACCATGAGGGAGGGATGGCTAATTCTCAACCCTCGTGTAAAAATTTTGCTTGTCCATGATTCGGCAAGCCTCGTCATGGACTTGCAAAATTTGTACACTTTGGTTGAGAAATCGCCATCCCTCCCTCATGGTGGTGTAAAATTATATTAATCTCTTCTCTTACAAACATGAACAAAAAGCACGAATCATTTTATGTAAATATATTAGTGTTTATAATAGATCTGCCTCTTTTCTCAAAGAAAACAAGAAAAGCACAAGACACCTGGGTTATAATATGAATAGAGTCTAATAGCATTTACATTGATTATCAACACAATGCCATTGTCTAGAACAGCGTCCTCTGCAATCTGCTTGGTTATTACACTCTGTGAAAGAAAAGTGGGTGCTTTTAATAACGATATTGTACAACACAAACTCGAATAATAATTGTTTAAGACAAAGAAAAAGGCAAATAATTATTGATATATGAAGGACAATAAATAGTTTTAAAAAGCAAAACAATGACCTACACTGTATGGAATGCTGGTAAATGAAAAACGTATTCTTTGTTTTTGGCGTTTCCAAAAAGAAATAGATAAGCAGGCAGATAAACAATAAGTTCATAAAATATCATCAAAAACACACACAAACTCAAATGAGTTAAAGAAGATCCTGACGATAATCTCAACAGCACTCACAATAGAGCACAAAATTAAGCATCGACGGACCAAAAGCAACGACACACCAAAAGTAATCACGTGTTTGTAACGGATGAGTAAACATATGTTTAACGTCTTTAAATTCAATAGCATCATTTAAGAACAGATAATTTTGCAGCATGGACCAGAAATCAGTTTCCAAAGTCAGTTCTTTAGTTAGAAAACAAAATGAACAAATTTCGGAGATAGTTTTAACATGAATTACTTACTCTGAGGTCCAAAATTTGAGCATGTGCATTCGTTGAAGTAACAAGCAATGTGGTAGTCGTCGTCTTTACATACCACGTGTTGACATTGGTCAGCGCTCGTACATCTCTCACTGCTAACCACTGAAACTGGTGGAAACAATGGAATCATATAGAATCTCAATCTATAATTATCAATTTTGATAATTTGAATAATTTTTCCTTCCAATTTCCTTGTTTATAGAAGAAATATATCTCACCAGCTATGATAAGAAGAGCTACTGCCAAAAACAGCTTCATTCTGCTTAGTGTACGGTGTCTGTATGAGTTTTGGTGTTTCACTTATTCTTGATCTAAGGTTCTAACAGTATCAGTAAATTCAACATGATAGCCTAATCCTTTAGATAAGGCTTTGCTCACATTTTAGTCTTCGAATAGATCTATCTTATCCAATGTGTTTGTGACATTTACATATGATCTTCCACATCGTGATACGGTAATCCAAAATTACTCATCCGATGTGTAAATAAAAAAAAAAAAAAACAGATAGGCTTACTTCAAAATCGAATCATACTCTTTTTCTTATTCTACAACATCACTCCAATACTATTATGGTCAAGTATTTCATTTAACTATACTACAAAATCGACCCTACAGGAAATTTGGAGCCGCGCACTTCCTACAAAGTAAATGCACAAATTTAATTCAAAAACTAAACCAGAGGGCGCTACTGAAATACATTTCGCAGTGTCAGAAAAATCATTCGGCATTAAATAAGTACCACAATGATGATTTACTTTCCGAAACACGTGTCTGGTGCATTAAAATTGGTTTGAAATTGTCTCCAAGAAGGTAAAGAGTTGGAATACTTCCGTATTATTGCCATAGCTTGAATTTTTTATCTGTGGATATCGCATAGTGGCCAAATTCGATTATCTTTATCTTCAACCTTGTCGCCGAAATCCTAAATTATGACTTTGTGTGAACTACTTATCTTTATTCAATGAAAATTACATTAACATGAAAAAGCATTATTTATAATGTTAGAAACATGTTTTGATTTTTATTTAATCAGTTTAATCCTTTTGTATTAAAGTAATAAGCATCGAAGAAGTACCCATCAGTCACTCACTCTCAAAGCCGAGAAGGCAAGACAAAATCACTAGAATCTCCATGGAACAGTCGCGAACCCTGGAGCAAACAACATTCCCAATTGAGAACATATGCCCGTGGAGAGTCAGCGTCGATGCTGAATTTGATGCTCCATTGTGAGTGCTGTTGAGATTATCGTCAGGATCTTCTTTAACTGTTTGCATGCAATATCCGTCTCAACAGTTCAACAGTTCAATGAAAACCGATGTACATATTAGTGTACATCTCAGGTAAAGATGTCCCGTTTGGTGATGTTGACAGTCAATCAATCGCAATCGATGATATCACCGATCACTCTGGAATGAGAAGGCATATCACATCTTTTTATAAGATCCCTGCAGCGACCGATGAACTTATTCTTAATGATAGTAGTTTCATTAACGTCAAAATTCATTTTGCTTCAAGATTCCAATTCAAACAATTTTGAATTTCTACAGTACCGCATTTATTTATCTGAGTAGCGCCATCTATAACGAATCAGATACTTATTCTTTAGCGACTCCATGAATAGTATTCATATATATATCGTGTTGTCATTGATGTTATGTTATTGTTTTCGTTTTCTCAGTCTGGATTTTTTTCTCAAGAGTCCCGCTGTGATCTGTTCATCATCAACATGTTATGGATGTCTTCCCGATTTATGTACAAACTCTTGGCCATCTTTTGATACATAGGATATTTACAGAGACCACGGATTATACGGAGAAATGGTCCAATGTTGTCCTGATAAGAACACCTTTCATTAAAAGTATAACAAATGACCGTTGGCAGTCGTTTTCGGGTACAAATACTCTCCTTTGATGACATTTTCTTCATGTTTTAAGTTAAAAAAAAACTTTTGATTTCGTATTTGTTGGTCCTCTTGATGTGTTCGTTTTCTCACTGCCATTTGGCGATGTTGTTTTGTGTGGTGTTCGTAGAAGTTTCTGTTTTGTGCGAGTGTAGTCAGCTGTGATCTCCTTATCCTCATTTTGGCTCATCACCAAACCAGAATTATGTACCTGTTACATGTATGTACATCGATATGTACATCGATACAATCACCGAATTTGACACGTTTTCATGGAGCTGTTGTGACGGGTGTTACATTCAACCAGGAGACGCTGGACACCTGGTGTGTTATTCATTTCGAGGTTCGCAACTGTTCCAATGGAAATTCTCGTTATTTCGCCTTGCCTTCTCGACTTTGAGACGGAATAACTGATAGGTACTTCTTTAATGATTAATTCTACTTGATTTCCTTCCACTACCTTTTTAATGTGATTGGTTATCTCTTAAATTTGTGTATTTTATTATATTATTTCATTTTTATGTTCATGAACGTGTGTTTGGTTTGTGTATTGAAATGAGATCTCGAAGAATACTTTTTTATATTGTTACGAGTGTGTGATTACATGTCTGTGTATCATATAATTATATCAATTTGTTGCATCATTTGACCAAATAAAGACAAGAATCCAAACATTACCACGTTGAAGATTTACAGCAGAACACACACGCATGAGGCAGCATGGAAAACCACCATGTCAACAACGGAAACAAAGAAAACAATCACATTAAAATGATCAACAAACTATGAAAAACAGTACGGGATCATTAAAAGAAGAAACTCTAAACTAAGCATACCTGCTTTGAACATGAAATCTTCACAAGTATCTTCCATAAGTGGAAATGAAAAATGCGCAGATACCAGCAAAGAACTGTCTCGGTTATATAATATATCGTTTCAAATAAGCATACGACATAAAAAAAGACCTAAAATTTCAGTAAATTTCGTTCACATGTTGGTTATTCATCCACATTCTAATGGGTTGTCTTTCGGTCAAGTTTCTCAAGTTAAAGATTATATTACTTTTCTTGTTTATAAAGAAGTCAAATATATTGGGCTTCTTATTCAACGAATGATACATTTGCTTGTAAGAAGTATTATTTTGAAAGTCTTAAAAGGCGTACACTCACTCCTCGGATGATAAAATGCATGAGCTCACTACAGCATTCAGAACACGGACTGTATTTCGCGATGGTACGCACTGTTTTTATATCTCTGTGTGTTGCTTTCGGTCCATGCATTATGCTGTCTGTTTGTATGGTCATCTTACGGTGAGGAATTTGTGTTACACCGCTATTTTGCATTCTTTGATACCTTTTGGTTGTGCGCACGTAATCCGGATAACCACAATATCTGCAACTGGCGTGGCCGATGGCCGCCTTAAGTCGGCATTGATTGCCCATTGGTATCGTTGGTAATGTGTGGTATGTTTTATGTTTCTGTGATATGATTTCTTCTTCCTTGTCCCTTTTCCGTCTGTTTCTGTGCGCGTATTCTCTGTTTTTACATGATGTGTTTAGGTGTTTTGCTGTGGGTGATAAAACCGAGTGTTTTTGGAGATCCCTTCCTTTCTTTTCAGTATCAGAGATCTTTGGAAAATATTTCCTCACTTACCGGGGTAGACACCACTTAATGAGGTTCAGAATTACCTTACGTATTCTGTTCACATTTCAAAAATGCACAAACTCCCCTTCAAACAACGCAAGTTTTATCATTATCACACTACAAGTGTTTGGAGAAAGTTTAAAGCGAACTGTTGGAATTGTATCATCTGAACGCCGCTTCTTGCTGATATTTTTAGCCATAAAAAACTTTGCTTAGTCCTTGCTCTCTCACATAAAGACCACTTAATTTCTATTTTCCATACAGATACACTGATGAAGTACTCAAAATAGTACGGAACATCTAGGCACATTAGCTAATGGCATATGAACTATAGATGAATCCTGATAACTACATCATTTGCTACTGACGTGGAAGATGGCAACAATTGCCTTTTAGTCTCGTTGGTCAATGTATGGTATTTTGTGCTTGGTATTTGGTTGTCATATTTGGGTTATCCTGGTCTCCTCTGTGTCTTGTTTTGTATAAGTTTACTTCGTGTTTTCACTCATGGGTATTTCGTGTGAACAGCAACCGAGTCTTGTTGGAGACTCCCTCCTTTGATTTCATTTCGAATGAATGACGTACAAACTTCGCCATTCAATTTTGACGTCTTCATGGATTTTGACGCTCGTTCTATCATTGCGATAACACAGATAAATTAGTAAAATATTTTGATACAGAAGAAAACAAGGGGTTTTCAGATAGTTTATATTAAGATCTTGTACATCTACACACATTATCTACACAATGCCATTCTCCCCTGCATGAACCACTGCAGTCTGAACGCATGGTACACTCTGAAAGAAGAAAAGAGTCCACATTGTTATACAAGCATATTAATTGTTTATTTCTAATTGCAAACATTAGGCACTGGTTTTTAAAAGGAGCGGGTCAAAATATTCTTTATTAGCTACTCATTGCTGATGTTAAGATTCAAAGCCTCTCATGATGCTATGCATAATGAAATTAATTTAAATTTTGGAATACAATGTTTAGAGACAGTGACTATAGCAAGAATAATAGAATCTAGCAGCACTTTGAGTTCCGAATAGAAAAAATATCTGTCTCGGGTCGGATGTATCAACGTGCAGACCTCAACTAATGCCTCGGTCGGGACTTGTGGATCCATCTTACCCTTGACTGAAATTTTCTATCAGGAATTCAAATGTTGTGCTTGATTATATTTCTCGCACATTGAAACCTTCAATTCCCTCTTTTTTACGCAATAAAATGACTCAAAGTCATGCTAAATTAATCAATAAATGTACACGTGATATAATGTTGTCTTTGACGTCAGAAATCAACAATAAACAGTGCTTGATCAATTTTCACGTACATGGAATAGACTGATTCCCCTTTTCAGCATGCAGTACTGGAAAATTCAATTCGGCACCCATGATCCGGCACTGTTGATTTTTCCATTATGACACCAAATAAAGACAACGTATTTTATTTTACGTGAACATACATTTTGCATGACATTGGGCCATAAACAAGAAAAATTTGAATATTTTCCCTGACTTGGTCGCCTAAGCTATTTCTATATAGACACAACTTCTGACAGTGCATGTATTTTTATAGATATTATTTTCATTTACGTGCGTGAACACCGACGGCGTGTGCGGTCAGCCAAACAGGGGATGCTTAATCCGGGCACATGGTACCACCTCTAGCTTGCTAGGGGTCCGTTGATGCTCAAATATATGCTCTATTGTAAGAGAAGGGAGATCTCCAACAAGACCCCGCTGCAGCATCAACAGCAAAACACCAAAACACCCCGATGCAAAAACACAAAAGACGAGTACAGCACGAGACGGAAAAGAGACACACGACATGTAAACATCAAACACAAAAGACTACACATAAACCGACGAGACCAATGGGCAACCGATGCCGACTTTGGACGGCCATTTGTCATGCAAGTAGCAAATGGTGTGGTTATCCTGGATTACGTGCGCACAACCCTCTCACTTCTCCAATTACCCAGAGGTCTCGAAGAACGTACAATTGTTGTGTAAAACAACTTCCTCACTGTAAGATGACATCACACAAACAAGACCGCGAAACGCAGAGGCCCCAGAGACACAGATGAATATGTAAATGGATATAAAAGAGGGCATGCGTAATACAGTCCGTGCTCTGCCGGCTGAAGCGAGCTCATGTATGTAATCATCCGAGAAGTCCGACTGACATTCAGAGAGGACAGGTGGTCGGGGCCCTGTCTTCTCTAAAGAGGTTTGGACAGGGCCCGTCATGGAGTCCCGTCGTCACAGTCAGTCAGAGTGCAAGTCTCAAGGATGCGCTAGTACAAGACTGTAGATTGGTCAAGTACCAAGCCTAGTGTCCGTCTGGTGACATTTGGATCATATCCACGGTATAAAAGGTGTTTGATGATTCTGACGCATTTTCGATGGTTATGCTGCCTACTTTTGATCCTTTTTATTTTGTTTAGCATATCACCATAAAAGACAGGTTGTGTAATACCCATAGTAAAGTACTCTGTTGCATGAATAGATCCGAATTTTAAAAGAAGTTGACTGTAATTTTTGTAAAATTTCCAGAAAGTCTTAACTAGTTCATGAAAGCGGAAACCTTGACCTAAAAGTTTTTTGGTAATTTGTAAATTTCTACTGTGAAAATCCAAAATATTAGTACATGCTCTAGTGTGAGTGCTGTTGAGATTATCGTCAGTATCTTCTTTTACTCATTGAAGGTCTCAATGTATGAGAAAAATAATTAAGAATAAAAAATGTTAGTCTCCTGTGTGATGGATCAACGTCCAAACCTCTGATAACGCCTCGGTTTGGACTGTTGATCCACCCCACCCTCGACTGATATTTTTCCACCCAGAACTCCAAGTGTTGCCAGATTCTATTATTCCAGCATTGGTAAAAAATGGAATCAGTCTATCTGATTTGAGAGAAAGCGAATGTGGAATAGATCTCACAGTAGACTACCTACAAAACACACCCACAGGATGCAACGAACATCAGAGAACACAACTTCAACAAACGACGGGAGATAATTGCATATGTTCGGTTTATGTACGATATATGATGTAAAGTAAGAGACGATTTTTGTTTTCAAGTGCAAGGAAGGACTGGTTTCAAAAAAAGATAAACATTCTTGAGATTGTTTATTAGATAACGTTGTCCGTCGTGTTTTATAGGGCTGTGGCATTGTCTCCGTCAGTTTGTCCGATTTTTCTTTTCGCGTAAGAAAGTTCTGTATTTTTTCAAGAATGTGTAAGCCATTTGATTGTTATTTTGGAATCTGATTACGTCTTTTGTGTTTACCTTTTTTCACTGATTACATTAATTGTTTTGACTTGACACTTGTTGCTGATACACAATGGATCAAATTAAGAAATCCAATTAAATCAATAAGAGTAACAAAATTATTTAGATTTTAATGGACACATACTTTGTGGTGTTGGTCCAGGGCTGATACATGTTTCTGATACACAATGGATCAAATTAAGAAAGCCAATTAACTCAATAAGATTTTAAAAAATTATTTAGATTTTCCTGATGGACACATACTTTGTGGTGTTGGTCCAGGGCTGACACATGTACACTCGTGAAAGACACAGGCGAGCTGGTACCCGTCCTTACATTCTACATGCTGGCAGTTACTGGTACTTGCACATCTCTCACCGTTCACTATGACTGAAATAAATAAGTTGCGATAATATAGTCATCATCTTAAATGGCATTTTATGTGTTTAACGATTCTTCTCCTCAATGTCTTCGTTGGTTTTACTGACAACATAAGTTGATTTCAAATCCCCATTTGCAAGGTTTGGAAATAGTTTATGGCCTGTCTTTGGTTAAGGTCAGAATATTTATTTTCAACCTGTAACAGTCGTGACAAGCAAATAAACCAGTATATATGCACACACACACACCCTGATTATGTCAACTAAATATGCAATCAATTATTTACAATGTACAAGACTTTTTTGGCACTTCAATAAGTCTATATACATATTAATGTACATCACCTGTAAATTATTAATTGAGTTTTTACAGCACATTGGGAGAGGGATAGGCCAAGAAATTTTTTGTAACGTGGAGTACAAAAGTGGGTAGTTTGATTTGTAATGTACGTACTGAAGGAATTGCTATAAGACTTGAAGCATATGAAATATGCATTTTTTATAATTGCAGTTATAATACTATGTAAATGTCTGAATAGCACTTGAGTGAAGCAAGCTAATAAAGGAGCAGGTTCGGTAACATGGAAAATCAGCCTTATTTTAGAATGTTTTAGATTTCGATTATATTATGTTTTAAGGAAGTTAAATGTATGGTTGTTTGAAATACCAAATAAATATTTTAATTTACATGCAATACACCGAAAGATATGGCTTCAAAATCGGCTTTAAGTCGTAAAATGCTGAAAAATCGTAAGAAATGGACGTCATTCTGGTCAAAATTTATGAAAATAAGTAGGGCGCCAGCCCTCACCCGAAATAATTTTCATATAAAAAGTTCAATTTGCAATTTATCTTTCGATCAACAAAAAATTTATGTTGGGTGTGGGTTGGCGCCTATACTAATTTTAAAGATTTATGCAAAAATATGGCGATTTTCCTTCATTTTCCGTCATGCAGAGCAAATGACGTCACAATATGACGTCATAACTAACGCACGTGACCTCTTGACGATGAAAAATATTTACTTTCTATTTCGGCAGGTATTGAGATAAATATAAGAGATGCTGAATCTTAATTTTCATAAAATTATTTTTCTCAAAAATTTAGGGCCGATTTTGGTGGTTAGTGAACCTACCCCTTTTGGTCTTGTTGCTGGCGAAGCAAGCTGAAAGTGAATGGCGAGCGATGCGGGCCGAAAATATTTGGATTTTGAACACATATGTGGGACAGAATATTTATTTCTGCAGCAAAGAGGGTCAGATTATTTATTTTCAATATTTTCTGGGTCAGAATATTTAATTCCAAAAACTGTCAGACCCCCTCAGGATAAAATAGTCGTCCCCTAAAACCTTTCATGTGGTCTGTGTTAGTGCTTTCATATTTCACATGTCTTGAAATGCAACTGCTGTAATATTCGGTTACTGCAGCGTCAGGTATTTGGAGATATTAAAGATTTTTCTCTAAATTTTTACTGGTAGATAATATTCAAAAATTAGAAAAAAAGGTTTTGTAAATAAATACATGTATGTACATACCAACGGCAATCAGTAAAAGAGCGATTCCAATAAAAGCCTTCATTTCTCCGTGTTAGTTTTTGAAAGGATAGTGTTTGAACTAAGAGTACAGATGGAATTCTAGGGATATAAAGCTGGAGATAAATTGGAACATGACTCTATAATCCCTCTGACAACATTTTCATCACACATCCCTGACCTTAAATGTACTTCATGTTATAGTTTATCATAGATCATGACATTATGGACGAAGTCTCCACCTTTTCTGTATGACTGAAGTGTGGAGTTATTCTAGCAACAAGGATTCCTTAATTCTCCTCAGTCTGTTCTAATCTCCTTTGGTGGTTCAGTGTTGGTCCGTCTGTTGTTTTGTTCTGCATTTTAATAGAGAATAAGTGTCTTAATATGTATTTTCATCGCGTTTCATGCGAGAAATGCACTTGCTGTGTGTTGCTTACCTATAATAAAATACAAATTATGACATTTATTCTATATATATGCACCATAGTTGTCTATTTCATTCTTTTTTTCTGAAATTGAATTTTCTTGGTAAAGGGTGACGTTAAAATTCATCTCACCGCGGGTTTAGTTTGCAGATTAGAACAGCCAACGCGGCATGTTTCTTTAGATCTTATTTATATCTTATGCATTGTGACGTCGCGAGTGTTAATACACGAATTGCAGCACGTTCCTTTCAATAGCAATATCTCAGGGAATTACATTGGTTGTGCATATATATAATTTTAATTTGTTTCTCTTTTTCGATTTTCTCGCTTGTTAACTCGCAGTAAAAAGGATCCTTAAAGAAAGGAGGGGATCTTCAACAAAACTCAATAGCAGCTCCCACAGCGTTACACCCTTTATGTGAGCATACAGAGCAGACAAGCTCTGCAAGAGTCATAAAACAAGGAAAAAGTTGCTCCTGGTGATGTATTCTCTTTCTTATAAAGCCCCATTGAATTCATTGAATTCGTGATTGTCAAGCCTAAGTATATCGATATAGAAAGAAGGCCTTTTTTTTAAAGGATATGAATACCAAAGCAGAGTTATCATTACCTGCTTAATAGATATCTTGAACATGTACTACTGAAGATCTCTTACAACCTGTTTCATTCAAAACCATATCATCTAGCACTGAATTCATTTCACATAATATAATAAGATGTGACAATCATTAAAAAAAAGATGTGACAAACAATAAGTAAAGCATTTTAATAGTTTCTCAATGGTCAGACCTTTCACATTTACATGCATGCTGTACACATTGCCACTTTCCATCACATATTCCGCTGCAGTCTGAAGTCACATTACAGTCTGAAAAAAGTGTATACAACTAAAATTAAAAATTAATACAGATATACTTTTTTTTAATTTTGGCAACATATATTCTACAAATCTTTAATATACAACTCATACTGCTTCAAATTATGAATCATATAATTGCAGTGTGCTTTATTACTTTTTGATTTTCTTTATCTGTCTTTCTGCTTGGACGCTTCTTTACTTCTCCTTTTTTTAATCTTATCGATGACAACATTGATACCTCTTTAGGTTTTTATCATTTGACGTTCATTTTCACTGAGCAATCGTAAAAGAGCAAGCTTTAGATTATATATTTACATACAAGGTGGTGGTGGACCATCAGGTATACAATGACATTCTTTGGATATACAGGCTCTGTGAAATCCAGCCATACATTCCATATTCTGGCAGTCCTCGTCCCTGTCACATTTATCACCATTCACAATGCCTGCAATTATAAAATAAAAATGATTTAAAAGAGTTGATATCAACATACAAGGAAGTGGTTGTCCATTAGGTATACACCTTATTGCTATGAGATACAGGCTCTGTAAAATAGATCAAGCCGTGCATTCCATATTCTGGCAGTCCTTGTCGCTCTCATATATGAGACAACAACTTAATATATTTATTACCAATCACAATGACTACAATAATAGTAAAGGAAATGTTTTACAACAATTTCTGTTCATGTCCTACAAGATTGTCTTTCGAATAACTACAAGACACTTCAAGATAATCAATTTGACATAAGACAAGAATATGTGCGAAGCGACTTTCCCCCTTTTTGTCTGCAGCTGAAATAAATTACTTGTCAGGACCATCAGGACCATTAGGTCAAAATATGGTTGCTGTGGTCAAAGATAAGAAAGGAGAGAAGCTGGACTCTGTTGCACCACTCACCGCAAAAAATACACGAATGTAAAATCAAAGAGTGGAGAACACAACAAGAGGCACTGAAGGAATAAGGAAGACAAAATACATATGACGTCATTAAAACATTAAACAAAAATGAGGATAGCAGTAACCAGTGCCGACTTAGATCAGCCATCTGCCATGATGATAACAAAACTTTGTAGTAGACAAAGATGTTGTCAGAAAGATACCACATTTCTTATATGAAAGCCATAAAAATCATGCAGTATCAGAATGTTCAATTTGAAATTTTGGAGAATCAGTTAATGAAACTCAAGCAAAAAAAAGTATCAGAATCAGAAAATAACATTCACAGAGCTTACGAGAAAGAAAAAATGGACAAATAGACGGAGTCAACAACAGAGCACCAAAGAAACACGAAGGACAACACTTTATAATAAACAATCGCCAGAGTCCCTTGCAAGTACGGGATTACTAAAACAAACAATCCAGACATTGAAAAAAAAACAATTTGGCCCGATCTATGATACGAAAGAAATCATATCGACAAAAAAGTCACAATTGTCAAGGTATATTTCAGATAACCGAGCGCCATTTGCTGTGTATAAGCAAATCTGGATTTACAAGTTATTGGGGGTTTTTTTCATTTGTTGTACAGTATTACCAATATTTGCTTTATGTGTTAGGTTTATCAGACCTCTCAAGTCGGCACCGGTTGCCCATAGGTCTCGTTGGTTTATTTGTAGTAGATTGAAATATTTCTTCCAGAGGGAAGGCTTTTCATATACAATTCGTCCTTATCCATCGTCGTTACAGGAGTGTCAGCAAAATTGCAGTAGATTGAAATGTTTCTTCCAGAGGGAAGGCTTCTCATATACAATTCGTCCTTATCCATCGTCGTTACAGGAGTGTCAGCAAAATTGCAGTAGATTGAAATATTTCTTCCAGAGGGAAGGCTTCTCATATACAATTTGTCCTTACCCATCGTCGTTACAGGAGTGTCAGCAAAATTGCAGTAGATTGAAATATTTTTTCCAGAGGGAAGGCTTCTCATATACAATTCGTCCTTATCCATCGTCGTTACAGGAGTGTCAGCAAAATTGCAGTAGATTGAAATATTTCTTCCAGAGGGAAGATCGTCGTTTTTTACACTTGTTTAAGGCCAAGGGGCCGAAAATTTGTGTATTTGAGTGTTTGTGTTTTTATTGGTTTATTTGTAGTCTGGTATGTTGTGTTTGATGTTCTGATGACTTCTTTGCTATATGGTTTTTCTTGTCAATAGGGTTATTCTTGTTGTATTTGTCCGTTTGTTTATGGATATGTGTTAGTGGTTTGTTTCATTTCCTGTATGTGTTTTGCTACGTCATTACAACGTGGTGTTGGAGGATTTCTTTTTTATTTTGAAACAAAGGAGGTGATCTCCAACAACACCAGGCTGCAGCATCCACAGCAAAACCCCAAAAACACTCAATGCAAAAACACAAAGCAGACAAGCACAGAAAGAGACGCATAAGGGACGAGAAACGTCAACGCACAACATATAAACATCAAACACAAAGGACTACACTTAAACCAACGAGGCCAATGGGCAACCGGTGCCGACTTAGGACGGCCATCTGCCACGGAAATAGCAGGTGTCGTTATCCTGGATTACTTGCGCACAACCCTCTCATTTTCCGATTACCCAGGGGTCTCGAAGAACGTACAATTGTGGTGTAAAACAACCTCCTCACTGTCAGATACAAATTATGCTATAATTACATGAGATATTGTCTGGGCACTATGTAAAACATTTATCACGGAATGATTAGATCGAATCCTAAAAAGAATAAGAGAACAAAAGTCAATGCAGTGTTGCATCATCTTTAAAGGCAAAAAAACTTAACACTCTGTAATAGTACAATATCGTAATAAAAAAAATGTACTGCTTTGCAAATACGTTACCGTGACCTCGAATTTTGATCTACAACCTTGATGTATTAAACCTCATGTTATATCACCTTACTATATCAAGTTGTGATTATGACCTTTAACGTCTGACTTTCAGAAAGTACAAGAACATGTTCCTTTTACATATGTATCCACTGAGTTCCTAGGAGACAATGGTCAGTTTATTACAAATAAAGTAGTCTGCCTTCAATACAAATCTAAAGCAAAGGGAGGGATATTCAAAAAGACTAGGTTGCTGCACCCACAACAAAACACCGAAAACACAAAGCTAACAAGCACAAAAAGAGACACGTAAGGAACACGGAACACTTAACACAGATAAAATAGTTTATGATGGAACATTGATATTAAGAACAGTGAAGTGAATGACACTGAGACAAAATTTAATGCTGTCCTACCTACTGCAGTAAGCAAAAGAAAAGTTCCAATGAAAGCTCTCATTTCTTATCTCTGGTTTCAAGTGACGTTGTACAAACAGAAAGTACATACAACCTTTTAAGATAATGAATCAAGTAGATTAAATTCGATGTGACTAAATAAATCCGAAACAAGTGTCTGGTGCATAAAGATTGGTTTCAAATTTTCTTCAAGAAGGTATATAGAGTTTGAACACTTCCGTAGTATCATTAGATAAAGTTAGACAGGATAAATGTAAATAGATGCAACAGAAAGTAAATAACATGTTTCAATTTAATGATTGAAAGTCAAACCCAAAATCACAATCCAAGAATCATAATCAATAGGCATAAAAATTCTTTTAAAATTCATGAAACAAACAGGAGATCCCTAAAAGTGAAAACAACGGAACTTTTTCTCAGGAGAATGGTAAAAGCGGACGAACAGGCAGAAAGAATAACAGCACCAAAGAAACACGAAGGACAACTCTATCTTAATAAATCATCTCCGGAGTCAAGTGAAGCAAGAATGGAATTTATTGTAGTTCACACTGTTATAAAAAACGGGTTGTATTAATCAGTAAAATGTAAACATATTCACTACCACATGAATCAAATTATATATACATTGCAAGTAAAAGTATCTAATTAAGTAGGACAGAAAAGGAAGTTTTACCGTAAATCTGATTATTTTTGCTAAAGATTAATTTTTAGCAATTTTGCGGTTATGATGGATTTGCAAAAATATTTTTCTTAAAAATAAATCAACTTGAATAAAATTATGCTTCCGATACATCAGTTTAAAAGATACGTACGCTCACCTGCATACTTGACTTTTATTGATGACCGTTTTGACTCAAACTTATGAAAAAAAACAAAAGGGATATCACGAATGTTTGTTTATGCATTGCGTATAACAAAACATAAGTATAAAACTTGAACATGTGAAATACAGGTATGCTACGCCGATCGCTGAATAGGTGTGAAAAATAAGCCAATAGACAATTGAAGTGGGTTTTTGTTTATATTGAGGGGGTTAATCACTTCATAATGTAAGTAAACTTTCTTTGATTGAGGCTGTCGTTACTGATATTATCTGCGATCCGTATACTTTTCGAATTTGTAACATTTCAAAAGGTTAGCTGCTCCGAATCGGAAAACATACAATAAGATAGGAATCATTTCCTTTCTGTCCGGCCAGTTTTTTTTTATTACTTTCGATTAAACATGCTGCAATGTTGTACAGCAAATAAGCAAAATACCATATGCTATAATTTCATTTTTTGGTCTCGATGGATTCGCAAAAATTAGAATCACAAAAATAAATCTATATGCTTTTTACTCAAAACCGCAAAAATAAATCGACGCAAAAATTTCCAGATCTACGGTATTCAAATTACTCTCGCTATAATAATTAAAAACATGGGGTCGTACTTTGGGCGTTGTAGATCAGAATTAAGAATAACAAAATTACCAAAACATTCACCGCATTAAGCGCTACGTTGAATACGGTAGATTAAGTGAAGAGTTAAAGAAACGCACTGAACATTATTCAAAACTGCAATTCCATTGGTCCAAAACTTGCCAAACATAGTTTTCTAGGAGAATCTGCTATCTTTAAAATGGCAAACACTGAAGATTATCACGTCAAAAAGAGTAAGAAACATAGAAAATGAACCAATATCAAAGTATACTAGAGTACAAATCGTATTTCATGATCATGAGTCAAAGATACAGGGGAACATGGAGATCCCCTCCCTTCTTCTATTAAAATGAGGGGATCTCCAACAACACCAAGTTGAAGCACCAACAGCAAAACCCCAAAACACCCACTGTAAAAACACAAAGAAAACACGCACAGAAAGAGACGCAAATGGTACAAGGGACGCCAAATCACAAAGAAACATCAAACATGAAAGTTTCCATTAACAAGGCAATAGCAAACCCCGAATAGAGGCAGTACTAGGTGCGCGGGAGGAGTGACTGTCCTCTGAAGGCATGCAACATCCGCCGTGAATGCCTAATAGAAACGTGTCAAATCCGGTAATGTCCAAATAGGTAAAAGACAGTCAATTTGAAAGGTCGTACATAAGAATGTCCTAAATAATTGTTGATAGGCAAATGTCGAAATGTGCAAAAAGTTCTTTGTTGCGGCCATAGAGTTTCCACTGTTATATCTTAAGCCGTTCCCATAAATAATTCAATTTTACATGTAACAAGGATTTTCATTGGCTTAAAAGTTGAGGTTATTTTCCATAACCTGAAAAATATTAGGACACGCCCCCTTTTCTGGAACTACTTCCAAAATTAAGCAAAATGGCGGATCCCGTAAACTTAATATTCTGAATTTTACCTCGAGAACGAAGACTAGATACAAGATACACGTCATTTATACTATTTTCATCTTTAGATATACAAACATAATCGATTGTAGCAACAGGTAAACGATTAAATGAAGTACTTACCACGAGATTTGTAGGTAAACATATCGTGTCGGTGCGATGATAGGTCCCGCTGATAAAGATTGCATTTTAATCAAAATCTACCACTATCAAACATGTACCTGATTGTAAGATGCTTTGCCATCCCATCCAGAGTCATTCTATTCTCATCGTTTGAAATATATCAAATGACTCGGGCTGAAATGTATGAAAACAAACGTCGGCGCCGTTCAACTACCAGCCTCCATTCTTGCTACGCGAATTATACCGTTTGTGCATCGGCTTTTTGAGGTCATTTCCCATAACCAAAAAGAATTTTAGAATCATTCCTTAAATAACCTTGAGCAAGCAGCTTATTGGTGAGCCTCTTTGCCCTCCGCAAGTTGTTATACTTAGAACATGCTCTCGCATAGCGTATTAGCTGTGAAATGAATACGCCACAGGCAGGCAAAGAGCGAATACATATAAAACTTAAACGTTCTGCATAGAGGCAATGTGAGACCTGGTACCCGAGTCTCCTGTTTACTAGCAGCACCCACCACTAACGCCGTGCAGGAAAAGTCATATACGATGATTTTGTTAAATTCGGTGATTTGGATAGTTCTAATCTAAAATATCTTCCGCAATGGAGGAAAACGAGATGTTGTAATGTTTTAATTTTTGTCCAAAATTTGCAGTTACAAAGTAAGCCACACTGGCAGATGGCCGTCCTAAGTCGGCACCGGTTGCCCATTGGTCTCGTTGGTTTATGTGTAGTCCTTTGTGTTTGATGTTTCTGTGTTGTGCATTGACGTTCTTGTCCCTTATGAGTCTCTTTCTGTGCTTGCTGCTTTGTGTTTTTGCATTGGGTGTTTTGGGGGTTTTGCTGTGGATGATGCAACCTGGTGTTGTTGGAGATCCCCTCCTTTGTTTCACAAATGAACTATTGATTGATTAGCTCTCTGGGTAGTCTCTTTGCTCTCAGAAAGAAATCGTAGTAGTTAGAGCTTGCTATGGAATAATGCATCAATTGTGATATAAATACACCATAGCCAGGGGACAAAGAATGTTGCTACTTTGGAAAGGGAATTTGTAATTTTGGAAGTCGTCTTGTTTGTCATATATTGTAACATTTAAGGTGACCATTATAATTAAACGATAACATGAGATTTAAATATGATGACTAGCACCTCTTCGAAAAGAGGATGTCATTTGTACCGCTCCTGGAATGTTTGGCAGAACAATACTAGTATATAAAACTCTCTGATAGAGATGCTCAAGACAAAGAATAAATGAAGCTGTTAGCTAAGCGAAACTTCTTCCTCATGCGTTTCTTTATATCCGTTTGTCACCATTTCAGATGGTCTTTTTTATGTTTTCCGCTCTTTGATGTAAACTTCCGGATGTGTTCAGAACATTGGTCCATCTGATGATGTTCTCTTATTATTTGTACATGTTTAGGACTTATCAGTGGTCTTTTGATACTCCAGTGTATCCATGTTAGCGATATCATTGGATGAAGAAATAATATGTCCCTACATATTGACATATTTTATTTCATGTTATTATTCGTCTCGAATCAAGAATCGTTCCCAAGGATTATTTCAATGAAAATGAAAAGAGAAAGATTTATATAATATTTATCATTTATTTAGTTCAATAAAACAACAATATAATCTGGCATAGTTCTTTTTACACTTCATCAACATATTGGATATATCATCTGAAAATAAAGAAGCAACATAAATCATTCAGCCTTGATTACAAATAAAGGCAAAAATATCAGAAGATAAAACGGGTCGTCATATGGTAATTTGAGACTAGGAAAACTAATATTTTACAATATGGGGCCTTAAGTTAAGTTACTAACTTAGATGCGCTAGGCTGCTTTCATTCCAGACATGTAAAGAGAAGGCAAATCCAGCTTGAAAGAAAGAAGGGGATCTCCAACAATACTCGGTTGCAGCACCCATAGCAAAGCCCCAAAACACCCAATGCAAAAACACAGAGAGGGACATAGAAGGGACAAGGAACACCAATACACACCATAGAAACATGAAACACAAAATACCACACATACACCAACGAGACCAATGGGTAGGACTTAGGACGGCCATCTGCGACGCAAGTTACCAACCGGTGCCGACTCAGGACGGTCATCTGCCACGAAAGTAACCAACCGTTGCCGACTTAGGACGGTCATCTGCCACGAAAGTAACCAACCGTTGCCGACTTAGGACGGTCATCTGCCACGAAAGTAACCAATTTACGCTTTATTAATATTAGAACTAACAAAGGATATAGAAAGTAACCATATCTTGCTTGCTTGAATTCTTGTCATCCTAATATTGTAGAAGTATCACAATCCAGAATTTGTCCGTTTCGAGCTTGAAATAATTGCCTCATTTAGTGTAGAGTCTAGGAACCCGATGCATCCTTGGAAGCAAATTTCGATGATTACGCAAAGTCAAGTATAACTCAGGTCGATTTAATGGAACAACGAGAATAAATCAGATTGTTGTACTCGTTTTATGAGAAATCGTTTCATTGACGCTTAATAGGAACGTTATCAAGCAAAACCCCCATTGAAACGATAACAGCAGGATACGCATGCACGTTAGGCAAAAAATCGAAATAACAAAAACGAAACAGTGTAAGACAATCAGACAAACAAAACAGCGGATGAAATGAGAACGATAAGAGAGGAGGTAGGTGACGCCTATACAAAACAAAGGTAGGTGACGCCTATACAAAACAAAGGTAGATGACGCCTATACAAAACAAAGGTAGGTGACGCCTATACAAAACAAAGGTAGGTGACGCCTATACAAAACAAAGGTAGGTGACGCCTATACAAAACAAAGGTAGGTGACGCCTATACAAAACAAAGACGAAATGAAAATATACGATTGCAAGGTGTTGGTCAGTCTAATATTCGAGGGAATCTTTTGTAGGTGACCTGATATCTTATTTCGACAAGTCAAGTACAAGGGAACGTGTTCAGAAGCTGAAAACTTAATAAGTGGCAAAGAAAATATAAGACGTGTATTAAACGTTATGTACCTTACCAGGGTAAATAAGGTTAGTAACACTTGCACTCGTTATCCACACAATGCCACATTCTATCACATCGTCCTGTACAGTCGGAGCGGCTTGTGCATTCTAAAATAAAACGAAAAAATGCGTGTTCGAATTTCAATGAAACAAAAATGAACGAGGAATGATATTCGAAATTGAAGATACTGAAGAAAACGCTAACACGAGAAAAGAAATACTTTAACAGGTCCTATCAAAAGAGTGCTCGAATAATTGAATGTTATAAGATAGTTACTTGATGGTGAGGGTGAGCTGGAGCATGTACACTCAAATCTAATACAGGCTAGACTGTATCCGTCTTTACACCCTGTGTGCATACACTGGCTGGAAGTTACACAGCGCTCACACGATACAGATGCTGAGGAAAAATGAATGTTTAACGTCTTCAAATTCAATAGCATCATTTAAGAACAAATACAATTTACAGCATGGACAAGACCTGCACGTTTCGGGTACTAAACCCTCGTCAGTGATCCTCAATCTAAACAATGTAATATGGTCAATGAGTGTGAACGTTATTTTGTCCAAAAATGTACCAAAAGACGTAGAAAGGATGGATGGGATAAGATGCTACAGGAACCACATTTTAGAAATTTCAAGACATTTTGATAACAGACATTTTAGAATGCGTTGAAGAAACGATCAACCGAAATTGATCGAACTTGGCTACATGTACCCCCGGGGACTCTTGGTCCACCAACAGTGACACTCATCAAGTGGTATAAATGTTAAACATCTTCAAATTAAACATTTTTATTTATTTAAGTACAAGAAGACGAATTGAGTGCAGCAAACACGCATGTTTTTATCTCATTGGGACTTTAGGCTTCCAGTGGTTACGAAGTTATATAGGAAGAAAGGATGGGAAATCCTGCCAACATGTATTTATCTTCAAAATGTAATTTGAGAAGGATAACTTGATATCAAAAATGTAACAAACGACACAAATAATTACATTAACAATTTAACATACATATTACAAAACTTATCTAAGCAAGTAAATATTAAATTATCTTAAAGGTTTTCTATTGTTTTAAGTTACAATCATATTTTTTTTAAAATGCAAACTATCATTCGCCCAAAAAGAAGGTATGAAACTTTACCTATGAAGCAAAGAAGTAAAATTGCGACGGCAGTCCTCATTGTTCAGAATTTCCAATTCAAAAGTTAGAATTGAATAAAGTATTCGAGATTATAATCTACCAAATTTATATTATCTTGCCTATGATGATTTACTCTGTGATATTTCTGGATTTTCTTCTCAACATTTCTCACGTACATGAGTTAATCCTCTTAACAATAGATAGGGAGTTCTGAATTTGATCATCATATCATGTTTTTATCTACAAAATTCACATTTTTCACATTTCATGATTTTCACTTCTTTAAAATCGAACTCTCAAAAAAAGCAACAATTTAGTTGTTTCTATTTAAAAAAAAGATACGAAGACGCAGCTTAATTTCTGTTAACAAATTTTTTGAAATTTCTAAAACGTGGGTCCTGTAGCATCTAACTCCCATATCGGGAGTTTGCTTCTTTTCATATGGTGGAGGTTTTTGTTTGTTTGCTTTGGTTCCTGTTTTATCCTGATTTTGTGTGCCTTCGGTTTCTGATTTTCTGAATTATCGATTTTGTGCTGTATATAGGGATATTTGTCATCATATCCCTCCATATTTCTCATCATATCCCTACCATCGTGCTACGTCATTCGGTACATTTTTGGACATCATAATTTTTATACTCTTTGGCCATATTACATTGGTTAGATTAAGGATCACTAACGAGGGCTATGTACCCGAAACGTGCATGTTTGGTCCATGCTGCAAATTCATCTGTTCTTAAATGATGCTATTGAATTTAAGACGTTTAACATTTGAACTACTTGGCGAGTGTCAGGACCAGGAGTCCCAGAGGGCACATGTGTAGTCTTTTGTGTTTCATGTTTCTATGTTGTGAGCTGGTGTTCCTTGTCCCTTTTGCGCCTCTTTCTGTGGGTATCTGTTCTGTGTTTTTTGCATGGGTGTTTTGGGATTTTGCTGTGGGTGCTTCAACCTAGTGTTGTTGGAGATCCCCTCCTTTCTCTTATGTAGCCAAGTTCGATCAACTTCGGTTGATCGTCTGTCTTTTTAACGCATTCGTGGGTTCTGTAGCATCATATCCCTCCCATCGTGCTACGTCTTTCGGTACATTTTGGACATCATAATTTTCATACTCTTTTGGCCATATTACATTGTTTAGATACAAGTAAAGGATCACTGGCGAGGGTTGTGTACCCGAAACGTGCATGTCTGGTCCATGCTGCAACGGAGCTGTTAAGATAAGGGCTTGATTTAGCCCTGAAATCACTCGATTATTTCTCGCGCGCTGTCCTTCTATTTCGGGTAAAAAGTGGTCGGGATTTAAATATAAAGTATTAGAAGATTCTTAGAAGGTACTTGATCTAAATAGATTTGGTGAAAGATGTTATAATTACGGGTTGAAGAGGAAGGGGTACTGATGAGAGAAAACGTCGAATATGGAGCGAAAATTCACAAAAAAATGCATAGTTTACACAAAGGGGTAGGGCCACGAGACCCCTAAATCGACCCTTGATTTTTCTCTTAAAATAAATTTCATGAGGAATACTTGATATCTCTCATGAAAATACACGAATGTTTACCGCTTTTCGTGAGAAGAATAATATCACCAAACAATGTGCCATTTAACTGTAATGACGTCATAAAGTGACGTCATTTTGACGTTATTGATAAAATATGACGAAAATTGCTGGGAATTTTGTCTTTTGTCGTAGAATTCAATGTGGCCGCATGCGTTAACTGAGATAAAACGTTTATGACAAAAGGATATAATGATAATCTTTCACATATAAATTTTCCATCATAGTTAATGCATGCGGCCATTGCTAATTTAATAGAAATATTGATTTTTTTGCATCAATTTTGCCGAATATGACCTATTTTGGTGTTTTCAAAGGGCTAAAGGGTGTTGATAAAAGCAATGTTTACAAAAAGTAGATTCGTGATTCAGTAGATAACCTTTCAAAATGTCAAATAATAGTTAAAAATTCTGTGAAGTACAATGTTCAAAATTTATCAAAATTAGGGCCAATATCGGGCTTCGTGGCCCTACCCCTTTGATCATATCAATATAATCGGCAAAAATCGCAATCCGAAAACTGAAAAACGGTTATATTTCGTATTTATCAGCCACATATGTAGCTTTCAGGCGCGAAATACGCACAGTGTATTCGCTCTGAATAGATTGTTACATGATATATAAAGAAAAAATGGCAGTTTTCATTTATTTTACCGCTCTAAATACTGATTCTAAAATAGTCACCCACCTCCCCTTTTTTCGTTTTTCGCCTATGGGACATTGCCCCCCCCCCCCCCCCCCCTCGGTTCAGAACCCCACTTGGTCAGAAAATTTGTTTTATTGATATACACCTTTGGTAAAAGTGGCATTCTGAACCGAGGGGGGGGACAATGTTGGAGAAAAACTTTCCGTTTTCCATTGATTTCTATGGGAAAAACGCTTAGTTTGACCCCAAAATCGGTCTTATTTTGAATAATTTATCCAACCTGATAGAAGATTCATATCTGTACCAAGTAACTTCTAATTTTTATTGAAAATTTTTCTCAATTTTTGCATTTTGAAATTTCGACTTTTCAGGGCAGATTTAACGCCTTATCTTAACAGCTCCTTCGTCTGTTCTTAAATGATGCTATACAATTTAAATCGTTTAACATCCCCATATCGTTCTACGGTCGATATGGGGAGCTCGTCATACACTATTATGTCCCACTGTCCAGAATGGTGGATGATATTCTGTCATAGACCATTTGAACCATCCAGCCAAGGATTGTACTTTATGTCTTCCGGGGTGGGGGTGGCCGGATGTGGCAGTTCTACCGAATTGAAGCGACGGGTGTTGCATGCAAGCAAGAGATGCTTACTCTTCCTGGGCACCTGGTCTCACTCTCATATCGGGAGTTCGCTTCTTTTCATATGGTGGAGGTTTTTGTTTTTGTTTGCTTTGGTTCCTGTTTTATCCTGATTTTGTATGGCTTCGGTTTCTGGTTTTCTGAATTATCGATTTAGTGCTGTGGACGGGGGCGTGGTCGTTGTCCATATTTGTCATTCTAAAGAATAATTGAAATAAACTGTTGACACTAAATAGGCCCTGTTTCTTAACATTTGAAGTGATTAATCTTTTTTTTGTGATTTATTAAGTACCCGAAACGTGCATGTCTGGTCCATGTTGCCAATTTATCTGTTCTTAAATGATGCTTTTCAATTTGAAGACGTTTAACATTTATACCACTTAGTGAGTGTCACTGCTGGTGGAGCAGGAGTCTCCGAGGGCACATGTAACCAAGATCGATCAATTTTTGTTGATCGTTTCTTTAACGCATTTTAAAATTTATGTTATCAAAATTTCTTGAAATTTCTAAAAAGTGGGTTCTGCAGCATCATATCCCACCCATCCTGCTACGTCTTTCGGTACGCTTTTTCGACATAGTAACTTTCATACTTTTTTGGCATATTACATCGTTCAGATTTGAGGATGACTGATTAGGGTTAAGTACCCGAAACGTGCATGTCTGGTCCATGCTGCCAATGAGTTAAAGAAGTTCCTGACAATAATCTCAACAGCACTCACAATAGAGCACTATGTTGAGCATCGACGGACCCCTAGCAAGCTAGAGGTGGGATCAGGTGCCCGGGAGGAGTAAGCATCCCCTGTTGGCTAGCCGCACCCGCCGTCGATGTAAATGCACGATAAAGAACACAGTATATAAGATACATGCACTGTCTGACGTTATGTCTATATAGAAAGTGCTATGGCGACCATATGTCAGGGAAATATTCAAAACACTTACTGTCAATTCATCTGTTCTTAAATGATGCTATTCAATTTGAAGACGTTTACATTGACATTGATACTTTGTCAAGTCCTTCACTAAATTATGCGTTGAGAATTTGTAAATCGGCAATTTTCCGTGAAATTGTTGTAAAACCTACATGTTTCTTTAAAATTAGCATTGGTCACATCGAGAAACATGAAAAGTCTTCTTCAGTATGTTTGATAAAGAAGGCAAAATCGGTTTCATAAAAGATGCAAACGGTAGTTAACGTGGAGAATCATTTCTTTCCACAGGCGAATCAAGTTCATATTTGAACAGATAGCAGTTGGATTTTGGTAAGAACTTATCATACAAGCAAAACCTTTCACCACTTGCATCTCCACCTGAAAGTACGTCAGCAACTCGTCATCTGAATGATACATTTCCCCACCTTAGACGTACTTTCGCCCAGATACTGCAATGTGTAAAAGAAGATCCTGACGATAATCTCAACGGCAATCACAATAGAGCACAAAATTTAGCATCGACGGACCCCTAGCAAGCTAAAGGTTGGATCATGTGCCCGGGAGGAGTAAACATCCCCTGTTTGGCTAGCCGCACCCACCATCGATGTTCACGCACGAAAATGAAAACAATATACATGTATTTCATAAATACATGCACTGTCTGAGGTTATAAGACTTAGTATAGTTTTAGAAGAATCACTCGCTGGTACTTTTTTTTTTGGTTGAGTTTTGTGTTGTTTCTTTCGTATGGATAATGGTTCACGGATTCGCCTAGAATTGATACTGAGTATTACGTGGGGTTTACTGATGGCTAGCCGCGAAAGTAGCGAAGGTTTATACACAGCGAATGACTCATTGCGGTTGTAAGGTATGCTGCCGCTGGAAATTTTCAGTTCATTAAAATTATTTTTAATTGAATCATTTAATTAATTAGTCTAGGGTTATATTACACAACGACTGAAATCATCATTGATGAAGTTCTTCGGTCGCCACGGGGATCTTAAGCATATGGCATCCATCATTCCAGAATGATCAGTGACATTCTGGATTGCGATTGAACGGCTGTCTACATCACCAAACAAAGACATCTCCAGTACCTGATATGTACCTCAATTTGTACATTGAGACAATCACCGAACTTGACAAGATTTCATGGAACGGTTGCGAAGGGCGCTCCTGCAAACGGGAGACGCTGACTCTCCCCAGGCACCTGGTCTCACTTCGGAATGCTGTTTATTCCGGGGTTTGCAACTGTTCCAATAGAAATTCTAATGGATTTGCCCTGAATTATCGCCATGAGACTATGAATAACTGATTGATGGGTAATTCTTTGTTGTTTACTGTTCTTAACAGAACTGAGACTTTCCAGTGGTAAAGTACCTGATTATGATAATATCTGCACAAAAATACAACATAAATGGATAAATTCGTCATTCATTTAGATGTGTCAATAGTTATTACTAACATATTTTTTGGTGGAGATGCAAGGGTCGAAAGTGCAAACTGCGCAGAGGGTCGAGAAATTTTAGGTTTTGCTTGTAGAATAACTTTTGACAAAACTCAGCCACTTTCAGTCCAAATAACCGTCAAAAGCTTGGTTTTTTTGTCAGATATCACGGACTAAGGCGGATCCAGAATATTTTCAGGGGTGGATCCAGGCCCCAAAGAGGAAGGGCATCTAGCTTACATGTGAAATTAAATTATAAGTAAAGACGGGAAGAAACAGGATTTTGGGCAAGTTTGGCCGTGTTTGGTAGATTTCCGTTGCATAAGAGATGAATTTCTTCAGATTGATGACATGTGAAGTTGATGAAGAGAGCAAACAGAGAAATGGATAGAAATTAATTTTCATTGTTCCGACCTGCATACATGAAGCAACTCGCAATCCCCCCTAGGTAACGACGTAAATTATCAGTCTGTCATCCCTTCACACATCAATTTTGTCACGATGTTTTCTGTGGAGATGACAACGGCCAATCTGTTATGCATTCAAACAAATCAAAAATACTCATGTGCAGATCCAGATAGCTCGAGTGGGTAGAAGAAGCGGAAAAGGCACTGATGTATGGTTAAGCAATCATGCTGAAATTGTCACAAAATGTTGAGGGTTTTTTTTTTCGAAATTTTTGTAAACAAAAAATCTCAAAATAATGGATTGCTTCAACATCCTTTGAGGTCGACCTGGACTCCACTTGAAAAGGCTTCTGCATCCGCGTATGATACTGATTTGTCTGGTAATGAAAAATTGTGTCTGGTTTATAGCGATAGCATTATCGGCAATGTTTTTACCATTTATAACATATTCCCTATAGAATCTTAATTGTTTGTGTATCAAATAAATAATTAGATTTTCCAGAGAAATTCTCGTCAAAAAGATAACGGAAAATCTTTACAACCCCATGCAGTAACCGTTGAATGTCAACAAATATACATGTACATGGTTGATAACTAAACAATCCAAAAAAGACCCCGGGATTTATAAAACTAGCTGTTTGTGTCACCACTCTTATGTCCATAACCACATCAAATAAAGGCACACAAACCTAAAGGCTATAAAACCTTATTGTAGTCAACAAGGAATAATCTCAAATATTATACAAAAAAAACTAAAAAAAAATAAGTCTAATAACAGGCATGATCTCAAACATCAAGGTATGATAAGAATGTGTCTAAATTGGTGTATTTTCAATTAACCTTTTTAAAAACAAACAGAACTAGTTTATTCCTAATATGGTCCATGCTGCACATTTATCAGTTCTTAAATGATGCAATTCAATTTGAAGACGTTTAACATTTGTACCACTTTGTGTCACTGCTCGTGGACCAGGAGTCCCCGAGGGCACATGTAGCCAAGTTCGATCACCTTCGGTTGATCGTTTCTTCAACGCATTCAAAAATTTATATTATCAAAATCTGTGGGTATTGTAGCATCATATCCCACCCATCCTGCTACATCTTTCGGTACATTTTTGAACATTGTAATTTTCACACTCTTTTGTCATATGCATACTACATTGTTAAGACTAAGGATCACTGACGAGGGTTAAGTGTCCGAAACGTGCATGTCTGGTCCATGCTGCAAATTTATCTGTTCTTAAATGATGCTTTTAAATTTAAAACGTTTAACATTTGATAATATTATCGATATTATTGAAGGTATCAATCCAGAAGTTTGGCTCTATTTAATAACTGCATGTGCAGTGTGAGTGTGTCATTGAGTCCTTCTTACACTGTGTGTCAGTGTACAACGCTCTGGACAATGAAAACTTTTGACATTATACGAGTAAAATGTAAAAGAAAGGAAAGGAACACATAACATTTGATTGTAAGAATTTATTTGGCATAAGTTTAATAAATATATATATATAGTAGAGCACCATTGCACATGTTGAAAAAAATAGGGTGCATATCCATGAGTAATTAAGATAAAATTAAGTTCTCATTGACTTATAAAGGAATCAACGATTAAAGGATCAATTAAGAGTAAAAGTAATAAATAAACCTCTTAAACGATGCGGATACTACATCCATGTACGTATTTTATAGTCTTTTGTCGTTTGAAAAGAATTTTTATTAAAGTTCCCTCTTTCGTAAAAAAAGAAATTTCAAAAAAGAGTGCTAAATTACAAATGAATAATTATATATGTGCGTTACATGTCTGAGATTAATCTTGGATATAACATAACGGTGTATGGCCATATCGATAATGATACTCATAAAAAGCTTTACGCCAATCTATTCATGCTAAGATGCATATAGAGAAATATTTCTCATAGAATCTTACAATAACCTATTTACTATAATCTACATATTGTTACCCTATAATGCACTTCTATTTTGTTTAAGAAATTACAGACATTTATATTCTGGACAACTCTTATTGAATAATTTGGATTTAATTTTGAAATTCTATAAAAAAAAAAACATGAAAAGACATCATGCACAATTTTCGCACGACTGAAATAACATCAAATTATAGACTTCAAAATAAACAGAAAATAGAAAATCAGTGAAAAATTGGAATAAATAGCATGGCAGTGAGAACGTTTTAAAAATTCATACAAATTTGAATGGATTAATCTTCACCCTTGCATTCCCTTCCTCCTTTCATAAAAAGCTTGTGAAAAGAAACATATATAGCCATTAGCCTAGTAAGTCTCAAGTCTTCTATTTTGTATCCATCTGGTCACAAGGCAAAAAAATCAATCGAATCCATATGATTATTATCTAACTTAATATGTACTGCCAGTAGTGAGAAAAGTAATCTGTCTATATTTACCAAGAGCGTATGAACAATAGTTTGACCAAAATGCATTCAGGTTGAGGAAAACAAATATGTAAATAAATGAGAATACATAACCGGGATTTTTGAAATTCCCTAAAATATTATATCCCCTATTAAGTTCAAACCACATTGTCTTTCTCAACCTATGTCTAAACTTTCCAGGTTTCGAGCTCTTCATACTGTATGTGACTATTTGAAATGACAGCTTAATCATATGCAATGAATTGAATTTCTCATTATGTTCGTTGTCAGTAATATAAGACTAAAATCCTACACATAACGATAATCAGGACTACAAGTGCTTGACTGTCCGGAAATATAAATACTTGAAGCCCGTCCTCTCTAAATAATGTTATTGACGTTGTAATGCGAGGCCAAGATAATCTATGATGTTGATTTCACGAAGATCGATCATTTGCATATTGATAATCGCAAACTCTATATTACATCAATAAATACGAAACAAAAGATTTTTTTCAATAAACATCTTGCACTGCATATCTGGACTCCAGTTTGTGTGCCAGGTCGATTTTGTTTAATTGTCTCAGACTTTTTATTAACTGCGGGATGTCTCCTTGCCGGTTAAACACCCGCCATTTTTCCAGACATCTTAATGCGGACTCCTCGGGAGTTTTGTCTTGTCGTGCTGCTATATTGTCGATGACTTCCACATCTTTCTGTCGTCTGTCAGGATCACGTGGTGGCATGAATGGCAGACGATCGTAAAGTCTCTTCCAGTCTCTTCCGATGTGAAAAGCTACGTATTTACAAGCATCCTCCAATTGATCTATACAAAAAAAAGCAAAATAGTGAGCATTAAATTTCATATTTTTAACCTAATTCTGACCAAAAAGGGTCAACAAACTTTGTATCGTACATTAAATATGAGGAAGGTTCCCTTACAATGTACGTCCCCAGGCGCGTAGCCAGGGGAACGCAAGTACGCAGAGTGAGAGTAGTTCATGCGGGATTCCTGTATCTCGGATCATTGGCAGGATAGCGAATAGCTTTACTATTGCTACAGATCTTGAATACAAAGTGTCATCTCTAAGGTGAAATGTGTAATGTCCATCAGCTTCCCTTTAATACCCAACATGGCTTTGCTTTTGATCTACCGAGAGCCTGAAGGCCGTCCACAAACTCCCTGCCCGAAAGTGCTTCCACTTGAAAAGCAATCTGGTTACGCGCCTTGTCCCATCTGATTTTTGGGGGAAAAGGAGGGAACTGAACTTTTCGTTTTCTGTCATTTTGTACCCAAAAAAATCTTGGTCATTAACATATATAAATCATATATTGCCCAAACTTGATAGGAAAAACATCATCTAGCTTTATGTTAAATGTTGCATAAACAAAAGTCCAAGACATTCCTTCTACGATCCTTTCTTGAACATTAAGTCTATGATAATCCCTTTATGCGAGCAGTTAATAAATTAAGAAAATTCCTTTGCATATACGTCCTTCAATTTGGTTGTAGCATTTTTTTAATTGGTGAAAAGATTTGACTATACTGTTTACATTCTCCAACGATGGATGTCAGAAAATTATTGTTTATAAAATTGTATACCTTCGTGTAAGAACCTATGAAGGTCAAAAAGGTCATCTCTTCGTTGATTCGGATTATGTCACTCATGAGAAGAATTATTCACGTCACTGAAAGAAGAAGACTTGTTCAAGAGTAAAAGGACCGAATTTTCGTAACTTTTTTCATATCTTTGTGCTTTAAACTAGCATAGACCTAAGTGTATCTGTCAACGAGTCTATTTCAAATTACAAACGCCTTCTATCAAAGGCATAATTGATTTGAATTTCTAAATGGCCTGTCTCGTGCAAAAAACTCGTAACCGTGACATGACAGAGGCCAAGAATGAAACGTAAAACAAATTATGTAATTTTCTGCAAAAGTCAACAGTCTGGGTTTTTGCGACTTTAAATTCCGCCTTAACTTTTGTCCGGGAAAATGCGACACACCACTTACTGTAAAGTTGAGAGTTTGGCGTTATTACAGAACTGATGAAGGACAATGCCTCTTTTGTATGTTTTATTCTTGAAGAAGTGTAATTATTATTGAGATTGTGTAAATAGCTCTTCAAGAGTCGATTATTAAGGTTCCGAAGTCTGGTTTTTGAGTGTGAGGCGGGAGGTAGAGGAAATTCGTGCCGAAGAACCGAGAAGTGTTTTGTCTGCGACTATTTGGAATGAGATATAAAGATTTAGTGAAGTTTTAGAATAGAAATAAAATCTATTCTCATAAAATCTATTCTCCATGCCATATCAAAAAAGGTGGCCGAGTGCATTTGAATTGATTCTCGTAATGAAATGTCAAGGATATTTCGGTCCTACAAGTACACTTTTAGGGTCGTCAGTTAGGCTTTTTGGGGTCCAAAGTTTGGCCCAAATTTCAATTGAATATTGTATAATACTAGTATTTGTTTCACAATTTGACAGATATTGAACAATTCAACAGCGTCTATTTTCCCAATGTAAATGGTATTTGCTTGTTAGTTTAGTACTGTAGTGTAGAGTATTAACATTTTGTAGCAATCGAAATATGAGGGTACCCGGTATATATATATATTCAAATTTAAATGAAAAGGGTAAATGAAACTCCAAATTCACTTGAAACAATATCGTTTTCCCAAATATGTTTGTCCCTACCCTTTGGACATTAATGAAGAGTGATAATTTAATGTCTTCGTGCCGTGGTTGCGGTTGTCATTGTTTCAATAAAAAATTTCTTTTGCGCTTATTTTTTTTTTTTTTTTTTTTTCTATTTTTTTTTTTACAATCTCATTACATTACACAGTCTCATCAATGACATATCGAAATTTTCTTCAATATTTCTCAAGACGTGAACTCAGTGTGACAAATAAACAGACAGACAAACATACTAACGCACGAGATACAAATAGCTACATTGGCTTCGATGGTACTTTTTGGAATAGTATTGCAATTTTTTGCATGAAAGCATCATAGCATCGACGTGTTGTTTCCCATATTACTGAACACTTACGTCTTTCGCTTCTTGTTTCAATTTTCTTTTTATGTAGCCTCCTGAGGGTATCCGAAGACACTTTCATTTTGCGCACGCGTTTTAGCACATCCTGTTTGAGTTCAATACTTGTCAACCTCTCCACGATAGACTTAATCTCGATTTCAATACCCGTTACGTTCTGTTTAATTTCTTCTTGGTCGTGTCGACTTGTAACCACTTCGACTTTGAGTTCATATGTCCTGTCTGACACCCTTTTCAAATCTCGTTCAAGTCTCACTTTTTGCCGTTCCATGACGTCTTTCCGCTCTTCCAGCCTATCGAGTTCACCCTCTGCTTTTTCTAAATGTCTTCTCAACTCCTGTCGGTCTCTTGGTGAAATAGGCGTTTTATCCGCTATTGCTTCCTTCAACCTGTCTATTTCCTCATTCTTTTCCTCTACCTGACGTTCCAAACGTTCGATTTTTAATGTTACCGTTTCCAGACTTTGCTTAAGTTTATGTTTATCCGCTTTGTGGTAAGAATGATTTCTCATCGTCTGGAAATTCAGTTTGTGCTTCTTATCTAGAGTTTTCAAAGCCGATGCACGATCTTCGTGTAATTTTTCGATGTCTTCAATCAATTTTTCCTTGTAAGAGTTCGTGAAGAATATCTCTTGAAGCAGACGTTCAGGATACGACGAGTCGTCTGCGACCCACTTTTTGACCGCGTGAGAAATTTCTACAATAAGAACACAAATTTCTTCCATAAGAGCACCATGGCTGCCTCCGTCTGAGACAAAAACCTCGAAAGGAGATTTCATTTCTCCGTATTTTAATATACTATTATTGAGTTTGTCTATCTTTGAGTCTATATCCTTCCTATTTGCCTTTATATTCTCCTCGTATTCCATTATCGGCCTGATTTCCATATCTCCCATTTCTTCTACGAAACTCCTGCAATATTTATACAAATGGTCCCGTACACAATCTACCAAAGATTCTCGTACCGAGGGAATCATATGTTCGAAATTTCGCGCCCTTTCACACACGAATATTAAAGTTTTGTATCCGTCCTTTTCCTTCATTTCTTCACTTATTGTTTTCAATTTATGTTTATCCCAGAATTCCTTGGAAGTTGCAAACTGTGACACTTCCATTTCCCAACTCCTGAGAACCTCTTGTAAACATTTAAAGCACGTCTCATAGTCAACATTCTTTTGCGAAAGATATTTCTTTGCGAACTTTCGGATTTCGATACAAACTTCGTTTATAACGCCAACGATGAATTTATATTCCGCTTCCCGCGTTGCAGGAGGGCGTCTGTTGTAATGTCTCGGTGTGGGCATTTTGATGACGTAGTATTTGCACGTGGTTTCATTCAACCAATCGTGAGTCACCTCTACATTTGCTGCGAAGGTGAACGTTGATTTTCTGCTTCCGGGTCATGAAATGGGTCCTGCAAAAGGAAGATGATAACTTAAAGATTTAATGAACAAATCGGCAATGTATAGAAATAATTTCTTATTTTCTTAAAATATACGCAAGGTTCGAAAGAATAAATGCATAAAGGGGCCAAATTAATGAAACAAATATCCGTGAATAAGTCCCTATAACAATCTCCATCCGTTTTTAGATAATCCAATGACAAAAAGTAATATGAGAATTTGACAAATCTCACGATGTATTAATATTAAAGTATGGCATCATCAATATTTCTGCCAAAGGGAGCTGTACAAGTTGAACATGGAAATAAATGTCAGATAACTTTGTGTGGGACGCGAATCGGACTCGGGAATTTTACGGTTGCGAACGCAACAGGTAAACGAGTTCCACGTATTGATTGAAATTCGATTACTGCATTAATATGACGGAATTTCTCATAAAGCGATACATAAAAAGGACTTTCATGTGTTACTAAATCGATGAAATATTCTGGTGCAATATCGACAAGCAAAAATTATCAAACTCTACTTACGGAAATATATAAGGTTGTTGGTTTCGTATAAGAGGCATGTTCCATACGTATAGCTACATGTATGTGCAAATATTGAAAAAATATCAACAAAGATGATTTCGCACTGAACTTTGAACTTTCACGCCAGTCATTTTATTGGGATATTACCTCTTAATCTTCTTGAAAAGATATGTAACCCACATCCCCTCTCTCTATGTAACCTTGGAATTGTACTCGACAAATAAGGTCAAGGACATTGAAGAGAAAGTCCAATTCTTATAACTAAAATCAAATTTAAGTTCTAAAGTAAGAGAGGCTTAACATCACTAATCAGTCCCTAGCCAATTGTATGTAGATCTACACGTGTAATATATATCTGCATTAATTGGCTATTCTTCTTTGTAAACTTACCTAATTTACAAAAAAGGAATAAGAATCGAAAAGTCGAAATAGATCTTGTATCTGTGAATTCTAACAACACGTTTTCAAATAATTTCAAGCTTATGCATTGTTTTTAACAAAATCGATCTTAGCAAAAACAGTGAGGTATTGTTTATAATGGAAAGTTGAAAAGATCGAAAAGAAAGCATTATATGAATGAATTTGAAATCAAAGAAATGACTTGCTGTATAGATAGAGTACCAAGTTACGAAGACAGACTTACGGACAGAAAAACAAACCTTCACAAAGCACTTAATTTGGCTGACATCCTTGATCGTTTTAGATATATCCACGCATTTCGGTATTTCGCCCCAGGTTTATCTTTAAACAAGGGCAATATTGACTTTTACAGATTGTATATTACCACAAAAATCTCCCACCACCCGGCAATCAATCCATGTCATTACCTGGCAGTGGAAATTTAAAATATTAAAACCTATTACATTTACCATGTTAAAATGTCTGTTCTCTAGCCCCCATTACAGACTGTACAAATAAAAATGGCTCTCCAAACATTGTCAACAGATCCACTGAGTGGACCATGGTACGAGCCTTACTGTCCAGGGGCGGACCCAGGGTGTGTATATTAAAAGGGTGATCTCAAATATACAACTTTCATATATGAAATTAATATGAGAAGCTATTTCAGAAAGTGCATGTCCAAACACCCGAAGTCCTACAAATAACGAGATCGGGGTCATCTTTTCTCCATCCCCCCTCATACGCAAGCATCTTTAGATTCAAAAGTGTGATAACCTAAAGTCATAGCTTATCGTCAAATTTCAATAAATTGCAATCTTAAAACGGCCTGTTCTTTTTTTTCAACATGAGAGCCTCCCTTCCTTTCTTTTTTCACTTTACGTATTGGTTCATATCCCCCTTTTTGTACCCCCAAATAACGTCCTAGATCCGCCACTGACTAACGTCAACGTATCTCTTTATTTATAAGAACCACGTACATATCTACAGTGATATGAATTTGACATGTATTACCCAGTAGAAGACAAGAAGCCATCTGAAAGTCTGTTATCTACGGCATATACCCGCTGATAGACCTGTCAGGCATTTGACTCGAACATGAGCGGACCCAGGATTTGCTTTTCAATAAAATAAGTGAAAACATCTGAAAATTGTTACAGTACATTTTTACGCATTCCAAGGAGGCGTTGGTTTCAGACCCCCCCCCCCCCCCTCACTATCTACCAACCTTATTTCTGCGCATGTCAGTGTCCTGAGTCAGGGTTGATAGAACATAACTCCACCTGTCAATGTTTTCAAATATAAACACACTTCTCATCTATACACGTAAATCAAGTTAGAGTGTCATGTATTCAAAAACAGAACTTGCCCCAGAAATGAAACCTGATATGTCTAACGACCCCCAAAAATCACTTTCAGTTTTAAAGTTTCAATAAAATGATATAATGATATGTTTTTAAAACGACCTTAAAAATTCACTTCAAATTTTACAGGTTCAATAAAATTCTCTGAGAGCATATTCTGAATGGGGTAGATATTTAATTTCTATAATCTAATATGCTATTTTACTTCATAAAACGTAATTTTTCTATTCAGACTAATGAAAGGGTCGATGTGTCCCCGACAATGATGTTTAAAACTCTGACATGACATGCGCGTTTATCATTCAACTTTTCAATTGAAACGTTCATTTTAGAATGATTTTTAAATCGTTTAATGCATTATAAATTGCACTAAATCAATTCGTTCGTGTGATGCACACAAAACATGTATAAGTATAGAACAAACAGAATATTCACAGGTGCGCGTCACGTTCTTCATAAATATAATTATATTGTGTCTAAATATACATTTTTAACCTGTTAAAATCTTCACATACTAGTAAAGATCATTAAATTTTTTTCCTAAATAATTCGAAATTCCTGAGACGATCAGACCTCTTTGAAAATAAGTAAGAAATATTCGGTTGATGCCGATTTCAATCAAAATCATTACATTATTATCATCAATTGAGGCATCATCGACAAGAAGGCCACGTCAACAAAAGAAAACGCCTTGTAAACAACGGAGATCGCATGGTCGACAACAGAGAACGAATTATTATTAAGAGAAAATGACTTGTTACAACAGAGAACGCTTTCTTAACAACATAGAACGTCTTCAAGTGTTAACAACAGGGAAGACTTGTTCAAAATAGAGAACGCGGTGTTAACAACAGAGAACGCCATGACGTCAACTAAAGAAAACGACTTGTAAACAAAAGAGATTGTATGGTCGTCGGTCGACAACAGAAAACGACTTGTTAACAATATAGACCGCCTTATTCTTAACAACAGAGAACAACTTGTTTACAACAGAGAACAACAGAAAACGCCTTGTTTATATTATAACAGAGAACAACTTGTTCACAACAGAGAACAACAGAAAACGCCTTGTTTATATTACAACAGAGAACAACTTGTTTGCAACAGAGAACGCCTTGTTAACAACAGAGAACGCCAATGACACAACATGTCGACTGAGGAGAGAGTGTTGTTAACAAGAAACAGAGTACATCATGTCGACAACAGAAAAAAGCCTAGTATTTTTACAGTGAAGAACGTCTTGTGAACAACAGCGAACATCTAATTAAATCAAATGTTTTTCGGAAAAAACAGATGTCTCCCCCCTCCCTCTAAGTTACTTTGACCTTGGGCCAAGATGATGTGAAACCTTTGAGTCATGGGCAACATCATACTAAAACATGAAAGTGATTCATTGTATTGTTTGAGGTAAAGCCCAAACATGATTAGCATATACAATTTCATTATAAGCATATTTAGTGAATTTGACTTTGGTCACATGACCTTGGATATAGGTGATCTGAAAAATACATTGTATGGATCATGAGCAACAAAAAACTGAATTAGTGATTGGATACATGATTCAAAATATAAAGCCTAAACATGATAAGCATAACAATTTCAGCCTGGACATGATTAGCATATACAATTTCTTTACCAAAGTAAGAAGTTACCTTAATCATGTGACCTTGGGACAATGTGATAAGAAACATTTAGTCCTGAGAAACAACGTATTAAAATATGAAAACAATTGTAAGAAGGGTTCAGGAGATATAGCCCAGGCAAGATTAGTACGTACAATTTCATTAAAAAGAACTAAATGACCTTGACATTGGTCACATGACCATTGGTCAAGGTGATGCGAAACCTTCAGGTCATAAGCAACAACATACTAAAATATGAAAGTGATCCGGCAAACGGTTCAAGAGATCTAGCCTCGACAATAATGTATGCATAATTTCATCAAAAATGCACTAAGTGACCTTGACCTTGGTCACATGACCTTGGGTCAAGGTGATGTGAAACCTTCGGGTCATAAGCAACAACATACTAAAATATGAAAGTGATCCGGCAAACGGTTCAAGAGATCTAGCCCGGACAGGAATGTATGCATAATTTCATTAAAAATGCACTAAGTGACCTTGACCTTGGTCACATGACCTTGGGTCAAGGTGATGTGAAATCTTTGGGTCATAAGCAACAACATACTAAAATATGAAAGTGATCCAGCAAAGGGTTCAAGAGATCTAGCCCAGACAATAATGTATTCATAATTTCATCAAAACATAGGTAATCACAGATTACGAAGCTCACCTCGTGACAGCAAAATTCAATTCAAACATATTTCTTAGTACATGTATATTGGCTTTTAAAGGCAAAACCACTCAAGCAGAAAAAGTAGGTCGAGGTCATTTTATGAAAGTTTGATCATAGATACATCTAATATGCAAGTTTGGAACATCTAGCAGTTATACTTTGCTCAATATTGGCTTTATAGAGCAAAATCACTCAAGCGGAAAAAGTAGGTCAAGGTCATTTTATGAAAGATTGATCAAAGATATATCCAATATGCAAGTTTGGTACATGTATCACTTATACTTTGCTCAATATTGGCTTTTAAAGGCAAAATCACTCAAGCGGAAAAAGTAGGTCGAGGTCATTTTATGAAAGTTTGATCAAAGATACATCTAATATGCAAGTTTGGAACATCTAGCACTTATACTTTGCTCAATATTGGCTTTTAAAGGCAAAATCACTCAAGCGGAAAAAGTAGGTCGAGGTCATTTTATGAAAGATTGATCAAAGATATATCCAATATGCAAGTTTGGTACATGTATCACTTATACTTTGCTCAATAGTGGCTTTTAAAGGCAAAATCACTCAAGCGGAAAAAGTAGGTCGAGGTCATTTTATGAAAGTTTGATCAAAGATACATCTAATATGCAAGTTTGGAACATCTAGCACTTATACTTTGCTCAATATTGGCTTTTAAAGGCAAAATCACTCAAGCAGAAAAAGTAGGTCAAGGTCATTTTATGAAAGTTTGATCAAAGATACATCCAATATGCAAGTTTGGTACATGTAGCACTTATACTTTGCTCAATATTGGCTTTTAAAAGTGAAATCACTCAAGTGGAAAAAGTAGGTCAGATGCTGCATCCGATGCATGGGTCCATCTCGGCACCCAAAGATGAATCACTTGTGCAAGTTTGGTTACTGTAGCATTAGTACTTTGTCAGATACTGAGCTACCCCAAACTTCTTATCCAAATCACTCAAGCGGAAAATGTAGGTCAGATGCTGCATCCGATGCATGGGTTCACCTCAGCATCCAAAGATGAATCACTTGTGCAAGTTTGGTTACTGTAGCATCAGTACTTTGTCAGATATTGAGCTACCCCAAGCTTCTTAACCAAGTCACTCAAGCGGAAAATGTAGGTCAGATGCTGCATCCGATGCATGGGTTCACCTCAGCATCCAAAGATGAATCACTTGTGCAAGTTTGGTTACTGTAGCATCAGTACTTTGTCAGATACTGAGCTACCCCAAACTTCTTAACCAAGTCACTCAAGCGGAAAATGTGGGTCAGATGCTGCATACGATGCATGGGTTCACCTCAGCATCCAAAGATGAATCACTTGTGCCAGTTTGGTTACTGTAGCATTAGTACTTTGTCAGATACTGAGCTACCCCAAACTTCTTAACCAAGTCACTCAAGCAGAAAATGTAGGTCAGATGCTGCATCCGATGCATGGGTTCACCTCAGCATCCAAAGATGAATCACTTGTGCAAGTTTGGTTACTGTAGCATTAGTACTTTGTCAGATACTGAGCTACCCCAAACTTCTTAACCGGACGCGGACGCGGACACGGACGCGGACATGGACGCGGACGCGGACGCGGACGCGGACGCATGGGGTTATAGCATAAGCTCACTCAACTTCGTCGAGGTGAGCTAAAAATGCACTAAGTGACCTTGACCTTGGTCACATGACCTTGGGTCAAGGTGATGTGAAATCTTTGGGTCATAAGCAACAACATACTAAAATATGAAAGTGATCCGGCAAACAGTTCAAGAGATCTAGCCCGGACAGGAATGTATTCATAATTTCTTTAAAAATGCACTAAGTGACCTTGACCTTGGTTACTTGACCTTGGGTCAAGGTGATGTGAAACCTTCGGGTCATAAGCAACAACATACTAAAATATGAAAGTGATCCGGCAAACGGTTCAAGAGATCTAGCCCGGACAGGAATTTATGCATAATTTCATTAAAAATGCACTAAGTGACCTTGACCTTGGTCACATGACCTTGGGTTAAGTTGATGTGAAATCTTTGGGTCATAAGCAACAACATACTAAAATATGAAAGTGATCCGGCAAACGGTTCAAGAGATATAGCCCAGACAATAATGTATGCATAATTTCATCAAAAATGCACTAAGTGACCTTGACCTTGGTCACATGACCTTGGGTCAAGGTGATGTGAAACCTTCGGGTCATAAGCAACAACATACTAAAATATGAAAGTGATCCGGCAAACGGTTCAAGAGATCTAGCCCGGACAGGAATGTATGCATAATTTCATTAAAAATGCACTAAGCGACCTTGACCTTGGTCACATGACCTTGGGTCAAGGTGATGTGAAACCTTCGGGTCATAAGCAACAACATACTAAAATATGAAAGTGATCAGGCAAACGGTTCAGGAGATATAGCCCGGACACGATGTGTGACAGACGGACAGACAGACGGACGACGAAGGCAAAACCAATATGTCTCCTCCCCGTTGGGGGGGGGGGGAGACATAATTAACAAGAGAACGCCATGTCGAGTTGTCGACAATGAAAAAAAGAGAACACGTTGTGAACAATTGAGAACGCCACGTGTCAACAACAGAGAACTTTTTTTAATCAAAAATATAACAAATATAGAAAATCCTACCACTTAGTTCCATATAAGCAACCGCCAGGCAAGCATGGTATGTAGTTCCAATATCAGGAAGTGGGGGTAGCCGCATTTTTCCTATAAATTACTATATATCACACAGTCCTCGTACACCCCCTTTTTAAGTAAGAAACCAAAGAGGAAATTCCACGTAAAATGCACTTAGACAAATCAAATTTATAATCAGGAATTTGAAATCGCAGGTTACTACTCTTAGGAGTTCATTGAAGACTTAACCTCGCCCCTTTGTGTTGAAAATTGCGGTCTTTTGTGCGCTATTTAATTAATCATACTAGATTTTGGCCTGCTATCAATACAGCCATTAGATTCTACAATGTTAAGTGAGTTATGTTATTCTTACGTTGAAGGCCTCGTTAAAAGCTTTCTTTCTGATGGTCATCAGCTAGATTGTTTAAATGGACGTCTACGTATCTCATACTACTGTCATTTAGACTACTGTTGATTCTTTTCCTGATGATAATCGGGTATTTAATGTCAATTACTATTTATTTATATCTTTTTATCTACGGATTAGGTGCTTTAAAGTCCAAAATATATGGAGTCATCAGAGGTATATGGTTAAAAAAAAGGTGTAGGCGCAAGACAGTAGGTATCAGACCCCAATTATTTTTTCCTATATATTCCTTTGTAAAACGTACTAATATGACGATTAAATACTCGAATCGCACCACCATTTTTTGCTTGAAACTCTTATATCTGCTAGATAGTATCAAAATAAGCTCAGAAATGGATTCATGCAAAAATCTGTCGCTTAGTAGACTTTTAATATCATTTTAAACCCGAAAAGGGGTATCTGTGGCTCTAATGTTCTACAATCTATCAATTCTAGAGCCTCATAACACATCTGGCATTCCGCGATTAGGATGATGCAGTATCATTCAACATGCTAGAATATTTTTTTTCAATTCATCTGCGACCCATTGACGTAAAAAACGAATCATCTAGCGTAAAAAGAGTCGTAGAAATTAAATGTAAGAAGACGAGGGATTGAAATAATCAGGAACTATTTGCGTGGTCAACGAACATTCAAAATTAATTGTGATCTGTAATCAGTAAGTTGAACGCTCGAGTAATTTGTGCTGAACAGACGAGTTTGCAAGTTTTGCGAACTACGATCGGCTCTCTGTGGTCAAGTATTTGAAAAAAAGCGCAAAGTTCCGTACGGCAGTCGCAAGTCTACCATAAAAGACTTTAAAAATTCAAAAAGTATCCTGGTACGTCTTTTGGTACTTTTTTGGACATACATTTTGTAATAACTTTCACACTCTTTGTTCATATTACATTGTTTAGATTAAGGATCACTGACGAGGATTAAGTACCCGAAACATGCATGTCTGGTCCATGCTTCGAATTTATCTGTTCTTAAATGATGCCATCGAATTTGAAGACGTTTAACATTTCGAACTTTGTAAACACTGCAGTTTCACTCCAAATCTAACGACTTTTCAAGAATCTTTAAATTCAGAGAGCCCTGTAGCTGCACAAGGCTGGTGTGAATTACTGTCCAAATGACTCGGGGAATCTGCCTACCATTGCCTTGTCCCAAAAATCGTAGGAACAAGAATTGAACGTCTGAAATGAAAATACTGATTGGTATTATATCGGTATGGTATATGATATATACAGTATGCTATATGGTACTTCTTCGATGTTATTTAATATTATTACAATAAAAAAGAATCTACAGAATACAGTCTGTCACGTTCCAATGAACTTGCGACGTTAAAATTACGGCTGCCGCAAGCAATGCAATGATCACAAAAAGCCGATGTAAAATACTGTCCCGATGGCATGAATGATAATTTGTCTGCGATCTGTCTACGACTTCCTTGTCCCAAAAAATGTAAGTACGAAAAACTGTGCGAACACGTCGATTCTTAATTTCCATGATATTGTTTAAATTGGAACGTTTTAATTCCCTCGTTACATGTTTATTTGCTTTCAAGTTGCGTGGAAAACTGAGTACATGTTGTATTTTAAAAATCAAACACACCAACTTTGTAGCAAGCGAATAACTTCGATGATAAATAAACCCCACGATGGATAGTTTGTTTCGGATTTCCGTTCACCATCACGGTGACAAGTTTAAATAAAAGTGGCGACATCTACAACGAACAGCCTTGATGTCAATGAAATCGACTCAAGGTTTTTTGTAACAGCAAAAGCAAGAACATGGAATCAGAAACTTATTCAGAGGGGCGGTGTTCCAGACGGGTCCTGACTCTCCCCATAAAACCCCTCACTTCACCTGACAGCGCCCCTCCCCCCCCCCCCCTCCTGATTTTTTTTGTTTATATCTGCTTGGAGGTACCAGTATATGCACTGAAGTGAAACCACCCTCATTTTCAGTCTGTATGTCTGTACCTGCATTTATATGTACGTTCGTCTTTCTGACAGAATTGGTTGGAGCGGTATGTTCTTGTTCTCAACCCATCCACCCATTCAACAACCCATCCACCCTTTCAACAACCCATCCACCCTTTCAACAACCCATCCACCATCCACCCATTCAACAACCCATCCACCCATTCAACAACCCATCCACCCATTCAACAACCCAATCCCCTATCCCATTTCTTTGCATTTTCTTGCATATTTGAAATTATATAAAAATTGCAACTGCTTACCTGTGTCTACTTTCCACAAAAAAAAACGTTAGTTTCAAAATTTACATTTAAAATGATCGAATCTTTGAAGAAAGAAGTTAATCGAACATTGTAACACACGTTTATCAATCAGTAAGCATGAGTAACAGGTAGATCTTAAAGGGGAGTAACCCGGGGATACAAGTACGTGACGTCAGTATTCTCATTGAAGATAGGGGGTATCAAAGATTACCGAACTTTAGCCCTACCCCGATCCCATGTGAAGGTAAAAAGACACTCTATGTAATCTATGTAAGCTTGGGTATAAATCACACAAAAAAATCTTATCTTGATTTATATTTATAGAAATTTTTGGGTGTAAATAACTTAGATCAAATATGTTTCCTTTCCGTGTTTGAATGTTTTAATATTAATTTTATTTTTCGTTTAATTTTAGGATAAACACTTTTCAGTGTTATCATTTTCAAAGTTTTAAGCAGGATGGTCTTACAAAATCCATTTTATCGATGAATTTCCCTTTAACAAAGTTCCGCAGAAAAAAAAACGTGTTATTAAAAAATCTATGAATTATTTAATCAATAAAATGAACGTAAATGAAGAAAAACATACAGACACTTTGATTTCGTTTGCAAAAGTTTGAAAAATCTTTTTTTCAAAAAGTGGACAGTCAACAGCTTAGTGGACAGACATTAGACAGACAATCAGACATAACAAAATCCTTTCAATCTGACCAGAATACAATATAAAGTTGTGAACCAACGGGTCCCTGTAAAGTGCGAAACGAAACATAACGAAACAGGTCGAAACGATTCGTGTCGAACTGTATCAATTCGATCCGTTTCGTTTCCTTTTTGTTTCATTTCGCCGGCACTTCTAGTGCCGATACCTCATATCATAACTTTTTGCACTTAATGGGAAGCAAATATGATTTCTAAAATTCCGTTTCCATCTCTCATTCAAAAACCTCATGCCTCGTGTAATATGTAAACATATTTGTTTCGAAAATCAATTGAAGGCGGTGTCAAATACATGTACTGGAGTTTAAAGTTGCCGACTTCTCATTTATCACGTAACATTGATCTTACTGAATGTACCTATCCAGATGCATTAAATGTTCGATATACAGAAATATTTATGGTTATGATACACACCTTATATCAAATAGAATTTCAAAATGAAAAGTTAAATGTGTGAGTTCCCTCGAAAAGAATATGCCAACTGAATAATTCAATAATTGGCCCTTCAAAATATGTGTAATACTAGACAACGCGCAGATCTAGATGCTCGAGTGGTTGGTGGGGTTGAATCCCCGGTTGATGGAGTTTGATTACTAGTACCTGGGATTGTACAAGACACGACAATTTTTACTGATTTTCTTTACATACTAGTAAGGCCATAGCAATTAAATATTTTGTTTTACGTCCGCGGGCGGGTACTTTTCAAGAGAATTCATCAGAAAAAACACACAAACATGCATTTTTCAGGTATAAATATATTAATAAATGAACTTGTACACCATAAAATGCCTATACCATCATTAATATCAGGAGATAATAGTAGTTTTGTCTAAAAATAAAGTCAGAATTATCCACTTTAATGGAGAAAGATATTTTTCCTTTATGTTTTCAGTCTTCCTTTCAAATTCCTTCATATTAATTGTTTTCATGCCTGGCGGGAGGATACCTTTCAGAAAAAGTTCGGGACGTAAAACAAAGTATCAATTAACTATTGCCTAATGTTAAAGACGCCCATTGGCTGATCCTTTTTATAAGAGAAAGGCGCCATTTTCAATTCTTGTTTCATCCCGCCCGTTCGTGTCCAGTATCTTCACTGTATACTATATTTATAATATGTAAATAGAAATTATCAATAATGATATATTTGTATACAAACAGCCTTATAATACAAATATTGTGGATCCAGTGAGATCGTAAGTAGATTGGCTACAATCCATAATTCGGCAAATCGTAAGACAATTTTGCAATGTACAGTACATTTTATAAATACAGGGAGTACAAACCCGTCCTAACACCCCTCCCCCCCCCCCCTTTTTTTTTTTCTTCCGTCACTTTTAATCTGCGCCTGGCACATAACATCATACATATGTACTACTCAAAAACAGTATAGAATCACACTAAAATTTCTCGTATACATGCAGCTAAGGAATATGCCGTTTGGATTTTTAAATTATGACGAAAAAGAGAAGTATGCAAGAACAAACTCTCATAATGGATAGCCAAAACATTGATAAAACCAAACGTAGGGTCCATTTGATTTAAAATATCCCTCCTGAAAACTGCTTGTAAATCAAAAATTGTGATAGATTTTGTAATTTTAGCGATTTTAAAAAAATTATCCGAAATCTACCTATGTTACATGAGAAATCAAATGTCTCTTATTATTCTAAGAAATAAATCACAGTATTCTTCGTTAAGAAGAGGTTTCTGAACCAGTTTAATCAATTATCTACCTTAATTTTTTATATATATAAAAGAAGATGATAAAATTCAAAATTGGGAAAATTCTCAAAATACCATTTTATTGTAAGTTTTTCGTGATTTCCAGGAGGGTAATTTTTAAACAAGTTATATTCAGATTTATACAGGAGACTGAGGAGTATGATTTTCCTATTCATTTAAATGAAGAAATTTTAAAATGTATCAGTCATATATTAATTAAGGTGATTTGAAAAGGATGTAAATCAGCGAGACATAATAGGGAAACAGTGGTGTGATTCTAAACGTTTTATGAACGGTACATATGCAATTCTGTCGTACGCGGCTGGTAATCGAAAAACAAATCATACAAGTCATTGATTAGCTATCTGCTTGATCTGAGTTGTGTCATATGGTACAGGCACTGTGAGTACTTCCGGTTTTCACCTCTGGACCATAATTTGTGCCAACCAATCGGGGAATCTCTCTGCTCGATTCTATTTTGATCTTTTACCAAGCAATTTATTATTATCATTATTATTTTATCTTAGCTCAAAAGAAATGTATAGATGTTAAAACTTCCTGCTTACAAGAGTCTTCCTCTTAAAGATAAGTAAGGCCATAGTAATTAAATATTTTGTTTTACGTCCCGAACTTTTTTTTTATGAAAAGCACCCTCCCGCCAGGCATGAAAACACACAAACACAAGATTAATATGAAGGAATTTTGAAAGAAAGACTGAAAACATAAAAAAAAATATTTCTTCATTAAAGTGGATAATTCTGACTTTATTTTTAGACAAAACTTCTATCATCTCCTGATAATAATGATGGTATAGGCATTTTATGGTATTCAAGATCATTACTGATATTTTTTACCTGAAAAATGTATGACTGTTTGTATGTGTGGGGTTTTTTTAAGAAATCTCCTAAAAGGTACCCCCCCCCCCCCCCGCCCGCAGACGTAAAACATGAATGGACGGATGGATTTTGTCCAAACTTTCAGAATTTGTTAGAAATTGATATTAATAACTACAATTAATACTAATAAATATTTAATGATTATTGCCTAATAGTAGTTTTAACACGTATACCAATAAAATCTAGATTCATAAAAAAGAAGTTTTGTGTTAGACTTTTATTCACTGATCTGTACTTACGTGATATGTTATAAATCCTATTTCGTTGTATATTTTTCCTTATAAATCTTAATTATTTCAAAATTTGAAAATAAACTACACGTCCATTGCTCTTTAGCTTGTTGGTCAACAATTCAAGTCCGTTGTATGTATTTCACTTCACGAAAGCAACTAGACTGACTGATTACATTGAGAATTTTAAAAGACGTTTATACAAATATATAGGTAAACAATAACTTCATACATATATATTTGATTTGATAAGTTCCGACGTGAAATAAAGAATGCTCAATTCAATTTCGAAGTCTTTTAAAGCCTTGGCATAAACAAGGTCAGGGATTGATCTAGTTTTGACTGGTAACTTGAGCGTTGAAGATCAAAGTTAGTCTTGTGTATAATTTCTGTGTGAAATATACATCAAAACTTTCTGTGTCAACTACTTTTCATTTAAAGTAAATGTACATATCTACGAGGTTTTACAAATTTGATATGGATTTCCGATAGAATGAAAGGGTCAAAAACTGATACTGAATTCAGGCTCGAACATTGAATTGTATATAGACATTTCCGGGGATACACGGTTCTGTTTTATGGACAGAAAGAAACATCCGATAGCACAAAAACGAAGAAATTAGGATTGAAAAAAACTATATGACCTAAATCAAATAAGGACGATAAGCAACATGTAAAATTGAAATGAAAAACAGTCAATACTTATTAATGACATACATGTATACTATAGTCGATATACGTGTAACGGGAAGAGGCTAACCAGTACTTAAAACTGAAACAAACACAGTCAATGTAAAATAGAAAGGAACTGTCTATGTACAAAAAGTGAAAGCAAATACTTTCGATACGTTAACCTTAAAGGAATTACAGGCAATACTTAAATTAGAAAGTAATGACATTCAATGTAAAACTGAAAGGATCTATATTAGTATATGGCCAATACGTAAATATCACAACATACAGTCAATACATTAAAATTAATGGAGCTACTTATCAATACGTAAAACTGAAATTAAATTCAGTCATAACGTAAACCTAAAATGAACTGCAGTCAATACGTTAAACTAAAATGAACTACATGTGGTAAATACGTTAAATCAAAATTAACTAAAGTCAATACGTGAAAATGAAATAAACTACAGCCAATACGTAAAAATGGAATGAACTACAGTCAATAAGTAAAACTAAAATGGACTACAGTCAAAATGTAAAATTGAAATGAATTTCAGTCATTATGTAAAAACAAAAATGAACTACATGCAGTCAATACGTAAAACTGAAATAAACTTCATGCAGTCCATACGAAGAATTGAAATGAAGTACAGACAATATGTAAGACTGAAATTGAACTACTGTCAATACGTAAAACTGAAATTAACTATATGCAGTCAATACGTAAAACTGAAATTAACTACAGTCAATACGTAAAGCTGAAATGAACAGTCAATACCTAAAAGTAAAATGGACTACATGCATTCCTAAAATGAAATACAGTCAATATGTAAAACTGAAATGAACTACAGTCAAAACTTAAATCTAAAATGAACTTCATGCAGTCAATACGTAAAACTGAAATAAACTGCATGTAATCAATACGTAAAACTGAAATAAATTACATGCAATCAATACGTAAAACTGAAATAAACTACATGATGCCAATACGTAAAACTGAAATGAAGTACAGTCAATGAAACTACAGAAAAATTAAAACTGAAATGAACTACAGTCATTACGTAAACCTAAAAGAAGTACAGCCGATTCGTAAAACTGATATAACTGCACTTCAATAAATACATAAAAACTGCAATGAACTATTATCAATACATAAAACTGAAATTAACTTCAGTCATTACGTAAAAATAAAATGATCAACAGTCAATACGTAGGACTGAAGTAAATACAGTGAATGCACTAATCTGAAATGAACACTACAGCCAATAAGTAAAACTGACACAAACTGCAGTCAATACGAAAAACTGAAATGAACTACATTCATTACGTAAAACTAAAAAGAAGCGCAGCCGATCAGTAAAACTGATATTATTCCACTATGATTAATACGTAAAACTGCAATGAACTTCAGTCATTACGTAAAAATAAAATGAACTACATTCAATACGTAGAACTGAAATAAACTACAGTGAATGCATAAATCTTAAATGAACATTATAGTCAATTAGTAAAACTGACACAAACTACAGTCAAAACGTAAACCTGAAATGAATTACATTCATTACTTGAAACTAAAAAGAGACACAGCCGATTAGTAAAACTGATATTCATCCACTACAATTAATACGTAAAACTGCAATGAACTACTATAAATTCGTAAAACTGAAATCAACTTCAGTCATTACTAAAATGAACTACAATAAATGCGTAAAACTAAAATAAACTACATGCAGTCAATACGTTAATCTGAAATAAATTTCATGCATTCAATACGTAAACCTGAAATGAACTACGGTCAATATTTCAAACAGTAATGAACTACAGTTAATATGAAAGAAAATAAACTACAGCCAATACATAAAACAGAAATTAATTACAGTAATTACCTTAAACTAAAATGAACTATATGCAATTAATACGTAAAACTGAAATGTACTACAGTTAATTCGTAAAACTGCAATGAACAACAGTTAATACGTAAAACTGAAATGAACTGCAGCCAATACGTAAAACTAAATTGAACTACATGCAGTCAATACGTTAAACTGAAACTTACGACGTTTGACACACACACACATAAACTGCATGCAGTGAAAACTAAAATGAACAACAGTGTATACGTAAAACTGAAATGAACTGCAGTCAATACGTAAAACTGAAATGACGTTTGACACACTCATAAACCACATGCAGTTAAAACTAAAATGAACAACAGGGTATACGTAAAACTGAAATGAACTAAAGTCAGTACGTAGAACTGAAATGAACTACAGTGAATGCATACATGTATACATGTATCTGAAATAAGATCTCCAGCCAATAAGTAAAACTGAAATGAACTTCAGTCAATTTAACTTAATTACGTAAAACTGAAATGAACCACAGCCGATACGTAAAACTGAAATTAATGAACTACAATCACTACGTAAAACTTAAATGAACTACAATCCGTAACTGAAATGAACTACAATCAATACGTAAAACTAAAATGAACAACTCTTAATACGTAAAACTGAAATGAACAAAAGTCAGTGCGTAAAACTGAAATGAAACACAGAAAATACGTAAATTAGAAAATAACTACATTCAATGTAAACCTGAAAGGAACCCTGTGGTCAATACGCAAATCTGACAACATACAGTCAATACATTAAAAAGGGAACTACTATCAATAAGTAAAACTGAAATCAACTTTAGTCATTACGTAAAACTAAAATGAACTGCATACATTCAATAAATAAAACTGAAATGAACTACAGTCAATACGTTTAACTGAAATGAACTGCATACATTCAACGAGTAAAACTGAAATGAACTACAGTCAATACGTTTAACTTAAATGAACTACAGACGATACATAAAACTGAAATGAACTACAAATAACATGCAGTCAAAACGTTAATCTGAAATGATCATCAGTCAATACGAAACTGAAATGAACTACAGTCAATACGTGAAACTAAAATGAACAACAGTCAATTCGTATTAAACTAAAAAAAATGCAAAAGTCAATATACTTCAAACTGAAAAAGCTTATAACTGAAATGAACTATTACATACATGAAGGTAAAATGAACTACCAGTATAATATATATATATATATATATATATATATATATACGTAAATCTACAACGAACCAATGTGTGAAACATTGAATTCGTAAAACTAAAATGGATAATACGCTGATCAGAGGTGAACTACAGTATACACAGTAAACTAAACCAATGGAATATGGTAAAATATCATATGTATAATTATGTACGTTGGGCTGAAATGAACTATTTCAAATATATAGAGCATCATCTATTTTTAAAATTTCTATTACGGAAACGTGCAAAAACATCGAAATATCAATTCTACTTGAATGGGGTATATCGAAATAATATATAATCTTTCGAAATCATCAAATTCGCTCTACTTTCTCGTTGACATTTCGTTTTAGCATTATGAGGATCAGTAAAAAGTAAGACACATTCAACTTGTCTATGTTTATAATGAATACATAGACTTGAATAAGTACGCTCATTTAATTTCTTTTCTTTTTTTAATTCTGAAATAATCTGTTTATTTTATTACAGTTGAAGATATAGGACACAGAAAATCTAAGATTCGTAGATTGAGGAAGATTTGAGTACATTATTGCATCAACTTAGACATATCTACACCCCACCTCCCCAACCCCCCCCCCCCCCCCCTCCCCCCCCCTCACTTGATCCGAGCACCATATCATTTAGAAAATGGTGTTCTTAACGGTGACGATTCAGAGGAAGCTTTCCATCTTCTTCACTCACTTACAGTTATTGAATACAATTTTCATGTCTATGAATTTATCGTCTCTTATTTTTCTTGCATTAATTATTATTTCAAGTGTAGCTTACCTCCCCCCCCCCCCCCCCCCACCCCCCCCCCCCCCCCCACCCCATTTGTAGCCTGAAATCCCTCATCCTGAAATCCTAGATCCCCAACTGCTCCGACCTTTATAATTATAGAGGCATTCGAAGTTGTCTATTTTTTCGAAAGAAAGCAAATTGTTTTAAAAGTAAAGTTAGGTCAATTACGAAAGTCTATGCACGTTACATTTAGAAATTCGAACAGTATATATATGGTAAAACTGAAAAAAATTGAACAATAGATAAAAAATGTACGATAATTACCAATGACTTGTATTTTAACTCCAAGTGCTAGTGGTATCTATGTTGATATAAACAATAGTTTTAAGTGCAGAACATCTAAAGTCAATTTCAAAGCTATTCTAGAGAGGGTCATGAAAAACCGTGGTAATGTTACGCCATTCCTTTGTTTTTTTTTGGGGGGGGGGGGGTTATTTTTCTTTTTTTTTTCAAAGCCGGTTTTCTCCTTTTTAAACTTCTCTTTTGCCCCTATTGATTTCTTCGTTCCTTATTTCATGCATGAAATTCAGAAAATCCATAGACAAAGCCTTCCCCTTCTTTTACATTTGCGGGTCTAAGGAATTATTTTTCGGAGGGGGGGGGGGGATGTTGTTCCGGCCAGTCGTGCCTTAAAAATGGGAAAATGTCATTATAATCATTTTATCATAATTACATTTATGGTTAATCCCCTAGGTGAATAAAAAAAATGTATACATGATAATTTAACAAATTCCCGACCTCCGATAAAACCCCCTCCCTGGATCTGCGCTCTGGAACGATAAATCGAAAAAAAAACCATATAAAATATATAAAAGTTTCGATATCTGACGATTATCACTTTTCTACCATTTACACACATCATCATTTCTCAAATTTACCCCAGGCTAAACTTCCATGAAAGCAAGTTATTGTCAATAGATCTGTCTGCTGTGTTTGTTTTATGTTTCAATTAAATTCACTTTAATTTGCTGACATTTCTTTTTCTCTAAATTCCATTTTCGTGATATACTTTTCATATACTATTCTGATATTTCATGAATGCACTGCGATTCGATCTCAAAATCATTTTTCTTACAGTCTTTCAAATTTTAACCTCTTGACGAAGCTTTTTGACAAAAAAATCACATCTTAAAATTTAAAAAAAAAAAATCGAAAATATAAAAGTATTTCAAAACATTTCTAAAATGTGAACAAACCTACCTCAAACAATGTCCATGGTATCTTTGTTGTGAATGACATACATTGATTGTTAAGGTAACTCGTCACTGGAAAAAAGAACGATAACTTTTGTCATTTCAATTTTGAAAAGCAGACAGATTTAAATCCTTTTCTACATTTTTTTCTTTGAATTCAGTCTATAAAAAGGAATACTACGTATATGGAAAAATGAAAATACAAATCAAGTTTTGGGTACAGTATAACGAAGCGTAATATGTACCTGAAAACCAGGTCGTTAGGAACTTTAGAGTCTATGCGATAATTTCTCATCGATTATCCCGCATTGTTAGCAATTATCTTAAACAATATCCCGAGATTTATTGATGGAAATGGCGGCATTGTTCACATTAATAGATATAGGCATAAAGCCCCTGATACAATAGCCGGAAAAACCGATCTGATATTTATGACATTAAATACTATCAAACCCGAGACAATTATGTTCAAATGCAAATGATATTGAGCTTGGAAATCATTTGCACGTTTTTCTTTTTTTCTTTTTTTTTTTTTTTTCTTTTTTGTTTTTGTTTTTGTTTTTTTGTTTTTGTTTTTGTTTTTGTTTTTTGTTTTTTTGTTTTTTTTTTTTTTTTGTTTGTTTGTTTTGTTTTGTTTTGGGTTTTTTTTTTTGATTTTTTTTTAATGTTGACAGGGAGGAGAAAAATAAGGGATGCAGCTCAAATTCTATATAGATAAGTAGGAAAAAGAAAGTTGAAAGTCACTTTTCAGAATTTACCCTGTTTATAGAAAAAAACATCAAAATATTTAATTCAATCTGGACCCCATAATTCACAGATCCACCACAAGGCTTTTCTTTATCAGGGGTGGGGTGGAGGAGGACTGGTAGCTTTTTTAATCAGTATTACTTGTTAAAAATCATGTGAAAGAATGACATGATTTGGCTACCTACCTCAAGCAAGGTTGACCACGCTAATCTTATAATCCTACAGTGTCATCTTCATACACTTTTCGGTCTTTTCTTCTTCTTCTGTTATGGTACATACCGCAATTATCGTAAACTCGTACATGTACCGATGCAAGGGGGAAGCTGCAATAAAGGGTGCAATGTCTCTAATCGCGTCTTGTGATCTCCAACGTTCCACGTTGAGACCCGAAAGGTAAACATAGTCCTACATAGCTTCCAGGACCTACTGGTGCTATAGTAATTTGTACAGACCATGTTCAGGAGCATAACTGGAGACAAAGATATCTAAATTCGCGGAACTAAATGAGAGTCGCAGTGCTCAGGGTCCTCTCCCGGGAAATGGTACCAAAATTGCTGCCCCCCCCCCCTCCCCCATAATTACGTGCGATAACTTTCTCAAAATCACATGCTGCAAGGGCGGATCTAGGAAAAAAAATTACCGGGTGTGGAAGTCCAAGCCGTCAGGATGTTCCTGTATTTGTTTTTTAAACAAATCATGGATAAAAACGAGAAAAAATGCATTTTTATTTGAAAATTCTAGAAGGGGGATAGGGTAGGGTCCTGACTCCCCCCTCCCCCTCCCTTCATATATGGACCTATTCTCTCACGATTTGACTGGAAATCCTCCCCATTCCTACCCCGGATTTTGTTTTTTCCTATCATTTATTTTTCAATAAAACAAAGATAACGTATACCATTTGAAAAAAAAATATTTTGAAAGCTGATACATCTATCAATAACGTATAAGATTATCTTGTTGTTTGCTGAATTTATAAATATCATACATAAAATATTCATATACTAGTAATACATTGTCTAATGGGTTTATTTCAAATATTGCAATGCGTGGTTGTAAGTGATATTTTCTCTATGTGAAACAAATTTCTAAGTATGACAACAAAGCCATGACATCATTAATAGCAGAATTTTGTTATGTTTATTTTTTATTCATAGCTTTGGGTTTTTTTCCTTAGTTCAGTTGCGTTAGATCAAGGACTTTAAAGGTGTAACTACGGAAAATAAAAACCTTCTTTGTATGATTAATCATTTAGCTCGATTTCGGTGACTTCAAATGCTTCAAAACTTATAAATTTGGTCTCTTTGGCTTAGGACATCTTTGGCACGCATAAAAACGAAAGAAAAAGGGGGCTCATGCATACCTTTTTTCTGCAAAATTCACTTTTTTACATGACCCCTCCTTCCGAATTGAAATTTGCTAAATTTTATATATATTCAAATCGATCTATTGATTACATAAAAGGCAAAATCATGTTCAAAACTCAATTTCTCCCGACAGCAGGGAATCATACATTGATTTAATGTGTTATTTTTAAATTTTCAGTAGTTTTGACCAATGAGGTGACACCTTTTATTCAGCCGGGATTCCCTGCTAAAATGATTTCCTGTAGTTACCGGTACACCTAAATATAAAAAAAAAAAACAGTTTTATAAGAAAGTCGGACTGGGAAAAGAAAGATAACTCTGTCGTCTCGTATAGTAAAATAGAATTAAATAATGATTTTCTTACAGGGTTAGCATAATTCTACAAAATATTAATGTCTATTTCCTATTATACAATTATGGACTTTTAACTCAGTGTATATGATGTGATATTTACTTACTGTGAAAATATTGACCGAGGAGAAACCAAGGTTAATATTTTCATTGTAAGTCAATATCACATCATATATACTGAGTTTAAAGTCCATAACTGTTTTATTACCGTCAGTCATGACTGACGGTATACTGTAATCATTCGTAACCTACTTGCACGGATAGAATACTTCTTGGCAATACGATTGGTTGACAATTGCATAAAATGCAAATATCCGTCTAGGTTATTCAGAACCTATGTATAAGATTCTCTCACCAGGTCGGCTTAAGAGTCTAGATGACCTGACAAATGAAAGTCATATCGCATCGGTGTATTTTCTTCCGAAATATGCATCGAAAAGTCTTTGTACCGATACGTCCTATAACAATCGCAGATTTTCGGAAATTTCCGTCACTTGAATCAGTAAAAACGCGGAAAAGCCCGGAAATGTTCGATTAGTAAATGCATTTTCTTCCAATTTTTTACAACATTTACAGTCAGCTTTCTGACGGCAAGCTTTTTGTAAAAGCTAATACTTGTTATATAATTTGATATTAGATTCACACTAAATAACGTCGCCATTTGCCTAAGTTTGTCGGGTAACCCCGGTCTATTTTTAGACCGTGGTATATGCAGATTTATCCAGGACGGTCGGCGACGTTATCAGCCGGTCAGAGCGCCGCTATTTATAGTTTATAGAATAATAAAACAGTAATGTCATATTCATTTTCCTTCAACTAACATATTATGTTACGTGAATATTTATCTATTTTTTTAGAATTGTACTAATTTATGTCTTATACTGGGGCCTTTAGTGAAATAAAAGTTTCAAATTTTCAAGTTAAATGTTTACAAAATTACTGATTGTGGTACCGGTTTGATGAAGATACTCACTCATACAACATGGGTATAAAAAAAATTTCAACCAAATCTTTACATTTTAGGGAAACTGGAATTCTCCTAAACTTGACACATTTTTCAAGTTAGAAAAAAAAATTTTAAAAGAAAAAAGCCATCATTATTCATTCATTTATTTATTCCTTCGTCCGTCAACTTCTACTCTATTTTTACAATTTGTCATTTCCTTTTTTTCTCTCTTTTTTTTTTTTTTTTTTTTTTTTTTTTGGTAACAATGTAATCATAAAAAATAAGATCACGTTCGTCAACTTCGTCCCCAATCTCATTCATTAACATATAGTACTTCAAAGTAATCCGGAATCCGGAAGGGACCTCTTAAATGACAATTCACGCCGACCACAGGCGGAGAAATAAATTACATGTATTTAGTTTTCCGGCAGCATTATTTTTCCGACATGTAAATGAAACACAAACAAGTAAGCAGATCCAGACGGTAGGGAGGGAAGAGGTTCTCATGAGATTCGTTACTCTTGAAGTTCTAAAAATCTTGGGCTAGACTCCCCCCCCCCCCCCCCTTACCCTTCCCTTCCCTTATTTCTTGTCCGGACTAAACTTGTATCAGTCCAAAATAGGAACAAAGAAATCTTTCTTCATTCGCTCCTGAATCACTACAGTCTAAAATAACGTTTAAGTGCCCAGTACGTGCTTTTACGCGTAACATAACAAAAAGCGTGCATGCATGTGCGCGGTTGCGAGAGGTAGCGCGTTTGGATGGACGAAATATGTACATTTAGCTAAGGAATACGTTACACATAAACCGAGTGGATGCTCCAAGAAGGATCGATTTTCAGCTTAATTTGGCGAATTTCAACACGAGATTTTCACTGTCAGAGTAACCGTGACGCTTGGATGTTTTAGAGAAAATCACAGAACTATCACCATGGTGATCAATAGTAAGTATTTTTGGTATCTTGTTGTGTGTGTATTATGATGTTGGTGCTGTGGGTTTCATATAAACATTACACAAGAGGATGATATTATGCGTAATGTAGTTCTGCATCTGTGTTTTTCCCCTGTGTAGGAAGAAATGTTCGTTAACCAAGTCATATTGATCTTATAGCAAACTTTTCTTTTAGTCAGCGAAGCTGGGGGGGGGGGGGTGCTTTGCTGGACTTCAACAAACCGTTTTCATTTTGGAGGAAACGTTCGTTAACTAAGTCATATTGATCTTGCAGCAAACTTTTCAGCGGGGGATGGATGGTGCTTTGCTCGATTCCCATCTCTAAAAACGAACAAACCGTTTTTATTTTTCACAATATATACGATACATTGCAAGTGATTTTTGCTGATCTTTTACATTTCAAGTTTAATTTTTTATCCTTTTCTCGAATACCTTATGCTAATTGTACGTGAAATGCCTTGGTACGATATGCTAGGTTTTGACATTGATTACTTAACTCGTTTATATGTAAATATACCAAGTATTTATCCCCTAAAACATTGCAATTTCACATTGTAAATGTCACAAAGCGCGGAAATTGCCGAAATCAACAAAATGACATTTGTTTTACTCGATGGGATTCACTACTGGCGGATCGCGATCGAACAAAGCCGGTGTTATAGAGTAGACTTTCCCCCCGGGTAGATCTTCCCCCCCGGGAAAATTGGCTCTAGAGTAGAATTTCCCCCCTGGGGGGAAATCCTGCTCTAGAGCAAGCTTTCCCCCTTCAGGTTTTTGGGGTAGAGTTTCCCCCTTCAGGGGGAAAGTCTACTCTAGAGTAAAATTTCCCCCCTAGTATTCCGAATCTGCATAACGGATGTATCATGTAATAAATGTCAATTTGGCATCCATAATTAAGAAATTATTTGCCAGACACGATTCGAAACAGATGGGCGGACAGAGGGACAAATAAGGCAATTCCTATATACCCAAAACTTTGTTTGCGGGGGTAATTTATAAATATAATCTCAATCAGAGTTACCATCTTCTGTAAAGACTGTAAGTTTGCGAAAGGAGCCCTTCTCAAAAGAACGTCAAGAAAACGTTAAATAGAAGGGGGAAATTCTACTCTGGGGGAAAGTCTACTCTACAACTAGTTGTAGAGCAGAATTTCCCCCCGGAAAAATGGCTCTATAACAGATCTTCCCCCGGGGAAATTCTACTCTAGAGTAGACTTTCCCCCCGGGGGAAATTCTACTCTGGAGTAGGCTTTCCGGGGAAGATCTACTCTAGAGCTAATTTTCCGGGGGGAAGATCTACCCCGGGGGAAAGTCTGCTCTATAACACCGGAATGGAGACTTTTATATTCTTGTTCTTTCTAACTTTTCTTTCGATAGTTTGTAGAAAATTTGTATGCCCTAAATAAAGCAAACTCCTTCCTATAGAAACGTTTGTGAAAGCGATGAAGAAACCCTATTATCACTTTGACCTGACCTCCTACAAATAAAATCTTTTACCTCAAGGGCGCATATAGATTTTTTTTCCAGCGGGAGGAAGGGGGGTTCCAAATCGTTGGGGCGGGGTCAAGTCAATGGTTTTGAAAAAAAGTAAGTATGTAAGAATAGGGAAAAAATCAGTATTTTTAGCATATTTCCAGGGGGATCCGACCTCTTTACCCCCCGCCCCCCCCCTCCCCCTCCTTCTAGGTCTGCGCTTTTAGCTGTACCAGTAACCTGTGACCTGTACGAAAAAAAAACTTTTCTTAATAGTACGTATACATAAAAATATGTCGTATATTTCTGTAAAAGTAACATTATCCTATCATTGTTTCTGTGTAACCTTCACTTTGGTGATGTTTCCACATTTGTCATTCCCCCCAGACGACCGACTCCCTCGGGGGTTTATACATGTAGGTGCAACGTAGCTCGAAATGAAAACTTCGATATAACGTCAAAAATGTTTAACGTAGAGTTAGTTTTATCTTTAAATAATGGAGATTTACATGCAGATTAGATTTGAATATGTGTCTTTTATTCAGGTTTTTATTCTGTCTTTTTGTCTTTTTTTTTGTGTTGAACGTCTCTTTGGATGGCAGATCTAGATTTTTTTTCCAATGTTGGGAGAGAGTTAAAGCCGTCCGGAGGATTCCAGCATTTTGGATTTTGAAAAAAAAATCTCTATAATACGTCAAAAACGTGAAAAACCAGCGTTTTTTGGCAAATTTCAGATAGGTTAACCCTCACACACCCCCGTTTTTACTCTAGATCCGAGCTTGTTTTGTGTTATATCATACAGTCCTACTTTGATTGACTCAGACATAACAAATTCACGTTAACGTAACTTGTTGCCGAGTGTTAACGTCAAATATACAAGACGAGATCACAGAGATATTGATTATATATGCAAGTTGTGGTTTAATTCTCGGTCTGACTCACCGATCTATATTTTAAATGCATTTCCAGCCTTTCTTTATCAAAACTTTTGTTCTTTATGTCTCCCCCCAACGGGGAGGAGACATATTGGTTTTGCCTTCGTCGTCCGTCTGTCTGTCCGTCTGTCCGTCTGTCACACATCGTGTCCGGGCTATATCTCCTGAACCGTTTGCCCGATCACTTTCATATTTTAGTATGTTGTTGCTTATGACCCGAAAGTTTCACATCACCTTGACCCAAGGTCATGTGACCAAGGTCAAGGTCACTTTGTGCATTTTTAATGAAATACTGCATACATTCCTGTCCGGGCTATATCTCTTGAACCGTTTGCCCGATCACTTTCATATTTTAGTATGGTGTTGCTTATGACCCGAAGGTTTCACATCACCTTGACCCAAGGTCATGTGACCAAGGTCAAGGTCACTCAGTGCATTTTTGTGTCGCCTGCGAAGCATAGCGACACTTAGGGATCACTTTGTCCGTTGTCCGTCTGTCCGTCCGTCTGTCAGTCTGTCTGTCTGTCACACTTTGGGTGTCACAGCCCATAACTTTTGATTGGTAAGTGATAGGGCTTTGATATTTCACATATGTATTCCTTGTGACAAGACCTTCCTACACATACAATAATTTTTGACCTAGTGACCTTGACCTACATATTTGACCTACTTTTCAAAAAAAATTAAGAATGGATATATCTTTTAATTGGTAAGTGTTAGGACTTTGATATTTCACATGTGCAATCCTTGTGGCAAGACCTTTCTACACATACCACAATATTTGACCTTGTGACCTTGACCTAGATATTTGACCTACTTTTGAAAAAAAGATAAGATTCGCTATATCTTTTGATTGGTAAGTGATAGGGCTTTGATATTTCACATATGTATTCCTTGTGACAAGACCTTTCTACACATACAATAATTTTTGACCTAGTGACCTTGACCTACATATTTGACCTACTTTTCAAGAAAAGTAATATTGGCTATATCTTTTGATTGGTAGGTGATAGGGCTTTGATATTTCACATGTATTTTCCTTGTAACAATTGCCATTCTACACATACCATTATTTTTTAGCTCGCCGGGACGAATGTCCGGAGAGCTATTGTCATACCCCGGTGTCGGCGTCTGCGTTGGCGTTGGCGTCTGCGTCGGCGTGCGCGTGCACAAAAACTTTAACCTTGCTTATAACTTTTAAAACCAATACAGATTGGGCTTTCATATTTCACATGTGCATTCCTTGTGACAAGACCTTTCCATGGATACCAAAATTTTTGACCTTGTGACTTTGACCTTGGAAATTGACCTACTTTTGAAAAACTTTAACCTTGGCCATATTTTTTGAATGGTAAGTGATAGGGCTTTGATATTTCACATGTGTATTCCTTGTGACAAGACGTTTCCATGGATACCAAAATTTTTGACCTTGTGACCTTGACCTTGGAGATGATTGACCTACTTTTGAAAAACTTTAACCTTGGCCATATTTTTTGATTGGTAAGTGATAGGGCTTTGATATTTCACATGTGCATTCCTTGTGATAAGACCTTTCATGCCGTACCATAAATTTTGACCTAGTGACCTTGACCTTGAAATTTTACCTACTTTTCAAAAACTTTAACTTGTTAATCAGAGGAGTTATTTATTGTTGTTTTTGCAATTTACATATGGTTGCCACCGGCGAGCTATGTTGTCATTCTGACAAGTCTGGTTACCTTTTGACCTTGACCTACATATTTGACCTACTTTTCAAAAAAATTAAGAATGGATATATCTTTTGATTGGTAAGTGATAGGGCTTTGGTATTTCACATGTGTATTCCTTGTGACAAGACCTTTCTACACAGACCATAAAATTTGACCTTTTGACCTTGATCTAGATATTTGACTAGACCTACTTTTCAAGAATTTTGATCGACTTTCTAGAATAATAATCAAACCGCTTCGCAGGCGACACAAGCATTCCTTGGATTGCTATTTTTAATGAAATTATGCATTTATTCCTGTCCGGGCTAGATCTCTTGAAACCGTTTGCCCGATCACCTTCATATTTTAGTATGTTGTTGCTTATAACCTGAAGGTTTCACATAACCTTGACCCAAGGTCATGTGACCAAGGTCAAGGTCACTTTGTGCATTTTTAATGAAATTATGCATACATTCCTGTCTGGGCTATATCTCTTGAACCGTTTGCAGGATCACTTTCATATTTTAGTATGTTGTTGCTTATGACCCGAAGGTTTCAAATCACCTTGACTTAAGGTCATGTGACCAAGGTCAAGGTCACTTAGTGCATTTTTAATGAAATTATGCATACATTCCTATCCGGGCTATATCTCTTGAACCGTTTGCCGGTTCACTTTCATATTTTAGTATGTTGTTGCTTATGACCCGAAGGTTTCACATCACCTTGACGCAAGGTCATGTGACCAAGGTCAAGGTCACTTAGTGCATTTTTAAAGAAATTATGCATACATTCCTGTCCGGGCTATATCTCTTGAACCGTTTGCCGGTTCACTTTCATATTTTAGTATGTTGTTGCTTATGACCCGAAGGTTTCACATCACCTTGACGCAAGGTCATGTGACCAAGGTCAAGGTCACTTAGTGCATTTTTAATGAAAATTATGCATACATTCCTGTCCGGGCTATATCTCTTGAACCGTTTGCCGGATAACTTTCATATTTTAGTATGTTGTTGCTTATGACCCGTAGGTTTCACATCACCTTGACCCAAGATCATGCGACCAAGGTCAAGGTCACTCAGTGCATTTTTAATGAAATAATGCATACATTCCTGTCCGGGCTATATCTCGTGAACCGTTTGCAGGATCACTTTCATATTTTAGTATGTTGTTGCTTATGACCCGTAGGTTTCATATCACCTTGACCCAAGGTCATGTGACCAAGGTCAAGGTCACTTTAGTGCATTTTTAATGAAACTTTACATACATTCCAGTCCGTGCTATATCCCTTGAACCGTTTGCCAGATAACTTTCATATTTTAGTATGTTGTTGCTTATGACCCGAAGGCTTCACATCACCTTGACCCAAGGCCAAGGTCACTTACTACATTTTTTAATGAAATTGTAGATACATTCTTGTTTAGGCTTTATCCCTTGGACCGCATACTGGATTGCTTTCAAGTTTAAGAATGTATTTAGTCATGACCATAAGGTTTCACCTGGACCCATGGTCATTTGATCAAGGTCAAAGTTACTAAGTACATTTTAATGAAATTGTTACATGCTATCCCATTGGGGCTTTATCTCTTTTAACTATTTATCAGATCACCTTCATATTTTAGTATGGTGTTGCTTATCACGTAAAGGTTTCACATCACGTTGACTCAAGGTCATGTGACCAAAGTCAAGGTCAATTAGTATATTTTAAAATGAAATTGTATTTGTTACATGTATTATGTCCAGGCTTAATCTTTTGAACCATGATCGGATCACGTCATATTTTAGTATGATGGTGCTGATGACCCAAAGGTTTCACACCTCCTTGATCCAAGGTCATATGAATAAGGTCAAGTATTACATTTTTAATGAAATTGTAAATGCTATTGAGTCTGGGCTATATCTGTGGAATCATATACTGGATCACTCTTATACTATAGTATGCTGTTGCTCAGGATTGGAGGGTTTCTTATCATCTTGACCCAAGGTCATGTGCCCAAGGTCAAGATCATTTAATTCTTTTTAATGAAATGTACGTACTAATAT